>CM030359.1:192378401-193735901 GCA_017893485.1 Hemerocallis citrina | reverse complement strand
ACTAGTCACTAGCACAGCCACATAAGCAACAGATAAACTGTTTGTGTGCAGAAAATAGTTTCAAGGCTTTGATATATCAAAATGTTCATGATACTTAAAGAACCCAACAAAAACTTGTACAAGAGAAACATCACGCTCAAATGAAATAAGAACAAGGCACAAGATACTCAACAAGGCACAAGATACTGTAACAATCGAAAGACAAAAGACTCCATTGTTGGTAATCTATCATAGCATGCCATTTCCATACCTCTGTTGATATTCCACTGACAAGGTCACTTGTGGATGCCACATAGATCATGTTGTGTACCTGGCGGAAGGATGCTGAACAATTAAAGTAAGTCCATGCAAGAATCCAATTCAAAGTGAATTTGACAGTTATCAATTTGGGCATCTGCCAATTTTAATTTTAAAAAACTGATAATGAATTTATAATTACCCAACTTAGCACAAACAGAAATTCTATGTATAATTTCTTTCAGAGAGAATGAGTTAAATATGTTGGATATATGGGTATATTCTCTATATATAAATATTATATGTGCATATGAGTAACACGTGTATTGAACATACAATGGATTGGATATTGGAACGCGGGTTTGTGGGCTTATAACCCGATACCCAAACCACTATTTATTCCATAAATACTGGCTTGTGACAGCAGTCTAGGTATTCCAATCTTGATACCTATGGTGAATATCTCAAGCAACTTAAATCTAGATATTAAACCTAATTCCCAATTGTTAATTTCTTACAAAACCTAACAATCTTGAGATATTATCATTACTCAATTTGTGAGATTAATCAAGGGGCTACCGTCACCGACGATCGCCATTGTGGTTGGCGTCGTCGCTCCCACAGTCCAACGCCGCCTGTCGTCGCCTTGCTTCGTGCGAGGCCATCGACGATCAGTCGAGGAAGTCGACTCGCCATTAGATCCGACCATCGAAGAGCTTGCCTGCGCCGCTTTCATTCGTCGCCTCGTCGATCTGGGATTTGTGATCAGATCTCGACCTTGCTCCGACAAACAACCGCTGACCTTGTCGACGCTCGCCGACGTCGCCATAATCCAGAAGTCACCGCCGATGGGTGCCACCTCCCCTGGCATTGTCGATGTCGACGCACGTCGCCGCCGCCCAGAACAGCCGCCGGCGCGCACACACCGCCCTCTCCTCCTAGTTCGGGGTCAAGGAAGGGAAGAAGGAGAGATCAGATCTATTCTGATTTGATTTGTTGATTGGTTCATCATGGTGTTTGGTGTTCGGGGTCAAGGAAGGGATCCTGTGTGTGTTCTTTTGACTCAGAAATGACCAAGAAAAGAGTCATATTGGTTAACGACCTGCTCTAATGTGTTTGGGATGAAGATCAGAGCTCGGTGTGTTGGGATTTGACTCAGATTCAACCATGAAAAGGATTTCTATTGGCTGGGTTTTTTGCCGTTGTATGTTCGGCATATAGCGTCAGATCCGCTACTGTATAGTTTTGTGCATTCAAATTGCCACTTGATCTTATCAAGATACGGTCCACTCTAAACTTTAAGATTTGTGCTTATTCTTTAATATTATTTTCTGTTTTAATTGTTTATTACACGGTTTACAGAAAAAACCATTCTTTTTACTGTAATTATGCCAGTAGTAATTGTTCAGAATAAACACTCTAGATTTTGGAATTTACTGTTTATTCCTATAAGATGGAAAAACTTAATCGTGTGAAAAAGGTTCCGAAACTAGAAATATTTGATAATTCTGAATTTAACAGTTGGAAAGTGAAAGCACAATAAGAGATGTGGATGTAGTTGTTGGAAATAGTATGGACAATGATTAGACTAAATCCAAATATGTTTGGACTGGATCAGATCTAAATTAAAGATAAGTTCTTCACCCAATTTAAATTGTTATTTAATTATTTTTTTGAATTTTTTTTCTAAGTGCTAAAGTTCAAAACCTATTAAGCATTGTTTAATTAAATACAAATCTGAATAACTGCTTTGGCTACGTGCTATGGATCAAATATTTATTTTGATAAATTATAGGCTTTGACTATAAAATTGAATCTCCAATTAAATTGGAGTGAATTAGATAGTGCTAATAATTTGTTCAATTTGCTAATCTTTAACGATTTGATGAATGTAGGAACTTCAAAGTTACTTATAAATTGTGTGTATTGGAGACGATGAATTTGCATCACGGTATGATAAGTCTGCACTATGCAGGCTTCTCCATCGAATTTGGAAAACACTTCTAACTTAACGTGTCGGTATGATCTACTCTAATTTTTCTTAGTATTTTCATGTGATGAATGTGTTAACGTTTTGTGCGTTTGATCATATGATTGAGAGTTTTAGATCATAGTAATTCTCGCTTTGGAAAACTAGCATATTTAGGGTTGTTAAGTGTTTTATTATACTATGTGTATAGATATTTTGACAAATCCATTGTTTGTAGTTTGTGTGAGATTACATATTTGCTTCTCTAATAATTAAAATCAAAAATAAAAATTGTATAAGATGTATAATAAATATCTGTAACTTGGGAGAGAGTGTCTCTTTATGTAGGATATGACTCCGTTAGTTACGTTTTGTTCTTTCTCGTTCAGTGTACTGTGTGTGCAAAGTTAAACTATAGCATATTAGTCATTATCTCATTTAGCGTCATGAAGATGATGAAGAACGAATAGAAAGAACTCTTCGCTCAATGTGTTTGAGCAAGTGGACATTGTTAGAAACATTAGAGAAAGCAAATAATTTTATGAAATAAGGTAGAATAATTTTGTATTAACTCTTATAGTGTGCATATATTGTCAATCGCATGTATAAGTTGAGTTTAACAAATGAGACAATTAATCATAATAGTTCTCATTGTGTATAGTTTCTGAACATAGCATAATTGGCTAGGATTTGAGAACTATATATTAAATTGTTTGTTTTTGTTAAAACTTATAATTCTACTAAATGACACTCCATTAAATATGACAAATACGAAAGTTGTGCTCAGATTATGATCACTAGAAAGTCATTTAGTATGGTCTCTAGGAGCACACAACTTCTTAAGTCAATACATTCTGATATTTGTGATATCAGTAGCTTTGTGACTAGATGAGACGATAATTGGTCAGAAGTATTTCATCACCTATGTAGATGATTATTGAATGTTTGTCATACATATATGAAGGATGTAGCACTCGCTATTTTGATGAATTAAAAATCTAGTTAAATGCTAAAAAATCAAGGGTTCTAATTTGATAGAGGTAGTGAATATATTTCAATGATTTTAGAGAAGTTTGCATATGCTATAATCTCTACTGCACTCTACTTACAATAGTCAAACAGTATTGATAAAAGTTAATGGGTACATGGTTTAGTTATCCAAGTACCAGTCATACTGACACTTAAACTTGAAATGACAAATGAGCTAAGAAAGGTCTTTAGTAGACAATGAGATGAATTTGTATCATACAATAATACTTTAATTTTGTTGATCTGCCGAAAGGGGCTAAAACTATAGCAAGTAAGTGAGATTCTGTAGAAGAAACTTAATTTTGATTGTTCAGTAGCAATTTTAATGCATTTTAGTAGCTAACAGATTGACTGAGAAAAATGAGGTAGATTTATTTGATGTCTACTCACATATTTGTCATATTGCTACAATAAGTATTCTTCTTACCCTTACATCTACTGAAAATTTTGTTATTCATAAAGGATATTTAAACAGTTTTGTACTAAATATTTTGTACTTGATGTTTTGTACTGAACAGTTTTGTACTGGAAAGTTTTGAACTAATATGTTTAGTGAACAAGATTTACAATTTAGTAAAATCATTGTATGTTCTTAAAATATGTATAGCCGACGAATAAATAATTTGACAAATTTCTTAAAAACCCTAGTATATAAATATAGTAATTCAGATCAGTGCCTTTGACTTTGTGGTGTGTCAAATATAGTGGCCATTATTTACTTGTTCTGTTGACATGCTTGTTCTTGGAAGTGACATCTTTATTACAAATGGAGTTAAAATTGTGCAATCCGAAGAATTCAACATAAAAAATCTAAGTATTGTGGACACCATAGGTATAAGGGTGAGTTTCGGTTGGCAAGAGATAACTCTTAGTCAAACTCATTAAATCAAAATGTATTTCAAAAGTGGGATATAGTGATTGAAAGTGTGTTTTGATACACCTTATGATTATGATAAAATGTTGACACATAATAATGGTGCAACTATGTGACAGGTAGATCATTCTAAAGGAATTGACAGTCTCATGTATACAAAGATCTGCACTATAATAGACATAGCCTTTGAGGTAGGTATGATCTGCAGATTCACTACTAATCCCATAAAATTTTGAGTGCCCTTAAGAGGCTAATGAGATACCTGAGTGGTATTCAAGAGTTTGCTTTGTGCTACTCTAGTCATTCTTCGAATGAATGGCTGATCTGATGCATTATGATGCTCAGAATTTAGTAAAAGTTGATCACTAGTAGATATGTGTTTACACTAGGAGAAACAGAAATGTTATGAAAAGTAATAGGCAAACAGGTACTGTGCTATCATCCATGAAATCAGACCTCTATGTGTTATCCTTTGCAGGAGAAGAGGCTAGTGGATTGAAGAATTTGTTGCTAGTCATCCATTAAGAAGTTTAAGTAACTCTCTAATTCTGTTATGCGACTATCAAGCTATAATGCACTATAGCTCATAAATCACTCTATAATAGTAAAAGGAGTATATTAAGGCTGAAAAAAGCCTAGTTGAACTTTCTTATAAATAAAGTGCAAGTGAAATAAAATATGGCTAATGCTCTTGCTAAGAGACTTGAAAGTGATCTAATTATCAAAACTGTGGGGGAAATGGAGTTAAAAGCTATTGAGTCAAAGCTTTAACATCCTAATTGTTTTGAAATTTAGAATCCAATTGGAGCCATAGAGAAGTTCAAACTTAAGCATCAATTTTAGACAGTTGACATGTTTTAGATAATTTGGATGATTCCACATAAATTCCACAAATATATATTGTCATTCCAATTTTGATGGTATTATATATCTAGAGAATTTACTTATAATAATCATATTATTCCACTGCAAAACATGAAAACATGTTGATGTGTTTACGATGTTTAGAATGTCGGTATATCATTCCAATTTTGATGTTATATCTCTTTTATGGATTCTTGTTTCATTCCAATTTTGATGATTCAGAATTAACCATAATTGATTTGACTGTTCTATCATTCCAATATGAAACATAGTATAGTTCTTGTGTAGAAACTGTAATAGTTCTTGTTCTTTATTTAATTAAAGAAAATTGATTGTGATGCTTGCGTTACATTTTTGCTAAGTTAATTATGAATTGTACTAAGTTCTTTTGTGGAACTAAATACTTTGTGAAATTCGTTGAAATTCTTAGAGATGTGTCTCTTGATATTCTTGTTTCAATAAGCTAGCAAAGATGGAGGAGTTGAATCTGTCAACATAGATTTCAAAAATAATGATTTGCTTAAAATGGATGAGTAAACATAAAGCAGTGTGCAAGGATAGATTTTCAGTTTATTTTTTTCGAGAATAAATTAATCACTTGCTTGGTAAAACTTCTGCTGAGTTTAAGACTCTTGTGTTCATTGAGTTTTAAACTCGTATTTTGTTCTTGAAGTTTATTTGCTTTGTTTGATTTTGAAACTATGACAGATTACTCCAGTTGGTTTAGTCATTGTGAACGATTCTGTTGTGATATGGTTTGAAACTGTTTAATTATATTGGTTTAGTCTTGATTGAACTATTTAGATTTATAATTATATTGGTTCTTTTGAAACTATACTTTTATGATGCTTGTCTTATATTACGGACAGCTATCAGCCAGTCAGTTTTATACTGAACTGATGAGGTAATCCTTTACTTTATATATTGAAAATATAGGATGAGATTGTTGGATATATGGGTATATTCTCTATATATAAATATTGCATGTGCATGAGTAATACGTGTATTGAACGTACAATTGATTGGATATTGGAACGCGGGTTTGTGGACTTATAACCCGATACCCAAACCAATATTTATTCCATAAATATGGCTTGTGATAGCAGTCTAGGTATTCCAATCTTGATACCTAGGGTGAATATTTTAAGCAACTTAGATTTAGATATTAACCCTAATTCCCAATTATTAATTTCTCACAAAACCTAACAAATTATACTACTATAATTCGTCAAAAATAGAAGCAATTTATGATTTGCTAGTTATTGCTATGCTATTAAGTGAAAATAAAACATAATTATGCTGCATATTACTTCAAGTTAACATGGAATACATGTTAGCAGCGAAGATGAACATGAATCTACTTTCAAGATTGAAACGGTGCACCAAATAGATTTTGGCAGAGAACAAAATGGATCATGGAAGAAGAGTAATATTTGAAAACACCAAAAAACAAAATTCATCATTTGGTAACTGGTGAATTATTCAATAAACTATCTGGCAATGAATAATATTTTTTTTGCCAAGAAGACAATTAAATTAATCAAGATATGCAACTTTCCTAACCAGATAACCAAAAGTACGACAAATTAACTTTAAAGCAGAAATATGCAACCACTTACAGAAATAGAATGAAAAACATACCATATCTATAGAAGGTGAACTCTAAATGCTCCCACCACATGATATTTTGTAAGCACAGCAACGACTGTTGTAATCTACGGCGATCATGTGAACCACACCTATGCATAAACATTTCAAGAATTAGCCACATTAAAATACTACTTTTTTGTTTCAAAAGAAGATAGTGTAATACAACATTGGATTAATGCACTGGTATATGATAGTTCAGGTTTTTTTTTTTGATGAAACGGATAGAGCCAAACGGCTCCAGCCATACAAACAAATATATTAATCAGAATAATGTACAGACAATACATGAGCAAATAGTTACAAATTTACAAGATGTAAACAATATATGCAACAAAGAACTCAGATAAAAACAGTGCATGATCGGCCCCAGCCACGGCAGGTCAGCACGCTTCACGATCCAGAACACCACCATCGTAGCAGAAACGCGCCGGGGGCTTCAATCCAAATCCCCCAGGAGAAAGAACGAAGCATAGCGAACGATACTGCCGCTATGAAGCAACTCCCAAATATATCAGAGCATAAAACAGGATAGGCAAAGAACTAATAAATTAAACCAATTCAGTAAAAACAGAGAGAAGTATACAATGCTGGAATCTAACTCAGCAAATACAATCATTCAGGATTCAAAAGAGACAAATCAAGATACCCAAAGGAAAGAGAGAAACCAGCTCCGACAACTGAGATAAACACCCAAAGCCGAGAAAACCTCTAACCAAAAGCTCCCAAACAACCAATTAATAACAATCACAGGCACAACCAACTCTGGGAATAAAAGACACCCCAGAAGAATATCCCACCAAGCATAACTAAACCATAATAAGGATCATCATATAAAGGCTAAAGATCAGCCAATTCAACACAACCACTGGCCTACATCTTAACAATTGCCAACTGATCAATAGTGCTACATCACAAACATCGATCAGTGCACTTGCACAACCATAGTGGGAATACACCCAAGATGATAAAAACCAGGGAAGATTACAGCTGAAAGACTCAAAATAACGCCCGGAGATAAGAAGAAATAACAGCTACAGCAAAATACATAAGGAAAGGAAGTGGGATAACTGCTAGCATAGTCAGTATCACAAAACAAAAGCCCTCTTGATGGGAGAGAGTAGTGCTACAACCACCAAAAGTCCAAAAGAACCATACAGAGCAACATTACCCCTGCAATGAAATGATAAGAACACAAATAAGTGAATGGGACAAGAGCAAACAGAGCAAATCATCAATTATAAAAGAAACATCATGAGGAAAATGGATAAGAAAAAATTAAATAGCATGCAGTGCTCGAAGACATTGAGTTGCAGTGCTCAATCAATCTATGATAGTTCAGGTATAAAAACATCTCTAATCTCTAATATTATAATGACAGAGTTGGAGTTGTAATGTTGTCAACATATAAACTCGTGCGTTGCACATGCAATTCCAACTATCTCATTAATTACAACAAAAACAAACAAATAAAAAAAATCACCTATTTAAAACGTGCAACGTACGTGCAAAACAATTTTACAATATTTTTTTAACACTAAACATACACATATGTTGCACGTACAATTCAAATTCTACTTATAAATACATTGTATGTACAAACTGTAGTTTTTCCTTCAAAATATTTTTACCAATTACGTGCAACGCACGTCTAACTCCAAAACTATTTCTTAACACGTAAATCACATCTGACAATCCTCTAACTCTTATCAAAACGTGCATCGCACGTGAAAAATACTAATAATTATTAAGCTGACGTGTCTTTTAAACAAAAAAAAAATTGCGAAATTTCGAGAAAGAAACGGTGCAATAGTAATAATCAATTGGCTGCGACCACGGCCTTATCCCCCCCCCTCCCCCCCCCCCCCCCCCCCCCCCCCCCCCCCCCCCCAGGTTTTCTCCAAACCCAATATATATATATATCACAATTATTCTTTTATTTCTTATCGGTCGTTCATTGTGTGGCTACTGGCTAACATGTACACATGATCCTCGTTACATGTAAACAAAAAACTAAATGTAAAGATGCATAAAAGAACGTAACAAAAGATGACACTAAGTCTGCTCATATTAACAGAGGAATAGTGAAGATACAGAATTTGGAGCATTACCATATTAAGTTTATACATTTGTCCACAACTGGCTGCATTTTAACCTTCAAAAAGATCACCAGTAATTACTCAGTCAAAAAGAGAGCATGAAAAGAACTAAATATGTCACTTGAATGTACGGTTCTGGTAATGTAACCAATCGACATATGGCATGACTAGAACAAAAATGTGCACAATATTATTAGACAGAAAAGGCAGTAAGATGTTGAAATTATCATGCTTGAGACAAGAGGGAAGTGCACTGACATGACTAATCTTACAATCTTCACAGATCTAGGTTAGCACTATATAACAGATTGAGTCGTGTTCGGTTGTGCACTCGCCTAGAACACACAGCCGTGTGCACTTCTCGTCAGCCGTCCGAACTGTCGCTTGATCATGCTCGCCATCTAATAGCTGCTAGAACCTCCCGCTCATCTCACTTTGGGGGGGGGGGGGGGGGGAGGGGGTAATTGTGTCTTTTCCTACCCCCGCTCATCCCTACATCTCCTCACGCTCTCACATTCGTCCCTCTCCTAGTTGCCTTCTCAAAACCCTAGCTCCAAAAAATTCCCAACCCCCGCTCATCCTCAAATCTCCTCACGCTCTCACATTCGTCCCTCTCCTAGTCGCCTTCTCAAAACCCTAGCTCTCAAAAATCCCCAAATCAACCCCCCCCCCACCTCATCGACTCTCTCGATCTCTAAGCCCCCGACGATTCTCCTCTCCAAATCCTTCAATTCGAGACCTCGTCTACTCTCTCCCTCTCTAATCTCCCAACTAACAACCTCTCGAAATCCACCAATTTCTGGAAATCGACGAAACCCTAGCTCCGAATCCATTGCATCCCCTTCACAGCTGCTGGGATCGATCTCCACTTTTCCCTTTGGAATCCATAGCTCCAAGTGTTGCACCATCTCAAATCGATCTCAGGTATAAATTTTTTTCCTCTATTTGATTGAGTTCAATCGAAACCCTAATTTCTTCCAAGATCAGTCGAAAAAAGAAAATTAGGCTCAAAGAAAAGGTGATAATCAAGAAAAATTATGATTTCATATAATAAGTTAAATAAAATTAGGGTAATGAAAAAAACGAAGGAAAAAAACAGTAGAAATGTGAAACCAGTCAAAATTAAGTTTAAAAAAAATAATCAAGAAAAATTAGGATTTCATATTTTAAGTTAAAAAAAATTAGGGTAAAGAAAAAAAATTACGACAAATTAAGGAAACTAAACCTTCCACAAAATTTCATTGATAAGCTTTTGAGAAGTTATAATTACTTTACATGAACAATTTTCATATGTAGTTAGTTCCCTTCAATACTTCAGTAACTCTGAAGAGCATCCTCAACAACGGACACTACGAGAAGTTCTAGTAATAGAAAGTTAGTAACTGAGTTCAAAGTAGAAAGAATGGTAGTGCCAAATCTTGCTTCTACGTCAGTTCAATTATATACCAATGAATTCATGGACTGAATAATTAAACTTCAGATTACTTGATTGCTAATTTCATAGCACAAGGGGAAATTTCTAATGATTGTTTATAAGTAGAAATATACATAGGATCTCACATTCGAGACATTTAAAATGATTCTTCGGTGCATTAATGTATTAAATGCCATAATAAGAAAATAAAGTAAACTACGGGAGTATATTAGCATTACTTTCTGCAGACTCTAAAATATGGATTAAGAAATAAGTTTTATCAACGACCACATTTTTCATGTAAATGACTTCCTCGAATTGAAATTTGATGCATCTCATCCCCATATGCATTTGAGATGACATGACCAACCCTAATTATGCCCCATATTCCCATACCATTCTATTTGTTACTCAAGTCTATGTTCACTATTTTTAAACTCTGTGAATTCAAGTTCTGAGCTACTACACCAGATTTTTACCTAAATTCTAGTTGTTGATGCATCATGCTCTCTATTAGATATGTAGTCATGCCATTCTAAACTGATTTTTTTTTTTTTTTTTTGGAATTGGAGATGATGCAGATAAAGCATGCAGCATAAAAGAAAATCGACAAACTAGCAGCATATGAAGCAGTTGATCCATGCAGCAGCAAAATATACAATTTTTTTAAGATGGAGCCATAGTGTAATTTAGCTCTGTTTATGTATTTTTGATCAGTAAACTCTGTTTATGATATTTTATGTTCTTCTTTGGATCTGTTTGAGTTTGTTTCCAGGCATGTTTGAGCCAAAAGAGTGATATTTAGCTTTCTTTACGTAATTCTGAATTGTTTATGATAATTCCTGTACAATTTGAGCTAGATCTGTTTGAGTTTTGTGTCTATAATGCATGTTTTGAGCCAAAAGAGTATTATTCAGCTTCAGTGTTAATAAAGAAGATAAAGCAAACATAAAAAAAGAAAGTGGTCCAATCAATGATCTAATATCTTTTGACAGATACAAACTCAAAAGCCAATTAGTAGAACTTCGATTTGCAAATATTATCAAAGTGAGATGGACCTATGTTTTTAAGAAGAGATCATCACTTGTCAATAAGCTGATCAAGTGGAATGTATGCATATCTCAAGCAAATAATTGTTTAAAAAACAATCGTACTTGTAATGTTCTTTTTGTATGGATTAACAGTTGAAGGGCTACTCTCTGCCCCCACAATCTCAAAAGCCGAAAAGTTGAGCTTTTGCAATTGCTGTCAAAATGAGATGGGCCTCTGTTTTTAAGAAGAGATCGTGATTTGTCAATAAGCTTATCAAGTAGTGGAATGTATGTATACTGGACAAGGAAGAATATTGACGCTTTGAGTACATGAAACTATACGACGATCTGAACCTGTTTTAAGATAGACGAATTTTACTTACAATACTAACTATTAGGGCTCTGGCGATTTTTTCTCCCCTTTCTTCCCCGTGATAGCTTCCAGATCCGGAGCGTTTACTCCCTTGCGACCTCATCCTCCTTCACTAAAGTTGTAGATCTAGTCTGGATCTACGGACCATTCTCGTCTTTTGGTTATCGCGTTTCTCTTCCGACTTCCCCTCTCCCGGTATCCTTGCTTCGGGACGTTTTGCTCCGGGATTTCTCTCAGCCCCTGGTGCCTCGCTCCCATCCGTCTCGTAGTGTGTTTCGATCCGGTCTCGAGTCGATTCCCCGGTTGATTGTGCTCGGCTCTTCTCCGTCTCCTTCCCCTAAGGAGTGTGGATCTTGGTGTGGACTCTCCTGGCGTGTGGCGCCCCTTTTATCCAGGAGGCTATCATTCTGGTCGCAGCCTCCGCTGATGTTACTCCATCTTCGGTAGGCTATCATTCCGATAGCTGGGGCTAACATGGTGTCCAATTTTAGACCCATCAGTCTTATTAACACTTCCTTTAAAATTATCATGAAAGTTCTGTCCTCGAGACGCAGTGAGGTTATGCCCGTCCTGATTGATCCAGCTCAATCTGGGTTCATAAAGGATCGATTTATCCTAGATAGCGTTGCGTCGGCTCAAGAAATTATTTCTCGTTGTCATAGATCTAACTCGGAAGGTATTTTGCTCAAATTAGACTTTCAAAAGGCTTATGACAATGTTAACTGGAATTTCCTCCTAGATATTCTGATCCATAGGGGTTTTGGGCCCAAATGGATTTCTTGGATTAAGTCCAGTTTAATGGCTGGCACCTCATCCATTTTCATCAATGGTTCTGAAGGTCACAAATTTAAAATCAAAAGGGGACTTAGACAGGGCGACCCTCTTTCCTCTCTCCTTTTCGCTCTGGTTGCGGATGTATTCAGCAAACTGTTACGCAACGTGTGGGAGATCCACGCCATTGATGGTTTAGGGAAATCTCGGTCATTCTCAGGTGTTCTTAATCTCCAGTACGCTGATGACACTATCATTTTTGCGAAACCAAACCATCACTCTCTCCGTAATCTAAAACTTCTTCTCTATTTATTCAAAATGGCCTCAGGTCTTACTATCAATTTTCAAAAATCTTCTGTTCTTTGGCTGGGAGGTTCTCATAACCGCCAGATTGAGATTTCCAACTTTTTCAACTGTCCTATTGCGTCTTTTCCCATTACTTATCTGGGGGTTCCCCTTAGATGGGGCAATCTGCATAGATCGGATTGGTTGCCGTTGGTGGATAAGGTGAAATCCAGACTGAGTGCCTGGACGGGCAAGCTGCTATCTAGAGAAGGCAGACTGATCCTCATTAATGTGGTGCTCTCATCTATCCCTCTCTTTATGATGTCATTTTTTTTCATCCCGTCCTGGGTTATAAAGAGAATTGATCAAATTCGGAGCAATTTTTCTAGTCTGGGTCCTCTACTCATCATAGAGGATCGCACCTTGCCAATTGGTCCCTTGTCTATTCCTCCAAGGAAGCTGGGGGGTTGGGTATCCTTAATCTTCGCAATCACAACATTGCTCTTTTAGGTAAATGGCTTTGGAAATTCCTCAATAGCGATCATTTACCTTGGATACAGAGTATCAAGGCGAATTGCTATCCAGACGGCAATTGGTGGGTTTTTCCCAACCGTGTTCATCGATCAGCCTCACCATTCTGGAAAGGCATTTGGAAGGCGGCTGCAGCCTTCCAATGTGGACTTTCCCATGTCTGTTTTGATGGTTCCAAAACTCTCTTCTGGCATGATCTTTGGATCGGTAATGTTAAATTGGCTTCTTCCTTTCCTGCTCTTTTCCGGTTAGCTGCTGCACCGCGCCCGACGGTTGCAGCATCCTACAACATAATTAATTCGAATCGCGTTTGGAACATCCCGTTCACTGTTTCTCTTCCCTCTCACTTAACATCTCAATTTTTAGAACTTATCTCTTCTTTGAACCATTATGTTTGGCACCCCAGGGAAGAATTCTCCTGGCACTGGCATCCGTCAGGTGTTTTCACCGTTAAATCATTTTACCAATTCCTCAATTTTAGAGGTATTCGATCTCCTTTCGCTGAGAATATTTGGCAGTCTTGCACCCCTCTTAAGGTCAAAATTGTTTCTTGGCTGGCGTTCAACAACAGACTTCTTATGGCCGAAGTTCTTAACAAAAGAAACCTCGCTTGGGGACAATGCTGTTCGTTGTGTTTATCTGAGTTGGAGGACGCCAACCACCTTTTTGTGAGATGCAATTTCACTCGTCCTCTTTGGAAAATTGCCACGTTAGCCTGGGAAAGATCCTCACTTCCTACTGATTTACAATCATGTTGGTCCAAGAATTTATCGGGCATTAAATTCCTCCGTTCTTGGGATTTTTCTGTTCAAATCATCATCTGGATTATCTGGATGGAAAGGAACAAAAGAATTTTTAAGCAACAAACGTCTTCTTCTATCACCATCATTGAGGATTTTAAGTTTCTTTTTGAGTTTTGGTCCTCCTCTTTAAAAATTGAAGCTAAAAATGATCTTCATGGTCATAGATTGATTGAAGCAACTCAATGTCTTCGTGCACTGCATGCTATTTAATTTTTCTTATTCATTTCCTTCATGATGTTTCTATTATTATTGTTGATGTGCTCTGTTGGCTCATGGCCCCCTCACTTAGTTGTGATCTTAATTTGTCTTTGCAGGAGTAAGGATGCTCTTTATGGTTCTTTTGGACTTGTGGTGGTTTCAGCACTACTTTCACCCTTCAAGGGGGCTTTTGTTTTGTGATACTGGCTATGCTAACAGTTATCTCTCTTCCTTTCCTTATGTATTTTGCTGTAGCTGCTAGTTCCTCTTCTCTCCGGGCTTTATTTTGAGTCTCTCAGCTGTAATCTTCCCTGGTTATTATTGGCTTGGGTATAGTCCCACTATGGTTGTGTAAGTGCACTGATCGATGTTTGTGATGTAGTACTACTGATCAGTTTGGCTATTGTTATGTTGTAGGCCTGTGGTTGTGTTGTTTTGGCTGATCTTTAGCCTTTATATGAAGATCCTAATTAAGGTTAGTTATGCTTGTTGGTTTATTCTTCTGGGATGCCTTTTGTTTCCTGAGTTGGTGGTTGACTGTGATTATTATTTATTGGTTTGTTTGGGAGTTTTTGGTTGGAGGTGCTCTCGGCTTTGGGTGTCTATCTCAAATGTCGGAGCTGACTTCTCTCTTTTCTTTGGGTATCTTGAGTTGTATCTGTTGGATCCAGAGTGTTTTCTTTGCTTCGTTAGACTGTGTTGATTCCAGCTTTGTTTACTTCAATCTGGTTTTACTAGATTGGTGTTATTTATTTGTTCCTTGCCTTTCCTGTTGTATGCTCTGATCCTTTTGGGAGCTGCTTCTTAGTATCGGCATCGTTCGCTATGCTTCGTTTTTTCTCCTGGGGGCTGCGGTTTGTGGTCACCGGCGCGGTTCTGCTTCGTTGGTGGTTATCTGGATTGTGAAGTGTGCTGCCCTGCCGTGGCTGGGGCCGATCAATCACGGATTTTATACGAGTTTTATGTTGTATATATTGTTTACATCTTGTAAATTTGTATCTAATTGCTCTTGTATTAGCTGTACATTATTCTGATTAATATATTTGTTTGTCTGGCTGGAGCCGTTTGGCTCTATCCGTTTCATCAAAAAAGATAGACGAATTTTTATTGGGTACTATTATTTGATAGAATTTGGGCCAATTACGTTCAGTGCTGCTTCAAACAGAATTTTTGGAACAAGTAGGTGTTGGAAAATAATCTATGTGGTCTCACATATGTGACTAAATGTATAATTGTTATTCTAAAGTCTAACCCAAATTAAAGTGATCTAATCATGATTAAGTAATGGGTTCAAAGAATATAATTTAAAGTGTGATATAACACGTGTAGAGACCGTAAAGTAAATTTTTTATTTTGTGATGGGCAAAATTGGAAATCAATAATTATCAATTAGGGTTATGGTCCCCTATATATACATATCTTCTTGTTCCATTTGTCATCCCATCAACAGAAGAATAGAGAGACAGCCTCTCATAGAAGTACGTATTATATAGGAAGATCCAAACTCTCTGTGCAATCTCCATCAATGGCTTCAGGTTAGTGTTTCCGCTTTTAATGTTCTTCTTTTTTTGATTTAGCAAAGATCTATAGTTTCATGAATTAGGATTTTATATTAAAGCACTTTTGCAACATGATTAAGATCTAGATTCACAGAAACATGTTTTAGGTTGTTATTAATGTTTTATGCATGTTCTTAAGTGTATATAAAATTCCATCAATTGGTATCAGAGCCATCTTTGCCGAATTAATTGAAAAATTGATGATTTTTGTTTAAGAAATTTAGGATTTCTTGTTTAAAGAAATTTAAGAAATTTAGGGTTTCTTTTTTATCTTCATGTTTAAGAAATTCAATTGATGAATTTAATTGATAGAAGTACTTGGATTAACAGATCTGGAATTTAAATTTACAACATAAAAAAATAATAATAATAAAAAGAAAAGAAAAAAAACCGCAAGTACTGACTTGTTACAGTTTTGGATTTTGATAAATTTTTTTTAAGATATCGTTTTGATACTGAATTATATTATAAATAATTAATATGGTTGTTGGCTTCAGAAATTTGTATGGGGTAGTTGCTTGGATTTAAGTCAAAATGGATTGTTGATATTCTGTTTTTTATTGGTTATAATTGGTTGTTAACAATATATTATAAATTCTCAACTCTACCTTAGTTCTACCAATTAACAAGCTTCCTGACCTCCACATGTCCTAGCTAATTCAAGAGTGGGCTCCTTTGAAAGTAAAGAAGTGGCAGACAAGTAATCTGCTCTCAATCCAGCTTTACAAAATAGTTCGGCTCGATCCTGCGGGTCTGCTGTACCTTTTTGTTATATATATATTTTTTTGTTAGGATTTTGATGTTGTTCAATTATCTGTTATGGTTTTAGTTAATTTGATATTATCAAATCAGTGTAAAGATATGCTTCAGTTATGATTTTGTTATCATTTTTAGATATTATCTTGACATTATCCATCTATAAATAAAGTAAAATTATAATATTAAGGAAAAGATAAAATTTTGGGAAACAATTAAATTTAAATTATGGTTTTGGTTTTCTTATGAATGTCTAATATTTTGAATAGATCAATTGAAACAAAATGTTTCCAAAGTGACCTCTTTTGTGTAGATTAATTTATTTAAAATATCAAGATGATTGTGTGTTTGTAATTCATGCGTTTATTAACCGACCCAAAGGTAGGTTGATATTTGGCCGAATTTCATACACATCTGTGGTAATAAATATGTGATAATTATAAGGTATTCCATGTGAACAATAAGTCAGTCCAAAGAATGACTTATTATTTGACAGGATTTATTGTCAATATTTGATTGCTACAACAAGAGTATCGCTTACAGTTAATGTTACTATCCAAAGACTTGATATTAATGTTGTGCCTGGTATCTTGAGATGAGATTAACCATTATTTGAATTTATTGTTTTATATGTTTGTTCTTTATTCAGCTAGTGTATCTTCTGCTGCCTCAATAACTGCTAACATCAATTCTATTCTCATGCTTAATGAGACAAATTTCAAGGATTGGAAAGGGACCTTACTAATAACTCATGGCTGTATGGAATTAGACCATGCATTAAGGGAAGATTAACCTCCACTTCTCACTGCGGAAAGCACTCCTGATGATAAAAGAGATTTTGAGAGGTGGGATCGTTCAAATCGCATGAGTCTAATGATTATGAAAGATAGCAATCCAGAAGCCTTTAGGGGCACAGAATCCGATGGGATTACTAAGGCCAAAGATTTTCTAGATCAAATTGAGAAACGTTTTGCTAAAAACAATAAGGTTGAAATGACTTTGGTCTGTTCTGAAGTTAATTTATCTTCAGTACCTAGAAACACTTGGTGGATAGATTCTGGTGCTACTACTCACATAAGTGTTTCTATGCATGGTTGCCTGAGCTACCGAAAGCCAAATGATGGTGAAAGACACATCTTTGTGGGCGATGGAAAATCGGTAGAAGTGGAAACTGTTGGGCATTTTAGGTTGTTATTAGGAACTGGTTTTTATTTGGATTTGAAAGACACTTTTGTTATTCCGTCTTTTAGACGAAATTTAATTTCTGTTTCCTTGTTGGACAAATCTGGTTATTATTGTTCATTTGGAAACAATCAGTTTAGTTTGTCTTTAAATTCGAATGTTGTTGGAACTGGTTGCTTGAATGCTTATGACAACCTTTATTTGCTTGAAACAATTGCATCCTATAATGAAACCTTGCATGTAGAGTCACATGGTACTAAACATAAATTAAATAAAGAAAATTTAGTGTCATTATGGCATAAACGCTTAGGTCATATCTCAAAAGGTAGAGTGGAGCGTCTTGTGTCTGATGGCATTTTGGAGTCCCTGGACTTCACAGACTTTGATATTTGTGTAGACTGCATAAAGAGAAAACAGACCAAAACTAAGAGATTAGGTGCCAATAGATCTTCAGGCGTTTTAGAATTGATTCACACAGATATTTGTGGGCCATTCCCTGCGGGATCTTGGAATGGTCAACAATATTTTATATCATTCATAGACGATTACTCACGTTATGGGTACCTATATCTCATTCATGAAAAATCACAGTCTATGGACGTGTTCAAAGCTTATAAAGCTGAAGTTGAGAATCAACTCAACAAAAGGATTAAAATTGTCAGATCTGATCGTGGTGGTGAGTACTACGGCAGATATGATGGCTCAGGTGAACAACGTCCAGGACCGTTTGCTAAATTCTTAGAGGAATGCGGTAATGTACCACAGTACACCATGCCAGGATCACCTAGCATGAATGGTGTTGCTGAGAGACGAAATAGGACTCTTGAGGATATGGTAAGGAGTATGATTGCTCATTCCACCTTACCTGAGTCCCTCTGGGGAGAAGCATTAAAGACAGCAGCTTACATTCTCAATAGAGTACCAACTAAAGCAGCTGCAAAAATACCTTATGAGCTTTGGACAGGTTGAAAGCCTAGTCTAAAGCACTTTCAAATTTGGGGATGTCCAGCTGAGGCAAGGCCTTACAGGCCATATAAAAAGAAATTGGATTCCAAAACAGTGAGCAGCTACTTTATTGGTTATTCTGAACGATCTAGGGGCTATAAGTTTTAAGATCCCACACTTAGGAATATTTTTGAGACGAGAACTGCAATATTTTTTGAGGAAGCTGAGTTTGGGGGGAGAAATAAAGTTAGGGACATTGCTTTTGAGGAGAAATTGGATTCAATTACAAACCCAATTCCTACTATCACTTTTGACAATATTCAGGTTCCCACACCTATTATTGATCAAGAAGTGAATCTGGAACCTCAACAAGACAATGTTGAACAACTCCCCATTCAAAATGAGGTAATTGTTCCAGAAGAATAAACTCAACAACCTCAAGAACCAGTGCCATTAAGGAGATCCATGAGAGAAAGGAGGAATGCTATTCCGGATGATTATATTGTATTTCTCCAAGAACATGAGGATGACAATGGAATGATGGAAGATGATCCAATCACATTTCATCAGGCCATGAAAGGTTGTAACTCTCAAAAGTGGATTAATGCCATGAATGAGGAGTATAAGTCTATGCAAGACAACAAAACCAATTGTTTGTAAATGGATATTTAAGACCAAGAGAGATGCAAATGGTAATGTGGAGAGGTATAAGGCATGTCTTGTAGCTAAAGGCTATACTCAGAAAGAAGGCATTGATTTTACAGAGACTTTCTCTCCAGTTTCATCGAAAGACTCGTTTATGACAATTATGGTAATTGTTGCTCATCTTGATCTTGAGCTACATCAGATGGATGTCAAGATGGTGTTTCTCAATGGTGACATTGACGAGACAATTTATATGGTGCAACCAGAAAACTTTGTGTCGGGAGATCCAAAGAATATGGTTTGCAAATTGACAAAATCCATCTATGGACTCAAGCAAGCTTCTCGTCAATGGTACCACAAGTTTCATCAAGTAATTATCTCATTTGGTTTTGAGATGAATATAGTTGATGATTGTGTGTATCACAAGTTCAGTGGGAGTAAGCATATATTCCTAGTTCTATATGTCGATGACAGATTGCTTACCACTAATGATATAGATTTATTGTACGAAACTAAAAGGTTTCTGTCCAAGCATTTTGAGATGAAGGATCTTGGGGATGCCTCTTTTGTATCAGGAATTCAGATACACCGAGATCGTTCTCGAGGTATTCTAGGGTTATCACAAAAGGGATACATCGATAAAGTACTCAAAAGGTTTGGCATGCAAGATTGTAGACCAAGGGATACCCCTGTTGCTAAAGAAAACAAATTTAGTCTCAATCAGTGTCCTAAAAGTAACCTTAAAATTTAGGAAATGCAAAAGATCCCCTATGCATCAGCTATTGGGAGTCTAATGTATGCTTAAGTATGTACGCGTCCGGATATTGCGTACATTGTTGGGATGCTAGGCAGGTATTTAAGCAAACCTGGTATGGACCATTGGATAACAGCCAAGAGGGTTGTGAGGTATCTTCAGAGAACAAAAGATTACATGCTCACATATAGGAAATCAGATCATTTGGAGGTCGTAGGATATTCTGATTCTAATTTTGCTGGGTGCCAAGATAGCAGAAAGTCTACATCAGGCTATATTTACCTGTTAGCTGGAGGAGCTATATCCTGGAAAAGTGTCGAACCGACACTTATAGCTTCTTCCACTATGGCAGCAGAGTATGTAGCATGCTATGAGGCATCGAATCATGGAATATGGCTGCAGAATTTTGTCACTGGGCTGCATATTTTGGTGAATATAGAAAGACTACTCAAGTTATTTTGTGACAATAAGTCAGCAGTGATGTATTCCAACAACAACAGGAGTTCGACAAAGTCGAAACATATTGACATAAAGTTCCTAGTTATGAAAGAAAGAGTGCAAAGTGGACAGATATCCATAGAGCACATTGGGACAAATTCCATGATAGCGGATCCGCTCACAAAGGGATTACCATCCAAGGTCTTTTATGAGCATACTACTCATATGGATGTTGTATTATTTGAGGATATCATGATTTAGTGGGAGTTTGTATTTTATTTGCATTATGTTTGTGTGAGACATTTATACATTTGGTTATTTTCTGATCAGAAATAAAGAATTTAGTTTTCTCATTCATTTGTCATGTTTTGGTTCTGACCTCAATTAAGTTTTAAAGAGGACCAGTTTGAAATAGGCATGTGTATAGATCACATTGCATGAAATTTCCATGCTAACATTCACACTTGATCTATGTCGTTTGATTATGTTGATATATGTGACCATTGATGAATTTAGTTACGATAAATGTAACGAAAATTGCTTTGATCCTATATTTACATGATTAATGGACGAGATTGTTTGGCTATGCTTTTGGTTATGATAGCAAAATTTTGAGCTCATAAAGTATGTACATTTATAAGTAGTAACATATGTGGCCCAAGTGGGAAATTATTGGAAAATAATCTATGTGGGCTCTCATATGTGACTAAATGTATAATTGCTATTCTAAAGTCTAACCTAAATTAAAGTGATCTAATCAAGATTAAGTAATGGGTTAAAAGCATATAATTTAAAGTGTGATATAACACGTGTAGAGACCATAAAGTAAATTTCTTATTTTGTGATGGGAAAATTGGAAATCAATAATTATCAATTAGGGTTATGGTCCCCTATATATACGTATCTTCTTGTTCCATCTGTCATCCCATCAATAGAAGAATAGAGAGACGGCCTTTCATAGAAGTGCGTATTATATAGGAAGATCTAAACCCTCTGCGCAATCTCCATCAATGGCTTCAGGTTAGTGTTTCCGCTTTTAATGTTCTTCTTCTTTTGATTTAGCAAAGATCTATAGTTTCATGAATTAGGATTTTATATTAAAGCACTTTTGCAACATGATTAAGATCTAGATTCAGAGAAACATGTTTTAGGTTGTTATTAATGTTTTATGCATGTTCTTAAGTGTATATAAAATTCTATCAGTAGGCACTAATGTTATTTCTGCAGTTTGCTATCTATCGTTATGAATTTTTTTTTTGTTAAAGAAAAGGTGGATTCTGGCCACCAAGTTTCATTAATAAGTGATTAATAAAACAAACTCAAAGTACTGAGCCAACTACAAAATCCTACAAACAAAACAAAAGCACATAAACTCCACCCCGAACATGGAGGGTGGGACAAAAGAAACATAGAGTAGCCACAGAGAAGTACATGATAGCCCCCCAACAAACCCTAGGGTGGTAGGTATCACTGATCATAGTAGGCCGTGCTGGCTATCAATCGATCGTCGGCCCGATCTCGATCTCCTCGTCATCAAACTCCTCTACCTGGAAGACACTCGCAATCTTCCCCTAGGACCTGCTGCTGCCACATTAGCCCAAAATGAAATAAAATACATGATGTGAGTTAAATTGCCAGAAAAACTATTGCAAGTTCTACGAAAGTAAAGATTATTTATGTCTAGCCATAGAACCCAGGTCATTGCGGCGATAGCGATGTACCACGCATCTCTCATAGAATCCCTCTCTGATGCGAACTTTGGGCCTACCCACAGGTCCTCGTATGTACTAGGATACTAAGTCGTCCCTAGGGCACTAAGTACCTCTACGAGTACCGCTTTGTTCTTAGGGCACTGTAGCAAAAGATGGTCTCTAGTCTCTATTGCAGCGTGGCAGAACCCGCATTGAGAGTTGATATGGCTAAAAATAGAGTTAAATCGGAATCGTCCAAGTCGGGCACGAATCTTAACGCTTGGGGGAAAAATGGTAATCTCACTTACAAACGGGTCTGAAATGGGTCCAGGGTCTTCTTGCTAAAAGGCCCCACAACCCATGAACGGATCCAACTCAACTGGGTGCGGGTTCCAACCCACAACAAACCTGGCCTAGCAGGATAGAATTAGGGTTTCTGATTGTATTGAATCAACGGCCCTGATTCACTCTATCCTTTCACGGGGAATTAGGGATTTCATTCCTAATCTGATCCCAAAGGCGGCTATAAATACCCCCCATCCACCACCATTAAGAGGTAATCAATTTTTTGCCAATTTACGCTCTTTCATAATCTTCCTTATTACTGACTTGAGCGTCAGAGGGTGCATCGCCGGGATCAATCCCGGTGTCTCGCATTTTTTGCAGGTGAACGGCGGGAGTCAGCGGTCAAACTTCGGCGGAAGAAGTTAAGGTTTGATTATTCGGTTTTCCTAAGAATCCACAAATACTATCTGTTTGCCCCCACACCAGATTTAGCCGTAACAGATTGGCGCCGTCTGTGGGAAACAACGAATAACAGCCCTTCCTCTTCTCGAAGTTAAGATTTTACCCAGCCATGCCTCCAAAGAAACTTAGATCTAGGGGGTCCAACCGTGGCCCTACTCCTCAACAGGAGAACCCCCTAGAAACGGTCCAGCCACAGGGACTCCCTCCTCAACCTGACCAAGCCCGGCAGAAGGACCAACTTCCTCAGAATCTTCAACCCCCTCACGGTCAAGCCGGTCCCCAGAATGCTGGTGCGGGGGGCTCCCGTCCCAATCCTCAAAAACAACCTCTCCAACATGATCGCGTCTCCGTACAAAATCTCTCTACCGATTCCATGGCATCCCACAACCCCCGAGCTTCCAATGACCTTTGCAATACCATCCTCAATCGGCAGAAGGAAGAGGATCTTCACTGTCGTTTGGATGAAAGGCGGGCCCGAGAGGGAGCCTCCTGCCAACAACATCCAAATGAGCGATCTCCTCATTCCCGAGACTACAGAAGGTCCCCTCCTTGCCGAGGGCGGAGAGAGTCCTCCGGCCACCATAGGAGAAGACCTCACTCTCCTACTGGTCGGCAACTTCCGAGGAACGATGATGCACCCATCACTTGTGCCGAGTTCCAGCAATTCCAAGAAACCATCTTACAAGCCCTCAATCTCCGACCCAACAACAACAATGCTCGGAGGGTCCCCACTCCTCCTCCGGTCCAAAGTCCTCGCCGACGGTCCCTAACTCCTCCCCCAGCTCCTAGCAACCCCCAGCACATTCCTATTCCTCGTCACTCCCGGAGCTACCGTCGTCGTGGCCCCCGCTCTCCCTCGTACGAAGACAAGTCCAGAGGCTCGTTTGATTACCATCGAAGGGATGACACTGTCTACCGTCGTCTCCATGAAATGGAGAGGCGCTTGGGTCAGCTAGACAAAGAGGAAGAGCTTAGAGGAAGGACCCTCCGTCCAAGCCGACCTCCTTTCTCTCGAACCATCATGGAGGCGCCCGTTCCAATAGGCATCAAGCCTTCACAATTCGAGACTTATTCCGGGGAGTTTGATCCCGTTGATCACATCGAAAGCTTTAAGACCCTCATGCTAATCCACCAAGCTTCCGATGCCCTGCTGTGTAAAACCTTCCCCGCTACTCTCAAGGGTCCGGCCCGGGAATGGTACTCTCGCCTCGCCTCATCCTTAATATTCTCCTTCGAGCAATTCGAGACCCTCTTCGTCACCCACTTCGTGAGTAGCCGCCGAACTGAGAAGACCAGCATTTTGCTACTCTACCTCAACCAGAAGAAGGGTGAGAAGCTCAGAGACTATGTGAAAAGGTTTACCGCGGAAGCTAGGTCCATCGCTTCCCTCGACCAGTCGGTCACAGCAGCAGCATTCCAATCAAATGTCCTTAACTCCAGCCTTCGGTACTCCATCGCCAAGAAGCCCCCGCAGAACTTCTTCGACCTCCTCCGAAGTGAGAAGTATATCCGGGCTGAGGAAGCTGAGCATCGCCCCACCTTTGAGGGGCCTTCCTCCGAAACCAAAAGAAAGGCAGGTGAAGAAGAGGGAGCCAAGAAGCTCCAGAAGGAAAATGGCGGTCAGCGCCGCCCTCCCCCCAGATTTGAAAAATTCACTCCTCTTAATGCCAACATTTCCACTATTCTCATGGAGGTTGAGAAGGAAGGGGTTATACATCCTGTCCCAAAGATGAACACCCCTGGCAAGAAGAGGGACAAAGAGAAATGGTGCCATTATCACCAGGATCATGGCCACGACACCAATGATTGTCGAGCCTTGAAAAACGAAATTGAGGCCCTCATCCAAAGGGGACAGCTGGCCAAATTCGTGAGAAAAGACCGAACCGATCTTCCTCCTCCCCCTCGGGGGGCTAACAAGCATCCTGAATGACGCGACGAGACTCCCAAATTCGAAGAGGAGTGCATCCTGCATCTCATTCACGGAGGCCCCATGGGAGGCACCTCCAACTCCTCTCGGAAGGCCTTCATAAGAGAAGTCAATTCGGTTTACGGCACACCTCCCCCTAAAGGCCTTGGAGTATCGGTCACCTTTTCAGATGAAGACCTAGAGGGTGTCCGAACCCCCCATTGTGATGCACTTGTGGTCAACCTCCATATGGTGAATTTTAAAGTGGGGAGGATACTGGTGGACAATGGTAGCTCCGTTAACATCCTCTTCCTCACTGCTTTCAAAGGACTCAAACTATCCCGGGACAGGCTTAAGCCCACCGGCTACACACTCCACGGGTTCACGGGAGTGCCAGTGACTATCGAAGGGGTAATCACCCTCGACGTAACCGCTTCCAAAACTCCTACTACCCGCACGGAGCCGATGGACTTCATGGTAGTCGATGTCCCCGCTGCTTATAATGTGATTCTAGGCCGACCCGGCCTAGCTGCTCTAGAAGCCGTCCCTTCGGCTTACCACCTCAAGATGAAGTTCCCCACCCAGGCAGGAGTAGGGGAAGTGAGAGGCAGTCAAGAGATGGCTCGCAAATGCTACATGACCTCTACTGGGGGTCCAGTCCTCTCCCTCGAAACTCTTAAAATCCCCCAAGAAAGTGTCCGACCAACGTCCGAGCTAGTGGATGAGTTGGAAGTAGTGCTATTCTCTGAGCAAGATCCGAACCGCAAGATCTTTATAAGTAAGACCCTCCCATCTGCCCTATGCTCCGACATAGTCCAGTGCATTAGAAAGAACTGCGATCTCTTTGCATGGTTGGCTGCCGACATGCCAGGAATCTCCGAGGAGCTCCTAGTCCACCACCTCAGCGTTGCTCCGGGGTCCAAACTAGTCCAACAGAAGTGAAGTAAATTTGCTCCCGAGCGCCAACAAGCTATCAAGGAAGAAGTGGACAAGCTCCTCATGGCCCGGTTCATACAAGAGGTTAATTATCCTGAATGGCTCTCCAATATAGTCATGGTAAAGAAGTCCAACGGAAGTTGGAGAATCTGCATCGACTTCACCAACCTGAACAAGGCATGCCCTAAAGATCCATTCCCTCTCCCAAGCATCGACACCTTGATCGACACAACTTCGGGCCATGAACTCCTCAGCTTCATGGATGCCGTTTCCGGGTATAATCAGATCCGCATGTTTCCCCCGGATATCCCGAAGACCTCCTTTGTTACCGATCAAGGGCTCTACTGCTACAGGGTAATGCCCTTCGGGTTGAAGAATGCCGGTGTGACCGATCAACGCCTCGTCGACAAGGTCTTTCAACAACAGATCGGCCGAAATATGGAAGTATATGTTGATGACATGCTAGTCAAGAGCATCCATGGCGCCGATCATGTGGCCGATCTGCAAGAGGCGTTCGATGTATTAAGAAAGCATGATATGAGGCTCAATCCGAACAAGTGTGCATTCGGAGTCTCGTCGAGGAAATTCCTAGGCTTCATGGTCAGCCAAAGAGGAATCGAAGCCAACCCCGAGAAGATCAAAGCCATACTGGACATGGCTCCTCCCAAAAATGTGAAAGAGGTTCAGAAGCTAACCGGGCGCCTGGCAGCTATAGGGCGCTTCCTCTCTAAGTCAGGGGAGAAGTGTCTTCCCTTCTTCAAGGCTCTCAGGGGGGCTAAGGGCTTCGAATGGGGTCAACAACAGCAGGAGTCATTCGATCAGCTTAAAGCCTATCTAGTCAACCCCCCTCTCCTCAGCAAGCCTATCCCTGGGGAAACTCTCTACCTCTACTTAGCTACCTCCGAACAGACCCTCAGTGTTGTCTTAGTAAGGGAAGAAGACAGGGCTCAGAAGCTCATCTACTATGTGAGTAAGGTACTTTGGGATGCCGAGCTCTGTTATCCAAGGCTGGAGAAGATGGCGTATGCCTTGGTCATGGCAGCTAGGAAGCTTCGCCCGTATTTCCAGTCCCGCCCGGTGGTCGTTCTTATCGACCAAACGCTGAAGCAAGTCCTCCACAAGCCGGAGACCTCTGGCCACCTCATGAAGTGGTCGATCGAGCGGAGCCAGCATGATATATCATACCAGCCTCGGGCCATGATCAAGGATCAGGCCTTAGCTGAATTCATCGTGGACAGCACCATTCCCGAGGTCAGTCGGGCGGCAAACGGACCTCCTATTTGGACGGTATATGTAGATGGATCCTCTTGCACCGAAGGGAGCAAAGCCGGGGTTATTCTGGCGGGCCCAGATGACTTCGTTCTCCAATACTCCCTCCGCATCAACTTCAAGGCCTCCAACAATGAAGCGGAGTATGAAGCCCTTATAGCCGGTCTCGGAATGGCCCGCAAAGCAGGGGCACAACACCTCTGGATATTTAGTGACTCTCAACTGGTCGTAAATCAAGTCTTGGGTGAGTACGAAGCGCGAGATGACCGAATGGCTAAGTATCTAGCCAAGGTCCAAAATCTCATGGCTCTATTCGAAGAGGCACTTATTCAGCGAATCCCCAGGGAGGAAAATGCCCAAGCAGATACCCTATCCAAGTTAGCCTCTTCCTCTCTCCAAGGTCTCGAGCATACCGTCCGGATTGAAGTGCTCCTGAGACCAAGCATGGAAAAGGAAACTTCCGACTCAATGGAGTCACTTCCTGTTCAACTTCAGGATAATTGGATGAAACTCCTGGTAGAATTTCTAAGGGATGGGCTCCTCCCCAAAGACCCTAAGGAAGCTCGTCGAGTCAGAACCAGAGCGGAGCGGTACACCCTTGTTGAGGGGGTCTTGTACAAACGCTCCTTCACACAAGTAGACGGCAGGCCTTATTTGAGGTGCCTCTCCCCAGAGCAAGCCACATAAGCCTTGCAAGAGCTTCCCGAAGGCATAGGCAGGGCACATTCAGGGTCAAGATCCCTTGCCCGGAAGGTGTTGAATTATGGATACTTCTGGCCAACCCTCCTACAAGATGCCGAGCGACACGTTCGGCAATGCAGCTCTTGTCAGAAGTATTCCAATATTCGTCGCCTACCCCAAGCTCAGCTCACCTCCCTATCAAGTCCGATCCCGTTCGCAATGTGGGGGATGGATTTACTAGGGTCGTTTCCACCAGCTCCCGGCCAACTCAAATTTTTGGTCGTGGCAATCGACTACTTCTTGAAGTGGATAGAGGCTGAGCCCTTAGCTACAATCACCGAGAACAAAGTACTTCAGTTCTTCTGGAAGAGCATCATCTGTAGGTTCGGCATCCCTCGGGTCCTCATAACTGACAATGGAACACAATTTACAGAGGCCGCATTCCGACCTCTGTGTGAAGACCTCGCCATCCAAAAATGCTTCTCCTCCGTCTCCCACCCGCAGTCGAATGGTCAAGTAGAAAATGCCAACCGACAAATCCTCTCCGGTATTAAGAAGAGGATAGAAAAGTCCGCCAAAGGCTTATGGGTTGATCAGCTCCCTAACGTACTGTGAAATTACCGCACTACGAAACGGACCCCCACAAGAGAGTCGCCGTTTAATCTCACCTATGGGTCCGAAGCTGTGATCCCCTTGGAAGTCGGTGTACCCTCTCATCGCCTTATTGCTTATGAAGAAGAGCAGAATGCCAGAGAGCTTCGGGCAAATTTGGATTTGATTAACGAGCTCCGTGAAAGAGCTTCAATTCGCCAACAAAGCTATCGAAGGAGGATTGAGCTGGCCTACAACAAGAGAGTCCGTCCCACCGACCTCAAAGAAGGGGACTTGGTCCTCAGAAAGTTAGCAATCTCATTCCCCAGTCAGAAGAGTAAGTTAGCTCCAAATTGGGAAAGACCCTACAAGATCACTAGAGTGGTTCGGCCCGGAACATACCGTCTAGAAGACCTTGAAGGCAGAGAGGTTCCCAGGACTTGGAATGCCGACCATCTCTTAAAGTACCAAGAGAGCGCTTGAACGCCTCCCTAAGTACCTTCGGATGTCGAACCGTTCCTTTCCTTTCACTTGTATTCTACAATGTAATAACGGCTCGCAACTTAGAAGCAGCCGAGTAGTAGTTTTAAATAAAGAGCTTCTTGTTTTTGTATTTTACTTGTGAATTGGTTGTATCTCTCTGTTTTTAACTTCTTTGCGCTCAAACGACGAGTTCAGAGTCCAATACTTGGCTCGATTCTGTTTCGCAAGTTCGCTCTTAAGCGAGCTAGAAGTGGTTCGCCATTCGGAATTGCTCCTATAACCGTTGAAATTTACTCAAACGACGAGTTCGGAGTCCAACACTTGGCTCGACTCCGCTTCGCAAGTTCTCTCTTAAGCGAGCTAGAAGTGGTTCGCCATTCGGAATTACTCCCACAACCGTTGAAATTTACTCAGACAATGAGTTCGGAGTCCAATACTTGGCTCGACTCCGCTTCGCAAGTTCGCTCTTAAGCGAGCTAGAAGTGGTTCGCCATTCGGAATTGCTCACACAACCGTTGAAATTTACTCAGACAACGAGTTCGGAGTCCAATACTTGGCTCGACTCCGCTTCGCAAGTTCGCTCTTAAGCGAGCTAGAAGTGGTTCGCCATTCGGAATTGCTCCCACAACCGTTGAAATTTACTCAAACGACGAGTTCGGAGTCCACCACTTGGCTCGACTCCGCTTTGCAAGTTCGCTCTTAAGTGAGCTAGAAGTGGTTCGCCATTCGAAATTGCTCCCACAACCGTTAAAATTTACTCAAACGACGAGTTCGGAGTCCAACACTTGGCTCGACTCTGCTTCACAAGTTCGCTCTTAAGCGAGCTAGAAGTGGTTCGCCATTCGGAATTGCTCCCAAAACCGCTGAAATTTACTCAAACGACGAGTTCGGAGTCCAACACTTGGCTCAACTCCGTTTCACAAGTTTGCTCTTAAGCGAGCTAGAAGTGGTTTGCCATTCGGAACTGCTCCCACAACCATCGAAACTCGCCCCGCCACCGCGCGTGAAATTCCTACAACCATAATCAGCATGGGAAAAGCTGATGCTAGAGAAAGCTTCAAACATGAACTCGTTAAAGGCTTCGGTGAATTCCCGGCTCGGACGATTCTTAGTTTTATCATGAAGCGGAGTCGAAAATCTGCGACACACCTAGTCTTTGATCAAATACTGAACTATGAAATCACCCCTAGAATCTCGTATATTGTCAACCAATGACCAGTTTGGAGACTCCCGCAAATTGGCTACATTAGTCATAATAAACACTTTCGAGAGCAATAGGCAGATGCAAAGACTGCTCCTCCACTGCAAGAAATGCACTTCTCCTGCAAAATCAGAAGGAAAGAAGCCCGGAGACCCAAACAAGCAAAAATCTTGCTCCGGGACCTCGGCACGCTTTGCCGAAGCGGTCTTGGCTCCGACGCCCAAACAAGCAAAAACCTAGATTCAGATCTCGGCATGCTTTGCCGAAGTGCTCTTGGCTCCGACGCCCAAACAAGCAAAAACCTAGCTTCGGACCTCGGCACGCTTTGCCGAAGTGCTCTTGGCTCCGGCGCCCAAACAAGCAAAAACCTAGCTTCGGACCTCGGCACGCAAAAGATAGTCATGAGTAGCACAACAACACAAAGCTATAAAAAAATGCACAAGTCCAAGAAAGAAAAAAGCCTCATTTCCGTTAAGTATGGGGAAACAATACAAGACAGCTTTTCTTTACAACGAAGCTACAAGATTTCAAAAAGCAAAAACTACAATGCTGACTCGTTACACTTAGACGAAATAAAAAACTTGGAAAACAAAAAATGTTCAACTCTTCCTTGGCGCAAGGATGTTTCGCTTCAAAGACACTCGAGGGCGGCGACGCTTGACCCCGGTACTCGTCCCTAAACCGGCGAATTGAGACGTGTCTTCGGCACTGCTCCTAACAGTTGCACCGACGGACGCTCCGCTCGATGATATCGCCACACCACTTTGGGCATCACCCGGACTAGGCCGACCTATGGGTGAATGGGTCGTGAGCTCATAAAACGAAATGCCTCGTTCGCTCTCCTCACGAGTGCATGAAGTGCTCTTGACATTAATCGGCCCCGAGTGCAGCTTCAGGCGAGCCACTTCCGCCTCCAGCTCGGTGATCCTTTGCTTCAGAGGGTCATCTTCCACGTCCACCTCAGAGCGAGGAGGCACTGCAGTGCTCGGGATGCTAGGATGGCCGGCGACGATTCGGCGGAGCTGAGTGACTATGATGCCCCTGTCCACTGTGGCTTTCTTCAACGCATCGACTTCTGCCGTCAATTCGTCGCGTTCGGCCATCAGCTTTCCTACCACCGTAGTCAATTCCTCTTCTTCCGCCAGAAGCTCTGCCTCCACAATCTGCAGATGGTGAACCTCGGTGAGCATATCGTCCTTCTCCGCCGTCATCTTTGACAAAGAGAGTTGGAGACACTTAAGCCTCAACCCATTAGTGAAGGCTGTCGATGAGCCATCATCCTTGCCTACGGGGTGTATATCGGCGAGCCTACTCTCTTGCCGCCAGATCTCGATGTCCCTCTGGCCCAAGACCTGCTGCAGATGGTTCCGCTCACTTTCGGCTCTGCGCAACCCCAGCTCGACTTCGTAAAGACGCTCCTGGCACCGGGTCAAACACAGCCTCATCGCCTCTAAACCGACCTCGGTACGAAACTCCTCCCCGGAGCAAGTTGGTTCGGCAGATTGAGTCACCTCGGCAAGCTGAAAAGTTCAAAGCAAATAACGAGCACTCAGTAAACACTCAAAAAATCGCATCACGTCAGACTTCGGAACAAGGCCACATGCGCCTAGCTAAGACAAAAATATTTTGTTTCAACACAGTCAAATTTCAAGACTACAAGGAAAGAACAAAACAAGACAAGTTCGAGCACAAAAATTGTATTTCCATTCATCACAAAAATGCGGTGGCCAGTCCGCAATTAGGCAGTACAAGAATAGCTCGAAAAACAAAAAAAAAGAAGAAAGGAGAAGTTAGGGGGTGACCTCTTTCCCGGGGTGTCGAGACTGGGCGGGGTCGGACTTCCCTGAAGGAGGCACCATCACCAGCGGAGTCACCACTGACCCCTGCACCTCGCCGATGACCTCGACCTCGGCATCATCTTCATTGTCCCCTCCTTCCTCCTCCGACTCGGGGTCATAGTCGTCGACGTGGTCCGAGAAGAGCCGCCACCCGGAGCAGTCGACCTTAGGATATCGCTCCGACACCTGAGCGATGGCCTGGGCATACACCTTGGCCATATTTGCGGCGAGGAAGCCCTGGGCCTTCGCCATGGTGGCCTCCTCGGCCCCCTTCACCGCAGAAGCCTTGGCCTCCACCGCCTCGGCCTGCTGCCTGGTCCTCTCCACCTTCTGCCGGAGCAGGTCGGCTTCGAGCTTGGTGACGAGGTCCTCGAGGTACTCGAGCCTCGTCGTCCTCCCCTCGAACTCGACCTCCAGCTTGTCGAGCTCATTACCCATTCGAGCCTTCTCAGTCCGAGCTCGGTCGGACTCTTGCTTCAGCTCATTTTCCAACTCCGTCATCCTCTCCATGAGATGACCGAAGTGGACAGTAATCTGCATCAAATAAGGAGTTAGAAAATCAAACATAAAAGCTATCTTCAAAAGCGAAAAGACGACGCTTACCGACATCGCCGAGCGAGCGATCTCGATGGCATCATCGCCTGCCAAGCCGGCGTCCATGGCGGCACGGTCCTTCGGCGTCGCCAGGTGCTTCACCACCTGCATACTCGCCAAGGAGTCGCCAAGGAACCCATCATGCTTTCGAACCTGCCAGTCCGGAACATGGATCTTCTTGTGCTCCTCCGTCAGGAGCTCCTCGGCCGCCACCGTCAGCAGGGGCGTCTCCATCCCAAGTGCCGCGGTGATCGGGAAGTCGCCTACCCCGATCGATGCCGAGACTGCTGTCGGAGCGCGGGTCGGGGGGTCACATCAGCCGGCACCTCCGACTCTTCGGCCATGCTCGCGACCTTCTGGGTCTTCGCAGAGGGCAACTTGGTGGCGACCCTCTTGCGCTTCTTCGGCGCCTTGCTTCCAAGGGCGGCCCTCTGTGCCAGCACTGCATCGAAGTCCATTGCCTCTGCATCAAACAAGGAGTTGGTTAAAAATACAAGTTAAAATAAGCAAGGTTAACGAAAAAAAAAGGGGAAAAGGTAGAAAGAGGCGTACTGGGATCTATGCGGCTGAGCCCTCCCCTGAAGAGAATGTCTTCGGTTAGTTCTCTCCAATCATACTTCGGCCTGTCTAGAAGAGTCCGAAATGCCTCTTCTTCTTGAGGATGAAGCACCGGTGACTTCTTCACTCGCTTCGACACCTCCTCTACAAAACCGGTGGGTATGGGCCACGCCTCCGCACTTCGAACTATGAGGTACTTATCGCGCCAGTGCTTTATGGAGTCAGGGCAAACGACGAGCCGACCTCCGTGCTTCGAAGCTAGGTAGTACCGGAAGTCCGGCCGGTTCTACTTGTGAAGCCGGTAGGTCGTCCAAAGTACCCTCAACTCCGGCTCAATCCCAGCCGTTTGGCAGTGGAGTACGAACCCATTGATGACTCTCCACATGTTCGGCATTAGTTGAATGGGGCTCAACCCAAACTACCTAAGCACTTAAGTCACGAATGGGTGGAGAGGCAGCCGAGCCCCGGCGATGAAGGCATCGACCGGCCAGAAACACATTTTCACTGGCATCGGCAAATTTGCCCTAACCCCGGGACCCGGCAGCATCAGTTCGTACTGCTCCGAAATCTGAAAACAATTTCGGATCACTACCAAGTCATCCAAGCTGAGGATAGACACCGTTTCGTCAGCCTCGGAGGTCTCCCTCGCCACATTCTCCTCAAAGGTCCTCCCCCTCCCGTGGATGATGCGATTCGCATGCTCCTCCGGAAGTTCTCAAACCCTTTGGAGCCCGGTCAGTGGCCCTGGATACCTGCTGAACGGCCCCATGCTCTTCGGATCCTCTACTATGCTGTCTCGACCAGATACCCTCTTGCTAGGAGAAGGGGCCTCGGCAGCAGGAGGGGAGGGCTCGGAGACAGGAGAAAGAGACATATTTATACTTAAGAAAAAATAAGTATAAATTACCTTGAAGTGATGGGTGCGGTCGGAATTTTCACCGGAAAGCGATGGATGATCACCGTGAGCTCTCACTAGCACAAATTCACTGCCTGAGTAAAAGTTTGGAGAAGTGAAAAATGAGAGGGGGGGATGAAGTTTTATAGAGCTTGGCACACAAAACGAGGTTAATGGGCCTACAGAGCTAGCCCATTTACACAAGGCGACAAAATGACCTAAACTGTCACATTATTTACCATGCCTCGTTGTACTATCGCATTAATGGCTGTCACATCTGTCAGAGTTCTCAGAAGATCAGTAGCCATCGCATTAATGACTGTCACATCTGTCAGAAGTTCAGCAGCCACCAACTTAGCGTGACGTTTCCTATGTCGCCAAAAATCACGACCCAGGACCTCGGCACAAGCTGCCGAGCGCTCTTGCCACCGACCATGTTACATGGAAAAAAGTGGACCTCGGCACATGCTGCCGAGCGCTCTTGCCACCGACCATGTTACATAGAAAAAAGTGGACTTGGCACATGCTGCCGAGCGCTCTTGCCACCGACCATGTTACATGGAAAAAAATGGACCTCAGCCCATGCTGCCGAGCGCTCTTGCCACCGACCATGTAACATGGAAAAAGTGGACCTCGGCACATGCTGCCGAGCGTTCTTGCCACCGACCATGTTACATGGAAAAAAGTGGACCTTGGCACATGCTGCCGAGCGCTCTTGCCACCGACCATGTTACATAGAAAAATTGGAGCTCGGCACAAGCTGCCGAACGCTCTTGCCACCGACCATGTTACATGGAAAAACAGGACCTCAGCACACGCTGCCGAGCGCTCCTGCCACCGACCATGTTACATGGAAAAAAGTGGACCTCGGCACATGCTGCCGAGTGCTCTTTCCACCGACCATGTCACATGGAAAAAAGTGGACCTCGGCGCATGCTGCCGAGCGCTCTTACCACCGACTATGTTACATGAAAAAATTGAACCTCGGCACAAGCTGCCGAGCGCTCTTGGCACCGACCCAATTACATGAAAAATTGGATCTCGGCACGCTTTGCCGAGCGCTCTTGGCACCAACCCATTTACATGTAAAGTTGGACCTCGGCACACTTTGTCGAGTGCTCTTGGCACCAACCCTCTTACAGGGAGAAAACCACTTCGGACTTTGGCAAAGATTCGCCGAATGCGCCTACAGCCTAGCCGAGGTATCTGTGCTCTTCGACAGAAGGTACCGAACCCCCATGGACCTCGGCCTCCTTCATGGCATAAGTTCGGAAGGGTTCGACGACGAAACAGAAGCATCTAAGCCATGAAATGACAGAAATAACATCAGGTCACCTACCTAAATATTGCGAAAAAAAAATGATTTAAAATTTAGGAAAATTATTTAAAATTCTAAAAGATAATTATAAATTCGGGAAAATATTTTTGAGCCCCTGGGTAAATAGTTATTGCTTAGAATGGTTAATTAAGACCCCCGAACTACAAATCATCACTTCGCAAAATTAAATAAACGGTCTGAGAAGTAGATAAAAATTAAGAAAAATCACCAGAAGTCTAAGAGAGCTCAAGAACAACCTTGATAGCTTCGAAAATCACCATAATGCCTCGTACAAAGATTCAATGCTCCACGTTTGGACTCCGATACAATTCTGAAAGCCATTGAAACAGTAAAACTACTCTTCAAAGGCTGATCAAACTCAGTCTTTGGGAGTGGGGGGCTCGTGATATGGCTAAAAATAGAATTAAATCGGAATCATCCAAGTCGGGCACGAATCTTAACGCTTGGGGGCAAAATGGTAATCTCACTTACAAATAGGTCTGAAATGGGTCCAGGGTCTTCTTACTAAAAGGCCCCACAACCCATGAACGGATCTAGCTCAACTGGGTGCGGGTTCCAACCCGCAACAAACCCGGCCTAGCAGGATAGAATTAGGGTTTCTGATTGTATTGAATCAACGGCCCTGATTCACTCTATCCTTTAACAGGGAATTAGGGATTTCATTCCTAATCTGATCCCAAAGGCGGCTATAAATACCCCCTATCCACCACCATCAAGAGGTAATCAATTTTTTGCCAATTTACGCTCTTTCATAATCTTCCTGATTACTGACTTGAGCGTCGGAGGGTGCGTCGCCGGGATCAATCCTGATGTCTCGCACTTTTTGCAGGTGAACGGCGGGAGTCAGCAGTTAAACTCTGGCAGAAGAAGTTAAGGTTTGATTATTCGGTTCCCCTAAGAATCCACAAATACTATCTGTTTGCCCCCACACCAGATTTAGCGGTAACAAGAGTCGATAGTCGGTTGGCACTTAGCAATGTTTTCTCTAGTCAGGATCGCATCATTTAGTACCAACCATAAGAAAGCTTGGATTTTTAATGGGGCTTTCGTTCTCCAGATGACGGTTGACCACTTTGGGGTACAACCCCTAAAATGTATGCGGTTGTACATGGAGCGAACCGTGAATTTGCCGTTCTTCTCCAATCCCCAGGATTTCTTATCGAAGCCCTGAGAGCAGCCAATTCCAGTGCTGGTGATGTAGGCCTGAAGTTCTATTAATCTAAGCTGAGAGCCTAGGTCAAGCAGATGTTTGAAAGATGGCTTTCAGGTGCCTCTTTTCCAAGCTGCGGCCACCGTTCAATGTGGTTGTGCCGCCTGCTCATGTAAATCGGGAAATAGGGATCTGAGTGTGTGATCCGCACACCACTTATCCCACCAAAACCTGGTGAGTCTGCCGTTACCTAACGCTGACTTCACATAACTATTGAAGGGTTCATATGCCTTAGTGATGCCTATCCAGAACCAGGAGACCCGGGGGCTTATCCTGAAGCCCAGATTTCTCGACCCATTCCCATGCATATATCCTTGAACGAATTGTTGTCACCCTTCTCCATTATGGTGGAACACTTTCCACCACCATTTACCCAGTAGCGCCAAATTCATATCTCACAGATCAATTATACCTAGACCTCCATGCATCTTTTTCATGCACACCTTCTCGCATCTAATGAGGTGGTAACCTCCTTGGTCCGGGTCTGCCCCTTTCCATAGCAAACGTTTTCGAGTCCGATCAATTCTCTGGATAACCCATCGTGACATTTCAAAGAAGGAGAGATAATAGGTATAAAGGTTTGAGAGGACTACATTAATAAGGGTGATTCTCCCTCCCAAGGATAGGGCTTTAACTTTCCAGCCTGCTAGCCGTTTTTCAACCCGGTCAATAATAGGTAGCCAATCCGCCTTTTTGAGTTTCCCGGGTCTTAGCGGCAAACCAAGGTACTGAATGGGGAAACTATTGGTGGAGTAATTTAGGATTGTGGCATGTTCAAGGGCCTCCTCTGGAGTCATGGCAATGGGAATGAGAGCACTCTTGTGAAAATTAACCCTGAGATCCGACCAAGCTTCAAAGCAATATAGAATTCCTTTGAAGACGGTAGTTTTCCCCAAGTTGCCATTGTCAAATAGAAGAATATCGTCTGCGTATTGGAGTATGGAGCAACCTTGACGATTGACTCCCTTGGTTACTGGTACTATCCAACCCGCTCTACTGCACTTAGCCATCATGGATCTTAGAGCGTCTGCCACGATGGTAAAGAGAAGTGGTGGGAGCAGGGTCTCCTTGTCTGAGTCCCCGTTTACAGGAGAAAGGGTGGCCTGATACTCCATTTACCAGAATAGCCGTTCTGCTAGTGGTAAGACAATTGTGGATCCATCTGATCCATCTGTCCCTGAAACCTCTCCCTGCCAGCGCTTCCAGTAGACAGTCCCATTCCACAGAATCATAGGCTTTTCGAAGTCCAGCTTCAGGAGGTAGCTCTTAGAGTTCGAAGTGTGGCATTGATGGATAGTCTCTTCAGCCATTGCTATACTGTCCTGAATACATCTCCCTTTGATGAATCCCGTCTGGTCCTGGCTAATAAGGCAATCCATTACCGTTCCCAGTCTGTTAGCGAGCATTTTGGTAATGATCTTAACAAAGCAGTTAAGGAGAATAATGGGGCGGAAATCTCCAACTCTTTGGGAGTCTTCTTTCTTAGGAATCAGCACAACCTCCGCGTAGTTGAATCTCCCTAATTTGAGTTTATGCTCGTAGAAGTCTGCGAACACCTTCATTGAATCACATTTGATTTCCTCCCAGAATATCAGATAGAATAGTATCGGGAAACCATCTGGACCTGGTGCTTTATCTTTTCCCATTGTTGTACTGCCTCCCAGACCTCCTTCTCAGTGAAGGGTACTTCGAGGGACTGCAGTCCCGAATTGGAATTGCCTGCTTGGTTTTGCCAGAAATCTTATTTGAGAGGAATTCTGAAGTTCGCTTTGTGCCCAAAGAGGCATTTGAAGTGTGACTGGAAAGCCAGCTTAATAGCAACATCGCCTTGTACCATACCGAAATTCGACCGGATCGAGTGAATGAGGTTAGATCTTCGCCGGGCACTGACGATTCGGTGAAAGAATGTTGTGTTCGCGTCTCCCTCTTTAAGCCATGAAATTCTGAAATGTTGTTGCCACTTGATTTCCTCAATCCTATAGAGCTGGTATATTTCCTGTCTGAATTGAACAGTCGATTCCGCTCTTCCTATAGCAGATCCCTAGTTTCTTCAGTCTTCTCCAGTTCTTCAATTCCTTCAAGAAGGGAATCATTTGCTCTCCAAATTAACGTAAATCTGGTCCGGTTCCACTTCCTGAGCTTTCCCCTGAGTCTACTAATTTTTTCGCACCAAATAGCGGTCACCTCCCCACCCTTGGTCGTGCGGGACCAACTCTCGTTAACCATATGATGGAAGCCTCGGATTTCTAACCAAGTCTTCTCAAATCGAAACTTTAACGGTTTTCTAGGTTGGTCTTCCCCGACAGATAAGAAGATAGGCACGTGATCTGAGGTTGGTTTAGGGAGTGATTTAGCTGATGACAACAGAAATTTGGTCTCACAGTTAGTGGAGACCAAGATCCTATCCAACTTAGCTAGGATGGGTGCTGCTTGCATGTTCGACCATGTGAAGAGCCTATCCGAGATGGGGATGTCAACCAATTCCATGTCCGTGATGACCTCATTAAATGCTTCCCTGTCGAGTTCACTGGAACCTTTGCCTTTGTGTTCTGAGGCGAATCTAGTGATGTTAAAATCGCCCCCCACCACCCAAGGGTGTGGCCAGTGAGCTTGGATCGTTCTAAGCTCCGTCCAGAAGGTCGTTCTAGAGGCTGAGGTATGCGGTCCATAGACTACCGTAACCGATTGAGTCCATCGATCAGATTTTCGCTGAAGCAATACCGACAAAAAAAATTGCCCGTGGAGCTAATTTAGACAACAGAAGATGTTGGATTAAACCCTAGGGTGATGCCCCCAGACGTCCCCTGCTGATGGGGACATTCTTCATTCGGAGACTCAATTACCCCCTACCCTACTAAGTCTAGACATATATGACAGTTTGGTCTCTTGGAGACCCACAATGTTAGCCTTAGACCTGGCTATGACATCTCTGACCATTTTACACTTGCCCCGCCTACCGAGGTCTCTAACGTTTCAGAATATGGCCTCCATTAACAACGACTAGGGGGAATCATGACTCGGTTTGGACATCGAGTTTAAATTGAGGCTAACTCTATCAGTCTCCCAGCCTCTAATCTTATTCAGAAGAAATACGTTTCGTTCGGTATCGCCTACCGCAAGACCACAGGTATTGGCTGGACTAAAAATTTCATTATCAGTCATAAAATTAAAAATAGAAGCTAAGAACGAAGGCGTACCTCTGTCGCAAGTCTTAGAGGATTTAGCGGCTGCTGCTATCTCTAGATAATTGTCTAGGGACTCCTCATTAGTCCTCTTTGCCACTTTCTGAACAGTAAAACCTGTGTCGAAGGAGCTCGAGCCCGGTGCAGTCAGCTGGGATGATGGGTAGGTGGAAGGAACAATCTCAGGGGAGATATCACGGAAGTCCACATCAAAATCAAAGTCCTCTGACTCCCCCGACTCCCCCTCGGAGTAGACAAAATTGTCTTCAAGATTCAGCCTGCCTTCACGATCGTCTTCATCGCAGTAGTCTGCCAACTGACTAGTGTGCTTTCCTGTAGCGGGCCCCTCGATGGGCTCACTACAAGTCGCCGCTTCCAGCTGATTATTGGGCCCAATACTTGTCGCCACTTCCTGATGAAGATTTGGCTCTCCCGTAGCGGACCCCTCGATGGGCCCACTATATGCCAAAATCCGCTGTTCATTGTGTATTTCTGCTTCAATGGGCCCCTTTTTTCCCCAAATACAGTAAAATGCGCTTTGGGCCCCTCAATGGGCCCATTAACGCTATCTTTAATACCCTGAATTAGCCCAAATACAATAGTTTGCGCTTTGGGCCCTTCTTTGGGCCCCTCTTTGGGCCCATTAACGCATCCTATAACACTTTGAGTTGAGTTAGCTGGCTTGGCACTTCTACCGCTTAAGGGAATCACTCCCTCGCAGTTCAGCGGAGACGATCCTTCGCATTCTATGCCCAACGACAGCTCTGGTGGGCCACGTGGCACCTTATCAGTGGTGGGCTTTACCATCGAAGAGTTAGGCGTAACCATCGAAGTCGATGGAATCGAGGCGCTGTTTTTGTCCTTTTCCCCAATACAGCAGACCCCTTTAGTATTCTGTACCCAAATCTTTCTTCCAATCCTTTCTTCTTCTACCAACTCTACAGAGGCGCTCATCGTATTCCCCAGAATGGCCTCTTCTCTCGAAGGCGCTATTCCCCGAGCTTGTTGCTTTGACCCTAAAAATCCATTTCCATGAATGGATGCCTGGTCCATGTTCCCTCCGTTCGAATTCTTTCCCCAAAAAACCTTCCTTTTTCCACTTTCTCTGGCCAGAGGCTCTGCATGTCTCTGCTCCTCCTCTGTAGGAATCTCAACCCTATCATGTGGGGTTTGACTGCCTTTTTGAGCATTCTAAAAGCCTAAGCTTGAAAGATTCGGATCTGGGTCTGTACGATTTGCTATTTTTGTGGGCTTGGCCTTTAGACCGTTGGGTACTTCAGTTGAACTTCTCCCTTTGTCGCCGTTGAGCGGTGGGGCCGAGCTCGGCTCCTTCCTCCTTGCCTCCTTGATCAGCTCACAGTGTGCTCTCTCCACCTCGTGGGCTCCATCCAAAGTGAGATCCCACTCCAGCAGCACCACCTGTCGGTACGAACGACCATCTCTAAGGGCGGAGGGGGGTGATTGAGGTTGGGGATCATTCATCTCTGGCGCCGCTTGCGAGTCGAGCACGAATCTCACAAGGTACGACTCTTCAAAAGAGTACACCTTTGCGAATCGAGGCATGAGGGTGATGTCTGGGGTTCGGATGAGGACTCTAGCGGAGACGATCTCCGATCGCCGCACTGTCTTGCTGTCCATTTGTTCGATTGTCCCAAAGTCAGCGATGATCTCCTGCAACGCCTCTTTCTTCCAAAAATGTAGAGGCACATTATGGATCCAAATCCAATAACGATCTCCTTGCGGTAACTCTGCTCCGAAGCTTTGGTACCAAGGGAAAAACTCCGCACAGAAATGTCCAAAATCTACAACCCCCATTGCTGTCACCTCCGTCATCTTTTCTGGCGCGGGGAAAGACACCAAGAACTGTTGGTGGCATATTTTTTTTGCTATCCAGTCTCTGTGTGCAGCCATTGGCCATTTTGCTTTGAGTGCTTGTATCAAATGGTTTTCCGATGGGCATCCTACCCGTATCTTGGTAATGGCACACCATCGTCGTAATCATTGCTCATCTTGCCTGATCGTTTCCAAGCTATTGGCCAATCTGATGAGGGTGGTATCTATCGTTATGAAATTGTTCATAGTCGCTATCTAGTTGCATAAAAAATGGGATATGGTCCCAGAATCTCAAACATTTATTAACAAATTATAGTCAAGCTAGCCACTAATAGAGACAGGAAAAAATATCTCGAATAATATCTCAAGTACTTAATTTTTTTCAACAACAATTAGCACTGCAGTTTTTTAGCAACAAGAAGAACAACAACAAAACGTAATTCTTTAATTATAAATTCTAGCTATATTAAATACTTTACTTCTTGTGGCAACTTTGTTAACAAAAACATCACGCTTCAGGCACATATGCAAGCTTGTGGCAACTCTTTTTTAAATTCAAGCTATAGACTTTTAGTCATCTTAGTCTACATATCATCCCTAGCTGCTAAACAAAATGAAATGCAGCCTAGAAACAAAATTACAAACTAAGGATGCATTATGCAGAAACAGCCCGAAAACATAAACTCCCACTCATCACTCTCACTCTCATCACTCTCACTGATCACTCTCCGCGACTTCAAACTGTTGCTGCTGCCTGCAACCTCTCACTCTCCAACTTCACCTCTGCTGCATCTCCAGCTTCACCTCTGCTCCTCTGCTGCTGCATGCAACCACTCGCTCTCTCTAACTTCATGGCTTACATATGCTACAAAAAAAAACCATAAAAATGACTTTAGAGCATGATCTTGCAAGTGTTAACAGAGTATAATTTCACAATGGTATAAAATACTAAAAAAATTGTAGGCTCAGAATTAAAGTGTATTGTTTTGCAAATTTTCAATCAAGCATAAACGTATCAAATGCATAAAATTTGGAAACACTATGGCGGCATTATTATGCCATGCCTAATAGTTCAACCCAATTTCTATCACCCCCACCTCTTAAATATAAACAATGAAGGGACCAATATAACCAAAAACCAAAAACTGGACAAGATGTCATTCAGTAAATGAGAGTGAAAGGTTGCAGGCAGCAACAGAAGTTAAGCTGCTAAACAAAATGTATTATGCAATGTAAAAAAATTACATACTAAGGATGCATTATGCAGAAACAACCTGGAAACATAAACTCCCACTGATCACTCTCACTCTCCTTACTGTCACTCATCTCTCTCCAATGTAACCAAAAACCAAACACTGGACAAGTTATTCAAATAGCAAAAATAACCCACATTCATTCAGTAAGTGAAAATTTGTACATGCATTATTATGAAATGTGTTTCAAACTATTCATCACTGCCTACGAAACAAAAATATATACATATACAATGGGAACACAATAATTTAAAAGTTAACAGTGAATCGAACACTTCCCTCAACCTATATAATCGGCATTGTCATCGGAACTTTCTTCGAGGAAGAATCCACCTCTTGTGCAGTGAACGCACTAAAAAAATAACAATAAAGATGAAATTAGTTCAATTTTTTTAAAACAAAAAATATGAAACTTGAGCAATAAATATGAAAAACTATACCTATCAAGCTTCTTTGGGCAAGTTCTCGCATCATAGCCTTGCCCCCGCAATCCACAACAATTTCACTTTCTTGGTTTTCCTCTTAATTTCTCTCGCATTGGCTTCAACCTCTTCCCACTTGGCATTCCCTTTGTTTTACATTGACGAGGCTCTTCAACCGAAACTTGAGACAATACTAATTCCTTCCTGTGGGGTCTTGTTCCACTACATTTGGCCACTCCACTACCTTTGGGTGCCATAAGCTCATCAATACACTTGACCATACTATCACGCATGAAAACATAGCCTTCATCGGAAGCTAAGCCAATCTCAACAAGCTTTTTTACTAAGTTATTCAACTCACAATAGCGGGACCGAAAATTCTCGCTATTGCTTTCATCAATGTCTTGTAAATTTGAGATTGTGTAGCTTCTTCTAATTACCTCTCGGGGCCATCTTCTTAAAATATATTGTTTTGGGAGTTCATTACAATTTGAGTACTTAAGAAAAGCCAAGAGATGCTTGCAAGGGATGTCGATAAATTTAAACATGAAGCATGAGCAACTACCAAATTGAGTTTCCTTTGCATATGTGATCATGGTCTCAATTTCTAATTTACCACACAATGTCACTGCGTAATATGCATTTGTAGCATTCTCGTGATCTTCTATCAAACTTACATTATATAATAGGCTTGATTTGAGTTGCTTTTGGAAGTCATAGAACATTCTTAAAGTGTACACTTGGGTCATTTGTTCCTCCATATACCATTCGGGCTTCAATTTAGGTTTTTTCTCAAGTGTACGATGGTTTTCTTTAATTTCTTGAAATCTTTGTCTTCCAATTACTCTCTCGAAGATTACAACAAATTCATGAAGTGGGCACTTCTTTTGAGTGTGCTTGTTTAAGAATGAATTCATTGTCTCGCTTCTTTGACTACTTGACATGCCGACCCAAAAATGAGACCTATGATAGATGGAAGCCCATTTCTCACGAATATCAAAAATATCATTCAACCATTTATTATTTTTCTCTCCATATTCCACAACCAATGACTTCCATTTTTCTTCAAAACATATGTTATAAGAATTCTAAATATTATCTTTAAAAGCATCCATAAACTTAACATTTTGAACCAATTGAGGAACCTCTCCAGGAATCTTATCTAAAATATGCCATATGGAATATCTATGTCGAATTTGAGGGAAAATTTATTTTATTGCAACACCTATCCCGCGGTCTTGATCCGTGACAATGCCAAGTGGAACATGTTTCATGACTCATAACCATTTTTCAAATAACCAAACAAAAGATGTAGCCGTTTCATTTGGAATGAAGCCATAACTGAGAAAAACTGATTGCCAATGATGATTTATTCCAACAAAGGGAACAAATAGCATTCCGTAGCGGTTTGTACTATGTGTTGCATCAAAGGAACCTACATCACCAAATATTTCATAATTCATCTGAGCAATCCCATCCACCCAAATACAATGAGACAATCTACCACACTCATCTTGCTCGAATGCAAAAAAAAAAGAATTTTTTTCCTTTTGCCATTTGAAAAAGTCTACTAACATTTGGCCATTGTGACCTTTCATTAACTCCCTCAAGTCTCTTTCATGGTTTCTAGCATCTCTTTCAGGGTAAATCCAACCCTATCATATCCCCCACTTGTATTTCCAAAAAAAAAAAACATTTATTTGCAAATAGGAATATTAGCACCTGTAAGTTGCTCCATAATTACTTTATTGGAACTTGACACAACACGATTTCACGGCAACAAATGCCGTCTACCTGGTGAGGTGAAAGAATGATTGTGCACTTCATGAAATGAATAAAATAACCATGAATTTGATGCATTGTCTAATTTCACACGAACCAAAGTATTATAAGCAGTTCTAGATGTAATTTCCATCCTAACTTCATTATTCTTACTTTTTTATACCCCCGATTTATTACAAAGAAATATTTTTTACAGTACTTCACCATTCTTGAGTTTATGAGATCCCTTACGCATTTGAAAACCCCCTACATTTCGCATAACTGTTATAAAAATTTTCTGCTAGCTCAAGGGTATCAAATGTCATACCTAGCTTGGTATTAAATGCTCGTCAACTATGGGTGTAAAATCACCTTCTTGAATGCACAAAAAATTGTCACCGAGTTGTGAGCAGCCTTCCCCACTCTCCATACCTATTAGAAAATCCAATATATAATAAAATATCGAGGACAATACATGTTAAAATTTACGCATACTACAAATATAAGAATTCCAATTACGACCCACACAATACACTTAATTTCAAGAAATTAATTTTAAATACCCTTTATAAGTAAGATTAATTAATTTGGACACAAGTATTTCAAAAATTTCAGGAATTCTGACACCTTATAGAAGTACTGTATAGTCAAAAGTTGTAGTAGAAACTCAGATGAAGATAAATTTTTTTATACTTTATTTCAACTGATTTTGCATTTCTACTATTTTTTCCTACATTTTTTTGGTTACCCTAAATTTATTTAACTTATGATATGAAATCATAATTTTTCTTGATTATAACTTTTTCTTTTAGGCTAAATTTTTTTTCCAATTGATCTTGGAAGAAATTAGGGTTTCGATTGAACTCAAATAAAGGAAAAAAAAATTATACCTGAGATCGATTTGAGATGGTGCAACGTCTGGAGCTAGGGTTTCCAAAGGGAAAAGTGGAGATCGATTCTAGCAGCGGTGAAGGGGATACAATGGATTCGGAGCTAGAGTTTCGTCGATTTCCAGAAATTGGTGGATTTCGAGAAGTGATTAGTCGGGAGATTAGAGAGGGAGAGAATAGATGAGGTCCTGAATTAAAGGATTTGGAGAGGATAATCATCGGGGGCTTAGAGACTGAGAGAGTTGATGAGGTGGGGGGTTTCGATTTGGGGATTTTTTAAATCTAGGGTTTTGAGAAGGCGACTTGGAGAGGGACGAATGTGAGAGCTGAGGAGATTTGGGGATGAGCGGGGGTTGGGAATTTTTTAGAGCTAGGGTTTTGAGAAGGCAACTAGAAGAGGGACGAATGTGAGAGCGTGAGGAGATTTGGAGATGAGCTGGGGTAGGAAAAGAAGAAATTACCCCCCCCCCCCCACACACACACACCCACACACACACACACGCACACACACGCACCCCCCCCCCCCAAAGTGAGATGAGCGGGAGGTTCTAGCAGCCGTTAGATGGCGATCATGATCAAGCGATAGATCAGACGGCTGACGAGGAGTGCACACGACTGTGTGCACTAGGCAAGTGCAGAACCGAACACGACTCCAACAGATTTGATAGCATTATAAAAGAAAAAAAATACATGCAAAGACAGGTTAACAATGTTTAACAATTCTGATTGCATTACAAAGTTGTTCAAAAAGGCATGTAATTATTTTTATGTTTTTTCAAAAAATAACTTTACAACTAGCACATCTTAACTGCATCATCACCTCATCCTTACTGTATCTTTTGCTGCAGATGAATTCCCCAAGATAACCAATAAAACACATGCATATAATAAAAGCATTTGGGCTTAACAATAATACAGTTGGGAATATCAAGTGTACCTTTTTTGAATCCTTTCTTTCTGGCTAGGTGATTTTGAATCCTTTCTTTCTGGCTGCCCTCTCCGGCCTTCCATCGTCAGATCCGGCCCTTCCTCAACTCCAACCACCTTACTCCCTTCATTAATTGTGCTCAGCTCTTCTTTTTCTCCAAACCCATATCCCCTTTTCCCCTCTATTCTTTCCCCTTGGCGATCCGTCCTTGCCCCTTCGGTTGATTTTTCTGAGCTTCCCACCGCCTCCAGGACGGCCCCGCGTCCAGCCTCAGCCCAGCGCAGCGTGGCGGTTGCCGTTCTCCTTTCCTTTCTTCAGTTCATCGAGCAGCTCCACCCTTGGCGGCGCGCTCTCTGCGGCTTCCCTCTGGTGTCTTCCATTCCTTCTTCTCGCTAGTGTCCCCCCCAACAGCGTTCCTTGGTTTCGGTGTTCCATTCCATCTTCTCGCCAGTATCAGATAGTTCCCTGGTGCGTTACTTGACTTCCGGCATCCTCTCTCATCCACTCACTGTAAGTTTTAGTTTGTTTAATCCTTTTGCGATAGATCAGCATATTTCGTCTTGTTGGGTTCTATCGGATTGTTGGGTTTTGGTGCTTTACTTGGTGCTTTACTTTCTCCTTGCTACTTCTTCTGTGTGCTGAGTTGGTCCCCATTAACTGTGATCGCTCTCGTTTTGTCTGTTTAGTCGTTCTGGCATTGTGATTCCCTTTCCCTAGGGATCATTTTAGCTTGTGGCTATTGCAGCTCATATTGGTGTATTGACCGAGAGCTTCTCCTAGCTCGGTCACGCTTTCATTTCTGTCTTTCTCTCTTTCTCTCTTATTCCTCCTTCCTATTTCCCCCGTTTGGAGGGTGCGGTTTCTCTTCTTTGAGAAGCACGGTTTGGTTGTATCATTAGTTTTAATTAGCATTGTTGGAGCTCTGTTTGAGCTGTATCATTGGTATCATTGGTATCATTGGTTTCAATTCTACTAGGGTTTTCTTTATCCATCATCTCTCCCTTGTTGGAGCTGTGGTTTGCTCCACTCTTGGATGGATTCTTCCATGAATCGCATCAAGGTTTTAACGAGCTCTTCCTGTTCTGCTTCGGATCAGGATTTGCTGCGCGATTTATCCTCTTCTCCTCCAAATTTCATCTACCCCTCGCAGGATTCTCCCACCTTCTCTAATTCCCATTCGCATCGTAGGTCCGATGCTCATCGGGTCTGTTTCAGGTGTCTCCTTCCGGGACATATTAAGCGGGAATGTATGAATAAAACGAGGTGCTTATTCTGCGATAAGCTCGGGCATTCTCGCAATCGATGCTTCTCACTTCAAAAACTTCTTGGCTTTCCCAGAGGACATTCCTTACCAGCCAAGCTCCTCACCTTTCTTAATTACCCTCTCTTAAAGTGCAAGCTTCGGTTTATCTTGGTTAGTAAGCTCAGTATGGCTAAGAGCAAGGACTTCGACTCCTCAGTTGACGATCCTCTTTCAGCGACGTCTTACTCAACATCTTTTTCTCCTCTTCGCACACCTATCGTTGCGCTTCATCGGCCTAACATTGCTTTCCTTTTTAAGGATCATAAAGTTATTACGAACCTTGTCTCCCTCCCTCGCCGGGGCTATTACAAGGATCGTCTCCGCCCTTTCTCAGCGGCGCCGTCTTTGAATTGGATTTTGGGTAAAAATCCAGACTGTGTTACATCTTATTGCTCTAGTGGTGCGAGGGAGCTAGCTTTGCACTCCTGCATTTCGGATCCCCTATTGCTCTCTGAAAGAGCTGCAGTTTATCTTAAAGCTCCTTCTTTATCTTATGACTATCCCTGTGTTTTGAAGATCTCTGTTCCCACACTTTCTACGGTATATTTTCATTTTCCAGGATGCTTATTCTCTTGGCATCAACATCTAGGGGTCCAGTCATGGCTCTATCAGATTCTGAGGGCGTTCAAACTTTTCGTGCTCTCCCTACACCTTAAGCATCCTTTTAGTCTTCATGCTCCTTCTTTTCCCCGTGGGGCTGGCTACTCCAAGACCATTCTTCCTGCCTCATCGATTGCCCCCAACAGTCCTGGTTCCCCTTCGTGCCCTATCTTAGTAGGCACTTCATCATCGGATCTTGCGGCGTTGTCATCCCCTTCTGTGAGGGTAGCACCCCCCCCCCCCCCCCATCAAGCGAGGCTACAACAAGAAAGTTTTTGACCATTCGAAGATCAGAGTGAGTGCTCGGCTTCTTGCAAAGAAAGCAGCCTCCGTGTCTGCTCTTCGGCTAGGGCACTGGTAAGTCTTGCCTTCTCATTTGCTTCTCTGTTGTTGGCTGTGCTTTTCTTCCGTTGCGCTGCTAGAGACCCTCTAGGATCTAGTGGAGTTGTATGCCGTCGTGGGAGGAGTTTTTATCCTCCATGGTCTTGGATCGGTCGCTTTGGAGCCCCTCCTCTCTCGAGCTCGATGATCTGGCTCTTGTATCCTCCTCTTCGCTTGCTTTTCCGGGTCGTTTGCTCCGCTCTCGGGTAACGGCGTGGTGCGTCTTGCTGTGAGTCCTCACTCTATTTTGCTGATGTTGAGTCTATCATTGTATCCCCTTGTAGCTTGCTTATTGTATTTCTTTCTTTATCGCTTATTTCTGTTTTACATCTTGTAAAACCATTGACTATTTGTATTGTTTATTAATTGTTTTATTGATTAATATATATTTTTGATGGCTGGAGCCGTTTGGCTCTATCCGATTCATCAAAAAATAAATAAAAGCATTTGGTTGTAGTAGATACACATGCATAGAAACTAATTAATGTTTATATAATTATGTCGGAAGGTTTTTTTATGTAAAACTAACCCTAAATAGAGAATTTCCAAGATTCTTAATGAATTAGTTTTACCAACACGTAGTACGGATCAAAGTTAAAAATTTTAAACAGTTAATCGGTTTGATGGATTTTCAAGAACTGAATCACGTTTAACAATCTCAATTAATAATTCAATTCTAACAATCAATAATTAAATCCCTAAGTGTTCTTAGTATGTAAAAGATTCAATATTGATTTGTAATCTAATCAAGCAGGTGGAACGCTCAATCTCAATATTTGTGGTCGACAGTTAAATTGAATAATATAATAAAGATGATAAAGTAGTATAACACAAATATTTGAGAATTGGGAAGAGTATACCGATGGTTCGAAGATCTCAGCGTAGATCTCTGGTTGAACACAAAGAGCACAACGATCAGCAACAATAGTAAGAGAAAGAAAGCAGCAACAAGTCAACAATAGCAGCAACCAAAAGAGGTGGCGGCGGCGGTCGATGGGGACCGTCGGAAAATCGACCAAAAAAGGATGAGGGCGTTGGGCTGTGCTGGAGTGGGTGAGTGTTACATGGGGTCGTGAAGATAGGGGCGGTGGAGGTTGCGGTGGCGATGGAAAAGGGAGATGGGGGCGTCGAAGATGATGGCGGCGCGGGGTTGGGTTGACGGGGGTGGACAGGAAGACATAATAGGGAGACGGGGTAGGGAAGGACGACAGAGAGGTCGAGGGGCGAGCGGTTTGACGGCGGTGGTTGTCGAAGAAGGTGAAGAGGAGTGGGTTGGTCGGGAGTTAGAAGAGGAAGAAGAAGGATTAGGGTTTTGGATTTGGGATTAGGATTTTGATTTAATTGATTTGGGAAATTTGGGGTAGTTTTAGAGTTTATCACAAACCCTAAAATTTTATTAGGATTTATCACAAACCCTAATAAGTTGGATCTCAATTGTATCACACAAAGGAGAGATGAAGAGCAAAACTCAACACAATAATTTTTTAATTAAGAATGACATATCTTTCTCATTAATCTCAGGGCCTATAAATAGGCTCAAAACAAATATTGATACAAATCTCAAAAGATTTTAAAAATCTCAAAAACATTCCAATGCAAAAAGAAAGATTAAATATGTCTATAATTGCGAAAAAACAAATATGGTACGGAAATAAAATACTAAATTAAATAGAATTAATGTCCTCATCATTTTCACTTTTGTGTTTCATGAGGGTGAGGAATACTCGGAGAAAGTGAGACATGTGAGTGAACTATAGAAGTAAAACAAAGTGCACAGAAATATCAAAATTATAGTTACACGATTATACCTCTCCTTCTGTTTGGAATTCCCATAATGAATTGTCAGTCAAGTAATCCAGAAAATAGATTTTCTCTTTATAGCATCCAACTACAACCTATACAGGGGAGCAATGAAATGTCTGCGGATGGAAGAGGAGAAGTAGGAGCCGATGGTGAACATTTCGGCATAGCGACTGTGGCATTTTGGATAATGACTGGAGCAGTGCACCGTCGTTTTTCTGTTATATTATTGTTGTTCTAGCTTACGAGCAGCTTGTATCTTTCTCGTCTAGGTTGTAGTCCGTCGTGTTACTTTCTTTTGGCTAGTCTACTTGATAGACGTTGTATTTTGGATTTATGTAAGTTGCACTACTTTATTTCTTTAATATTGTATTAATGAACTATGACAGGGTCATCTTTTATATAAAAATAAAAATAAAAAAAAAACAAAAAAAAAACTACAACCTATACAAGTTTCAACCTACACACACGTCAATTTAGAACTTGAAAATGAAGTAGTCATACAAAATGGAGAAATGCAGTAAAATGGATGGTGAAGTATATGCCTGAGAAAAATCTCCAGTAATTGCTGCTGAACACTCTCCTCAGCCTTCCAGCTTGACCTCCCATCGCACACATCCACTGATTACAAAGTAATATTGTCAACCAAAGGTAATAATGACGTGTCAAAATAAAAAGGCATAATTCCTTTTTAAACCCTGGTGTCCATTAGTTTATTATATAGATTAGCAAAATAAAAATAAAAATAGAAATAATAATAATAACACACACTCTGACTTGGACTAGCACGGTTTCCAGAGCTAGGTTGAATAGGAAAATTTTGCCGTAATGCCCCACTTTTAAAAATATTTGGCACTCTGCCCCACTTCCGAAAACGATTAGCGATCTGCCCCTGTTTAGAACACGTCAGCATAAACCGTTATTGAAAATAACGGCATAGGTTATTTACATGTCATTATTTTCAATAATGGTATCTATATTTAAAAAAAGTGTCATGCCGTTATTTGGAGTAACGGCATAGGTTATTTTGTTCTTCGACAACTTGTACTCTCCATTTAGAGAAAAAATTACAAGTGTGAAAACCTTATAACAGATGCCGTTATTTCAAATAACGGCATTCTCAATACCGATGCCGTTATTTGGAATAACGGCATCAGTTATAAATTTTTTTTATAAAAAAGTAACTTATTATTCATCCTCTCTAACGAATAAGTTAATTTTTTTAAAAAAATATATATAACTGATGCCGTTATTTCAAATAACGGCATCAGTTATATTTTTTTTTATTTAAAAATAACTTATTATTCATTCTTTCTGTTTCCAAACAACGGCAAGAGTTCATTTATATATAACTGATGCCGTTATCTCCAATAACGACATTAGTCATTCGAATGTCGTTATTCAGGATAACGACATTATTTATAAGTTTTTTTTACACTTAGAATTTTTTAAAGTTAGAAGATTCACACTTGTAAGAGAAATATACTAATGCCGTTATTTCAAATAAAAGCATAGAAAAAAGTGTAAAATAGATGCCGTTATTGAAAATAACGGCATGTAAATAACCTATGTCGTTATTTTCAATAACGCGCGGTTTATACTGATGTGTCCTAAACAGAGGCATATCGTTAATTATTTTCGAAAGTGGGATAGAGCGCCAAATATTTTCAAAAGGTGGGGCAGTACGGCAAATTTTTGGTTGAATACAATATGACAAATAGCCTCAAACACACTCTCTGAGTTGGACTAGCAAGGTTTCCAGAGCTAGGTTGAATACAATATGGTAAATAGCCTCAAAGTAGTATATGATCAAAAATCCTTTTGCTAGAACCCTATATCTGTACATGGTAATAGTCAATAGAGGCATGTTGCACTGGTGAGATATTGTAAAAATAGTTTTAAGTTTCTATAATAGGTGTATGATTAGCAAAATAATAATAATAATAATAATAATAATAATAATAACACACTCTCTGAGTTGGACTAACAAGCTTTCCAGAGCTAGGTTGAATACAATATGACAAATAGCCTCAAAGTAGTATATGATCAAAAATCCTTTTGCTAGATCCCTATATCTGTGCATGGTAATAGAGGCATGTTGCACTGGTGAGATATTAAAAAAATAGTTTTAAGTTTCTATAATAGGTGTATGATGGAAGGTGCAATTTGTTAAGTACTCACATACTAGGGATGGCAAACAGGTCGGGTCGGGTCGGATTGACCCGCAAACCGTCCGCGACCCACCTGTTTAATCCGGCCCGCGAAACCCCGGTTCGGGTTCGAGTCGAACCCGTTAACATTAATGGGTGGACCCGGGTCAAGAAAACACTGAAGCCAATCCGTATAATCCGGCCCAGTAACCCACGAAAAATAGGCCAACCTGCCCGCCAACCCGTGGGTCGACCCGCGGGTTGCGAACCGTTTGACCCGTACGGGTCAAACGTTCGCCCCGCTCCGGGTCGACCGTTGACCCGTGGGTCCAACGTTCGCAAAACCGGTACTGTTCACAAGAGCCGTTAGCAACGGCTTTTCTAGCCGTTTTTGGTGGTTTTTTGCGTTTTTATTTTATTTTATTTATTTTAACCCTATAAATGCCCTCAAAACTCAAACAAAAAATTCACACCTTACTCTCTTACTCTCTCTAATATTATTACTCAATTCATTTCAATTTGTGAACAATTGAACAAACAAGGTAGCAAGACATATACACGATTAAATTCCGATCGTATCGAACTCAAAATTCAAGGTCTTCAAGTCTTCAACTCTCTTCCAACTCCAAGTGATCAAGTCTTCAACTCTCCTCCAAGCTCTCATCGAGTCTTCAATTCTGGATTTCTACTTCTACTTCTATTCTTATTTTCACGGGTTTTTTTATATACGAGTATTCACGGTGAACGGTATCAAAATTTCATATCCCTCTTCTTCAATTTTTATTATTTTTGTTGTTATAATTTTTTGTATCTTGTTTGTTTGTTGGTTGTTTAATCTTCTCTCTCACAACCCTCTTATTTTCTAGATTTTTTTTGTAACTTATCACCCCTACATTGAGTTTTTTTTTCTACATACACTACTATATATAAATATGTCTAGATCACGCGGTAGCGGTCGTAGCCAAAATGGGCAAGATTCCACCGGCACTTTCTGAAGGCCACCAATTGTCCCACATAATGAGCCCGCCGAAGAGTACCATGATCCCCCTACCCAACAATGGGGTACTCACGATGAGTTTGTAGGAGACATACAATTAGAAGAAGAACCACAATAATAAGCAACCGAAACAACACAACCTCCTAGTGGTAGGAAAACTAGAGGAGAAAGTAGTGATTGGCATAAATTTTACGATTATATCCCGGACGAAGAAACACAGAGTGTAGGTTTGAAAGTTTGTAAAACATGTTTTAAGCAATACAAATGGAAGAGGGATGAGGGCACGGGTACAATTAAGCGACACATCCTAAGTGTGCTTAAAGAACTTCTTGTTGACCAACCCGGCCAACAAAAAATCCACCCTACGATCGTTCTAGTTGATAGCCACCCTTATGATCCCAATCTTATTCGTCGAGAAATGACCCGATTAGTAATAAAGAAAGAGTTACCATTTTCCTATCCCGAGAGTAGGGACTTGAAAAATTTTAATCAAACCGCCTTAAACCCTCATTTTCGAAGAATCCCTAGAAATACTTGCAAATCGGATTGTTTTAAAATGTACAATAAAATGAAGGACGCTTTGATTACAATTTTATGGAGTTTAACTTGTAGAGTTAGTTTACTTCGGATTGTTGGACGGATTGCAACAATATTTCAATGATGGGAATAACCTGTCATTGGATCGACAATGATTGAATTCTTCAGAAAAGAATTATATCACTTGCCGCGTTGCTCTATCCCCATAGTGGCGTTGAAATAGCAAACCGTATTTTAGAAAATTGTGATGTTTTTCATATTCGCGATAAAATTATGTGTATTAGTTTTGATAATGCGTCTAACAACTTAGTATTTTAAAAACCGTATTAAACCCTCCATCTGACAATACTTTTCATGTTAGATGTGTATATCATATTTTAAATTTATGTGTTTAAGATGCATTAAAAATAGCCGATCCATATATACTTAAAATTAGAAATTGTGTACATTTTATTGCATTACGTGGCACCGTATTTCAAGAATGAAAAAATTGGTGTAGGATTTCGAATGTACCTTTTAGAAAATTTTCAAAGGATGTTAAACACCGATGGAACTCCACTTTTGATTTACTACATGTTGTTACCGAATATAAAGCATGTATAAATAATTTTTGTATCGCAAAAAATATGCCAAATTTTGAATTGACTCCCTCCGATTGGTATTTTGCCAAATTTTTTTTTGAAATTTTTAGAACCTTTTAAAACCGCAACTTTCAAATTTTCAAAATCATATGAATCTACTTCTAAGAGCATTTTTATTTCAATAGTTACTATGATGCAAACTTTTAACGAAATGTTAAATGATGCTTTTGTTGGTGATATTGTCAAACCTGCATACACAAAATTTTTGAAGTATTTTAATCCTCCTCCTATGTTGTTTTGTGTTACTACCGTTATAGATCCTCATATCAAATTAGAAGGTACAAAGAGTTTAATTAAAATGTTTTTTAGTTTACTTGGGGATGAAGAAACTGAAATTGATTGCGCTTCTTTTTTTAATTAAATTTGAATCTACATTAAATAACTTGTATGATTATTATGATAGATCTTTTGCTTCTAGTAGTACAACTTCTGTAGTTAGTTTTTCTTCTGCTACTTCTAAAGGTAAGGGTAAGAGTAAATTTGATGATAGAACATTTAATTTACTTGTACAAATTCAATCCAAAAAACCTAGCACTAATCAACCAAATGAATTAAATTGGTATAATCAACAAGATTCTGAGTCTTTTAGTTCTTCACAAGATATTTTACAATGGTGGAAAGACTATGAACACACTTATAGTATTCTTAAATATATACTAAAGATCTACTAACTCCTTCTGAATCTACAGTTGCTTTTGAAAGTGGTAGGGTTCTAACTGATTACAGGAATCGCTTGAAGCCCCAATCATTAGAGATACTCGTTTGCACAGAAGACTGGCTGAAGGCTGAAGATAGGACACAAGGAAAAGCATTATCTACGTTCAAAAGTGGGAGCAACTCGCCAGAAGAAGAAGAAGAACAACAATAACAATAGCAACTAAAATGAAGAATTCAAGACCAACAACAAGTCAACAACAACAAATTGAAGGACATCAAATTGAAGACAATTGTAAATAAATAAAAAAAATTGTATTCAATCTTTGCTTGTTATTTGAAATTAGGAAAATTGAAGTAAATTGAAATTGTATATAAGAAATTTGTTATTGTATAAAACAAATTTGTAGAAAATCTTTATTTCTTATTACAGATTGTGAAACTTGTATAACTTGAATCATATGAATAATATATCATTTTTTTTGGCATTTAACTCTTTCAATCTTATTATTATTATTAGGTTTGCTCGTTGACACGTGCCTACGGCACGTCTTCGGAACGGTGCACCTTGTTTGATTATATAAAATAGTTTTGGAGGTCCAGCAAATTAATTGAAGTAGCAAATATATTATATGAGAAACTTTTGGGGGTCCAGCAAAAAGCATATTATATATTTTTTTTGATTTTTTAAAAATTATTTTAAAAGTTTTTTAAAAATTTTAATTTTTTTAGTTTTTTAATTTTTTAAAATTTTTAAAATTTTTATTTTCTTAATTTTTTGGATAGAAGAGGGAGGAAAAGAGAGAGAAAAAAATGATTAAATAAATATAGGAGTTGTTTTGGGTGGGGGATTTGAATTTGAGTTTTGGGGGGAAACTTTTAGATGGAAAAATATGTTTTGTGAGGTTAGATCCGAGCCTTTAATTTTTGGGGATTAAAGGAGAGTCACTTGATAGCTTTCTTTGTATTTTATTATATAGATTACGATTTTTTATGTTATTATTATTACGACTTTCAATCTTATTATTATTATTATTAAAATTACTTTTTTTTAAGTAAAAAAAAAATAGTTAACTAACCGGGCTAACCCGTGACCGATCCGATCCGGGTTGGACCCGAAAGGGTTCACGAGTTGGGCTGGTCGCGAGTTCAACTCTTCGACCCGGCCCGGCCCGGCCCGGTTAACCCTCCGACCCGATCCAAACCCGCCCAAGTCATCTTTCAACCCGGGCGGGTCCGACCCGATCCGGCCCGGTAGACCGGAATGCCAACCCTACTCATATCTATTCCCAAGTTATGAGCAGCATGGGCAGCAGAAATGGAGTTGCCACCCATTATGAAGAAATCATCATCAACTGAAAATCCTTTTACTAGTAGAGCATCGCAAAATGCCAGTTAAACATTTTATAAAATTAGGAATTAGTGACAGTCATGATTGTTTCATACTTTACAGATCTCATCAGGTCACCAAAATTCAAAAGTAATCATTTTCTCCTTTTAGTCATGAAAGGAAAACAAAAGAACAATAAAGCATTTTCCCATCAAAATGAGACCGGTTGTGGAATAAAGGCCTCTCGTTGCCAGCCTTTTAACCCATAAGGAAATTTATCTGGCTTATGATGCAAGTACAACAATAAATTAGCATAATTTAAATGATTATACACGGAAAGTTTTCGTCTACATATATTAAGATCTAACATAATATAGTCCTAGTTTATTTGCATAGACGGCAATTACCTTACGTGGTCAGCAATCACCATAAAACTAAGTCAAAGCTATAGAATGCATACAAAAAACAAAAAAATCCTAAGAATAGTTGTTTGAGTGACACTACCACGATGAAATGCATCTGATTTATCCTTATGCAATGATAAGTAGGCAAGGTTGATTCGCTAAGGGGTTACTTGAAACAACAGTGTGCATTATTTGACGCCCTATGTATTGAATAATAAAGATGGGTTACCATTAATTCCATATTGATCCTTAAAATTGTGTCATACAGAAAAAAGCAAGTGGCTTAGAGCTTTGGTGGAGAGATTGAGGTAAGACACTTGTAAAAGAAAGTAGGACTATAAAAGCTACTTCAAATGTTGGTCAATAGACAGTGATAAGAAGACTGAGGGTGCGTTTGTTTTGATATTTTGAATAGAGTATTCTGAATAGAGTTATTCTGAATTTGAGTTGAAAAGCTGTTTGTTTATGTTGTATTCTGAATATTGATATTCTGAAAGCTGTTTATCTGAAAAAGAGAGTTTAGAAGCTGTTCGGTTATATTTCTAGCTGAAAACTGTATTCTGAAAGCTGTTTTTCTGAAAATGGGTGTTTAAAAGCTGTTCGGTTATATTTCTAGCTAAAAACAGTTATCTGAAAGCTGTTTTTCTTAAAAAGAGAGTTTAAAAGCTGTTCGGTTATATTTCTAGCTGAAAACTGTTATCTGAAAGCTGTTTTTTCTGAAAAAGAGTGTTTAAAAGCTGTTCGGTTATATTTCTAGCTGAAAACTGTTATCTGAAAGCTGTTTTTCTGAAAAAGAGAGTTTAAAAGCTGTTCAGTTATATTTCTAGCTGAAAACTGTTATCTGAAAGCTGTTTTTCTGAAAAAGAGAGTTTAAAAGCTGTTCGGTTATATTTCTAGCTGAAAACTGTTATCTGAAAGCTGTTTTTCTGAAAAAGAGTGTTTAAAAGCTGTTCGGTTATATTTTAAGCTGAAAACTATTATCTGAAAGCTGTTTTTCTGAAAAAGAAAGTTTAAAAGCTGTTCTGCTATATTTCTGACAATTTTGAATATCAATTTGAATATCAATTTTGAATAATAATAATAATAATATATAATATATATAATATATATAATATATATAATATATATAATAATAATATATAATAATAATAATAATAATAATAATAATAATAATAATAATAATAATAATAATAATAATAATAATAATAATAATAATATATAATAATAATAATAATAATAATAATATAATAATAATAATAATAATAATAATAATAATAATAATAATAATATATATAATATATATAATAATAATAATAATATATGTAATATATATAATATATATCGTAATAATAATAATATATACAATATATATAGTATATATAATATATATAATAATTATAATAATATATATAATAATAATAATAATAATAATAATAATAATAATAATAATAATAATAATAATAATAATATATATATATATATATATATATATATATATATATATATATATATATATATAATAATAAAAATATATAATAATAATAATAATAATAATAATAATAATAATAATAATAATAATATATAATAATAATAATATATATATATATATAATAATAATAATAATAATAATAATAATAATAATATATATAATATATATAATATATATAATATATATAATATATATAATATATATAATAATAATAATAATAATAATAATAATAATAATATAAATAATATATATAATATATATAATATATATAATATATATAATATATAATAATAATAATAATAATAATAATAATAATAATAATAATAATAATATATAATAATAATAATATATATAATATATATAATATATATAATAATAATAATAATATATATAATATATATAATAATATATATAATATATATAATATATATAATATATATAATATATATAATATATATAATATATATAATAATAATAATAATATATATAATATATATAATATATATAATATATATAATAATAATAATAATATATATAATATATATAATAATAATAATAATAATAATAATAATAATAATAATAATAATAATAATAATAATAATAATAATAATAATAATAATAATAATGATAATAATAATATATAATAATAATAATAATAATAATAATAATAATAATAATAATAATAATAATAATAATATATATAATAATATATAATAATAATAATAATAATAATAATAATAATAATAATAATAATAATAATAATAATAATAGTAATAATAATAATATATATATAATAATATATATAATAATAATAATAATAATAATAATAATAATAATAATATATAATATATATAATAATAATAATAATAATAATAATAATAATAACATATATATTAATAATAATAATAATATATATAATAATAATATATATAATAATAATATATATAATAATAATAATAATATTAATAATAATAATAATAATAATATATAATAATAATAATAATAATAATAATAATAATAATAATAATAATAATAATAATTATAATAATAATAATAATAATAATATATAACAATAATAATAATATATATAATAATAATAATAATAATAATATATATAATATATAATAATAATAATAATAATAATAATTATAATAATAATAATATATAATAATAATAATAATAATAATAATAATATATAATAATGTATATATAATAATATATATAATAATAATAATATATATAATAATATATCTAATAATAATAATATATATAATAATAATAATAATATATAATAATAATAATAATAATAATAATAATAATAATAATAATAATAATAATAATAATAATAATAATAATAATAATAATAATAATAATAATAATAATATATAATAATAATAATAATAATAATAATAATAATATATAATAATAATAATAATAATAATAATAATAATAATATATAATAATAATAATAATAATAATAATAATAATAATAATAATAATAATAATAATAATAATAATAATAATAATAATAATAATAATAATATATAATAATAATAATAATAATAATAATAATAATAATAATAATAATATTCTGAATAGAGAGTAAAGGAGGTGTGAGAAGAGAGTAAAGGAGGTGTTTTGGAAAATAAGGGGTATGAGTATTCTGAATAGAGATTGGGAATAAGACTTAAAACAAACGCCAACTCAGAATAGAGTATTCTGAATACTCTATTCTGAATATCAAAACAAATGGACCCTGACTAATTTCTATAACAAAAAACTGAACAGATTCGATATACAAGATTATACAGTTCTGTAAAGTAACAAACTGCAAGTGGATCAAATTTACGGATCATATAATGAAACTTGGGAAGTACTCCATAAATATTTATGAAAGAGTAATGCTAGAGCCACTACCAATTTCACTATATTTCTCTTCACTATCTTAGGTGGCACACTCCAATAGGTAAGGGATGATAGAGTAGGTGGGAGAACTCTCCAATAGAAGTATGCCACCTAAGGTAGTTGATATGGGTCAGGAATAAAGCGTGGCTCACCCTGAGCCACCGGATCCCCTCAGGATACGCGTCCTTCCTGATCCTTCAGATCAGCCACGTCAGCGCCGGAAAACCGCCCGGAGCTCTGCCACGTCAGCCCGGAAACCACTCCGGCGCCTGCCACGTCAGCCCTATACCGCCCGACTTTCCACCGCTTCAGCCAATCGGGTAACCGGGTCTGGCCCAGCCCCAAACCGGTCTAGACCCGATTAGAAACTCCTATAAATACCAGGCCCTCTCCTTTCTTAAAAGGTAATCAATCTTTCCCCTCTCAAATCCTAGTTACTGTTACTCTTATTCAGTGACTGACTAGATCGTCGGAGGGTCTGCCACCGGGACCAACCCCGGTGTTTCAAGACCGTCTGCAGGTACACAAGACCTCGGATCCGAGCCCTCTGATCCGAGCCCAGACATTCACCTCACTCCCAGGCCAGTCGCAGGTACCGCTCGGCCAGCCGAGGGTCGCCTCTGAAGAAGCTTTCTCCTTCAAATACAAATCGAGTAGAGAACTCACACCTGGTGCATCCACATGTCTCCTAGAAACAAACCGCATCAGGTTGGCGCCGTCTGTGGGAAAGCTACTTCGGAACCCGACCCGAGTACTACCACCGAGGTACCTCGATCGCCGAAATCCCATGGCCTCCAAAGGCAAGGGGGCTGCGTCCTCCGTCAACCGACGGGACACACCCCCATCAAATACCAACGCCAGGCCGCGCACATCAAAGCATAGGGCTTCCCGTCAGGGGTCCCAGCGGGCCCCCACTCCTCCAATCCAACCCGACCTTCGAAGGGTAATCTCCAGTCGGCAGGCTGACCGCAGTAGGGAAAGGGCCGCTTCCAACTCGGCCCCCGAACCACCCTAGGCCACCGCCGGAAGAACGAAGGCCAGCACTTAGCCGAGTCGGGAGGCAACCTCCGGTCCAACCGGCCCGAGCTGAGGGAGCTCCTGTCACTCAACAGGAGTTCCAGGATTTCCGAAGGGAAATCCTTGGGGCTCTCCAACAGGCCCCCAGGGAGGAAGCACGCCGTTCCCAAACCAGGTTAGACGCTGAGGCCAGCGTCTCTCGCTCCTCAACAATCCAGCCTGAGGCCGATGGCATACTCCTAAGGCGCCTCCAAGAAATGGAGGACCGAATCGATCACATAGGCGACGGAGGTGTCAGGGCCGGTCAGGGGTACAGACCTGTCCGACCCCCCTTTTCCGCCCTCATTATCCAAGCGGAAATACCACGGAACTTCCGACCCCCACAGTTCGAGACCTATAACGGCGAAGGGGATCCTGCTGATCACATGGAGGGTTTCAAAACCCTCATGATGATTCACAGCGCATCGGATCCTCTGCTGTGCCGAGCATTTCCTGCCACCCTCCGGGGTCCGGCTCGTGAGTGGTTCTCGAAACTCGCCCCCGGCTCCATTTACTCCTTTGATCAACTGGAGGGCAATTTCCTCGCCCGTTTTGTAACCAGCCGGAAGGCCGAAAGAACGAGCGCCTCCTTACTTGGGCTCAGGCAGGAAGGGGGGGAATCACTCAGGACGTTTGTCCGGAGATTCACGGCAGAGGCGAGGTCGGTATCCTCTCTCGATCCGGGCGTCGCCTCCGCGGCATTTCGGCACAACGTCCGCCATGGACGGCTGAAAGCTTCTCTGGCGAAGAAGCCCCCGATCGATTTTCCCGACCTCCTCAACCGAGTCGAGAAGTACATCAGGGCAGAGGAAGCCCTAAACCCCGACGAATCCAGAGAAGCACTCGGAAAAGGGAAGCGGAAGGCCGAGGAAGTCGAGCCTTCGAAAAAGGCTCCGAAGGACGGGGGCACCATGAAGAAGGTACCGCCGGTTCCTCGCTTCGAAAGGTATACCCCATTCACACAAAATGTGTCCTCCATACTCCTGGCGATCGAGGACAGAGACCTCGTTCAGTATCCCCCTCGACCGTCCAACAACACTAGCAAGAAAAGGGATCAACGGTTCTACTACCGCTTCCACCGAGACAACGATCACGACACAGATCACTGCCGTGCCCTGAAAGACGAAATCGAGGCCCTCATTCAGCGAGGGTACCTCCGGGAGTATAAACGGGATGATGCTCGGGCGCAAAGGGACGCGAGGAACAGGAGAACCTCACCTCCTCCACGAGCTCCCTTGCAGCTCCCCGGGCCAGAGCAGGAGCTCGAAGAGCCGGACGGCCAAGCCATATTGCACTGCATCCACGGAGGGCCCATGGGAGGGGATTCTAACACCTCCCGCAAGGCGTTCATCCGGGACGTTAATGCCGTCCAAGGGCCTCTCCCCCCTCAAATCCAACCACTCCCCGTCTCATTCTCGGGTGACGACCTGGAGGGGGTCCGGCTCCCACATTGCGACGCCCTCGTAATCAATCTCAGCATGGCAAACTTTGATGCTCGACGTATCCTGGTGGACAACGGGAGCTCGGTCAACATTCTGTTCCTCGATGCTTTCGAGAAACTAAAGCTCCCCCGAAGCAGGCTCAAGCCTGCAGGATACACCCTGCACGGATTTTCTTGAGTCCCGGTGACAATCGAGGGGATCGTCACGCTGGATGTCACGGCTGGCATGGCCCCGAACCGGAGAACCGAGTCCATGGACTTCATGGTTGTCAACGTCAAGGCAGCCTACAACGCCATACTCGGTCGACCGGGCCTCTGCTCTCTCCAGACTGTCCCGTCGGCCTACCACCAGAAGATGAAGTTCCCTACCAGTACCGGGGTAGGAGTGGTCCGAGGGAACCAGGAAGCCGCTCGCTCCTGTTATATGATAGCCATAGGAAGCGGAGTGTTTCCCCTCGACGCCGTGGAGATGCAGCCCCAAAGGACCCAGCCAGAGCCGGAGTTGGCAGACAAGCTGGAGGATATCTCCTTCGAGACAGAGGATTCATCAAAACAATTTCGAGTAAGTCACTCCCTCGCACCCCGCCTTAAGTCCGATCTCATCACCTGCATCCGGCGCAATGTCGATCTATTCGCCTGGAAGCCATCTGACATGCCCGGAATTTCTGAGGAACTCATCATGCATAAACTCAGTATGATCCCCGGGTCGAAACCAGTGGTACAAAAGCGACGCAAGTTCGCGCCAGAGCGACAACAGGCAGTTAATGCAGAAGTCGACAAACTCCTTGCCGCGCGCTTCATCCAGGAGGTCAGCTACCCCGAGTGGCTGGCAAACGTCGTCATGGTCAAGAAGGCGAGCGGGAGCTGGAGGATCTGCATTGATTTCACGGATCTCAATAAAGCATGCCCGAAGGATCCATTCCCCCTTCCTAGGATCGATGCTCTCGTCGATGCAACATCGGGTCACGAGCTCCTGTCCTTCATGGACGCGTTTTCAGGCTACAACCAGATCCGCATGTTCCCTCCCGACATCGCCAAGACATCCTTCGTCACAGACCAGGGGCTCTATTGCTATAGAGTCATGCCCTTCGGGCTGAAGAACGCCGGAGCCACATACCAAAGGCTCGTCAATCGGGTCTTTAAGGAACAGATCGGGCGCAATATAGAAGTGTATGTGGATGACACACTCGTCAAAAGCCGGCGGGGGGAGGATCACGTAGCCGATCTGGAGGAGGCCTTTGGGGTACTTCGGACCCATAACATGAGACTTAATCCGAGTAAATGCGCCTTCGGCGTCTCCGCGGGAAAGTTTCTTGGGTTCATTATCAGCCAAAGGGGAATCGAAGCGAACCCCGAAAAAATCCAAGCAATCCTAGACATGGCCCCTCCCAGGAACATCAAAGAAGTCCAACGGCTGACAGGGAGACTGGCGGCCATCGGTCGTTTCCTCTCCAAGTCCGGAGAGAAGTCTCTTCCCTTCTTTAAAGCCCTGCGCGGCACCGACGGGTTCGAATGGGGTGTCCAACAGAAAGAGGCCTTCGCCCAGTTAAAGGAATACCTCGCGAACCCCCCTCTTCTCAGCAAGCCCGAACCAGGAGAGCCACTCTGGCTCTACCTATCAGCCTCGGAGAAGGTGCTCAGCGCTGTTCTCGTTCGGGAGGAAGAGGGGTCACAGAAGCCCGTATACTACGTCAGCAAGGTCTTGCTCGATGCCGAGACCAGGTACTCCCGGATGGAGAAAATAGCGTACGCCCTGGTCATGGCCTCGCGAAAGCTCCGTCCATATTTTCAATCTCATTCTGTCCAAGTGCTGACGGACCAACCCCTAAAGGCCGTACTCTACAAACCAGAAAGCTCGGGTCGACTCGTGAAATGGTTGATTGAGCTCAGCCAGTATGACATTGGCTATCAGCCCAGAACAGCCATCAAGGGGCAGGCGCTCGCGGAGTTCATTACGGAGTTCACTATCTCCGAGCACCCTGAAAACACGGAAAACGACCAGACGTGGGAAGTTTACGTCGATGGTTCCTCCTGCGAGGCAGGCAGCGGAGCGGGCATCATCCTACGAGGCCCAGACAGTTTTCTCCTGCAGTACTGCCTCCGCCTCAACATCCCGGCCTCTAACAACGAGGCCGAATACGAGGCAATGATCGTTGGGCTCACCCTAGCTCATCAAGCCAGTGCCAGGCAGATCAGGGCTTTCAGCGACTCCCAGCTCATGGTCAACCAGATCACAGGGGAGTACGAGGCCCGAGACGATCGCATGGTTCGTTACCGAGCTGTAGTTCAACGCCTACTATCGTCCTTCGACGAGTCGGCTGTTTTGAGGATCCCCCGGGAACAGAATGTCCAGGCTGACGCTTTGTCAAAATTGGCATCCTCTTCCTTCGAAGGTCTCGACCGCACGGTCCTGATCGAGGTCATGCTAAAACCCAGTATCGACATCCCGGAGGTCCTGTGCATTGAAGATGGAGCTCCCCCCGAAGACTGGACCACTCTAATTAGGCGATTTCTCGTCAAGGGAGAGCTCCCAGAAGACCGAACCGAAGCAAGAAGGGTCCGGGCCCGAGCGGAAAGGTTCACAATGATCGACTCAACACTCTTCAAGAGGTCCTACACTACATCGGATGGTCGGCCTTATCTCCGCTGTCTCACTCCCGATGAAGCCGAGTATGCTCTCAAAGAGTTACACGAGGGGATTGGCGGGTGTCACATGGGAAGTCGTTCGCTCGCGCGAAAGGCCTTGAACCACGGGTACTACTGGCCCACTATGCTGCAGGACGCTCTAAATCTCGTCAAGAAGTGTGGCCCCTGTCAAAGATTCTCGCCCATCAAAAGGGTTCCTCAAGCAAACCTACGATCCATGGCCAGTCCGACCCCCTTTGCAATGTGGGGGATGGATCTGGTAGGCCCTTTTTCCCAAGGCGACGGGGCAACGAAAGTTTCTTATAGTTGCCATCGACTACTTCACCAAATGGATCGAGGCGGAGCCACTAGTTACGATCACCGAGCAGCAGACTCAACAATTCTTCTGGAAGCACATTATCTGTCGGTTCGGGATCCCCCAAGTGCTCGTTACGGATAACGGGACCCAGTTTGCAGGCAAGCATTTCTGCAAGTTCTGCGAAGACCTCGGTATCCATCAGCGCTTCTCTTCGGTATGCCATCCCCAATCCAACGGACAGGCAGAGAACGTGAACCGTTAGATCCTCGATGGACTCAAGAAGCGACTCGATAATTCCTCTAAGGGGCTATGGGTCGACGAGCTGCCGAGCGTTCTCTGGGCCCATCGAACAACAAAAAGAATCCCGACAGGAGAGTCACCCTTCAACTTAACGTACGGCGCTGAGGCCGTCATTCCCTTGGAAATAGGTATCCCCTCTCCCCGAATTATGGCTTATGACGAAGCAAGCAACTCCATGCAACTGCGAGCAGACCTGGACCTCATTGACGAGGTCAATGAGAAGTCATCCATCAGAAGGAACATCTACCAGCAAAGAATCGAGAGGTTCTATAACAAGAAGGTGCGCCCAACAAACATTGCTCTCAGAGATCTTGTCCTCCGGAAACTGGCGGTTTCCAACCCCGGCCAGAAAAGGAAGTTGGCACCAAACTGGGAGGGCCCTTATAAGGTTTCAGAGGTCGTACGACCGGGTACCTATCGCCTGACCGACACCTGACGGCAAGCCTGTCAGGAGGCCCTGGAATGCGGAACACTTGATCAAGTTCTTAGGAGAATAGCCTCCATGTAAAATATAATTCTAAACGGCACGTTGGGCCTAGTCTTTTGTAAAGTCCTGTAAACGGCACGTCGTGCCTAGACTTGTCTGTAACAAGCATATATTGTAAACGTCAGCTTTCTTAAAAACAAGCTTATGGCTCCAATTCTTGTAAACAAATAAAGGACCCCTCACAAACTCGGCACTCGGATGAAATCGCGAGTCCAAACACGCTTCTCCTACAAGCGTAGGGCTCGTCACTCGGATGAAATCGCGAGTCCAAACACGTTTCTCTTACAAGCGTGGGGCTCGTCACTCGGATGAAATCGCGAGTCCAAACACGCTTCTCTTACAAGCGTGGGGCTCGTCACTCGGATGAAATCGCGAGTCCAAACACGCTTCTCTTACAAGCGTGGGGCTCGTCACTCGGATGAAATCGCAAGTCCAAACACGCTTCTCTTACAAGCGTGGGGCTCGACACTCGGATGAAATCGCGAGTCCAAACCCGCTTCTCTTACAAGCGTGGGGCTCGTCACTCAGATGAAATCGCGAGTCCAAACACGCTTCTCTTGCAAGCGTGGGGCTCGTCACTCGGATGAAATCGCGAGTCCAAACACGCTTCTCTTATAAGCGTGGGACTCGGCTCGCACCGCCTCTCCACGAGAACATGTGCAGGAGCTCGGCTCCGACCCCGAGCAAGGCGGGTGTCCCCTCCGGGGGCACCACGACCTAAACACTCGGCGGCGGGGCTACGCTACGCCTGCAGTTGTCTTTCTCACCGTTGTGGGGGTTCGGCACCCGTCCCTCGCTCGGCTTGACCTCCTCGGAGGCCATCAACCGAGACTCGAGGCGACATTCGCCAGCCACTCTCGCACCGTCTCTCCACGAGAACAAGTGCAGAATCTCGGCACCGACCCCGAGCAAGGCGGGTGTCCCCTTCGGGGGCACCGCGACCTAAACACTCGGTGGCGGGGCTACGCTATGCCTGCAGTTGTCTTTCTCACCGTTGTGGGGGCTCGGCACCCGTCCCTCGCTCGGCTTGACCTCCTCGGAGGCCATTAACCGAGACTCGAGGCGACATTCGCCAGCCACTCCCGCACCGTCTCTCCACGAGAACAAGTGCAGAATCTCGGCACCGACCCCGAGCAAGGCGGGTGTCCCCTCCGGGGGCACCGCGACCTAAACGCTCGGCGGCGGGGCTACGTTACGCCTGCAGTTGTTTCTCACCGTTGTGGGGGCTCGGCACCCGTCCCTCGCTCGGTTTGACATCCTCGGAGGCCATCGACCGAGACTCGAGGCGACATTCGCCAGCCACTCCCGCACCGTCTCTCCACGAGAACAAGTGCAGAATCTCGGCACCGACCCCGAGCAAGGCGGGTGTCCCCTCCGGGGGCATCGCGACCTAAACACTCGGCGGCGGGGCTACGCTACGCCGGCAGTTGTCTTTCTCACCGTTGTGGGGGCTCGGCACCCGTCCCTCGCTCGGCTTGACCTCCTCGGAGGCCATCAACCGAGACTCGAGGCGACATTCGCCAGCCACTCCCGCACCGTCTCTCCACGAGAACAAGTGCAGAATCTCGGCACCGACCCCGAGCAAGACGGGTGTCCCCTCCGGGGGCACCGCGACCTAAACGCTCGGCGGCGGGGCTACGCTACATCTGCAGTTGTCTTTCTCACCGTTGTGGGGGCTCGGCACCCGTCCCTCGCTCGGTTTGACCTCCTCGGAGGCCATCAACCGAGACTCGAGGCGACATTCGCCAGCCACTTCCCGCACCGTCTCTCCACGAGAACAAGTGCAGAAGCTCGGCACCGACCCCGAGCAAGGCGGGTGTCCCCTCCCGGGGCACCGCGACCCAAACGCTCGGCGGCGGGGCTACGTTACGCCTGCAGTTGTTTCTCACCGTTGTGGGGGCTCGGCACCCGTCCCTCGCTCGGTTTGACATCCTCGGAGGCCATCGACCGAGACTCGAGGCGACATTCGCCAGCCACTCCCGCACCGTCTCTCCACGAGAACAAGTGCAGGAGCTCGGCGTTGATCCCGAGCAAGGCGGGTGCCCTCTCCAAGGGCGCCGCGACCTTGACACTCGACGGAGACGCTCGACGCTGCCTTCCGCCTGTTCACTCACCAAGCGTTGGAAAAATTTTTATTTTAGTTTTGAGGCATCCGCCTTCCGCAGACGCCCCAGGCCTTAAGTCGGATTGTTGGCCACCCTCTCACCCGCGAACAGCTCGGGGTCTACGACTTTTTCCAAAACCTAAACCCCGAACTGTTCGAGGATGGCAGGGAGGCCAAAGACTAGCGGCTCTCTCTCTACCCAAACAGATCAGTCGACCCCTGTGTCGTCCGAGAACAGCTCGGGGTTTACAGCTCGAAAAAGTCCAAAACCCCAAATTGTTCCCGGACGGCGGAAGAGCCACCGAGCTTCGGTCACGAACACCCCAAACGATCGGTCGGCCCACCGTTCACCAACGAACAACCCGGGGTCCCATGGCCCTACAGCCGGTACCCCGAATTGTTCGAGGGTGATCGGTGTGCCTCCGATCCAGGATGCTCGGAAACATTACATTTTGTAGACGCCCGCCAGAGACAGGCATCCGAGTCAAATGACTCACTGATGGAAAACTGGGGGGGTGGCGATTATATAGCCCCCTGAGGCCTCATTTATTACGCCTGGGAATGTGAAACGGCGGAAGGCGAAACGTCGCCATTAATGATGCCTAGGAAGGCGAAACGTCGCGATTATTGACGCAGTCGCACCAACTACACTCGGCATCCGAGGCAATCGAGGCTCCGAAGAACAAATGATCTTATTCATTACTCATTGCTTACAACTCAATGAATGAAAACGCAAATACAATGAAGGCTCTCAACTCACTCACTCGGCCGGGAACTCGAATTCGGGGCTCCTGTGACGCTCGGCTATTCCAACCAAGGAGGACGTGCCCGCCACCGAGCTCTCCGCATCATCCGGCTGTGTCGCAACCGGCGAAGGCTGCAGCAACCCCCCCGGAGTGGAGTTACTTGCCTCTTCAACAAGACCGGCACCCAGTATGAGCTTCAACTGACGAATCTCCAATTCTTTCTCTATGACGGCCTCGCGAAGAGAAGATTCGGAGGCCGACCGCCCGCTAGAGGTATCCGAGACCGCCCAGTCCTTCTCAATGACCCACCAGTCCCGGTCGGCTATGACTTTTCTCAAACGAGCCACCTCTAGACCAAGCTCTCTCGACTTGTTCAAAAAGTAATTCTTGGCAGCCTCTCGGTCCCGATCCAACTTTCGTTGGCGAGCTAGCCTCTATCAAAAGAAAAATACCAGTATCACAAAATGCAAGTGTTGTAGGGTCGGCCCAAAAAATTTCATATTTCATTTCATCTCAAAAAGTTCGATACAAAATTTGCGGTGGCCAGTCCGCCGAGGGCATTTACAACAAAAAGAAAAAATAAAAACATCTAGTCTTGAGGGTCGGGGTGCACCTCTTCTTCGTGGTGGCCTCCGTCGTCACCATCACCCCCTGGGGTCGGAGGCAGGTCCGGCTTCCACCCGAAGCTGAGGTGGTCGACGTTGCACTCCGGATAAATATACTTGAAGTGAGACTTGGCCTGCTCATAAGCCTCGTCTTGCGCCGTCATCAACGTCTCCCCCAAGGCCGCCTCCAAGTCCGCCAAGGCCTTCTGCGCCTTCTCCTTCTCCGCCGCCTCGGCCGCGATCTTCTTCAGCAGGTCCTCTCGGTCCTGCTTATGGATCTTGTCCAAGGACTCTATCTGGGCCTCGTGCACTACCACCATGTCCCGAGCCTCCTTGAAGTCGTCCGTCGCCTTGGTCAGTTCCCGAAGGAACTTCTCCTTCTGCTTCCGCTCGTATGTAATCTCCTTCTCCAGACACTTGTGGAAGTGCTGTCCGTGGAGCATCGACTGTCAAGAAAAATCAAACTTAGCAATAATTACAAGTTTATTCACCAGATGGGCCTCGGACGACTTACCGAGAGGTTGGCTTGGGCCCAGTGCATGTAGGCCTGATCGGCCGTCTGCGCCGCCAAGGCCATTCCGTCCCGATCGGTGATGGCCTTCGAGACGAACTCCATCGATACGGGTCCGTCGAGGATTGAGTCACCCTTCAGGATCGACCAATCGGGGGCAAAAGGCATCATTGCCATCCTTCCCACCAACTCCGCCGCGCTCGGACGTACGGGGGGAAGCTGTTGTGGCGGGGCTTCAACCGTTTTCCCCGATCCCCCCGCTGGGTCTCGAGCCGACCGCGACGAATGGTGATGCTTCTTCTGCTTCTTCGCCAAAGGCTGCTCCTCGGGCGCTGGGGGAGGCACGCTGGAGGGCCCTCCGGCTTGGGAAGGCTGAGCAGAAGGCTTCCGCTTCTCGGCAGCGAGGCGCTCCTGCTCCTCTTTCTTCTTCTTCTCTTGCTTCGTCTTCTCGGCGGCGGCGAGCAGAATCTGCTTGGCGTGTGCCTGCTGTGTAGACATCCCTATAACAAGACAGAAAAGGAAGGCTAAACGTTAACACGAAGGCAGAAAGATGAAAAAATAAGGAAAGAAACATACTAGGGTCGGCGGGACTCAGTCCGGCCCTCGCTAGGTGAACCTCGGTCACCCGGCGCCACGCGATGCTGTCTCCCCTCAGTAAATGTTCAACCCTCCCCCACTCCTTGGCGGTTAACTCATTCCTCTTCGGGGGCTTGCGCTTCGGCTTCACAAAATTCCACTGAGTCGGGATGTCCCATGACCCTTCGGTCTTCACAACAAAATACTTATCCCTCCAATTCTTAATCGAATCCGGGTGGCCATGCACCACTCTTTTGTTCGGTCTCGGCGTGAAGAAGAATACGCCCTCAATGTCTCCGAGCGAACCAATGCTAAAGATGGCGCAGAAGTAGGAAAGCCTCGGCCTCACCCCTTTCTCTTGACACTTCAAGATGAAGCAGATGAGCTGCTTCCAAGAGTTGGGGCCGTACTGCATGGGGGACAGCTCCGCCCAGTTCAAGACCATCTTCACAAAAGGGTGCAGGGGGAACCTCAGCCCCGAAATGAAGGCGTGCTCCGGAAATATGCAGTAGCCCGGAGCCAACACTGTCGTGGGTCGAATACCAGGGCTCGGTTGCAGAAGCTCATACTCCCTCGGAATGTAGTAAGCAGCCCTGATGATATTCAGGTACTCCGGTCTCAAGACGCTGGGAGTATTGTCCGCACGAATCTTCGTCCTTGTGTTTTCTCCAGGCACGGGAGGGATCGGCTGGATGTCCTTCACATCATCGGGATACATTCGTATCGACACAGGATTTCGAAAGGTAACAGGTGGAACATCAAGGCCCGTCCTCGGCGCATCCTCGTCAGTCGAAGAAGGACTTTGAGGGATGGTGAGGACTAGCTTCTTCCGACGTGGCCGAGGCTTGCGCTCGGGCGATGGCGTCGACAAGGGGGGCAACGGAGGCAGATCTTCTCCGTGGCCAGCCTCTGGCGCACCAATACCCTCTCCCTCCTCACTCTCCGTATCGCCCTGCTCTCCTTCCTCATCCTCTTCATCATCACCAGCATCCTAATCCAACTCCTCGTCCTCATCCTCATCACTATCCTCATCCGAACCGCCCTCTTCCATCGGCTCCTTCCCTAGCCTCCGAGAACTCAGCGGTTGCACGATTAAAGCTACGTCACTATCGCCCTCGGAGCCAGGTTCGGAGAAAACCTCCTCTTTAACCTGGTACTTGCCCAGAGACGAGGACGTTTCTAAATCTGACTCCATCTCCGAGTGACCAGACGAAGTAGCCTCGGAACCAGACTGAGTACGCGACATGTCAAAAAAGAGAATTACTAACCTGATGCTTTGAAAGTTACGCTTCTCTCCGAAGAATCCGCCAACAGCGATCGAAATGCCTGCACTAAAAGTTGGAAAGCTAGGAATTATAAGCGATAAGGTGAAAAGAAAAAATGAGGGGGGTGGGGGTTTTAAAGTAGACAACGACTCCTCGATTTTCGCAAATAAGCATCTAGCCGTTAGATCTTATCTGACAAGATCCAACGGCTAAACAAACATTGATCTTTGCGCCATGACGTCAGCAGAGAGGATAAAATTCCAATACTACCCCTTCCTGTTTGCCCGACAGAAATCACCCCTTGCAATTGGTGCGACATTGCTTCTGTTCAACCCATTACCAATGTCTTCCAAAAGGCGATTCGAACAGGCGTTGCGGAATCAAAGTAGATCCTAGAAGAACTTTCGAAGAGGCAGTCTAGAACAAACATGCACCCGGGTGGGGTTCGACGCTCGGATAGAAACTCGAGCCAGGCAACCTTCCCCTCTCACAGGTTGGGCTCGACCCTCGGACGGAATCTCGAGCCAAACCACCTTCTCCTTGCTTAGTGGTGGCTCAATACTCGGATGAGAACGCGCGCCACACCTCTTCTCGTCAATCTCATTTCTTGGCTTCACTGAAGAGTCTAGATCTTCTTTCTGTTCATCTCCCAATTCCTTCAACAGGTGGGGCTCGACGCTCGGATGAAAAATCGAGCCAGGCAACCTTCCCCTCTCACAGGTTGGGCTCGACACTCGGATGGAAACTCGAGCCATACCACCTTCCCCTCTCACAGGTTGGGCTCGACGCTCGGATGGAAGTTCGAGCCAAACCACCTTCTCCTTCAACAGGTGGGGCTCGACGCTCGGATGAAAAATCGAGCCATACCACCTTCCCCTCTCACAGGTTGGTCTCGACACTCGGATGAGAATTCGAGCCACACCACCTTTTCCTCTCACAGGTGGGGCTCGACGCTCGGATAGAAACTCGAGCCAGGCAACCTTCCCCTCTCACAGGTTGGTCTCGACGCTCGGATGGGAATTCGAGCCACACCACCTTCTCCTTTCACAGGTGGGGTTCGACGCTCGGATGGAAAATCGAGCCAGTCAACCTTCCCCTCTCACAGGTTGGGCTCGACGCTCGGATGGAAGTTCGAGCCAAACCACCTTCTCCTTCAACAGGTGGGGGTCGACGCTCGGATGAAAAATCGAGCCAGGCAACCTTCCCCTCTCACAGGTTGGGCTCGACGCTCGGATGGAAGTTCGAGCCAAACCACCTTCTCCTTCAACAGGTGGGGCTCGACGCTCGGATGAAAAATCGAGCCATACCACCTTCCCCTCTCACAGGTTGGTCTCGACACTCGGATGAGAATTTGAGCCACACCACCTTCTCCTCTCACAGGTGGGGCTCGACGCTCGGATAGAAACTCGAGCCAGGCAACCTTCCCCTCTCACAGGTTGGTCTCGACGCTCGGATGGGAATTCGAGCCACACCACCTTCTCCTTTCACAGGTGGGGTTCGACGCTCGGATGGAAAATCGAGCCAGTCAACCTTCCCCTCTCACAGGTTGGGCTCGATGCTCGGATGGAAGTTCGAGCCAAACCACCTTCTCCTTCAACAGGTGGGGGTCGACGCTCGGATGAAAAATCGAGCCAGGCAACCTTCCCCTCTCACAGGTTGGGCTCGACGCTCGGATGGAAATTCGAGCCATACCACCTTCTCCTTCAACAGGTGGGGCTCGACGCTCGGACGAAAAATCGAGCCAGGCAACCTTCCCCTCTCACAGGTTGGGCTCGACCCTCGGACGGAATCTCGAGCCAAACCACCTTCTCCTTGCTTAGTGGTGGCTCAATACTCGGATGAGAACGCGCGCCACACCTCTTCTCGTCAATCTCATTTCTTGGCTTCACTGAAGAGTCTAGATCTTCTTTCTGTTCATCTCCCAATTGCTTCTGTTCAGCCCATTACCAATGTCTTCCAAAAGGCGATTCGAACAGGCGTCGCGGGATCAAAGTAGATCCTAGAAGAACTTTCGAAGAGGCAGTCTAGAACAAACATGTACACGGGTGGGGTTCGACGCTCGGATAGAAACTCGAGCCAGGCATCCTTCTCCTCTCACAGGTTGGGCTCGACCCTCGGATGGGAATTCGAGCCACACCACCTTCTCCTTTCACAGGTGGGGCTCGACGCTCGGATAGGAATTCGAGCCATACCACCTTCTCCTTTCACAGGTTGGGCTCGATGCTCGGATCAAATCTCGAGCCAAACCACCTTCTCCTTTCACAGGTGGGGCTCGACGCTCGGATGGAAATTAGAGCCATACCGCCTTCTCCTCTCCCAGGTTGGGCTCGACGCTCGGATGGGAATTCGAGCCATACTACCTTCTCCTTTCACAGGTGGGGCTCGACGCTCGGAGGAAAGTTCGAGCCATGCAACCTTCCCCTCTCACAGGTTGGGCTCGACGCTCGGATGGAATCTCGAGCCAAACCACCTTCTCCTTTCACAGGTGGGGCTCGACGCTCGGACGGAAATTCGAGCCATGCCGCCTTCTCCTCACCCTGGTTAGGCTCGACGCTCGGATGGGAATTCGAGCCATACCACCTTCTTCTTTCCTAGGTGGGGCTCGACGCTCGGATGAAAGTTCGAGCCATACAACCTTCCCCTCCAAAGGGTGGGGCTCGACGCTCGGATTGAAACTTGAGCCAGACTACTCTCTCTTACTCAGTGTAGGCTCGACGCTCGGATCGAAGCTCGAGCCAGGCTATTCTCCTACTCAGTGGGACTCGGTGCTCGGATCAATACTCGAGCCAGGCTTCTCCCTCAGCATGGGGCTCGACGCTCGGATCGACACTCGGAGCTCGGATCGAAGCTCGTGCCACGAGCCCTTTCCCAGAGGGGACTCGGCGCTCGGATCGGAGCTCGAGTCTCACCTCCCCCTCACTCTTCTGACTAACGAGACGCTCGTCAGACCGACCTCCTGACCTCGGACGACGACCCAACGGATGGCCTGGGCGACCCCTCGCTCTTCCAACTAGCGAGGCAGTCGTCCGCCGACCCTTAGGTCTCGACCACCGACCCCCTGAACTCGGGCCAGACTTCTCCCACCTACTCAGTGAGGGCTCGACGCTCGGATCGAGGATCGAGCCAGGCTATTTCCCCTGTCTCAGTATGGAGCTCGACGCTCGGATCGAAATTCGAAACCAAGCCCCTTCTCCCTTCTCAGTAAGCACTCGGAGTTCGGATCGAAGCTCGAACCACTCCTCCTTTCCTAGTAGGGACTCGGCGCTCGGATCCGAGCTCGAGTCTCTCCTAACCAGCAAGACGCTCTTCCAAACCTCCCGACCTCGGACACCGACCCATCGCTCTTCCAACCAACGAGGCAGTCGTCTGCCGATCCTTGGGTCTCGTCCAACCGACCCCATGAGCCCGACCGCCGACTCAAAAATGCTCTCCACGGCGCCGACCTCATGAACTTGGAAGCCGATCCCCAACGCTCGACAAAACGAGTCCCATCAGATGGCTTGGACGACCCCTCGCTCTTCCAACTAGCGAATCGGTCGTCCGCCGATCCCTTGGGTTCGTCCGCCGACCCCACTAACTCGGTCGCCGACCAAGTAAGCTCGGCATGCGCACTACCGGCTCCCCCCTCCTAAAAACTTCACCTCCCGCACATCCAACGAGGGGTCCATTCCTCCTGCCCCTGGCCGTCTTCGGGGAACAGCAGACCCTACTTTTTACCCTGACATCTGCCCTTCCCCAGAGGACCATGAGTCACCCCCGCATTGCTGGATCACCCAACCCTGCGGGAGTGTGGGGCTTGTGATATGGGTCAGGAATAAAGCGTGGCTCACCCTGAGCCACCGGATCCCCTCAGGATACGCGTCCTTCCTGATCCTTCAGATCAGCCACGTCAGCGCCGGAAAACCGCCCGGAGCTCTGCCACGTCAGCCCGGAAACCACTCCGGCGCCTGCCACGTCAGCCCTATACCGCCCGACTTTCCACCGCTTCAGCCAATCGGGTAACCGGGTCCGGCCCAGCCCCAAACGGGTCTAGACCCGATTAGAAACTCCTATAAATACCAGGTCCCTCTCCTTTCTTAAAAGGTAATCAATCTTTCCCCTCTCAAATCCTAGTTACTGTTACTCTTATTCAGTGACTGACTAGATCGTCGGAGGGTCTGCCACCGGGACCAACCCCGGTGTTTCAAGACCGTCTGCAGGTACACAAGACCTCGGATCCGAGCCCTCTGATCCGAGCCCAGACATTCACCTCACTCCCAGGCCAGTCGCAGGTACCGCTCGGCTAGCCGAGGGTCGCCTCTGAAGAAGCTTTCTCCTTCAAATACAAATCGAGTAGAGAACTCACACCTGGTGCATCCACACGTCTCCCAGAAACAAACCGCATCAGTAGTGAAGGAAATGGTAGTGAAATTGGTAGTGACTAAAGCATTACTCTTTATGAAAAGAAACGATCGTGTTAATGTTTATTTACTAATACTATCTAGATTTTGCCAGAAGTAAAGATTTAATCTTTTTTTTTTTTATGATTTAGAATAAGTGTCCTTGAGAAGATACTAGTGTCTGGAAGTTGTGTTGATGTATGTTGTAGGAAAGAAACAAGTGTTGGATAGTTAGATTATGTGATGAAGTGTATGTATAGTGGAGTAACAGCTAATCTTGTCCGAACAGTTGGGAGACGGTCATCCTTTATAACACAGGCATCCACCAAAAGTCAAGTGTTGATCTTTATTTTCAACATTAGCTATGGATGAACTTACTAACTATATTCAAGATATAAGTCTAATGGTCCATATAGTACAATGAGGATAACATAGACGTGACTAGTCTCCAAATAAATAACGTGGGATAAAGAACTCACATCTAAAGAATTTATGCATGTCTAAACTAGAGCATGTAATTCAATTAAGCAAAACTATAGAAGATATGAGTGACAGGTTACAAGCTAGGAAATAGTTTTTCCTTTTTCCAAGTAAAGATGTCACATGCAAGTATAAGAAATGATTAAACAAAATAGAGTTTTTTTTTTTTTTTTTTTCTTTCCTTCCTCGGGATTAAGCACATTTGGTACTACCCAAGGTAAGACAATGTTATCCAAGTGCCAAAAGTAAAGATTATGAGCTTATACTTATATATTTCTGAAAGAAAATTGGTTAAAATATTGTAAACTAGTATAATGTATGTATGCTTCTTTGTCTTCCAGGAAAATACTCTTTAAATGATACATCAGTAAGCTGAAACAATATCCTTAAATATCAGTAATCTGAAACATATTTTGGTAGTAAACCAAATATGTTCGAATTGAACAACCGATGAAACAATATCCCTCAAAGAAAAAAAATCTTAACTTGTAAAAGCAAACATTTGAGATAAATCAGTAGCCTTAAATAATGAAATGAGATCCTGCTAATTCCTAGAGATCACTATAGAAACTTTACGAAATGATAACACAGGATAAATTCAGCATACATAGTTCAATCTACAAAAATTCTTATGTAACAATTTAATAGTATAATCAATAACTGTCACACCCCGCTTCTCATTCCACGAGAACACAGGCACGTAATTGAGGCTCAGCGAATGATATAAGTATGTCAACTCATATCATCCATAACCTGTACAATAACAGGTAACTCAACAGTACAATAGTAATCACATAAACATGAATGTAATGCAATAAACAGTATCTGAAATACAAGGACTTACCAAAAAGTCAGAGAATATGCAGTGCAGTAGCAGTTCGACGAGTTCTCTCAATAACCCATCGTTTGTACCTGTACAACATAACTCAAGAAAGACAAATGGAGTACCCGTTAGAGCAAGTTACGGGCCGCAAGTAGTACAAGCAACGGAGCACGGAAATAGATAAACAAAATACAGGACGACAACAAGAATCAAGATACATGATATAACATGGAAGTAATGTGACAGTTAAATAGAGTCAACTAACTTCTAAGTCAAGAATCAGAATCAAATAACGTGATTAGATAACAAGGTACGAGTAACTTGTAACAGGTAACAAGTAAACAAGTGAACAAGTAGATATAACAGGGATCTAGTAGCATGTAAGCAGGTAAACATGTAACGAGCATATACAGGTAACAGGAATGTGCAGGTGATCATGTTATTCTCAAATCTTGTATTTAATCCTATCTAGGTAACACTTCATGCGTCCCAAATTTTACCACATGGTTGCTATATTCAAACAAGTTGCGTTTAGATTTGTAGTGGATTCTATAGGGCCGTGTACTCAGATATCATGTAAACAGGTAATCAAGATCATGTATCATGTAATCATATAATAGGTAATCATGTATCAGGTAGGACCTACGGGTCCCCTCCGAGTACACCCTCTAATAGAAAAGTATGTAGTCAGGTAAACAGGTGGGAAACACGGGCCCCCTTCTGAGTACACATTCTCATAAGAAAGTATGTAGTCAGGTAATCATGTAAACAGGTAACCAAGATCATATATCATGTGTAATGCCCCTGTCCCTAGCTCAGATAATTTATACAATTTAGAATACAAATTAGATACTATGTAGTATAACTACCCACCACAGGCTGCCTCTCAAAAGGTGGTTAACCGAATTAGTGACCCTTGATCATAGACATTATTATTTATAGTTATTTTATATATGTATCTTACCGATATGGGACTAATCCCACTTACCTTTTCTCCCGTTCTCTCTCTTATACGAAAGCAAGAGGTCGTGGGCCCCAGCGCCATGTCAGCAGAGTACACAGCGCCAAAGCCTGCTGGCTTCAAACTTCTATCCGGGTGGGTCCCACATCTCATTGACATCATCAGCATGTTCAATAGCCAAGCTTGTTGTTCTCATTTCCATGTGCCCCCCCTTTACTATTCCACTTCCAAATATTTACAACATATGCCATCATACTCTTTTTTTTTACCAAACAACCACTTTTTAATCAATATACATTATATATATATATATATATATATATATATATATATATATATATATATATATATATTATTTAGAATTTTACGGGGTGTTACATCATGTAATCATGTAACAGGTGAGAAACACGGCCCCCCTTCCAAGTACATATTTCTATATAGTCCACTATTAGATATTTCCCTTAACCCCGGCTTGATTACTTGTTATTATTAAAGCAGGCATAGACGTGCACAAATAAGACAAAAAAACATGACAAGAAACAAGAAACAAGTTCAGGTCGGGTAGAAAACATAATCGGGTGTCAAATCAACTTATAATAATTAAAAACAACGAGACTTTCAATTCTGGACAGCAAGACGTTGCTGCACCAAAATCAAGATTCCCGTTGCCACAGAATGCAAACCTAGATCCATCAGAAATTCTAGAAACTAGACTCTCTTCCAAATCCAGCGCATATACACAAGTCATATAACAACTACAGCAACAGGGTTCAAAACATCGTTTTACACAGAATTCATGTTCAACGAGAATTCTTAAAGTTGTGCTTACAAGCATGAAACAGGTCAAAAAACACAAAAATTAAATCTTGGAAAATTCTGGAAGGTTCCCTAATATGTCTTGGCTCAGCATATTAATTTTCATGTCATTATATTACAGATAGCATAGTCAAATTAAATTGGAAAACAGGGTGACACAGCAAATTTATGAATCTGAAATTCTACGACACAGCAGCAGTAAAACTGCGATAACTCATACTCATAAATTGGCTTTAAGATTCGTCGAAAGTTCTGAAAAATAGACACAGAGGCCTACGTTTCATATTCAGAAAGTTTTAACAGATTCAAAGTGTAATTCAAAATCAGGCTACATGTCAGAACATACGGCATGGCAGAAATACACAATTGGTGTTTATGATCTTTCATGATTACGGAAATAATAGAAACGAATCAAAACGGATATGGGGAAAATTATCGACGAGTAAGAATATGAAAACAAGTTATTACGGAGATCTACATGCGGTATTTATGCTTGTACGAGGACCAAAAGTATTCATACAAGTACTTGCCTTGGAGGAGACGATTCCGTAGAGAAAAGAATAACAGGAACGGATCCTGGCACATGGCGATGATCGCGAACCAAGCGAATCTTGATTAGATGATCACGATCAGGCACGGATCTCGATGTTAATAATCAAACAACGGTCGGACGGATCGGCACAGATCTTGGTGATGATCAAGTTCAAGATGATCAGATGTAGATCGAACGGCTGAGATTGAAGATCGGGATCAAGATCAAGATGTGATGATCAAGATCAATGAGATCGGACGTTCCAGATCAAGGTGATCAAGTTTAGATCTTGATGATGATCAGATTGGGTCGATCGGACAGCCCAGATCAAGAGAGGCTTGATGATCATCATGATCGTGATGATCAAAAGCATCGGACGGCCCACATTCAAAGGCGATGATGGAGTTCCCTGATGGAGGTGATGCACTGGTGGCGGTCAGCTTCGACTCCGACGGTGGCAAGGGCAGTCGACGGCGGCTGCGATGACTGGACTGGCGGTCGACAAGGTGGCTTCAGTCGACGGGAGCACAATGTGCTTTGTTTCGGGAAGAAACAGAGGAGAGGTGGCTGGCAATGGCGGAGCTCGGGGACTTTGGCAATGGTGGTTTGATGGGACGAGGACGAGGGCAGGGACGCAGCCGGAGTGCGCTACGGGGCGACGAGGAGTCGAGGCTGGTGGCAATAAGGTGGAGGGATTTGGGAGCAATGGCGAAGGTTGTTGGGTTCTTCAGAGGTGGTGATGGCAAAGCAGGGGATCGCGAGGCTAAGGAGTTCGGAGCCATGGTGGAGGCTCAAGGGGAAGTCGAGGTCGAAGATGGTGGACTTCGACAGTGGCAGTGACGGCAGGAGGCTGGGGGTGCGAGCGGGAGGCGCTCAGAGGAAGACGAAGTGAGGTGCAGGCGACGTGAAGTACAGTCGAGGACAGGGGGCCTAGGGTGGGGCGATGGTGGCAATAGGGGGTCGAGGGAGAATATGAAGTAGGTGGAGGATGAACAGTAGAAGAGGAGGGGTTTAACAGTAGCCGAGGTTAGGGCCGCCCTGAGTTCCCGGGGGCCCAAGGCGAAAGACCCAAATAATTATTTTTGGGGGCCCCTAATTACAATATAATTGTCTTACGCGCAAAATACGTGCCTATATTTACTAGGGGATTACATATTTGGGGGCCCTTAAAAGTGCAAAAAAATTGGGGGCCTGAGGCGGTCGCCTCACCGGCCTCAAGGTGGGGGTCGGCCCTGGCCGGGATTTAGGGAGAAGAATAGTAGCCGGGTTAGAGATTTGTTTGGTTATGATAGGAGAGAGAGAAGAAGTATATAATAATATATTATAATGGGGATAGTTGAGATAGTAGGGGAACGTGAGGTGAAATTTTAGGAGATACGGGGTGGTGAGTTGATCTAGTCAAAAGCAGATTGGAGGAGAATTTGGGTTTGGGTATTGAGTGAACAAGTTTGGGTTAAATTGGAACCGTCCAAATCGGGCACGAATCTTGAAGCCCAGGGGTAAAACGGTAATTTCACCTACCAATGGGTCTGAAGCGGGTACGGGTTCTCCTTCTCGAAGACCCACTAACCCGCGAAAAGATCCATCTCAACTGGGTGCGGGTCTCAACCCGCAGCACACCCGGTCCAGAAAGGATAGAATTAGGGTTTCTGATTAAATCTTAATCAACGGCCCTGATTCATATCTATCATTTCACTGGGGATTAGGGATTACATTCCTTATCTAACTACAGGGATTTCATTCCTAATCTGATCCCAGCGGCGCCTATAAATACCCCCCCCACCCATCTCCATTAAGAGGTAATCAATCTTTTGCCAGTTTTTGCATTCATTCATAATCACTTCTGATTACTGACTTGAGCGTCGGAGGGTGCGTCGCCGGGAACGACCCCGGTGTCTCGCACTTCTTGCAGGTGAACGGCGGGAGCAACGGTCAAACTCCGGCAGAACAGGTAATAGGTTTGGTATTCAAAGTTTCCTAATAACCCACAAATACTATCTGTTTGCCCCCACACCAGATTCAGTGGCACCGTCTGTGGGAAACAACGAGTAGTAGTCTCCCCTCTTCCCGTTGGTCAGATCTTCTCCAGCAATGCCTCCTAGGAAAGCCAGATCCAGCGGGTCCAACCGAGGGCCCAACCTCGATCAGCAACAGGAAGTCCCCCCTCAACCTGCTCAACAGCAGGGGCAACTTCCGCCTCAAGCGGAGGACCCACTCCAACAGGACCTGCCTCCTCCTCAGCATCAACAACCTCCTAAGGGTCCCAACCCGCAGAAACAACCTCTCCATCCGGACCATGTCTCCATCCACAATGCCTCTTCGGACTCTATGGCCTCCCACGATCCCCAAGCTTCCGACCTTTGCAATACCATCCTCAATCGGCAGAAGGAGGAGGATCTTCGCCACCGTCTGGATGAAAAGCGGGCCCGAGAGGGAGCCTCCCGCCAACAACGTCCGGATGAGCGATCTCCTCGCCACCGAGAATACAGAAGGTCCCCTATCCGAAGGGGGCGGAGAGAGTCCCCCGAGCATCACAGAAGAAGACCCCACTCCCCTGCCAGTCGGCAACATCCTAGGAACGACGAGGCACCCATCACCCGAGCCGAGTTCCAGCAGTTACAAGCAACCGTCCTACAAGCTCTCAATCTCCGTCCCAACACCAATGCTCCCAAGATTCCCTCTCCTCCTCCGGTCTGAAGTCCTCGCCGACGGTCCCCAACTCCTCCTCCAGCCCGTAGCAACTCCCGACATATGCCAAGTCCTCGCCGCTCCAGGAGCTACCATCGTCGTAGCCCCCGCTTTCCCTCGTACGAAGACAAGTCTAGAGGCTCGCCTGATTACCGTCGAAGGGATGACGCTGTCTACCGCCGTCTCCACGAAATGGAGAGGCGCTTGGGTCAGTTAGACCGAGAAGAAGAGCTCAGAGGAAGGACCCTTCTTCCTAGTCGACCTCCTTTTTCCCGAACCATAATGGATGCACCCGTACCAATCGGCTTCAAGCCTCCTCAATTCGAGACTTATTCCGGGGAGACTGACCCCGTCGATCACATTGAAAGCTTCAAGACCCTCATGCTCATCCATCAAGCTTCCGATGCTTTGCTCTGCAAAACCTTCCCCGCAACTCTCAAGGGCCCAACTCGAGAATGGTACTCTCGCCTTGCCCCTTCCTCAATATTCTCCTTCGAGCAATTTGAGACCCTCTTCGTCACCCACTTCGTGAGTAGTCGCAGAACCGAGAAGACCAGCATCTCGTTACTCTACCTCCACCAGAAGAAGGGTGAGAAGTTGAGAGACTATGTGAAAAGGTTTACAGCTGAAGCCAGGTCCATAGCATCCCTCGACGAGTCGGTCGCTGCAGCAGCATTTCATTCCAATGTCCTCAACTCCAGCCTCCGCTCCTCCCTCGCCAAGAAACCCCCACAGAACTTCTCTGACCTCCTCCTCTGGAGTGAAAAGTATATTCGGGCCGAAGAAGCTGAACACCGCCCCAACTTGGAGGGATCTTCCTCCAGGTCTAAGAGGAAGGGAACAGAAGAGGAAGGAGCCAAAAAGCTCCAGAAGGATAATGGCGGAAGCGCCAACCTCCCCCCAGATTTGAAAAATTTACTCCCCTTAATGCCAACATCTCCACAATTCTCATGGAAGTTGAGAAGGAGGGAGTGATACCTCCTGCACCAAAAATGAACACCCCGGGCAAGAAGAGGGATAAGGAGAAGTGGTGCCGTTATCACCGGGACCATGGCTACGACACCAATGATTATCGGGCCTTGAAGAATGAGATAGAAGCCCTCATCCAGAAGGGGGGGGCAGCTGACTAGGTTCGTGAGAAAGGACCGAGCCGACCTTCCTCCCCTGCCTCGGGGGGCTAACAAGCGTCCGGAACGCGATGAAACGCCCGACTTCGAAGAGGAGCGTGTCCTACACCTCATTCATGGGGGCCCAATGGGGGGCTCCTCAAACTCCTCTCGAAAGGTGTTATTAGGGAAGTCAATTCGGTTCGCGCCACCCCTCCTCCCAAAGGCCTCGGAGTACCCATCACGTTCTCAGACGAAGATCTTGAAGGTGTCCGCATCCCCTATTGTGGCGCACTCGTCATCAATCTCCATATGGCGAACTTCAAAGTGGAGAGGATCCTAGTGGACAATGGCAGCTCCGTTAACATCCTCTTTCTCGGCGCTTTTAAAGGCCTCAAACTCTCCCGAGATAGACTCAAGCCCGCCGGATACACGCTCCATGGGTTCACGGGAGTGTCAGTGACTATTGAAGGGGTCATCACCCTCGATGTAACCGCTGGCAAAACTCCTACTACCCGAACGGAGTCGATGGACTTCATGGTCGTAGATGTTCCTGCAGCTTACAACGTCATTCTGGGTTGGCCCGGCCTAGCTGCCCTTGAAGCCGTCCCTTCCGCCTATCACCTCAAGATGAAGTTTCCCACTCGGGCCGGAGTAGGGGAAGTAAAAGGCAATCAGGAAACGGCCCACAAGTGCTACATGACCTCTACCCTCGGTCCAGTCCTCTCCCTAGAAACTCTGGAAATCCCCCAAGATGCTGTCCGACCGACGTCCGAGCCGGTGGATGAATTAGAGGAAGTGCTCTTCTCTGAGCAGGATCCAACCCGAAAGTTCTTTGTTAGCAAGACCCTCCCATCCGCCCTATGATCAGACATAGTCCAGTGCATCCGAAGGAACCGAGACCTCTTTGCTTGGTCAGCTGCAGACATGCCCGGAATTTCCGAAGAGCTCTTGGTCCACCACCTCAGCGTTGCTCCGGGATCCAAACCGGTTCAACAGAAGAGGCGCAAGTTCGCCCCCGAGCGCCAGCTAGCTATAAAAGAGGAGGTGGACAAGCTCTTGAAGGCCCGGTTCATACAAGAGGTGAACTATCCCGAGTGGTTGTCGAATGTAGTAATGGTGAAGAAGTCCAATGGGACTTGGAGGATTTGTATCGATTTTACCGATCTCAACAAGGCTTGCCCCAAGGATTCCTTCCCTCTTCCAAGTATTGACACCTTGATTGACGCCACTTCGGGTCATGAACTCCTCAGCTTCATGGTCGCCTTCTCAGGCTACAACCAGATCCGGATGTTCCCCCCAGATATCTCGAAGACCTCATTTGTGACCGACCAGGGCCTCTACTGCTACAGGGTAATGCCCTTCGGTTTGAAGAATGCAGGCGCAACATATCAACGCCTCGTCAACAAGGTTTTCCAAGCTCAAATCGGCCGGAATATGGAGGTGTATGTTGAAGACATGCTTGTAAAAAGCATTCGAGGAGCCGATCATGTGACGGACTTACAGGAGGCGTTCGATGTTCTGAGAAAGCACAACATGAGACTCAATCCGAACAAGTGTGCGTTCGGAGTCTCGTCAGGAAAGTTCCTCAGCTTCATGGTCAGCCAACGAGGGATTGAAGCTAACCCTGAGAAAATCAAGGCCATATTAGACATGGCTCCTCCCAAGAATGTTAAGAAAGTTCAGAGGCTAACAGGCCGCCTAGCCGCCAAAGGAAGTTTTCTCTCGAAGTCCGGGGAGAAATGCCTCCCCTTCTTCAAGGCCCTCAGGGGGGCTAAAGGTTTCGAATGGGGTCAGCAACAACAGGAGTCGTTCAACCAGCTCAAGGCTTACCTCGTCAACCCTCCTCTCCTCAGCAAACCCATTCCTGGTGAACCCCTCTACCTCTAACTGGCAGCCTCCGAACAGACCCTCAGCGCCGTTATAGTAAGGGAAGAAGATCGGGCTCAAAAGCCCATCTACTATGTGAGCAAAGTAGTTCGGGATGCCGAGCTCCGCTACCCGAGGATAGAAAAGATGGCTTATGCCCTGGTGATGGCCGCGAGAAAGCTTTGCCCGTATTTTCAGTCCCATTCGGTGGTCGTTCTTACCGAGCAACCGCTGAAGCTAGTACTCCACAAGCCGGAGACCTCCGGTCGTCTTATGAAGTGGTCTATCGAGCTGAGCCAGCCATGATATAACTTATCAGCCTCGGACCGCGATCAAGGCTCAGGCCTTAGCAGAATTCATAGTTGAAAGTACCATCCTCGAGTTCAGCCAAGCAATGAAGGGACCACCTGTCTGGTCGGTTTATGTGGATGGATCCTCCTGCAATGAGGGAAGCAGAGCCGGGGTCATTCTGGCAGGCCCAGATGACTTCATCCTCCAATACTCCCTCCGTATCAACTTCAAGGCCTTAAACAACGAAGCAGAATATGAGGCACTCATAGCCGGCCTTGGAATGGCTCGCAATGCAGGGGCACAACGCCTTCGGATCTTTAGCGACCCCCAGCTAGTTGTAAATCAGGTCCTCGGCGAGTATGAAGCACGCGATGACCGGATGGTTAAGTACTTAGCCAAGGTCAGGAACCTCATGGTACTATTTAAAGAAGCCCTCATCCAACGAATCCCCCGGGAAGAAAATGCCCAGGCCGATCCCTCTCCAAGCTAGCCTCTTCCTCCCTCCAAGGTCTCGAGCAGACCGTCTTGATAGAGGTCCTCCTGAAGCCAAGTATAGAGGATGAAACTTCCGACTCTATGGAGTCGCTGCCAGTCCTACTTGAAGATAACTGGATGAAACCCCTCGTCGAATTCTTAAGGGACGGGCCCCTCCCCGAAGATCCTAAGGAAGCTCGAAGAGTGAGAACCCGAGCCGAGCGTTACACACTGATCGGAGGCATCCTATATAAATGCTCCTTCACACAGGTAGACGGCAGGCCTTACCCGAGATGCCTCTCCCCCGAGCAGGCCGACTATGCCCTACAAGAACTTCACGAGGGCATCGGTGGAGCACATTCAGGGTCCAGATCCTTAGCGCGCAAAGTATTAAACTACGGATACTTCTGGCCCACTTTCCTACAAGACGCCGAACGGCACGTTCGGCAATGCAGCTCATGTCAGAAGTGATGGAACTGAGATGATTCCCAGGACTACGGATTGGTGTGCGTATCGATCGTTAAATATAAACAGATTAAAAATGTGATCTAACCCTATATAGCGGAAACTAGGGTTCACAAATTATACCTGCGGTGAGAAGAAGACGACAGCGACCCCAAGATCTTCTGCACGTATTCCTTCCTCGGGTTGGACGTCGTGTGGGCGACGATCTCCCAACCTTTCTTCTCCTTAGCTGACCTCTCTTTCTCTCCTTTCGTGAATCACGAGTTTTGAGAAAAATCTTATCTTTTAGATTGTCAATGACGGCCAGAGAAAATAGAGGATATATATAAGGCTACGGCAGGGACCATGAGGAGAAATTAGGGTTAGGTCTCCTAACGGATCTGGGTATCCCGTGTTCAGCCCGAACACACAACCCAGGCCCATTAACAATAGCTCGGTCCACTAAGGAGCTATTGTTGCACTACCTTCCTAATCCCAAATTATATTTATGGGCTCCTTTTATTATATGCTCGTTCAACTCCCCATGTTAAGATATCGAATGTCCGTTGATCAAATTAAGTTACTGACAACTACATTGATCAACATCTTTTATCCTTAAGTAGTACCACTCAACTTTATTTGTCATGTCGGATGTAATCCACCTGCAGGGTTTACATGACAATCCTTATGAGCTCCTTAAGGGGACATCATCAACCCGACGTATCGGGACATGGATTCCTTTTACAATCAACAGCCCATCATACATACAATGCTATTACCCAATTCATAGAGGTTGTTGATCTATAATGAATCTCACTCTTTTATGAGTCAAAGTAATGCACACTGCATATACATGTCTGTTATTATATCCGGATTAAGAGCATAAGCATCCATAATAACAGAGGTGTTTGTTCTCTTTTATAGTCAGTACAAAGAGAACAACCTCAAGTGGTCCTGTTCAATACACACAAAGTGTACTAGTGTAAACCTATAGTCAAGATAGACTAATACCAGATTACACTACAACCTTTCCAATGGATTATCCAAGTCCGTCTAGGTTGTGAACTATTTATATATTCCATAGGGAACTGATAATATGATCTTCTGTGTGTCACCTCACACCATATTATCAACCTTATAGAATATCAGATACTTGCATTAATATTATAATAAACACGATATGCAAACATATGCCCATATGATTCTCATTCAAAAAAATAAGGAAATAAAGTTAATACAAAAGTGATGCTTTCAGTATATAACCCTAACAAGAAGTACTCCAACATCCGTCGCCTCCCACAAGCTCCACTCACCTCCCTATCAAGTCCTATCCCTTTCGTAATGTGGGGGATGGATTTACTAGGGTCATTCCCACCAGCTCCCGGCCAGTTCAAGTTCTTAGTCGTGGCAATCGACTACTTCTCGAAGTGGATAGAGGCCGAGCCCTTGGCCACGATCACCGAGAACAAGGTAGTTCAGTTCTTTTGGAAGAGCGTAATCTGCCGATTCGGCGTCCCTCGGGTCCTCATAACAGACAACGGAACCCAGTTTACCGAGGCTGCCTTCCGAGCTCTATGTGAAGACGTCGCCATCCAACACCGATTCTCCTCCGTTTCCCATCCCCAGTCAAATGGCCAAGTCGAGAATGCTAACCGACAAATCCTCTCTGGCATTAAGAAGAGGTTGATAAATGTTCCAAAGGCTTATGGGTCGATCAGCTCCCCAACGTGTTGTGGAACCACCGCACCACAAAACGAACCCCCACAGGCGAATCCCCATTCAACCTCACCTATGGGTCCGAAGCTATGGTCCCCCTGGAAGTTGGTATACCCTCTCCTCGTCTGATGGCTTATGAAGAAGATCAGAATGCCCGAGAGCTCCGGACAAATCTAGACCTGATTAATGAGATCCGAGAAAGAGCTGCCATTCATCAACAAAGCTATCGAAGAAGGATCGAGTTGGCATACAACAAGAGAGTCCGTCCTACCGACCTCAAAGAAGGGGACTTGGTCCTCATAAAGTTAGCCATCTCTTTCCCCGGTCAGAAGAGCAAACTTGCTCCAAATTGGGAGGGGCCCTATAAGATCGCCAAAGTCGTTCGGCCCGGCACATACAGACTAGAAGACCTCGAAGGCAGGGAGATCCCCAGGACTTGGAATGCCGACCATCTTCTAAAATACCAAGAGAGAGCACTAATGCCTCTTTAAGTATTCTGAGATGTCGAACCGTTCCTCTCCTTTTACTTGTATTTTTTCCTTTATTTCTCTCTTGTAATAACGGCTAGCAACTTTAGAAGCAGCCGACTATTAGTCATCAATAAAGAAAGGTTTTTTATATTTTACTTGTAAAAATTGTTTACATCTCTCTGCTTTTACTCTTCACTCTAGTGATGGTTCGGAGTCCAACACTTGGCTCGATTCTACTTCGCAAGTTCGCTCTTAAGCGAACTAGAAGTAGTTCGCCATTCGGAATTACTTCCACAACCGTTGAACTACTCTAACGATGGTTTGGAGTCCAACACTTGGTTCGATTCTCCTCCGCAAGTTCGCTCTTAAAAGCAAGCTAGGAGTGGGTCACCATTCGGAATTGCTCCCACAACCGTTGAACTACTCTAACGATGGTTCAGAGTCCAACACTTGGCTCGATTCTACTTCGCAAGTTCGCTCTTAAGTGAACTAGAAGTAGTTCGTCATTCGGAATTGCTCCCACAACCATTGAACTACTCTAACGATGGTTCGGAGTCCAACACTTGGCTCGATTCTACTTCGCAAGTTCGCTCTTAAGCGAACTAGAAGTAGTTCACCATTCGGAATTGCTCCCACGACCGTTGAACTACTCTAACGATGGAGTCCAACACAGGGCTCGATTCTACTTTGCGAGTTCGCTCTTAAGCGGACTAGAAGTAGTTCGCCATTCGGAATTGCTCCCACAACCGTTGAACTAACTCTAACGACGAGTTCGGAATCCAACACTTGGTTCGATTTCGCTCTGCAATCCCGCTCTTAAGCGAGCTAGGAGCGGGTAGCCAGTAAGAAAGAAGATTTGCTTCTGATTCTGAGTAGTTGTCAAAAGGTGGAGTTATACTTATTAGTTTACCAGCCAATGCAACATTCAAACATAGGAAGCAAAACAAACCTTTTTATTAAAGGCCCGGACAAAGCCGACACTACAACAAGATTTTTACAATAACTTGAAGAGCGTGATACAACTTGTCTAGCGTTTCTTTGGGAGGGGAACGCTTCGGTTTAGTGACACGCGAGGACGGTGTCGCCTCGTCTCTGTGCTCGACTCCAGACCAGCGAAGCGAGACCCCCTTCGTCGCCAGTTCTAGCTGTGACCCCGACCGAGGCGCCACTAGACGAAATAGCTACGGCGCTCTGAGCATCAGCTGGGCTCCACCTAACGACAGGCGAGCGAGTCGCGAGTTCGTAGAACGAGATTCCTCTTTCGCTTTCCTCTCGAGTACACGACGTACTGCGAACATTGGCCCTTACAGGCTGTGATTTTAGCGTTGCAATCTCCTCCTCCAACTCGACGATCCTATCTCTCAGAATCTCGTCCGCCGCCGATGCTTTGAGACGAGCAAGTTTAGACGAGCCTGCGATGTTAGTGCTATTGGCCACTATACGACGAAGATGAGTCACTTCGATACCCTGTCGATCGTGATTCTCCTCAATTTGTCGATTCTGGCCAACAACTCGTCGCGTTCGGATATCAACATCCCCACCTTCGAAGCTAACTCCTCTTCTTCGGCCGAGTGTTCTTTCACCGTCACCTCCAATTGGCGAATCTCTGTCAGCAGGTCACTATTTCTTTGTTCGACATCAAAAAGCCCCTTACGGATCAACTCTACCTCGCCTTCGAGAGGAGTTTTTCAAGACTGCTTCCGCAGTTGCCTCAACTCACCTAAGTACCTTCTCGCTGTTGCTTTGATGTCCTCCAATTTTAAGAAGTCATAAAACGCTTTGTTCCGATTACGAGAAAGAGCCTCCTTCGTTTTCGCCAGCTCAGTGCGAAGATAGGAGACCTCAGTAATTGGACCCAACTCAACCTGAAAAGCAGAGAAATATCAAGAGAAGTCTTCGACACTTAGGGAAGCAATCCGTGCACAAAGAGTTAAACATTTTTCTGAAATTTGCGTAATCCTCAGCCAAAACACCACAAGTTTTCATTGAAAGTCAAAAGTTTACAAAAGGCGGTGGCCAGTCCGCAGTCAGGCGTTACAAAAAAGAGGAAAAAGAAAACAGAAAAGAAGACGACAAAGTCAAGGGTCGACCTCATCATCGGTCGGCACAGTTACAATTGCACGACCAGTACCACCCTCGCCCTTGGCGTCTCCGCCCTCCAGTCCTGGAGCGAGCGCGGCCAAGGGCATCTCTTCCTCGCCCTCTACAGAGTCGTAGAAATAATAGTCCGAGATGTCAAACCCGGGGTTCCGAGCGACGATGTGCTTCGGAGCTCGGCCATACGCCTCCTCCATGTTCGTCAGCATATGAGCTTCGGCCTCGTCCCAGACTGCCTTCTCTGCGGCTGCCACCTTCAATGCTTGCTCGCTTAGGGCTTCCTCCGTTGCCTTCCGAGCTTCAGACAGTTCCCCTTCAAGCCGAGCCCTCTCCTTCTCAATGGCCTCGACCTTGGAGGCTTCGGCGGCCGAGCTCCTCAGCGCCTCGACAAGCTGAGCCTTCAAGCTGGCGACTTCGGCCTCGAGCGAAGTAGAACGCAGCTGCTCGGCCTCCAGCTCCCTCACCGCTCTAGACCGTTCCAACCGTTCACGGTCGTTCAGAATTGTCATATCCTTCTCCTTGCTCTCAAATTCCTCGAGGAAATAGTTGAAGTGGCAGAGGGTCTACAGGCAATATGAGAAACTGTCAAAAACGAGCACAAAAACTTAGAAAAATTGTCAAGAAAGTGATTCACTACTTACCGACATAGTATTCTGAGCGATCTGCATCGCAGCGTCACCAACTTCACGAGCCTTCAACGCCGCTCGGTCTTTGGGGGTCGGCAGGTGTTTCACCGCCTGCATACAAATGTTTCCATCCCCCAAGAACCCGTTGACCTTCATCACCCTCCAGTCGGGGACGAAGATGCGCTTGTGCTCCTCGGTCAAAATCCGCTCCGCCTCGGCGGTAAGTGGCGGAACGTCGAGAGCCAGCAGCGCGCCGATGTTGAACGCTCCGCCGGAAGACCCCGAGCATCCGTTTGCGCCGGCGGGGTCGGCACATCTGAGGTAGGTAAGACGGTCGGCACGACGAGGCCTTGCTCGGTCTCAGCCTGAGAAACCTCAATAACCGGACGCTCGGGGGTCGGAGAAACCGAGGGTAACTTGGGCGCTCGGCCATCTTGAGGTCCGGACACGGTCCTCTTCCTCTTCCTCGTCTCCTGCTCTCTAGCCGCTCGGGCTTTCGCCATCAAGCCTTTGTAATCCATGCCGGAGGATTCTGCACAAACCGGGCGAAAAGAGTCAGAAAAATTTTCAAAAATTTTCAAAGAAAAAACTAGTACAGAAGAGGCGTACTAGGGTCGATCGGACTGAGACCCCCTCGGAACAATGCCTCCTCCGTAATGTCCTTCCAACTGAGGGTCGGAAGGCCGAGCAACTTCTCCACGACCTCAGATTCCTCATTGCTGAGCACGGGCTCTTTCTTTGCACGTTTCGGAAGACCTTCCCTTAATCACACCGTCGGTATCGCCCACGGCTCAGGAGCTCGGACAAGGAAGTACTTTTCCTTCCAATGCTTGATCGAGTTCGGGTTTTCGATCAGCTTCACGCCCTTCCTCGGCGAGAGGTAGAACCTTTGCTCGTTCTTGCTAGGTTGGCAAGGTCGGTAGAGACTCCGAAGGACGAACATGTTCGGCTCGGCGCCGACCTCCTGGCATTGAAGAACAAACGCCATCACATGCCACCACGTGTTTAGCATCAGCTGAGCCGCGGACACAAGCCGTACCACTGTAGCACCTGTACCACGAAAGGGTGCAGCGACAGACGAAGTCCGGCATTCAGTGAGTCGACGGGAAAAACACAAACATCAGCCGAGGACGAGGTGCACGCTCGGAAGCCGGGGCCAGGGAGCATAAGTCCGTACTATGCTGGGATTTGGAACCCGCTCCGGATCCAAAGCAGATCCGCCTCGGTCAGAACCGAAGAGATATGATCCACCTCGGAAGTTTCCCTCGGCTCGTTCTCCTTGATTGATTTGGCTGTGCCCTGCGTCACCTTCTCCAACAGTTCTCCAGAGTAGCTCCACACACCGCCGACGCTGGACAAAACACTCGGCTGTCGACCCAGTTCCCCTGCTCTCTTCGGATGCTCAATAATGGTTTCCACACCCTTGCCCTTGTTAGACCGGGCCTCGACTTCCTGAAGTGGCTCGGCAACCTCCGAGGAGGAGGGGAGTGATAGCTCAAACTCGGTGCAGATATTAGATCCGGAGTTGGAGGAGGGTAGTAGCGACAGTGAGGGAGAAGGAGAGGCCGAAGCGACTGAGGCTCGGCGGAAGGGTACGGGGAGAAAATTTTCGGCTCGGGGGTAGAGTCGTGGCGTAGGTTCCTCTTCTACGGCGACCGGTCCACCGTCTGTGTTCGGCAGAACCAAAGTCCCTTCGGTCGGCTCCACGACCTTCTTCCCTTTATCTTTGCTCGGCCTGACCACTCGGCTGACGCCTACGTCCGAGGAGGGGGTCTCGTCTGTGGAAGAAAACTTAACCATTTTTACAAAGATGGGGAGAGGGGCTGACCTTGAAGTGACTATTACGGCCGGAAAGATCACCGGAGAATAAAATGCCTGGCCGCAACAGCTAGCAGCGCCGCTCGAGAGCTAACAGCTTCGCTTGCAAGTAAAAATCAAGAGTGAGAAAGTGAAAGTGAGAAATGAGGTGAAGTGTTGAGGGGGTGAAAACTTATAGTGAAAACAACGCCTCTTCGGCTTTGTAACGTAAGGGCGCAACTCTTGGGCCTCCCTTGAACCGTTACAAAAGCCCAAATGGTTAAGTAATGAAGAGAGACGACTGATGGCAAAGGGAGCGACGTTTCGACCCCCTAAGTAAAGCAGCTCGGCACTCCACATCCAACGGCTGAGATCGCCCCACGTCCCTCAGATCGAACAGCCGAGCGACAGGCGATCCGAGCCATATCGCTCAGATTCCGAGCAAGTGCCAATCCGAGCTAAGAAATGGAGAAAAACCACTTTCTCCTCAAAATTCGTGCTAGATTTCAATCAGACGGCCCAGATCATGCCAGCATCACTAAACGACAAGATAGTGTTTTCTTGGGAACCGTGCCTGCCTCGAGATCTGTGCCAACATCCAACGGCTGAGATCGCCCCATGTCCCTCGGATCGAACAGCCGAGCGACAGGTGATCCGAGCCATATCGCTCGGATTCCGAGCAAGTGCCAATCCGAGCTACGAAATGGAGAAAAACCACTTTCTCTTCAAGATTCGCGCTAGATTTCGATCAGACGGCCCAGATCATGCTAGCGTCACTAAATGACAAGATAGTGTTTTCTTGGGAACCGTGCCTGCATCGAGATCTGTGCCATCATGCAACGGCTGAGATCGCTCCACGTCGCTCGGTATTCCGAGCCGAGCGACTAGCAATCCGAGCCACTCGCGCGAGGGTAAAACCGAGCCATATCGCTCGGATTCCGAGCAAGTGCCAATCCGACCCTCAAAAGTGAAGAAAATTGCTGTCGAGCGTCTCCAATCGTTGGATCGTTACGAAATTCGCGCCTCAGATGATGGACGACCCAGATTGCGCCACGTCGACTAAACGACAAGATAGTGTTTTCTTGGGAACCGTGCCTGCCTCAAGATTCGCGTCAAGATCCAACGGCTCAGATCGCCCCACGTCGCTCGGAGTTCCGAACTGAGCGACTAGCGATCCGAGCCACTTGCGCGAAGGACGAACCGAGCCACTTCGCTCGGATTCCGAGCAAGTGCCCATCCGACCTACAAAAGCGAGAAAAATACTGCCGAGCGACTCTGTCCATCCGATCTTCCAGAAAATCGCGCTCGCTCAAGATCAACGGTCCAGATCGCGCCACGCCATAATTCGGTATTTTATTTATTAAAATCATTTTATTTGTTTAAAAATTGCGAAAAAATTACTAAAAATTTGGGAAAATTGACTAAAAATTCAAGAAAATAATTAAAAATTCGGGAGAATATTTTTGAGCCCCTAAACGAACAATTATTGCCTAGAATGTGTTGTTAAGACCCCCGAATGACTGGTTAACACATCGCAAAATTAAATAAATAGTCCGAAAAAATAGATAAAAATCACTAAACATCCAGAAAAGCTCAAGAACAGCTTAGAGTACGAGCAACTTGAAAAAATCACCACACTACCTCCTTCAGAGGTTCGGAACCCTCTATTTGGACCCCGATACAACTCCACTAGCCATTAAAACAGTAAAACTACTCCTCAAAGGCTGACCAAACTCAGTCTTCGGGAGTGGGGGGCTCGTGATATGGCTAAAAATAGGGTTAAATCGGAACCGTCCAAATCGGGCACGAATCTTGAAGCTCAGGGGTAAAACGGTAATTTCACCTACCATTGGGTCTGAAGCGGTACAGGTTCTCCTCCTCGAAGACCCACTAACCCGCGAAAGGATCCATCTCAACTGGGTGCGGGTCTCAACCTGCAGCACACCCAGTCAAGAAAGGATAGAATTAGGGTTTCTGATTAAATCTTAATCAACGGCCCTGATTCATATCTATCCTTTCACTGGGGATTAGGGATTACATTCCTTATCTAACTACAGGGATTACATTCCTAATCTGATCCTAGCAGCGCCTATAAATATCCCCCACCCATCTCCATTAAGAGGTAATCAATCTTTTGCCAGTTTTTGCGTTCATTCATAATCACTTCTGATTACTGACTTGAGCGTCAGAGGGTGCGTCGCCGGGAATGACCCCGGTGTCTCGCACTTCTTGCAGGTGAACGGCGGGAGCAACGGTCAAACTCCGGCGGAACAGGTAATAGGTTTGGTATTCAAAGTTTCCTAGGAACCCACAAATACTATCTATTTGCCCCCACACCAGATTCAGCGGCAACAGGTTTGGGTATTGAGTGAACAGGTTTGGGTTAGAATTCAATAGGAGATGGGCTTGGGTTGGGCTCAGGTTATATATAAATAAATAATTTAAGTCAAATAAATATAAAATCAGGCTTTAAAATAAAAATAAAAATAAAAATAATACTGATAATAATAATATATAACAGAATATAATTTGGATTCAACACTTTCATGAAAAATAATTCAATAATCATAATAATAATGAAAACGATAATAATAATAGTAATAGTAATAACAACAACATTAATAATAATAATAATAATAATAATAATGATATGTATCAGAATAGGATTTGAGATTTAACAAGTTCATTAAAATCCGAACAGTAATAATATAAAATATAAATAGTCGATCAATTATAAAATGAAAAGTGAGGTTAAAATACACTATTATTTGAAATAACATAATTTTTTTTGGAAAAGATTTTAATAGAAGATCCAAAATGAATTCTACAAATTAATAATCGAAATAAAGAAAATATTCGGAAAATATGTATTTACGGAAACAGGGGTTACAATAACAAAAGTGAATTTTAAAATCTGATCTTAAAATGTGGAAAGCAACTTCTAACACTAGTGATTATCCATGATTCATCAATCATCATGTTAATATCTTTTCCCAAAAAAAAGTCATTTACTTAATATAGCAATTTTATTTGGACAAAAAGATCCACCGCAGAAGAAAACCAGGCCATGGTATTGGATAAATAGATATGTCCAAATAATAGAGGGCATAAAAGACAAAACCTTTATGATAACTTGTAAATGATAATTAAATGGAAGGGTCTTCTCATATTCAACCTTGGGCAATTTTGGTGCATTTCTTGAACTTGTTAGGACGACAGTCTATTTTTTCAGATGCCGATGTGGGCAGCAAATCAAAACAAAAATAACTTGTGGGAATCATTGCAAACAGTAACTTCCTCAGCAACCAACTTCCAATAGAAGCAATCAACTCTACGACAGGCTGTTTATCTAAATAAGATTGTTAGATATTATGTTAGATATTATGAGAGTTATTAGTTTAGTCCCATATCGAATAATGTATTGGTTTAGCCTTTGATTCTCTCCTATATATATGAGACATATTGTACTCAGTTTTAATTCAACCAATCAATAAGAAATCATCCCATCCCTAATTCTAACATGGTATGAGAGCCTATAATCCAATAAGGCCTATACTAATTTTATCCTCGTCGTCGATATGGAGTGGTTCCTCTCTTTATCAGAATCACCCCACCTCCCGACATCCCTCTTCCGTCCAAATCCCAAAACCCAAATCTCCAAAATCAAAACCATAATATCTTCAACCCTTCTCAAACACAAACCCTAGCCGTCATCACCTACTTCTTCGGAAACCCTAATCCACAACAAGAAGAATAGCTACACCAACAAACTTCGGCCTCCTCCAACAACTCCAGCAACAGCAATGACATCCAACTCCAAAACACAAATCCGACATCAACTCCGGCAACCCAAAATCTAGCATCAACTCCGGCAACCCCAACTCCTCTCACTGTCTTCACCAATAGCAAATCTACTTTAATCCTCCTCATTAACACCGTCAACACCATCTTCTTCAAAAACACCCGGCTTCCTGCCGACGCCCTAAATCCAACTCTGGCGAACTTTAGCACCAACATCTTCGACATCACCAACAACCCTCATCACCTCTGCTAACAAATCCCATCAATAGCAACATCTTCTCCCATCAACAGCAAGAACTTCGGCACCCCCCCATCAACTCCATTAACTCCTTCCATCGTTCGCTGCACCTACTCCCCGAACACCTCGAGCGGTGTCACCATCAACTCCGTCAACTCCCTCCACTGCCCTCCTCGCCGAAACCCTCTCTCTCCCATCTTCCCGAAACCTCAACAGACCAAACCCCATATCCAAACTCGAAACCCAACGACTCCACCCACTGCTTCCCCTCCTATCAGAATCTCGCTGTCTCCCCTTGTTGCTTGCCAAGCCGCCTCCCCCTGTGAACCCTAGCCGCCCATTTCTCACCTAAAACTCTACCCTCAGATCTACCTTACCTGACCCATATACCCAAACCCAAACCCATTTCATGTTAATTCATCGTGAGTCACTGCCGTCCAAGGCCGCTGCCCGTCGTCACTTATGGGTACTGGAGTCATAGACCCGCAAGCTGAAACCCATTGGATCCTCTTCTTCTTCCTTGTTGTTGATTGGGTTCTGCTTTGCCAGATCCAATCACAATGAACCCGACCTGCTAAGAAGTCTCCACATTGGCCTGACTTGGTGTTTGATGTTTGGCCTTCTTTTCTGGTGTTTGGTATGTTGTTGTGTGGTCACCGCCGCTGCCACTTCATTGGGAAATTTAAAATTAAAAAATCTTTCTGATGTAAAACTAACCCTAAAATAGAGAATTTCCAAGAATCTTAATGGGTTAATTTTACTGACACGTTATGCGGATTAAAGTTAGAATTTTAAAATAATTAATTGGTTTGATGGATTTTCAAGGACTGAATTATATTTAACAATCCCAATTAATAATTCAACTCTACAATCAATAATTAAATCCCTAAATATTTTTAGCAAGTAAAAGATTCAATTTTGAGTCGTACTCTAATCTAGCAGGTAGAACACTCACTCTCAATTGTTTTGTGGACAACATGCAAATCAGATAATATAATAGATAACAAAGCAGTAGAACACAAATATTCAAAAGTGGAAAGAGTATACCGAGGGTTCGAAGAACTCTGTGTAGATCTTGGGTTGAATAGCACGCAGAACACTGCACTCAAAGAAACAGCAATGGCAGCAAGCAAAAAGGGCTCGACAGCAAGAGGAGTAAGGGCCAAGGGGACTGGGGCACTGGTGTCGACGCTGGCAGTTGTCGTCGTCGAGAACAGGGAACGGCAGTGGTTCGGGGATCGGGATATGGCAGACGCCGAGAGGGAAAAGTGGAGCAGCAGGTCAACGGGATTCGATTTGGCAGCGGAGGTGAGAGAGGTGGTCGACGGGATTTGCGGTGGGATTCGATCGAAGGAGGGAAGGGGGTCGGGGATGAAGTCGATGGCGAAGGGGGGGTGGTCGTGGTGGTTGTAAGAGGGCGACGTGAGCGAAGGGTGGCGGTGAGGTGCTTTGGGTTTCAGGGCTTAGTATGGAGTCGGGATTTGGGGAAGGAGGAAGAGGATGAAGGTGAGGGGAAGATGACGGCTGTGTGTCGGAGTAGGTGATTAGGGTTTTGTGTTGGAAATTTGGGAAATTAGGGTTTGGGTAATTTTAGTTGGGAATTTTTAATTTGGGGTAGATTTTAGAGTTTATCACAAACCCTAAAATTGTATTAGGATTTATCACAAACCCTAATAATTTGGATCTCACTTGTATCACACAAAGAGAGAGAGGAAGAGCAAAAACTCAACACAATTTTTTTTTAATCAAGAATAGCATACTTTCTCATTAATTTCAAGGCCTATAAATAGGCTCAAAATACATCTTGATATCAAAATTTAAAAAAATACAAAAAAGATTACATATGGCTATAATTGCCAGAAACAAATATGGTACTAAAATAAAATCCTAAACTAAATAAGCAGCTGTCCCAGACGACGTCTGCGCTGATAGAAACACCCAAATCGTCTTGAACCGATGTCCTTATCATTCTCTCCGGGTGGGAGAGGGCTCGACCCAATCGTGTCAAAACCAGTCCTCCTGTCATAGTGCTCCAAAAGGTCTGGATCCAAGCGCAGGATCTCTCCACGATCTATCCAAGTGTTCTCCGACTCCGGCTTATTTTTCCAACTTACCAAATATCTATGAGTACCACCATCTCTAGTAGAGATTATCTGATCATCTAAAATATTATCCAATTCTGCTGTCGATAGGTAAATAGTATCTGGTAGTGGAGGCAATGGGAGAATCTCACCATTAGGCTGCAGGATAGGCTCATCTATAAGAGAATTTTTAGGGTTAAATTCTGGGCCTTCATAGGGTACTAAATCCTCAACATTGAAAGTTTTACTGATGCCAAAGCCTTTGGGGAGGTCAACAACATAGGCATTATCATTGATTTTATGAAGAATTTTAAATGGGCTTGCAGCACGTGTATTTAATTTCTTAACGGATCCCACTGGAAACCATCACTTCGTCACCCACATTAAAAATTTTAAACTTCCTTCTAATATCTGCTCTTAACTTGTAGCTAAAATTATTTTCATTATTTTTCTTGGAAATTTCTCTATGTAAGTCATGAATGCGGGATGCAAATACAAATGCAGACTCGGAGACTCGGTGATGTTCTAACATGGGGGCAAGATCTATGGGCTACCTAGGACGATAACCATGTACAACTTCGTGTGGACTCATGCCAGTAGTTCTATTCCTAGATGTGTTATAAGCAAATTCAGCAATCGCTAATTTTAAATCCCATGTTCCTAAGTTCTCTCCCACAAGAGTACGTAAGAGATTGCTAAGAATCCGAATGACAACCTCAGTCTGTCCATCTATCTGTGGGTGGAAGGCTGACGAAAACTTCAATTTTGTACCCAACTTGTGCCACAGGATCTTCCAAAAATAACTCGTGAATTTCACATCCCTATCAGACATAATAGTTTTTGACAACCCATGTAGCTTCGCAATATTATCAAAGAAGATCTGAGCCACACGGGATGCATCGAAAGTTTTCGAGCACGGGGGGAAGTGGACCATTTTAGAAAAACGGTCCACGACGACAAGAATGGAGTCGTGTTTCTTTTGTGTTTTCTGTAAGCCTAACACGAAATTTATACTCACGTCTTCCCAAGGGCGAATGCGAAAAGGTAATGGAGTATACAGGCCTGTGTTCTATTTTGGTTGCTTGGCAAGTTGATAGGTGTGACATCTATTAACAAGTCTCACAACATCTCTCTTTAAGTTGATAGGTGTGACATCTGTTAACAAGTCTCACAACATCTCTCTTTAGCTTCGGCCAGTGAAACCTATGTTCTACAGCATCAATGGTCTTGCTATGCCCAAAATGTCCAGCAAGGCCACCAGCATGCAATTCCCAAACAAGATATCTCGTAAACATGTACTAGGAACGCATAGTTTAGAAGCGATAGAAGAGATAATCATCTTTCAAGAAATAATCATCTATCACTCGAGTTATGCCATTCTTCAAAGAAGTGTAGATCTCGTGAAAATCTGAGCATGAGGCATACTCATCTCTCAATCTCTCAAAACCAATAATTTCGGTGCGCAGTGTAGATAAGATCATGTGACAACGACTTAGTGCATCCACGGTCTTATTATCAATCCCTTTTGTGTGCCTAATAGTATATGGATATTCTTGTAGGAACTCTACCCATCTAGCATGTCTCAGATTCAACTTTTGTTAAGAATTAAGGAATTTTAAGGCCTTATGGTCTGAGAAGATAACGAATTCTTGCGGCAGAAAATAATGTCGCCAATAGCAAAGTGACTGAATGACCGCATAGAACTTCTTGTCATAGGTGGAGTATTTTTGTTTTGCTTCGTTCAGCTTTTCACTGAAATAAGTAACAGGATAACTCTCTTGACTGAGGACTTCACCTATACCAATACCAGAAGCATCACACGTTACTTTGAAGACTTTAGTGAAATCAGGCAACCTCATGACAGGTGTCTGAGTCATTCTCTTCTTGATCTCTTCGAAGGCTTTCGTGGCTTCTTTCGACCAGACAAACTCACCTTTCTTCAAACAGTCGGTTATCGGAGCCATGATCGTGCTAAATCCTTGCACAAACCGACGATAAAAGGTGGCAATACCATGAAAACTCTGCACATCATGAATATTACGGGGCTCAGGCCACTCTGTAATAGCTCGTATCTTTACTGGATCAGCAGATACTCCTCTGGCAGAAACAATAAATCCCAGAAAGATAGTCAAATCGGAGGGGAAGGTACATTTGATAGGATTAGCATAAAATTGTTCCTTCCTCAAAACACCGCAGACCTATCTTAAATGGTCAAGATGTTGCCCAACGGATTGGCTGTAAATGAGAATATCATCAAAGTACACCACAAGGAACTTGTCCATAAAGGGACGGAGTACTTGCGTCTTGATTATCATAAACGTGCTCGGGACATTTGTCATTCCAAATGGCATGACCATCCATTCATACAGGCCATCCTTCGTCTTGAAGGCGGTCTTCTACTCATCACCAGGACTAACACGTATTTGGTGGTAGCCACTTTTAAGATCAATCTTGGAAAAGATTGTGGCATCAGACATCATGTCTAACATGTCATCCAAACGAGGAATGGGAAAACGGTAATTCACCGTGATCTTGTTTGTGGCACGGCTGTCCACACACATACGCCAGGTTCCATCTTTCTTTGGCGTCAATAGAGTAGAAACAGTACAAGAACTTAAGCTTTCTTTGATGAAGCCCTTTGCCAATAACTCATCAACTTGTCTTTTCAACGCAGCATGCTCTGTCGGATTCATCCAGTAATGTGGCAAGTTAGGAAGACTCGCTCCCGGAACCAGATCAATAGTGTATTGGATGTCACACAATGGGGGCAACTGGTTGGGGAGGTCAGCAGGAAACACATCTGCAAACCTGTAGGACAGGAGTAAATTGGGGCAGGCTGAGTGATTTAGGATCTTTAGGGACTTCTCTCGCTGTGAGTAAAAGAATGGTAGCTCCTCTGTCAATTTCTTTCGTAAGTTCATTTTCACCCATATACGTTACTTCCTTGCCCTTTCTTGAGGGAGCCGGTGTTGTTTCAGCTACACTAGTTCGTGGTCTCACGGGTATGAGATTTATTTTTAGTCCATCGTGTTGGAACACACATTGGTTGGATCGACCATATATGGTCACATAGTGATCGTATAACCAAGGTCTCTCTAAAATGACTTGACCCACATTCATTTTGAGTACATCACACCAAATTTCCTCTTCGTAAGCTTTGAAGTCCACAGGGACTAAGCATCGATGTGTTACTTAGAGTGCTGTTGCATCAATCCAAGATACTTTGTATGGGCGTGGATGGGGTTCAGCCTTGAGTCCGGTCTTAGCTAAGACCGCAGAAGAGACAGCGTTGACGCAGCTCCTACTGTCAATAATCATCTTGCAGTTTTTATCATATATAGTCGTAAAGGTGTGAAATATAGCAGTGCTCTTCTAATCATCTTCTTCTTTTGGTTGGGACAAAGCACATCTGACTACATTCAAGTGAGGTGATTGGATAGACCGAATACAGTGGAGATACTGGTCATCCTCTTCTTCACCGAAGTCATCGCCTTCAATAGGCTCATAAGAGAACTCATTGTCAGAGTCATCAGCAATGACAGCGGTACCCTTTACTATATTGATCCTACTGGGGCTGGGACAGTTACTAGCAACATGACCATATCCCTTACATTTATAGCACTTAGTGAGATGGTCAATTTTAGTGTAATCTCTTTCGGTGTTCTTACCCTTATGTTCATCTCTATGTGAATTGAAATTTAAATTAGGTTTGCTGGGGTAAGATTTGTTAGGGTACTGAGAGGGAGGCTTAGGTCTAGGTGGGTCAGTAGAGGTCATTCTAGAGGAATGATCTCTCGAGTCGCTGGACCTAGAATGAGAACTAGCTTTAAGGGAATCCATATCGAGGACTAGGACGTAGGCTGCCGCTATTGAGTACACATTTCTATGGATTAGCTCGTTCCTAAGGTCAGCTCGTAGTCCAGCTCTGAACCTAGAGAGAGTATGTTCTTCACTCTCTTTACCTAAAGCATTGCACCGAATAAGGAAGTCATCAAACTTATCAACATATTCTTGTGTGGATTTACTTCCTTGATAAAGTTGGTTCCACGAATCTAGTAATCAGGTATGGAACGATAACGGTCTATATCTCTCAGTGAGCTTCTCTTTCATGGCTTCCCAAGTGGCTATGGGTGCTAGGCCTCAGTCTCTGCGTGCATGTTCAAGATTGGTCCAGTATTGTTGAGTTTTATCCGTCAATTTCATAGTGGCAAATTTAACTTTAAGGGCTTCGCTCATGTCAAACCACACAAAGTAGTGGTCCATGGCACGGATCAAATTGGGTAAGCTTGGGGTTCCATGTGGCCTTCAAACTGGAAAACGTCAGCCTTAACGTTCATCTTATATTGTTCGTCAGGATCACGTTCTTGACGTTGATCGTCACGAACATTCTGACGATTGGCATGAAGCTCAGGGACAATGGTTTGATTTAACTCCACTTTTTCAAGCCTCTGATTGATATTGGCAAGAGTTGCTTGGATGACAGCTAGGGTAGCGGAGATATCAGGGTTGTCCATTTTAGGTCGGGGAAGTCTAGGGTTCCTAATTGGGTGAATTGGAAGGGATAAGAAAGGCGCTTCAGGATCTATGATGGTGCTGCGAAGACACATTCACCAAAGTGAAAACTAGACTAATATATATATATATATATATATATATATATATATATATATATATATATATATATATATATATACATACATATTTATTGAATCTGAAATGACCTAAAATAAAAGAAAGAAAAAAAATAAAAGACTACATAATCCTAAACGAATCCAAAATTGATGCCTACGATGCAAGAACTAGGGTTTTAAGAACCTTCGCTCTGATACCAAAATGATATAAAACTAACCCTAAAATAAAGAATTTCCAAGAATCTTAACGGGTTAATTTTACCAATAGGTTATGCGGATTAAAGTTAGAATTTTAAAACAATTAATTGGTTTGATGGATTTTCAAGAACTGAATTACGTTTAACAATCCCAATTAATAATTCAACTCTACAATCAATAATTAAATCCCTAAATGTTTTTAGCAAGTAAAAGATTCAATTTTGAGTCGTACTCTAATCTAACAAGTGGAATATTCAATCTCAATTGTTTTGTGGACGACGGACAAATCAGATAATATAATAGATAACAGAGCAGTAGAACACAAATATTCAAAAGTGGAAAGAGTATACCGAGGGTTCGAAGAACTCTGTGTAGATCTTGGGTTGAATAGCATGAAGAACACCACACTCAAAGAAACAGCAATGGCAGCAAGCGAGAAGGGCTCAGCAGTAAGAGGAGCAAGGGCCAAGGGGACTGGGGTGCTGGTGTCAACGCTGGCGATTGTCGTCGTCAAGAACAGGGAACAATGGTGGCTCGGGGGTCGGGATCTGGTTGACGTCGAGAGGGAAAAGGGGAGTAACAGGCCGACGGGATTCAATTTGGTTCCGGAGGTGAGAGAGGTGGTTGACGGAATTTGTGGTGGGATTCGGTCGAAGGAGGGAAGGGGGTCGGGGATGAAGTCGATGGCGAATAGGAGGTGGTCGTGGTGGTTGTAGGAGGTGGTCGTGAGCGAGGGGTGGCGGTGAGGTGCTTTGGGTTTCAGGGCTTAGTATGGAGTCGGGATTTAGGGAAGGAGGAAGAGGATGAAGATGAGGGGAAGATGGCGGCTGTGTGTAGAAGTAGATGATTAGGGTTTCGTGTTGGGAATTTGAGAAATTAGGGTTTGGGTAATTTTAGTTGGGGATTTTTAATTTGGGGTAGATTTTAGAGTTTATCACAAATCCTAAAATTGTATTAGGATTTATCACAAACCCTAATAATTTGGATCTCACTTGTATCACACAAAGAGAGAGAGGAAGAGCAAAAACCCAACACAATTTTTTTAAAATCAAGAATAGTATACTTTCTCATTAATCTCAAGGCCTATAAATAGGCTCAAAATACATCTTTATACAAATCTCAAAATATTCTCAAAATTTTAAAAATACAAAAATGATTACATATGACTATAATTGCCAGAAACAAATATGGTACTGAAATAAACTCCTAAACTAAATAAGCAGCTATCGCAGACGACGCCTGCGCTGATAGAAATGCCCGAATCGTCTTGAACCGATGTCCTGATCACTTTCTTACAGGTTTTTCAAGATTCTCCAGTTTTCATCAGCAAACTCACACTGAGTTTGAGAGAGGGAGATATCGACATCATTCTAGTTCCAGACTCTCTCATCCCACCTTCATTGACGCACACCATCTTTCGCATCCAGTTCTCAGGCCAGGGACAATTCTTAAGTCAGGAGTGAGATCTCATCACAGTTCTCAGTTCAGAGACAATTCTCAAGTCAGGGGTGAGATTCCATCCGTGGACTATTCTCAAGTCAGGGGTGAGATCCCATCAGGGACAATTCTCAAATCGGGGGTGAGATCCCAACATACGCCAACAGTGCTCCACCACTACTACTTCTACTTCTCAATTCGGGGGTGAGATCCCAACATGCACTATCTACTTGAGCATCGTTCCTGCATCACAGTTTGTCGTCCTTACCACATGAACATCGTCATTATTCCAAACTCATGTTGTTGAACCAATTTGAGTTTGAGATGGGATGTTAGATATTATGTTAGATATTATGAGAGTTATTAGTTTAGTCTCATATCGAATCATGTATTATTTTAGCTTTCACTTCTCTCCTATATATATGACACATATTTTACTCAGTTTAATTCAATCAATCAATAAGAATTCATCCCATCCCTAATTCTAATAAAGACATATTCCTTTTCCGAGTAGTTTTCATCACAAAGAATGTCTGAAGTTCAGGTAACTCTCCATGAACTTGCTGACTGCAGCTGCACCACTGACTTCAGGGTGTTCCCTTATAGCATTGTCAATCTCTTCTAAAGTTGTATGTTGCCCATTGAGCTTTATGGTGTGGTCTTTTCTCCCTATGAAGATGAGATCACCACATTGCAAGCGTTTTGCAAAATCACCAATCCTAAAATGAGGGCTATCATTCATTGAATGACCACAAAAAGGCTCAGCAAGGAATCCCATAAAGATTCTGAGTTACAAACTCTTTTACCTCCTTAATAAATCCTACCATTTCGTCATGTTAGATATATATGTATCTTGCATGTGTTACATTTTTCACAATAGGTCATAAACTAATGCAAGCAAGATGTAAACTTCTGACCTATTGTCCACTGCTAAGAGAGTTTATCATTATATTACAACAATACTTTACTAGTAAGAGTTATATGGGTCACATAACTTCAATTGTGACCTACTGCTTCCATGCTTATATTGCTATCATGCTAGGCTTAGGTTCGAATCCTGGCATTTACATTTACAGTTTTTTTACCTTTAAAAAAAAGAGGTATATGAGTCTCAAACACATATAATGCACATGCTACCCAGGGCCGCCCCCCCAGTGGAGGTCGGGGAGTCGGCCACCTCAGGCCCTCGAATTTTGCACAATTTTAGGGACCCCCAAAAAAATTCTTGTATCTATATATACATATTTTGTGCGTAATATTTTTTGAGGCCCCCAAATTAAAATTTTTGAGCTTTTATTTTTTAAATCAGTACTTGAGCCGGCTTCTTTTAATTGGGCTTGAGTTTGTATGAAATTTTTTTTTTCAAATCCCTAAATCTCCATCTATTTCTTTATATATATCGGTTTTTTAGAATTGTAGCAAAAAATATTTTCAAAAAATATTTTTTACCAATTTTTTTTTAAAAACAAATTCTGTATAGGGGCCCCATTTTGGGAGTTCGTCTCGGACCCCTATAAACTCAGGGCCGACCCTGATGCTTCCAACATGTTCACATGACCACCAATTGCGGTTATAATAATATGAAAAAAGTTGAGCTCCCAAGCTCCCTTATCTCCTTCATAGTTCCCTCCCCTCCTCCATGGCTCTATGATGATTAACATGTACAATGTATGTTTCATATTTTTCAGAGATATTAATATGAAGACTTATTCTACAAATCTCAACATAGAGGAGAGAAGGGAATTCAAGGAGAAGAGATTAAGGCAAATTCTTGTCATGGACCGTTAGCTCTTCTACACTATGTTCCTTCTTGTGGTGTCATCGTCACCCTTTCTTTCGCACATGCTTCCAAAAGATGTGGAGCACCTCAAACAGGTTAGGCACATGGATTTGTCAATTTTAAAATGTTATTCAGATATTTCACAACCCACATACCTAAAATCTGATTGAATGAAAGACCTAGCTCATTGATCTCTTAATGGCTTCTTGTACGAATTGCGCGATATATGTCGTTGCTCACAGGTTAATCCAACACAGTTTCCTCTCCATCTTTTGTAACTTTCAGCTTCTCCCATCTTCTAGCAATTAGCACCTTCATTATTTGAAATCTTAAGCTCTTGGCCAAGTTCAGGAACCTGTGGCAACTTTTGCTCATTGAAAAATTTGGAGGAGAATATGTTTCCAAAAGTTCCATGCAAAGTAAATCATTGCTCACATTTCGAAGTGTTTGGGAATTTAGCACGATTTATACACTACTAAAGCTTTGTTCAGGTGGTGCATTCCCCTTGCGGGGACCAACTAGAAATTGTATACGGAGCATTTGGTACGCGGTATTGTGCAACGGAATCCTCTATTTACTTGGTTAGTAAGAGACAAACATAGTTTTGGAAGGAGTGCTGGATTTCCATGGGAATAAAAAATCCTTTATAAGGAAGGGGTTGCATTCCCCCGTAAAACCATGGATTTGTTATTTAAATAAATACAAGAGGATTCCCGGTAATGCATTGTATTGTACCAAAGGCACGCACACATTTCGGGGAATCCTCCAATCCGCATACCAAACGTCGCCCTTATTTCAGCACATCACATTCCCTCCTTGCCCCAAATATCTGATTTCCATCTGATCGCTATGACTACGGCTGTTTAATCAGATCCAGAAAATATAACCATGAGATGTTCCTCCTCACCACTTTTAAGAAGCCACTGAGCATTCATGGGTTATTACTATTTAGAAACTAGAAATCATCCATAAAATCAAAATTTCAATGATAAATATTAGAATAAGGTATGAACTACGAAGGAAGAATCATGCAGTTACAGAGATACAACATCAGATCTTGAAGTCCCATGCATGGATGGAAAAGGTGGACATCCAATAACAAGACATGTTCTTGAAGAAGAAACAGCCGACAGTATCCTCTCTTCAGGCCATAAGGGATTTAGAGACAAGAATGTCTGCCCACACCTCAGAATCGATAGAACTGCAACAACATATTCCAGTGAAGGGGGCAATGCGCACCCCAATTACTCTGGGGTTACCACTGAAGGAAGATATCTCATGTATATATCCCATTGGACTTTGCATGTGATTGACAGCACCGCCCAAATTAAACACTCTCTCCTTATTGTAAACATAACCTGCAACATTAATGGTAGTCTTACCACGTACATATAAAACATGCAAGCTTTATTTTATCTAAAATGTGAGAGAAGTAGGTGTCTACTACTTCTATTACGCTAATTGCTATATATCAAATCAATCAAAAGTGACACAACAAAGCCTTTATCCCAAATGTTGGGGGTCATCCTCTGTTTCAAACCTATGGTAACAGATGTTGCATGAATTAAACCATGAGTATTCCCATACTAAGTCAAGGAATAACTATACATCATACAACAACAACAACAAAGTCTTTTTTCCAACTACTTGGGATCGGCTACATGAATCATGATTTTTCATTCTGCTCGGTTTAGCACAATATCTTTTGTAAGGTCACAGGCTATCATATCTTTTTTCATTGTTTCCACCCAAGTTAATTTAGGTTTTCCTCTGCCCCTAACTCTACCTTCAATACTTATCAAATCACTCTTTCCAACGGTGACACTGCTAGGTCTACATGTGACATGTCCAAACCACTTGAGGCGATTCTCTCTTAACTTATCTAAGATTGGAGCTACCTTAAGCATGTCTTGTATATGCTCGAATCTAATTCTATCATTCCTTGTTTTACCACACATCCATCTTAGCATTCTCATCTCCGCTACACTCATTTTTTGGACATGTTGTTTCTTTGTTGCCTAATACTCTACTTCATATATCATTGCTGGTCTAATAGCCGTCCTATAAAATTTTCCCTTCAGCTTCAAAGGTATACGTTTATCATACAAAACACCACTGGCACTTCTCCACTTAAGCCACCCTGCTTGGATTCTATGTATAACATCTTCACAAATCTCCCCATCTCTTTGTATAATCGAGAAAGCGGTCTCTCTTAGATATCTCTTGATCATCAAGCTTCACTACTTCCTAGTTGTGTTCTGAATATCATTAAAATTACACTCCATATACTCTGTTTTAGTTTTGCTTATCCTAAAGCCTCTAGCTTTCAAAGTTTCTCTCCACAATTTTAATTTAGTATTGACTTTTGCTCTAGTCTCATCCACTAAGATGATATCATCGGCAAAAAACATACACCAAGGTACCTCATCTTGTATTTCTTGCATCAATTCATCCATAACCAAAATAAAGAGGTAGGGACTTAAAGCCGAACCTTGGTATAAACCTACTGTGATAGAAAATTCATTGGTCTCATGTGGTTGTTCTAATTGTGGTCACTGCCCCTTCATACATATCCTTAATTACCTCAATATACCACATAGTTACTCTTTTATTATTTAACACTCACCATACTATGTCTCTAGGAACTTTATCATATGCTTTTTTTAGATCTATAAAAACCATATGTAGATCTTTCTTATTATCCTTATATTTTTTTATAAGTCTCCTCGGTACATAAATTGCTTCCACTGTTGATCTCCCAAGCATAAATCCAAACTGATTCTCAGACACTGTAGTTAATAGTCTCAGTCCATGTTCGATCACTCACTCCCAAATTTTTATCGTATGACTCATTAATTAAATCCCACGGTAGTTGGAGCAACTTTGTATTTCTCCTTTATTTTTATATATAAGTACTAAAATACTCTTTCTCCATTCATCAAGCATCTTCTTAGTTCTCAAAATTTTATTAAATAATTTTGTTAGCCAACTCACTCTTACATCTCCAAGACATTTTCAAACTTCAATGAGTATATCATCCGGCCCTAAAGCTTTTCCTATTTTCATCCTTCCTGGAGCATTTCGAACCTCCAAGGCCCTAATTCTACAAAAAAATATATGCTCTCGACTCTCTCGATTCCTCTATATTTAAATTTCCCATAATCTTTTCATTCAATAAGTCCGCCATTGTCTGTCCCAAACCAGGAATCCGGGCACAAACCGGGTAAGGAGGACGGTTGCATTAGACAGTTGATAGCCAACATAAAACTTTGTCAAAGCTTATGAACATGAATCCTAATAAGTCAAGGAATACCATAAACAACTAAAAGTATTGAAGTTTAGGAATTTTTGGATAGCTTGGGAACTAATTACTAGCCGAAAACAATCAAGACAACTTCTTTAAATAGATGTTCAGCATAAAGCAATGTTATATCAAAAGTATATTGAATATTAACATATACTGTTAAGATAATTAAGAGAAATCTGGCTAATTATAACCATTACGGCCCTGTTCGATAACCAAAGTTATTTTAACTTTGGAGGTACAAGGTATGCTAACTTTGGTAGTCACAGTCATACCTCATTTTGAAGTTATCTTCAAAGTTAAAAAAAAAAAAGGTAAGAGTGGAGTTTAGATTACTGGGGTTTTCTCACCTTTTTGTGTAAGATAACTGTAGTTATCTTAACACCAAAATGAGTCCCACACATGCCAATATTAGGATCACTGTAGTTTTTCATATTGATTAGGAAAGTTATTTTATTTATTTATTTATAATAGCTATGGACTCTTGGTGATACTGATATCTGTCCATATCTAGTTTCTCTGTTGCTTTGTTCGTTTATATGTCTGTTACCTTTCACCATACTTCGCTATGCTTGTTCATTAAGTACTATGCCATTGTAATGTGAACTATACTAGCACGGTTATCCTAACTTAACTTTGTTTCCAAACATAACATAAAGGATATTGTTCTATTTCTATCCACTAGAAACACCACAATGCATGAGAACTTTACCACCATTGTAGTACACATTTTTTTTTCTCTTTAGCATACAAGTACTGTTGCCACTTCCATGCACACATCATACTTGTACAGCAGCTACGCTTCAAGATATGAAGGATGCGTACAACTCATTGTAGTTACAAAATTTGATAAAACTGACGCAAAAGGTTTCAAATCTAACTACGAGAAGTTTTAACACTTGCACTATAAATGTGATTTTAGTCAATGATAACATTCTACCGTGTCCGAAGTCAACTAGCACGTGCAATATATGTAACAACTCTAGAAAAAAGTGCACATCAACAAATTCGTGCCTACCAAGTGTTCGTAGAAATGCTTTCAATACTTCCACCTTCAGAGCAGATTAGATCGGGATCTTCGCCTCCATCGAGGACGCGACGGATGCGACGACTGAAGGAATCGGCGGCGGAGATGAGGTTGGCGTAGGTGAAGCAAAGGTCGCCTTCGTAGATTGGTGGAGAACAGGAGATAAGAGAGCGGGTGGAGTGGATGATGCGATTTCGGCGGGGGTTTTGTCGGCGGCCGAGGAGAAGAGGTGGGATATGCAGCAAGACTGGTGGCCGTGGGTCATTTTTTGGGGACTGTTGGAAATTATATTTTGAGTGAGGACAAGTGTGTGAAGTTGTTTGCCATACTAAGCCACGTTTTGAAACTATTTATAAAAGTAGGCTACTTTTCAAACTATTGAAAAGTTTGAACTAGTTACTGCTACGTCAACATGTCCACTATTTTCACCAGCAGGCTCTTCATTTAGAAGCTTGATAATGAGAATAGCAGGCGCTCGTTTAATTTTTGTTGTTGAAATTTTAGTTTGTTGTCGGTATTTTCATTAGCAGCCACAATATATGTGAAGTCGCTGATAGAAATAGCGACCTTATTTGGATCATATTGAGACACTTAGTGAATTTCAGAAAGCTAGGGCTCTCTGGAAAAAAAAAAAAACTGAGATCGCTAGTGAGAATAGCGACATCGGTTATGGGAATTTCTCATTGCTTTCTGTTAGATTTCCAAAAAGTTCACATAACTAAGGTCGCTACTGGGAAGAGGTCGCTATTCCAAATAGTGACGTTAGTGGTTTAGTATTTATCCTTGCTCTCTGTTAGCTCTCTATTAAATTTGCAAAGACATCCTCCCAAACTAAGGTCGTTATTCCCAATAGCGACCTCAGTTGTGTGGGATTTTGACTAGCTCTCTGTTAAATTTGCAACAAAAAAAAATCATAACTTAGGTCGCTAATACAAATAGGTACCTCGTTATACTGAGGTTGTTAATTCCAATAGCGACGTTAGTTGTGGGAATTTTTGCAAATCTAACAGAGAGCAAACAGAGAGGAAGGAGAAATATTCATAACTAAAGTTACTATTGGGAATAGTAACTCAGTTGAAAGCAGTGCTATTTGAAACTCAAATATCACTACCGTGTTTACAACTAGTTACCATCTTCGACAATCAACTACAACAATAAACATCAAAACATACACTCATCACAACTTCAAATCTCCATTTGAACTATCTCAACCATCAACATCTCAAATAATAATCTCCATCCACTTTCACACTAAGCCAACATCACAACATCACATATTCATATTCCCCAACACATCGTTCGAAAAATAATGCAAATTTTTTTTTATTACAAACAACACAAATTATTACAAACATCCCTAATATCAACAGTATACTAACATCACAAAGATCACAAAATTATACCTCTCCATATATAACTCATAAACATCACAAATTTATTACTAGCGACCTCGTAAGAAATTACAAAATGCAAAGCAAGACCCTTGTGTATTTAAGGATTTGTGTATCCGCATCCTCCACCACCGATAATGGAAGGCTCAGTGGAACTTCTCAGAGGTCATCCACAATGCATTCGTGCTCTCCGTCCTCCGCCACTTGTATTAGTAGCTTGATTTGTCTCGTCATGCCAAAATAAATGAGTTTTATTAAATGTATGACAGTGTGAACATATTATTCAAACATAAAAAGGCTTACAAACTACCTGTGACACATAAGTACTACCCGAGGGTCCTCCACTCTGGCAACGACGCCTATTGTGTCCACTTTCACCGTATTTTGAACAAGTTAGCCCCATGCACGAGCCATCTCTGACGTCCAGGTCATTGTGAATGTGCATTGTTCTAGGCCGACCTTTCCTACATCTTCTAAGTGTCGTATCAGCTATGAGTGTCTGTCCAAGTTGGATAGGCCAATATGCTTGGTCTTGCATAGGATTAAATGTGGGAGTCCAAGTATGTACTACACAATCAGTAGAAATAGAATGGATCAACATAATGTCGGTTATCAACAGCCCGATATGCACAAGCCGCCAATACACGAGATCATTCGATGTGGTAGAGATGAAATTTCTGACAAGTACAAGTGCGCACTCTCATCTTAACGGTATGCAAATTTCCACCCATTTGCTTACTATTTTCCCCTCGAATATTGAAAACCACTTGGATTATGATGAAACATTACAGTCTCATGCATACTAGCTCTCTCACGCAGTATATTGAGAATTTCTTGAACTTGTGGAGCCCAAATCTTCCCTACACTTATAAGCTTCTATGCATCTTGATGGCATTCAGTAAAGTAACTACTGAGACGATAGAATATCATCTCCACAATTATCGTCACGGGCAAACTACGAACCCTCTTAAAAAAATTGAAAATTTCTGTAACCCCTATTTCTGTTTTTCTTTATTTGTATTTCTTCCTTTTAAATTTTTGTATCCGGATTTAGTTTTTAAAATAATTCTTGCTTTTCTTTGGTCATTTTGTACTTTTTTGGCTTGAATCCTGAATTTTTGGCTCACTACTAATTTTGTCCTTTTGTGTTTTTGGTTTATTTTGATCCATTATATTCATATCCTATTTATTGCTATCTATTTGTCTCGTTTTCGATCCTAAACCCATACCCGTTAACCCGCAACCCAAACTCAACATCCAAATACCCTATAAATACCATATAAATACCCTTTAACCCTAATTTTTAATTAACCATAAACTAATCCTTCTCTCTCTCCCCCGCCACTCTCTCTCCCCGACCTCATCCTCTGTTTTCACCCAAACCCATCGCCACTCAAGCTCTTCCTTTGACTGCCTTCCACCGCCCTAGTCATTGACCATAGTATCCACCTCCATACTCATCTCCATCCTCGTCCCTCGATCCTCCTCCGCTGAACCCATCCATCCCTGTCATCTTCATCCAACTTGCCGCCAACCGAGAACCCACTCGACCTCGCCGCCTTCTCATCCAACCCCTGCACCCTCGTCGTCATCCCTCCTCCGCAGTAACTGCCAACCGTCATACTCATCCCTGTCCTCGTCAGCCATCGTAATCCCGAACCCCCTGTTCTCGTCGACTGCCCCTTCCCCTGAGCGCCGTTGACCATTGCCCGTAGTCCTACCCTTCCTTGCCGACGCAGCACACCGACTACCCTAGCCCAGCCAGCATCGAAGCCCAGGTTGCCGCTTGGTTTTGCTGTCCGTTCTTACTGTTGGAGTTTTACGTGTGTCACACATATTGTTGCTGTCTTGCATGTGTTGGTTCTATGTGTTTTGCACGTATATCATCATTGTCGATATTCTTATCCCATTATTCATTCGTGTTCAGATTAACCGTCTAAAAGGCAAGTCTCTCTTAAACTAGCTTAATTTATCTTGTTCAAGAACTCTTTGATCTCTTCAAGTAGATTCTGTTCGTTTATCATATTGCTACATTGTTTATCTTTCGTTGAGCATATTGAGGGTTTACACGAGCTAACTCAAAATATTCTTGACTTCATGCCAATATCTTTGATTCAAACCCAAGCCGTTGTATATAGTCACTTGCATACACGACACAAACATTAAATTAGAACTTGCATAAAGAAATTGATGATTGAAAACTTTCGATTGAATATGATGATCATGCTATATTGATTTGTCTCATTAATGTCAGAATTTCACCCTAAATATTGAGTATGATTTGCTGATAATTATTGCTTTGAAGTTATATGTATGAGTAATTATTTCGTTGTCTTTTAATATTAACCTGCTTGCTGGCCTGCTGTTTGCTCTGTGTTGATTTGAGTTTTCGACCTAGTTTATGTCGTAATCTAATAAAACTTTCTAAACATCATTTGTAGATTTTTGAATCTATTTTCTAGAAATTTTTACAAAACTAAATTCCGATCTACAAATTGAAAGATATCATATTTTTAGTACTGTTGTGATTAATTTCCAGATTTCTATCCAGAGATACATCGACTTGATTTTTAATTAATATAAAATGCTAACCACATAATTTGAACTTATTTTAAATTTTGCTACTAGACATGACTGTGAATCATCTTATTATTTTTGTGATATTAATTGATGATTTTTTCAGACCTTTTATAAATATGAAAACTTGACTATAGGCTGTTGTTAGAACATAAGTCCAGTAAAGAACATGATTTTTGACTTATCTACAGATAGTATCAATTAGAACTCATTCAATAAGAATTGTAGCTCTACGTGTCTGGAATCCAGATCATCTGACAGTTTTGCAATCCGATCTACCGATTGCAATAAGTCTATATTTTCGTTCAGTGACGTCTGAATTCCCGAATGCAATTTAAATATGCATCACCCTGCTTAATTAATTAAAACAGTAGATCAAATTTGAGAAATAAAATCTGAGATTAATTTTGTTGTTACTAAACATTGTCAAGAATCAAAAATATAATTTTTATGAGATTTGTAAAGGATTTTACAGTCTACCTTTATACACAAGTATTTTGACTCTGTTATGCTGCTTGAACCTATAATCAGTAAAGAATGAACTTATAGAGCTAGTTTATGTATTTATCATATGTCGTATGTATATTCGATGGAATCGACAGAGAGTCTACTTTCCAGAATCTCTGACGGAACCAGTTTTGCTTTCCTGTAGCAACGAGAATCTCTGTTTATGTACAGTAACGTCTTGTGGTCCAGAATGTGTGCTTTTGTATTTTGTTTGTATATCCATGTTGATTTTGCATCTAGGGAAAAGAAATAGTTGTATCATGCATTGCATAACTTTTCCATCTCCTTGACATCATTTCAAATCTACTTTTACCCATTGCATGTTCACATTTCAGTATAATAAAATATTAGCAAGCCGAGGTAAATATGGGTCGACTTGGTAGTGAACACTTCGAGATTGTACTCAGTAGGGCCCCTTATTCTTATTGTCATAGAAGGTGGAGTCTGGGTCGTGGAATCTCGCTTGATTAAATTCTCGTCATCGTGCTTAGTATACGATCTGTAGAGTTCACCATCATAGTCTAAACGTACACTGTTTGCATGCACCGAACCTGTGGAATAGGACGCAGTATTACGTGCATTAGATAGGACAATAAAACACTAATGAACCTAGGATTGACACTTGTATTCTTGATCATGATTACTGTTATTGATCTTGCATCATTGATTACAATTACAATTTATTGCATCATGATTTCTAGACTTTGATTATATTATCAGCTTTGTTATTGTCTTTGATCTATGACTTTGTTCTAGCATATTATTTCCTAACATTCCATATTCCTTGCTTCTTTGCTTTCACCACTTGCTGTTCATGACTTCCTCTCAGGACATTATTTTCTCTATTTTTAGATCACGAGTTTACAGGTGCAGAAGGAAATTTGGCTCAAGGACTTGGTGAGAAAATTTTTTGAAGGTCGAAGCTGGACTATTAGACTATTATAGTTTTCTCATGTTATTTGTTTATTTCATTGTTTTTATCATACTTTGTATTCCGGGCTAATGTGTCCTGAAGTTTACTTTTTTCCAGATGTTGGATATTTTTAGTAAATTTATTTCATGATTATTTTTGGAGTTTATTCTTTGTTTATGTGGTTATTCTTTTCTTGCGTGGTTGTATTCTCTTGTATATTGTTGAGTTAATCTGTTACAGCTATAGATGATATTCTTATCATTCGCTGGGCCTTTATTACGTGCTCGTGTTCCCGTATCTTGGGAAGCGGGCGTGACAATTTCTGATAAATTTGTAGTCATCATACTATATCAACGTCCTCCATATACTACAAGTGCCAATTTCTTGATTGGTTTCTCCTTGAGCCAACTGATAGTCTCGATTTTCACCTTGTCAATATCTGCCAAATTTTTTCAAACTTTTTTGGCTGATTTTGACATGCTACCACCTTCATCTTATTTCTTAATGCCTTATTACCGAATTTACTAAAAATGTTAGTAGGAAAATGTGCATACAATAACGATGATATGCATGTGGCTCAATCCATGATCCGTTTTCCAGCTCCATGCACGACAAGATACCCGCATGACAATTAAAAATAACACATAACTCTTGGTGATCGGTGTAATACCCTAGATTTTTCTAAATAATGTTTTTAAGATTTATAAATGAATTAAAATGATTTTGGAGATTTAATGAATATTTTCTGAAAATTTATCTTTTTACACATGCGAAACACGTGCAAATATCTTCTTGAGGAGTTCAAAGTCAAAATTTATTTTGTGGAAACTCATTATTTGTTATTAGATTTATTTGTGAATTTTCTGGAATTTTCTGATAATTATTGGACCTATTTGCAAATATTACAAAAAGAGGGACTTTGTGCAAAATTACCACTTGGAGTGAAAACTCCAGATTTTCAGATTTTTAGGCTTGGCATGATGCCTAATCAACTCAGAGATAAATAGTTTACTTTTTGTGTTAATAAATTTGGTTTGTTTTGCAAGTTTTGGTAACGGTGGGTCTTTTTGCAAAATTACTATTTAAAGTGGTGAAAGTGCAAATCCATTTTTCTGGGTTTTCAAACAGTGTCAGCTGATTGTAGGCTGGTTTTTTTTTGTTTTTAAGAATCAATTAGGTTGATTTTATTCAATTCCCAAGTATAGAGATTTATATATGTAAAGGTATATTTCAAAAGAAGCAATTTGCAAAACTACTCAAAAACCCTAGATCCCATTATTCCCGACCTATATTAGGGTGGGGTGCAGCCATCTCTTTGCTGCACAATACAAAGGGATTTCTTATTCTTATTTCTTGGAGTTTTCAAGCAAGGATTCTTGGATTTCTTGCGAGGGAGGACTTTTTCTTATTCTTTATTTTCCTTCGGTAGATTGTTCAAAGAGGTGAGTGATATATTTTGTTTGTATTGTTCCCTGAATGTTGTATGTGGTGTTTCATCGATTAGAAATCATGTTAGGAATTGGTATGAATACATATAATGGATTCGATGAATAGATGAGTTAAAAATTGGATCTTTCATAGAAACCTAGTTATTTATTATTGAAATTACATGTGGATGATTTGAGGTTGTTAAAGAGCATAATAGAAATCATGTGTAGACTATTTCTTTGGATTATTGCTGATTTGTTTGAGTATGGTGAATGTTATGGTTAAAGATGAGATCTTGACTGTTGATGAGTTGAATGAATGCAACTTGACTATGGCAATGTCATATTTACCTATATTCATGGGTTAACTATTGTGAATAATTGTGAATGTCACGCCCCGCTTTCTAAAATACAGGAATATGAGCCCGTGACGAAGGCCCAGCGAATGATATTAACATCATCCATAAGCTGTACCAGTCTTAACTCAACAACATGAAAAAAATAATCACAACCACGTAGAAAACATAATCACATAAATGAGAATAAAATTCAATAACCAAATCTGGAATATAAGAACTTACCAAATATGTAATACCCTAATTCTTTATTTTTAATTAAATGAAGGTTTGTGATTTTTACGTGTATTGCACGTACTAATTTAGGTGCATTTTCTATAAGAATAAACATTTTCCTATCTTTCTTTTATTTTTGAAAGCCTAATTGTTTATTTTAAAGCCCATCCTAATTATTTGATTTATTTTAATTAGCCCATTGAAATTTGAGCCCACTAATTGAAAGCCTACTAGTTTATTTCTCTTTTAAATACCATGACTTGCAGTGTAGATCATTTTTTTAGACAATTAATTAAATGATCATGCACAACTAGTAGTTAGGGGTGCTACATTTGGCACGTGCATGCACTAGAGTGTGCATTGCACACCCTTTCTACCTAGGCCGGATTGGAGTCAAGGAGAGTGGAGGAGTGGCTTAGTGGATAGGTGGTTACTTGCTCATGGGTGGTTGCAACAACTTCCCAATGTATCATAGCCATTTATCTACAACCATCTAATGCAATCCTAGTCCTCCATTTCTCCCTAAAACTAGTATAAATACCCCTCCCTTGTATGCATACAACACACTAGAAAATTTTGAAAAGAAAGAAAGGAAGAAATACATAAGAGAGTAAAAGAAAGATTAAAGAGAGTTAGAAAAAGATTGAGATTATTTAGTTTGTGTGTGTGTTCCATTCCTGGAGGCCGGCCACTTCATCAAGGAGAGAGAGAGGCGATTATGGTGGTTCAAACTAGGAGGAGAAGGACCGCTCGTGTGTTCAAGGAGATTCTAGGAGTTTTTGTAGTGTTCTTCTTCAAATAGGTAGGTGTTTCTCATGCTTCTAAATCTAGATACCATGCTAGGAATGATTTGATAAAATTACTAAGAAACAACTAAGTGAAATTGGACCCATGGTTGCTTAATTAGAGATGAAATGGTAATTTAGAGAATAATTGGTAAAATGATTACTAGTTGATAAATGGTGAATTAAAGTGCTAGAAATTATCATGTTGTCATGCTTTATGTTTTGAATTGAGTTCTATGTTGAAATTTGTGCTTATGAGACAAATAGTTGATTAAATGCATTATGAAAAATTTGATTGTCCAGATTTAAGCATCATCAATGTAGGAAGATGAATACTTGTGTTCTAAAAATATTATTTTGTGGAAACCTTGATTATAAATAATGTGGAAATTGTGATCTTATTTTCATTGTCAAAATTATATCCATGATCTACCCTAACTTGCAACCTGGTGCAATCGACAGTCGACCGAATTAGAGTCGTCAGTCGACTGCCAGGTAATAAATTTTGGATTCTAGTTGTAGAACAGTCGACCGAATGTATTGTAATAGTTGACTGCCCTGACTATTCATTTTCGGGTTTTAAAATATTTGCAGAACAGTCGACCGACTGTATTGTAACAATCGACTGCCCTGATTATTTGTCTTCGAGTTTTAAATTCTCGCAGAATAGTCGACTGGCTATGTTTTAACAGTCGACTGCCCTGAAGTTCAAATGATATCTAGGTTTCATGAGATAACTTTCTATAACCTTTGGCTTAGTATATTTGAGACTATTTTTGCAAGAAAGAACTTACTATAAATTATTAGTTTAAATTATCCTTGGATAAAGAAAGATGTATTGATTAAAAGATGATTTGAAAATAGTTTTGATAATGAAAGAAAAATGAAAGTATGAATGTTTGATTTAGTATTGATAAAATGAGAATAAGGGAATTATGTGAAAAGAATGAACTATTGAATATGACAAGTTGAATTTATTTGTTTATGCATAATATTGTACATGAAATTGGAATTTTAATGACATGATAAGTTATGAAGGATATTATGAATATGAATATACAAATGCTATGAACATGAAAGGAAAATTATTGTTAATCATGGAAAAAGATCTTATAAGTATGAAAAACTCGATGTTGTAATTATGAGTTGAAATTAAGAACTAGGGTGTAGCTAAGCCTCATACCGGCAAGGAAAGAAATGTTGAGATGATATTTGAAATGAAAAGACCAAGATTTGGATCATGTGAAATGATTGAATAAGACCGATATAGTGGGAGTGCTAATCCTAAGGGATTGATTTTGTTCATGATTCAATTAAATTAAGGACTAGATATATAGTGAAGATGTGATGAAAGTAAGAGAAAAACATGAGTATGAGGGCCATTGGATTGGCAGCGTGAGAGTATTCACAAGATGTCCCATGATGCTTCATGAGTATGACGTGGATACTGCTCCAGAGTACCGTCCTGGTGGCGACGCTCGTGGGGTGTTTGGTGACTGCGGGTGATGTCATATCTATGGTAGGAGGTGAATTACCACAGGATGCCTGCATGATGAGTCATGTGACAGTGCATTGGGATTCTTTCCAGGGCGCCTAGACGTGAGTTCGTAGGTCATAGAACATCTAGGATACTTACTGTAGTTACAGTAGTAGATTAAGTCATGGCGATGGATTGAACCCTACAAGATGAAGAACGGTTAAGGGCTTACCCTCAGACCTATGTAGTATGGGCTGCATAGACTCTTAACAAGTGCACTTTAGTGTCATATAATAAATAATTACATTAAGGACTAAGTGCACATTCACAACACAACATCAATAGGATAGTCCCCTTAGCTTTGTTTGTGAACATGTTTGTGGTTTGTTAAGTGTTGAGAATCGTTATAATGTTTCGGCATAGAGAGGATGGCCGTATATAATATTTTTTCGGTTGTAAGCAACTGACGTGCCCACAGTTTTCTATACAGGATAAAGAGATTGGCAAGACTAGAGTATGCATGCTGCTTAAAGATTGATTCAAATATTATATATTTTTATTCATGTAATTATTGTAAAATTGCTTCTGCTGTATAAAAGAAAGTTAAATGTAACTCTGATGTAACACATGTTTTTTTTTTCCCTGTATAATTGTACGAAGAGAAGTGTAAAGATCCTGTGGAACTTCGAATTCAGTCTGTTTTGGAATTCAGGGTGTTACAAAATAGCTCGAGAGGCTCCTGCTCCAATCCTGGAAGAACTGCTAACCAATGCCTCCTGGAAAATCTCCTTGTGCACCTGTAGCTGGATCAACTAGAGTGAAAAAGGAAATGTTCTCAGAGTAAGTATGGACAACAAGTAGTGAAAAACAAAGAGTAAGGGAACATAGTACATCAAGGAGTATGAAGCAAGATTACAGTCCAAAAGCAATAAGAATGTCAATAACAATGGTCAAGTGTACTAGTGTCAACTTAGGTTTATTAGTATTTTGTTTTCCTATCTAGTGCACGTATTACTGTGTCCCATACCACAGGTTTGGTGCACGCAAAACAGTGTACATTTTAGACATAGTGGTGGGATCTACAGAGCATGTACTCGGTGTAACAAGATAATAAGATAACAAGATAACAAGTTCACAAGTAATTCTCCACCTTCCATGTCAATATTCCATGTAAACAAGAAGGGCCCTACCGAGTACATTTTTCTGAGATTATCCACTACTAAGTCAACCCTTATTAACCCCGGCTTGTTTAATATTTTATTATTTTATTCATGGACATGCAAGTGTATGTAAGAGTGTCAAGGCGATGATAAGAATGCAACAAAATGATACAAAGCATGGTAAAATACAAATAATTGTAAATCTGAAAAGAGCAGACACAGCAGTGCTAACACAACAGTAACTCATAAACCACAACACGGAATTCGATTCCGCAAAAAAGGAAAGTCAACTAGACATCCGGGGCTACAATTATGTTCAGAAAGTTTTTGTTAGTTCTGACTGTAACTAGGTCAAACATCCTAATCTTCACAGGTTAGCTGTTCTGGCAGCAACTTATAGTCAAAATTTAATGGGTGAAAACTAGGCATAAAATCATTATAAAAATCTACAAAAATTAGAAATGGATCCTAAACATGTCTACTAAGTTTCTAGAGAGTTTCATGGCATTATAATACTGTTATCCGGATGTTTCAACTGAAAATTGTGACGATGTTTCATTAATTTGTGATCTGGAAGGTACAGACTAGTAGTCACTAAAACTGCGATATCTCACAGTTCACAGATTGGAATCTAGATCCGTCAATTGGTCTGGAAACTAGATTCATTAGGCTACAATTCTCTTTTATATGGTTTTGGTTGATTCCTATTGTAACATGGTCGAAACCTCAGTACAAAACAGAAAAGGCAGCAAGAAATAACAAAAAAATCATCATATATATTTGTCAAAGTGAATAATCAACATGTTCTAGTGAATAATCAACATGTTCTTATTATCATGATTGCATTAACATCAAGGTACAACAAGTTGAGATGAATTTCTACTGTGTATAAAGCAAGTTTATAATGTCACGATGCAATTCTTGAGATATCAATCAATCAACATGTGTTCATATCATGGTATTTTTCTCATATGCAAATTCTAGTTAATTCGTTCATGTCTTATGTGCATGTATGTTTGTGTTTGAGTCAATGGATATTGGCACGAGTCAAGGATACTTCTGGTTAGCTCGTGTAAACCCTAGATATCCCCAACAGAAAGTATACAAAGCAAAGTTAAGATAATCGAAGTGGAACTACTTGTGGGGAGATCAAAAATCTTGAACTAGAATAATTAACCGAGTTCAAGTGGACTTGCCTTTTGTGTGAGAGATTCGAATATGCAAAAAGAAATAACGGGATCGGAATCCCGGGCAATGCTCCAAAAATACGTGCGAGACGCGTGCAAGAACCCAAGCAGCAACAGACCAACTCCACAGTGGATCCAACACACACAGAATAGCAACACACCACAAGCACACACAGCGAAGCAAGCCCACAGCGAATCGGGGGGTAGAACAACACAAAGCAAAACCGGATCCCTACTCCCAGAACACCAAACAGCAAAAATGGCCACTCACCTCTCTTCTCCTACCTTTCGACAGAAAGAGAAAGAGAGAGAATGGGAGGGACTGGGACTCGGCGATGATGCAGTACGGTGGCGGGGCGCTCGGCAGCAGCGACCACGGTGAGGCGGCGACGGCAGTGCTATGGTCGGGAAGCGATGCAACAGCGAGTGCGAAAGTGACTCTATTTTTGATCAAAACAGGGGGACAACGCAGGGGGGACCACGATGGCGATGAGGAGAGGGGAGCGACGTGGTGGATGGGTTCAGCGAAGTCGAAGAGGGTGGTGGTCGGAGAGTGAAGACGATGGGTTTGCTACCGATGGCCGTGACTAGGTGATGAGAACGGACGGAATACGATGGGCTGGCGGCTGCTTGGAGGGTGGAGCGACGTTGACTTCGGGTGGTTGCACTCGAAGAAGAAGGAGGAAGAAGATGAGGAGGTGCGGCAATGGCATCGAGGGGAGCTCGACGGAGAAGAGGCAGGAGGTTCGAGGAGGTCGGAGCTCAATGGATGGGTGCGAGGGGTGATGAGGTACTCGGAATCAATGGCAGTAATGGGTTGATGGTGGTTGGCACTCGAGCTCGAAGATGAGGACGATGAAGGCAGGCACAGCGGAGGGTGATGCGGAGGGCGAAGACGAAGGCAATGGCGGAGCGGCACTGCGATGAAGGCAAGGGCGCCGAGTCGAGGCTGGTGTCGAGTAAGGGACGCAAGCGGCTCGACGAGGGGTGGAGGTGGTGAGTTGAAGGAGGAAGAGAGGAATGGGTTCTCTGTTTCTGTTGGGAAAAACAGAAGAGGGAGAGAGAGAGTTGGTTATTAAAATAAGAATAAAATATTAATTAAGGGGTAGTTAGAGATAGTGGGGGATGTAGTTATGGGAAATGTGAAGAGTGGGTGAATGTGGAGAAATTGTATACGGGTGAGCATATAGGATTGATCTGGGTTAGTTGTTAGGGGAGTATGGGTTTGGATCCAACAATATGCGGGTTTGGATATAGGGTTAGAGTCCAATAGAAGATGGACTTGGGTAGATAATAGCATGGTCTTGCAAATGGATTGGGCTAATAAAAGGTAACAATAATAATACTAGAATAATAAATTGGAATAGAAGGCCCACAACAAGACCAAGACCCTAAATACCATAAACTGGTAAAAAAAAAAAAAACCACCAAAATAGAGGAAAATCCGTACAAATGGAAATAGAGGTTACAGTGAATGAGTTTGAGAAATTATGAGAAGGACCAATCAATTAAAAGATCATGTTTTGCAGATTAGAATTGTGATAACTAGATTTGGGTTTAATACATTATGACCAAATTGGGGATTCGTGATTTTGCGAAGCTTTTACTTGGATTTGAATTGCTCAAATACTGAGATTAAATCTGGATATTTTGTGATTTCTGATTGATGGATTTTTGAAGTTTTCTTGGTGCACAAACATGCACAAACATTTATACATGAATAACTTATTTCGTTGTTTTTAAGAAATTGAATCTTCGTGTGTTTTGTAGATTTTGATTGAATCTTAATTACCTTAGCATTAAGATGGTTTGGAATATAATACGAGGTTATTTTGATGTATAATTGATTCGCAAATACCCTATTTCCGTATATGCATATCATCGTGTCATTGTTTTGAGGAAATTCATCAAAATGATTTGAGGTGGTTTTAATTTGTTTTTATGGACTCCTATATACTCTACAAGTCATATTTGATTGTCTCAGGATTGTACTTTTTACAGATTTTGTTTTCGTAAAGCAGAGCACCGTATCGGTTAAAAACATGCACAACTCAAACTGCAGTCTGCAGGTCGATAGTCGACTGGTAATTTTGGACAGTCGACTGCCACTACCCTGGCTACAATGTTTTTCTGAAGTCTTGGATTTTCATGCGGGACAGTCGACTGACCACTTTATACAGTCGACTGCTACTCTCTGATTTGTGTTTTCTTGGAGTTTTGGATTTTTATGCAGGACAGTCGACTGTCATTGCTCTGATTAATGTTTCTCGAGGTTTTGGATTTTTACGCGGGACAGTCGGCCGACTACAGAATGAAGTCGACTGTCACTGCTCTGACTCACGTTTTCTTGAACTTTTATAATGATCTTTTAAACGATTGATTCTTTAATATTTTTGGATTTATGACATACTGTTCTAAATATCATTTTGCTACAGATTATAGTACTTCCGAAACATTTTCTAAATTTAAAAGAAGTATGAGTTGTAATAAAAGTTTGGCCTTGATGTCTCTAGAGGGTGTGTGGGACCCTAGTATATCGGCAGTTGAGAGTTTGTGGCATGGCCTGTTGAGACTTGTTGTTGATCAGTTGAGTTAAGTTCGGTAGCGTATACCAACTCTAGGAGATTCATAATTAATTAATTAACTTAAATAAATAAGGACATGCACTAGATGGTGATATAATGAAATGAGAATATGGGTTATGGACCTCAGTATGGCTTGCAGTGTGAGATAATCCCCGGAATGATCAAGGTGTGAGCGAAATAGTCTCCGAAATTACCTGCGGTGTGGGATTGATCTCCGAAATTATCGGGTCGAGGCGACGCTCATGTGGTATTCGTGTGATGAGGCGCCATAGCTTGCGGTGTGGGGTATTCTCGAAGATTCTCAGGTGTCAGTAAAATAGTCTCCGAAATTATCTGTGGATAGAGGTTGACCTCCGAAATTATCGGGGCGTGGGCTAATACTCACAGTTTATCTATATCACGTAGTAGTCATCGTAGTAGGATTAGTTGCATAAGCGGGGGATTAAACCCTATCAAGTGGAGAACGTTAAGGGCTTGCACCGGACCTATGTAGAGTGGGATGCATAGAATTCGACAAGTATGATTAGAGAGTCAACATATAGTATTGATGTTTTCTTGACTTTGTTTTATGCATAATTTTCCTGTTTTTCTACACTTAACACTTAGTCTAGTTTCACTTGATGTTTTTATGTTTTATTTATTGTTGTTCCTTATTTCATTTACTCTTGCTGTTGATACATGTTGCTTATGATATTATGTTTCATGTTTATTTATGTTGCATTTATTTTTTTATGTCACTCACACCGTTATGGCTGACCTCTGTAGTTTTGGGGGTTAGGGTTATCTCTAGTCTCATATTTTACAGGTAGTTGCTTATAGCTTTGGACTTAGATGCTTAAGATAGAATGAAGTTATGGCTTATGTAAAATTGTAAAAGATGTGTTGTAAAGAAAAGATTGTAATTCAAGGTGTTTGTCTTTCTGCTGTGTTTTGTAATGAACAAATGTAATAAAAGTTATAAAAAAAAATTATCTGTATTTTTTTTTCTATGTTTACTATTGTAATTGAAGTTGATGCTGGGAATTGTGCCACGTATTTCCGAGATATCATATTGGAAATTCGCGGCGCTACACAGATTGGTATCAGAGCACGCTCCAATAATAATGATAAACATGGTATAATATTAAACCTAGGTGTGGACACTAGAGCGTGAGTACCTAGGTGTGGACATTAGAGTGTAAGTATCATATAGAGTTAAAACACGATGTTTTGTTTTGGGGTATGGTTTGGGTTTTTGGCATGGGGTATTGATGTGAATAAGAAATATGTTATGATGCTCTAACTTTACCCTCGTTTTGCAGTATTCAGAAAAATGGCAGGACCCAGGACCAGGAATGGTGCTAATGGTGATGGGGCTAGTAGTTCCCATGGGGATGGACTTGATCTTGAGACTGAGATTGCTAGGGTGTATCAGACCTTGAATACATTCATGGTAGCTAATATGGAACAGAATCAGAATCGGAATCAGAATCAGGGGGCTGGACCAGTGTTTGTTAATGCTGATCCTATCAAGCAGGTTGAGTCCTTCAAGCGGATGAACCCACCAGTGTTTGAGGGGCAGTCAGATCTGAATGAGGCTAATGATTGGATTAGACAGATGGAGATGGTCTTCGAAGTCTTGGAAACCCAGAAATCAATAAGGTGAAATTGGTTGCTATGCAATTAGAGAAGGATGCTGGCATCTGGTGGCAGTCAGTGAAGAGGACCTTTGGAGATCAGCAAGTGACTTGGGAAGCTTTTTTGGATGAGTTCAGGGATCGTTTCTTCCCTCTGGATATTCAGAAGAAGAAGGCAACAGAATTCTTGAATCTACAGCAAGGCAACATGACAGTGCGTGAATATGAGACTAAGTTTGCTCAGCTATCAAGGTATGCACCAAAGCTGATTGTTGATGAAGCGAAGAAGGCCAAGAAATTCGAGCAGGGCTTGAGGCCGAATTTGAGGTCAAGGATGATTCCTTTGGGCATGAGGAGGATTGATAAACTGGTCAGGAGAGCAGCTATGACAGAAGAGGATATGGATCAGTTCCAGAAGAAGCAAGAGACCTGGAACAGGAACAAGAGGCCAGCAGCTAGTCGGAGTGGGAAGAAGTTCCTAGTGAAGCAGAACAAGTTCAGTAGGCCAGAGTAGAGGGCACCTGTATCTCAGGAGGTGACTTGTTATTACTGCAAGGAGGCGGGTCACTACAGGTCAGCATGTCCTAAGTTGACGAAGCATACTTGTTTTTACTGTGGGAAAGTGGGGCATTCTAAGCTTTACTGTCCACAGTTGAGGAAGGGTGGTTCAGGCGGAGGCAAATTTCAGAGGCAAGAGAGAGTGTTTGCATTAACTGAGGAGGATGCGGGTAACTCAAAGGATGTGATTCAGGGTATGCAAGAATTTTGAATTTTTATTTTTATTCAATGTATTAAGTAAAACTTTGTTTGAGAATAAATTGGAGATTTGAGTAACAGGATTTGTTTTGGTTAATGGAATAAAAGCAAAAGTTTTATTTGATACTGGTTCTTCGCATACTTTTGTGTCGCCCAATTTTGCAAAAGTCGTAGGTGTGAAGCCTAAGTTGTTTCCAGGCAGGGTCTTATCAGTGGCAATACCGTCAGGAGAGGAATTGATTGTTGATTGATATTACGATGGCTATGATATCGAGATTGGTAGGAGATTATTCGGCATTGATCTCATTAAGCTGCAAGTTCTAGGTTTGGATGTGATTGTGGGCATTAATTGGATGGCAAGTTATGATGCCACAATTGAATGCAAGAAGAAAGAGGTGTTGGTGAAGGCACCAGGTGCTCCCGCAGTGACTTTTCAGAGGAAGATGAAGGACCCGAAAGTGGCTGCAGTGGTATTCAAGTTGATGATTTTAGATGAAGTCAGAGGCATTCCAGTTGTTAGGGATTTTCCTACAGTGTTCGTAGAAGATTTGCCAGGATTGCCACCACAGCGAGATGTAAAGTTTTGTATTAATGTTCAGCTAGGGAGTGCTCTGATTCCTAAAGCTCCGTACAGGATGGTACCTGTAGAACAGGATGAAGTGAAGAAGCAGATTGAGGAATTGCTGAGTAAGGGTTTTATCAGGTCGAGTTCTTCACCGTGGGGTGCACCAGTGTTGTTGGTCAAGAAGAAGGACAGGTCAACGAGGAAGTGCATTGACTATCGGGAGTTGAATAGGGTGACTATTCAGAACAAGTATCTGCTTCCACGGATTGATGATCTGTTCGATAGGCTTCGGAGAGTAGCTGTGTTTTTGAAGATTGATTTGAGATCAGGATATCATCAGGTTCGAGTCAAGGAGGAAGATGTGAGTAAAATAGATTTCAGGACTCGTCATGGACTCTATGAGTTTTTGGAAATGCCATTCGGAGTGACGAATGCGCCGGCAGTATTTATGGATATGATGAATCGGATATTGCGGCCATTTATTGATTCCTTCGTGGTGGTTTTTATTGATGATATTTTTTTGTATTCTATGGATATGATGAATCGGAGGAAGAGCATTCTATGCACTTAACAGAGGTGTTACAGAAGTTACAGGAGCATAACTTGTATGCCAAGCTGTCGAAGTGTGAGTTTTGGATGTTTAAGGTAGCTTTTCTTGGTCATAACCTTTCTAAGGAGGGAGTGGCCACTGATCCTTAGAAGCTTGAAGTAGTAAGGGATTGGCCCAGGCCAACATCAGTAAAGGAAGTCCGTAGTTTCTTGGGTTTGGCTGGGTACTACAGAAGATTCATTCAGGGCTATGCACAGATTGCAGTTCCTTTGACAGGGTTAACCCGGAAGAATGTGACATTCACATGGACTGATAAGTGTGAGGCGAGTTTCCTTAAGCTAAAAGAGAGGTTGACGACTGCACCTATCTTAGCTTTGCCACAAGCTGGGAAGGATTATGATATCTTCAGTGATGCATCTCTCAGAGGTTAGGGGTGTGTCTTGATATAGAAAGGCAAGGTTATTACCTATGGTTTGAGGCAGTTGCGTCCGCATGAGAAGAATTATCTGACGCATGATCTGGAGTTAGCAGCTATTATCTTTGCCTTGAAGCAGTAGAGGCATGATGTATATGGTGAGAAGGTCAACATGTATACTGACCAAATGAGCTTGAAGTACATTTATCAACAGAAGGGTCTAAATCTTCAGCAGAGAAGGTGGTTGGAAGTATTGGAAGACATTCGTCCCGAGATCTGGTATCATCCGGGCAAGGCGAATGTGGTGGCCGATGGGCTTAGTCGGTAGAGCAGTTTGGCGAGCTTGATCACTACTCGGAGTGAGTTGGTAGCAGAGATTGATCGGGCAGGTATTGAGGTGGTACTGCATGGTTTGGGAGCGTCTTTGGCTCAGTTGAGACTGCAGCCTTCTTTAAGAGAGCAAATTGTGGAAGGTCAGAAATCAGATGCGGAGATCCAGAAGATGTTGCAACAGGTTTCCGATGGCATGTTGTTAGAGTTCCGTGTCCAAGATGGAGTGCTATGGATGGGTGAGTGGTTGTGTGTTCCGGGCAATGCAGACTTGAGGGAGAGTATCTTGCAAGAAGCACTGTACTGGAGGAAGTGCAGGACGCCTGTTTGTTGGTATGAGGTTGGTGAGAGGCAGATGTTTGGGCCCGAGATTATGCAGCAAACATCAGAGAAGGGACTTGGAGTTTGAGGTTGGGGTCGCAGTTTTCCTCAAGGTGTCTCCGACTAAAGGAGTGATCAGGTTTGGTAAGGGAGGCAAGTTGGTGCCAACGTATATTGGGCCATATAGGATTTTGGGGCAGACTGGTAAGACAGCATATAGGTTGGAGCTTCCAGAGGAGTTGGCACAAGTGCTTGATGTGTTCCATGTGTCGCTGTTGAGGAAATATGTGCCGGATCAGAGTCATCAGCTGGTGGAAGTGCCTGAAGGTCTACAGGTGAACATGATTTACAAGGAACAGCCTGTGGAGATTGTTGATTGTAGGGAGAAAGTTTTGAGGAGCAAGGTGATATCTATGGTCAAGGTGTTGTGGAGGAACCAGCAATTCGAGGAGGCTACTTGGGAGCTGGAGGATCGCATCAGAAGGATTTTCCTGAGCTTTTTGTATGATTGTATTCTTTTGTATGATGGTACTCTTTGAGTTGAGATGTATTTCTTTTGTCAGATTATATTCTCCTATGGACTTGCATTTCTTAAATTATTTTTCCATTTATGAGATTTCCGTTCCTTTTGCTTATTTTGTTTGGACCCTATTAATAGTAGTTCTGAGAACATAACTATTCTAAGGAGGGAGTGATGTAATACTCCATATTTTTCTAAATAATGTTTTAAATATTTATAAATGAATTTAAATGATTTTGGGAATTTAATGAACATTTTCTGAAAATTTATCTTTTTACACGTGCGAAACACCTGCAAATATATTCTTGAGGAGTTCAAAGTCAAAATTTATTTTGAGTAAACTCATTATTTATTATTAGATATTATTTGTGAATTTTCTGGAATTTTCTGATAATTATTGGATCTATTTGCAAATATTACAAAAAGAGGGACTTTTGTGCAAAATTACCACTTGGAGTGAAAACTCCAGATTTTCAGATTTTTGGGCTTGCCATGATGCCTAGTCAACTCAAAGGTAAAGATTTTACTTTTTGTTTTAATAAATTTGGTTTATTTTGCAAGTTTTGGTAATGGAGAGTCTTTTTGAAAAATTGCTACTTAGAGAGGTGAAAGTACAAATTCATTGTTCTGGGTTTTCAAACAGTGCTCGCTGATTGTAGGCTGGTTGTTTTTGTTTTTAAGACTCAATTAAGTTGGTTTTATTCAATTTTCAAGTATAGAGATTTATATATGTAAAGGTATATTTCAAAAGAGGCAATTTGCAAAACTACTCAAAAACCCTAGATCCCCTTATTCCCGGCCTATATTATGGTGGGGTGCAGCCGTCTCTTTGCTGCACAACACAAATGGATTTCTTATTCTTATTCCTTGAAGTTTTCAAGCAAGTATTCATGGTTTTCTTGCGAGGGAGGACTTTTTCTTATTCTTTATTTTCCTTCGGTAGATTCTTCAAAAAGGTGAGTGATATAATTGTTTGTATTGTACCTTGAATGTTTTTTTTTTAAGGAAAAGGTGGAATCTGGCCACCCTATTTCATTAATAAGACTTTAACGAAACAAAGCCAGAGTAAAGGACCGAAGTACAAACTACAGACAGAAAATAAAACATACATGAAGCAACATGACGCGTACAAACAACAAATCCCTCCAACAACCCTGGAGGATGGGCCGACAAACTAGCTCAGTCCAGCAAAATTGTAAGTACGACAGTTTAGCTTCGTACAGTGCCTCCACGACACATGCACACCCACCTGAAATAAGTCTGGTAGGATTTTATCACCCGCCGATCTTTGGGCCCAAGCCCCGCAGATCGACAACTGACCCCACGGTACATGCACCGCGATCGCACCCTCCCACCATCTCCACCACTCATCCTAAAAATGGCAATATTGTTTCTTGAATGTTGTATATGGTGTTTCATCTATTAGAAAGCATGTTAGGAATTGGTATGAACACATATAATGGATTCGATGAATAGATGAGTTAAAAATTGGATCTTTCATAGAAACCTAGTTATTTATGCTTGAAATTACATGTGGATGATTTGAGATTGTTAAAGAACATAATAGAAATCATGAGTAGACTATTTCTTTGGATTATTGCTGATTTGTTTGAGTATGGTGAATGTTATGGTTAAAGATGAGATCGTGACTATTGATGAGTTGAATGAATGCAACTTGACTATGGCAATGTCATATTTACCTATATTCATGGGTTAACTATTGTGAATAATTGTGAATGAGTTCGAGAAATTATGAGAAGGACTAATGAATTAAAAGATCATGTTTTGAGGATTGAAATTGTGATAACTAGATTTGGGTTTAATACATTATGACCAAATTGGGGATTTCGTGATTTTGCGAAGCTTTTACTTGGATTTTAATAGCTCAAATACTGAGATTAAATCTGGATATTTCGTGATTTCTGATTGATGGGTTTTTTAAGTTTTCTTGGTGCACAAACATGCACAAACATTTATACATGAATAACTTATTTTGTTGTTTTTGAAGAAATTGAATCTTCGTGTGTTTTTTAGATTTTGATTGAATCTTAAATATCTTAGCATTGATATGGATTGGAATATAATACGAGGTTATTTTGATGTATAATTGATTCTCAAATACCATATTTTCGTATATGCATATGTTCATGTCATTGTTTTGAGGAAATTCATCAAAATGATTCGAAGTGGTTTTGATTTGTTTTTATGGACTCCTATATACTCTACAAGTCATATTTGATTGTCTCAGAATTGTACTTTTTACAGATTTCGTTTTTGTGAAGTATAGCACCATATCGGTTAAAAACATGCACAACTCACACTGCAGTCTGCAGGTCGATAGTCGACTGATAATTTTGGACAGTCGACTGCCACTACCTTGGCTGTAGTGTTTTTCTGAAGTCTTGGATTTTCATGCGGGACAGTCCACTGACCACTTTATACAGTCGACTACTACTGCTCTGATTTGTGTTTTCTTGGAGTTTTGGATTTTCATGCGGGACAGTCGACTGACCACTTTATACCGTCGACTGCCACTGCTCTGATTTGTGTTTCTCGAGGTTTTGGATTTTTACGCAGGACAGTCGACCGACTACAGAATGAAGTCGGCTGTCACTGCTCTGACTGACGTTTCCTTGAACTTTTACAATGATCTTTTAAACGATTGATTCTTTAATATTTTTGGATTTATGACATACTGTTCTAAATATCATTTTGCTACAGATTATAGTACTTCCGAAACGTTTTCTAAATTTAAAAGAAGTATGAGTTGTAATAAAAGTTTGGCCTTAATGTCTCTAGAGGGTGTGTGGGACCCTAGTATACCGGCAGTTGAGAGTTTGTGGCTTGGCCTGTTGAGACTTGTTGTTGATCAGATGAGTTAAGTCCGGTAGGGTATATCAACTCTAGGAGATTCGTGATTAATTAACTAACTTAAATAAATAAGGACAGGCACTAGTTGGTGATATAATGAAATGAGAACATGGGTTATGGACCTCAGTATGGCTTGCAGTGTGAGATAATCCCTAGAATTATCGAGGTGTGAGTGAAATAGTCTTCGGAATTACCTGCGGTGTGGGATTGATCTCCAGAATTATCGGGGTCGAGGCGACGCTCATGTGGTATTCGTGTGATGAAGCGCCATAGCTTGCGGTGTGGAGTATTCTCGAAGATTCCCAGGTATGAGTGAAATAGTCTCCGAAATTATCCATGGATAGAGATTGACCTCCGGAATTATCGAGGCGTGGGCTAATACTCACAATTTATCTATATCTCGTAGTAGTCATCGTAGTAGGATTAGTTGCATACGCGGGGGATTAAGCCCTATCAATTAGAGAACGTTAAGGGCTTGCACTAGACCTATGTAGAGTGGGATGCATAGAATCCGACAAGTATGCATTAGAGAGTCAGCATATAGCATTGACGTTTTCTTGACTTGGTTTTATGCATAATATTCCTGTTTTTTTACACTTGACACTTAGTCTAGTTTCACTTGATGTTTTCATATTTTATTTATTGTTGTTCCTTATTTCATTTACTCTTGCTGTTGATACATGTTGCTTATGATATTATGTTTCATGTTTATTTATGTTGCATTTTTTTTATATCACTCACACCGCTATGGATGACCCCTGTAGTTTTAGGGGTTAGAGTTATCTCTAGCCTCATATTTTACAGGTAGTTGCTTATAGCTTGGGATTTGGATGCTTGATAGAATGATGTTGTGGCTTATGTAAAATTGTAAAAGATGTGTTGTAAAGAAAAGATTGTAATTCAAGGTGTTTGTCTTTCCGCTGTGTTTTGTAATGAACTAATGTAATAAAAGTTGGAGAAAAAAATTATCTGTATTTTTTTGGCTATGTTTCCTATTATAATTGAAGTTGATGCTGGGAATTGTGCCACGTATTTCTGAGTCATCATATTGAAAATTTGGGGTGCTACAATCAGTGACACAGTGTCAAATACAACTCATGAACCAAGTCCAACTTTTTATACTCTCCCCATCTACTATTGCAAACACAAATGGAAATGGCAGATCATCTGCATCGAGTGAAACAACTATCAATAAACAACCCTTTTATTTTTCCAAACAAATAAGTTCCATCAATACTAATAACCGGTCTACAAGACTTAAATTCTTCAATTGAAGCCGCAAATGCCCAAAATAATCTCTTGAATGTTTCCTCGCCAGACCCGAATGCAACCTTATCCCACTGGACATAAGTGTTGTGATTTAATGCTTGTAGTGCCGGTAAAAGAGCAGAAAACTTTGTATATGCTTCCTCAAACCCTCCGAACAACCTCTCAATAGCCATCTTTTTTGCTCACTAAGCCTTATGGTAAGAAGTCTTATAATTGGGTTGAAGCAACACTATCTCGATAACTGCCTTCGGTGTTAATCCTAATTGTGCCTTCACAACATTCAAAATCAAATTTAAAACCAACTTAGAATCAACTTTCCTGTGATCTTGATTCAATGTAGGATTGAGACATGTATGTGGTCTTTGCAATTTCTTCACCATGAAATTTGTCTGCCCTTTTGAAATGATTGCACTAAATATCCATAGACAACCTGACTCTACCACATAAGGATTTGCTGCCCAGTCCTCTTTCGTACGGACCTTTGGTACCATTTTACATTTCACGGAATAAACGGTTTTTTTCGACCTCACTATAATAAATTCTCGATGTTCCTTAATGGAGAACACCTTCACCACATGTTAGACATCATCTTTGGTTGAAAACTTCTGTCCAATGTACAATTCATGTGGTTTGGAAAAGCCACATGACTCTTGACCAAAGTGATATACCCTCGTATTGTTAACCCAATCAACCAATTCAAACTCAGGTACTGCTACACTCGAGAATTGAGTCAGGGGGACCACCCGTTGGACATCATGTTGCAACTTGCTAGTCCTGAACATCATTAATGTTGTCATCTAGATACGCATCTTCTCATCTTCACCATTTTATACATCTTCCACCTCTTCTTGATCTTCTTCATCTTCTAATAATGCATTGTTAACAATATCATTATCGAAGGATTGAATAATGTTTTCATTATCAACAAGACCGCATATCAAACTAGAAGGATGTGGCAACTCATATTCCATGGGATTTGGTCGTGTTGGGATTGTGAATATGCCTTCATGTGGAGGTGACAATCTTGCATGCGATTCAAAAGGATGATTGAGACTCATCTCACGGACCGTCACTTCACGTATGGAGCTTGACTCCCGAATCTTGATTTGATCTGTATATAATTCCAGTGCAGTTCAACTAGAGTTCGGATCAAGTGATCTTGTAAACATGGTAATAAGAGTGTCATCATCATCTATAGGCACCACCATGAAATATTGCCCTTCACCTTTTCCAACTACATATTGAGCTAGGATTTTAACACTCCATTCACCTCTATTCCAGTTAGTTAATTCGTAGACATTATCTACTAGTTCTTGCTTTGTGATATTACGATGGGCCTAAACTATTTCCGTTCTACACCTCTACAACAAGTTCCTACCATTGGGTCTCGAAGTATTTCTCCCCCATAATACATCCAAATATGAATTTTATAGTCATACATATACATGAAGGGACAAATTTGTGGTTCATTATCCAATCACAAACATAACATAATTACACTAATATTAAGCAACCAAATATGAAGCAGGAAAACCTATGCAAATTCTTATGAATCAATCGTTCACAACACTTTAGCTATTTTCATTCATGCATATACAAACAAGTTTTAATGCAATTTCAATGAAGCTGGATATTTATTTTTTCCTCCAACACACATTCAATTCATGCACAATATTCACATACATAGCCCTTGATAAACCAATACTCTTGACATGTAACAAAGTTAAATGTTATAAAAGATCAAAAAAGTAGTGTAGGGATTACCTGATATGAGGACCCAATTTGGTTGGAGGGTGCTGGCGGTAGCAGCGAGAGAGAAGATGTGAAGAGGTGGGGAAGCTAAGGTTTTGAAAATTGAGCAAGAGTTTTGGAATTTTAGATTTGGAGGAGGATGGAGATGTGGAAGATGAATGTTAGGGTTTTAGGGTATTAGGGGTGTAACACCCCGAATTCCAAAATACAACTGAATTCGAAATTCCATAGGATCTTTACATTTCTTTCGTACAATTTTACAAAGAAATAAAGAACTTTTGTTACATTAGAGTTTACAATTACATTACATATTTACAGCGGAAGTAATTTATAACAGTTTACATGAACTGAAAAGAACAACTCTTGAATCAATCATTAATCAGCATGCATTCTTTAGTCTTATTAATCACTTTACTCTGCATAAAAACTATGGGCGCGTCAGTTGCTTACAACCGAAAAAATATTATACACGGCTATCCTGTCTATGCCGAAACAGTATAACGATTCTCCAATATTTAAACAAATCACAAAATTGATCACAAACAGAACTACAAGGGACTATCCTATAGATGTCGTGTTTTGCGGTGCACTTAGTCCTTAATGCATTTTTTTATATTAGATGACACTAATGCGCACTTGTTCAGATTCTATGCATCCCATACTACATAGGTCTAAGGGCAAGCCCTTAACCATTCTTCATCTTGTAGGGTTCAATCCCTCGTTATGACTTAAACTACTACTGTAACTACGATAAGTATCCTAGATATTCTATGAGTTACGAGCTCATGTCCAGACAGTCTGGAAGGAAATTCCACGTCATGTCACGACGCATCATGAAAAACCTATGGACAATTCAGCCTCCGTCATGGGACATGACACCACCTGCAGTCACCAAACACCCCACGAGCGTCGCCTGCGGTACGGACTCCTGGAGACATATCCACATCATGTCACGACACATCGTGAAGACAGCCTGTGAATACTCTCACACCGTAGCTCCGAGGCCCTCATACTCGTGTTTTTCTCTTATTTTCATCACATTTTCACTGTGTATCTAATTATTAGTTATTTGAATCATGGACAAAATCAATTCTCTAGAGTTAGCCCTTCCACTATACCGGTCTTAACCATTTTTTCAACATGACCCAAATCCTGGTCTTTTTATTTCAAATTTCATTTCAACACATTTCTTTTTAATGCCGGTATGAGGCTTAACTACACTCTAGTTCTCAATTTCAATTCACAATCACAAAATTGAGTCTTTATACTCATAAGTTCTTTTTCACAATTAACATGATTTCCATTCCTTTCCATGAGTCAAAACTCACATATCAAGTTTAATCTCAATTCTTATGTTTCATACTCAAAAAATTTCTTTTCAATAAGCACAATAGATTCTCATACTATAGTTTCTTTCCTTACTTAATTCCATATTGATAAAGTAGCATTTTTCAACATTCACATAGGCCAATAAAATTCATAGACAATCCACTTAAATTTTCTTTCATTCAACAATTCCTCTTTTATAACTTAGTGTGATCTTTTCATGAAAACGGTCACTTTTCATATTTATACAAATATCAACTTCATACAATTCTACTTAATTCTTTGCTTCTAAACCATCTTTATTTTAGTCAAATCATGTCCCAAATATTTTTCTTTACGTCCACATAATTTTAGAATAATTATAGTATTTTTCCAAATTTTTATAAGCCTCCCAAAGACAGTTTAAACTAACAATTTATAGTAAGTTATTTCTTGTAAAAAAATATAGTCTCAAGTTCTCATTTATACTAGGCCACAGGTCTTAGAAAATTATCTCACGAAAATCCAGGTATTATTTGAAACTTCAGGTCAGTCGACTGTTAGAACATGGCCAGTCGGCTATTCTGCAATGATTTGAAGCTCGAAGATAAAAATGATCAGGACAGTCGATTGTTAAAACATGGCCAGTAGGCTGTTCTGCGATGATTTAAAACTCGAAAAATGATCAGGGCAGTCGACTGTTAAAACATGGCCAGTTGGCTGATCTGTAACTAAAATCCAAAATTTATTACTTGACAGTCGCTGTCGACTCTAATTCGGTCGACTATCGATTGTACCAAGTTGCAATTTTGAGTAAATCATGGATATATTTTTGACATTGAAAATAATATCACAATTTTCATATTATTTATAATCAAGGTTTCCACGAAATAATATTTTTACAACACAAGTTTTCATCTTTCTACAATAATGAAACTTTATTTTAGACAATCAACTACACATGATGCATTTAGTCAACTAAGTGCATGTAATCAATTTTAGTACAAACAAATAGAGCATGGTGGCATGGTAAACATCTACATTAACAAATCATATTTTTGCAATCAATTTAACTCCCTTTTAACACACATTCAACTAATAGCAATTTGTCTCATTTTCATAATGCATGGCTAGATTAGTTAAAGTTTCTTCTTAATTCGTCAACCACATCCTAACATGATCTCTAATTAGAAGTTTAAGAGAAACTGTAACACCCTAGTTTTCATTTATGAAAATTTTGTGATTTTACGTGTTGTGCAAGTACGATTTCATTTGTATAATTTTCCATATAAAAAATATTTTTATAGTATTGGTTCTCTCTTATTTTTCTAAAAAAAAAAAATATTTTATTTTAAAGCCTAATTAGAATCTAAAGCCCAAATTGTCTTTTAGCCCACTTTATTATTTAATTATTTTAATTTTTTGAGCCCATAATCTCTTGGCCCATTAGTGATCCCATGCAATTTAATTAATATCTATTTTAGTCTAACTTGTAGTGTAGACTCAAATAATAGACAATTAATTAGCATGTACAAAGTTGTGAGTGGGGGACACTAGGGTAACTCGTGCATACAATGGGGTGTGCATTGCACACCTTTCACCTAGGCCGGTTGGACAAAGAGAGAGGGAGAGATGGAGCTAGTGGAGAGGTAGTTATCTCATTATGGGTAGTTGCTACAACTCCCTAATTCATCTAAGCCCTTGATCCTAAACCACTTGATTTAATCCTAGCCCTTTATTTCCACTAAAATTATGTATAAATACCCCCTAGTTCTTCTCATTTTAGTACATTAGAAATTGATTAAAGAAACAAAAGAATTAGAGTGAGAAAATATTTAGAGTTTTTGGGGAGTAAAAGATTGAGGAGATTCTTGTGTGTGGGTGCTCATCCAAGAGAAGGCCGGAATTGCACTAGGAGAGGCTCGGTTTGCTACACCTAGGAGGAGAAGGATCTATTCGTACATTCTAGGAGATTTCTAGGAGCTTTCCATTCATTTTTCTTCAAATAGGTGGGTGTTTCTCATGACTTCTAATTCTAGTTACCATGCTAGGAATGTTTAATAAAATGATTAATGAAAACCTAAGTGAAATTGACTCCGTGATTGCTTATGTAGAGATGAATTGATAATTTAGAAGATGCTTGTTGAAATGATTGCTGTGGATAAATCATGAATTAAAATGCTAGAAGACATCATGTATTGCCATGCTAGATGTTTAAGAAAATCTATACATAAGATACAAAGTTGAATGTATCTTGTGAGAGGGATTGTTTAAATTAAGGTAACTCTCTTGTGGTAAGATGAGAATCTGTGTTTAAAAAGGTTGAAGATTGCTAACAAATGAAAGAACGAAGTAATGAAGTATTTTTGTAGAAGTTATATTTCAACACGCGTGCAAACATGATATGTTCTCAATGTCGAAATTATGGACATAGAACCTAACCTAAGATTCAAAAATGCATGTTTCATAAGAAAATAATGAATCTAAAATACTGGTTTACTGCATTTTGTATATGTTTCAAAATTTGGAAAGTTATGTTTCGAAAAGAGAAGAAAAGGAACAGAGAAAAATATTTTGAGAATTGAAAAATCCAGTGGTACAGTCGACCGATCATGTTCAAACAGTCGACTGGCCTGAGAAAGACGAAAATATAGTTCAAATCTCTCACGGAACAGTCGACCGATCATGGCTTGACAGTCGACTACTCTGATCAATTATTCTTTTCTTTAACTTTAGAACCTTGCAGAACAGTCGACCGACTGTGTTGTAATAGTCGACTGCCCTGAGTATTTATCTTCAAGTTTTTTTTTATTCTAGCAGAACAGTCAACTGGCTATGATTGACAGCCGACTGCCCTGAACTTCAAATGATATCCAGTTTTCATGACTTTTTCTACAATCTTTGGCCTAGCATATTTGAGACTACTTCTGCAAGAAAGAACTACTATAAATTGTTAACCTAAATTATTTTCGTGGATAAAGAAAAACGTATCGATTAAAAGATGTTTTGAAAAGAGTTTTGTTAATGAAAGAAAATTGGAAGTATGATTGTTAGACTTAGTATTGATAAAGTGAGAATACGGAGTTTATGAACCATCGACCATGCCCAATTGAATTTCTTTGTTTTTGCATGATTATTGTACATGAAATTGGAATTTTTATCGACATGATGAATATACAAATGTTATGAACATGAAAAGAAAAAAACTATTGTTAATCTTGAAAAGAGAACTTATGAGTTTGAAAGGCTCAATTCTGTGTGATTGTGAATTGAAAATGAGAACTAAAGTGTGGCCAAGCCTCATGCCGGCATTGAAAAGAAATGAATGGAAATGAAATTTGAAATGAAAAGACCAGGATTTGGGTCATGTTGAATAAATGGTTAAGACCGGTATAGTGGAAAGGCTAACTCTAGAGATTTGATTTTGTTCATGATTCTAAGAACTAAGGATTAGATACATAGTGAAGATGTGATGAAAGTAAGAAAAAAATATTGAGTATGAGGGCCATTGGATTGGCGGCGTGAGAGTATCCACAGGATGTCCCATGATGCATCATGATAGGGCATGGATACTGCTCCAGAGTACCGTCCCGGTGGCGACGCTCGTGGGGTATTTGACGATTGCGGGTGGTGTCATATCTATGGTAGGAACTGAATTACCACAGGATGCCTGCATGATGAGTCATGTGTCAGTTCGTAGGTCAGAAAACATCTAGGATACTTACCGTAGTTACAGTAGTAGATTAAGTCATGACGAGGGATTGAACCCTATAAGATGAAGAACGATTAAGGGTTTGCCCTCGGACCTATGTAATATGGGCTGCATAGATTCTGAACAAGTGCGCATTAGTGTCATATAATACAAATAATTGCATTAAGGACTAAGTGCACATTCACGACACAACATCAATAGGATAGTCCCATTTAGCTTTGTTTGTGACAAGTTTGTGTTTGTTAAGAAATGAGAATTGTTATACTGTTTCCGGCATAGAGAGGATGGCCGTGTATAATATTTCGTCAATTGAACGAACTGACGCGCCCACAGTTTTATATGCTGGGTAAAAATGCTTGACAATTGAAGTATACATGCTGCGCAAGACTATTTTAAATGTTGTTCATGTAAATTCATTGTAATATTGCTTTCACTGTGATATTGTACAAGTGTAAATGTAACTCTGATAGAAAGAAAAGTTTTTATTTCCTTGTAAAATTGTACGAAAGAAGTGTAAAGATCCTGTGGAACTCGAATTCAGTTGTATTTTGGAATTCAGGGTGTTACAGAATCACCCATCTTAAATGGAGAGAAAAAATCAAAAGAACTCTTAGAGGATCTCCTACAACGAATGAACAAAGCCTTCTTCTCAAGCAACCAAGTGACTTCTCCTCCTATAGAGCAAGCAATCCCGAGCCTCTCCTATAGCAATTCGGCCTCCTCTCCTTTGGTTGAAGCACTCACACAACACTACTCTTTTCAATCTCACAAAACTCCTCAATCTTTTGCCTTACAACTTGTAATTTTTTTTCTCTTTCTATTCTTTTTTTTAAAAAAATTTCAAGTGTGAGGATGAAGAATGTGAGAGGGGATATTTATAAAATTTTCTAGGGTGAATGGAGGGCCAAGATTAGATCAAATGGTTAGAAATTAAGGGCCAAGATGAAGTAGGGAGTTGAAATAACTTCCCATGATGAAAGTAACCAACTCTCCACCACTCCCATCTCTCTCACTCTCTAATCTTACCGGGCCTAGGTGAGAAGGGTGTGCATTGCACACTCCATTGCATGCACATGCCACCTAGTGTCCCTCATTTACAAATTTGTTCATGTGACAAATTTAATTGTCCATGAAATGAGTCTACACTACAAGTTAGATCATTTCAAAAGAGAATTAAAGTAAATGGGCTCACTAATGGGCCAAACTAACCATGGGCTTTAAATAATTAATTAATTGAGTGGGCTTAAAAAGACAATTAGGCCTAGATTTTAATTAGGTTTTTAAGGAGAATATTTTTAGAAAAAATAAAGAGAACAAATACTATATAAAAATATTTTATAAAGGAAATTATACAAATAAAATCATACGTGCACAACACGTAAAATCACAAAATCTCATAAATCAAATCTAGGGTGTTACAACACTGAATAGTTCCATCCCCGGAACTACACTTAAAGAGTGAGAAAACCGGAATACAACAAAGAGATAAGAAAAGAAATGAAAAGAAGATACAAATCACTCAAAGAGCTCAGGATGATCTTTCATCATCCTCTCCTCAGATTCCCAAGTAGCCTCTTCAACTAACTGGTTTCTCCAGACTACTTTGACCATCGGTATCGTCTTGTTCCTCAAGACTTTCTTCCGATGATCGATAATCTCAACCGGAAGCTCAATGTAACTCAGATCCAACTGCAAACCCTCCGGTACTTCGGATAAATGGTGACTTGGATTCGGAATGTACCCTCTCACAATGTTCTAAAAAGTGCTAGGCAGTAGTCGGGCGGCCGATGGGGGCCTAGCGCCTAGACCTTGTAATCGGGGATTAAGCGGCTAAGCGCTAGGTAGTTTTTTAAATTTATTTATTTAATTATTTATTTATCGATCTTTTGGGTTTATTTTTTTGTTACCCCTTTTTACTCTTTATTGCTACTCATTCTTAGTTTCTTACGATTGAACTTTTTCTTCTTGCAATTGTAGGATGGACTTCACATAGTCGAATCGGTGTATTATTGTATCGATGAATATGAGGACTCTATATTCTCCATATCCGATGTAAACCGAGGAGCTGCGATTTGGGGTGAAAGTGAAGAGCGCGATTTGGGGGTGAAAGTGAAGAGCGCGATTTAGGGTTTTTACTTTTTTTTATTAGGAGGAGAAAGTGAGAGTGATGGGTTTTTTTTAATTTTTTTTTTTTAATTTCATAAGGCCTAAGCAGGTCTAGTCCGCCTAGACCTGCCTAGACCGATTAAACGCCGCCTAGGTCCGATTTTAGCCGCCTAGAACTCATTTCCGATTTTCATATACGCCTAGGCCCTAGTCGAGGCGTTGGGGGGCCGCCTAGCGCCTAGGCACTGCCTAGGCGGCCGCCTAGACTGCTTTTTAGAACACTGCCCTCTCAGCATAGACACATGGAAGACATTGTGCACCTGAGACAACTCCTTTGGCAACTCCAACTGATAAGCAGTTTTCCCAATCCGCTTTAATATCTTGTATGGGCCTATGAACCTCGGGGCTAACTTTCCACCTCTGCCGAAGCGAATCACACCCTTGCTAAGTGAAACCTTCAGAAAGACAAAGTCACCAACCTCAAACTCAAGGTCTCTTCTCCGGTTGTCTGCATAGCTCTTCTGCCTACTCTGAGCATCCACCAACCTCTTCCTGATCAGATCAATCTGTTTAGAGGTCTGCTGCACAATCTTAGGCCCAAACATCTGCCGCTCTCCAACTTCGAACCAACAAATAGGTGTTCTGCACTTCTTGCCATACAGAGCTTCGTATGGTGCCATCCCAATACTAGTCTGAAAAATGTTGTTGTAGGCAAACTCTACCAGAGCCAAGTGCCTTTCCCAACTGCCTCCAAAGTCTAGTACACAACACCGAAGCATATCCTCAAGAATACGGTTGACTCTCTCGGTCTACTCATCGGTTTGCGGATGAAAAGCAGTGCTGAAATCCTTCTTGGTACTCAAAGCTGTCTGAAGACTCATCCAAAAATGCAAAGTAAACTGCACATCCCGATTAGACACAATGGTTAACGGAACACCATGAAGCCTGACGATCTCACCAACATACAGCTCAGCCAATCTGTCCACCGACGAAGTGAGTTTCATCACCAAGAAGTGAGTGGATTAGGTTAGTCGATCGACTATGACCCAAATCGTATCATTGCACTTGAAACTCTTGGACAAACCCGTGATGAAATCCATACTGATGTTATCCCACTTCCATTTCGGAATAGGTAACATTTGCAATAAACCTCTGGGTTTCTCTCGGCTTTGACCTGCTGACAGATCTCACACCTCGCCACGAACTCAGCCACATCCCGCTTCAAACCTGGCCACCAGAAATGCTGCTTAACGTCCCTATACATCTTAGTACTCCTAGGATGTATTGACAAAAGAGTAGCATGTGCCTCCTGGAGAATACTCTCCCGCAATTCTGCTTGATCTGGAACACACAACCTCTCTCCAAACCACAGCACCTCATCCCTGATCTAAAACTCGGACAACCTGCCAGCACCGACCTGCTCCTTCATCCTCTGAATCTCTGCATCTTCCTTCTGACTTGCGATAATCCTTTCGTTCAGCATTGGATGAAGCCTCAACTGAGCTAAAGATGATCCCAAGCCTTGCAGAACGACTTCAATTCCAGCCCGATTCAACTCCTCTGCAAGTTGCCTTTGAGTCGTGATCAACCTAGCCAGACTGTTCCTGTGGCTAAGTGCATCAGCAACCACATTAGCCTTCCTAGGATGGTACTTAATCTCCGGACGAATGTCCTCAAGTACCTCCAGCCATCTCTTTTGCCTCAGATTCAGATCTTTCTACTGATAGATGTATTTCAAGCTCTTGTGGTCCGTGTACATGTTCAGCTTCTCACCATACACGTAATGTCCCCATTGCTTCAAGGCAAAGATAATCGCAGCCAACTCCAGATCATGAGTCGGATAATTCTTCTCATGCGGTCATAGTTGCCTAGACCCATAAGCGATCATTTTTCCTTCTTGCATTAAGACACAACCAAGCCCACAATGTGAAGCATAGCTGTAGACATCATACTCAACACCTATTCTAGGAAAAGCCAAAATGGTTGCAGTAGTCAGCCTCTCTTTCAACTCCTGAAAGCTTGCCTCGCACTGCTCAGTCCACTTGAAGTTCACATTCTTCTTGGTCAAACCAGTAAGCGGCATGGCTATCTGAGCATAGTCCCTGGATAAATCTCCTGTAATATCCAGTTGCCCAAGGAAACTCCTGATTTCTTTTACTGTAGTAGGCCTTGCCCAATCCTTCACCGCCTCTATCTTTTGCGGATCAGTTGCCACTCCCTCCTTAGAAAGGATAAGACCCAGGAATGCCACTTCAGATTTTCAGAAATCGCACTTGAACAATTTGGCATACAACTCATGCACCTGAAGCTTCTTCAAAACTGCTGCCAGATGCTCTGTGTGCTCCTCCTCCAACTTGGAGTACACAAGGATATCGTCGATAAACACCACGACGAAAGAATCAATAAACGGCCTCAGAACTTTGTTCATCATATCCATGAAAATTGCAGGTGCATTCATCACTCCAAATGGCATAACTAAGAATTCGTAATGCCCGTGTCGAGTTCTAAATGCAGTCTTATGCACGTCTTCAGTCTTCACTCGAACTTGATGGTAACCTAACCGAAGATCTATTTTGGAGAAAACAGCTGCTCCTTATAGATGATCGAACAGGTCATCAATTCGTGGAATCGGATACTTATTCTGAACAGTAACCTTATTCAGCTCCCGGTAATCGATGCACATCCTCACCGAACCATCCTTCTTCTTTAACAAAAGCACCGACGCTCCCCAAGGCGACGCACTCGGTTGAATAAAGCCTTTCTCTAACAGTTCCTCAATCTGCCATTTGATCTCATCCTGCTCCACAGGCGCCATCCTATACGGTGCCTTGGAAATGAGTGCACTCCCTGGCTGAATAGTGATGCTGAACTCTACATTACGATGCGGGGGTTACCCAGGCAAATTTTCTAAGAACACAGTTGGGTAATCCCGAACCACAAGAATTTGCTGCACCTCTATAGGAACATCCCTCTTGCAGATAGATGCCACCAGACCAGAACATCTCTTCTTCCCTTGAAAAGTGACTTCTGGTCTACTTGGAGCCTTCACTGTTACTTCCTTGGTCTTGCACTAGATGCCCACACTGTACACCGACATCCAATCAATGCCAATGATAACATCGACTCCCAAGACATTTAGCTCGATCAGATCAATCCCGAAAATTCTGTCTCCAATCACGATCTTGCAATCCGCATAGTACCGATCAGTGGTTAATGTCTCCCCTGATGGAGTAGCTACTGCTAAAACCTTGCCTGGAAAGATTTTCGGTTCGACTCCCAAAACTTTAGCAAATTTAGGTGATACAAAAGTGTGAGAGGATCCAGTATCGAACAAAACAATAGCAATCTTTCTATTCAAAATAAGTTCTCCTATTACATAACACACACTCGTTACATAACAGTTCACTATATAAGGTGGGAAAAGAGAAACAACAGAAAACACTCTAAACATCCTCCCTCACACCAGTGATGACGTGATCCACCTCATCAGCGTCAGCTTCAATCAAGGCAAATACTCGGCTCTGCTGGTACGGCTTCTTTCCAACTTGCTACATTGGTCCACTACAGGTGACATTCTGCGGCTTGGGGCATTGAGACTTGTAATGTCCCGTCTCACCATAGTTGAAGCAAGTTATTACAGGAGGTCTCACCCAATTGTTTCCGGGTTTCTCAGCTATGTTGACAGCATTCGCTCCCGTTGGTTTGAACCTCTAGGCCGGCGGTTGTCCCCTGAAGTTGCTAGAAACGGCGGGCCTCTTCCTAACATTCCAGTTGGTCCTCGGATTTTGAACATGGAACTGCTCCATATCTGCCGCAGTGGCTGTAGCTCGTTTGACCAGCTTGTCAAACCTTCGGATACCGAGGGGTATCATCCTGGATCTCAGACTGGGCCTCAAACCATGCTCGAACTTCCGAACCTTCTTCACCTCATCCATCACCAATTCAGGTGCATACCTCGAGATCTGAGTGAATCTTGTCTCTACTCCCTAACTGATATGCCACCCTGCTGCAGCGCAAGAAACTCCATGGCCTTCTTCTCCTGGACGTCTGAGGAAAAATAATGACTGCGGAATTCCTCCAAGAATTCCTTCCAGCCAAGAACAATACCTCCCATCGTCTGCTTCATCGACTGCCACCACACAGCCGCATCCTTCTCAAACTGTAGCACTGCTAACTTCACCTTGCTGCCCTCCGGATCTCCAAGACTTCGAAGATAGTCTCTACCTGTCGGATCCAATTGTCAACCGTGTCAGGGTCTGACTTCCCCTCAAATACGGGTGGTTTCATCCGTTTGAATGATTCCACGAGTTTGATTGCTTCGGGTACTGGATTCGCAGGCACCCTTCCTTGATTCTGATTCATGGCAACGGCATTGAGTGTCTGATAGACCCTCGCTAGTTCAGTTTCCAAGTCCAGACCTTTACCATTTCGAGCTCCTCTTCTAGCCATATTCTGATAAAAAAGATTTATTAAATTTGAAGTATAAACATGAATTTTAAATCAACTTTTCATTTTATTGAATTTCAAACTTTATACATTCGAATTTAAAACACTTCTGACATCAAAATGAAAACAATAAGAAGATACAACAGTCTAGTTCCTACAATTCCTTTTGGCTCCTCGAAGCTCTTCCCATAGTTCCTCCACTTCTTTCTTCAGTACATCGGTCATGTTTTTCCTCTTCTCGATTTCCCAAACACAAGGACTGAGAATGGCAATATCATCCTTGCGCTTCGCCAACTGAGTCTCTAGTAGCCCGATTCTCTCCCGTTGAGTCTCTACCTGCCTCTGAAGAGACACAATGAGATTACTCGGAGCTGGTTCTTCCTCGTCAGAAGAATCATCAGATGAATCTGTAGGTGGAGTGATCTCTCGGAACTCAGGCCATTCCTCTTCCACTTCTTCAGGATCTTCCTCGTTTGAATCAGCTTGCCCGGGGTAGTAATCTTCCTCAATGATGTGCCAGTCATTTCCTCCAGCTGGGTCGAAGTGGTCTGTCATCTTAGAGAAGAAGGAGAAGAAGCTTAAATCATAGAGCAACACAAATATAAGTGACTTATATTTAAATCTCTAGACTCAACGCATGCCCTAATATCCACTTCTAGGGTGTCATTCCTTATAAATTTGTACTACTTGGAAGCGTGGCTTTGATACCTCTCTGTAACACCCCGAATTCCAAAATACAACTGAATTCGAAGTTCCACAGGATCTTTAAACTTGTTTTGTACAATTTTACAAGGAAATAAAGAACTTTTGTTACATCAGAGTTTACAATTATATTACATATTTACAACAGAAGCAATTTACAACAATTTACATGAACTGAAAAGTACAACTCTTGAATCAATCTTTAATCAGCATGCATTCTTTAGTCTTGTTAATCACTTTACCCTCCATAAAAACTGTGGGCATGTCAGTTGCTTACAACCGATGAAATATTATAAACGACTATCTTCTCTATGCCGAAACAATATAACGATTCTCAAATACTTAAACAAATCACAAACTTGATCAAAAACAGAACTACAAGGGACTATCCTATAGATGTCGTTTTGTGCGGTGCACTTAGTTCTTAATGTAGTTGTTTATATTAGTGTAACCCCTTGTTTTTCAGTTTTGTGTATTTTTGAATGTATTTTTCGTTTGGTATATTTTTCTCTCTTGTATTTTTCTGAACCGTATATTGGATTTGTTTTCAATATATATTCGTTTTATTTCATTTTGAGCTCTTTATATTTGACTGGTTGTCTCTTTTGTTTCGTCCTTCATTATTTTGTTCTTTCTTCATTTTGGTCTCGTTCCCTTTATTTTTATTTTTTATTTTCATTTTCTTGGGTGCTTATGGTGATGTTCGGTGGCTCATTCTTTTTCCAATCCTATTATTTGATCCCTAATAAGATTTCTAAAGCCAAATTAAATCCCCAATCCTATTTGATATCCTATACAAATTGTATCCTATTTTGAAGCCCAATTAAACAAATCCTATTACTACTCCTAATACCCATTAACCCACAACTAAACCCTATATATATAAACCCCTCTCCACTAAACCCTAACCCTAATTCCCCTACTTCACATCCCGGCCTCCCCTCCTTTTTCGCTGCTTGCGCCCGCACACGGCCCAGGCCGCCGCCCACTTCCCGACCCTACCTCCAACCCGATGCCAGCCCCTACTCCTCTCCCGGCCTGTGTGCAATCCCCGACAACACCCCAAACCCGACAGCCCTTCTCCTTCACCCGAGCCACATCTTCCTTATCCCTTGGTCATCCCGAACACCTCACACCACCACTCAAACCCTCGACTCCCTTTCTTGGTGTTCTCTTATGGCCGCAAGCCGCTATTGTCTTCATCCCTCTTGGATCATCTTGCTTTGTGGAGTTTTGTTCGTGTGGAGATTTTCGCTCTAGTTGCTTGGATTCGTTAATTCGTAGATTTTCGTCCGTGGGTTTTGCTCGTTACTCTTGGTTTTTGCTGTTCTTTATCTTCGGTTAAGGCAAGTAACTTGTACTCCAATTCATTTATTTGATACAAGTCAAAAATACCACCTATAGTGTAGTTGGGTCTAGAGATGACTCTTGTTTGTGACATGCATGATGGGTTTTGTCTCTATTGTGAAATTTTGATCATAGATGACTCACGACATAATATGGATATGAATTAACTTAGGATTTATCCGTTCTTGATTTTGATCATGTATGTGAGACTTTTGTGAGAACTCGAGTTTTGGTTGAGACCCATGTAATATATTTGGTGTGGACATGCTAGATACCTTAAATTATGATGTTTAGACACTTGGTAGACTCGAATTCATGTTTGGTTGTGTTTTATTGATGAGTTTTTTCGTGTTGTTTCATGCTCGTTTATGAAATCTATACTTGCTGTATTTTGCTCGCTGTTCTGTAAAGAACCTTATTTTAACTATGATTCCTTTTACTGTATGAAAAATGTTTATGAAGTATGAAAGTTAGTATATTTTATCTATTTTCATATCCCTTTGGCAGAATTGGATTTTGTTTCACTGGTTGCGAGATATCATAGTTTTCGTACAGCAGTATTGGGAATTCCAGATTTGCCATACTATCATTTCGTGATGTTTTCTTATTTTTGATGAGTGATCTAATTTCACTGAAAAATTATGAAACTTTATATTTAGATACTGAACATATAGGAGAATACTCCAGATTTTTCGTGAATTTATTTATTGAGTTTTCATGCTGTTTTCCTGTTCTTGAATTTGTTTTCCTGATTTTTGGCTGAACCTATTTTCTGTATTCAAACCAGTTTTGAGTTATGATTTTGTGAATTAATATATGACTTGTTTATATTCGTTGGATTCGTATGGAAGTCTATTTTCCAGATCCTTTGACGGATCTAGATTTGGATATTTGTAACACTGAGAATCAGTGTTTTCCTACAGTATGGTCTTGCTGTCCTGAACTTGAGATTTGTCTATTTTATTCCTTATGAGATATCTTGCACTCATAAATGTTCATCTCATAACTTGCACTTGTCACATGATCATGCCATGTTATTCTTGATATATTTTGTACGTATACATGCTTGTTTGACATTAATAATAAATAACCAAGCCGGAATTTAATGGACAGATCTAATAGTGGATAATTCAGAAATGTGTACTCGGAAGGGGATCCACTGATCCTACGTGATTACTTGAGACATGATACTTGAAACGTGATTACTTGAAACTTGCACGCAAGACACGATACTTGCCGCTTGCACAACTTGACACGTGATTACATGATACATGATATTTGGTGCTTGGAGCTCGATTACTTGACTTGTCCCCGAGTATACTGCCCTCTATGGTCCACTATGAAATCTAAAGCAAAATTGATTGTTGTAGCAACCATGTAAGGTGAACTGCATGAAGTGCTACTGAGATAGTAAATCACTACAAGACTTGATACATGATACTTGAACATGATATATGCTTGCTTGATACTTGACTACATGATACATGAGACTTGAAACTTGACACTTGATACATGATTTCATGATACTTGACACTTGATGCATGTTTACATGATACTTGATTACTTGAAACTTGATTCATACCATTTACACTTGTTCACTTTGCCATGCTAGTTGTTTATGTTGACATCATACTTATACCATATTGCTAGTTAGTTTTCCCATGTGCTTGTATCCTATATTATAAGTGGCACGTAACTTGCAATTGACGGGTACTTGTTTTTCTCTTTTCCTCTTTCCTGTATTTTTTGAATTGCAGATTTTGGAGAACAGGTTTCAGATGGTATCGGAGACATGAAGTATTAGTGTTGTTTTTTTTATTAATATTATTTCTTGTAGCTTGCTTGAATAATACTATATTTGAGACTTGGTTTTATTCTTGTATTTGGGCGATGTGACCCAAGATATTTGTTTATTCAGTTCATGACTATTTGAGATTTATGTATTTGGTTTCAAGTATTCTTGTTGGTATTTTGGCTCATTATGTGCATGTGGTTGATTCTTTTGCTTCTGACTCTGATGATTCTAGAGAATGTTGTAAAGATTTCTTGAACAGCTTATGGATGATGAAAATCATTCACTGGGCTTTTATCTCGTATCTGTATTCCGTATTCATTTTAGGAAGTGGGGCATGACAATTAGATGACACTAATGTGCACTTGTTCAGATTCTATGCATCCTATACTACATAGGTCTGAGGGAAAGCTCTTAACCGTTCTTCATCTTGTAGGGTTCAATCCCTCGTCATGACTTAAACTACTACTGTAACTACGATAAGTATCCTAGATGTTCTATGAGTTACGAACTCATGTCCAGACAGCCTGGAGGGGAATCCCACGTCATGTCACGACGCATCGTGAAGAACCTATGGACAATTCAGCCTCTGTCATGGGACATAACACCATCCGCAGTCACCAAACACCCCACGAGCGTCGCCTGCGGTACGGACTCTTGGAGACATATCCACGTCATGTCACAACACATCATGAAGACAGCCTGTTAATACTCTCACACCGTAGCTCCGAAGCCCTCATACTCGTGTTTTTCTCTTATTTTCATCACATCTTCACTATGTATCTAATACTTAGTTATTTGAATCATGAAAAAAATCAATTCTCTAGAGTTAGCCCTTCCACTATACCAGTCTTAACCATTTATTCAACATGACCCAAATCCCTGGTCTTTTCATTTCAAATTTCATTCAACACATTTCTTTTCAATGCCGGTATGAGGCTTAATGATGAACGCATTATTATTCACATTTAGAGGCAATAATCTTAATGAATTAGACATTTAAAAGCTCTATATGTGGTATTTAACTCTTGTTTTCTCTTTTCCATAGGAAACAGCTCAAGACAGCAAAACGAAGCAAATTCAGGATCTTAAGGGTGAACTCAGAAAACTGCAGAAACAACAGTCGACTGGTTCTCCACAACAGGCGACTGGACAGAGAGCTCAAACTTACACAGATGTCTCATCACAGTCGACTTACTCTCCAGGACAGTCGACTAATCTGATCAATTATGAAATCTTCAGAAGTCTCGACTCAGTCGCCTGGTTCGAAGACAAGTCGACTAGTCTGCGGCGGAGTAAACAGATAAGATATTCAAAGATACACCTGCATCTAATTTCGAATCTATGTGGATCCAGATTTTATACGAAGAATCAAATCTAAAGACAGGGTATTTCCAAGAGCACGTGGTTAACAGATAAGGAAGGAAAGAAGAAAAGAGAAAGATATAAATCACCAAATCAAATAAAGAAGGACTTTCCTGAAAAAGTGCAAAACCCTAATTCTCAGCCGTGTTCTATAAATATCAGAAAAGAAGCATCAACAGGGCTCTCTCGGAGTTGTCACTCTTCAATATTCCAAAACTACCGAATCACAAGAGTTTCTGCGCATTCAAGTCATCAACAAGGCCTTATTCTATCAGCATCGAGGAAGGAGAGAGGAGATCCAGTATTCGAAGGCAGTCGACTGTGTGACAGCCAGTCGACCTTATTGCCGGAGTTCATTAGTTTATTTCTTCTCTTTCTATTCTTTTATGTTTATCATGTATTCAAACTTGTTGATTAATAAAAATATTATTATGTGGAACTAAATTCATAGTTGGGTAGATTGAAGCCGTAGTTATGTAGTGCTATATTCTGCTGAACTCTTCTAGTTTACTTATTGATTGAATCTGTTTGTATTGATATAGATTGACGGTAATCAAACTTGTTCTCAAAAGCCTGAGAGCAGTCGACTGAGGTGAGAGCCAGTCGACTGACAAACAGAGCTAGAGAATATCAAGTTTGTATTACTATTTATCTGAATCTGTTATATGAGCATATTGAGACGACCCGTATCTCGTGCCCGTAATTGTGACAAAGGGATCTTTAGGGGTTCCTGGTTCAATCAACTTAAGGGATCTAGATCTGATACCAATTTCTAGAACCTTGAGTGTTTGCTCGTTTCCACTGATCTTATGTTTTTTCTTTAAGCACAACTTAGTAGATACCATGCTACACACTTAATGAAAGAAACGAATTAGAGTAGATACCATGCCTAATTCTTGGCCTAGGGAAACAATACTTTAAGGAGTAGATACCATGCCCTTGAAGTGAACAAACATGAGTAATAAGAAGAAGTTCAGAAGGTGACTTAGCATTACTGACTATTGGTGGAGATCTAAACCCAACTACTTTATAAATATCTGTGATTCGAAATTCTTTAATTTAGTTTAAATCTTTTTATTTCTTTTAAACCAACCCTTTATGATTCTTAGTCTTTTTATTGATTAGTAAGTTAAAGTCTACAATCTCTGTGGGATCGACCCTTGCTATTGCTACGCTTTGTCAAACGATTCGTGCACTTGCGAGGTTTATAATTTGTGTCTAGTTTTATCTATTTAATTAGGTATCTAGATTTGCACAACAAGTTTTTGGCGCCGCTACCGGGGATTGTCTAGTATTTTAACTTACAGATCAGTAGGAAGTTTTTATTTTCTTTCTTTTAGTTTATTAATAAGTTTTTCTTTTAGGTTACAGGATTTTGGTGGATGCACGGAAGGAGATCACTTCGTCCAGAGCTACTACCAATTGACGCAGAAACAGAACGCACCTTGCACAGGTTAGGTCGACTGATTGCGACCAACCAGTCGACTGCTGCACGAACCCAGTCGACTGCTCAGAGACCCCAGTCACAAGCAGTCATGGCAGAAGAAATACCCAATCGCGTACCAATGCAGGATAAATTTACGCCTAAGAACATTGAACAACCCTCCTGCATTGCGTATCAACCAAATGTCACAGGGAACATGCATCTATCTACTCAGTTACTTAGTATGGTTCCCCATTTTAGTGGCAGACCTGATGAAGAGCCTCATCTCCATTTACAAGACTTTTTCGATCTCTGCAGGACACAAAGCGTCCAAGGGCTTACCCCTGAACAAATCAGGTTAATATTGTTTCCTTTTTCCTTAAAACTTAACGCTAAACTATGGTATAATTCTTTGGAACCAGGATCAATAAACTCATGGGAGCAATTGGCGACAAAGTTCTTAAAAGAATTCTTTCCAGCCCAAAAGACCAAACAGCTGAAAAGGGAGATTCAACTCTTCCAACAAAAGGATGGAGATTTATTTTTCGAAGCATGGAAGGATTTCAAGAACAAACTTCTCAAGTGTCCAACACACAATATGCCTAAAGATGATCAGGTACAAGCTTTTTATGAAGGTTTAAATGATACTAATAAGGCAATTGTGGATTCAGCTTGCAACGGGATCTTGATGAGGAAAAGCGGCGAAAAGGCCATAGAACTATTTGAAGAACTCAGCGAGAATTCACAACAATTCTCAACAAGGAGGGGCCCTTCGAAAAAACAGGGAGTTTATGAAATTTCTAGTAGCAATAACATTCAATTGGAAATGATAAACATGAATAAGAAAATTGATATGCTTGTTAATGCAATGTCTATGATGGGTGGAGTTAAAAATCAAACAAATGAAATTTGTGCAATTTGTTCTCATGTAGATCATACCACTGATACTTGTCCTATGTCTTCTTTCACAGATCAGGAGCATGCAAACTATGTAGGTCGAGGAGTTTTTCCACCAAAGAACAACCCATTCTCGAACACATACAACCCAGGGTGGAGGAACCATCCAAACTTCTCTTGGAGCAATAATCAGAATAATCAAGGGACTCAATTTACACAAGGACATGCACGGAACTTCCAAATGGGAAGTGGGATTGATAGGCCAGTTCAAGAATAGAAGAAGTTGGATTTTGAATCCACTGTTCTTCAATTGCTCCAACAACAACATCAAACAAGCAACCAACAAGGGCAAGCAATTCAGAAGTTGGAAACTCAAATTGGCCAAATTGCTAAAGAATTAAGCGAGCGAAAGACAGGGGAACTTCCATCACAAACTATACCAAACCCTGGAGGCCAAGAACAGCTCAAGGCAGTAACAACATTAAAAAGTGGTAAGATAATTGACAACAAAGTTGGAACACACACCGAAGAAAAAGAAGAACAACCATCAAAAATTGTGGGGTCCAACAAGGTAAGTGAAAAAGAAAGAACAGTTGTGCCACCATTCCCTCAAAGGTTAGTCAAACATAAAAAAGATCAACATTTATTTGACATCTTTGAAACTCTCAGAAAGGTAGAAATTAATATCCCCCTACTTGATGCTATTAAACAAATTCCTTCTTATGCTAAATTTTTGAAAGAATGTTGTACTCACAAAAGAACATTTCAGGTTAGGGAGGATGTGGCCTTGACAGAAGAAGTGAGCGCTGTCTTACTAAGAAAACTGCCCCCCAAATTAAAAGACCCAGGTAGTTTTACTATTCCTTGCAGGATTGGCGAGCACTTCTTTGAGAAAGCACTACTAGACTTGGGGGCAAGCATCAATCTTCTCCCATACACCATCTATGAAAAGCTAGGATTGGGGGAACTCCAACCAACATCCATCACATTGCAGTTGGCAGATCGCAGTATCAAAAGACCTAGAGGTATTTTGGAAGATGTCCTAGTTCAGGTAAATGATTTCATTTTACCTGCTGATTTTGTTGTGTTAGACATGGAGGAATCTTCAATGCCATCTTCTCTACCAATCATTTTAGGTAGGCCCTTTATGAGTACGGCTGATATAAAAATTTGTGTTAAAAAGGGTACCATAAGCATGAAAATAAATGGAGAGAAGGTTGAATTTAAAATGTTTGATACACTAAAATTTCCACATGATGATCATGAATGCTATAATGTTGATGTGGTGCAGGATATTGTTGATCAAACATTTCAGGTACATAGCGTAGAACCACTACAAGCCACAATTACACAGTCTCTAACTTTATCTAATGTTGAACAGGAATATGATGACTGGGAGATTACAGAGACAATACATCACCTTGACACTTCACAGTCACACTCAGGTAAGTTTGCACCAGCATTTGAACAATTGGTGACTGATGAACTTTTTGTTTCTGCAGGTAAGTCGACTGGTGCACTGGATAAGTCGACTGCTGAAGGGGATCAGTCGACTGTCCAGACTGCTACCAGGGACCAGTCGACTGCACCAAGACTTACAGACCCAGAACTTAAGCAGCTGCCCGACCGTTTGAAGCACGCATATTTGGGTGAGAACCAGACGCTACCAGTGATAATTGCTGCGAACCTGAGTGCACAGGAAGAAGATAAGCTGCTAAGGGTACTACGAGAACACAAGAGTGCAATAGGATGGACCATTGCAGATATCAAGGGAATAAGTCCATCCAAATGCATGCATCGAATACTCCTTGAAAACAACGCAAAACCAAGCAGGGAGGCACAGAGAAGGCTTAACCCAAACATGAAGGAAGTGGTAAGAGCAGAGATTCTGAAGCTACTAGATGTTGGCATCATCTACCCTATCTCAGATAGCAAATGGGTAAGTCCTATACATGTAGTGCCTAAGAAAAGTGGAGTCACAGTGGTGACAAATGAAGAGAATGAGCTTATCCCTACTAGAGTGACCACAGGATGGAGGGTTTGCATTGATTACAGGAAATTGAATAATGAAACCAGGAAAGATCACTTCCCTCTTCCTTTTATTGATCAAATGTTAGAAAGATTAGCAGGATATAGTCATTATTGTTTCTTAGATGGTTATAGTGGCTATAATCAAATTGCTATTGCTCCAGAAGATCAAGAAAAAACCACTTTTACATGTCCTTTTGGTACTTTTGCATACAGGATGATGCCCTTTGGATTGTGCAATGCTCCAGCTACATTTCAAAGATGCATGATGAGTATATTTTCAGACATGGTGGAAAGGTTCATTGAGGTATTTATGGATGACTTTAGTATTTTTGGATCTTGTTTTGATGAATGCCTTAACCATTTGCAGCTTGTGCTTAAAAGATGTGAAGAATGCAATTTAGTGCTGAATTGGGAAAAGTGCCATTTTATGGTACAACAAGGTATTGTGTTGGGACACGTGGTGTCCAAAAGGGGAATAGAGGTAGACAAAGCAAAAATCGATATAATATCAAAACTACCCCCTCCCACTACAGTTAAGGGTGTTAGGAGTTTTCTAGGACATGCGGAGTTTTATAGAAGATTCATAAAAGATTTTTCAAAAATCTCCAAACCCCTTTGTGACTTGTTGGCTAAGGATGTTGAGTTTGTATGGACAGAAGAGTGCACAAATGCTTTTGTTACATTAAAAAAATCTTCTCATTTCTGCACCTATTGTCATGGCACCAGATTGGAGCCATCCTTTCGAGATCATGTGTGATGCAAGTGATTATGCTTTAGGGGCTGTGTTAGGTCAAAGAATCAATAAGAAACCCCATGTTATTTACTATGCTTCTCGAACTTTAAACGATGCACAGCTAAATTATTCCACTACTGAAAAAGAAATGTTAGCTGTTATTTTTGCTATAGAGAAGTTTAGATCATATTTAATTGGTTCTAAAGTTATTGTTTTGACTGACCATGCTGCCCTGAGATATTTGTTTGCTAAAAAAGATGCTAAGCCTAGGTTGATCAGATGGGTGCTGTTGCTTCAAGAATTCGATCTTGAGATTAGAGATAAAGAAGGAAGCGACAATGTTGTTGCAGATCACATGTCCAGGCTACTGCAGGAGGAAGAACGAATTGTGCCGCCACTTAATGAGACTTTCCCAGATGAACATCTCTTTGAAATAAATTCATCCTCGGGACAGTCGACTGGTACCAGGACCAGTCGACTGGTATCTTACTGCTCAAATTTTTCATGGTTTGCTGACATTGTAAATTATCTAACTGCTCATGTTTTCCCTCCAGGTATGACAAGTCAGGAAAGAAAGAGACTGGTGGCTATGTGCAAGCACTACTACTAGGATGATCCTTATTTGTTCAAATTTTGCCCTGATCAAATTATAAGAAGATGTGTGGCAGAAGAAGAGCAATTGAGTATTCTACAACATTGCCACCAATATGCATGTGGAGGACATTTTGGACCAAAAAGAACAGCACTTAAGGTACTGCAATCTGGATTTTATTGGCCTAAAGTATTCAAAGATGCCTTTTCTTTTTGCAGGACTTGTGACAAGTGCCAAAGGACAGGCAACATCTCTTCTAGAAATCAAATGCCACTGCAAAACATCCAAGTGATCGAGCTTTTTGACGTTTGGGGAATCGACTTCATGGGTCCCTTTCCTAACTCATTTGGTTATTTATATATACTTGTTGGTGTGGATTATGTGTCTAAATGGGTCGAGGCTGTCCCCTCAAGAACTAATGATCACAAAGTTGTTGTCAAGTTTTTGCAGGAAAACATTTTCACTAGGTTTGGGACACCGCGTGCAATAATAAGTGATGGAGGTAGCCACTTCAATAATTTTCCATTTGCTTCCTTGATGAAGAAATATGGTATAACACATAGAGTGGGCACCCCATATCATTCTCAAACTAGTGGGCAAGTGGAGATTAGTAACAGAGAAATCAAAAGCATTTTGGAAAAGACAGTAAACACAAGAAGGAAGGATTGGTCGTTGCGCTTGAACGATGCATTATGGGCCTATCGAACGGCTTACAAAACACCCATCGGCATGTCACCATACCATTTGGTTTTTGGAAAAGCCTGTCATTTGCCAGTTGAGTTGGAGCACAAAGCATATTTGGCCATCAAAAGATTCAATTTCGATATGAAACAAGCAGGTGACAAACGAAGACTACAATTAAATGAGCTTGAAGAGTTGAGGCACGACGCTTATGAAAATGCAAAATTATACAAGGAAAGGACAAAGTTGTACCATGACAAACAGCTAGCAAGGAAGGAGTTTTACGAAGGACAAAAGGTATTGATATACAACTCAAGATTGAGACTTTTTCCAGGCAAGCTTATGTCAAGATGGTATGGGCCATACACTGTCACGAGAGTCTTTCCACATGGCGCTTTGGAGGTTCATAGCAAGGAAAAGAATCAAACATTTAAGGTGAACGGGCATAGAGCGAAGCCATACATAGAGATAAACATAGAACCGCAAGAGGAAGATGTGAATCTTCAAACCGTTCAATACATGGCATGACCTCATCAAGTCTAGCTGAAGACAGAAAACACAGCGCTTATTGGGAGGCAACCCAATTTTTCAGGGGAGTATTTACACTTTCCCTTTATTTTCTTTCAGTTATTCATTATTATTTTTCTTTGAGTTATTATTTATTTTTCTCTCCTTACTAGATGTGACATATGCCTATTTTTAAATTTTCTTTCGAACATTGAGGACAATGTTCCATCTAAGTTTGGGGGTATTAGAGTCTTTTATTAGAGTCTTTTGAATTTTTTGAATTTTTTTTAGGATAAACAATTTCTTATAAAGTAAGAAGAAGGATACCTATTTACTTTAGGATTGTTGAGTTTCATAACTTCCATACAAAGTTATATGAGTCATGCAATTATACATAAAAAAAAAAAACAAATGTGATGCTTTTTCTGTTTATTATTCCCTTTAGATCTAGTCCTAAATTGAGTTTAAGTAAATAGAGTAATAAAAAAAAAATATACTTGAATAAAGTCAATCTACTCCAATGTTTTGAGTGCTTAGTAACTAGGGGTATTCATGTAACGCCCCGAATCCCAAATTACTGAATTCGAGATGTTCTACAGGATCTTTTCACTTTCTTCACATACAATTTTACAAGGAAATTTAAAACTTTTCTTTTACATCAGAGTTTACAACACATTACATTTGAATTTACACAGCGGAAGCAAAATATACAATATTTACATAAATGAACAACAGCATAATGAACTCTTTATGCATCCATTCCTTTTACATGTAGTTATATCCTGCATAAAAACTGTGGGTACGTCAGTTTATTCAACCGACGATAATTATACATGGCCATCCTCTCTATGCCAGAAACAGTATAATGAGTCTCATTTCTTACAAATCACAAACTTGTTCAACATAAGCATGCAAATAAGGGGGAACTTTTAATGATGTCGTGTCGTGACTGTGCACTTAAATCCTTAATGCAATTTACTTAATTAATCATGACACTAATGCACACTTGTTCGAATTCTATGCATCCCATACTACATAGGTTCGAGTGCAAGCCCCTTAAACGATCTTCATTTTTGTAGGGTTCAATCCCCCGCCATGACTTATTCTACTTCTGTAATTCCAATGAGTATCCTAGATGAATCTATGAGTACAAGCATGTATCCTGGCCCCTGGAGTAGAATTTCGCGCCATGTCTTGACTCGTCAAGCATGCATTCTGCGACAATTCAGCCTCCTCTCTGAACACACTCCTCTTGCAGTCACCAAAACATCCCATAAGCGTGACTAGAGTCCGATCATTACTGAGTTGTGCCCGTGCCATGTCTTGACTCGTCAAGCATGCATTCTGCGGCTCACACACCCGCACCGTACCCTAGCTCTCATACTCATGTTTTTCTCTCACCTTCATCACCTCTACACTATGTATTAATTTAATTAGAATCATGAATGAAAATCAATCTCTAGAGTTAGCCTCTCCATCATCCGGACTTATCATTTCATTTCACTTGACCAACCTGGTCTAATTCTCAATATCATTTCATTCACTGCCGGGGAGACTTAGCTACTCTTCCGTTCAATTTCACACTCACAATATCCAATTGAGCATCATCAGCTCATCATTCATTTTTGAGTCTCACAGACTTTTCTCATCATGATTTCACATTTCATAATTTCATTTAATCTTCCATTTCTCATCTATGATTCATTTACACCATTCATGCAACCACAAGCAGAATCCATTGACTTTAATCATACAGTTCACAATTACCAACAGCAAAATAACATGAATTCAAATATGTCAAAGTCCTTTCTGTACAGTCGACTTGGAAGAACACCAGTCGACTTATACAGTCATATACAGGGTTATCAAAAGGCTCGGGATAGTCGACTATGTACACTACCAGTCGCCTGTCCCGCAACTTTCAAGTTCACAATATTAGTCACACAACAGTCGACTGTTCACACCTCAGTCGTCTGTCTTAGCAATTTCATCAGCATAATTCTATGTCCAGATCAGTCGACTTGCTACACGCAATCGGTCGACTGGACAGATCTAATTTCAATAGATCATTTACAGTTCTTACGTGCATTTCATCATGATGTCAACTAACAGTACACAAAAGTTCATGTTTCACAGACAAGGTCTCTTATCATTCAGTAACACTACAACATGGATCATCAAATTACTACCATGTCCTTTCCGTTAAGGAAAATACTTTAAACATGCATTCACATATGCCCATAATGTCTTAAAACAATAAAGATGTAAATCCCAAGTCATCAAACTGGGTCCACACGATGAAAATATATTAGTTTATGAAACTACCCAACAGTCACAGTCAGATTTGAGGTACCAGTCGACTTAACACACTATCAGTCGACTGCTTCGACAATTCCAAAATTATTAATTACCATGAGCTCTTTTTATTCATTTACCTTTCCTCCAGCATATGTGTCATAGGGAAACCATGCAAATAGTATTCATACCATCATGTTCATTTATACACGCGTTTATCATTGCAATCATGCGAATTAATGTCTCGTACCAGTCGACTGGCTCACATGGCAGCCGACTGTACCGACAGCCTCGTTTCAATATTAATAGCAAGTTCAAGCAATTTCTACTGCATTTAAATCACTTTTATAGCATAACATCAATCATAGCCATTGTAGCATTATTCATACATTAGAAGTCCTGAGAAACACCCACCTTGTATGAAGAAATAAACCGAAATCCCGCAAAGTCCTTCAATAACACAGCACTTCTTGTTCCTTTGCTCCACACCGAAATCTCCAGCAATGCTGCTTGCTTCCACAGAAGAGCTCCCACACAACTCACAGATACTCTCTTTAAACTCAGGAAATTTTAAGTGTAAAAGAGATAGGGAAAGTAGGGGGTATTTATACTAGAAGACCAATAAGATGAAGGGTGGAGATCTATTAGGGAGTTGGAGGATTAAGGGCTGAGATTGATTTGGGGGTTGCAAAAACTACCCACAACTCAGGGTAACTACCCATGATCTAGCCCACCCTCTCCCAAAACCGGCCAAAGAGTTTGTGCCTAATACACGTGTACATTGAGTGCACGTGTACACACAACCACACCCTACAAATAGCATATTTAATACCCGGGATAAAAATAGAGCAAGAAAAATGTTACATTACAAGTTGTGGAAAAATAATAAGAGAGTTTACAATCCATGGGCTTAAAACCAAATTGGGCCAAAATAAATTTTATTAAAAGAAAAAAATAGACAAATTAACATTGGGCTTTAAAGCAAGTAATTTATAGGGAAAAATATAATTTATTCATCATGGAGTAATAGCCACGTGCTATACAAGCATACTAAAAGAGAATTAATCTTTATATATTAAGAAAATCGGGGTATTACATCACTCCCTCCTTAGAATAGTTCCGTCCCGGAACTATAGCCAAGAGCGAGAAAAGAAGACACAACAACAAGAGATACAAAAACACAAAATACAAAAATACAATCAACAGGACAATCAAGCAAAAAGCTCAGGATAGTCCTTCAACATCTTCTCCTCAGATTCCCAAGTAGCCTCTTCAACCAAGTGGTTTCTCCAGACTACCTTGACCATTGGTATCGTCTTATTCCTCAAGACCTTCTCCCTACGGTCAACAATCTCAACAGGAGTCTCGATGTAATTCAGGTCTAACTGCAAACCTTCCGGCACTTCAGGCAAATGATGACTCGGATCCGGAATATAACCTCTTAGCATAGACACATGAAAGACATTGTGCACCTGAGACAACTCTTCCGGTAATTCAAGCCGGTAAGCAGTTTTCCCGATCCTTTTCAATATCTTGTATGGGCCTATAAACCTCGGGGCTAACTTCCCGCCTTTACCAAATCGAACCACACCTTTACTGGGTGATACCTTCAGAAAGACGAAGTCACCAACCTCAAACTCAAGGTCCCTTCTCCGGTTGTCTGCATAGCTTTTCTGCCTGCTCTGAGCTTCTACCAACCTTTTCCTGATCAGATCAATCTTCTCAGAAGTTAGCTGTACAAGCTCAGGACCAAACAACTGACGCTCCCCAACCTCATACCAACACACAGGAGTCCTGCACTTCCTGCCATACAAAGCTTCATACGGCGCCATCCCGATGCTAGCCTGAAAACTGTTGTTGTAGGCAAACTCCACCAAAGGTAAATGCCTTTCCCAACTGCCTCCGAAGTCTAGTATACAACACCGAAGCATATCCTCAAGAATACGGTTGACTCTCTCGGTCTGCCCATCGGTCTGTGGATGAAAAGCAGTGCTGAAATCTGTCTTGGTACCCAAAGCTGCCTGAAGACTCCTCCAGAAATGCGAAGTAAACCGCGCATCTCGATCAGACACAATAGTCGAAGGAACGCCATGAAGTCGGACAATCTCACCAACATACATCTCAGCCAACTTGTCCATCGAAGCAGTGAGTTTCATCGCCAAAAGTGAGCGGACTTGGTAAGTCGATCGACTATAACCCAAATAGCATCATTGCCCTTAGAACTCTTAGGCAATCCCGTGATGAAATCCATACTGATGTTATCCCACTTCCATTCCGGAATAGGTAACGGCTGTAATAGACCTCCGGGTCTCTGATTTTCGGCTTTGACTTGCTGACAAACCTCACATCTCGTGACAAATTCGGCCACATCCCGCTTCAAACCTGACCACCAGAAATGCTGCTTGATGTCTTTGTACATCTTAGTACTCCCAGGATGTACTGACAAAAGAGTAGCATGCGCCTCCTGAAGAATACTCTCTTTCAGGTCCGCCTGATCTGGAACACACAGCCTATCTCCGAACCACAGCACTCCATCCCTGGTCTGAAATCCGGGTAACCTGCCAGCACTAACCTGTTCCTTCATCTCCAAGATATCAGCATCAACTTCCTGACTTGCAATGATCCTTGCATTCAAAGTAGGTTGAAGCTTCAACTGAGATAAAGATGCCCCCAATCCTTGCAAGACAACCTCAATACCTGCTCGGTCCAACTCCTCAATCAGATGCCTCTGAGTCGTAATCAAACTGGCCAAACTGCTCTTGCGACTAAGTGCATCAGCAACAACATTAGCCTTTCCAGGATGATACTTGATCTCAGGTCGCATATCCTCGAGCACTTCCAGCCATCTCCGCTGTCTTAGATTGAGATCCCTCTGCTGGTAGATATACTTCAAGCTCTTATGATCCGTGTACATGTTCAGCTTCTCACCATACACGTAGTGCCTCCACTGCTTCAAAGCAAAGATAATCGCAGCCAGCTCTAGATCATGAGTCGGATAATTCTTCTCATGCGGTCGTAGTTGCCTAGACCCATAAGCGATTACTTTACCCTCTTGCATTAAGACACAACCAAGCCCCCGATGTGAAGCATCGCTATAGACATCATACTCAACTCCTGCTCTAGGCAAAGCCAAAATAGGTGCAGTAGTCAGTCTATCCTTCAACTCCTGAAAACTCGCCTCACATTGCTCGGTCCACTTGAAGCTCACATTCTTCTTGGTCAACTCGGTAAGCGGCACCGCTATCTGAGCATAACCTTGAATGAATCTTCTGTAGTATCCAGTCATCCCAAGGAAACTTCTGACCTCCTTCACTGTAGTAGGCCTAGCCCAATCTCTCACTGCCTCTATCTTCTGAGGGTCAGTTGCCACTCCCTCCTTAGAAAGGATGTGACCTAGGAATGCCACTTCAGATTTCCAGAAATCACACTTGGATAACTTGGCATACAACCTCTGCTCTTCCAACTTCTGCAAAACTGCTGCCAGATGCTCGGTGTGCTCCGCCTCAGACTTGGAGTACACGAGAATATCGTCGATAAATACCACGACGAAAGAATCAATAAACGGCCTCAGAACTCTGTTCATCAAGTCCATGAAGATTGCGGGTGCATTCGTCACTCCGAATGGCATAACTAAGAATTCGTAATGCCCATGCCGAGTTCTAAATGCAGTTTTGTGCACATCTTCAGCTTTCACTCGCACTTGGTGATATCCTGATCGAAGATCTATTTTGGAGAATACAGCTGCTCCTTGTAGACGATCGAACAAGTCATCAATTCGAGGAATCGGATACTTATTCTGAACAGTGACCTTATTCAGCTCCCGGTAATCGATACACATCCTCATCGATCCATCCTTCTTCTTTACCAAAAGCACTGGTGCTCCCCAAGGTGACGCACTAGGTTGAATAAAGCCTTTTCCCAACAGTTCCTCAATCTGCCGTTTCACCTCATCCTGTTCCACTGGAGCCATCCTATAAGGTGCCTTAGAAATGGGCGCACTTCCCGGTTGAACAGTGATGCTGAACTCTACATCACGATGCGGAGGTAACCCAGGAAAATCTTCCAAGAACACAGTCGGATAGTTCCGAGCCACAGGAATCCCTTGCAATTCCACAGGAGTCTCTTCCTTGCGGATAGTTGCCACCAGCTTAGAACACTTCAACTTCCCTTGGAAAGTGACTTCAGGTCCACCTGGAGCCTTCACTGTGACGGTCTTGGCCTTGCACTCGATGCTTGCACTGTACACCGACATCCAATCAATGCCAATGATAACATCGACTCCCAAGATAGTCAGCTCGATCAGATCAATGCCAAAGATTCGATCCCCAATCACTATCTCGCAATCAGCATAGTACCGATCAGTGGTCAAAGTCTCCCCTGATGGCGTAGCTACTGCTAAGATCTTGCCTGGAAAAATTTTTGGTTCAACTCCCAATACTTTAGCAAATCTAGGAGACACAAAAGTATGAGAGGATCCAGTATCAAACAACACCACAGCTCCCTTTCCATTAATATAGAGTTCTCCTGTTACATAACATATATCATTACATAACAATTTCACACTATGAGCGGGAAGAAGAAATGGAAAAGAAACCACACTAAACATCAGCCCTCGTACCAGAGATGACCTGATCCGCCTCCTCAGCATCAGCTTCTGTCAAAGCAAATACTCGCCCTGACTGGTACGGCCTCTTCCCAGTCTGCTGTATTGGCACATTGTGATTGCCAGCCCGTGGTTTGAGACATCGAGATTGGTAATGTCCTACTTCACCACAGTTAAAGCAAGTGACTGCAGAAGGTCTCCCTTCATCGTTTCCAGGTCTCCCAGCTACACTGACAGCATTCGCCCCTGTCGGTTTGAACTTCTGTGCAGATGGTTGCCCCTTGAAACTCCCCGATGGCGCGGGCCTCTTCCCGGACTGCCAGTTGCTCTTCTGGTGCTGAGCAACATGGAACTGCCCCATATCCGCCTCCGTTGCTGCCGCCCTCTTCACCAGCTTATCGAATCTCCTGATACCAAGGGGTATCATACGAGATCTCAAGCTCGGCCTCAGACCATGCTCGAACTTGCGAGCCTTCTTCGCCTCATCCATCACCAGTTCTGGAGCATACCTGGAGAGCTGAGTAAACTTGGTCTCATACTCCCTTACTGACATGCTGCCTTGCTGAAGTGACAGAAACTCCATGGCCTTTTTCTCCTGGACGTCGGAGGGGAAATAATGGCTGCGGAATTCTTCCAGAAATTCCTCCCAGCCAAACAACAAGCCACCCATAGTCCTCTTCATCGACTGCCACCAAACAGCCGCATCCTTCTCCAACTGCAAAGTCGCCAACTTGACCTTGCTGCCCTCCGGTGTTTCCAACACCTCGAAGATTGTCTCCACTTGCCGAATCCAGTTATCGGCTGCATCCGGGTCTGACTTCCCCTCGAACACTGGTGGTTTCATTCTCTTGAACGATTCCACTAGCTTGATTGCCTCGGGTACTGGATTCACCGGCCCCCTTCCTTGGTTTGCAGCCACTGCGTTCAGCGTCTGGTAAACCCTTGCAAACTCGGCCTCAAGGTCCAGACCTTCACCGTTCCTGGCTCCTCTTCTCGCCATATTCTGATGCAAAAGATCCATTAAACTCGAAGTATAAAACAAGAAATTAAACCAACTTTCATTTCATTGAATTTCAAAGTTTATACATTCGAATTTAAAAAAAACATTTTAACATCAGAACAGAAGAAAGATAGAAACTAGGACAATCTAATCTCTACGGGTCCTCTTCGCTGCTCGAAGTTCATCCCGCAGTTCATCCACCTCATCCTTCAGCACATCAGTTAGGTTCTTTTTCTTCTCAAGTTCCCAAATCCGATGGCTGAGAACAGAATAGTCAGCATTCCGCTTCTCCATCTGAGCCTCCAAAACTCCAACTCTATACTTCAAGGTATCCACTTGCCTCTGCAGAGAAGCTACAGCGCTACCCAGAGCTGGTCCCTTTTCTTCATCGGAAGAAGAAGAATCATCAGGTGAGTTCGGCGGTGGGGTAATCTCTCGAGATTCAGGGTACTCCTCATCATCAGAATCAGCTTGCCCGGGGTGATACTCATCCTCAGAATCAGCCTGTCCAGGATGGTATTCTTCCTCAATAATGTGCCAGTCGTCGCCTCCAGCAGGGTCGAAGTGATCAGCCATCTTAGAATAGAGAGGAAGAGGCATAAATCATAGAGCAACACAAATGTAAGTTACTTACATTTAAATCTCTAAACTCAAACGCACACTCTAATGTCCACATCTAGGGTGTCGTTCCTTATAAATTTGTACGAGTGTGAAAGCGTAGAAAGCGTGGCTCTGATACCACTCTGTAACGCCCCGAATCCCAAATTACTGAATTCGAGATGTTTTACAGGATCTTTTCACTTTCTTCACATACAATTTTACAAGGAAATTTAAAACTTTTCTTTTACATCAGAGTTTACAACACATTACATTTGAATTTACACAGCGGAAGCAAAATATACAATATTTACATAAATGAACAACAGCATAATGAACTCTTTATGCATCCATTCCTTTTACATGTAGTTATATCCTGCATAAAAACTGTGGGTACGTCAGTTTATTCAACCGACGATAATTATACATGGCCATCCTCTCTATGCCAGAAACAGTATAATGAGTCTCATTTCTTACAAATCACAAACTTGTTCAACATAAGCATGCAAATAAGGGGGAACTTTTAATGATGTCGTGTCGTGACTGTGCACTTAAATCCTTAATGCAATTTACTTAATTAATCATGACACTAATGCACACTTGTTCGAATTCTATGCATCCCATACTACATAGGTTCGAGTGCAAGCCCCTTAAACGATCTTCATTTTTGTAGGGTTCAATCCCCCGCCATGACTTATTCTACTTCTGTAATTCCAATGAGTATCCTAGATGAATCTATGAGTACAAGCATGTATCCTGGCCCCTGGAGTAGAATTTCGCGCCATGTCTTGACTCGTCAAGCATGCATTCTGCGACAATTCAGCCTCCTCCCTGAACACACTCCTCTTGCAGTCACCAAAACATCCCATAAGCGTGACTAGAGTCCGATCATTACTGAGTTGTGCCCGCGCCATGTCTTGACTCGTCAAGCATGCATTCTGCGGCTCACACACCCGCACCGTACCCTAGCTCTCATACTCATGTTTTTCTCTCACCTTCATCACCTCCACACTATGTATTAATTTAATTAGAATCATGAATGAAAATCAATCTCTAGAGTTAGCCTCTCCATCATCCGGACTTATCATTTCATTTCACTTGACCAACCTGGTCTAATTCTCAATATCATTTCATTCACTGCCGGGGAGACTTAGCTACTCTTCCGTTCAATTTCACACTCACAATATCCAATTGAGCATCATCAGCTCATCATTCATTTTTGAGTCTCACAGACTTTTCTCATCATGATTTCACATTTCATAATTTCATTTAATCTTCCATTTCTCATCTATGATTCATTTACACCATTCATGCAACCACAAGCAGAATCCATTGACTTTAATCATACAGTTCACAATTACCAACAGCAAAATAACATGAATTCAAATATGTCAAAGTCCTTTCTGTACAGTCGACTTGGAAGAACACCAGTCGACTTATACAGTCATATACAGGGTTATCAAAAGGCTCGGGATAGTCGACTATGTACACTACCAGTCGCCTGTCCCGCAACTTTCAAGTTCACAATATTAGTCACACAACAGTCGACTGTTCACACCTCAGTCGTCTGTCTTAGCAATTTCATCAGCATAATTCTATGTCCAGATCAGTCGACTTGCTACACGCAATCGGTCGACTGGACAGATCTAATTTCAATAGATCATTTACAGTTCTTACATGCATTTCATCATGATGTCAACTAACAGTACACAAAAGTTCATGTTTCACAGGCAAGGTCTCTTACAATTCAGTAACACTACAACATGGATCATCAAATTACTACCATGTCCTTTCCGTTAAGGAAAATACTTTAAACATGCATTCACATATGCCCATAATGTCTTAAAACAATAAAGATGTAAATCCCAAGTCATCAAACTGGGTCCACAGGATGAAAATATATCAGTTTATGAAACTACCCAACAGTCACAGTCAGATTTGAGGTACCAGTCGACTTAACACACTATCAGTCGACTGCTTCGACAATTCCAAAATTATTAATTACCATGAGCTCTTTTTATTCATTTACCTTTCCTCCAGCATATGTGTCATAGGGAAACCATGCAAATAGTATTCATACCATCATGTTCATTTATACACGCGTTTATCATTGCAATCATGCGAATTAATGTCTCGTACCAGTCGACTGGCTCACATGGCAGCCGACTGTACCGACAGCCTCGTTTCAATATTAATAGCAAGTTCAAGCAATTTCTACTGCATTTAAATCACTTTTATAGCATAACATCAATCATAGCCATTGTAGCATTATTCATACATTAGAAGTCCTGAGAAACACCCACCTTGTATGAAGAAATAAACCGAAATCCCGCAAAGTCCTTCAATAACACAGCACTTCTTGTTCCTTTGCTCCACACCGAAATCTCCAGCAATGCTGCTTGCTTCCACAGAAGAGCTCCCACACAACTCACAGATACTCTCTTTAAACTCAGGAAATTTTAAGTGTAAAAGAGATAGGGAAAGTAGGGGGTATTTATACTAGAAGACCAATAAGATGAAGGGTGGAGATCTATTAGGGAGTTGGAGGATTAAGGGCTGAGATTGATTTGGGGGTTGCAAAAACTACCCACAACTCAGGGTAACTACCCATGATCTAGCCCACCCTCTCCCAAAACCGGCCAAAGAGTTTGTGCCTAATACACGTGTACATTGAGTGCACGTGTACACACAACCACACCCTACAAATAGCATATTTAATACCCGGGATAAAAATAGAGCAAGAAAAATGTTACATTACAAGTTGTGGAAAAATAATAAGAGAGTTTACAATCCATGGGCTTAAAACCAAATTGGGCCAAAATAAATTTTATTAAAAGAAAAAAATAGACAAATTAACATTGGGCTTTAAAGCAAGTAATTTATAGGGAAAAATATAATTTATTCATCATGGAGTAATAGCCACGTGCTATACAAGCATACTAAAAGAGAATTAATCTTTATATATTAAGAAAATCGGGGTATTACATCACTCCCTCCTTAAGAAAATATAATTTGTGTCTAGTTTTATCTATTTAATTAGGTATCTAGATTTGCACAACACTTAACTACACTCTACTTCTCAATTTCAATTCACAATCACAAAATTTGAAGGAAGAGCGATAGCAAAAATTTGAAGACATGAGGAAGGAAATTCAGGAGCTATGGGAAGAGCTCAGAGAAGCCAAGAGAAACCGTAGAATCTAGGATGTTTTCTGTAATGGATGTATTGGAACAAAATTTTTCTTTCTGAATGTAAAGAGTTTAAATTTTAGAATAAATAAATTTTGTTGAAGCGATGTTATTTGTGATATTCATGATGATTGATGATGAATTTTATGACTCAGAAATGGCACAAACGATCATGAACGGCGAAGAGCAAAACGGTGAGAATGGGCTAGACTTAGAGACTAAACTAGCTCGAGTCTATCAAACCCTAAATGCTGTCGCCAAAACATCGCTGAAAACAGGAGACCAAGGCCAGCTGTGCAAATTCCCGAGGCAATCATGTTGGTTGAATCGTTCAAGAGGATGAAGCTACCGGTGTTTGAAGGACAGGCCAATCCAGACGCAGCTGACGACTGGATCAGACAGATCGAGACAGTTTTTGATGTACTAGAAACCCCGGAGGCCAGCAAGGTGAAATTGGCTACCATTCAACTAGAAAAGGATGCAGGTGTTTGGTGGCAATCGCTAAAAAGGACCTTGGGCAATGTACAACTCTCTTAGGAAGAGTTCCTTGATGAATTCTGAAGCCACTACTTTCCATTGGACGTTCAGGAAAAGAAGGCCATGGAATTTCTGAGCTTGCAGTAGGGCGGTATGTTGGTACGGAAATATGAGACCAAGTTCAACCAGCTCTCTAGGTACGTGCCTGAAATGGTACAAAATGAAGCCAAGAAAGCGCGCAAATTTGAGCAAGGGTAGAGGCAAAGTCTGAGATCCCGGATGATACCTCTGGGCATTCGGAGATTTGAGAAGTTAGTCAGAAGGGCTGCTGCAACTGAGTCAGACATGAACCAATTCCAGATTGTGCAAGTCAAGAGGAACAATTGGAACTTGGGCAAGAGGCCGGTAGTGCCAAGCAACTTTCGGAGTCAGCCCCCAGCACAACGCTTCAAACCAACTGGAGACAATGCTGTTGCAGTGGCAAGAAGGATACCCACTTGCTACAAATGTGGGGAGTCATGCCACATATCTTCTGGGTGCACCAAGTCGCAGTCGATCAGGACTTGTTTTCTGTGTGGCAAGGAGGGCCACTTCCAGTCTGCTTTCCCTCAGCTTCAATGGGGAGGACCGAGTCGGCAGCAGTCCAACCCTGGGCAAAAGCAGTTCAGGCAGGGGCGGGTGTTTGCCTTGACGGAGGCAGATACTGATGATGTAGACAACGTCATCACGGGTATGGAAGATGAAGCCTAGTTGATTTGTTGCTTTTTCCAATTGTGTAATAAAATATTATGTAATGAGAGTACTCATATGTAATAGGAGACATTCTAATAAATGGAATAAAAGCATCAGTGTTATTTGATATGGGATCATCGCACACTTTTGTGTCACCTTCATTTGCAAAAAGGTTGGGAGTCGAACCAAAATTTTTTCCTTGCAAGGTTCTATCGGTGGCTACTCCGTCAGGAGAAAACTTGATAACTGATCGATACTATGAAGGGTGTGATCTTGAAATCGGAGGCAGACTCTTGGGCATCAACCTCATTGAATTGGCAGTTCTTGGAGTCGACGTCATTATTGTCATAGACTGGATGTCAGTTTATAGTGCCACTATTGAATGCAAGAGCAAGGAGGTTGTGGTAAGGGCTCCAGGAGGACCAGCAGTTATATTTTAAGGTAAGAGGAAGTGTAAGCAGTTGGTAGCAGCTTTGTCAGAGCAAAAAGTTCTAGAAGAAGTGAAGCAGATCCCAGTTGTTCGAGATTTTTCAGCTGTATTTCTTGATGATCTACCAGGGCTTCCCCCTCATCGAGATGTAGAGTTCAGCATCACTGTTCATCCAGGAAGTGCACCTATTTACAAGGCACCATACAGAATGGCGCCGGTTGAACAAGATGAGATCCAGAAGCAAATCAAAGAATTGTTGAGCAAAGGATTCATCAGGCCAAGTGCATCACCTTGGGGAGCCCCAGTTCTTTTGGTAAAGAAGAAGGATGGATCAATGAGGATGTGTATCGACTACAGAGAGTTGAACAAGGTTACAATACAGAACAAGTACCTAATTTCTCGAATTGATGATCTGTTCGACCGTCTACAAGAAGCAGCAGTATTCTTCAAGATAGACTTACGGTCAAGATATCACTAACCCCGAGTGAAAGAAGAAGATGTGCACAAGACGGCTTTCTGAACCAGGCATGGTCACTACGAGTTTCTAGTCATGCCATTTGGAGTCACAAATGCACCGGCTATTTTCATGGACATGATGAACAGAGTTCTGCGGCCATTCATCGATTCTTTTGTCGTTGTATTCATCAACGACATATTGGTCTATTCCAAGTCAAAGAAGGAGCATGCCGAGCAATTAGCAGAGGTTCTGAAGAAGCTACAGGAACATCAGCTGTATGAAAAGTTATCCAAATGTGACTTCTGGAAAACCAAAGTCGCCTTCCTAGGTCACATCCTTTCTAAGGAGGGAGTGGCTACTGACCCGCAGAAGATTGCAGCTGTGAAAGATTGGCCAAGAACGACTACAGTGAAAGAGATTAGGAGCTTTCTGAGATTGACTGGATATTACAGAAGGGTCATTCAAGGTTACGCTCAGATAGTTGTGCCACTCACAGAGCTTACAAAGAAGAATGTGAGTTTCAAATGATCGGAGCAGTGTGAAGCTAGTTTCCAGGAGTAGGAGTCGACTACCGCTCCCATTTTGGCTTTGCCAAGAGCAGGAGTCAACTATGATATCTACAGCGATGCTTTCCATCGCGGAATGGGCTGTGTGCTGATGCAAGAGGGAAAAGTAATAGCTTATGGGTCTAGACAGCTGAGACCACATGAAAAGAATTACTCAACCCATGATTTGGAGCTGGTAGCAATCATCTTTGCTTTGAAGCGATGGAGGCATTACGTGTACGGAGAGAAAGTCAACATGTACACGGATCATAAGAGTCTGAAATATATCTATCAGCAGAAGGACCTAAATCTGAGACAAAGGAGATGGTTAGAAGTGTTTGAAGATATCCGACCTGAGATCAAATACCATCTAGGTAAGGCAAATGTTGTGGTAGATGCGCTCAGCAGAAAGTGCAGTTTGTCTCGACTGATCACAACTCAGAAGGATTTGGCAGAAGAGCTTGATCGCGTAGGGATTGAAGTGGTTTTGCAAGGTTTAGGAGCTTCCTTAGCTCAGTTGAGGATTCAACCCACCTTGAGAGACAGAATTATCAATGGTCAGAAGGCAGATCCAGAGATCCAGAGGATGATTGAGCAGGTTGGTGTTGGCAAGCTGGCAGAGTTCCAGGTGAAAGATGCAGTATTATGGTATGGCGAGCGGACAGGACGGTCCGTCGTCCGTCCGAGTCCGGATCGAGAAATTTTCCGACCTTGCCGAACTGTTATACGAATCGATCCCAAACAAATTATTCGGTCCAATTCTTTACCGAGCTCGAGCCGGGTATAAGTCCGTCCGAATATTATTGCGGTCCGATGCTTTACCGAACCGAGTTCGGACTATAAAAATTTTGTCCGATCATGACCGAGCCGGACATAAGCCCGTCCGAATAGAATTTCGGTTCGAGCTTGAACATATGGCTGTCTGATCCCGTCCGGTCCGATTTACAACCCTATGTGTGCCGATCTAACTAAACTGAAGGAGAGTATTCTTCAGGAAGCGCATGCTACCTTGTTGTTTGTACATCCAGGGAGTACCAAGATGTACAAGGACATAAAACTATACTTCTGGTGGCCAGGGATGAAGTGAGATGTAGCCGAGTTTGTTGCCAAGTGTGCAGTTTGTCAGCAAGTCAAAGCAAAAAAATCAGAAGCCCAGCAGTTTGTTGCAGCCATTACCCATCTCAGAATGGAAGTGGGACTGAATCAGCATGGATTTCATCACGGGTTTAACCAAGAGTTCCAAAGGCAACGATACAATTTGGGTAATAGTGGACCGACTCACCAAATCGGCTCACTTTTTGGCAATGAGGCTTACTTGGTCAATGGAGAAGCTGGCAGAGTTGTATGTTGGAGAGATTGTGAAGCTTCATGGAGTTCCACTGTCAATAGTATCCGATCGAGATGCACGTTTCACTTTGCACTTTTGGAGAAGTCTTCAAGCAGCTTTAGGGACGAAGACTGATTTCAGTACCACCTTTCATCCTCAAACTGATGGGTAGACTGAGAGAGTCAGCAGGGTGCTGAAAGATATGTTGAGATGCTGTGTGTTGGACTTCGGTGGCAACTGGGAGAGGCATTTAGCTCTTATGGAATTTGCCTACAACAACAGTTTCCAAGCAAGCATTGGGATGGCACCATATGAAGCTCTATATGGTAGGAAGTGCAGAACACTGGTTTGTTGGTATGAAGTGGGAGAGCGGCAGCTGTATGGACCAGAGATTGTGCAGCAGACCTCAGAAAAGATCGAGCTGATCAGGAAGAGGTTGGTCGATGCACAGAGTAGGCAGAAGAGTTATGCTGACAATCAGAGGAGAGACCTGGAGTTTGATGAAGGTGACTATGTCTTTGTGAAGGTGTCTCCGACCAAAGGGGTGATTCGGTTCGGAAGGGGAGAAAAATTAGTCCCGAGATATATTGGACCCTACAAGATATTAAAGAGAATTGGAAAGACAGATTATCGGTTAGAACTACCAGAAGAGTTGGCCCAAGTGCACAATATCTTTCATGTGTCCATGCTACGAGGTTATATCCCAGATCCGAGTCATCATTTGCCAGAAGTGCCAGAAGGTTTACAACTGTATCTGAACTATGCTGAGCATCCAATTGAGATCGTGGATCGTTGAGAAAAGGTCTTGAGAAACAAGACAATACATATGATCAAAGTCATTTGGAGGAACCAATTTGTTGAGGAGACCACTTGGGAATCAAAGGAAAGGATGATGAAAGATCACCCTGAACTCTTTAACTAAAATCTTTGTAAACTTTTTCTTTCCTTTCTTTGTATTTTCTCACTCCTAAGTGTAGTTCTGGGGATAGAACTATTTTAAGGAGGGAGTGTTGTAACACCCCACATTTTTATTTAAATTCAAAATGCATTTTTTTGATTTTTGCACGTATGATGAACGTGCTAATTTATCCATCTCTTTTCTTATTCTCATTTAGTAATTTTAAGCATGCATTGTCTTAATTAGCTTTCTTTTGACCCATGGACCTAAAGATTAAATCCTAGCCCATTAGATTAATTAAAAGAAGAGCCCACTAGATTAATTAAGTTAGTAAACTTAAAATAAAGGCCCATGGGACGAGCACATTAATAAAATCCTAATTTTAAGTTGAGCTTGGACTAATACATGACAAGTTACAACTTTTAGTACACATTTAGAACTATAGAAAATGTATTTATTTTGTATGTGCATGTGTGCATTTGCACACATGGGTGTAGCCGGTTTTGAACCTAGGGGAGGCCAGTTTTGGGCTAGAGGGGAGAGGAAGAGTTGGGGGGTTAGAGCTTTGGAGAGGTGGTGAGATGAAAAGTTGGGAGTTTAGGAGTTAAAAAAATGAAGGGTTGAGAGGGCAATTAAGAGAAAGTTATTAGGTGGGGATTTATGCAAATTGAGCCCTCACCTCACCCTATAAATACAACCTCATTTCCTACCTCTCTTTTGCACCAAAAACAAATCAAATTAAGTGAAAGAAAAAGTAAGAGAGTAGAGTGTTCTCATTTTGAAAGAGTTCTTACTTGGAGAAGTTCTTGCTAGGAGGAGAAGGTCTTGCTAGGAGCTAGGAGTGGATTCCATCTTTCTCATTCTCAAATCTTCCATTAGTAGTAGGAGGTTTCATACTTTCTAGTTGTAGAATATGCATGCTAAAACTATAAATGAGTAGTATAAGTTATTATTGATGTGAAAAATATAGATAAAATTCATGCTAGTACAATATGTTATGAATAAAGATAGTTTTGTTGTGATCGAGAGAAATAGATACCATGCTAATTAAAAAGAAGAATTCTTTTATGCTATGAATCATGTTAGTATGTTTGCAAATTTTTTTGTACATGTTGAGTATTTGGAAAATTGTTGAAGAATGTCTTATTCAAATCATGCCTTAGATTTATAAGAAAGACGAAAGAAAACAAAATGAATTTAGTTAGTACGATGAGATGTGTTGACATATGTATATTTTGCCAAGTTATAATTGAAAATATAAACTATTGCATGAAAGAGTCTTTTTGTGAAATTCCCATGATTAAGTGACATGCTAGTATTGTTATGAAATTGTAATTTGTAAAAGTAGGAATGCAAACTAGTTTTATGAACACTACTCAAGTTTTATACAAGTCTATGTGAAAAATGAGAAAAAAAATTGTTTAAAGAAGTGGGAATAGAGTCTTAATGAATTTAAAAATTGTTGTTTACTGTTTTTAATTTCATTCTCAGCCAAGAAAAATTTTATTTCAAATTCTTAGAAAGATTTGATCTTTGGATAAACAAGTTGCATGAAAAAGAACAACTTTCTGAATAGTTTAAACAAAAGTACATTAGTACAATTCCTAAACAGAAAATACACTTGGACTTACTGGTTAGCTAGTGCAATACAGAGCATTGTTTATAGGAGATCTTGGGTTCGAAACTTGATAGTTACATTTATTTTTAATCCTTTTAAATTAATTCCGAAACCGAGAGTCGGTATATAACCATTTCGGCATAAGAACTTGACGCCAGAGTCCAATGGACTTATTTGCTAGCGGGTGTGGGTTTAGGTGTTGACTGTGTGTGACCGGGGGTCATGGGTTCGAAACCCAGAGCACCTCTTTTGATTTTTTTGTCTCTTTTTCTTCATATATGGAAATTTTAGTATGGGAAAACTTTAGATATAAACTTTACTATTGATATGAAATGAAATGGAAAATATTAAGAATGTTTTCTTGTATATTTTTGAGATATAAAGAGAGAAGTAATTTTGGGTATGGAACTTTGTAGTGAAGAAAAACAAAATATTATTTTTGTGAAGTGATTTTTAAAGAGAATTATACTTTGATTTTGTTTAAGAAATATTTTTGACATTGTGATAGCTTGGATTGGTTATAAAATTTCATGTGATGAAATTGTGTTCTTAAAAGGAATTCTTTTGCTTATAAAAATTATGAATGAATAAATAGATCATGAATAGTGATAAGACATTAATCATTTGTGAATAAGTTGAAGATGAAAATATCTAAGTTTAAGACATGTTCATTGAAGGGTATGTATACCCATGGTTTCTTGTACATGAAAAAGTTTGTGATTTAGAGTTAGTAAGACCTCGGGTACCGGCACTATTGAACTGAAAAGAGTTGAGATATGTTTTGAGATATGGCCATGGAGCTATCTCGTATTTTGTTGATCAAGTCCGGTAGGAGGTAAAACTAATTCTAGGCTTGAAAATTTATTAATGTCTTAAACTTAATAATTAGGCACATAAGTGAAGATGTAGTGGGCAAATGTAAGTGGGTTGCCTCTATATAATCGGCGGTGGACTCCGAGGCTATAGACCTAGTCAGCGGTGGATTCCGGGATTGTGGTTGCTCTGTGGGAGACGGACTTTTATTTATAAATCCGGGATTATGAGGACGGGTCAGCGGTGGATTCTGGGATCTTGAGTAATCGGGCGGATAGTTTGCCATACTCCAATGTATATACGTATACCGAGACTAAAGGGGCACTTGCGGAATAATTCGCACGATGTGGGATCTGTTATAACAGTCAGCAGTGGACTTCGGGGCTGGGATTCAAATTCTTGGAATGATCTAAACCTTATCTTATTACTGGGTAGTTGTCATGGCAAGGAATCAAACCCTTTATTGAGGAGTACGTAGGCGCTTGCCCTCGGACCTATGTAGTATGGGATGCATAGAATCCGAACAAGTGTGCATTAGTGTCATCCTAGTATAAAAATGTGTGCATTAGGCATTAGGGCATCGCTTACACTTACATGTTTAGCATAGTCACAATTTAACACTTCATTGTTCATTTAATTTTTTGTGGTTTGTTAAAGTATTGAGATCGTTATTTGTACGGTATAGAGAAGATGGCCGAGTATAACATTTTTGTCAGTTGTAAGTGACTGACGTGCCCACAGCTTAACATGCAGATAATGGACTTTTGTGAAGAAGTAAAGATGTTATGATGCAGTTGATGACTTACACTGTTAAAGTTCCACAAGTTGTATTTTATTTCATTGTTGTATTCTTCCGCTGTGTAAACAAAAATGTAATGAACTCTGATGTATTATTGAAAAGTTTTAATGTCCTTGTAAAATTGTACGTAGTGAAATAAAGATCTTGTGAATTCTCGAATTTGGTCTTATTTGGAATTCGGGGCGTTACATCACCCATCGCCTGGTGTTTTGTCCTCGTCGTCATCCCCTACCGCTGCACCCCCCTCATTGCCTCGCCATCGCCGAACTCCCTAGCTTTCGCTGTCGCCTCACCACATTGCTCCCATGTTTTCCTCTCCAAACAGAGCTCTGTCTCCACCACCCCACCACCGTCGTCGCCTTCCGTCGACTACTCCACATTCGAGCCTCGACGTCGCTCCCATTTTGCCGCCGCAGCATCGCCCACAGTCGTCGCCGCTAGTCGCCAGCCGAAGTTCCCTGCCCAGTCGCTGTGTTAAGAGAAGAAATGAGAAGGTTGGTTTGAATCTCAGCCATTCGATCTCATCAAGATCGTGACCATCATCAGATCTGATCTGATCTCCATCATCTTGATCGGATTAGAGCGATCTCAGCCATCCAATTATCTTGATCTTGATCGCCATCAAGATCCGTGCCGATCCGATCCATCCGATCTCGATCGTCGATCAACACCCTCATCCATTCAAGGCAAGTATCTTCTTGTACAATTTGTGTTTCTAGTACAAGCTTTTATTTGAAAATATTGCAAGTAGATCGTAGTTGTGACTCCTCTTTGGCTTATCGTTTGACAATCTTATTTTATTCCTTATCAACTCCATGATTATAAGATTCACAACCTTTCTTTGATATATTCGTTTCACAACTTTTTGGATCTATTTTATCTCCTAATTATTTGAACACATGAAACTAAGAACCACCTTGACTTGTAGATGCGTGTGGTATGATATATGTGTTGATCTTACTTTCTTTGAGTTGAGAAATAAATGTGACTTGCTGTTTTGATATCCATTACATCCATATTTGCATCACACTCTAATCTAGTTTCATAATGGTCATTTATCATGCCACTTGTTATATGAAAGAATTCACATATGCCGCTATTCCTGTCTTTGCTTTCTATTTTGACTTCGATAACATCAGAATCTGGACTTGAGTCCTAAACATGAAATTTAGCCCCAGATGTCTAGTTTACTACACTTTTGAAAGAATTGAATTCTGAGTTATGATTTGTGAGTTATCGCAATTTTACTGCTGCTATGTCTGAAATTGCAGATTCATATATTTTGCTGCTGACACTTTGCTTTACAATTAAATTAACCATGATACTAGTAAGATAATGAATTAAAATTTTGCATGCTGATACTAGACATACAAGAGAAAATTTTTTAGTTTTTCTAGAATTAATTAATGAATTTTTAGACCTGTTTCACAATTTAAAACACAGTTTTACAATACTGGCTAAACACGAATCCTGTATAGTTTGCTGTTTTGACACCTAATGCTATCACTTTCATGTATCTTGTTTATATGCTCTGGATTCAGTAGAGAGTCTAGTTTCTAGATTTTTCACGGATCCAGATTTGCATTCCTGTGGTAGCAGGAATCCCAGTTTTAATGCAGCAACGTCATGCTGTCCAGAATTGGAATTCTCGTCATTCTTGATATTTTAATTTATTTTGACCCTTGAATATGCATTCTACCTTGCTTAAACTTGTTACCTGTCCTTGACCATGTATACTTGCCCTATTTCGCACACCTTCATGCTTGGTTGATGATAAGAATAAATAATAAGTCGGGGTTAAGGGAAAGACCATAGTAGTGGACAATATAGGTAAGTGTATTCGGAAGGGGGCCCGTGTTTCCCATTACTTGGTTCATAAACTTGTTGTATCTTGAGTGTATTCACGAACCCATTAATTAGCTCATGAACTTGTTGTATCTTTAGTGCATTCATGAACCCATGGTTGGTTCATGAACTTGTTATGGAGTTAGTGCATTCACGAACTGGTTCGTGAACTTGTTACATTTTTTTGTATTCATGAACCTTGCTTACTTGATACTTGATACCTGAGTACACTGTCCTATAAAATCCACTACTAGGCCTAAACGTAACTTGTTTGTAAGTAGCAACCATGTGGTAAATAGTTGGGATGCATGAAGTGTAACATCCCGAATTCCAAAATACAACTGAATTCGAAGCTCCACAGGATCTTTACACTTCTTTCGCACAATTTTACAAGGAAATAAAGAACTTTTGTTACATCAGAGTTTACAATTACATTACATATTTACAGCGGAAGCAAATTACAACAATTTACATAAATTGAAATGTATAACACTTGAATCATTCCTTAATAGCCATGCATTCTTTGGTCTTGTTAACCACTTTATCCTGCATAGAAACTGTGGGCGCGTCAGTTGCTTACAACCGACGAAATATTATACACGGCTATCCTCTCTATGCCGAAAACAGTATAACGATTCTCAAATACTTAAACAATCACAAACTTGATCACAAACAGAACTACAAGGGGCTATCCTATATATGTCGTGTAGTGCGGTGCACTTAGTCCCTAATTCAGTTATGTATATTATATGACACTAATGCGCACTTGTTCAGATTCTATGCATCCCATACTATATAGGTCTGAGGGCAAGCCCTTAACTGTTCTTCATCATGTAGGGTTCCATCCCTCGTCATGACTTAAACTACTTCAGTAACTACGATAAGTATCCTAGATGTTCTATGAGTACGAGCTCATATCCAGACAGCCTGGAGGAAAATCCCACGCCATGTCACGACGTATCGTGAAGAACCTATGGACAATTCAGCCTCCGTCATGGGACATGACACCACCTGCAGTCACCAAACACCCCACGAGCGTCGCCTGCGGTACGGACTCCTGGAGACATATTCACGTCATGTCACGATGCATCATGAAGACAGCCTGTGAATACTCTCACACCGTAGCTCCGAGGCCCTCATACTCGTGTTTTTCTTTTATTTTCATCATGTCTTCACTATGTATCTAGTCCTTAGTTATTTGAAACATGAACAAAATTAATTCTTTAGAGTTAGCCCTTCCACTATACCGGTCTCAACCATTTATATCACATGATCCAAATCTTGGTCGCTTCATTTCAAATTTCATTTCAATATATTTCTTTTTGATGCCGGTATGAGGCTTAGCTACACTCTAGTTCTCAATTTCAATTCATAATCACAATATTTGAGTTCTCATACTCATATAGTTCTTTTTCACAATTAACATGATTTCCATTCTTCCCAATAATTCAATGTTCCAATTCAATTCATAATAATGTCATTCAACCAAAATAAGTTTTAGTTTCCGTACTATTATTTCTTTTCCTCCAAATTTCAAAAATCATATTTCTCATTTACTTTTCAAAGCACACATTACCCAAAATAAAAACAAAATTCTTAATGAAACACACTCCAAGTTCTTTTTACACAAAATCCCCTTTTATAAATCTAGCATAACTCAAAAGGTCACTTTTATACTTGTACTTGTGCAAAATATCGATTTTTATAAGGTTCTACTCAATTTTTCCTCTCACGCTATTTAAATCAAGTTGAAATAGTGTACAATTATTTTTCATGAAGTCTATATATTTTTATAACAATTATAGGATTTTTTCCGAATTTTTAAAGTCACAAATCAACAAAAAAAAACTTTAAAAGACCAAAAATTTTCACTTTGCTGAGTTTGGGGTTCGAACCAGCGACCACAGACCAACCACGTCTACAAGGATGGTTCGGATTCATTTGAGTCCAATCTCGAGTTCAGATTTCTCCAAAAGAAAATAAAATGAAAAAGTCTCTTGTTCGGTTTCAAACCTGAAACCAAGGCCAGAACCCACGCTACAGTAAGCGCCCAACACACCCACTAACCAATTAGGCTAAGTGGCCAACTGATATGAATTGGGTTTTAGGGGGTTTGATCTTAGTTTCGGTTCATTGAACTTTTTATGAAAAGTAACTAATATTAATTTCGTTTCTTCTCCATTTTCTTTCAAAAATTCCAGAACATAACTTTTATACATTTCTAACATATCAGTAAATTAAATCTTGATTTTTGACATAAAACATCACCTTTTCTATTTGACTACAAATTTGTCTACAATTTCAAAAATGTACAACCAAAATCGTTTCTTTTGTAAATTGGCATTCAAACTTCTCGTATTTCCTTCTTATTATAACTATTAATATTACTTAATTATTTCAGTAACAAAAATCCCTTTTTTCTCATTTTTAACCATTGAAATAGCAAATTCACCACTAAGCATGATTAACATTTCAATCCAATTAAGCATACAATCATGTCTCCTTGGTATAGCACAAATTATCAATTAAAGCATGGTAGAAATGTCAACATTAAACTAACTATCAAAATTTGCAACTAATTATCATTCTTTTCACACACAATCAAGCATTCTAATTTGTCTTGAGCATATGGCTAGAATAACTATGTCTCTTTTCAAATGCATCAACCATACTCTAACATGAACCTAGTTAGAAGTGTAAGAAAATCACCCACCTTTGATGGAGAGAAAAACAAACAAACTCCTAATGATCTCCTACAACGATTGAACGAAGTCGTCTCCTCCTAAATCAAGCCACCAAAAAGCTTCTCCTCCTAATGATGCCGCAACCCGAGCCTTGCCCCTTAGTGTAGACCGGCCTCCTCCTTGGATGAAGAACAAAATAGCACACAATCTCACAACTCCTCAATCTTTTGTCTCACTCAAATTACTTCTCTTTCTTTTCTTTCTATTCTTTACTTTTAAAAATTCTAAGTGTGGGAATGAAGAGTATAGGGAGGGGTATATTTATACAATTTTTTGGGGTGAATATAGGGCTAGGATGTGATCAAATGGTTAAAGATCAATTGTCTAGATGAACTGGGGAGTTATAAAAACTACCCATGAGACACAACCACCTCTCCACCACTTCCATCTCTCCCACATCCCTCCATCACAATCCGGCCTAGGGAAAGGTGTGCAATGTACACCCTAGTGCTTGCACGTGCCAACTAGTACCCCCTCCTTACAAGTGTACATGTGCATAAAAAATTATTTATTCATGACAAGAGTCTACAATACATGTTAAATTGTTTTAAAAGAGAAATAAGTTAAATGGGCTCACTAATGGGCCAATTTAACAATGGGTTTAAATAATTAAAATAATTAATTAATAAAGTGGGCTTAAAAGACAATTTGGGCTTTAGATTTTAATTAGGCTTTAAAAGAAAATAATTTTTGGAAAAAATAAGAGAGAACAAATACTATAAAAATATTTTATATGAAAAATTACACAAATGAAATCATACGTGCAAAACACGTAAAATCATAAAAATCTCATAAATCAAATCTAGGGTGTTACATGAAGTGCTACCTAGATAGAATTAAACATTAGACTTAAGAATAACTTCTTACTTGTTCACACTTGACACATGTCTTACTTGATACTTGTTACTTTATACTTGTTACTTGATATTTGATACAAATTACATGCTCACTTGCCACTTGTTCCTGCTACTTGTATTTGCTGCCCGATCCTGTTACTTGAGTTATCTTATTTGCTAGCTAGTCTCTTGAACTCCACTACTTGTTGCATCCCTATCATATCATGTTGTATACTCTTGATTCCATATCTTGTTTCATACTTTCTTGCATTTAATTTCTAACCCTTGCTTGTACTACTTGTGGCCCTAACTTACACTAAGGACATTTGTCTTTGTTTCTCCACTTTCTTCTGCATGATAAATATAGGTTTTGAAGATCAATTGCCTGCTGGAATTGGTGAGCAAATATTTTAGGCTTCGCTTGGGAAAAACTTGCTTTAATTATTTTTTATTTTAGTTTATTTAATTCTGTTACTACTTGAAACTTGTGACGAGCTTGTAGTCCCGAATTTTTTACTTTTGATCCAGATCTGAAAATTATTTGGGATATTTATAATTTGTTTCAAATGTTTTCTGTTGATTAATAAATTATTCATGCATGCGTGGTTGAGTATATTTTTGTTATATTTCTTGTTGTGATGCTGAGTCGATCCTACAGCTTATGAATGATGAAAATCATTCATTGGACTTTGTCACGTACTCGTATTCCATATTCCTTTTGAGAAGCGGAGCGTGACAGGAGACCTTATTGACCCCAATCATCTTGGGGTGAGCACAATGTGTGCATAGTTAATCCTATCGAAGGATAATTGCCCATGGAAAAGATCTGTGAACATATCAAAGAGATCATCTTTAAGGAGGTACCAAAATTTTTGAAAGAAGAATGAGGGAAAGCCGTCTAGTCCCGGCACGGAATCGCTATGCATGGAGAAGACGTCCAATTTAATCTCATTAAGGAGAAAGGTGACTCGATGGAAGAAAGATCATTATTCTCATCACCATAAAGGTGATCCCAATCCAAGAGGATAGAACGATTAGATGAAGTAACCATAAGGTTTTTAAAAAAGGAAAGAAAAGCAAAATGAAAGTCAACATTAGAAAGAAGTTCCGCGTCTACCTCAATAATTAATGAGATACGATTGCAACGTTGACGATGAGAAGCATAGTTATAGAAAAAAGAAGTGTTACAATCGCTTGACTTAAGACATTTAATCTTAGCCCGTTGGGCCCATTTAATGTGATCCAAGTTAAGAAGTGAAGAATATTCACGCTTACAAGCATTCCTCTGGGAACGATCACCCTCTGAAATAGTGCCTGATTCTTCAAGAAGATCAATAGAATGAATAGTAGCAAGGAAGGATTGCTTAAGCACTGAAGAATTACCAAATCTATCTCTATGCCAAATTTTACACCCATGCTTGACAGAGTGGAGTTTAAGAAGAATTCAGCCAAGGCTATGTGAACCAACAACAGACGAAAGACAATGAGAAATTAGATTGGCAAAAATCTGATCTTCCAACCAGAATTTCTCAAATCTAAATTTGTAAGGTTTGGAGAAGTTAAAATTAAGTTGAAGAGTAATAGGTACAGGATTAGAACAAGGATTCAGAAGAGATTGGACAAAAGAGTTATGGAAAAAGGAGATCCAGTCTTGCGAAACCAAGAAGCGGTCTAATTTTGTCATCGAAGGAAGGAGGCGCATATTAGACCAAGTAAAAGATCTACCATTAATCGGTAGGTCAACCAGTTGGAGGTTCCGAGTGCAATCATTAAAATCTTGAGAGTCCCTAAGGCTGGAATAATTGCCGAGCCTTTCAGCACGATATCTAGTGACATTAAAGTCGCCATAGAAAATCCAAAAACCGTTGATAGAGCTAGAAAAGGAATTGAATTATTGCCAAAATTTAAGTCGTCCATCAGCTGTCAACGGACCATAAATCGAAACAATGGTAAGAGCACAATTGAATTCAAACCAGTCAAAGGATGCAACTAGAAAGAATTTAAGACGGTGCACTGAGACTAATTTGAAAGAAGCAATATCGAAACCCAAGTGAATCCCACCACGAGCCTGAATAGCATCAAGGCTTATCCATTGGGAAATAAACCACCACCAAGGAGACGGGTTAAGGCAGGATAAATACAGTCGATCTTATATTCTTGAATTGAGATAAATCACAACAAATATTAGAGATCAACTGAGAAAATAGCTTCCTGCTTATGGCAGCTACCTAAACCACGAATATTCCAAGAGGCACTAATCATAAAAACCAGATTTCGTAGAAGCTCTCGCAATTTCAGAAGCATGGATAGAGTCGATAGAGTTCGGTCCAGAAGGGTCAAGGATAAAACCCATACGAGAGGCAAGGTCAAATATGTCCGGGTCAGACAAAAAGTCAAAATGAATTTGATAAATGGAGCCTAGAGGTTCATTAGAATTGAGTAAAGACGAAACTGGAGGAATCCCAAGATTTTGAATCTGTGCAGCTAAGGACGCTTTGGAGGAGGAGGATAGGTTCCCATTATTTTTTACTATAATGCGAGCACTACTGCGAATTAAGGGAGAAGAAACTTGATTCTTACAGAATCTATGTTTAGTATTTGAAAGAATAAGAGGTAAAAAAAGATTTAGACGAAGGACATGGGTTTGAAACCACTCCAATTTAGTCAGTAACCTCAACTAAAGCTTCAGCCTCATAGATTACAGGAGGAACATGATGGGGGAGAGGAGAAACAATCTGCACGGGAGAAATATCCTTAGGACAAGAGAAGAGTTGTCCAACGAAAGCATGGATTAGACTAGAAGGAGAGGTTAAAAAACCCAGAAGCACATGAAAAAAGAAAATGAACTAATATGTTGAATCACAGATTGGGGATTCCCCCGAAACCAAAGGAAAAAAAATGTACATCATCTAATCACATAAATTGAAAATAATAGGAAACTGGAGAAGTAAACAAAGTACCTTGCACCCGGAGTGTCTGATAGAAAGCTCTTTTTCTTCCCCCGATAGAAGGTTGTCGGACTCAACCCCAAAGGCAGTGGATGTATAGGAATAGCAAAGCCCTATGGATGGATAGTGGGTTTTGGAGCCGAAGAAGCTTGAACAGAAGCGACATATTTGTCCCAATCCATTGAATAATGTGGATTAACATTCCAAGCGAGGCAGGAGAGATCATCTGAAGAGGGGGGAATAATATAAGTTGCCGAAGTAGAAGCAAGAACAGACACAGTAGCAATCAGAGGCGGTTGTGAGGTAACAAGAGAAGGAGCAGAAGCCACTGAAAAGGCAGGCATAGTAGATTGATTTGGGGGATCCACTGAAGAAGCAATAGTTGGATTGATTCAGACCAAATTAGGAGGTTTGAATGGGGATCGAGATGTAGTCGAAGGTCCACCCCCCGATCTTTTGTTGAAAGAAGAATTAATAGGAGCACGGGATCTCCTTCTAGGGTTGGACTTGGGAGAAAAAAGGTGTTTGGTGGAAGTAGAGGGAATGTAACCCCTGTTTTCCGTTTCTGTATTTTGGGTTTGGGTTCTTTATAAAAAAAATCGTTTTCTTAAATTTATCTTATTCCAAAAATATTTTGTATCTCCTGTTAAAATCTATTCTATTCATTAATTGTATTTATTGTTATTTTCAAACAATTTTTATATTATACTAACCCTATTATTCTTGTTATTATTATTGTTCTGCTATTATTATTATTATTATTGTTATAAGTATAATTATTGTTACTGTTATTTTTAATACTATTATTATTATTATTGTTATTGTTATTGTTATTATTATTATTATTATTAATATTTCTATAAAATCCTAATTGTATATTTTATTAGTTATTGTATTTTCCTAATACCCAAAACCTATTTTTATTTTATTGGATTCCTTTTTTTAAAACCCTGTATCTAATTAATACCTGTCACCCTTCAGCCTATTTACCCAACTACCCAGACCCAATAATCCATTAAACCCTATAACAATCACCTACTCTACCCATTACCCATTCTAAAACCCAATATACTTTAACTAAAACCCTAATACCCAATATCCACTACCCAAACCCGTTTACATAAACCCTAACCCTATATATACAACTTGTTCACCCTACCCAGCCATTTCATCTTCTTCTCCTCCCTCTCTCTCCCGATTCCCCTAACCCATCTGCAACCCCTGAAGCCAGCGACTGCAGCGCGCCACCCTGGCTTCCCCTCCTCTTCTCCTCCTTGCAATGCACTGCCCTGTCGCCTTCAGCGACGCCAGCAACTACAGCGAGTCGTGACCCTCTTACGCCATCCCCTGTGCCGCGCCACCTGCAGCCAACCCCGTAGTCGACTTCTCCTCCGGCTCGACCACCCTGTGCACTGTGTTCCAACGTCGACTAGCAGTAGCCGCAGCAAAGCATCTTCCCTGTGTCTCCTCCCGCCGCCAGTCGCACCTCCCTGTGCTGGCCTCCCCCCATTGCCGTCCTCCGCCTTGCTGCCAGCCAGCCACTGCAAGCTAGTCGCACCTCCTCCCTATGTGTGTCGTTCCTGTGTTGTCCTCAGCTGACCACAGCACCAGCAGCCCCCGTGCCCTCCCTGTGTCGCAACTCCACCTCCGAGCACCTACTATGCGCCGTGCCGACCGCCTGTCTATTGTCGTCTTCCCGTCGCAGTGTGCCACAGCCAGTTGTCGCCAAGCCAGAGTCGATGCCCATTGATGGGTGTGTTGTTTTGATCAAGGGTAATGTGAGTCATCGATCACCGTGATCATCTTGATCATCATGATCATGTCCCCTTGGTTTTGATCCTTGGCTGTCCGATCTTCATCTCTTGATCTTGATCTTGATGGTTTGAATCTTTGTCGTTCGATCGTGATCATCATCACCTTGATCTAGACCGTCCGATCTTGTTGATCTTGATCTTGATCTTGATTTTTGATCTTAGTCATCCGATTGTGTTTGTGATCGTGTTCGTGATCGGTTGTTTGTGGGTTCGTTCGTTCGTTGTGTTTGTTGCCCGGGAATTTGTTCCCGTTATTCTCTTTGCACCGCCGTTCCTATCATCGTCTCTCAGGCAAGTATTTTTTTCTTTGTGTAATACAACTACTAAATACCGCTGTAGTGTAGTTGGGTTCTAGAGACAATTCGTGTGCGAATCCGCTGTTATATATTGTCTCTATTGTGTTGATTCGATCATAGTTACCTCACAACATACACGACATGAAACAACTAGGGATGACCACTTTTTGGATGTATATATGCATGCTATTTTGTGATATCGTATAATTGATGTGTTATTCATGCTATAACTTGTTGTGGACTTGCAAAATACCCTATATCATTGTTTGGGCATCTAGTACACTATATTTCATGTTTGGGTTGATTTGGATGAGTTTTACATGAACTAGATGATTTTATGTTCGAAGAATAATTCTGTATTTTCTATTACTTTGCTTTTGATCAGTATTTTAGACCTTATTAAGGTCAGTATATTAAAATTATTTGAGAACATGAATTGTAAAGAAATCTATCTATTTTTCAACCCCTCTGATAGATCTCAGTTTCGTTTTATGAGTTGCGAATTATGACTGTTTTACTACAGAGGTGTATAAGAAATTACAGATTTGATTTTATGAGAATTCTGGAGAGTAATCTATTTTTATTCTGATGTTAAAAGTATTATTTTGATCCAATATTTTGCTGAGTATAACTAGAACTGATTAGGATTAACCCTGAATTTTTGTGGATTTATTTGATTATTTTTACAAACTATTTATTCTATACTTATAAACGACTACTATACTAGCACATTTTTCTTGCTGCTCTGTAAAGGAACCTAACTTCGACCTGATTCTACTTGTTGCCTCTAAAATCTTTGTGAATATGAAAGTTATCCTACTGTATCTATTTTATCAACCTTTTGACGGATCTGAATTTCAATTTGTATTTTATGAGATATTGCTGTTTTCGTACTGCAATGTTTAAAATTCCAGATTCACAAAACTACTGCATCGTGATGTTTTCTGATTTTTGTTGACTAAACTATTTATATTGAAAAATTATGAAACTTTATATTCTGATGCTGCAAATATTGGGGAATAGCCCAGATTTTTCATGGATTTAATTAATGAGTTTTCATGCTGTTTTCCTGACTTTGAATACAAACTTATGATTTATGGCTGAACACATTTTCTGGATTCAAACCTATTTTGAGACTTGTTTTTGAGAAATACCATATGACTTATATATATTTCTGGATTCGATCGGGATTCTATTTTCCAGATTCTTTGATGGATCCAGATTTGCATGTTTATGGCAACGGGAATTCCTGATTTAGTGCAGTACTGTCTTGTTGTCCTGAGCAAGAATTCTCATTGGTTTATTCTTTTATCAGTTCTTTTTCATCAGTATATGTTTATCTTTCAACCTGAACCTGTTACTTGTTCATGCCATATTATTCTTGCTCTGTTTGTGACACGTATATTCCTGTTTGATAATAATAATAAATAACCAAGCCAGAGTTAAGGGAAAGATCTAGTAGTGGACAATATAGGAGCCTGTACTCGAAAGAGGACTCATGTTTCCCGTGTGACATGTTTACCGATCAAGTTTACCGACCAAGTTACTGATCAAGTTTACCGACCAAGTTTATTTTCTGTTACCGATTAAGTTTACCGACCAAATTAATTACATGTTTACCGATCAAGTTTACCGACCAAATTCTGTGATTCTGTGATACCCGAGTACATAACCTATAGAATCCCCTACGAAATCGAAACGCAAACTTGTTTGAATGTGGCAACCATGTGTTAAAAGTATGGACGCATGAAGTGCTACCTAGATAGTAATAATACAAGACTTGACATGACTTAATACCTGATACATGATTACCTGTTACATGATATCTGTTACCTGTTTACCTGTACATGCTACTTGATACCTATTACATAATACCTGTTACATGCTTGTCTGATACATGTTACCTGTATACCTGATTACCTGTTTACTTGTTCATCCGTATACCTGGTTACTTGCTTGCTTGACACTTGATACATGTTACCTGTACTCTTTTAGTATATTATGTTACTTGATTTTGTTTCTTGATTCATGTTAGTTATCCTGTTTTGTTATCATGCCTATTCCATACTATTTGTTATGTTTTTCCATGTACTTGTATCCTGCACTACAAGCGGCCCGTAACATGCATTGACGGGAGTTTTGTTTTCTTTTTCCTCTTCTTGCAATTTATTAAATTGCTGATTTTGGAGATCAGCTGCCAGGTGGAGTAGGTGATATGAGTGCTGGAGTTTTGCTATTATTATTGTTATTTCATGTTGCTTTAAACAACTGTATTTGATACTTGGATTTATTTTGTATTTGGGCGATGTGACCCAGGATTATTGACTTGTTGAGATCTGGTTTATTTGAGATTAATATATTTGTTTCAAATAAATTCCTGTTAGTATTTTAATTCATATATGCATGCTTGGTTGACTTTTCTTGCTTCCGACTCTGATTATTCTTGTGAAATGTTGTAAAGATCCGGACAGGTTATGGATGATGAAAATCATTCGCAGGGCTTAGTCACGGATCTGTATTCCATATTCTCCTTTTGGGAAGCAAAGCATGACAGCGAAGCTTTTCTACCCTCCGTAAAAGAGCCAGGAGGTATAGTAGGATTCCTCATAAGAGACGAAGGTGCAGGTGCAGGTAAAGCCAAAGCAGTAAGCATAGCAATGGAAGAATCATGACAGATAATTGAAATTGGATACGCCACATCTTCAATACGAATAGAATAGGTAGAGACTATGTCAATAAAGGGATTACATAGAAATTCAGTTTCAACTTGTAGGCATCCCGACGCTAATAAGGTAGTCGAAGACGTACATGTGAGAGCACCAATACATTTGGTCATCTCTGCCACAAAGTAAGGGGAATCATAGAAAGGGGGAAGGCCTATACTGGTGGCTTTAGTAGGCTGATGTTGAAGCGGCGGAAGAGAAGAACCCATGAATGTCCATTTACAAAAGACATGGTTAACAGAACCGATATTGAATGATTTTTTGGTAACCAAATCAAGAAAGATACCAGATGAAGGGCACTTAATCACAATATCACCATTCGAACATGCATTCACAGCCCAAGTCCAGTTTGAGCAATTACAAGTGTTATAGAGGAATGCGTCAATAGTGGAGTTGGAAATAGACCACCAGCCATAGAAACCACACCATAGCAGTCCAAGCTGTCTTTTTTAACTTTCAGATCAGGTGAGAGAGAGCAAAAAACCACCATAAGAGGAGAATGGAGGGATGGGGCAGAGGAAACAGGCGTAAAAGGAGTAGTCGTTGGAGAAGAAACAAGTAGCACCTGTGAAGCCAGGGTCAAAGCAGCAGGTAGTGACTATGAAGAGGAAGCAGCAGTAACATGCAACATCTGGGAATGAGGGGTGGGAGGAAGGCCAGATGGTTCTGAAAGTTTGGCACGTTTAGGTTTCTGAGCTTGGATCTCTAGTAATTTGTACCACAGGGAAGGGAAATTAAGAGCTGCTAACACCTGATCCAAAATAGGAGCCCCTATAAGGAGGCCGTGAAGATGTTGAAGCGAAATACAACTATTTCTAGAATGACCCGATTTCTCACAGAAAAGACATTTGATCATGTTCTTGCAATAGATTTTGAGATGCACAGGATTGAGGCAACGAAAACAAAGGGGAAAGAGAAGAAGACGAGAAGGTGCTGGAAATCCCCTTACGCTTGAGCATAGGAAGCTGCTGAAGAGCGGGCCGATGAGAGAAAATGGACTGGGACTGAATAATCCCCCCCCCCCTTTCACTACTTCAATCCATGAAGATGTTAGGTTCCAACGGTAGTCTCAGAACAAATACACAGCAAAAAAAATTATAATAAAATATCAAAATCTAGTCATGGATCCATGCGAAAACCATAAATTTAGGAGTTATACCTTGAAGATGGATCTGCTGTCTCCAATTAATATCGATCACAGCACTGCAATATTGCTGTGCCTCTACGATATCCACACGAACGAATCAAATCAAGTTTTCCCACACGCCGCGGTGCTAGCTGCTGGAAGGGGATGTTCCTCATGATCTCTCTCTCACATAGTTTCTGTGATGGCTAGGGCTTTCCCATGTACACCTTTACCACAGATACATATTATATATATAGCTGCAGAAAATCAACCCTATGAGAGAAATGAGGCTGTTGAACTCACAATCTGACATGGTTCAGATTCGTGTATGGGCATTTGAACTTTAGTCAGCCCATTTAATCTAATTAAATGTCCAACCAATGTCAGGAGTCCAAGTCTTACTTGGATTCCCAATTAAATTCATCTTATGAATTTAAATCTCAATTTCGATCCATTCTAGGTGTGTGACCCTGTAGGTTCCCGTTACGTTGATAGTAATACTAAAATCATATTCTAGTATACAAACAATGAGCCATATCTAGCAATACATCATTGCTACTCAAGTAACAGGAATGTCAGTGATTAGATATAACCTATCTGTGACCAATGTTACTATGTAGTCTAGTCTCTTTGTCCAGATATCTTAATTGACGACAAGGCATAGAGCGTGTCACCATTATATAGTTCAATGTTTGGCTTCTTGATATCCGAGTAGACTTACTAAAACAAATGAGCTCAATATCACATATTGACTCATTTGAGCATGACCATGCATTTTGCAGTCTCACTCAATCAAGGGGCCATAGATATCGCTCATGTTATGTAAGAGGAACAAATCCTATCAAGTCACTCACATTCCTCCGCATGATTTGTAGTATGCCCAATGGTTGACTTTATAATTACCTTATTATAGGCAACGTTTGACGACATTAAAATATATTACTTCTCATGTAGGGAATCATAGTGACTTCAAGTCAAATGACTATATACACCATGGTCACTGTGAGAACCGCTTATGAGACTCACGTAACGATCCAAGCAGCATTTTCATGATGGGTTAGTCTAGTACATTATTATTCTAATATGTACCCATGTGACGACTTGATATCTCATATCCATGACCCGTGAGATATGGTTATCAGTCCACGGACATACTAGTCTCTATGTATTATTGTTGTCCTAGTTCACAATAATACTTAACTAGAGACATTTAAGAATAGTGTTCTGATTATAACCTATAGGATCTCATAATCAAGTCATGCACTTGATATTCTATGATATTGAACCTACTATTCTAAGGATTTTATTATGTTCATTTAATCACAATAAATAATACAATAAATAAAATGCCTCATATATAAAATAAGTATCATGATACAATATAAACTAGTAATGCCAATACACAACTGCCCACAAGGCATACACCAACAGAAGAGTCCATGGATAAGCCCATGGTCCATCAAGACAAACAGGAAGAGAAGAACGGAGAGGAAAGAAAAATACACAATATGTCAATATCCAATTGAACCGTCACTGTAGTAATTAAAAGGAGGAAAGGAAGGAACTAAAAACACCAAAAGATGCTTAAAAAAAAAGTAAATAGACAACCAAGCGAGCCCCTCAAAATGGGAGGTAAAGCACAAGATGCCTAAAAAAAGAATTAGAAACCCCTAAAAATTGAGTGTGAAGAGCAGAGGGATAGAAAATAAAACAGCGGATAACAGAGGAACAAAACCCCTAAAAATAACGGGGAACAACAGAACCATTAATCGAGAAGTTAAAAGGACACGAGAAATAATGGTTACGTAGGCTGGGACTCCGAAAAAATGAACTCCGGAACGACGAGTCAGGAACATGAATTGGAGGGAATGCAGAAGGACAAGCACTCTCACCAAGCACACGTCTGAGGAGAAGAAAACCACCAGAGAGGAAGAGAGGCCAGAGCGAGCGAGCTCAAAACGAGAGGATCAACGAGGAGGAGAAAAGAGGATGTGGGTCAGAAGCAGAAGAGGAGATCTACAAGATTAATGAAGGGGGCAGAGAGATAGGGCGTAGGAGGAGCCACATCTGGATGAAGAATGGTAAGGGAGAGAGGGTTCTATTTTCTGAAAATTCAGAACTTAATGGTGGAGAGGGTTTTGACTTTGATCCTGTTATCCGCATCAGCTAGTATAGAAAATTCCAAAGGAAAAACAGAAATTAAAAAACCACAGCCTTCAGCACGACACTTGCTAAACCACCCAATTAGCCGGTTGGTTGCCCTCCCGAAACGCATGTGATATAGTTGCTGAACCTAAGCATTGAAGGATCCGCTTAGTATCCAGTAGCAATGGTGGGAATACTATCCCCCATTCTTCCCTTGCAATTATTTGAATAACTATAAAAGGTTGTCACCTTCGACTCATATCTGAGTATGAGGAAAGGATATAAGTACTTCCACCACATCCATCCAAACACCCCAAACTTCTGGAGCTGACATTCACTACTTCATAAGCACAGGACCGGCCCAAGGATAAAATAATCAAAGCTAGGACTTTAGGTCTCAAAAGAAAAAATTATCTAAAGAATAAAGCCTCCTCACGTACCGAACCCGAAATTGATTACAATAATATAATAATAAAGGCCTCATCAAATACCAAAAAGTCCGAAATAGACTTCCTCACATACCAAAAAGCCGAAATTGATTACAATAATATAATAAATAATTTTGCACATCAAAAAGCCCGAAAAATAACATTTAAATAAAATTTATTAATTTTAACAAAATAATATTATAATCCAATCTCATCCCAATCTCTAATCAAATAATCCAACAACTCCACCTTTTGAAGAGATATCAAAAGACCCATCAAAGTTCAATTTAATGCAATCCATATCTGTGGAGGCTCCCAAGTAACGGTAATAATTTCCTTACTAGTCACCTTAGGATTTGGACTAAAGGGCATGCACTGCAACAAGGAATTATGTTGCAAATTTCCACATCTGAATTCCCACATGAAAAAATCATTTGACACTGCCTCAAACAGAACTTGATTCATGTGCTTCCAAATTAACCAAGCCGCATAGCATACCACTGATTGGTACTAAGGGAGAATACGACCACACTTTCTCAGATCCACCTATGACCAACTCCACCAGTCCTCAATATCACTAAAAATCTGATGAAGTCTAGTCTAGACATTGAAAAAACATATGAAAGCAACTCTGAGCTGTTAGATGATAACGAGGACATAACCTGCCCTTATTATGCAAATAAATTACAAATATGAATGGCCGCATCAGTTTCGACAACCAAACTTTGACATTGTTAACCACATGAAGCTTCCATATCCACTTAAAACAAGGACGTTGAAGCGAACTATCCAATGTACAACATAGCTGTGACAGTGTAAAAATGGCCTGAGGCCCATCCAAGGCCCAATACAATTTCTATTCAGAAAAGCAAGAATACCGACCTGGCTCGGCTCCGGACCCCTTCAGGGTCGGCGCCGAACCTCGTGTTTTGCCCCCACAGTGCCTGCTTCCTCGTACTGACGAGCCTCAGTATCCCCCGGAGTCCGATCCGGAGCAGTCCCTCATGCCGTCCCCCCTCTCTGGCGGGGCGGAGGGGTGACCTGGCGCAGCCTAGGCCCTCCGATTCCCCCAGAGACTCAGAGGACTCACGATGGGCCACGTCAGCTCCAAATACCGCCAAGGGTTTCGTCACGTCAGCCCTATACCACTCCTGGTATCACCGCAACCGCCCTAAACCCCCTGGGCCTTCTGCCACGTCAGGCCCATGGTCTTTCGGAACCAAACCCAGTTGGGATTCTCTATAAATACTAGACCCTCATCCACCTTTCGAAGGTAATCAATCTTTTACCACTTAAATATACCTAGTTATTGCTACTCTCTCACAGAGACTGACTAGAGCGTCGGAGGGTCCGCCACCGGGACAAACCCCGGTGTTTCAGGACCGTCTGCAGGTACACAAGACCTCGGATCCGACCCTTCCGATCCGAGCCCAACCTTCAACGCCTTTCCGAGCTCATCGTAGGCCCCAGAAGGTCAACCGAAGGTCGGCAGACGAGCGGCAATCTCCTTCAATACAAATTGAGTTCGAACTCACACCTGGTGCTTCCACACGTGCCTCAGAAATAAACAGCATCAGGTTGGCGCCGTCTGTGGGAACAGCTGCTCCAGAAGCCGAATCTTCATGACCTCCAAAGGCAAGGGGGCTGCTCCCTCCGTCAACCAACGGGACCCGCCCCCACCCTCTGATGAAGCCGGGCCCCGCACGTCGAAACACAAGGCTCCCCCTCGGGAGTCCCAAACGAGCGTCGGCGGGACAGCCCAGCCCGACCTACAAAGAGTAATCCTCAGCCGCAAGGTTACCCACAACTGGGGAAGGGCCGCTTCCAACTCGGCCCCGAACCATCCGAGGAGGACCCACAGGGATGACGGCCCACGGGATCGGCAAGGTGATAGGAACCGGGGATCACCAACACCGAAGCCTGACCCAAACCGCACCCAGGGTCAGGATCCCGAATACGAGGTATCCCTGGATACGCCCTTCACCCTACACAACATCCACGGGGGACCGGTGAGGGGAGAAAATGATGCTCCCCAAAGAACCTTCACCCAGGGGACGAACGCCATTCGGTACAGCCCCTCCCCTGAGCTACAACCGCGGCCAGTCTCCTTCTCAGGAGAGGGCCCCGAAGGAATTCACCTCCCCCACAGCGGGGGCCTCGTCGTTAGCCTCAGCATGGCCAATTGCGAAGTTCGCCGAATCCTTGTTGACAGCAGCAACCCGGTAAATATTCTCTTCCTCAGAACCTTCGAAAGCCTCAGATTGCCCAGAGGGAAACTCAAACCAGCGGGAGGCACGTTGCTTAAGCTTGCGGGCGTCCCGATCATGGTGAAGGGAATTATTACCCTCAACGTCACCACTGGACCGGATCCTGTCAAGAGGACCGAGTCCTTGGATTTCATGGTCATCCACGCCAAGGCGGCCTACAACGCCATCCTCGGCAGACCCGGGCTAAACTCCATCCAGGCGATACCTTCGGCCCACCATCGGGAACTCAAAGGGAGAAGGGGCGTACCCCCCCTCAGCACGGGCGTACTCCCCCTCAGCGCCGTTGAACTCGAACCCGAGAAAGACGGCCCCGCCCCCGAGCCCGTGGACGAGCTGGAGGAGATCCTATTCGACGCTGAAGATGAGTCCAAATGGTTCCGGGTGAGCCGCTCACTCGCCGAGGACCTGAAGGCGGGCATCATCGCTTGCGTCCGCCGCAACGTTGATCTCTTCGCTTGGAAGCCCTCCGATATGCCCGGAATCTCCGAAGACTTGATCATGCACCGACTGAGTGTCCTCCCTGACTCTAAACCGATCGTCCAAAAGAGGCGCAAAGTCGCCCCGGAGAGGCAACTAATTATAAAAACAGAAGTGGACAAGCTCTTGTCCGCTCGATTCATCCAGGAAGTCACCTACCCCGAATGGTTGGCCAATGTCGTCATGGTGAAGAAAGCTACAGGGGGTTGGCGAATCTGCATTGACTTCACGGACCTTAACAAAGCGTGTCCAAAAGATCCTTTCCCCCTCCCGCGCATCGACGCTTTGATAGACGCGACCTCAGGGCACGAGCTACTGTCCTTCATGGACGCTTTCTCGGGGTACAATCAGATCCGGATGTTTCCGCCAGACATCCCCAAGACCTCATTCGTCACCGACCAAGGTCTTTATTGTTACCGTGTCATGCCCTTCGGGCTGAAAAACGCCGGTGCCACGTACCAGCGACTCGTCAACAGAATCTTCAAGGACCTGATCGGCCGCAACGTAGAAGTTTACATCGACGACATGCTTGTCAAGAGCCGGGCTGGGCCGGACCACGTCGCCGACCTCGAGGAAGCCTTCGGTGTCCTCCGACGCCACAACATGAGGCTTAACCCGGCTAAATGCGCCTTCGGCGTCTCCACGGGGAAGTTCCTAGGGTTCATTGTCAGCCAGCGCGGCATCGAGGCAAACCCCGAAAAAATACAGGCCATCATCAACATGTCCCCACCCCGGAATGTCAAAGAAGTTCAGAGGCTCACGGGTCGGTTGGCGGCGATCGGCCGTTTTCTCTCCAAGTCAGGGGAGAAATCTCTCCCCTTCTTCAAGGCCTTGCGCGGGAAAGGGGGCTTCGAGTGGGGTACCCCTCAACAAGAAGCCTTCGAACAGCTGAAACGGTACCTCGCCAACCCGCCTCTCCTCAGCAAGCCCGAACCAGGCGAGCCGCTTTGGCTCTACCTGTCCGCCTCGGACCACGCCCTCAGCGCCGTCCTCGTCCGAGAGGAGGCAGGAGTTCAGAAACCCCTGTACTATGTAAGCAAAGTGCTACACCCGGCCGAGACGAGATACGCGAAGATAGAAAAGGTAGCCTATGCCCTGGTTATGGCAGCCCGAAAACTCCGACCTTACTTCCAGGCCCACTCCGTCCGAGTTCTGACCGACCAACCGCTGAAGACCGTCCTCCACAAGCCCGAAAACTCCGGCCGATTAGTCAAGTGGTCGATCGAGCTGAGCCAGTTTGACATCAGCTATCATCCCAGGGCAGCCATTAAAGGGCAGGCCCTCGCCGAGTTCATAACTGAATGCACTGTCTCCGAGCAACCTGACGTAGAAGAGCCGGATCTGACCTGGGAGGTCTTTGTTGACGGCTCATCCTGCGAAACGGGGAGTGGGGCGGGCGTCATCCTTCGTGGCCCCGACCAATTCCTACTTCAATACTCCCTGCGCCTCAACTTTCCCGCCTCCAACAACGAGGCAGAATATGAGGCCATGATCGCCGGACTGACCCTCGCCCACCGAGCCGGTGCCAAGCGAATCCGGGCGTTCAGCGACTCTCAACTCGTGATCCACCAGATCAACGGAGAGTACGAAGCCCGCGACGACCGAATGGTGAGATATTTGGCGGCGGTCCGACGGCTCTTGGCGCTCTTCGACAACACTGCGGTTGTCAGAGTCCCCAGGGAACAGAACGCCCAAGCCGACGCGCTATCCAAACTCGCCTCTTCTTCCTTCGAAGGCCTCGATCGTACGGTGCTCGTCGAGGTCCTCTTGGAGCCAAGCATCCTTAGCCCAGAGCCGGAAGCAATGTGCGTACAAGAAGGAACCAGCCCGGACGACTGGACCACTCCCATCCGAAAATTCTTGAGCCAGGCCGAGCTTCCTGAAGACAAAGCCGAGGCCAGGCGAATCAGAATCCGAGCGGAAAGGTTCGTCATAATCGATAACATCCTCTTCAAACGCTCGTACACCCTGGCCGACGGCAAACCCTACCTCCGCTGCCTCGCCAAGGACGAGGCCAGCTACGTCCTCAAAGACCTGCACGAGGGGATCGGCGGATGCCACATGGGGAGTAGGACGCTTGCCCGAAAGGCTCTGAATCAAGGGTACTATTGGCCCACCATGCTCCAAGACTCGCAAGACTTGGTCAAGAGGTGCGGCCCCTGCCAAAGGTTCTCTCCCATCAAAAGGCTTCCTCAAGCCAACCTCCGATCCTTGGCGAGCCCTACGCCCTTCGCCATGTGGGGAATGGACCTTGTGGGGCCCTTCCCCCCAGCGGTAGGACAGAAGAAATTCCTGATTGTCGCCATCGACTACTTCACCAAGTGGATCGAAGCCGAACCGCTGTCCAGCATCACCGAACGCCAAGTGCAACAATTCTTCTGGAAGAACATCATTTGTCGATTCGGGATCCCCCGAATCCTCGTCACGGACAACGGAACCCAGTTCCAAGGGCAAAACTTCCAATCTTTCTGTCAGGACATCGGCATCCAGCAACGTTTCTCCGCCATTTGCCACCCTCAATCCAACGGCCAAGCAGAAAATGCGAACAGGCAAATCCTCGATGGCCTCAAAAAGCGCCTTGACAGTTCCCCCAAGGGGCTCTGGGTGGAGGAGCTGCCCAGCGTACTATGGGCACACCGAACCACGCAGAGGATCCCCACAGGGGAGACACCCTTCAATCTGACCTATGGGACTGAGGCAGTCATCCCCGTCGAAGTCGGATTGCCTTCCCCCCGGATCATAGCCTTCGATGAAGACGACAACGCGTCCGCCCTGAGGGCTAACCTAGACTTCGTCGCCGAGGTACGAGAAAAGTCCGCGGTCCGAAGGAGCATTTATCAGCAACGGATCGAGAGATTTTACAACAAGAAAGTCCGCCCCACCAGCATCCAGGCAGGGGACCTAGTGTTGCGAAAGCTATCCGTCTCTGACCCGACCAAGAAGAGGAAACTGGCTCCCAACTGGGAAGGCCCGTACCGCGTAGTCGAGGCGGTACGCCCGGGTACATACCGACTGACGGATATGAATGACCGACCCATCAGCCGACCCTGGAACGCTGAGCACCTCATGAAATTCCGGGGAGAGCAAGCTTAGGCTCCAGCGTGGCTTAAGTAAATTAAAAGTTTTTGTAAACATTCATGTGTAAAGGGCCACTTCGGCGACCCCCCCCCCCCCCTCAGTCTGGTATAAAAGAAGTCTCTTCTGTCAAAAGTTAAATACCTCGGCAACGCCGACCCGGTACCGGGCAAGGCGGGCGGCATCAAGGTTCTCCCTCGGGTCTCATCCCCAAACGCCTCGGCAGGTGCGACCCAACAACGGGCAGGAGGTCTCCCTGTCGCCCCGCATCGATTCCTCACGAATCAGCGGAGCCCGACCTCGCCTAAACCACCCTTCACCACCCCGATAACCAGAGCAAAGAAGGAAATGAAAGCTTTATTCATACTCTTTTATTTTTTGTACGGAGAAAACAAGCAAATACCGTTACAGAACCACTCCCCTCATCTCAAACTAAAGGGGATCTCCGACTTAGGGCCCCTCGGACCCGGTAAAGGGAGGAACCACTCCGACCAAACGACTGGGGACTCTCTCCTCGTCATGACGATCCTTCGGTTCCGCCATCGTCGACACCCCGGCCACGGAGCTCTGGGCATCCACGGATCGAATGCGCTCCATCAGTGGCAACGCCGAGGGAGCCCCCTCTGCTCGCCGATCCCTCGAGGAAGATGTCGAAACACCCAACATGGTCCTATAGCGGTGTATCTCCATCTCCTTTTCCACTATCACATCGCGAAGAAGCTTCTCGGAGGAAGGCCTCTGCACCGAAGAACTTGACATGGTGTATCCAAGACCAACGCCCCCTAGCTCCCGATCCACCATCGCCCTCCTCAGCTGGCTCGCCTCCTCACTCAGGGCTTCAGACTTGTTCCTGTAATAATGGAAGGCCGCATCAGTGTCGCGAGCCCTCTTTCGATACCGAACCAAGGTGGCCTCTAAAGCCTCGACCTTGCCTCGAAGCCACGCCACGTCGGAACGAAGGGGGTCCACCTCAGGAAGGGGAGCTGTGACCTACAAGAGAACCAGCCCGCTCAAGACATATATGCAAGGAGGTTCAGAAATTTTTCAAAGTTGGAACACTTAGCCAGCCAGAAAACCCTCTTTTTATAAATTCAGTTTCCCCATACAAAAAATGCGGTGGCCAGTCCGCGGAAGGCAAATACAATCGAGAGAAGGAAAAAGAAAGACAAAAATTATACAGCGGGTTTTCCCACCTCGATATCAGCCGGATCCGTTGGAGGGTCGGTAACCAATTTGTCATCTGACCCTTGTCCGCCAGGAGTCTTCGGTGTCCCCTCAATCTCCATATCATACTCGAAGTTGGACAGGTCGATGGTCGGATAAAAGTGCCTCACATGGCTGAGGGCCTTCGCATAACTACTATCCTGGGCATTGATCACCAGGATCTGACACGACTTAGTCACCTCATCCTTCTCCTTCTCCGACCTCTCCTCCAGAGCCGACCTCGCCTTCGCCCATTCCTCCTTCTCCTTGTCAAAAGCCACCTTCGTCTCCGCCTCCCTCTTACGAGAGCCTTCGAGCTCTCCCTTCAATTCCGTCACCTCCTGCTCGGCCTTGTCAGCCCGATCTCGCTCTCGCTGCACCGCCGCCTCGTAGAGGCCCTTCACATGGGCCCCCTGCACGGTCGCCTGCCAGGACCAGACACTACTAAGAAATCTTCCTTAAATAACATCACCTGAAAGCTAGGAGGTTCGATCGACTTACCAGCACCGTGGCCTGCGCAAGACGAACATACGCCTCGTCCAGGGTCTGGGACTTCATATCCGAGCGGTCCCGAGGGGTCGCCAACTTATCTGCAACCTCCACGGCCTGGCGCCCCCGGACCAGGCAATCACCCTCGCGGATCGACCAATCCGGCACCCACCTTCGCCGAAGCCTCTCCTCAAGTCCGGGATCCACCGGGGGACCCTTCCCCTTATCAGGCGCGGCGGCCGCACCCTGATCCGAACCCCCCTGGACCACGACGTCCCCACACGTCTCTGATCGAGTCCTCTTCATCCTCGGCTGAATGGGGACCTCGGAGACGACCTGGGACAACTCGGTGGTCTTCACCGCGACATCCTTCTTCTGGCCCTTCGTCTTCCTCATGGCGAGCCTCAGCGCCTTAATCGACTCCTCATCCATTCCTGTAAAGAGATCTATTAAGAACAAATGAGCAAAAAAGTACAAGAAGAGTGTGAGGAAAGAAACAACCACGTACGAGGCACGGCCGGGCTGGGGCTCAGTCCGACGTTCGCCAGGTGGGCCTCCGTCACCTTCCCCCAATTAATGCTATGCGACAGACGGAGGCGCTCAACGAGTCTCCACTCCTCCGCCGTCAAATCCCCTGGCCCCGGTGCTGGGTAGCTCGGCTTAGTATGGTTCCACCGAGTAGGGATAGCCCAAGGGTCCTCACTCCGGATCACCAGATACTTCTTCTTCCAGAACTTAATGGAATCCGGATGACCGTGGACAACCTTCGCCTTACCTCGAGGCGAGATATAATATACCCCTTCTGCTGATGAGCCAATCAATAGCATCGCTCGGAACACGCCCAGCCGTAAGGGTACCCTCCGTTCCTCGCACAACAGCACGAAGCAGATGATCTGCTTCCAGGAGTTCGGCCCGAACTGCATTGGCGCCAGGGACGACCAATTTAACACCTCCCGAACGAAGGGGTGGATGGGCAGCCTCAGGCCGGAGATAAAGGCGTCCACAGGGAAGATACAATACCTGTCCGGCAGGGGATCGGTCGGTCGAAGAGAAGAACTCGGCAGCATAAGCTCATAACTGGGCCCTATGTGGTAGGCCAACTGCAGAGCCCCCAAGTCGCTTGCCTCCAGAGCGGTCGGGGAGGCGTCCACCATCAACCTCTTCCGGCTTGACGACGACGGCTGGACCCCCGAGGACTCCTTATCGGAGAGATCGTCGGGGTAGCAACGGAAAGGCCGGGGTTGTGCGGACGACCCTATCCCCAAGTCGCTCGGGCCGCCACTCTTCGATTTCTTCTTCTTCGGAACCCTCCTCCTCTTAGTCCGTTCCGGCGAAGGTGTAGACAAGCGCCCCAGAACGGGCGGATTCGGAGACCCCGCGGAACCTTCTCCCTCGGAGCCACCCTCCTCTCCGGAAGCCGACCCTAGGGTTTGGACTTCATCTGAGCTGCCACCCCCCTCCTCAGAGTCGCTGCTTTCTACCACGAAATGCCTCCGAGATCGCAATGGCTTCACGCTGTGTACGACCTCCTCCTCGCCTACCGGCCCCTCCCCAGAGGTCGACGCCAACGAGCCGGACTGAGCCCTATCCATCCGTGCCTAAGTTAAAACAGGATTACCAACTAACCTGAAATCACCTCGAAAACACGACCTTGCTGCCGGAAGCTGAAGGGGCGAGCGCTGAAGAGTTGAAGGATTTTTTCAAAAAGTAAGAGGCAGGAGAGAAATGGGCGACGGGAGGAGAGGGGGGAACATTTATAGGGGATAAGAACAACTCCTCGATTTTCGCGGTCACTATTCACCGATTGACGTACAACTACCGCCTAGAAAATCACGCCACATCCTCGAAACACGTGCTGCTGACGTCACCCAGTGCCAGGCTGGCAGCACGATACGGGGCCGGTTCGGGCAAAATAACGACTCGCTTTCGCCAGCGCTAAAGTACTCTTCTTCAGAAGATCCACCGGCGGGCCATCACCCTTACCAGCCCGTAATCCCCCCTCGTCTCGAGGTTCGGCTTGGCACCGGGGTACTCTTCCCAAGAAGAAACTACGGCTCGCCTTCACCCTCACCGGCCCATAATCCCTCGCCAGCTCGAGGTTCGGCTCGGCACCCGGGTACTCTTCTTCGGAAGATCCACCGGCGGGCCATCACCCTTACCAGCCCGTAATTCCCCCTCGTCTCGAGGTTAGGTCTGGCACCCGGGTACTCTTCTCAGGAAGAAGCAACGGCTCGCCTTCACCCTTACCGACCCATAATCCCTCGCCAGCTCGAGGTCCGGTCTGGCACCGGGGTACTCTTCTTCGGAAGATCCACCGGCGGGCCATCACCCTTACCAGCCCGTAATTCCCCCTCGTCTCGAGGTTCGGCCTGGCACCGGGGTACTCTTCTCAGGAAGAAACAACGGCTCGCCTTCACCCTAACCGACCCACAATCCCTCGCCAGCTCGAGGTTCGGTCTGGCACCCGGGTACTCTTCTTCGGAAGATCCATCGGCTAGTCATCACCCTTACCAGCCCATAATTCCCCCTCCTCTCGAGGTTCGGTCTGGCACCCGGGTACTCTTCTCAGGAAGAAGCAACGGCTCGCCATCACCCTTGTCGACGCGTAATCCCTCGACCCCTCGAGGTTCAATCGAACACCAGGGTACTCTTCTCCGGAAGAGACAACGGTTCGCCATCGCCTTCACCTACACCTTGACCCTCGACTAGCTCGAGGTCCTATCCAAGCTTCAGGACAGCACTTCCAGAAAGGCCCTATGATCCGCCCTCCCATTTTTTTACAATCATGAACACTCCTCCACGGCTAGCTCCCGCACCCCCTGCAGGAGTGGGGGGCTTGTGTGACAGTGTAAAAATGGCCTGAGGCCCATCCAAGGCCCAATACAATTTCTATTCAGAAAAGCAAGAATACCGACCTGGCTCGGCTCCGGACCCCTTCAGGGTCGGCGCCGAACCTCGTGTTTTGCCCCCACAGTGCCTGCTTCCTCGTACTGACGAGCCTCAGTATCCCCCGGAGTCCGATCCGGAGCAGTCCCTCATGCCGTCCCCCCTCTCTGGCGGGGCGGAGGGGTGACCTGGCGCAGCCTAGGCCCTCCGATTCCCCCAGAGACTCAGAGGACTCACGATGGGCCACGTCAGCTCCAAATACCGCCAAGGGTTTCGCCACGTCAGCCCTATACCACTCCTGGTATCACCGCAACCGCCCTAAACCCCCTGGGCCTTCTGCCACGTCAGGCCCATGGGCTTTCGGAACCAAACCCAGTTGGGATTCTCTATAAATACTAGACCCTCATCCACCTTTTGAAGGTAATCAATCTTTTACCACTTAAATATACCTAGTTATTGCTACTCTCTCACAGAGACTGACTAGAGCGTCGGAGGGTCCGCCACCGGGACAAACCCCGGTGTTTCAGGACCGTCTGCAGGTACACAAGACCTCGGATCCGACCCTTCCGATCCGAGCCCAACCTTCAACGCCTTTCCGAGCTCATCGTAGGCCCCAGAAGGTCAACCGAAGGTCGGCAGACGAGCGGCAATCTCCTTCAATACAAATTGAGTTCGAACTCACACCTGGTGCTTCCACACGTGCCTCAGAAATAAACAGCATCAATAGCTGAGACAAAAATTTCTTAAACTGAGCTCTTGCATAAAGGAAGACCATACCGCAGTAAACAATCATCTGAAGTAGCCTTAGAAATATGAATTTTCTTAACTGAACCTTCCAACTCAACACCAAAAATCCGCCAAATAGAGTCTAGATCACATTCTCTCCCCTCAATTATAAAAACTAGGTCACCCTTCCATTCAAATTAATCCTACTCATTCAAATAGGTGGGACTCATTGTCAAAGAATAATTACTTAGCCAAAGGGTTATAAAAAATAAAAAAAAGATTGGTGTTATTGTTGACCCTTAGTTTGGTGTGCACAATACGTGTTAACTTGTACTAATAAGTTTGAATTTAGTGTGTCAGATTTTCAGGATCAATTAACACCAAAAAGCGATTCAAGAGAGATTCACAAATATACAAACAAAGACAGTAATAAAAGAATATTGCATACACGGGCAAAAGAGAAAGTTATTCAAAAAGAGTTCTCAATTAATTGGTCTCCAAGCAATCTATCAAGACTGAATTTTTAGTAATATTTTTGTGAGATATTTATTGTAAACGATTGATTAAAGATTGATTAGTTTATGGTAAGAAAACAAAGCGGATTCAATTTATACAGCCAAGAACCGGTCGACTGTACCTAATGCCGGTCGACCGTTGCAATCAACCGCAACTTCAGTTGATTAAGAAAGCGGTCGATCTTTCATCTCTCTAGCTACGCCAGAGAGCTGAACGGTCGACCGCAACTTAGGCTGTATACCTTTTTAAGGAATGTATCGTTTCTACTTTTGATCGATGCACTTCATCTTCTACTTAATAGAACGAATCCACTGTGTCTTCTCTACCTATTGCTACTGAGAAAAATACTTTGAACTAATCTCTTGATAATCAATCCGAGTGTGAACGTTCAATTGGTTGTATTCTTTAGTCAAGATCTTAAGCGATCTTGAGTTTTTCTTTTCTTTTCCTTTCCACTTCGGTGAGATTAACTGGACTTGGATTAGAAGTCCTGTGGATGTAATAGGTCTCTTGGTCTGAATCCGAGAATCACTATACTAAGGGTTTTGAGTATAGTGGAACGCTTGTGGCGGAGAATGGCTACAAGTAGGTGGTGTGGACGTAAATCTGCAGGTCGAACCACGGTATATCGCTGCGTCATCTGTGTTTGCGTTTCTTGTTCCTCTTGCATTTACTTTACTTTATTTTACTTTATTTCTTTAATTTTTTAATTCCGCACGATCACCTTATTCATCGTCATTAAGGATGATTTACCGTTATTACAAAATGCTACTGAGTTGAAGCGAATTCCTGGATGACTCCCCAAGCAGCAGAACCTCCGAATTTCCTGCTCCAGCTCCAAACATCACTATTAAACTGAAAGTACTTCCCATAATAAACGCTACATAATAGAGAGTTAGGAAGTGTGAGTAACCTGTCACTTTTGTTTACAAACCAAAGCCTCATGAAACTGAGTGGGTTTCCTAACTCCCAAGTCTCTCTCTCTCTCTCTCTCTCTCTCTCTCTCTTTCTCTTCAAGAATGGGCTCTCTAATCATATCGCATCCCAATCAATTAAATGAAGACCAGACAGACAATCCATCCCTTAGATCATTGTATTCATCTGCTAATTACCCATAAAATAGAAAAAATAGAAAAAAAATCATTCTACTCGTCTGCCAAATACTCAAAATTTGAGTGTTGCATGAACAGTAGCTGGCCAAATATAACAGACGGTTTGGCATTTGCCAAATTATAACTGACGAAAGATAATCATTCGTTCGTTAAATGAGACGAAAGACCCAAAATTTGGGTGCTACTCGTCTGCCAAATGAAGACCAGACAGTCAATCCATCCCTTAGAGCATTGTAGTCATCTGCTAATTACCCATAAAATAGAAAAAATAGAAAAAAAGTCGTTCTACTTGTCTGCCAAATACCCAAAATTTGGGTGCTGCATGAACAGTAGCTGGCCAAATATAGCAGACGGTTTGGCATTTACCAAATTATAGCTGACGAAAGATAATCATTCGTTCGTTAAATGAGACGAAAGACAATCTTTCGTCTGCAACGTCGGACTGCAAACGATACACCATCCCTTCAATTCAGCATACGACGAAGTTGTTAAACGAAGGATAATATTCCGTCCCATTAATTAAATATAAAATATAAAAAAAATTAGTGAAGGACGGTAGATTATCTACCGTCCAACACAAAAGTTGCTAAAGACAAAATCCTAGGACGGGACTTCATCCCTCGTCACAGGCAAGTAAGGGTTTTGATTTTTTTTAAAAGTTTTTTTATAGTCCTTTTGTCCCTCACTTCAATGCCATTTTTTTTTAAATTTTTTTTTTGGTTCTTTGTCCCTCACTTCAATGCATTTATATATATATACTAGGTTTGCCCGTTGACACGTGCCTACGGCACGTCTTCGGAACGGTTCATTTTGTTTGATCATTTAAAATAGTTTTGGAGATCCAGCAAATTAATTGAAGTAACAAACATATTATGTGAGAAACTTTTAGGGGTCTAACGAAAAACATATTATATGATTTTTTTGTTTTTTTTTGAATTATTTTCAAAGTTTTTAAAGTTTTTAAAGTTTTTTAATTTTTTAATTTTTTAATTTTTTAATTTTTTTTGTTTTTAAAATTTTTTAATTTAAATTTTAAATTTTTTTTAAAATTTTTTATTTTCTTAATTTTTTGAATAGGAGAGAGAGAGAGGGAGAGAAATAATTAAATAAATATAGGAGTTGTTTTGGGTGGGGGATTTGAATTTGAGTTTTGGGGAAAAACTTTTGGGGGGAAAAATATGTTTTGTGAAATTAGATCTGGGCCTTTGATTTTTTGGAGGATTGAAGGAGAGCCACTTGATAGCTTTCTTTGTGTTTTATTATATATATATATATATATATATATATATATATATATATATATATATAGTCCTCTTCGGTTGCACACTACTTTTGGTGAGCACTCCATGAGCACTCACGAAGTAGAGCACCTATGAAAAATCCGAACCGTTCGTGTTATTCTATATGCCTAAGATAGCCTAAAAATAAAAAAATCAAGTAATTTGAAGTTCATTTGCCCATCCATCATGCTGTTAGAATTTTCAGCCATACAATTTTGTGATGATGTAAATCATGGGCAAATGAACTTCAAATTACTTGATTTTTTATTTTTAGGCTATCTTAGGCATATAGAACAATATGAGCGGTTCGGATTTTTCATAGGTGCTCTATTTCGTGAGTACTCACGGAGTGCTCACCAAAGTAGTGTGCAACCGAAGATTTCTCTCTCTCTCTCTCTCTCTATATATATATATATATATTGATTTAAATTTCTGAGACGAACGATAATCTTTCGTCTAACCCAAATTTTGGCTTTTAATGACTACAACACGAACCTATTTTTTTCATTTTTAGCTGTCAAATACCCAAAATCTGAGTCAGGATCACTATAGATGCTCTTAGCCCAGAGAAAACTCATCCTTAATTGCTCTATCCTTGGTAGCACTGACTTCGGAAACTTATTAAGAGGCAGACATCAGATATACAGGAATTGACCGCAACAGAGACTTTATCAAAGCCACCCGCCCTGCAAAAGAGTTAATGCATTTTCTCCCCTAAGTACCCAATTTTTTCCTAATGCAATCAGCAAATGGATCAAAGTCTTTCACACTCAACCGATCTATCCTTATCTTGACTCCCAAATACCCCATAGACAAAACTCCCAGCTTTATACATGTGTATTAGATAATTCGTGCACTCATACTCCTTGGAACTCCCTTGCCAAGATATAGATTGGACCAATCGAAATTGATCAGCCGACACTTTCCGCATAATATTGATGCACCTCTTTCAGACTGTATCTGTATAATAAATTATAAGATAATTTGAAAAAGAAAAAAAAAAAACTCCAATTAAAACAAAATCAATCACTCACATTCACTATCCCAAAAAATATTTTTCTTTTAAAAGTTTCTCCCCCAAAACAAAATGCCCCCCCCCCCCCCCCCCCCCCCACCGCCGCATAAAAAAAAAAAAAAAACAAAAAACAAAAAACAAAACAAAAACAAAAATCCTCCGTACTTTATTATTATCTATCTCTTTCCTATTTTCACTTTTTCCAATTTTTTTTCTCTCCCTCTTTCTATATATCTAGAAATTTAGATTTTCAGATTTCAAGTTTGTAAATTTACAGATTTTTCAGATTTTTAATATTTTTTTTTATTGCTCATGTAGAAAAATTCACATAATTTTCTGATTTATTTCAAATGCAATGGAAGATTTAAATGGATTTCACTTGGGTAAATTTCAGCCTCAAAGTTACACTAAAAGTAGCAAATATATTCTCAAAAGTTAAGTTTCATCATTTTGCATCCTCTAAGTTCTAAGAAGTTGGATTTTACACCCCAATGTATAAATATTCAAACATTGACTTTTATTTAGACCTAATTGTTGTCGTACTATTCAAACTTGAGCTATATAAACTCCATGATGAAAGTTTCAGATTAATGCATCCGAAATGCTGGAAAGTAAATGTATCAAGTATTATACATGAACATTATTATAGTGTACATCTCAAAAAGTATATTAATATATGATAGTAGAATATACTAAGAACACCGAAGTTAATCGTCAAATATTTTTCATCTTTGATATACAGAGCAAGTTCTTCATCAGAACTAAACAACATCATCGTCAAGCTTCTCACTGCTTCCTGCAATGGATAACCTAGCAGTTCTACAATTACCAATAGGTTTTTTTCCCTCCATATCCACACCTGCAATCTTTTTTACTTCTATATCCCCACTCGAAATTGTTATATTTCCATATTACCACTTAAAATCAATAGGGTGATTCCAAAAACACACATAATGTTTTTTTTTTTTTTTGAGGTAAAAGGTGGAATAACGCAACCCTGTTTCATTAATAAGAAGTTAATAAAACAACCCCGGTGTACCGGGAGAATACAAAAGTACAGTGCAGGAAATAAAACATAATCCCCCAACAAAACCCTGGGGGGTGGGTCTAATCATCCATACATCATACAACCAAAAAAGCAGTAGGTCGATACAAACTACCAAGTAGCGGAGACTGCGGCTAAAACTCTGATGAGTATGGAGGGCGCCAACCCCTCAGTCCAGTGTCGGCCCAAACTCAACCTCCTTATCATCAAATTCCTCCACCTGGAAGACTCTGGTAATCCTCTCTCTCGCTCCTGTGGCAACAGCTGTAGCCCAAAAAGATATAAGATGTATGATATGAGTAAGGTTAAGAATACTATTTTGCCATTATGTTTTCTTCTTCAATCTCTAATTAATCAATGACAGAACCCAAAGATAAACTAGCAACCAATTTCAATTTCATCAATTCTCTTATAAAACATATCATAGTAACCATTAAACTTAATTTTTTTTCTTTTCAAATTCTTCTAAACAAAAAATCTTGAGTTCTTATTTTTTTGATATCTTTTATGATAATGTGAAGGTTAAGAACTTAGATTATAATATTTATTAAAAAAATATTTATTGAATATATAAGAAGATGAATTAGGTTATAAATGTACTATTGAGAGATGAGATATTAAAGAAACATTGGTGAAATGAATGAAGACATTAGTAGAAGAACTGAAGAAGATGATAGAAGATAAAAGAAGAGATTTAAATGAAGAAGATGGTTGGATTGAGGTTAGTTTGGAAATTAAAATATATTTTTACTGTGACCCAATAAAGAGAATATTCAAAGTATATTCATCACAATTAATTGAAAAAATAGCATTATGTGGTTTTTTGGAATTATTACAAGGATTTTAGGTGGGAATATGAAAATATTAAGAATTTGGGTGAGAATATGAAAATAGCTAAGATTTGATATATGGATATGGAAAAAAATACCCTTACCTATGTTAGCCTCACAAGCCAATAATGTGTCATCGGCGTACATGAGTTGAGAAACCTCAACCTCATCCCCAAGCCTTATAGCTCTTAGTAATCCATGACTAATCATAGATTTTATCCTTATAATAAGAACCTTAGAAGTCATAATGAAGAAGTATGGTGATAAGGGATCACCCTGCCTCAAACCAATTGAAAAGCGGAACCACTCATTCGAAACTCCATTAACCAAAACAGAAATGGTTGGGTCACAAATATAACCAAAGATTAAAGCAACACTTTCTTCATGAAATCCAAACTTGAGTAGAGCTTTCTTTAGAAAATCCCAACTAACTCTATCGTAAGCTGTCTCCATATCCAACTTTATTGCCAAGGCCCGCTCCCCACTTCTTTTCATCTTCGAAGAATGAAACAACTCCAGAGAAACTAATACATTATCATAATTGAATATACCAAGTATGCAAGCACTCTACTCTTCTGTACTTTAATAAAAAAGGATTCATGCAATTCACTAGAAGCTTAGTAACAAATTTGTAGTACATATTACATAAGCTTATGTTAGGATGAGGCATCTACAAACACCCTGGTGGTGCAATAGAACTAATTAGAGCAATGAGGAAGTCGAATTAGATGCGACGAATCATTGAGCAAGCAAACAAGCAAATAGATCTACCAATCCAATTACAAACACAACGAGGATTTATCTCGGTTAGCTTTCGCTTAATCCGAGGAAAAATATAAGGAGATCTGATATTCAACCAGAGGAGATTACAATGAGTTAATCATTCACTTAATACAGGAAATTAAACTCACTCACTAAGAACTCTTTCTCTCTCTTTCCAGCCTCTCTTTGCAATAGAGAAAATAATCTATGAAGTACATGTCTCTCATATTGGAGACTACAACAATATATAGAAGAAGAATAGAGAGAACCCTAGGATAATCTTGATTCTCAGACATCCGATATAATATGGAGAAGAAGTAACTGAATAAGAGCCGTACGATCTGACTTGAAGTTGAAGATTAAGCTGAAACGAGCTAAAAAATCGAGGCCCAGAAAATATACATCATCGCAAGCGGTCGACCGTCCAACAAGAACGGTCAACCATCCTCCTCTCGGCCAAAACTGTACAACTACGGTTGGGTGTGCAGTCGGGTGTGCGGTCGGCGGTGCAGTCGACCTTCCCCCAGGACAGTCGACTGCAACTCTGCTGCACCTTGATGCTGCAGTTTTCCCTTCTACTCTTTACGGCGTTTCGACATCCGTGCTTCATCTTACCTTCTTCTAATATTAACCACGGTTATTTAAGACACATGTAACCCCTATTTCCGTAAATAAATATTTTCTAAATATTTTTTGTATTTCGATTATTGATAAATTTATTTTGTGTTAAATTCGTTTTGGGATTTTTCTATTAAAATATTTTCCAATCGAAAATTATATTATTTCGAATGATGATGTATTTTAAACTTGTTTTATAATCATAATTTATCGGTTAATTATATTTGGGAGCAAATCATATATATTTTTATTATTGGATTATTTTAATAAAAATTCTTAAACCCGAATAATTATTTTATTTCAATGATTTTATTATTTTATAATTATAACTATTAATTGCTATTCCTTGATTATTTAATTAAAGTATATTTAACAAATTATTTTGTTTTCGTACTTGATTTAATTTTCTTGGAGAATTCCGATTTATTTTCAAGCCAATTTATATTTATTGTATTACTTATTTATTCATTTGGATTTAAATTTTTGTTCATGGAATTCTTTGTTTTTCTTAAATGAATTATTTTCTTGTTAATCCTATTTTTTTCCTTTTATTGAATTGTGGACATTTTTATTTAAACCCGATTGATTTAGATCTATCCCTTATCGAATCCTAAAACCCCAATTTCATGTGTTCTTGACCCAAATCCTCTATTATTGGACCCTAATTCACTAACCAAGTACCCTAATTGTACCTTATAAATACAACCCTAATGTAAACCCTAAAAATTGCACAATTTTGAAGCCTTAACCGCTTATTCTCTCTCCTCTCTCTCTTTCTCTCTTCTAGCCGTTCTCTCTCTCCCTGTGTTTTCCCACCAAAACCACCCAAACCCACTACTGTTTCTTCCCCGGCCGTCTTCCCCGGCCACCCTTCGGCGACCACCCCTCGTCGCCCCTCCCAGCGCCGCCTCCTAGTGTAGCGCCCCAAATTTTCAAGATAATATCTCAAAAATACGTGGCACAATTTCAGAATCAACTTCATTGTAATCATAAACATAGCAACCAAATGCAGAGAAAATTAAAACTTTTATTATATCAATTGTTTACAAAGCACAGCGGAAAATAAAATACCTTGAATTACAATTTCTTTCTTTTACAACACATTCTTTTACAATTTACATAAGCCCTATTATCATTCTACCACATGCATCCAAATTCCAAACTATAGGCACCTACCTATAAAACATGAGGCTAGAGATAACCCTAACCCCCAAAACTACATGGGTCAGCCATAACGGTGTGAGTGACATAAAAATAAATACAACATAAATAAAACGTGAGACATAGAATCAGAAACAATATGTATCAACAGCAAGGAATAAAAGAAATAAGAAATAACAATAAGTAAAACATGAAAACACAAATGAAACTAGACTAAGTGTCAAGTATAGAAAAACAGAAAACAACATGCATAAAACCAAGTAAAGAAAACACCAATGCTATATGCTGACTCTCTAATGCATACTTGTCAGATTCTATGCATCTCATACTACATAGGTCCGGTACAAGCCCTTATCGTTCTTCACTTGATAGGGTTTAATCCCTCGTTATGCAACTAATCCTAATACTATGACTACTATGAGATTTAGATATTCTGCAAGTATTGGTTCTCGTCCTTGAAATACTAGAGTCCAATCCCACTCTGTAGATCATTCTGTGGCCCTTATGTCCATCATCTCGAAAATGGAGATTGCCTCACTTCGCAGGTCATCCTGGAACTCACATTGCACAAATATTCCATGAGCATCGCTCTCGTCCTCGGAATACTGGAGATCAATCCCACTCCGCAGATCACTCTGTGGCCCATACATTCATCATCCCAGAATACTGGAGAATATCTCACTCCTTGGATCATCCTAGAGTCCATAACTCACGTTTGCACTCATTTCATCATATCACCATCTAGTGCCATTCTCATCTTTTAAGTTAATTAATTAATTACGAATCTCCTAGAGTTGGTGTACTCTACTAGACTTAACTCAACTGATCAACAACACAGCCTCAGCTGGCCAAACCACAAAATCTCAACTGCCAGTGTCTAGGGTTTCGCACAATCTCTAAAGACTCACAACTCAACCATCACACCAAACTTTTCAATAAAACTCACAAATCCATCATCAAAACGTTTATATAAAGAAAACCTCTTAAATCAACAAAACCCAAATTCATTTTATGTGCTCATAAATTTTCAGAATTCAAATAAATTATTAAACCCATCAAATAACAGAAAAATCATATTTTTAAGTTGTAGAATATCACAAAACGTCAATTCCTTTGAAAACACATATAACTCACATAATAAAGTCATAAGAAAACATTTAAAACTCTATTATCAATAAAATATAACTCTGTAAAATACTGTAATCGGTAATGAAAACATCATCTAAAAAAAGTAGAGTAATAACCCATAACATCGAGAAACCAATCGTTTAAAGAAATCATCAGAAAACTCGAAAAAACCATCAATTAGAGCAATTACAGTCGACTATTGAACATGGTCAGTTGACTGTCCTGCGGGAATCCGAAAACTCAATAAAAACTCATCAGCCAGGACAGTGACAGTCGACTATTGAACATTGTCAGTCGACTATCCTGCAAAAATCCAAAAACTCGAAATCCATGAACCGATAGTCGACTGTCAGCTTCAGTTCAAAGATGAAGCGGTCGACTGTTATTGCAAACAAAATCTGTAATTCAGTAACTGGACAGTCGACTGTTGACTTTAGCTCGGTCAAGTGTCAACTATCGCCAGTTGCAGTTTGATAAATCTGTGCATGTTTTAAACTGATACGACGATAAAACTTGTAAAATCAAAATCTAACTTCCTGAGATGTTTGAATATGTCTAGTATGACATGTAGGAGTCATCAAGACACTTCAAAACATACCAAGATCTCAAAAATATAAATTTCTACAAAAATCTTTCAAAAACAGTGAATGTATATATGTATAAGTTCAATTAGAGTTTAAGCATCTATTTTAGCATCAGAATTTCACCAAATAAAAGCAATAGGTTGTTTAAACTATCTCAGGATCAAAGCAATCGAAAATCCAACAAAACTCCATCAAAATTCACAAAACTTTCAAAATAGTATATTATAATGTATATAAGTATACTAGATTTGCCCGTGGGCACGTGCCTACGGCACGTTTTCGGAACGATACAAAACACGAAAATTCCTATAAACAGTAAAACAACAATTATGTAGCTCAAGTTTGAATAGTATGACAATAATTAGTTGTAAATAAAAGTCCATGTTTCCATTAGTATATGTTGAAAAATAATTATAAATGGGAGTGTAAAATCTAACTTCTTAGAACTTTTAAGTGTGGGAAATGATGAAATTTAACTGTTGAAGAGATATTTGCTATTTTCAATATAACATGTGCAATAAAAAAAACATAAAAATTCTGAAAATTTACAGACCTAAAATCTTAAAATCTAAATTTCTAAGTAAATAAAGAAAGAATGGGGAGAGAAGAGAGAAATATGAAAAAGTGAAGAGAGAATAGAGATATAGTAATAAAGTAATGAGTTTTGGGGGGGAAATTTTGGTTTTGGGGTTTGAATTTTTGGGAGGGAAAATGTGTTTTGTGAGCTTAGATCTGGCCTTTTGATTTTGGGGGATTGAAGGTGAGCCACTTGATAGCTTTCTTTGTATTTTATTATATAGATAGTTCAGTAAAATCATGTAAAGGGGTAGTGTAAGGTTGTATTTCATCTCAGTACCAAATAGAACTCAAAACCCAATCGAAAACATCAAAATATCAAAAAAGACACTTTTCCGTTTGCACACACACAGACCCGAAAATCCCTTTCTTCTCTGAACATCAAAACTTGTTCTTTTTAATCTATTAAGCCTTTTCATAACTTGCTATACACAAACCTTACTGATCCCAATAGTTTACTCATGAATATAGACAATCATAACATGCAAACAATCAAGTTTTACTCACCAATAACATCAAACAGAGCCTATATGTACACACACAGTAAAAGGTCATTTTTAATTGATTCTATTTACTTTTATGCAATAACTTCATACAACTCAATATTCATGATCAAAATCAGCAAGCATATGATAGAAATAACATACCCATGATTTATATTAGGTTCTTTAATAATCACAAGTCATCTAATTAGGGTTTTGGTCATCAATAGTATAGTCTCATGAAAAGATTCACTTTTTAATTCATCTACTCATCAAAAGAAGTTATATCTTCATACCATCATCTAACATGTTTTCTAATAGATAAATCATCACATACAACATACTTAGAACAATAAGAAAATAAACACAAGTCACTCACCTCAATGAAGAAATCAATCGAATTAATAAAGAATGAGAAAAAGGCATTCTTTTACAAAATCCAAGATCATTGCTTCGAAACTCCAAGAAATTAATGGTAAAAATATATTTTATTTTTTGCTGATGAGAGGGACGGCTGTAGTGGCCATAATATAGGCCGAAATATGGAGTTTTTAGGGTTTACAAGTCTATGGAAACATTCTTTAACAAATTATTACTTTAAATATATAAACCTTTCTTTAATAAAGTAGTTAAATAAGTTAAATAAATTAAAATAAAACCAAATCTTTTTACTACTGAGTTATCCAACCATCAAGCATAGCCTAGAAATTAAAAAATTCGGATTTGTACTCAAAGTGTTAATTTTGCACAAAAGTCCATCTTTTTGTAATATTTGCAAATATGTCATAAAATATTCGTAAAAATTCAGAAAATTTATTTTCAATGATAACCATGGAAAGTCCAAAAATTAGTAAAAACAAATTTTCATTATTTGTTTGAGATCCAAACGGCATTTTACATAAAAACCCATATCTTTCGAAGTATTTACAAAAATAGTTTCTTTATTCAGAAAAATCCCAAAATTTATGATATAATTAATTATAAATAGGAGAATGTATCCAGAAATCTAAAATTGGAGATTTACACCCAAAAAATATTTGCACGTGTTTTACACGTGTAAAATTAAGAAATTCATAAAATAGTCACATAAATTCAAATAAATCTGAAAATTAGAATATCATTAATAAATGAGAAAAATCAATCATTAACCATAAAAATTTAAGAATTCAAAACTTCCTAACTTTGCACGTGCAAAATTGCAATTTCAAGAAAATAGTCAAAATAGTCAACTCTACCAATTTAATAACATTTAATAATGCAAAATAAATCCTTTTATTTTGCGGGGTATTACACCTAGTGCCACCTCCGAAACCCCCTGCACCCTCCCTTCCGCTCTCTTCGGCAGACAGACAAACCCCCCTGCTCCGTCCCTGTTTCAATCGCGACCACCAGCGCCAACCCCGACGCTGCTCGACTGCGACGTTGCCACCCGCCATTCCAACCGTCTACGCCTTCCTCCTTGTCGGCGACGCTGCCACCCTCTTGGCTGTGGCCGACGATTACTGTTGCTGTCTCTTTGTAATGCTATGTTGAATTGTCTCTTTGTGTGCACGTGTAATAACATGTTCTTTTCTGTCGTGGGTTCGTTGCTTTGGGATTCTTATCCCGTTATTCTTGGTATTCATTTTTGTCATCTAATAGGCAAGTCACCGTCCTCTTAAATTGTTAATTATATCAAATGCAAGTTTTGTTGAAATTCTTGCAAGTAGATCCCTTGTTTATCGTATTATACCTTGTTCATCTCTTTATTGGGTCTATTGAGGGTTTACACGAGCTAACCCCAATATTCTTGATATCGTACCACTTTTGACTCCAAAGTTTGGATCTTTGATGGATGCATATAGAATTGATAATAGGGAGTTCATATAGTCGTCACACAAATAAATTATTGTAGAGACAAATGATAGGTTGTATGTTTTTTTTTTGAAAGAAAAGGTGGAATATGGCCATCCTGTTTCATTAATAAGAGATTAACAAAACAAACTCAGAGTACTGGGCCAGATTACAAACCACAGACATAAAATAAAACATACATGAAGCAACATGACCCGTACAAACAACAAATCCCTCCAACAACCCTGAAGGGTAGGCCGACAAACATGTTCGGTCCAGCAAAATTGTATGTACGTCAGTTTAGCTTCGTACACTGCCTCCACGTCACATGCACACCCACCTGAAACAAATCTGACAGGATTTTATCACCTGTCGTTCCCTGCCTTCTCCTTACTAGGGGGACCCCATCTTTGGGCCCAAGTCCCGCATGTAGAATTTTGACAACTGCCAAGCTCTGTCTATACCTCCTATCCTCCCACAATCTTGCAATAATCACTCCCTAACCAAAAACCGTTATCAAGGAGAGAGCCGTGAAGATGATACCCTCACCTCTCTCACGTCCTTGCTATCTCCAGTGATTTCTCACAAATACAGACCAACACCAACATAGGGTAGTGAGGAGCAACATCTTCACTCACCCACTTTCTCACTCACTTTCTCAATCAGAAAACCAATACAAGACTCAGCTGATTGAAGTATCACCTTCTACTCTCGCCACAATGGGCAATGACATTGGGCGTCGGCTTCCATTATGAGGGCATTGTGGTGGTGATGCCCCGTCGAATGTGGTCATTAGGAGGAGCAGCCCGAATGCAGCCTCCCACAATCTCCTCTACTCAACCTACAAACGTGCCAACAGCTCCCACAGCCACTACCAAAGAGAGAGCCGTGCAGAGGATACCTTCACCTCTCTCTCACGTTTGTGCTTTCTCAGGCAATTTCTCACCAAACAACTATCTCGCTCCCCCACCCAAAAACCCCGCTCCAAGAGAGAGCCGTGGAGAGGATACCTTCACCTCTCTCATGCTCTTGCTCTCTCAGGCGATTTCTCACCACACAGACACACACGCTGTAAGAGGTAGTGGCCTAAGATGGAGGAAGCTCAATAGCATGATAATAGACACTATGAAGACTGCACCGGCGACATCGTTGGACCCCTCGAAGTTAAGACAAGAGAATGCACATCATGGAGGGATCCCCTCTTCGGGCCCAAGCTCCATAATCGTGTAATACAATACATCGCCGCCCTCCCCACCAACACACTGTAAAACACAAAATCCCCCAAACCCAACCTAATCCCCCTCGACACCCATCTTCGTTCCGTACGATTAGAATTAGTGCTCCCCGCCACCATCACCATGAGCCTCCTCTCTTCCTCTACCACAACCACATCCACATAATAGCGACAGAACCGCGAGGGCAAGGATTATTTGATCGATTGATGATTGATTGATGATAAATTGATGTATGAGTGTGTTCTAATTTTATTTATCTTGTTTTGACACCCATCATGTTGATTACATAATTTATTGACTAAAGAATCGATACCCATCATGTTTAATTAAATTATTTCATGAAAATACCCTAAAACCTGTATTACGTGCTGGCTTGTATGTTACATGCTATTTCGAACCAGTGAACGATCTTAAAATGAAATACTTTCTGAATATGAATTGTAGCCTTATCTTTCTAGTTTCTATAATATCTTGAATTTTTGAATTCCGAGTTGTGTAGCAAAAGTTATGCCTGTTTTACTATAGCTGTGTTTTTACTTTCAGATTTTCAGATTCTTGTATCTTTCGCACATAAACAGTAAAAATGCTTATCCAATGATAAAATTTTAATCTGAAAATTTCCAGATTGTTTCTTAACAAGTTTAGGAGTCCAGAAAATATTTTTTTATGAATTTAATATTGAGTTTTTGCTGTAACTAAAAAATAAAATAACATGATGTAGAAATTCTGCCTGAACATGAAATCTGTAAAGAACAGTGTGATTGACCTAGCTACTATTGTCAGATTTTGAACTTTAAATATGCGTTGGAACCAAGTGGAAGTCTAGTTTCTAGAACTTCTGATGGATTCACCTTTTGATTTCAGAAATAGTGGGAAACTATACTTTTGTACATACTACTCTTGCTGTCCAGAATTTTATATTTCAGATTTTAATAGATTAATTATCCTATATTGTAGTATTGCATGAATCGAAGTGTGTATGTTACATTGCATGATCCTAATGTCTTATTGTCATCATTCTAATTGTCCTATTTTATGTTATCATCCTATGGTTTTCCTATTGGTACTATCGTTCATCGAAATATCCATTGATTGCATATTATATTGTTGCATTAATAAAATAATTAATAAGCCGGGATTTAAGGGATTAACTAGAGTAGTTGATGATATAGTGACCGTACTCAGAGGAGGAGCCAGTGTTTCCCTAAATATTGTTCCGACTATTGTTTTATGGTGTGATTGTGGATTACGGTCATAACCCAATCTATTGTATATTGTATCGTTGCCGATGACCGTACCGTGCACCAAAAGGTGAATATTGATTATCGTTGCTGAGTACATGATCTATAGAATCTTTCACTAAAGTCTAAACGAAATTGATTGTATACATCGAACCTGTAGTATGGGATGTAGTTGTACATGCATTAGTTAGGACTAAAATGATTAATAGACATAAGGATTGACACAATATCGATACTGCATATTGTTCCTCATTGTTCCAATTGATATCAAATATTGGCTAAGTGTTATCATTATTGATCATTGATTACCGTTAGCAAATATTGCATCATTGTTTATAGCCATTGTATCGATTATCGTGATATTGATTATTAATTATCGTGCCATGTTATTTATTCCTATTGATCCATTGATTCATTGCTATACCTTTATTCCATTGTTCTCTGCTTTCTCTGCTTGCTGTCCGTGACTTGCTCTAAGGATAATTTTTCTCTCTTTTTTTTAGATGAAGTGTTCATAGGTAATGAAGGAGAATTGCCAGCTGGGATGGGTGAACAAAGATTTTGAAGACTTAATGCTTACTAGTTGCTTATTTTTTTTTTATCAAACTTTATCTATTGAGACTTATTATCTATTTGTGATTTGATTATTATTGTATTGGGCTTATATCCCGGTATTTGCTATTTGTTTCCAAACGGTGGATTATTATTGTATTTGGATATTTATATTGCTTCATTTTAAGTACTATTGTTCATGAAATTATTATTATTGGATGTGCAATTGTTCTTTATTGATTATATTGTTGAGTTAATCAGATAAACAGCTTATGGACGACGTTAGTCATTTGTTAGGCCAATGTCATGTACTCATATTCCGTATTTTTGGGAAGCAGGGCGTGACAACACATTCCAAACAATCTCCTCTTTGGATTGCATACGAGTGCTATCACATGATGTGATTATTCATCTCCAAACTATACTAAAACACCACTTGCAAAAACACTTAGAACAATACATTCTTCTTCTAGTTGAACAAATCTCTACCCAATCTCATCGATCAGTATACCCCCTGAAGGGCACACCTCAGAAGGTTTTATCACGGAGTTGCCAACCTTCGTACGAACTCCACCTACATCGAGGCAATCTCCACTTAGCGACAATATTCGAACATTTGGTCTCGAATTGATGATGCCAGTTGCAGCAAACTAAATGAACTTGCGGGAATAATGGAAAAAGAATCAACACTTGTACAAGAATTTCGGATTCTCCAAAGTTTGTATAGATTGTTTTGGCTTGGTCTAACCATTCCCATACCTTTAATAACCTTTCGACGACCCTGAAAAACAAACAGAACTCCACCTCGAGCTAAGTACCTACAGCCCGTTTATTAAGAGTTCCCAAGGAAAACAGATTCCTCTTAAGCAAAGGAATATGCAAAACTTTCCTTAGAATGAACATGTTTAGACCTGGTATCTTCAACTCAACTATTCCTGTTGGTGTATGCCCTAGAGACCAGTTGTGTATTGACATTACTAGTTTACATTGCATCATGACATTTATTTCATATATGATGCATTTTATTTTTTTTGTTTTTTTTTGTGATTAAATGAACATAATAAAGTCCTTAAAATAGTAGGTTCAGTACCATGGGATATCAAGTGCATGACTTGATTGTGAGATCCTATTGGTTGTAATCAGAACACTATTCTTAAATATCTTTAGTCAAGTATTATTATGAATAGGACAACAATAATACATAGAGACTAGTATGTGCGTTGACTAATGACCATATCCCACGGATCATGGATTGAGATATCAAGTCTTCACGTGGGTACATATTAGAGTAATAATGTACTAACTGACCCACCATGAGAATGCTGCATGGATCGTTACGTGAGTGTCATAAGAAGTTCTCACAGTGACCATGGTGTACGTAGTTTTTTGACTTGAAGTCACTACGGTTCCCTACATGAAAAGTTGTATGTTTTAATGTCGTCAAACGTTGTCTGTAATAAGGTGATTATAAAGTCGACTATTGGATATACTACAAATCAAGCGGAGGGATGTGAGTAACTTAGATAGGATTTGTCCCTCTTAATTAACATGAGCGATATCTATGGGCCCCTTGATTGAGTGAGACTACAAAATGAATGACCATGCTCAAATGAGTCAATATGAGATATTGAGCTCATTTTTTTTAGTATGTCTACCCGGATATCAAGAAACCAAAGATTGAACTATACAAGGATGACACGCTCTATGCCTTTCGGTTAATTAAGATATCTGGAGAAAGGGAGTAGACTACATGGTAACATTGGTCACAGATAGGTTATGTCAAATCACTGACATTCCCATTACTTGAGTAGCAGTGATGTATTGCTAGATACCGCTCACAGTTTATAATATTACAATATGATTTAATATTACTGTCAATGTAATGGGAACCTACATGGTCACACACTTAGAATGGATCGAAATTGAGATTTAATTTTGATACGATGAATTTAATTGGGGATCCAAGTAAGACTTGGACACCTGACATTGGTTAGACATTTAATTAGCTTAAATAGGCTGACTAAAGTTTAAAGGCCCACACACGAAACTGACTCAGGTCAAATTGTTTGCCCAACAACCTCATTACTCTCTTAGGGTTGATTTTCTGTACCTATATATATGATACATATATGTGAAAAAGACACGCATGAGAAAACCCTATCCGTCACAGAAATTGTGTGTGAGAGAGTGCATGAGGAACATCCCCTTCCCGCAGCTAGCACCGTGACGTGAGGGAACACTTGATTTGATCCATTCGTGTGGATACCGTAGAGGCACCACAATATTGTAGTGTTTTGATCGGCATACTATGGAGACAGCAGATCCATCTTCAAGGTATAACTCCTAAACACGATTTATAGTTTTCTCATGGATCCATGGCTAGGTTTTGATATTTTTTTTGTAATTTTTTCGCTGTGAATTTAATATGTGATTGCCTTTGAAACCTAACAGTTGTATCCATAATTCAGTTATGTATAATATGTGATTATTCATGATATGTTCGCACTTTTGAAAGAAAAATTCATATGTGATATAATTTTTGCAACATTGAATTATAAAGATTCGTTTATCTGTTGGTTGTTAACACAGACGCCACACAGGGTAGCCTTCGGTTTGGAACCATTGAAAACCTTGGAGCAGCAAGATGTGATTTGCAGAGATGTTAGAGTTTCTTAAAGCATAAAGAGTTCATGCACCTGCGTTGTTTGTAGTGGCATTAGGGTTTCTTAAAATATGAAGAGTTCATGATCTGGCGGTGGCAAGGGATGATGAGGCAAATTTTTGCTTCGAGGCGCTGCCTTGCGACCCCGTAAGGGGCGGCCTCCCCTTAACCCCCGCCCGCTGACCGGGCAGTGGGACCTCCGTGCCAACTCTACTTTGGGCAATATTAATTCACCAAAAATCAATCATTTTAAAATAAACTAAATAAAATCATAACAACATATTCTTTGTTTATTATGTTATATGATGCATGGTGCGTGGTTGTGGTCTTAGTTCTGTGATGCAGGCTTAGTTCTGTGATGCATGGTTTTTGTTCTGTGATGTCTTAATTTTATTCTTTTATGTCGTATGAGATGCAATGTTTTTTTTTTGTTGCATGCTAATGGATAATAGCTGGTGTGATAAGTTAATAAAATAACAAAAATCCCTCAAAGTAAATATTTAGTCATAATAAGATATCTTCTAATGCGTGGCACTCGTCTAGGCTAGGATCGATTAAGTGTAGGCCTGCCAAACCAGGGTGCCTTTATCTATCCTGGTGAGACGCGATGGGATAAAAGGAATATTCAACTGCCAACCATTGGTCTGACTTAATTAGGCTATTTCAATAGGATTGAAAGTTTAGAGGCATAGAGTTGGGTTTTAGTCTATGAGATAGATTAGAATAAGTGTTATTCACTCAACTTTCCAAGAGTTTCATACGATATAATTTGGAAGTGTTTCCTACCTAAATAACAGAATTTTTGGTGATCGGCCACAGTTGACTCAGAACAAGATGAAATATGGATCTTGGCCTACTAGAAATTTTACGAAGAGATTTTCCGAGTCAATGCCGAGGGTCATTGATTTGAATAAAAAATAGTAGAAGGTATATTTAATAAAAGACCTTATTAAATATTTCAATGTCATGATACATACTCTGCATATTTCTGTTAATAGTTAAATATTTCTTACTTTGCATATTTCTGTTAAATATTTCAATGAAATGATATTTACCTTGAGTATTTCTGTTGATAGATTACCATGGCATCCAACACATCAAATAACCTATCATTGAAATCTTTCCTTGAGGGACAAACTGTCTGGGATAAATTTTCTAGACTGGTACAGGAATCTGAGTATAGTCCTCAGGCATGAGAAAAAGCTGTATGTTCTAGAGCAGCCTATTCCTGAGCCACTTGCTACAAGTGCCCCTCGCACAAAAAAGAATGCTCATAAGAAGCATCAAGATGATGCCTTGGATGTTGGTTGTCTCATGCTAGCCACCATGAACTCTGAGCTTCAGAAGCAACATGAGAACATGGATTCCTACGATATGATCGTACACCTCAAGAGACTCTATCAAGAGCTGGCTAGGCATGAGAGGTTTGAAGTCTCAAAGATATTATTTCAGTGTAAACTGGCAGAAGGAAGTCCAGTTGGAATTCATGTGCTCAAGATGATTGGGTACATAGAGAACCTTGAAAGGCTTGGTTTCCCTTTGAGTAAAGAATTGGCCACTAACTTGGTCCTGCAATCGTTGCCGGAAAGTTAGTCATTTCGTCATGAACTACAACATGAATGAAATTGAAAAACCTCTGCCAGAACTAGTATGCAGGTTGAGAACTGTTGAACAGAATATTAGTAAGGAAAAGACCATTATGATGGTCCAAGAGGCCAAAGGTAAGGGGAAGGGCAAAAAGCAGATTAAGAAATCCAAGGACAAGGGAAAGGGCAAGGACAATTTCAAGCCCAGCACTTCTGCCTTGAAATCTAAGGGTGGGGTGGCAAAGGAGGGCACATGCTTCCACTTTGGTGAGACCGGACATTAGAAGAGGAACTGCAGTAAGTACATGGAGGAGCTTAAGAAGAACAAAGGAAGTGAGACTTCCACTACAGGTAATTTTGTTATGAAAGTCAATTTATCTAATTCTGCATCTTGGGTATTAGATACTGGATGTAGATCTCATATTTGTATAAATGTGCCAGATCTCAAAAGGAGTAGACCATTGGCTAAGGGCGAAGTTAACATAGGAGTTGGAAATGGAGCAAAAGTTGCTGCTTTAGCTGAAGGAACTTGTCATTTATCATTGCCCACTAGGTTTATCATTAAGTTAGAGAACTTTTATTTTGTGCCTGCTATTAGTAGAAATATTATTTCTATTTATTGTTTGGACAAGTAGGGTTTTTCATTTACAATAAATGACAAAAGTAGTTTTATTTATTTGAATGATATCTGTTATGCTAGTACACAATTGAGTAATGGACTTTATATTCTCGACCTCGAAATGCCCATCTATAATGTAAATACTAAGTGGTTCAAATCAAATGATACGAACTCAGCTTACCTCTGGCATTATCATTTGGGCCACATAAATGAGAACCGCATATCCAAACTCTATAAAGATGGATTCTTGGACTCATTTAATTTTGAATCATATGAGGTATGTGAACCTTGTTTGTTGGGCAAGATGACAAAAGCTCCATTCACTGAAAAAGGTGAAAGGGCTAGTGATCTTTTAGGTCTTATACATAGTGATGTATACGGACCTTTCAACATATTGGCTAGAGAAGGTTTTCAGTACTTCATTACATTTATTGATGATTTCAGTAGATATGAGTTTGTGTATCCGATGAAACACAAATCAGAGTCATTTGAAAAGTTCAAAGAGTTCAAGAATGAGGTACAAAACCAACTTGGTAAAAGTATTAAAACACTTCAATCAGATCGAGGTGGTGAGTACTTAAGGCAAGATTTTGATGACCATCTGAAAGAGTGCGGGATAATATCTCAACTCATTCCCCCTGGACCACCGCAGTGGAATGATGTCTTTGAGAGGAGGAACCGAACCTTGTTAAACATGGTCCGATCCATGGTGAGTCATGCCGGTATTTCAAGCTCCTTCTGGGGACATGCTCTTTTAACAACTACTTTTACACTTAACCGTGTTCCATTTAAAACGATTCTAGAGACACCATATGCGATATGGAATGGGAGACGTCCTAGTGTGTCTATTATGAAGATTTGGGGTTGTGAAACTGTAATACCCCGATTTTCATTTATGAAAATTATTTATTTTATTTTTACACGTATTGTGCACGTGTAATTTTTGTAGTGTGAAATCTTATAATTATTTTCCTTATGGATGATGAGTATATATATATATATATATATATATATATATATATATATATATATATATATATATATATATGTATATGTGTTCTTTAATTATTTTATAAAGGCCCTTTTTCTTCAAATGAACATAAGCCTTTCTTTTTAAGCCCAAATCTAAATTATTTGTAAAACTATTATTTTGGCCCATTAATTAAAGCCCATGAGTTAGTTCTATTTTAATTACAACTTGTAATGTAGAACATCTTCTAAAGATTATTTTTGTAGAAAATATAATGTACAACTTTTTTTAAATGGAGGACTAATGCACGTGCATTGCATATACACATGCAAAGCACACCATTGTAGGCCGGTTTTGGCATGGAGGGAAATGAAAAAAATAGTGGAGTCATGGGTGGTGGTTGCTTGATCATGGTTGGTTACTACAACTCCCCCTTGAATCCTAGCCTTTTAATTCTAACTCCTAGTTTGATCCTAGCCTTCCATTTACTCCAATTTTTAGTATAAATACCCCCCCCCCCCCCCCCCCCCCCGCCCTAGCCTAGTTATTTTTGTACTGTTTATTTCTCCAAAACCTATAGTAGAAAATACATTGTTGGTAGTATAGTAAGTGAGATAAAAGATTGAGATTTGTGTGTGAGGGAGTTGTGCATGCATCAAAAAGGGAAGGCCGGCATCAAGGAGCTCGGGTTGGCATCTTGGAAGGCTTGGGTGCACATCGAGGAGGAGGAGGAACGCTCTTTTGGCAAGGACTCTTGTGATTAGGAGGTGTTGCAATTGTATTTCTCTCCAAATTAAGGTGGGTTATTTTCCATGTTTCTAATTAGATAGCATGCTAGAATTTGATTGAAATGATAATGCATGAAAAAGAATTAATAAGAGTACATTTAATTGGAAAAACGGCTTATTAGTTGATTGGAATGTTGCTAAATAGATTGTATGTTATTCCATTATCAAACTTGAGTTGTGTGTGAATTATTTATAGCTAGGGATTGCTTAAAGTAAAATTCGTTATTAGCATCAAAATTAAATGCAAATGTTAGTAGTTGAAAGTGTTGTCTTATGTGCTTAGATGGACTTTTGTGATAATGTTTATAATGGATGACTTAAAAAATATTTCTGGGTTTGGAAAAAGGAATATAAACAGGGAATTGATATAGGAAATATTGATGCTAAATTGGATAAGAAATGTCGAAAAAGAAATGTGGTAGTAGTAGCATACAAATCAAACTAATTGTATGAAAAATATGTGTTTAATTATTGGAAAAATTATTTTTAAATTACTGGAGTATTAATTATCATGTGAATAATTATTCTGGAGATTTACAGTAGATTTTAGTGAAAGTAAAACTCAAATGAGAGCTTTTGAAACATCGAAATGTTCTATTAAATAGAGAGTTGATTTAATTAAAATGCAAGTTGTATTTGAGACAATGGGAGGCTTCTAATCGCTACAGTGTGCGGTTTGGGTTCTCACAGATCGAGGTGGGTTCGATCCTTGATAACACCATACTTTATGTGTATTTAACAAATTTAATCAGTTTTTCAACCGAGAGTACTTAAGACTCTTAACCCCCTTTATATCGATCGGCGCGATTGGCCTAGTGGCCAGAGCGTGTGGCTTACTTCTCTGTGGTTGCCGGTTCGAATCCTGGTCTCGGCCAGTATTAAACTTTTTGGAAAAAAGTGTTTTTTTTTATGGTTTTTTATGCCTAAAAATTAGAAAAAAAATACTATTATTATTCTAAAATTATGTGTGCTTTATGAAAAATAAATTGGGAGTTATTGAAATGAAATAGAGTATATTTTGAGAGCAAAAGTGTAGTTAGAACTATGGTTCTACACTTATATTTTTGTGAAAGTTGTGTTTCGAAAAAGGACTTGAAATAAAGTGCTAGAAAAGGAAATATAACAAAGAAAGAAAATATGTGAAGTGAAGTGGTGTGAATTATTCTTAGTGAAGAATAATGTGACAATAATGAATTGTGAATATTCATCTTGACCATATAATTGGTGATATGATTTTTTAATGTGGAAATAAATATTTGATGAAATACATGATGAGTAATTGAACTCCATGTATGGTTATTGACTCATGAATAATTTAGAAATCATGTGATTGGAAAAGAGGAATGTTATTGAGTATGAAAAACTCAAACATGTGAATTTGTGAATTGAAATTGAAAATTAGGGTGTAGCCAAAACTCACACCGGCAAGTGAAAGTGATGAATTATGATTATTGACATTGAAAAGACCAGTTTGGGTCATTGTGAAATGAAAGAAATAAGACCGGTAGTAGTGAGAGGGCTAACTCTAAGAGATTGATTTTGTTCATGATTTCATTAAATTAAGAATTAGTACATAGTGAAGAGGAGATGAAAGTGAGAGAAAAACACAAGTATGAGGGCCTCGAGTCTACGATGTGAGAGTGATTCACAGAATGCATGCTTGATGCATCAAGACATGGCGTGGGCACTACTTCAGAATTATCGGGATCTTGGCGATGCTTGTTGGATGTTTGGTGATTGCAAGAGGATCGTGTGCCATGAAGGAGACTGAATTGCCACAGAATGCATGCTTGATGCGTCAAGACATGGCGTGGGATTCCCCTCCAGGTTTTCTGTACGTGAGCTTATACTCATAGATCATCTAGGATACTTACCGTAGTTACAGTAGTAGATTAAGTCATGACGAGGGATAGAACCCTACAAGATGAAGAACGATTAAGAGGCTTGCCCTCGGACCTATGTAGTATGGGATGCATAGAATCCGAACAAGTGTGCATTAGTGTCATATAATATAAATAATTGCATTAAGGACTAAGTCCACAATCACAACACGACAACAATAGGGTATTCCCTTTAGTTTGATATGTAACAAGTTTGTGTTTGTTAAATATGGAAAATCAGTTATACTATTTCCGGCATAGAGAGGATGGCCGTGTATAATGTTCGTCGGTTGAATAAACTGACGTACCCACAGTCTTGTATGCAGGGTAAATGACATGATAAAGATTAAAGAAGCACAGATGCTTAGAGATTATTCAAATGTTGATGTACATTTATTTAAATGTTGTAAATTTGCTTCCGCTGTAAAATGTAAAGTGTAAAGTTTTCATGTAACTCTGATGTAAAGTGAAAAGTTTTAAATTCCTTGTAAAATTGTACGAAAGAAGTGTAAAGATCCTGTGGAATCTCGAATTCAGTGTATTTTTGGAATTCGGGGCATTACAGAGTGGTATCAGAGCCACGCTTCACACTTGTACAAATTTATAAGGAACGAAACCCTAGAAGTGGACATTAGAGTGTGTGTTTGAGTCTAGAGATTTAAATGTAAGTTACTTATATTTGTGTTGCTCTATGACTTATGCTTCTTCCTCCCTATTTCTAAAATGGATGATCACTTCGACCCTGCTGGAGACGTCAACTGGCATATCATCGAGGAAGATTATTATCCTGGACAAGCAGATTTCGAGGAAGAGTACTACCCCGGGCAAGCAGATTCTGACGGAGAGGAATGGCCTGAGTCCCGAGAGATCACCCCACCTCCGGACTCATCTGATGACTCTTCTGACGAAGAAGAAGAACCAGTTCCAAATTGTCTTGTGATATCTCTTCAGAGGTAGGTAGAAACACTGCGGGAGAGAGTCAGATTATTGGAGGCTCAATTGGCAAAGCGTAAGGATGACTTTGCAGTTCTCAGTCATCATGTATGGGAACTCGAGAAGAGGAAGAATATGAACGATGTGCTGAAGGAAGAAGTTGATGAACTACGGAGAGAACTTCGAGAAGTGAAGAGGAATCGTAGGAGTTAGACTGTTGTAGCTTCTACTGTTTTCATTATGATGTCAAGAAATGTTTTCAATTTGAATGTATAAAGTTTGAAATTCAATGAAATGCAAAGTTGATTTAAAATTCATGTCTTATACTTCGAATTTAATGGATCTTTTGCATCAGACAATGGCTAGAAGAGGAGCTAGAAACGGGAAAGGTCTGGACTTGGAAACGGAACTTGTGAGGGTCTATCAGACACTCAATACCGTGGCCATTGATCAGAACCAAGGAAGGGTACCTGCGAATCTGGTGCCCGAAGCAATTAAACTCGTGGAATCGTTCAAACGGATGAAACCACCTGTGTTCGAAGAGAAGTCAGACCTTGACGCGGCTGACAACTGGATCAGGCAGGTAGAGACCATATTCGAAGTCTTGGAGACCCCGGAAGGCAGCAAGGTGAAGTTGGCGACTCTGCAACTTGAGAAGGATACGGCTGTGTGGTGGCAGTCGATGAAGAGGACAATGGGAGGTATAGTTCTTGGCTGGGAGGAATTTTTGGAGGAATTCCGCAGTCACTATTTCCCCACCGACGTCCAGGAGAAGAAGGCTATGGAATTTCTTTCACTACAGCAAAGTGGCATGTCAGTTAGAGAGTACGAAACCAAATTTACTCAGCTCTCTAGGTATGCTCCTGAATTAGTGATGGATGAGGCGAAGAAGGCTCGTAAGTTCGAGCATGGATTGAGGCCGAGCTTGAGGTCCCAGATGATACCTCTTGGTATCAGAAGATTCGACAAGTTGGTCAAGAGCGCGGCAGCCACGGAAGCAGACATGGAGCAGTTTCATGTTGTTCAGAATCGGAGGAACAACTGGCAGTCTGGAAAGAGGCCCGCAAATTCTGGAAATTTCAAGGGACAACCATCTGCACAAAGGTTCAAACCGACAGAGACGAACGCTATTAATGTGGTTGGAAGACCCGGGAACAATGTGGTGAGACCTCCTGCGGTAAATTGCTTCAACTGTGGTGAGACAGGATATTACCAATCTCAATGCCCCAAGCCACGGAATGGTAATCACAATGTACCAATGCAGCAGACTGGGAAGAGGCCGTACCAACCAGGGCGAGTATTTGCCTTGACGGAAGCTGATGCCGATGAGGTGGATCATGTCATCACTGGTACGAGGGCGGATGTTTAGAGGTTCATGTTGTTTCTTTTTCCCGTTTTATTTAGTAAACTGTTACGTAATGAGTGTGTATTATGTAATAGGAGAACTTTATTTGAATGGAATGAAAGCTGTTGTTTTGTTCGATACTGGATCCTCTCATACTTTTGTGTCTCCTAAATTTGCTAAAGTGTTGGGAGTTGAACCGAAAATTTTTCCAGGCAAGATCTTAGCAGTAGCTACTCTATCAGGGGAAACTTTAACCACTGATCGGTACTATGCGGATTGCGAGATTGTGATTGGGGACAGGATCTTCGGCATTGATCTAATCGAGATGACTATCTTGGGAGTCAATGTTATCATTGGCATTGATTGGATGTCGGTGTACAGTGTGAGCATCGAGTGTAAGACCAAGACAGTAACAGTAAAGGCTCCAGGTGGACCTGAAGTCACTTTCCAAAGGAAGAAGAAATGTTCTAGGCTGGTGGCAGCTATCCGCAAGAAAGAGATTCCTGTGGAAGTGCGAAGGATTCCTATGGTTCGGGACTATCCGACTGTGTTCTTGGATGATTTTCTTGGGTTACCCCCGTATCGTGATGTAGAGTTCAGTATCACTATTCAACCGGGAAGTGCACCCATTTCTAAGGCACCGTATAGGATGGCTCCTGTGGAACAGGATGAGGTGAAACGGCAGATTGATGAACTGTTGGAGAAAGGCTTTATTCAACCTAGTGCATCACCTTGGGGAGCACCAGTGCTTTTGGTAAAGAAGAATGATGGATCGATGAGAATGTGTATCGATTACCGAGAGCTGAATAAGGTCACTGTTCAAAATAAGTATCCTATTCCCCGAATTGATGACTTGTTCGATCGTCTACAAGGAGCAGCTGTTTTCTCCAAAATAGATCTTCGATCAGGATATCACCAAGTTCGAGTGAAAGCTGAAGATGTGCACAAAACTGCATTTAGAACTCGACATGGGCATTACAAATTCTTAGTTATGCCATTTGGAGTGACGAATGAACTCGCAATCTTCATGGATTTGATGAATAGAGTACTGAGGCCGTTCATTGATTCTTTCGTCGTGGTGTTTATCGACGATATTCTTGTGTACTCCAAGTCAGAAGAGGAGCACACCGAGCATCTGACAGCAGTTTTGAAGAAGCTGGAAGTGCAGGAGTTGTATGTCAAGCTATCCAAGTGTGATTTCTGGAAATCTGAAGTGGCATTGCTAGGTCACATCCTTTCTAAGGAGGGAGTGGCAACTGACCCTCAGAAGATAGAGGCAGTGAGAGATTGGGCAAGGCCTACTACAGTGAAGGAAGTCAGAAGTTTTCTTGGATTAACTAGATACTACAGGAGATTCATTCAAGGTTATGCTCAGTTAGCTGTGCCACTTACTAGTTTGACCAAGAAAAATGTGAACTTCAGGTGGACTGAGCAATGTGAGACAAGCTTTCAGGAGTTGAAAGAGAAGCTGACTACTGCACCTATTTTAGCTTTGCCTAGAGTAGGTATTGAGTATGATGTTTACAGCGATGCTTCACATCGTGGGCTTGGTTGTGTCTTAATGCAAGAAGGAAGAGTAATCGCTTATGGGTCTAGGCAACTATGACCGCATGAGAAGAATTACCCGACTCATGATCTGGAGTTGGCCGCGATTATCTTTGCTTTAAAGCAATGGAGACACTACGTGTACGGTGAGAAATTGAACATGTACACGGACCACAAGAGTTTGAAGTACATATATCAGCAGAAGGATCTGAATTTGAGGCAGCGGAGATGGTTGGAAGTGCTTGAGGACATGCGACCTGAGATCAAGTATCATCTTGGGAAAGCTAATGTTGTTGCTGATGCACTTAGTCGCAAGAGCAGTTTATCCAGTTTGATTACAACTCAGAAGCATCTGATGGAGGAATTGAACCTGAGCAGGTATTGAAGTTGTCTTGCAAGGATTGGGAGTATCTTTAGCTCAGTTGAGGCTTCAGCCTACACTGAATGGAAGGATTATTGCAAGTCAGGAGGTTGATGCAGATATCTTGGAGATGAAGGAGCAGGTTGGTGCTGGCAGGTTGCCCGGATTTCAAATCAGGGATGGAGTGATGTGGTTCGGAGATAGACTATGTGTTCCAAATTAGGCGGACCTGAAAGAGAGTATTCTTTAGGAGGCACATGCTATTCTTTTGTCGGTACATCTTGGAAGTACTAAGATGTACAGAGACATCAAACAGCATTTCTGGTGGTCAGGTTTGAAGCGGGATGTGGCTGAATTTGTGGCGAAGTGTGAGGTTTGTCAACAAGTCAAAGCCGAGAATCAGAGACCCGGAGGTCTATTACAACCGTTACCTATTCCGGAATGGAAGTGGGATAACATTAGTATGGATTTCATTACGGGATTGCCCAAGAGTCCTAAAGGCAATGATGTGATTTGGGTTATAGTCCATCGACTAACCAAATCCGCTCACTTCTTGGTGATGAAACTCACTGCTTCGATGGACAAGTTAGCTGAGTTGTATGTTGGCGAGATCGTCAGGATTCATGGTGTTCCGTCAACTATTGTGTCTGATTGAGATGCGCGGTTTACTTCGCATTTCTGGAGGAGTCTTCAGACAGCTTTAGGTACCAAGACGGATTTCAGCACTGCTTTTCATCCGCAAACCGATGGGTAGACCGAGAGAGTCAACCGTATTCTTGAGGATATGCTTCGGTGTTGTGTACTAGACTTTGGAGGCAGTTGGGAAAGGCATTTACCCTTGGTAGAGTTTGCCTACAACAACAGTTTTCAGACTAGCATGGGAATGGCGCCGTACAAAGCTTTGTATGGTAGGAAGTGCAGAACACCTGTTTGTTGGTTTGAAGTTGGGGAGCGTCAATTGTTTGGGCCTGAGCTTGTGCAGCAAACCTCTGAGAAGATTGTTCTGATCAGGAAAAGGTTGGTGGAAGCTCAGAGCAGGCAGAAAAACTATGCAGACAACCGGAGAAGGGACCTTGAGTTTGAGGAAGGTGACTTCATCTTTCTGAAAGTATCGCCCAGTAAAGGTGTGATTCGATTTGGCAAAGGCGGGAAGTTAGCCCCGAGGTTTATAGGCCCGTACAAGATATTGAAAAGGATCGGGAAAACTGCTTACCGGCTTGAATTACCGAAAGAGTTATCTCAGGTGCACAATGTCTTTCATGTGTCTATGCTGAGAGGTTATATTCCAGATCCGAGTCATCATTTGCCTGACGTGCCGGAAGGTTTGCATTTGGATCTCAACTACATCGAGTCTCCTGTCGAGATTGTTGATAGTCAAAAGAAAGTCTTGAGAAATAAGACGATACCGATGGTCAAGGTAGTCTGGAGAAACCATTTGGTTGAAGGGGCTACTTGGGAGTCTGAGGAGAGGATGTTGAAGGATTATCCTGAGCTTTTTGCTGGATTTGTATTTTGTATTTTGTATTTTCTTGTGCTTGTTGTGAAAGTTTTGTTTCTCGCTCTTGACTGTAGTTCCTGGGACGGAACTATTCTAAGGAGGGAGTGTTGTAATACCCCGATTTTCATTTATCAAAATTATTTACTTTATTTTTGCACGTATTGTGCACGTGCAATTTTTGTAGTGTGAAATCTTATAATTATTTTCCTTATGGATGATGAGTATATGTATATATATATGTGTGTGTGTGTGTGTGTGTGTGTGTGTATGTGTTCTTTAATGATTTTATAAGGCCCTTTTCTTCAAATGAACAAGCCTTTCTTTTTAAGCCCAAATCTAAATTATTTGTAAAACTATTATTTTGGCCCATTAATTAAAGCCCATGAGTTAGTTCTATTTTAATTACAACTTGTAATGTAGAACATCTTTTAAAGATTATTTTTGTAGAAAATATAATATACAACTTTTTTTAAATGGAGGACTAATGCACGTGCATTGCACGTACACGTGCAAAGCACACCATTGTAGGCCAGTTTTGGCATGGAGGGAAATGAAAAAAATAGTGGAGTCATGGGTGGTGGTTGCTTGATCATGGTTGGTTACTACAACTCCCCCTTGAATCCTAGCCTTTTAATTCTAACTCCTAGTTTGATCCTAGCCTTCCATTTACTCCAATTTTTAGTATAAATACCCCCCTCCCCCCCCCCCCCCCAGCCTAGTTATTTTTGTACTATTTATTTCTCCGAAACCTATAGTAGAAAATACATTGTTGGTAGTATAGTAAGTGAGATAAAAGATTGAGATTTGTGTGTGAGGGAGTTGTGCTTGCATCAAAAAGGGAAGGCCGACATCAAGGAGCTCGGGTTGGCATCTTGGAAGGCTTGGGTGCACATCGAGGAGGAGGAGGAACGCTCTTTTGGCAAGGACTCTTGTGATTAGGAGGTGTTGCAATTGTATTTCTCTCCAAATTAAGGTGGGTTATTTTCCATGTTTCTAATTTGATAGCATGCTAGATTTGAATTGAAATGATAATGCATGAAAAAGAATTAATAAGAGTACAAAATGTCTTATTAGTTGATTGGAATGTTGCTAAATAGATTGTATGTTATTCCATCATCAAACTTGAGTTGTGTGTAAATTATTTATAGCTATGGATTGCTTGAAGTAAAATTCGTTATTAGCATCAAAATTAAATGCAAATGTTAGTAGATGAAAGTGTTGTCTTATGTGCTTAGATGGACTTTTGTGATAATGTTTATAATGGATGACTTAAAATATATTTTTGGGTTTGGAAAAAGAAATATAAATAGGGAATTGATATAGGGAATATTGGTGCTAAATTGGATAAGAAATGTCGAAAAAGAAATTTGGTAGTAGTAGCATACAAATTAAACTAATTGTATGAAAAATATGTGTTTAGTTATTGGAAAAATTATTTTAAAATTACTGGAGTATTAATTATCATGTGAATAATTATTCTGGAGATTTACAGTAGATTTTAGTGAAAGTAAAACTCAAATGAGAGTTTTTGAAACATCGAAATGTTCTATTAAATAGAGAGTTGATTTAATTAAAATGCAAGTTGTATTTGAGACAACTTGAGCCTATAGCTCAAGTGGTCAGGAGACTTCTAATCGCTACAGTGTGCGGTTTGGGTTCTCACAGATCGAGGGTTCGATCCTTGATAACACCATACTTTATGTGTATTTAACAAATTTAATCAGTTTTTCAACCGAGAGTACTTAAGACTCTTAACCCCCTTTATATCGATCGGCGCGATTGGCCTAGTGGCCAGAGCGTGCGGCTTACTTCTCTGTGGTTGCCGGTTCGAATCCTGGTCTCGGCCAGTATTAAACTTTTTGGAAAAAAGTGTTTTTTTTATGGTTTTTTATGCCTAAAAATTAGAAAAAAAATACTATTATTATTCTAAAATTATGTGTGCTTTATGAAAAATAAATTGGGAGTTATTGAAATGAAATAGAGTATATTTTGAGAGCAAAAGTGTAGTTAGAACTATGGTTCTACACTTATATTTTTGTGAAAGTTGTGTTTCGAAAAAGGACTTGAAATAAAGTGCTAGAAAAGGAAATATAACAAAGAAAGAAAATATGTGAAGTGAAGTGGTGTGAATTATTCTTAGTGAAGAATAATGTGACAATAATGAATTGTGAATATTCATCTTGACCATATAATTGGTGATATGATTTTTTAATGTGGAAATAAATATTTGATGAAATACATGATGAGTAATTGAACTCCATGTATGGTTATTGACTCATGAATAATTTAGAAATCATGTGATTGGAAAAGAGGAATGTTATTGAGTATGAAAAACTCAAACATGTGAATTTGTGAATTGAAATTGAAAATTAGGGTGTAGCCAAAACTCACACCGGCAAGTGAAAGTGATGAATTATGATTATTGACATTGAAAAGACCAGTTTGGGTCATTGTGAAATGAAAGAAATAAGACCGGTAGTAGTGAGAGGGCTAACTCTAAGAGATTGATTTTGTTCATGATTTCATTAAATTAAGAATTAGTACATAGTGAAGAGGTGATGAAAGTGAGAGAAAAACACAAGTATGAGGGCCTCGAGTCTACGATGTGAGAGTGATTCACAGAATGCATGCTTGATGCGTCAAGACATGGCATGGGCACTACTCCAGAATTATCGATATCTTGGCGATGCTTGTTGGATGTTTGGTGATTGCAAGAGGATCGTGTGCCATGAAGGAGACTGAATTGCCACAGAATGCATGCTTGATGCGTCAAGACATGGCGTGGGATTCCCCTCCAGGTTTTCTGTGCGCGAGCTTATACTCATAGATCATCTAGGATACTTACCGTAGTTACAGTAGTAGATTAAGTCATGACGAGGGATAGAACCCTACAAGATGAAGAACGATTAAGAGGCTTGCCCTCGGACCTATGTAGTATGGGATGCATAGAATCCGAACAAGTGTGCATTAGTGTCATATAATATAAATAATTGCATTAAGGACTAAGTCCACAATCACAACACGACAACAATAGGGTATTCCCTTTAGTTTGATATGTAACAAGTTTGTGTTTGTTAAATATGGAAAATCAGTTATACTATTTCCGGCATAGAGAGGATGGCCGTGTATAATGTTCGTCGGTTGAATAAACTGACGTACCCACAGTCTTGTATGCAGGGTAAATGACATGATAAAGATTAAAGAAGCACAGATGCTTAGAGATTATTCAAATGTTGATGTACATTTATTTAAATGTTGTAAATTTGCTTCCGCTGTAAAATGTAAAGTGTAAAGTTTTCATGTACCTCTGATGTAAAGTGAAAAGTTTTAAATTCCTTGTAAAATTGTACGAAAGAAGTGTAAAGATCCTGTGGAATCTCGAATTCAGTGTATTTTTGGAATTCGGGGCGTTACAGAAACCTATGTAAGGCACCAAGTATCTGATAAACTTGGTCCAGTACTTCTTTGTAGGATATCCCAAGGAAACCAAGGGATATTATTTCTATAATGCCACTGAAGGTAAAGTGTATGTCGCACGGACTGTTGTGTTCCTAGAGAGAATTTGTCTCCAAGAAAATCACTGGGAGAACGATAAAACTTGAAGAAATTTAAACTTCGCAAAGTAGCAGCAAACCAATGGTGGAAATGGAGCAGGCTCCAAAAATCATTATAGAACAACAACCTGCTCAAGTAGCACAAGGCCTACGTAAGTCTAGTAGGATACCTCATCAACCCGAGAGATATGTATTTCTCGTGGCTCAACATGATGAAATATTGCTCATGGATCAAGATGAGCCTACGACTTATGAGGAAGCTGTAAAAGACCTAGACTCTGAGAAATGGCTTGAAGCCATGAGATCTGAGATGAAATTCATGTATACCAACCAAGTATGGACCTTGGTAGACTCACCTGAAGGGGTAAAACCTATTGGGTACAAATAGATTTTCAAAAAAAAAACTAACATGGATGGTAACATGCAAACCTTTAAGAGGAGGTTGGTGGCTAAAATGTTTCAAGCAAGTTCATAGTGTAGACTATGATGAGACTTTTTTCCCATTTGTCATGCTTAATTTCATTGGATCTTGCTTGCTATTGCAGCATATCAGGATTATGAATTCTGGCAGATGGATGTCGAAACTTATTTCCTAAATGGAAATCTTCTCGAGAATGTGTTCATGACACAGCCTAAGGGTTTTGTCACTCCAAAGGATGCTGGAAAGGTGTGTAAGCTGCAACGATCCATTTATGGGTTAAAGCAAGCTTTTAGAAGTTGGAATCTTTCCTTCGATGATGCAATCAAAGAGTTTGATTTCATCAAGAATGAAGATGAATCTTGTGTCTATAAGAAGGTTAGTGGGATCACAATTGTGTTTCTGGTGTTGTATGTAGATGACATACTACTCATCGGGAATGACATCCCTACCTTATAGTCTGTAACCCCTATTTTCCGTTTGGTGTATTTTTGAGTGTATTTTTCGTTTTGGTGTATTTCTCTCTTTGTATTCCTCTTGTATTTCTCTTGGACCGTATATTGGATTTTATTTTCGATATATTCATTTTTTTATTATTTTTCTGTCTTCTTTTTATTTGAGTTCTTGATTCTTTCGTCCGTCTATTATTTAGTTCCATTTGATCAGGCCATTATTTTGATTCCCGATATTTTTTTTATTGTTCATGTCCTATTTTGTCATCTTGTTCTCATCTCTTATTGGATCTTTTCGATTAACCCTAAAACCCCATTCTTTTATCCCTAATACCCATTAGTTAAACCAATACCCAATTACACAAAATCCTATTCAATTAAATAACCAGTTATACCCAATTAACCTTATACCTCTAACTCTTATTTCGCTTAAAACCCATTTGTTTTTTTAGAAAAAACCCATCAGCCCAAGCTAGCACCTAGCTAATCACCCGAAGCCCAAATACAATCATCTTGAACCATACAAACCCTACCCGACCCATTTTTCGCCTACCCGTTTACTGTGCCGCCTTCCACTTACTGCCCTAACCCTTCTTCAAAACCCATATATATGCTATTTTCCCCCATGCAGCCGCTATACCATCTCCCTCTCGCCTATACCCTCTCCCGACCACCTCTTTCTCTCTCTCTGGTTTTCCTGAGTGCCGCAACCCTGCGTCAACCCCCCCCCCCCCCCACGCTTGTGTTTCCCCGGCAACTGCAGTAGACAGCAAGTGCACTGTTTCTCTCCCTCTCGACCGCAGCGACAACAGCGGCAGTATCAGCCATCTCACCCGCCGCGCTCTCCGCCGACGTCGTTCCTCGTCTTCCTCTTGTGAACGGGTGTTGGTTGTTCATTGTTGATCATGGGTTGTGTGCGGTGGTCGTGTGTTCGCAGGCTCGTTATTGGGTTCGTGGGATTTGTCGTTCTTCGTTCGTGGTTGTTCGTGTGCTCGTTGTGGTTTGTGGTTGTTCATTTGGTTGGGATCGTGCCCTGGGATTCCGTTCCCGCTATTCTTGCTCTTTACTTCATCCTGTCGTCGTTTCTCAGGCAAGTAACTTGTATTCTTTTCTTTGTGTAATACAAGTACTAAATACCGGCTGTAGTGTAGTTCGGTTCTAGAGAAAATTTGTGTGTGAAACTCCTTGTTGATATTGTCTCTATAGTGATGATTTGACCAATAGTTGCCTCACGACATACATGACATGATATAACCTAGGATTGACCATATCTTGTTGCATATATGCATGTTATTCATACGTTATCTTGTGCTCGTTCATGTTATTCGTGGTAGACTTATCGTGGACTTGTGAAATACCCTATATCATGTTGCTTGGAAACCTAGTATACTCTATTTCTTGTTTGGTTGTGTTTTGGATAGTTCGAATAAACTAGTTGATTTTGTGCATGAATGATATTTTCAGTTTTACCGGTTTTCTCATTTTGATCAGTATTTTAGACCTTATTAAGGTCAGTATTTGAAAATATTTTGTGAATATGATTTTTAGAGAATTCTGTCTGTTTTCCAACCCTTTTGATGGATCTCAGTTTCGATTTACGATTTTTGAGTTATGTCGATTTTACTACACTGGTGTCGAAAGATTCCCAGATTTTGTTTTCTATGAATTCTGAAGAGTAAGCTATTTTTATTTTGGTGTTAAAATTATTATTTTGATCTAACATTTTGCGCAGTACTTCTAGACCTGATTTGGATTACCCCAAAATTTTTATGGATTTATTTGAATAGTTTTACAAACGGTTTGATGCTCGCAAACAAATATTTTACATGCAGAATTTTACTACTGTTCAGTAAAGAACCTCATTTTCGACCTATTTTTACTTGCTGTTTCTAAAATGTTTCTGAATATGAAAGTTAGATTACTGTATCTATTTTATTACCCTTTTGGCAGATTTGGATTTCGATTTATGGTTGGTGAGTTATTGCTGTTTTCGTACTGCAGTGTTTGTGATTTCAAATTTACAAAACTGTCGTGCCTTGTTATTTTCTGATTTTACTTGACTACTCTACTTATGTTGGAAAATTATGAAACTTGATTTTCTGTCACTATACATATAGAAAAATACCCCAGATTTTTTGTAGATTTAATTTGCGAGTTTTCATGTTGTTTTCCTATTCTTGAATACAATCTTCTGATTTCTGGCTGAACGTGTTTTCTGGATTCAAACCAGTTTTGAGATTTGATTTTGTGAAATACTATATGACTTATATATATTTGCAGGATTTGGATGGGAGTCTATTTTCTAGACCTTTCGACGGATTCAGGTTTGCATATTTGTAACAACGGGTGTCTTAGTTTTACTGCAGTTTGGTCTTACTGTCCTGAACAAGAAATTTGGTTATTTTATTCTTTTGTGTGTTATCTTTCACCCGTACGTGTTTATCTTGCAAGTTGAACTTATTACTTGTTTATACTATGACGTATTTGCCCTGTTTCGTGACACATACATTCTTGTTTGACACTAATAATAATTAACCAAGCCGGGGTTTAAAGGGAAATATATAATAGTGGAAAATACAGAAATGTGTACTTGGAAGAGGATCTATTGATCCTATGTGATACTTAGCTTGATACTTGATTACTTGAGGCTTGATATTTCACTACTTGAGGCTTGATATTTCACTTGGCTTGATATTTCACTACTTAAGGCTTGATACTTCACTTTTGAGGCTTATTTACTTGATACTTGATACTTGATTTCTTGAGACTTATCCCTGAGTACAATGTCATATATGATCCACTATGAAATCTAAAACGAAACTGTATTGACTGTAGCATCCATGTAGTAAAAAGATGGATGCATGAAGTGCTACCTAGATAGTAATAACACAAGACTTGAACATAATTACTTGACATTTGCTACTTGATACTTGTACTGGGCTACTTGACACTTATTACTAGTTACTTGTTACTTCATTCGTGATGCTTGTTACCTGTTTATATGATACTTGTTCACTTGACATTTGATACATGCCACTTGTACTTGTTCATCTTGCCATGCTAATATTCTATTTTGTATCATGCATATTCCATATTATTAGTTATCTTTTCCATGTACTTATATTCTACACTACAAGTGGCCCGTAACTTGCATTGACAAAAGTTTGTTTTCTTTTTCCTATTCCTACAATTGTTAAATTGCAGATTCTGGAGAACAGGTACCAGATGGTGTCGGTGATATGAGATATTAGTGCTGGACTTTGCTATCATTATTTCTTGTTGCTTGTTTTGAACAATTGTATCTTGTAGTTGGATTTATTTTGTATTTGGGGAAATGTGACCCAGGATATTTACTTATTCAGATCTCGATTATTTGAGATTAATATATTTGTTTTAGGTATTCTTGTTGGTATTTTGACGCATATATGCATGCTTGGTTGATTATTTTGCTTCCGAATCTGATTATTCTTGTGAAATGTTGAAAAAAATTTTGAACAGCTTATGAATGATGAAAATCATTCGCTGGGCTTAGTCACGTATCTATATTCCGTATTCTCATTTGGGAAGTGGGGCGTGATATAGTCTGTAAAAACTTAGCTAGGGAAATACTTTTCTATGAAGGGTTTGGGTGAAGCTACCTATGTATTAGGCATCAAGATCTACAGAGATAGATCAAGGAGATTGCTTGGCCTAAGTCAGAGTACATACATAGACAAAGTGTTGAACCATTTTAATATTCTAGAGTCCAAAAAGGGATTTCAGCCAATGTCGCATGGTGTAAGTCTGTTTAAGGCTCAATATCCTACAGCTCAAGATGATAGGGACCGCATGACTAAGATTTCATATGCATCTGCAATTGGATCTATCATGTATTGCTTGTTATGTACTGGTCCAGATGTCTCATATGCCTTGAGCATGATGAGCAGGTACCAGTAAGATCCCGATGAGAGTCACTGGACTGCTGTTAAGAACATCCTTAAGCACTTAAGAAGTACAAAGGATTTGTTTTTGGTATATGGTGCCGAGGAAGGGCTTGTTGTAAAGGGTTACACTGACACTAGCTTCCAGTCCGATAATGACGACTCCAAATTGCAATTTAATTTTGTGTTTTGCCTAAATGGTGGAGCTGTGAGTTGGAAGAGTTCGAAGCAAGAGACAGTAGCTGATTCAACCATAGAGGCAGAGTATATTGCTGCCTCCAATGCAGCAAAGGAGGCCGTTTGGATCAGAAAGTTAATCACTGAACTTGGCATAGTTCCTAGCATTGTTGACCCGATGGACCTCTATTGTGATATCAGTAGAGCCATTTCACAAGTTAAGGAGCCTAGATCTCACAAGTGATCCAAACATATACTTAGGCGCTTTCATCTTATTTGAGAGATCATCGATAGAGGAGATGTGAAAATAAGCAGAGTACCGACACATAATAACATCACTGACCCAGTGACAAAGCCTCTTGCACAGCAAAGTATGAGGATCACACTAGGTCTATAGGCATTAGATGCATGTCTGATTGGCTCTAGTGCAAGTGGGAGATTGTTGGTGTATGCCGTAGAGATCAGTTGTGTATTGACATTACTAATTCACATTGCAACATGATATTTATTTAATATATGAGGCATTTTATTTATTGTATTTTTTGTGATTAAATAGACATAATAAAGTCCTTAGAATAGTAGGTTCCATTCCATGGAATATCAAGTGTAAAACTTGATTGTGAGATCCTATTGGTTGTAATTAGAACACTATTCTTAATTATTGTGAATTAGGATAACAATAATATATAGAGACTAGTATGTGCGTAGACTGATGACCATATCTCACAAGTCATGGATATAAGATATCAAGTCTTCACATGAGTACATATTAGAGTAATAATGTACTGGACTGACCCGCTAAGAGAATGCTGCATGGATCGTTACGTGAGTGTCATAAGTAGTTCTCACATTGACCATGGTGTACCTAGTCCTTTGACTTGAAGTCACTACGGTTCCCAAGATGAAAAGTTGTATGTTTTAATGTCGTCAAACGTTTTCTGTAATAAGGTGATTATAAAGTCGACTATTGGATATACTAAAAATCATGCAGAGGGATGTGAGTGACTTAGATAGGATTTGTCCCTCTTACATAACATGAGCGATATTTATGGACCCCTTAATTGAGTAAGACTGCAAAATGCATGACCGTGCTCAAATAATTCAATATGAGATATTGAGCTCATTTGTTTTAGTAAGTCTACCCGGACATCACGAAACCAAAGATTGAACTATACAAGGGTGACACGCTCTATACCTTTCGGTCAATTAAGATATCTGGAGAAAGGGAGTAGACTACATGGTAACATTGGTCACAGATAGGTTATGTCAAATCACTAACATTCCCGTTACTTAAGTAGCAGTGATATATTGCTGGATACCGCTCACAGTTTATAATACTAAAATATGATTTTAATATGACTGTCAATGTAATGAGAACCTACATGGTCACACACGTAGAATGGATCGAAATTGAGATTTAATTTCATACGATGAATTTAATTGGGGATCAAAGTAAGACTTGAACTTCTGACATTGGTTGAACATTTAATTAGATTAAATCGGCTGACTAAAGTTCAAACACCCACACACGAATCTGACCTAGGTCAGGTTGTGAGCCCAACAGCCTCATTACTGTCTTAGGGTTGATTTTCTGCACCTATAAATACGATACATATCTGTAGAAAAGACACACATGAGAAAATCCTAACCGTCACAAAAATTGTGAGAGATAGTGCATAAGGAACATTCCCTTCCCGCAGCTAGCACCGCGGCGTAACGGAAAGCTTGATGTGATCCATTCGTGTGGATACCGTAGAGGCTATAACACCCCGCCAAACTGAGTTATGATAATTTTTCTCTGCGTGTGTTACGCACATGTATTTTGTGCCGTTACGGGTAATATCCGTAACGTATTTTAATATAAATTTCCTACGTATTTCTGCATTTCAATCATTTATACATTTCATGTCTTCTCAAAATTCTTTTTTACCCTATTCTGAGCCAATTTAAATATTTATTTTAATCTTTGTGTTTTTACGTACATTGCACTTGTTTTCAATACACGTGTCGATTACGTATATTCTACAGTTATGTGTAATATTATGAAATTTTCCATGTGTTCAATTATTTATTTTATAACTTTTTTGAATTCGTTTTATAGACAGAAATTCATTTTCTCCTATTTTGACTCAGTTATATTTTTTATACGTGCGATGCACGTGTTTTCTATGTACGTGTTGGTTATATTTTTTTTCAAAATAAAATTTATGAAGTGTGTAAGTTTACTTTTTTCCGTGCATAAAAATTTTCTTAATTTAAACTAGTATTATTAATCTTAGAAATATATGCATTTTATTAATTAAAAATTCCAAGTTTTGGGGTATTGTATATGCACACATATTACACACGTGCACGTGTTTTCGCCCCCTAATAATGGTCGGTCAAAATTTTTAGGAGGGAGAAAGGGTTTTGAATTATATTAAGGGGGTAGTGGGTAGTTATTAGGATTTAAGTGGGTGGTTAGTTAATTAATCCCTTTATAAACCCCTCCTGTTTCTAAAGAACAAAAAAGGCAAAAATGGAAAAAATGTTCACTGCCTTGCTGCCGTAATGCCTTGCTGTGGAATTTTTTCTTTGGGCTCAGATTTCGAGGAGGTTGGGGGTTTCTCTAGGAATTCATATTTGCTAGGAGTTTCTATGGAAAAAAATTCTTTAAATAGGTGGGTGTCTCTTTAATTTCTAAATTCTTTCTATGATGCATGATATTGTTAAATGATTGTCTTGTGTAATCTCGAATGTTAGTGGTGAACTAATTTGAGTATTGATGCATGATAGATTAAATAGACTAGATGAATAGTTGAAATTACAATATGGAAACTGATTTGTCATACATTCAATTATAAATTTGCATAAGATTTCTTGTATGTTAATATCATATATGTTGGTTCATGTTAGATTCTAGTACATCATGATTAAATTGTATATGTAAAATTGTATATGCATAGAAATTGTTAGATTGAGTGAGGACTTCATGTAGAATTGTAAGTAGACTGGGGGTATGGGTATTTTCCCAATTTCATATCAATTGATAGAAACATTCATGCTAATTTTATAAATCTATAACTAATTTTAGTCTAATTGGTTAATAAGGTACATGAATGTAGAAGTCAAAATTTTTCTATTCAAATTAATTTATATAAAATTCAAAGTTAAAATGCCTTAAATTAAAGAGATTTTCGTTTCTGGAAATGTAGAGATGCTACATAGTAGCAACAATTATGAAAATATTTAATAAAAAAGAAAATTTAAGTTATATGACTAAATTAAAAATATATGAGAAACAGAGAGTTGCAATAAAAAGAACTTTATGGGGATATATTCAGAATGTGGGTTAGGCCTAGTGGTTGGCGCATGTGTTGGTTGGCGCTCTGGGTTTGGGCCATGTTTGAGTCTAGGAGGAGACTTTAAGTCCAGTAGGAGTGTAAGCTAGCTCTATGTGGTATTGTTTATGTTTGAATTTAAGGACAAACACTAGAAAAGGAGATGTGATGAAGCTTGGGCAAATGTGAGCGGGGCGGCTCTTTATAGTCGGGCGGATGTATTTCGGGACTATAGTTACAGTCGGGCAGATGCATTTCGGGACTGGGCTCAGCATGGTCGGACGGATGTATTCCGAGACTATGGTTACAGTCGGGCGGAAGTGTTCCGGGACTGCGATTTTTTTGTGAGACGAGTCTCAATTATTTTCGGGACTATGAATAATCGGGCGGATGTACTCCGAGATTATGAATAGTCAGGCGGAAGGGAGACGTGTCTCCAGTGTTCTGAGCTAGAGCGACGCTTACGGGATGTTTGCACGATGAGGGTTCTGTATCGTTGGGCGGATGTACTCTAGGACTGGAACCTATACTCGTGGAATGTCTAAATCTTGTTTTGTCACCGTACTAGAATTTTATAACGAGGGATTGAACCCTATAATGAGGAGTACGTTAAGAGTTTGCTCTCGGACCTATGTAGTATGGGATGCATAGAATCCGAACAAGTGTGCATTAGTATCATCGTAAGTATAAATGTCTGCATTAGGCATTAAGTCCATGTCATACACTGACACGACTAGGATAGTCACTTTTCCTTTTACATTCAAGTTTGTGATTGCTAAACTAAAGAATCGCTGTATTATAGCATTGCATCAGTTGTATGCAACTGACGTGCCCACAGTTTTCTAGTTGCAGGAATGAGTTGGTATGGATTTGAAGACAATGTGAGAGATGTCACAAGATTGAAGAGCTTTCCTTATCATATATGTACTGTACTTATTTATTTCCGCTGTGCTATTGTAAAAAATGATGTTGTAAATGAAAAGGTTTTAAATTCCTTGTATTTTTGTATGAAGTTGAAGTAAAAGATTCTATTTTTTGCTACGAATTACCTGTGTTTGGAATTCTGGGCGTTACAGAGGCACCGCAATATTGTAGTGCTGTGATCGGCATAATGTGGAGACAGCAGATCCATCTTCAAGGTATAACTCCTAAACATGATTTATGGTTTTCGCATGGATCCATGACTAGGTTTTGATAATTTTTCCGCTGTGTATTTAATATGTGATTGCCATCGAAACCTAATAGTCCCCTCACCCACTACTTTACAAATCTGTCCAGTTCCCGTTCTTACACAATGCCCTGTAGTAGACTAATAAGTAGAAAATAACTTCCTCTCTGAGCAAATATGAGAAGAACTCTTTGAGTCAAGAAACCAACTAGAATTTGAAATAAGAAAACACGAATCACCTGAATCACAAGCACTAACCACATAGGCGGTTGACTTTTCATCCTTGAAACTATTATGATTATGCAATTTCGAACAGTCTTTCTTGACATACCCTAACCTCTTACAATATTGGCAACGGATCGTATCCTTTTGCTTAACATTTTGTCTTCCCCTGATGGATCTTCCTCTGCTAGACAACTTGGAATAGACAATGATTTCTGGGTCTCCTTCCTAAGTTGATTTTCCTTCAATGCTTTGATTGCACCATCTACTGAAATACTCTCCTCGGCAGATCTACTGTGTAGCATGGTAATGATAAAAAGCTCGTACGAATCTGACAGTGAAAATATCAAGTTGAAAGCTTTATCTTCCTCACACACATTTGCGTTGATCACCTAAAGTTCAGATAATACCTTATTGAACTCTGTAATGTGGTCTTGGAGATTGGTACCTTCCTTCATAGATAAACAGAATAACTTCATCTTCTAATGCATCTGATCTAATAACGACGAAATCCTACAAACTCGGCGCATCAGTTTCTTCACGAAATCTGCACTTGACCTCATCTGCCAATGATAGTCGGATCAGACTTATGGCTCTTTCACGAATATCTTCCCAAACATCCTCCTTGATATCAGATGGCTTTTCTTTTTTCTTAACGGCTAACTACAAACATTCTTGAATAAGGACATCATACATTTCAATGTTCCAAAGATTGAAATTGATCTTTCCATCGAACTACTTGATCTTCAAACGACTGTGATCTATCATCTTAACCAAGAAACTCGACGACCTGAATCTCTGATACCACTTTATTGGGATGGGGCAACTACAAACTCCACGGTGGCGCAGCGGAACTAATTAGAGCAATGAGAAAGTCGGAGTAGATGCGACGAATAATTGAGCAAGCAAGCAAGCAAATAGATCTACCAATCCAATTACAAACACAACAAGGATTTATCCCGGTTAGCTTTCGCTTAATCGGGGTGAAAATATAGGGAGATCTGATATTCAACTAGAAGAGATTACAAGGAGTTAATGATCTACTCAATACAAGGAATTAAACTCACTCACCAAGAACTCTCTCTCTCTCAAGCCTCTCTTTACAATGGAGAAAATAATCTATGAAGTACTTGCCTCTCATATTGGAGGCTACAACAATATACAAAAGAAGAATAGAGAGAACCCTAGGATAATCTTGATTCTTAGTCGCCCGATATAACCTGGAGAAGAAGTAACTAAATAGGAGCCTTATGATCTGACTTGGAGTTGAAGATTGGGATAAAACGACCTAACAAATTGAGACCCAGAAAATACACAGCGCTGCAGGCTGCCGACCGTCCTCCTCTCTGCCAAACCCTGTACAGTTACGGTCGGGTGTGTAGTCGGGGGTGTGGTTGACCTTCCCCCAGGACAGTAGACCGCAACTCTGCTACACCTTGCTGCTGCTGTTTTTCCTTCTACTCTCTTCGACGCTTCAACCTCCGTGCTTTATTTTACCTTCTACTAATCTCAACCACGAGTATTCAAGACACGTTCCTAACAGCTTATTGGTCTAAATCCCTTGGCAGACGTTGGATTAGGAACTTTTGGAACTAAAGCTATGAATGTTACCTGCCACTGCACTGGGATGAACTTGTATCGAAAGAAATGCCTCACTGCACTAAACATATAACATCCCGAACTTTAGTAAAGCAATTAAACAAAAATTTATCATATGAGGTATGATTGTGATTTATCTTTAGAATAAGAAGGACTTATGTGTAAAATGATGGAATCCAGTTGAAAATGAAACAAAAAAAGTCAAGAGACCGAATTGCAATAGGGTAAATTTTTACTACTAAATTGGACAAGTGTCCAAATAAGGACTTATGTGGCATCATATTAAGATAGGAGAATACCAAGTGTCACTTTCTCCTCGTGATTTCTATCATCCCATTCTTTCTTGATTACTCAAAAAGAATGAAGAGAGAAAGAAAAAGAGTGAGTTAATATATGAAATTGGAGGGAAAAAAAGTTGAAGAAGAAATATGGGGGAATAAAACATAGAGATCAAGTATAAAACAAAGAGATCAAGGAAGGAAAGAAGAAGATGGTATAGCTAATTTCTATCCACCTAATCCCAATGATCTCCCTCTTTTGAGACATATGCACAAAGTCTATAACCCGTTCTTCATTTTTCTCTTGGCATATTCAAGGCCTGTGCCTTTGCAAGTCTCTCATTAATCAACTTGGAAATAATCCTGTAACGACCCGAAAAATAGCATATGGCTATTTTGCATCGCAATCCGTGCGCAATTGAGAATTGCACGCGATTATGTATTTTTCTGATAATAATTATTTTCAATTGAGAAATGTCAGTTATTATCCACTTTATTTTATTATTATTTTCAAAATTAAATTATTTTTATACGGACTATTACGAAGTAGTTTTAAGGTACTTTGTATTGTTTGGATTATTAATGTAGAGAGTTGGGCTTCATTTGAAATGTATTAAGGCTAGGGGCTTATACGAAACATTCCCTTAGATATTTATCTATCTATTATTATTTATTCACTTTTTACAAAAACCCCCTTCCTTCTCCTTTCTCTTCTCCTTACTTCTCCCGATCTTTTCTTTCCCCATCCCGAACCCAAAGAAGCCCCGACCTCCTCTCCCATCTCCTCCTCCCGTTTGCGCCAGCCCCAAATCGAAAGAAACCCACCTCTGTTCCCTTCTTCTCCTTCTTTCCCTTCCGATCTCCATCCCGACGCTTAAAACTGAGAACCCATCGATCGGTACTTCCCCACCTCGAATCCCCTCCGATCCTTCGTCAAATCCAAATTAAAGTGAGGGGTAGACTAATGGAGGGATCCTCTACATCGTAGTAGCGTCGGATCTTCGAATGGATTCGGGAAGGTAAAACCCTAACTATTTTATTGTATAAAATTTAGTTGGGTTAATTTTTATTGAGTAGGAATGTTAAGGTAGAGAGATTTAGAGATATTAGAAATTGTAGATGTAAGAAATTAGCGAATTTTTAGTGAGATTTCAAGTTGTTAGTAAAATAGGATTTTGGGTTTGTAAAAGAGAATTATATGGATATCAATTAATTCTCGGATAGTAATAGAAATTGTAGTCGGGCTATGAGAACAATTAGGAGTGTTTTTTAGTAATTGTTTGGAAATAGGAATCTCGTCGGCATTAGATTATCACGTGCATCGCACGTGTATATCCCAAGCGATCAATAAACGCTTGTGTGATATTTGGGATGGTGTTATTAGCTTTTATAATTGGTTTGGATGATTTGAGTTTTAATTGCTTGAAATTGATGATAGGATATATTACGACCTTGGACGCGAGGTGGCATGGCGCTTGGATCTTCGCAAATTATGTGAGTTTAATCTATTTATATATATTTTTGTGTTTTGAGAAATATAGTGTGTGTTAATTTATTATGTGTTCTTGTGTGTTAAGAATTATGTTGGTGTAATTTATTTGTGTATTTCTGTGATTATAGAAGTTATGTGAGTTAGTTATTTATATATTTTTGTGGCTTGAAGAATATATGAGTATCAATTTATCTACGTATTTTGGTGTTTTTAAGAAATATAGTGAGTATCGAGTTATTACGTATTTTGTGATTGTAGAATATAGTGGGTATGGTTCTATATACATAATTGATATTTAAAAGAAGTCGGATGAATTGAAGAGGTGATATGATTTATGGATGAGGCGTATGGGGAAATTAACTATCCTTGAGTATATGAAACCTATATAATGGACTAGTTATGTATGTGGGATTCTCTACTTCTAATTTAGTTGCTTGCTCTCTTTATCTATTTATGTATGGGTAGAAAGAACCCTCCTTAGGGTTACTACTTGTGTAGGTGAAGAAAAAAACCCATCTTTTAGGTGTGAGTTGTTGTAGGTTGAGAAAGAACCCATTTTGAAGGTTGAGTAAATTGTGGAGGCTAAAAGAACCCAACTTGATGTTATGTTAGTTGTAGTATGATAGAGAAACAATCCTTGATGTTGTCAGTTGTAGGATGTTAAAAGATCACACCTTTATGTCGATTACTTGTTGTAGGTTGAGAAAGAACCCATTCCTAGGGCTATATTATTTGTGTATGCTAAAAAGAACCATTCTAGTTGTTAGTAATAGGGAGTAAAAAGAACCATCCTATGGATTTGGATTGCTGTAGAAAAAGAACCCACACTTGTGATATAGAAAGAATCCATGCTTGAATTGTTATAGAAAGAAACCCATGGTTCAGTTGTAGTAGAACATCATGCTTGAGTCGTGTGAAGAACCCATTCATGCCTATGTGACGTTCCAGTAAAACCTATCATGTTGAGTTGATTATAGTAGGTATGCCATGATGAGTTGATTTTAGAAGAAACCCATGCTAAGTTGATTATAGTAGATCCTTCTGTTACTTCTAATTATAGAAGGTCAAGTTTGCTAGTAAGCACAGTTGGTTGCTTCTAGTTATGATTACTGTATGGTTGTTTGCCTATGGTTGTGCTCGTACGTGGCTCGACAGGCCCGTGCGTAGCTGTTGGTCTCATACGCGACTTATTTGGCTGGTATGTACGTTGTTAGTTCATACATAGCTTGTTGGCTCGTAGGGGTTCTGGTTACTCGTATATAGCTTATTAGCTAGTACTCAGTTGTTGTGCTCGTCTAGGGTGATATTTTTACCCTAGGGGCTATCGACCATCAAGACATGTGTTTTCTTACCCTAAGGAACTGTGGAGGAGTCACTCCTCGGGTACCATCGGATCTTAACCTGTGTAGGTTGATCGAGGACTGGAGTATAGACGGAATCCAAGTTCAGGGTAGTGGCAGGCATATATATTCGCCTTGCCGAGGACTTGGATCGATAAGCCACGAACCGGATCCTGAAGGGTTCTGGTAAGTCTAGGTTGAGCAGCCTAGTAGAGTTGTCTTGCAAAGTCTAATTTAAGGCCTAGCATATTGTAGTTATAATATTGTCCTCCCTAGAAGTGTTCAGGGTTAGGGACATTATTAGGGTAGTGACTTATAAAGATCATTACTTAAACCCTTTGCCGGAAGAGAGGAGTCGGTTGTAGAGGGCACCTTACGACTAACTCGTCCCTTGAGGCAGACCTTAGGTGGTGTTATTGGGTTGTACCTTCCCGTCAAAGGGATACGTACGGTGCCTTCTCACCAGTTGGGAGCACGGGTTGCGTATCTCGCTCTGTTAATTCCTGAAATACCGTGGCTTGGGGTGCCACAGGATGTATTGTGCAGTCCTGCGCTTGCAAGACCCCAGAGGGTGCCACAGGGTAGGCTTCGCGCTACCCTGCGCTTGCGAGACCCTATGGTTTGATTTTGGAACGAGGCCCGATACACTGGGATCGTCTGGTTTGGAGTGAGGTCCGGCATGCCGGGTAGTAGTGGAAAACGGAGACACCATAAGCAGACTGCATAGGGGGACTTGACCCCTTCTGCAACCTCACAGAGTCATGGATTATTGTCAGGAACAGGTTGTGTACAATTAGAATTCATAACGCGGATTCAAATTCCTATGTATGGAGAAACGGCTCGAGATGGGGCGCATGTAGTATGGGCTGCATGTTGCTTTCGGAGACTTGCTGGCATTAGAATAAGAGCGTCATTGTATTGGTAATCTTGCATTAGGGTTAAGTCATAATGTACACGGGCACATAAATTATATGTACACGTGTCTTCCCATTCAAGTTGAATTATGAGTGTGATAGTTGAAGTAAATCAATAACCAAGCTATGGGCTTGGGATGTGATGTGATATCACCCAAGTTCGGCTTAGGGTGCGATGATTATTACCCAAGCTATCGACCTTGGGGTGGGATATGTTATTGCCAACCATGTTGGCGATGTGGAGTATATTGTGACGAAATGCATGTAAATGGTAATGCGCAATGAGATGTTAGGTTGGACATGAATAAATGTGGTAGTATGCGAATGAATACATATTTCTATGATGTGATACGTGATATATTGCAATAAGATCAATATTTGTATTATGAGAGGGGTTATTCAAATGATTACTAAAGATAAGTATGTTATGAGTGGGTATGGATATACATACAGGTGATGACTTAGAAATTATCGGACGTGAAATCCCATTTATGATGTTTACATGTTCAGATGTCAAGTAAGATTTGTTTATCTTGGTAATTGTGAGTTCGTTATGTTTTTACTTGTGAGTTATTTTATTTACTTATTTAATAAATTATACTCACACCAGAAATGGCTAACCCCTTAGTGTTTGGGGGTTAGGGAGTCCCTGGACTACCCTAGTTCCCTACTGTTACAGGTCTCCAGCAGTACAGAGGTGAGGTATAGGTTCAGGTTCCGGTGGAGTGGAGCTTCACTTTACTATTTGTTGTTATGGTTTAATTGTAAATAGTAAAGGTTTTATGCTCTAAATTGTATTTCTGATGTATAAGTATGTGGATGATGATGAAGAGTATAGTGTGAGGTGGCATGATATGGTTTTGACCCGTGCCCATCTCGTTGTGGAGTACCGGGCGTCGTGGTAGGTTTTTACAAGTTATTTTCTAAAAACTTACTACGTTTTCAAAAGGATTTATGGTTTTTAATTGATATTTGTTATTCCGTTATGAGTTTGGCCCCCAGAGCATATATATATATTGCCTGTGTGATGATGCTCATTTTGGCCTGAGGAGCCAGTGATATTATTGCCTGTAATGTGAGCTACGGAATTTAGAGCAGAATTTCGTAAGCTTTTTTTGTTTTGGGGCAGAAATTACAGGGGAGGCTCTGCCCAATTTTTCTTTGAAACATAACTATTTTAGTTTATGTTTAAAGTGATATAGAAATTGGAAGAATTGAGTTTGGAGTCAAAAAGGAAAAAAGGGCAGGCTCTACAGTTAGTATTACAAACTGATATTTGTAATTACAGCGTGGTAACTCTGTGTTGAATAAAAAGTTTTAAATTTCCAGCATTTTGTGTATCGTGACTAATTGAAGGAAAGATCTTGGCACGTGTCTCGGTTTCCCAGTTACGTGGAAATCGGGGCGCTACAAATCCAATAGTGGCATAGCAAAACTGGTGTTTTTTGCTATCCACTACCTCTATAAGCATGTCAGTCGGATTTTTTGTGCCACGAATCTTTGATAGCTTCAACCACTTCCCTTCAACTGCCAACTTGATAAAGTGATACCTCACGTTTATGGAACTGTTGATCCAAAAATGTTCACTTAGAGGTTCCTTTTTATAGAAAGCACTTCTGGGCAGATTGTGTGGTCCAATAGACTTCTCTTTGCACAGGAGGATGTAGAAGTTTACTTTTAGGCGGGGTGCGATACTTCTAGTAACCATGGATTAAGCCACATTTAATTATATCTCGGAATTGCATGTAGAATTCTTTCGATAGTGACAGATCGATTAGGGAGAAAAAAACTATTACATCTTGATGTATTGATTCAAGAAAAAAGCTGGGGAATTTATAAACTTATGCCTTGACTACACTCATGTGGGAGTCTTGGTGACATTATTTGGAACAACCAGTATATAAGGGTACGAATAAGGTATACATTGGTTGCCAATGCTCTGGAATTAGAGGTCGGACATAACAAGGGGTACTATATATAAGTGAGAGTCTGGGAGTGTGAAGTTTAAGGGGAGAATAGTTGTTGAATTTATTAAGCCGTTCATAGTTTTAGCTCGTGCGGGCCAAGAGCATCATATTGTTTGTTTGGGGTTAGGGACCACTACTGAGAATGGTCTTACTGGAAGCCTTTATGGTATTAGGATTTAGGAAATTTGACTTTGAAATCGAGGAGTGATCACTTGGGATAATTAGGAAAAATATGGTCAGTATCGGGGGAGACCAGTCCTTATATATGAGTATTAGGTTTTGGGACCATTTGGCTTTGGACTATGGGCGTGTCCGATCTTGGCGACTGAGCCCTATGTAGTGGAGAGGCTCCGAGATTGGTTATGTGTGACTGTGAGGGGATCACCCATTATGAATATGCTTAAGGGGATGGTTGTTAGACTGTTATATGTTTAAAAGTCCAAGTGATTGTAAGTGGATCACTCATATCATATGATTGTAAGGGAATTATCGATATTATATGATTTTAAGGGGATCACCAATGTTATATGATTGTAAGGGAATCACCAATTTTATTTAATTGTTTGGGAATCACCTATGAGTTCGACATTATAACGACCAGTGGTCGAAACCGATGGTATTGAGACCTCAGTTGACTGTTCGAGGTGTCACCTAATATTTTGGCATTACGATGTCCAGTGGCCGAAGCCAATGGTATGAGGCCGGTTGTTGTTAAGGGTATCAACCACAATATCATCAGTACGGCGATCAACGAAGGAACCAATGGTACTGAGATAGTTGACTATTGGTGGTGTCACCCACAATTTGGCATTACGACGACCAGAAGCCGAAGCCAATGGCAATAAATCCGCTTGATTGTTTGGTATCACACACAATTTTGGCATTACGATGGCCAATGACCAAAGCCACTGGCTGCCAGGGCCATGTTGACTCTAAAATGGGATGTCACCCACTAGGTGATACATTATAAACAGAAATTAGACCAGTATGATTTGATTGCTAACTATGAACTGTACCGGCCTAGGGATCATCCAGGTGGTCGTTAGATACCACTTTGCCACCAACGTGTTCTCAGGCAAGCCTGAGGCTTCGTGGACATGACCCCACCAGCCAGAACACCTCCCAGGATGTTCAAGATAAAAGTCCCGCCCCGAAGAGATGCCCGCATAAGAGAGGGGGGGGGCTTAGAATTTAGGGTTTATATCATGACAAGATGTTGTCGATCATTGGGAAGTGCTTTATCTTGCTTGAGAATTCAATAGAGTTTCGACTAAGCTTTTGTGTATATTTTCCTCTATATTTTTGGTGTCGATAAGGAGCTATTTATAGCAAAAGAGGGCATGGAGACCATGTTTTGGCATGGGACACGTGGTCCTGCCACAAAAGCCATGTTGCCGTGATAAGAGGGTAGTTGGGAGGTTATTTCCTGATTGGTCACTGCAAGGAGATATGTGTGGTCAACTGGTTGATTGTCTGCTTTACGACTCCGAGCGGAGTGCCCGATGGATGCGTTGTGACGACTTCATGGAGTTGGTTGCATTAGCGACAATAGAGAACTATACATAGTGATATAAACTGGAAACGATTGGGAAGTAGAATATTCTATTGCTATTGCCAAGTGTGGGGAATATTCTTCTGAGATGCCCATGGTAAGCACGGGGTAGGGGGTCTCCGGGTGTTGCACTTGTTTAGCTGGAAGGAGACTAGTTGTAGGACACCGTTGTATAGGTCGCTGATTGGGGGAATTGTGGTCAGGTTTTTAGGGATCTATTTTTACCGTTTAACAAATACGCCGAGTTATTTACCAAGAATACTACACTCTTACTATCACACCATAGATCCCCTATGGGTTTCTTCCTGCGCAACTAGGGCTGTAAATCGGATCGGACGGAACCAGACAGTGATACGTTCAAGCTTGGACCGAAATTTTACTCGAACGGGCTTATGTCCGGCTCGGTCTAGATCAGACAAAGTTTTTATAGTTCGGACTCGGTTTGGTAAAGCATCGGACCACAATAATACTCGGACGGCCTTATGTCCGGCTCGAGCTCGGTAAAACATTAGACCTAATAATTTTTTCATGTTCAGAACGTAAAACAGTTCGGACGGTCCACGGTCGGGCCATTTCTCGAGCCGGACTCGGACGGAAGATGGACTGTCCTATTCATTTTACACCCCTATGCGCATCTGACCCATGAGTTCCGAAATCCATATAATGTCATTCGAAGACTCTGTAAGTGTCATGTATTCTGATTCTGTTGTTAACAATGCTACAACCTTTTGTAATTGAGATGCCTAACTTACAGCTATACCACCAACTGCGAACACATATTCTAAAGTACACCTACAACATTCACGTTCACCACAATAGTCTACATCGACATAACCATGTATCTGCAATGAGTCACCCCCAAAACATAGAGAATGATCTGAAGTACTTCCTAGATATCTAAGAAACCACTTCACTACATTCAAGTGCTTTTTATGTGGATTCTTCATATACCATCTAACAACACCCACTGCATGTCCAATATCTGGCATAGTAGACACCATAACATACATAAGACTACCAACGGCTGAGACATAAGGAACTGCAGCCACTTCCTTCATCTCTACCTCCGATGTAGGAAACTAGTCCACAGACAACTTGAAGTGTGCACCAAAGGGACAAATAACTGGCCTCGCTCCATCCATATCGAATCCCTTCAACACCTTTCTTCACATAGTCCACTTGTGACAACTAAAGCTTCTTACTTTACTCGTCTCTAATGATTTTCATGCCAAGAATTTGCTTTGTCTCCCCCAAATCTTTCATAGAAAACTGAGAAGCTAGCATTTTTTTCACATCATCAATTTTCATCATCCATGAACCTGCCAACAACATATCATCCACATATAAAGCTAAAATTATTGTATCATTATCGTGGTACTTGAGCACATAGACACAATGACCAGTTTAAGATCTTCCACTTGAAGTACCATTGCGTTGGTATCATGGTGCCTGTTTGAGCCCATATAGGCTGTTCTTGATTATGAAAATCCATTTGTCCTAAGAGAATGTTTTTAGGCAGGTAACTTGGTCAAATCCCATGTTTGGCGCTATATCAAGGAGTACATCTCGTCCTTCAAGGCTGACTCCCATTGAGTTCGAGTCCCATCTTTCAAAGCCTTATCATGAGTGTCTGGCTCACCTGAATCTATGCATAGAATATGCTCGAAAAATTGTTGTGGATGATGGATTAAATATCTTTGTCGACATTAATTCTCTCTTGTATCGACCTCCTCAAATCATGTACTGGTTCACCGATTAGTTCAGGTTCTTCGAATGGCTCTGGATCTTCCTATTTGTCTAGGACATCTTATCAATCCCAATAGGCTCATCATGAACTTCCTGTGTTGGCAATGGTACCTATACCTGTCAGTGTACTGTAGGGGCCCCATCACTATGTTTATCTTCAGAACCTGAATCTTAATCTATTGTATTGCCCTGATTAGTTTGTTTGTTTTTATATAAGAACTCTTCATTGAATACCATATTCCTGCTGTGAAAGACCTTGTTATCAACAAAGTCCTAAAATCTATAACCATACCGATCGCATCCATAGCCAATGAAGACACGTCCTCTATTTTGAATCCAAATTTTTTTTTTCTTCCTTATCAACTAGTGAATAGGAGATACAGCCATAAACTTTTAAATGTGAATAATTAATAGGTTAACATCAAAATAGATCTTGTGGTATGCCCCCATCAAGGGCACTAGATAGACAATGATTGATCAAGTACACTGTTGTATCCATTGTAGCTGCCAAAAGATGGACATGAAGACGCTCATGAAGTCTCATGCATCTCGCTGTTTCAAGTATCCTGCGGTTCATTCTTATGTTTTTCTATTTTCTACAGAGTTCTAGGAATTGTCTTGATTCCTGGGATAATTGCATGTGCCAGAATAATCATTAAACTCTTTACATGTGTACTGACTATAGTTATCTAATTTTACAACTTTCACTTTTGCATCCTGTCTCATTCTCATCTTAGGTCTTCCTAGATTTGAATGTGTCAAATACCTCAGACTTCTCACGAATTTCAAAACCCCAAACTTTTCTAGTAGCATCATCGATGAATCGGACGAAGTATTTCTTACTGCCATAGAAGAATTCCTAAGCCAAAGCATACACATTTGTATGTACCAACTCTAGCTTTCCAAATTTCTTCTCACACCCACTCATCTGAAAACTAACCATCTTCTCTTTGTCCATTACAAAATTCTCACATAAATCCATCTCTACCTTCTTTAGCCCTGGCAAAAGTTCTCCAGAATAAAGTTGCTTAGTACATTTTTCACCAAGATACACCAATCTGACATGCAACAATACAGAAAGAGAATTACCGGATGATGTTGTAACAATGATATCACCTAAATTACCTCCTCTGAGTAAGTACAACATGACAACATTTCTTTTTGCCACTAACCTAGTACCTAGAGTAATTTTCCACTCTCCATCTCCATATGCTGTCGTGAGTCCCTTTATTTCCAGTTTGCTAGTCGAGATCAAAATTTTCTTAAAACCTAGAATGTGCATTGCTATTGCTTCATACAAGAAAAGTTGCCCACCACTATGAGCTTTCACTGTAACAGTGCCTTTTCCATTGGGCATCTTTATCCATTTCCAATTATGACTGAACTAAAATTAGCAGTCATATAATTCTTAAAAGCATCCCTCATGTGAGGACAATAAAAAGAAGCACCTGAATCTATAAACTAATCATCTTGCACCATATCAACCACAACCGATAAATATAAATCTTCTAAGAAAATTTCATGGCTTACCACATTGGCTCATCGTGACTCGTCTTACATTTTCTTGTACTCTTCGTATTGCTCTCCTGTGTCCCAGCTTATGACAATGACAAAACTCACATTTGCGACCTCCTACTATAGACTTGGTCCTACAATTTCTGCTTTTCTACCTTGTAGCGCCACAAATTTTCAATAAATAAAAATTAGAAATAAGTGGCACAAATTCCATAATCAACTTCAATTGTAATCATAAACACAGTATAAAATACAGGAAAAATTAAAACTTTTAATTACATCATTTCTTTCTACATTTGCACAGCGGAAAAATTTAATACATTTATTACAACACAACCCAATACTTAAACTTTAATCATCCTAAATCCAGGCTTCCACTTTACTTGGGAAAATCACATGCAAATCCTGCGAAATAAACTAAAGAGTGGGCACATCAGTTGAAGGCAACTGACGTCAACTATAGTAATAGTGATACTTCTAGATCTCACAAACACAAACTTGATGCATATTAATATAGCAATAATAAATGATGCATAAACAATAATAAATAGAACATGGAATAGCAATAAGTGGAGCCCAAAACAACAAGTGAAGTTAGGCTAAGTGTCAAGTGTATGAGATTTAAACAGAAAACAAGCATGCATAAAACAAGTAAAGAAACACAAATGCATATGATGATTTCTAATGCATACTTGTCAGATTCTATGCATCACATTCTACAAAGGTCCGGAGCAAGCCCGTATCATTCTCCACTTTATAGGGTTCAATCCCTCGTTATGCAACTAACCTACTACGGTGATTACTTTAAGATTTAGAGTATTCTGTGAGTATCTAGTGTCATGCCCCGGTAATCCCTGAGAATCAACTTCCCATCATCCGTGATTTTGCGTACACACCCTCACACCCCGATAATTTGAGAAATTGAAACCCACACCGTCCGCCAATGGTACCGCATCACACAAATGCCCATGAGCATCATCACGACCCCCAGTAATCCCGAAGATACATCCCACACCATCCATGATCACACTCCGGTAATTCCTGAGATTATCTTCCACCGTCATGTCATATGAGGCCCCCTACCCATGTTTGCTCTTATTTCATCACAACTCCAACTGGTACATGTCCTTAGGTTTATTATTATTAGTTAAGTCACTTCCCATCCTAGAGTTGGTTTACCCTGCCAGACTTAACTCAACTAAATCAACAACAAGGCCCCACTGACCAATATCCACAAAAGTCTCATCTGTCGGCATGCTAGGGTCCCACCCAACCTCTAGAGTGCCACAATTAAAATATTACCACATTCCTTCTATAGTGTATTTTATATTAACCCTAATGTCAAAAATAACCCTCAACGATTCATTCATAATCTTCTCAATTTTCATAAAAATACGATTTTCCACAAAACCATTTGAATCTCAACTTAATGCATCTCTATTCTTTTCACATTCAATTCGTAAATCATTAATTTTAGCAAACAAATAGCTCGTTATATAATATTCTTTCCTCATTTAAAAAAAACCACTTCCAGAATTATTCAATTTCTTTCATGGAAACAAATCCAAAATCACTAAAAAGAATTCTCATATGAGCTTATAACATTTCTTTCCATATTCGACACTTCAATTATTAAATTCTAGGATTCTAATCAACGTAAAAATAAAATAACTCATTTAAAAAATTGGAATTATATGCCTTCAAAATCTAAATTTTAATTTACAAAAATTGAAGTCTTAGAATTAATAATCTATAATATTGAAATTTATTAAATATATTTTCCACCCAACACATTTTTTTCTTTTTATTTTAAAAGCTTTAAAACTCAAAAAAAAAAAAAAAAAAAAAAAAAACCCCTCAAAAGATGCAAAAACTGAGCTTCACCCGGTTCGAACCTAGGCCCAACAACGCCCCCATCGCCAAGAGCTAGCCAACCCACGTGCCACTTCTAACATAATAAGGCATTAAAACATTATATATCAAAGTTACTATACAAACCCTATACACTATACAAACCCAAAACCCTATTTCTCCAAACCCTAAAACGATAACTTGGGTTACTATTCACTCCATGAACAGTGAACCCGAAACCCTATAACCCTAATTCAACCATACAACAGTTATTCAAACCGTAATACCAAGCTTGGATTTTTTTTAATAATTAAGAAAAACGAATAAATATGGAAAAATCTCAACTTTAAAAATCAATTAAAACATGAATTTAAGGGTATACAATAAGTTCTAATTATCTCTACAAATATCCATCATCTACAAGTTAAATCCATGATCCTCAATCAATTTTATAGATCCCAAACTGAATCTTTATCAATTAAAAATTTGTATTTGAATGTTCATGCTAATATCTAAGTTATAATATTAAAACCCATTATTTAATATACAATCCATCATCATACAACCATTAAAACTCTAGAATCTAAAACATGAAATTTATTCTAATTAAAACCATGAATTCTCTTATAGAAATTGCAACTTTTTAATCCACCAAGCAATGAATTTGCATGTTGATGTTGAATTTGCAAGTGTACAAAATCGCACAAGTAATATAGATAGATGAGTAGAGTGTCGAACCCACAGGGACTAGATATTTTACTGAGTACCGATATCGCTAGATGAATCACTATTTGGAAGATCAAATTTTATAAGGATAAAATAACTAAATTAAATTAATCTAACTAAATCTAACTAAATTGGTGAAGAGGGAGAGAGCTGTGAAACTATGAAGCTCTTGTACTTTGTTTAATGGTAAAATTAGTTCTAGGGCTCTTGGTTCACCTCGTTTATCACACACACAGATTATAATTCCTTATAAATAAAAATATTATCTTTCCCAATTGTCGACCAAAATTCTAAAGATATTAACCACTCTATCAACGTAGTCTAAAAATTATTCTCAACTAATTCTTCGCCTATCCATCAAATTATTAATTGAGAAATTGGATTTCTTAACGGTCGCGTCCTCCAATATACAGTCTTAATTTTTATTAATCACAAATCACCTGTTCGGTCTCTTTATGATTTGAAAAATCATACAAATGTCTATCCACCATGTTGTACGCATAAATAATAAAAATTAAAACACAATCAGGAAAAATAGAGTAATGATAAGGAATTAAAATTTGTGTTCTACAAAACTCGGCTACACCTTAGCCTCTAGAACAATAAATTCAGTTCATATTTGTTTGGGATTGCATCAAAAAAATATAGAGAAGAAGATGTGATACAAAAAGAATACAAAATTTAAAGCAAACCCTCCTCTCTCTCCAAAGCCGACCTGAAAGATGTCACCACGTTAGCTACTGGGTCCCGCCCGTCAGCATAATGCTGTCTATCCACCAGCACCACGCCAGGTCAGCACTCAGCAGAGTCGCCGCTGTCGATGTCGCCACGTCAGCTCTGCAGAAGACGCATCGCTGTCACGTCGAAGCGTCGTTTCGGCCTGTCACGTCGCCGTGTGGCTTCGGTCTGCACGCAAAAGGGAAGAAGAAGGTGTCGCCAACTCAGCGAAGTCCTACGCGCCCCACCTGTCACGTGGGACCCACCTCTGAATGCTGCCACGTCAGCCGACAGCAGCTGCTCGAACCGCGTGTCCACCAGAACGATTTCGGCTGCTCCCTGGCGTCTTGAAGTGTGAAATGAAGAAGAAGAAGCCAGTCAAAGCACCTTTCACATGAAGCTTTTTCCTTTTCTTTTATATTTTTTATATTTTTTTATTTGAAAATTTTGGTAGCCATCACCTCTTGATTTGTACCCTCTCTTTGGTTTGTATATATAGAGAACGGAGAGGACCATTAGGGTTTGCACTTTTGCAGAAAACCCCACTCTTTTCCTTTATTTCCTTCCGTAATTGATCCAGAATATTATTTATTTCTCCTTCTTTCTTTTCTTCCTTTTATGCCCACCACGTGCTTCTGCATACACAAAATAATACCAAAAATTAGGATTTTTAAATAAAATAAAATTAATTAGATTAAAATGAATTAAACTAACTATAAATCATATTAGCGTATAAAAATCCTTTTAAACAATATTTGTCGCACTTTTAACTCAACAAAACAATAAAAATTTATAAATCAATTATTTTACTTTGTTTGTTGATTTTTTCCACAATTCTTTACTTTTTGCATCAAAAATATTATTTCTTCAAAAATTATTAATTAAATGAAATCTTATAGAAATATGATGAATTATAGACAATATCAGCGAAAACAAGTCATTTTAATAGGTAAATGAGTACAAATATTTGTATATAAATTCGACACATCAAATACCCCCAAACTTAAGATTTTGCTTGTCCTCGAGCAAAAAGTAGAATAATAAACAAGGGAATAATAATAGTAGATTCAACCCATCACACTAAAAGATCTTATCATGCAAGCTTCAAAATTTCAATTGAAAATATAAACAATTGCAAATAAAGTCAACCTAAGCATACCCACTTTCTCCAGTGCAATTATTTATTCATAACTCCCAACCCAATCGCATTTGTCATGCAATTAATGTAATTATATTATGCAACAACTCAATCTGTGATTATCCCTTCTCTCTACTACAAACCGAGTAGCAAACTAGAGGGTTTTTTTTTTTTTTTTTTTTTTTTTTTTTTTTAAACACTTCTTTAAGTTGTCACTTGCCTTTTGACGCAAATGCAAATCATTTGTGATGAATTTACCCGGTTACTCAACAAGTCACAAACTTAAAGTGCTTTGCATACTCATATTTCAAGTTGCCGTTTTACGTAAAAGTAAACATTTGTGATGAATACCCCTAGTTACTAAGCAACTCAAAACATTGGAGTAGATTGACTTTATTCTTAATTTTTTTTTCTTTCATTATTACTCTATTTACTTAAACTCTGTTTAGGACTAGATCAAAGGGAATAATCACGAGAAAAAGCATCACATTTGTCTTTTATGTATAATAGCATGACCCACACAATTTTGTAAGGAATTTGAAACTCAGTAATCCTAAAGTAAATAAGTATGCTTAATATTGCCTTATAAAAAAAATTGTTTATCCCAAAAAAATTGTTTCAATGCTTATCACAATAAAGAACTCAAAATGTGTAATGGTGAGCCTAATTATAATCATTTTGTTTTGTTTTTCTTTTCTAAAATAATAAAAATAAAAATAAATTTGTAAACCTTCCCCCCCCAAACTTAAATATCACATTGTCCTCAATGGGAAAGGAAAAGAAAAACAAAAAGAATTCAAAAAGTTTAGAATATCTCCCCTGATTCGTCTTTAAATTTCTGCACGCGCAGCCTTCAGTATTTTGGCGATATCTGGAGCTGTAGATGTCGAAATGGGCTGATTTGTTTTTTGCTGGAAAGCTAAGACAATTGTCTACAACTTCTATTTGAATCAGTTTTGCAGATTTTGACTCCAAACTTCTCGAAAACAGCCATCAATGCAGGTGTTCAAAACAGCTCAGCCTGGCGACTTTCAAAATTTATGCAATCCTACAAAATAAAATCAAAAATTAAAATAAAATAAACTAAAATATAAATCAAAACTAAATGCAATAAAGTAAAACATGGGTTGCCTCCCAAGAAGCGCTAAGTTTTAAGTCTTCAGCCAGACATGGGGGTGATATGGTTAAGTAACGTCAAGATCCAACAACATTAGCACATCCTTTCTAATTTTTCTCTTCAGATGTGGATCAGGTTCAAGTTCCAATTTGAGGCGTTTCCTTCGTGATGATGATGTCTTTGATTCCCCTACCTCTTTGAATTTATGCTGCAAAAATGAATAAATAGAAGGTGCAGCATCCATGTACATCACATGTTCAAAAATATTTTCTTTTTCAAGTTCAAAATTTGTTGAATTTGTTGGACATACTTCGATTGATGATTTTTCAAATTTTACCTTATGTTTCTCGCCCACAATTAAATGAGTTTCACTTACTTGAATAGATGACTATTCTTCAGGAGGAAAATTTATGGAATTAAAAATATCATACATTACTTGCTCATGTTGAATTTGTTCCTCCACAATTTGTTCATTCTCACTTCGCTTTTCAACCACATTCTGCTCGCCAATTTCTTCTTGTGGTTGCTCAATTGTCCTCCCGCGTCCTAGTGTTATTGCTTTGACATCTTCCTTGGGGTTGACAACTGTGTTGCTTGGTAATGTTCCTACAGTTTTGTCATTAAGAATATTTGAAAGTTGACTAATTTGTACCTCAAGATTTTGGATGGAAGCCGAAGTTGAATTTGCAACATTTTGAATTGCCAAATATGTCTTTTGCATGTAGTGCTCAAACATGTCTTCAAGTGTCGACTTCTTTTTTTGCTGTGAAAAATATTGAGGTTGTATAACTGCTCCTTGATTGTTGTTCCATAGATAATTGGGGGTGTTTCTCCATCCTGAATTGTATGTGTTTCCATAATGATTGTTTTGCATTTGAAAGTTTGACACAAAATTTTCATGTTCGGCATTTGATGGAGCAAAAGAGTTCCCCACTTGACAATCTGAACTTGCATGATTTCCTGCACAAAGATCACAAATCATATTAGATTGCATAACATTAAAATTCATATTTTCTACTTGTTTATATAAAATATCATTTTTTGCATTTAAAGTAGAAAAAGGATCAAGTTCAAAACCTCCAGCCACTTTTCTTGGCATCGTTCTTTCTGAAGACCACTGGTAATGATTTGATGCCATCTCCTCTAAAAGATCATAGGCTGCTTGGTAAGTTTTGCTCATCAGTGCACCACCAGCTGCTGCGTCAACCATAGATCTATGTGTAACTCCCAAACCATTATAAAATGTTTGCATTTGCAGCCATTTCGATAGTTCATGATTAGGACACTTTCTCAATAACTCTTTAAACCTTTCCCATGCATCATACAAAGACTCAGTCTCAAATTGAATAAATGTGACAATATCGTTCCGTAGTTTTGCTGTCTTTGCTGGAGGAAAATACTTGGCTAGGAATTTTTGTGCAAGTCTCTCCCAAGTAGTAATACTACCGGGTGGTAGATAATGTAGCCAAGCCTTCGCCTTATCTCGTAGGGAAAAAGGAAAAAGTCTTAATCTAATTGCATCGTCTGATACACCATTGTGCTTGAAAGTGTCACATATTTCTAAAAAATCTGCAATGTGAGCGTAAGGATCCTCGTGTGGTAGTCCCCAAAATTGAACAGTCTGTTGAATCATTAGAATCATCGCCGGTTTAATTTTCAAATCGTTAGCTTCAATAATCGGCTTCTTTATGCTTGACTCATAAATTGAGGGCATAGCATAGTCTCTCAAAGGCCTATTTTCATCGTTTGCCATGATAATGCACTGTATGTCCTGAAATGTAAGTATCGAAAAAGAAAAAGAAAAAAAAATAGAAAAACTAAAAAAACTAAAATAAGAAAAATAAAATAAAAAAAAGTAAAAGTTAGTCAAAAGAAAATAAAGATGTAAAATGATAATAAAATAAAAATAATTACAAAAAATCCAAATTAGCAATAATCTACCAATTTTCAATATCAATAAAAGAATAACTAGTCCCCGGCAACGGCGCCAAAAACTTGATGTTGAATTTGCAAGTGTACAAAATCGCACAAGTAATATAGATAGATGAGTAGAGTGTCGAACCCACAGGGACTAGATATTTTACTGAGTACCGATATCGCTAGATGAATCACTATTTGGAAGATCAAATTTTATAAGGATAAAATAACTAAATTAAATTAATCTAACTAAATCTAACTAAATTGGTGAAGAGGGAGAGGGTTGTGAAACTATGAAGCTCTTGTACTTTGTTTAATGGTAAAATTAGTTCTAGGGCTCTTGGTTCACCTCGTTTATCACACATACAAATTATAATTCCTTATAAATAAAAATATTATCTTTCCCAATTGTCGACCAAAATCCTAAAGATATTAACCCCTCTATCAACGTAGTCTAAAAATTATTCTCAACTAATTCTTCGCCTATCCATCAAATTATTAATTGAGAAATTGGATTTCTTAACGGTCACGTCCTCCAATATACGGTCTTAATTTTTATTAATCACAAATCACCTGTTCGGTCTCTTTATGATTTGAAAAATCATACAAATGTCTATCCACCATGTTGTACGCATAAATAATAAAAATTAAAACACAATCAGGAAAAATATAGTAATGATAAGGAATTAAAATTTGTGTTCTACAAAACTCGGCTACACCTTAGCCTCTAGAACAATAAATTCAGTTCATATTTGTTTGGGATTGCATCAAAAAAATATAGAGAAGAAGATGAGATACAAAAAGAATACAAAATTTAAAAACCCTCCTCTCTCTCCAAAGCCGAGCCGAAAGATGTCACCACGTCAGCTACTGGGTCCCGCCTGTCAGCATAATGCTGTCTATCCATTAGCACCACGCCAGGTCAGCACTCAGCAGAGCCGTCGCTGTCGATGTCGCCACGTCAGCACTGCAGAAGATGCATCGCTGTCACGTCGAAGCGTCGTTTCGGCCTGTCACGTCGCCGTGTGGCTTCGGTCTGCACGCAAAAGGGAAGAAGAAGGTGTCGCCAACTCAGCGAAGTCCTACGCGCCCCACCTGTCATGTGGGACCCACCTCTGAACGCCGCCACGTCAGCCGACAGCAGCTGCTCGAACCGCTTGTCCACCAGAACGATTTCGGCTGCTCCCTGGCGTCTTGAAGTGTGAAATGAAGAAGAAGAAGCCAGTCAAAGCACCTTTCACGTGAAGCTTTTTCCTTTTCTTTTATATTTTTTTAATTTTTTTATTTGAAAATTTTGGTAGCCGTCACCTCTTGATTTGTACCCTCTCTTTGGTTTGTATATATAGAGAACGGAGAGGACCATTAGGGTTTGCACTTTTGCAGAAAACCCCACTCTTTTCCTTTATTTCCTTCCGTATTTGATCCAGAATATTATTTATTTCTCCTTCTTTCTTTTCTTCCTTTTATGCCCACCACGTGCTTCTGCATACACAAAATAATACCAGAAATTAGGATTTTAAAATAAAATAAAATTAATTAGTTTAAAATGAATTAAACTAACTATAAATCATATTAGCATATAAAAATCCTTTTAAACAATATTTGTCGCACTTTTAACTCAACAAAACAATAAAAATTTATAAATCAATTATTTTACTTTGTTGATTTTTTCCACAATTCTTTACTTTTTGCATCAAAAATATTATTTCTTCAAAAATTATTAATTAAATGAAATCTTATAGAAATATGATGAATTATAGACAATATCAGCGAAAACAAGTCATTTTAATAGGTAAATGAGTACAAATATTTGTATATAAATTCGACACATCACATGTATTCAATGGTCTATAAATTATCATAACATATACCCATCAACTGTTATAAACTCCATGATCATACAAGTATTAAAACAAGTTCTTTCATGCATCACCAATTTCTAACATCAATAATTAATTTATACACGGTAATCACATCTCAATTAGGGTTTTTATTCATGAAGATGTTATTTGACTAATTTTTCATTAAGATTTATCCTCTAATAGATCTACATCAAGTTTTATAATCATACAAGATATATCATATTTGGTCAATCATCATCATATTATACAAGCATATAACGAATCAAGAGATGAGAAGAACCACCCACCTAAAAAAAGATCAATGAAGATCAATATTAACAAGAAGAAAAGCCCTCCTCCTTGCGAAAATCCAAAGACCCAAGCCTCCAATTCCAAGAAAATAGGGATAATAATATTAAAGAAGGTGATGTATATATATTTTTGTGTTCGAAACAGAGGGATGGCTACTGTTTATTATAGGCCGGCTGTACATCTAGGGTTTTATTGCCATTTTGCGATTTATGCCCCCAATATTCCCAAAATTGCATAAATACATATTTATTTAATTAAATCAATTAAAGTCAACAAAATTTGGAAAAAATCTAATTTATTAGAGCCTTATACTGAATATCCGGCCCTAAATGCAGTCCATCAATTTTTTGTTAAAATTTCACCCCCAAACGACCTTTTACAAAAAAACCCATTTTCTTTCGAAAATTTACAAAAGTAGTTTCCTTTGTTCAGAAAAATTCAGAAAATTTAGAATTATTATGTACTAATAAAGATTAGATTTTCCAAATAAATTTTCTGACTTCTTATTTTCCAGGAAGAATATTTTCAGTAAAGTTCCCAACGATCTCAAAATTGCGTAAATATATATATACTCAATAAAATCGAATCTATCAAATTAGAGGGATAAAATCTCTCCCCCAACCTCCCCACTCAATAAAATCGAATCAAACTAATAGGAAATTTATTCAGCAATTCAAAATTGAAAATTTGCACCTTAAAAATATTTGCACGTGTGAAAAACGTCAATTTTACAAAAATTCAAAATGATTAAATAAATTGATTAATAATTATTTCTTAAATCAAAATAAAATATTAAAATTCTGGGGCATTATATCACTCCCCCCTTAGAATAATTCTGTCCTCAGAACTACCACCAGTAGGGAACAGAACAATTTCTAGTAACAAGAAAATATTACACGAAAAGGTCAAGAAAATAATTCTATCTTTATTTTATAATTACGTTGGGTCGCTAAATAAAGAAAACAATGTATGATAAGAACAGTAAAGTAAATATGAAAACCGACAGGGCAACAAGGATAAACAAAAACCCGTAAGGCATAAAACTAATCCCAAAAAGATATATAAATGTATAAAAAAAAATATAACTATGTAATAACTTGCTGAAAGCGACTAGATAACCAATTAATGCATACAGATTTCTACACCATAATTATCATAACCAACGTAAATTCGTCAATAATACTTTAAAGCACACAAGGGAATCAAAAGCTTCCTTAAAACTTGAATACACTAAAAAACACAAGGCATTATGAATTTAAGAATTAATGAAAATAGACAAACATATGTAACACAAAACTTAGACAAACATACGGGTAAAAGAAAACTGTCTAAAGTAACAAATAACAATAAGTTTAGTCAGTAAAACAAAATATTAAGCACTCCAAAGGTCGTTAAAACATTTGTATAAAACCAAAAATGCAAAATAGATATATAAACAGGTCAACAAAAAAATGATTACTGATAAAATAACATGATAAAAGATCATTATAGTAAAAAAGGATAATAAGGCCAACCATACAAAATATGAATAATGACAAAAGTAAATAATAATAAAAGTAACACAAAGAATACAAACATAAAGATGATAAATATATATATATATATATGCCTGGGAAGATAGTCAATCAAAGACACGTCGAAATATCAATAAATTTAGCTAAGCCAAAATAATAATAATAATGATGATAATAATCTGAAGAATAAAATAAAAATAAAAACAAAAACGTGAGTGTCGAATTTTGTTAAAAAGTATAAGATAAGTGTAATAGTAAAAATACTGATGTATATAAACACACAAAAAATTTCATTTGTAAAAGCAATATAATAACCATATATGCGATTTAAAATAAAATATATAGAATACTGATTAGTATATCAACATATTTGTGAATTGTCATGTATAGTAAGAAAATTAACTTAAGATATTATATATGCAAATTAGTGTTTGAAATATATGATGAAACGAACAATACTATAATATAAAAACTATAAGTAGTAATAGTAGTAAAACAAGTATAATAATAGTAAATGAAATAATAATATAACATTGGAATAATCTAATAGAGGACTGATCGAGTGCGAAATGGTTCGCACTGGATCAACAACGAACTCCTCCACAGACCGTTTGATTTCTTGATCAGCAGTGATCTGCATCTAACGGTCTAAACATACCCCCGCTCGAGCGGGGGTATTTTGGACATTTCCTCAATAATACCAACCCGTCCCCCCTCTCAATTCAGGCCCTTCTTCTTCTCATCTTCTCTCTCAGGCTCTCTCGATTTCCCTGCTCAACAATAGCCCAGAGCCTCTCAATTCCTTTCGAAATCCCCCTCAAAAATACTCCCCCATCCAGCAACCACACCTTCGAAATCCCTTCGACGCCTGATCTCTCCAACTCCCCTGACCTTCGAAACCCTAACCCTAGCTCTTCATCCTTCGAACTCCACCTTCCGATGCCCGTCGCTGTTTCCTCGAATCCATCTGATCTCCTCCTCTAAACAAAGCATCAAACCCCAACCCTAGCTTTACTTCTCATCCTCCCAAATCGTAAACCTTAACCTTCAATTTTATGAATTGCTCGATTATAAAATTCAATTGAAGATTGCTCTTGTTTCAATAAACCAACCAGGTCGAATTTCATTTCTCTCTAATTTTTATCTTATTCTAATTATTATTTGACATGAAATTGGAATCCTAGTGTTGTTAGAGTTTTCTTCTTCATTATATCATTATATGCATCGTGGTATTATAGATGATTGATGGTTGCCCTTTTGTTTATCAGGTGATTTGAATTGTTGGGGTATTTGTTAGATGCTTAAATGAGTTAATTTTGATTATGAATTACTCTTATCATGGTGTTCTAGATGGATGATTAATTGTGGTTGTTTCTATATGATGAGAAAGATTCCTAAACTTGAAAGTGTTTTGGTTAAGATTTTTATATGTTGCTAACATTCACGAAAGGGGGGAAGCAATATAGTCTCAGAGTTAAATGTTGGGAAATATGGGGGAGACAAATTGTACTTCTTAAAGTGACTAGAGGGCTGATCGAGTGCGAACTGGTTCACACTCGATCCATAGCGAACTCCTCCACAGACCGTCTGATCTCTTGATCAGCAGCGGACCCCTCCACAGACTGTCTGATCTCTTGATCAGCAACAATCTGCATCAAATGGTCTAAACATATGAATTAATTTTTATTAGGAATTACTCTTATCATGGTGTTCTAGATGGATGATTAATTGTGGTTGTTTCTATATGATGGGAAAGATTCCTAAACTTGAAAGTGTTTTGGGACTGTATTTTGGCTATGGGATTGTTGTTGCTATCATTATTTCTTAATCTGGGCAAGTTTGGTAGTTTTCTGATGCATTTTCTCCCTGAATCTGGGCTATAAGATGACTGCTGATTTTGATGCTCATGCTTTGATGTTAATTGGTTTTGAACTTAATTTGGTTATGACTGTGATGATATTAAACTGTTATGCCTCACGAAAATAATAAGGATTGAATATTTTCTGAACCTGGGCAATGATGAACTTAATTTTGGTCTCTTTTAGTTTTGCACTTCGTTTTGTCGTTTTGGCATGGTGTGTTACACTTCTGTCGCTTCTCTAAATATGAGATGTGTTTATGAGGCTCTATCCTTCAATGCATGGACATAATTTATTGCTTGGTGCTATATTTTGGTGATGCATTCATTATGCTTCCATCGATTTTTTGACTACATTGATTCAGTCTACTTTATGATTTGCTAAGAATTTTCTAAGTTCATGAAATTTGATATCAAAAGGTTCTGAGCCTAGATAGCGAAGAAAATTAGTGTGATGCTGAGCCATACAGTTGTATTCATAATTTTGTTTATTTGTATCAGTGTTCTCTTAGCCCTTATGATGAAGGAATTATGTGTAGTGTACTGAGCAATTTCACTGCTAGGAATTACTTGTTTCTTGCTCCTGATAATTTAAATTTATCCCTTATTATAACATCACACTTTAACTGTTTATGCCTTTGAAAGTTTTTTGAGTTTCAGCTTCAAGATAAGCTTTTGATGGTTTTGAGGTGTGCTAGAGCAACTGAGAAGAGGCAGAGCATCAGCAGCAGCAGGAAGTTACAAGCACAGTACGATCTAAACAAAGGCTGAATGTTGTATTTTTATTTTCTTTGGCAACCTATATAAGTGGATTGACCTTGGTATTCCAAGGCCGTGTATGAATTACTCCTACTCTGTCTTCATTCGTCGACCTATTGCTTAAACTCTTTATTTGGAAAATACGTTTGTCGTTCTGAGAAATGCATTTGGGCGAGACTGTAAATTAAGTTTTTTTGCTTGATTCATAATTTGATATGTGATGTTGAAATTCAGTTTTGTTTCTTTGAAAACTTTAAATTTATTTTTGTTGCTTTTAGCTTGATGTTTAGTTCAGAACCCTAACTTTTCTCCAACCTGCTATGAGTCAAAACCATAATTATTGTCTAAACTGGTATCTTATTTCTTGGTTATGATTAATAATCATTTATTATTTGCGAAATGCATTTCTGTTCAGTTAAAGTGGTGAAGAAGAAAGGTTACAACACTGTAGATTCATGTATAGTAAATGATGAAGTAAGATACAGGTTTGTGAATGCCAAACAATACTTTCAAACATTCATGAACTTTATGTTTAGTTACAAAAATTCCAAATGAACTCCACACATAATGTCCCTGAACATTGGAAAAACACCACTTGTTTCATCCAATGATATGAGCATGGAACAAACTCCATGAGTAATATCATACATAACTCGTGAACATTCTCTACATATAACATTAAGCATGCCTCATTCAACTGGAAAAAAGAAATATGAGGCAAATATCTCAACATATAACTTCAAATAAAGGGACTACAAAAATTCTCAACATATAACTTAAGAACAAATAGCTACGATAACCACAACTAATAACATTGATATCATTGCAACTCTGCTATAACCAAACTATAGGATCAATGCAGTCAAAACATAGACTCTATCAATGCAGTCAAAAACACATCTCAGCAAATCACATTAATACATTGATATTAGAACCATACATTGATAAATTGATGAAAAAATGTACAATGAAAAATTACATTGATAAATTAATGAAAAGAGTACAATGAAAAAATTACATTGATAAATTACGCCCAAAATTAGTCAAATCAATAGCTATATGATAAGCTGCAATTTGATTAAGCCAACTCTGAACTCGTGAGTGGGGCGTCGGGGGAGAGGGGCGTCGGGTGGTGGCAAGTAGTTGGGGGCATCTGCAGTGCCAAGAGAGAGGAGCCTCTAGGGCGTCGGGCATCGGAAGGTGGAGTTCGAAGGATGCAGAGCTAGGGTTAGGGTTTCGAAGGTCAGGGGAGTTGGAGGGATCATGCGTCAAAGGGATTTCGAAGGTGTGGTTGCTGGATGGGGGAGTATTTTTTAGGGGGATTTCGAAAGGAATTGAGAGGCTCTGGGCTATTGTTGATCAGGGAAATCGAGAGAGACTGAGAGAGACGATGAGAAGAAGGACCTGAATTGAGAAGAGGGGGTGGTGGTGGTGGTATTATTAAGGAAATGTCAAAAATACCCCCGCTCGAGCGGGGGTATGTTTAGACCGTTAGATGCAGATCACTGCTGATCAAGAGATCAAACGGTCTGTGGAGGAGTTCGTTGTTGATCCAGTGCGAACCAGTTCGCACTCGATCAGTCCTCTAATATATAATATTAATTATATAGAAATAAAATGAAAATAATAAATAGCTATGAATAATAAAAATTGTATTTTATAAGTAGCAAACAAATATAAGATAAGGCAGGAAAAATGAAATAGTATGAAAGTACAAAAATACTAACATATGTAAAGATAAAGAATATATATATATATATATATATACAAAATGATAATACTAAGATAGCGAAAATAGTTAATAGTAAACGGTGATGGTATACGATGAAAATAATAATAATAATGATGGTAAAGAACATATTGTTGACATAGAAGTAAGTATAAATGATAAAGTGGTTGAATCAATGTGTATATAAGTATAACCATATTATAAATAATAAAGTTGAAGTAGTATAGGCTAAGTTTTAAAACATTATAAAATAGTACAATGAATAGAATAGTGGTAAGTAATATATATAAAACTAAAAGTGGGGGGGTCATTAAAGTAAAAAACTAAAATCTCTTTTGTTGTGGGTTCGCCTTATTGATGTCTAGCTGTAGGCTTGCCTCCTTGACATCAAGTTGCAAGTTTGCCTCCCCGACATCAGGTTGCAGGTTGCCGTCTGGATATTCTGTTGCTGTTTTTTTTTACCTCCCCGATATCCAGTTGGAAGTTTGCCTCCACTGACGTCTAGTTGCAGATTTTCCTTCTCGACATCCAGTTGCAACAAAATGGTGAGTGGAATGATGTAATCTTCCATATGTACTTGGATATTGATTGCTTAATTAAGTATGATGTTAAGTTTTGAAATTGGTGATATAAAAATAGAAGTAAAGTGTGGGATAGAAAAAGTAGGAAATAAAGTAGAAAATTACAATAATAGAATGTAAAGGTACATTTCATAAATGTTGAATATAAATAGTAGAAATTAGTAGTAATGAAAATAATATAAAAGTAAGGAGAAGAAAAGAAAATGGAGTAAATGCATAAGCTTAAATGCAATTGCGAATGAGAAATAACTATGTAGTGTAGTAAGTTAGCATAAATAATCATATGTCATAAAATATACAGTAAATAGTAGAAAGTATATGTAGTAAGAAAATAACAAGGAGGGTAAAAATTTATAATATTAAGGTAACAAACAACTGCAGTATATTATAGACGTAAAAGTATAAAAATAAAATAAAGTGATGCAATTAATAAGTAGCTATTAATAGTGAAGAGCGAGTATAACAAAAGTAGTAAATGGTAAGTAATAACAATAGTGTTGATTATAAGTCGTAAATACGAGATAGGAAAGAAAGGAAAGAAAAAAATATATATAGTGTGTAGAAGTATATTATATTTATATAAGTAAAAATATTCAAATCACCTTAAAACATATTGGAATTAATAAGACAATATAAAGTAATGAAAAAATGTTCATATATATATGTAATAACAATATCGTAAAATCAAAGCATATATAAAATGAATGTAAATAAAAAATTTGAAATATTATAGGAATACTAATAAAAGAAATTAATAATCGTAGTGATAATTTAATAAGTAGTAATTAAAACTAATATAATGTGTAACAGTAATAGCAAAATAAATGAGTAAACTTAAAAGTTCATGATAATATGAAAGACAAAATTTTAAGAAAGAAAAGATGAAAGAGAGGGGAAAATGTAGTCTACGTACAAAAACATAATATATTCAAAGCAATAATCGAAAGAAAAAAAAAATATAAGAAAAATTGTTAATTATAATATAATTATTGTAGTCTCCGTCACATTCCAAACTTCAATAACAAGACTTGTTTCTATAAAACACAAAACTTATAGAACAAATAGACTAGAACTAGCAAAATATACTTTAATATTAAACAACTAAAATAGATAAGCCAATAACTAATAAAATTATCCCAATTTAACGTCAATAATAATAAAAATAATTAAAAAGTAATTATAGCAGCAAGAGGAAACAAACCATTCATCTTTTTTTTTTACGCGAAAACAATCCACCCACTTACGATAATTTTTTTTAATTCGAATCTAGACATACAAATAATTCAAATTTTACAACAAGTATTCATGATAGAAACAACTAACTTACACATCTAATGTCCACATAGGTACTCACACTTCTAATGTTCACCTAGGTATTCACGCTCTAGTGTCCACCTAGGTTCATTTCCTATACCATGTTTAGTATTAATAATTGAAGCAGGCTCTGATACCAACTTTGTAGTGCCCCGAATTTTCAACAAATAAAAATTGAAAATAAGTGACACAAATTCCAGAATCAACTTCAATTGCAGTCATAAACACAGTATAAAATATAAGGAAAATTAAAACTTTTAATTACATCATCTTTTTCTTACATTTGTACAATGGAAAAATTTAATACATTTATTACAACACAATCCAATACTTAAACTTTAATCATCTTAAATCCAGACTTCCACTTTACTCGGGCAACTCACTTGCAAATCCTGCGAAATAAACTGAAGAGTGTGCACGTCAGTTGAAGGCAACTGACATCAACTATAGTATTAGTGATACTTTTAGATCTCACAAGTACAAACTTGATGCATATCAATATAGCAATTGTTGCCGCTAAATTTGGTGTGGGGGCAAACAGATGAATTTGTGGATTCTTAGGGAAACTGAATAGTAACCTGTATACCTGTTCCTTTGGGCTTCGATCATCGCTCCTGCCGTGCACCTGCAAAAAGTGCGAGACACCGGGGTTGTTCCCGGCGACGCACCCTCCGACGCTCAAGTCAGTAATCTAGGAAGACTATGAATGAGCGCAAAAACTGGTGAAAGATTGATTACCTCTTAATGGAGATGGATGGGGGGTATTTATAGGCGTCTCAGGGAACAGATTAGGAATGTAATCCCTGTGATCAGATATGGAATATTCTCCTTGTAAACAGATTAGGAATGTAATCTGATAAGGTATATTCCCCGTAAGCAGATTAGGAATTTAATCCCCAAATCCCAGTGAAAAGATAGATGTACATCAGGGCCATCGATCAGGATTGATCAGGGACCCCGATTTTATCTTGTTGGGTTGGATGCGCAGCGGGTTAGAACCCGCACCCTTTTGTTGGTGGATCCATTCGTGGGTTATTGGGTCCCTTGGGGAGAAGATCCAATACCCATTTTGGACCCTCTTGTAGGCGAAACTGCCGATTTACCCCTGGGCCCCAAGATTCGTACCCGATTTGGACGGTTCCGATTAACCCCCATTTTTAGCCATATCACGAGCCCCCCACTCCTAAAGGCTGAATTTGATCGGCCTTTGAGGAGTAGTTTAACTGTTTTAATGGCTAGCGGAGTTGTATCGGAGTTCAAATGAAGGGTTTTGAATCTTGAAGGGGTAGTGAGGTGATTTCCCAAGTGGATTGAGCTCTGAGTTGCTCATGAGCTCTGATGGTCATGTGGTATTCTCGCAGGGATGTCCTCTTTGCCTTCGCGGAGCGTCAATTCGTTGTTTTGGGTGTCTTAGATATTTGGATCATGTCTTAGAGTTCCCTAGGGCTCGCTGACTAGGGGGCCGAGGTCCACATGCAGTTCGGCAGGCTTTTCCGAAGAGGAAAGTGAGTTCGGCATGGCTGCGAGCGCTGGGAGTGAGTCTAGCGATCTGCCGGACTTGATTTTTACCTTATAACAAGGTCGGTGTCACGAACGCTCGGCAGTGAGTGCGGAACTTGATTTTTACCCCGTAACAGGGTCGGTGTCACGAACGCTCGGCAGTGAGTGCCGAACTTGACTTTTACCCGGTAACAAGGTCGGTGTCACGAACGCTCGGCAGTGAGTGCCGAACTTGATTTTTACCCCGTAACAAGGTCGGTGTCACGAACGCTCGACAGTGAATGCCGAACTTGACTTTTGCCCCGTAACAAGGTCGGTGTCACGAACGCTCGGCAGTGAGTGTTAAACTTGATTTTTACCCCGTAACAAGGTCGGTGTCACGAACGCTCGGCAGTGAGTGCCGAACTTGACTTTTACCCCGTAACAAGGTTGGTGTCACGAACGCTCGGCAGTTAGTGCCGAACTTGATTTTTACCCCGTAACAAGGTCGGTGTCATGAACGCTCAGTAGTGGGTGCCGAACTTGATTTTTGCCCCGTAACAGGGTCGGTGTCACGAACGCTCGGCAGTGGGTGCCAAACTTGTTTTTTACCCCGTAACAAGGTCGGTGTCACGAACACTCGGCAGTGGGTGCCGAACTTGATTTTTGCCCCGTAACAAGGTCGGTGTCACGAACGCTCGGCAGTGAGTGCCGAACTTGATCTTTACCCCGTAACAAGGTCGGTGTCACGAACGCTCGGCAGTGAGTGCCGAACTTGATTTTTACCCCGTAACATGGTCGGTGTCACGAACGCTCGGCAGTGAGTGCCGAACTTGATTTTTACCCCGTAACAAGGTCGGTGTCACGAACGCTCGGCTGTGAGTGCCGAACTTGATTTTTACCCCGTAACAAGGTCGGTGTCACGAACGCTCGGCTGTGAGGCACCTGCTCGGTTGCCGATCGAAGGCATGGGGTCTCGGCGGGTCGAGCGACGTGGCACAATCTGTTCCGAGGTGATCCTATTTCCGAGGGCATTAATGGTGCCTTGGGGTTTGTGCGGCGTTCCGCTTTCCCTAGGCCATTAAGTATGGTTCCTTCAATTAATGCGTGGCGTTTCAACTTCCGAGGGTCATAATGGCTGGATCTTGGAGGAGAACTATAAGTACTCCATTCCCCTTGTCATTTTCAGTCGCAGCAATGTTGAGTTTTAGATCTCGGTGGTGTCTGCCTCTGGCGGACGCCAGTCTTGTGGGGTCTTGACCTCGATAGGTTCGGAGGGGTGGTCACTCTACTGTCCTCTTCTTCTCTCGTTCCTGACGGTCCCAAAGTGGATGTCAGGAGCGGGGGGGGGAACGAGGTAGTAGTGGTGACGACCATAGTCCAGATCCGAGGGGCGAGTTACTTCGGAAGGACGGGTGGTCGTTTTTCCGGAAGAAATGAAGGGCGTTCCGGGCAAGTTGTTTGCAACTGTGAAGGTTCTGTTGCCAGAGCAGGCCGAACCTTTGCAGTTGCAATCAACTGGCTCGGAATGGTTTGCTTCTCCCGATCTCTGAGTGTTGATCTGCTTTCGACCGGGGCCCGTGGGTCGGCGGAATACCGACTGAGACCCGGGACCTGGGGGGTGCTCGCCGAGGGCGGTGCCTTAAAACTTTGAATCAAAATTTTTCCTGGTTCTTCTAGACATAGGTCCATGTGCAGTTCGGCAGGCTTTTCTGGAGAGGAAAGCGAGTTCGGCATGGCTGCGAGCGCTGGGAGTGAGTCTGGCGATCTGCCGGACTTGATTTTTACCTTATAACAAGGTCGGTGTCACGAACGCTCGGCAGTGAGTGCCGAACTTGATTTTTACCCCGTAACAAGGTCGGTGTCAGGAACGCTCGGCAGTGGGTGTCGAACTTGATTTTTGTCCCGTAACAAGGTCGGTGTCACGAACGCTCAGTAGTGAGTGCCGAACTTGATTTTTGCCCCGTAACGAGGTCGGTGTCACGAACGCTCGGCAGTGGGTGCCGAACTTGATTTTTATCCCGTAACAAGGTCGGTGTCACGAACGCTCGGCAGTGAGTGCCGAACTTGATTTTTACCCCGTAACATGGTCGGTGCCACGAACGCTCGGCAGTGAGTGCCGAACTTGATTTTTGCCCCGTAACAAGGTCGGTGTCACGAACGCTCGGCAGTGGGTGCCGAACTTGATTTTTACCCCGTAACACGGTCGGTGTCACGAACGCTCGGCAGTGGGTGCCGAACTTGATTTTTACCCCGTAACAAGGTCGGTGTCACGAACGCTCGGCAGTGGGTGCCGAAGTTGATTTTTGCCCCGTAACAAGGTCGGTGTCACGAACGCTCGGCAGTGAGTGCCGAACTTCTAGACTTGTCATTTTTAGGGGTTTGTTTTTTCTGTGCACCATTTGAACTTCTGGTGGCTCTGACAACTCTGACAAATGGGACGTTCATTAATTGCAGTGACCTCTGGTCTTCCATCAGACGGGACGCGCATTAAATTCAACTCATGATTCGCTGTGGTTAGCGAGGCGACGATTGGGATCGCTCCGTCGTTTGGTTTAAATGGGCCGGTCGTACGAGCCCATTATCCTCGTTTGGTGTGCCCCCTCTATAAATCCTCACCCCCCTCTCTCATTTCTCATTTCTCCTCTCTTTTGCTCAGACGATTCCTTGTGCTCAGGCAAATTCTTCCGATGGTCGGTGTTTGATTCAGGCAAAGCTTTCCGGCGACTAATTCTTCTCAAGGTAATTTATCATCAATTATGTCTGTAGCTTCTGTCTCCGACGAAGTCGCTTGGTCCGAGCCCTCCCTTGAAGACGTCGAGGACCCGACTCCGACTCCGACCAAAGGCAAGGTGTTCGGCAAGGACTCGATCGTTGAAGATCCGAAGAGGATGGGGGAGTTCGGGCAACTGCCAGGGCCGTTGACGGGGCTCCACAGAGTTCGGCAGCTCCCGGAGGATCAGGCCGCACGGATTGTTCATGGGAGGGAGAGGTCCTTCGAGGAGAACGCCACGAGGGAAACGACGGAGGCGGACGATGCGGCGTCGATCCTGCGCGAGGAGGATCTGGCGGTGATCCGGGATTCTTTCTTTATCCCGGAGGAGTACGAAATCATGTTGCCGGGCCCCGGAGTTAGGGCGAACTCACCGCTGCCAGTGACGATGTGTTGCTGGCCGGTCGACGCCTTTCTCGCCGGTGCTCGGCTACCTCTCCACGCGTTCGCTGTTGCCGTGGTGAGCTGGTTCGGGGTCAGCCCCATCCAACTCATGCCGAACGCGTGGCGAGTGATTAATGGTTTCGTTCTCCACTGCCAGGCCGCAGGGATCGAGCCGCAGCTGAACGTGCTTCGGATGTTATACCGGCTCCACCAAGGAAACAAGTCGGAGTACCGGTATTACTTGACTCCGAGGCACGGCGGCAGGCTCGTCATATGCCCCGACTCCATCAAGAACTGGCGAGAGAAGTGGTTCGTCGTGCGGAGTCGGGAGGCCTAGCCGATCCCCTCTGACTGGGTAGAAGGGGTGCCGAAGAGGGCGAAGGCGATGCCGAGGCTGTCAGTAGAAGAAGAGGAGGCGGTCCGGATCCTCCTCGACCGGCCGAAGTACGATTGGAAGGAGCTGACGGAGGACGTCCTCTACAGGGGAGGGCTCTGCCGCGTAGACCCTAGTACGCGTCTCTCGTCAAGTTCTTTTTTCCGTACTCACTGCCTTGGTGTTTTTTATGTGCTAATCAATTTTTGCTTTTGATGCAGAATCCATGGACTACGAAGCGGTCTTGGCGCTAAGGGCAGGGCTTTCGAGCAAGGCGCTGAAGAAGCGCAAGAGCGTGGCTTCGAAGCTGCCCCCGACCTCGAAGTCTCCGAGGATCGCAGCCCCTGTCGAGGAGGTGCAGATCCTTGACAGTCCGGTCGGCACCGTGGCTGGGACTTCGGCTCCCGCACCTATGGGGGACTTCCCCATTGCCGCCGCCCTCGCCATGCCGACGCCGCCGCTGACCGTGGCAGGCGAGGAGCTCCTGACAGAGGAGCACAAGCAGATTCACATCCCGGACTGGCAAGTCCGGAGGCATGATGGGTTCCTCAGGAACTCGTTGGCGAGCATGCAGGCCATTAAGCATCTCACCACCCCGAAGGATCGAGCCGCCATGGAGGCGGGGCGAGAGGGCGACGACGTAATCGAGATCGCACGTTCGGCGGTGTCGGTAAGCTCTGAGTTTCCTTTGTTTGTTGCGCTTCTTGAATCACAAAAAATTTTCTAACTCTTTTAGCTCTTCTTTGATGCAGATCATCGTCCACTTCGGCCACCTCACCAAGAGGCTGACAGCTCTGGAGAAAGAGCTGAAGCAGGAGTCCGACCAGGCTCAGAACGAGAAAGCTCGGATGGCGAACGAGCTCGACAAGCTCCGCGTCGAGCATGAGGGCAGGTCGGCGAGGGTCCAGTACCTCGAGGTCGAGGTGAAGAGGCTGGAGGGCGAGCTTCTTCGGCAGAAGGAGGGGTCGGCCAAGCAGTTGGCCGAAGTCGAGGTGGCGCAGGCGGCAGCCGTGAAGGCGACGGAGGACGCGACCTTGGAGAAGGCCCAAGGGTTCCTCGCACAAAATATGGCGAAGGCCTTCGCTGTCGCCCTCACGCGGGTGTCGGAGGCATACCCCGCGGTGGATGTCTCGGGATGGCGGCTCTTCCCCGGACACATCGAGGGCTTCGACCCCGAATCCGAAGGGGAAGAAGAGGAGGAGGGTGACGTCGATGCCGACGCAGGGGTTACTGACGAGGTCCCCAGCACCGCGATTACTCCGCTGGCGGCGGCGTCTCCTTCGGCGAAGTCAACCCCTACTCCACCTCGTCGCCCGGGGAAAGAGGTCGAGCCTTGACTCCGCCTTTTGTTTTTTTTTTGTTTTTGTTTTTTGTTTTTCTCTTCGAGCTCTGTAATGCCTAATAGCAGACTGGCCACCGCTACTTTTGACATTAATGAAAAGAAAGTTTTTGCAAGTGTTGATGTTCGGATGTTTTTGTCTTTTGCCCCCTCTTTTGCCGAACAGTCCCTTCTTGTTTTTAGAAAAGAAAATTTTTCCAAGTGTAGAGCTTCGGCGGTGTTCGACGTTTTTGCTGATTACTCCGATCTCTTTGCAACTTATGGTGATCGCCCAAGACAGTCGAGCCTTCGCACTCGGATGAGGAAGCTCGAGTCGAGGTCGGCCTAGGGGCGACGAGGCTGTGTCTGGCGAGGTGCCGAGAGAGACTCTACGAGGTCGAGCTCGGCTTGCGTCGAGCTGAAAGCGAGAGGACCCATCTCCAGCTCATCCTCGGCCGGCGAGATATTGAGATTCGCCGTTTGGAAAGCAGGATCGCCGAGCTTATCCCCGAAGGTGAATATTCGCCAACTGATTTCAGTAATGAGATTCGGGTTCAGTGCATCCGTCATAACTTGTCCAAAATAACAGCGGAGAGAGACGATTTGCTTTCCGAGATACAATATCTTCAGTCCGTAGAGGCGAAGCTTCGGAGTGAGGGCGAGGGGCTCACGGCCGAAGTGGCGAAGTTGACGACTAAACGGGTCCAACTGTCTGCCGAGGTCGAAGCGCTGAAGAGAGCGACGGTGGATAAAAGCATCGAGGTCACCCACCTTCGGCGCCTCATCGCCAGCCGATCTGGAGTCCCGGATTCCGCGATACCCCCACGTTTCGAAGTCGACGTCAAGGACGACTCATTGCGGGATCGGATCTTGGAGTTGGAGGCAGAAGTGGCCCGTCTTAAGCCTCATTCAGGGCCGATCAATGTTCGAAGCACGTCGTGCACTCGTGCTGAGAGCGAGCGGGGCATTACTTTTTATGAGATGGCGACCCGTCAGCGGATCGGCCGCCCTAGTCCGGGGGACGCGCAGAGCTCGGTGGCAATTTCGTCGAGCGGAGCGTCCGTCGGAGTAGCCACGAGAAGTGGTGCCGAGGATACGTCTCAGTTCGCGGGCCTGGGGTCGCGCTCCGGAGACAAGCGTCGCCATCCTCGGGTGTCTTTGAAGTGGAACGCCCCGGCTCCCAAAAAGCGCTAGAGTGGTCGACTCCGCGAGTTGTTGTGTATTTTTTGTTTTTGCTAAGTGTAATAAGTCGGCATTGTAACTTTTTCTTTGGCGAGTTGTAATCCTGTTGTGTTTGTCTTTGTATCGCATTTGTTTCATCAATAAAAGTGTTGTTTCCGAACTCGTGTGTTTTACTCTCGTGACTGTTGTCTGCTGTGCCGAAGCTTCCTAAGTGTTGGACTCCGAATGGCGACCTTCTTCCAGTTCGTTTAGGAGTGAACTCGCGAAGTAGCATCGAGCCAAGTGTGGGACTTCGGCGCCCTTGTTTGATTAGGTTAGGGTTGTGGGAGTGTTACCGAATGGCGAACTACCCCTAGCTCGCTTAGGAGTGAACTTGCAGAGTAGAGTCGAACCAGGTGTTGGACTCCGGAACCGTTGTCAGTTTATGGGGTGTGGGAGCAATTCCGAATGGCGAACTACCCCTGGCTCGCTGAGGAGCGAACTTGCGGAGTAGAGTCGAACCAAGTGTTGGACTCCGAACCATTCAACGGATGTGGGAGCAGTTCCGAATGGCGAGCTACTTCTAGTTCGCTTAGGAGCGAACTTGCGAAGTAGAATCGAGCCAAGTGTTGGACTTCGGAACCATTGTCAGTTTATGGGGTGTGGGAGCAATTCCGAATGGCGAACTACCCCTAGCTCGCCGAGGAGCGAACTTGCTGAGTAGAGTCGAACAAGTGTTGGACTCCGAACCATTCAACGGCTGTGGGAGCAGTTCCGAATGGCGAGCTACTTCTAGTTCGCTTAAGAGCGAACTTGCGAAGTAGAATCGAGCCAAGTGTTGGACTCCGGAACCATTGTCAGTTTATGGGGTGTGGGAACAATTCCGAATGGCGAACTACCCCTAGCTCACTGAGGAGCAAACTTGCGGAGTAGAGTCGAACCAAGTGTTGGACTCCGAACCATTGAACGGCTGTGGGAGCAGTTCCGAATGGCGAGCTACTTCTAGTTCGCTTAGGAGAGAACTTGCGAAGTAGAATCGAGCCAAGTGTTGGACTCCGGAACCATTGTTAGATTAAAGAGTTAAAAGCAGAGAGATGTACTAGCAGTGAAAATATGAAAAACTTTATTTATTAATATCTAATGATCGGCTGCTTCTAAAGTTGCTAGCCGTTATTACAATGAAAAAATAAAAGGAAAAATCACTACTGGTAAAAGGAAGGGAATGGTTTGACATCTCGAGTTACTTAGAGAGGCGTAGTTGCCTTCTCTTGGTATTTCAAAAGATGGTCGGCATTCCAAGTCCTGGGAATTTCTCTGCCTTCGAGATCTTCTAGCTTGTATGCACCGGGGCGGATCATCTTCGAGATCTTGTATGGTCCCTCCCAATTCGGGGCCAGCTTGCTTTTCTGTCCGGGGAACGAGATGGCCAATTTCCGGAGGACTAAATCCCCTTCTTTGAGGTCCGTTGGGCAGACCCTTTTGTTGTATGCTAGCTCGATCCTCCTTCGGTAAGCTTGTTGGCGTATGGCCGCTCTCTCTCGGATTTCGTCTATCAGATCTAGGCTGGCTCTGAGCTCTTTTGCATTCTGCTCTTCTTCAAAGGCCATCAAACGAGGAGAGGGTATCCCAACTTCTAGGGGAATGAGGGCCTCGGACCCATAGGTGAGATTAAACGGGCTCTCGCCTGTTGGGGTCCGCTTGGTGGTGCGGTGATTCCAGAGCACGTTTGGCAGCTGATCGACCCACAGTCTTTTGGAACACTTGTCTAATCTCTTCTTGATGCCCGAAAGAATCTGTCGGTTGGCATTCTCGGCCTGGCCATTCGACTGAGGATGGGAGACGGAGGAGAATCGGTGTTGTATGGAGAGGTCCTCACATAAAGCTCGAAAGGCGGCCCCAGTGAACTGTGTTCCATTATCCGTGACTATGACTCGGGGAACGCCGAACCGGCAAATCACATTTTTCCAGAAGAATTGAACGACTCTATGCTCGGTGATTGTAGCCAGGGGCTCGGCTTCTATCCATTTAGAGAAATAGTCGACTGCCACGACTAGGAACTTTAGCTGTTCGGGAGCTGGTGGAAACGGTCCGAGTAAATCCATCCCCTACATAGCGAAGGGGATCGGACTTGATAGGGAGGTGAGCGGTGCTTGTGGAAGGCGTCGGATGTCTGCATACTTTTGACAGGAGCTGCATTGCCGAACGTGTCGTTCGGCGTCCCGTAGGAGAGTGGGCCAGTAATACTCGTAGTTCAACACTTTGCATGCTAGGGCTCTGGAGCCGGAATGAGCTCCGTCGATGCCCTCGTGGAGCTCTTGCAGGGCGTAGTCGGCTTGCCTGGGGGAAAGGCACCTTAGGTAAGGCCGACCGTCCACCTGGGTGAAGGAGCGTTTATATAAGATGCCTTCGATTAAAGTAAAACGCTCGGCTCGGGTCCTGATTCTTCTTGCTTCCCTCGGATCTTCAGGGAGGAGTCCGTCCTTTAAGAATTCGACAATGGGTTTCATCCAGTTGTCTTCGAGGAGGACAGACAATGTTTCAACGGAGTCTGGTGCTTCGTCCTCTATGCTTGGCTTCAAGAGGACTTCTATCAATACGGCCTGCTCATGACCTTGAAGGGAAGAGGAGGCTAATTTGGATAGGGCATCGGCCTGAGCATTTTCTTCTCGGGGGATCCTTTGGATGAGGGCCTCTTCAAACAGCGCCATGAGGCTCTTGACTTTAGCCAAGTATTTAACCATTCTATCATCGCGGGCTTCATACTCACCGAGGACCTGGTTGACAACCAACTGAGAGTCGCTGAAGATCTGTAGCCGCTGTGCCCCTGCATTTTGGGCCATTCTTAGACCGGCTATTAGCGCCTCGTATTCGGCCTCGTTGTTCGAAGCTTTGAAATTTATACGGAGGGAGTATTGGAGGATGAAGTCATCTGGGCCTGCCAGGATGACTCCTGCCCCGCTTCCCTCATTGCAAGAAGATCCGTCAACATAAATTGACCAGACCGGCGGCCCCTTTACTGTTTGGCAGGGCTTAGGGATTGTACTCTCAACTATGAATTCGGCCAGCGCCTGAGCCTTGATTGCGGTCCGAGGCTGATAAGTTATATCATGTTGGTTCAGCTCGATCGACCACTTCATGAGGCGACCGGAAGTCTCAGGCTTGTGAAGGACCTGTTTCAGCAGGCTGGTCGGTAAGGACGACCACCGAATGGGACTGGAAGTAGGGTCGAAGCTTTCTCGCGGCCATTACCAGGGCATAGGCCATTTTCTCAATCTTCGGGTACCGGAGCTCGGCGTCCCGAAGCACCTTGCTGACATAGTAAATGGGCTTCTGAGCCCTCTTTTCTTCTCTGACTAAGAATGCACTAAGCGTCTGTTCGGAAGCTGCCAAGTAGAGGTAGAGTGGTTCGCCAGGTATCGGTTTGCTGAGCAGAGGTGGATTGACGAGGTAGGCTTTAAGCTGGTCGAAGGATTCTTGTTGTTGCTGCCCCCACTCGAATCCTTTAGCCCCCCTGAGGGCTTTGAAGAACGGGAGGCACTTCTCCCCGGACTTCGACAGAAAGCGCTCTATGGCAGCTAGGCGACCAGTCAATCTCTGAACTTCTTTAACATTTCTGGGAGGGGCCATGTCTAATATGGCCTTGATCTTTTCCGGATTTGCTTCAATTCCTCGTTGGCTAACCATGAAGCCGAGGAACTTCCCTGATGAGACGCCGAACGCACACTTGTTCGGGTTGAGTCTCATATTGTGCTTTCTTAGGACGTCGAAGGCTTCCTGAAGGTCGGCCACATGATCAACACCTCGGATGCTCTTTACAAGCATATCATCGACGTACACTTCCATGTTTCGGCCGATCTGGGCCTGGAAAACCTTGTTGACGAGGCGTTGGTATGTTGCACCGGCGTTCTTGAGACCGAACGGCATGACCCTGTAACAATAAAGGCCCTGGTCGGTAACAAACGACGTCTTCGGGATGTCTGGAGGGAACATTCTTATCTGATTGTAACCTGAGAAGGCATCCATGAAGCTGAGGAGCTCATGTCCCGAGGTTGCGTCAATCAGAGTGTCGATGCTCGGTAGAGGGAAAGGATCTTTGGGGCAGGCCTTGTTGAGGTCGGTGAAATCAATACAAATTCTCCACGTCCCATTGGACTTCTTCACCATTACTACGTTAGACAACCACTCAGGGTAGTTTACCTCCTGTATGAATCGGGCTTTCAACAGCTTATCTACCTCCTCTTTGATAGCGAGCTGACGCTCGGGGGCGAACTTGCGCCTCTTCTGCTGAACCGGTTTGGACCCCGGATCAATGCTCAGGCGGTGGACTAAGAGTTCTTCGGAGATACCGGGCATGTCTGCTGCGGACCATGCGAAGAGGTCTTGATTGGTTCGGATGCATTTCACAATATCTGAGTATAGGGCGGACGGGAGGGTCTTGCTTAAGAAGAACTTGCGGGTCGGCTCTTGTTCAGAGAAGAGCACCTCCTCCAGTTCATCCACCGGATCGGAGGTCGGTCTTGCAGTGTCTTGAGGAATTTCCAGAGTTTCTAAGGAGAGGACGGGCCCAAGGGTTGAGGTCATGTAGCACTTCCGGGCCTGCTCCTGATTTCCCCTTACTTCCTCGACCCCGGACCGGGTGGGAAACTTCATCTTCAGATGGTATGCTGAGGGAACAACTTCCAGGGCTGCGAGGCCAGGCCAACCCAAAATGACGTTGTAGGCAGCGGGAACATCCACCACCATGAAGTCCATTGGCTCTGTCCGGGTGGTAGGAGTTTGGCCGGCAGTTACATCGAGGGTGATCACCCCTTCAATAGTTACCAGAACCCCCGTGAACCCATGGAGAGTGTAACCGGCGGGCTTGAGTCTGTCTCTGGAGAGCTTTAGGCCTTTAAAAGCGGAGAGGAAGAGGATGTTGACGGAGCTGCCGTTGTCTACTAAGATCCTCTCTACTTTGAAATTCGCCATGTGGAGGCTAATGACGAGGGCGTCACAATGTGGGATACGAACTCTCTCGAGATCTTCGTCGGAGAAGGTGACTGGCACTCCGAGGCCTTTGGGAGGAGGGGTGGTCCGGACTGAGTTGACTTTCCTGATAAATGCTTTTCGAGAGGAGTTCGAGGAGCCCCCCATTGGACCCCCATGGATGAGGTGGAGGACTCGCTCTTCCTCGAAGTCTGGCGTCTCTTCTCGTTCCGGACGCCTGTTAGCCCCCCGAGGCGGGGGAGGAAGTTCGGCTCGGTTCTTTCTTACAAACTTCGTTAGTTGCCCCCTCTGGATAAGGGCTTCGATCTTGTTCCTCAGAGCACGGCAGTCGTTGGTGTCATGCCCATGGTCCCGGTGATAGCGGCACCATTTCTCTCTATCTCTTCTCTTGGCGGGGGTGTTCATCTTCGGAGCTGGAGGCAAGACCCCTTCTTTTTCGACTTCCATGAAGATGGTGGAGATGTTAGTGGTGAGGGGAGTGAACTTCTCAAATCTAGGGGGAGGTCGGTGTTGGCCGGCATTATCCTTCTGGAGCTTCTTAGCTCCTTCTTCTTCCGCTCTTTTTCTCTTAGACCCGGAGGTAGACCCCTCCCAGTTGGGTTGTTGCTCGGCCTCTTCGGCCCGGATATACTTTTCAGTGCGAAGGAGAAGGTCGGAAAAGTCATGTGGTGGTTTCTTGGCGAGGGAGGAGCGGAGGTTGGAATTGAGGACATTGGATTGAAATGCTACCGTAGCGACCGACTGGTCGAGGGATGCTATGAAACTGGCCTCGGTCGTGAACCTCTTCACGTAGTTTCTCAATTTTCCCCCTTCTTCTGGTGGAGGTGCAATAGGGAGATGCTCGTCTTCTCGGCCCTTCGGCTGCTTACGAAATGTGTGACGAAGAGGGTTTCGAACTGTTCGAAAGAGAATATCGAGGAGGGGGCGAGACGAGAATACCACTCTCGGGCCGGTCGTTTGAGAGTTGCGGGGAAGGTTTTGCAGAGGAGGGCATCGGAAGCTTGATGTAGGAGCATCAGGGTCTTAAAACTTTCAATGTGATCAACTGGATCGGTTTCCCCGGTGTAAGTCTCAAATTGAGGAGGTTTGAAGCCGAACGGGACAGGTGCATCCACTATGGTTCGGGAGAAAGGGGGTCGGCTAGGACGTAGGGTCCTCCCCCTGAGCTCTTCTTCTCGGTTTATCTGACCCAGGCGTCTCTCTACTTCATGAAGACGGCGGTTCATGGTGTCATCTCTCCGACGGTAATCTGCCGAGCCATGAGACTCGTCTTCATATGAGGGGGAACGAGGGCTGCGGCGATGGTAACTTCGGGAGCGGCGAGGACTTGGGGTGCGCCGGGAGTTGGTAGGAGCAGGACGAGGAGATGGGGACCGTTGGCGAGGGCTTCGGACTGGAGGAGGAGACGGGACCTTCGGCTCATTGGGATTTTGACAGAGGTTGAGGGCCTGCAGGACGGTCGCTTGGAACTGCTGGAACTCGGCACGGGTGATTGGTGCTTCATTGTTCCTGGGCTGTTGCCGACCTGCGGGGGAGTACCTTCTACGGTAATGATCGGGGGATTCCTTCCTCCCCCTGCGGACGGGGGACCTGTGATACCGGTGGCGAGGAGACCGCTCGCCCGGATAGTGTTGGCGGGAGGCTCCCTCTCGGGCTCGTTTTTCTTCCAGATGGCGGCGGAGATCATCCTCCTTCTGGCGGTTAGTGGCTGTATTGTGGCGACCAGAGGCTCGGGGGTGATGGGAGGCCATAGAGTCAGTGGAGGCGTTGCGGATGGAGACCTGTTCTTGATGAAGGGGTTGTTTCTGAGGGTTAGGACCCTTTGGATCAGGAGGGGGAAGGTTCTGTTGGAGCGGGTCTTCCGCCGTAGGGGGAAGCTGTGCTTGTTGTTGAGCAGGATTGTTGGGAACTTCTTGCTGGTCAGGGTTGGGTGCCCGGTTGGACCCCCTCGATCTGACTTTTCGAGGTGGCATGGCTGGAGAAGACCTGTTTTCGGGGAAGAGGAGAGGTTCCTATTCGTTAGTTTCCCACAGACGGCGCCAATCTGTTGCCGCTAAATTTGGTGTGGGGGCAAACAGAGGAATTTGTGGATTCTTAGGGAAACTGAATAGTAACCTGTATACCTGTTCCTTTGGGCTTCGATCGTCGCTCCCGCCGTGCACCTGCAAAAAGTGCGAGACACCGGGGTTGTTCCCGGCGACGCACCCTCCGACGCTCAAGTCAGTAATCTAGGAAGATTATGAATGAGCGTAAAAACTGGTGAAAGATTGATTACCTCTTAATGGAGATGGATGGGGGGTATTTATAGGCGTCTCAGGGAACAGATTAGGAATGTAATCCCCGTGATCTGATATGGAATATTCCCCTTGTAAACAGATTGGGAATGTAATCTGATAAGGTATATTCCCCGTAAGCAGATTAGGAATTTAATCCCCAAATCCCAGTGAAAAGATAGATGTACATCAGGGCCGTCGATCAGGATTGATCAGGGACCCCGATTTTATCTTGTTGGGTTGGATGCGCAGCGGGTTAGAACCCGCACCCTTTTTTTGGTGGATCCATTCGTGGGTTATTGGGTCCCTTGGGGAGAAGATCCAATACCCATTTTGGACCCTCTTGTAGGCGAAACTGCCGATTTACCCCTGGGCCCCAAGATTCGTACCCGATTTGGACAGTTCCGATTAACCCCCATTTTTAGCCATATCAGCAATAATAAGTGATGCATAAACAAAAATAAATAGAACATGGAATAGCAATAAGTGGAGCACAAAACAACAAGTGAAGGTAGGCTGAGTGTCAAGTGTATGAGAAGAAAATAGAAACAAGCATGCATAAAACAAGTCAAGAAACACAAATACATATGATGATTTCTAATGCGTACTTGTTGGATTCTATGCATCACATTCTACATAGATCCAGTGCATGCTCTTATCGTTCTCCACTTTATAGGGTTCAATCTCTCGTTATGCAACTAACCTATTACGGTGATTACTTTAAGCTTTAGTGTATTCTGTGAGTATCTAGTGCCATGCCCCGGTAATCCCTGAGAATCAACTTCCCATCGTCCGTGATTTTGGGTACACACCTTCACACCCAAATAATTCTGGAAATTGAAACCCACATCGTCCGCCAATGGTACCTCATCACACAAATGTCCCATGAGCATCGCCACGACCCCTGGTAATCCCGAAGATACATCCCACACCGTCCATGTTCACACTCCGGTAATTCCTAAGATTATCTTCCACCGTCATGTCATATGAGGCCCCCTAGCCCATGTTTGCTCTTATTTCATCACAACTCCAACTGGTGCATGTCCTTAGGTTTATTATTTTTAGTTAAGTCACTATCCCTCCCTAGAGTTGGTGTACCATGTCGGACTTGACTCAACTAAATCAACAAGGCCCCACTGGAAAATAACCACAAAAGTCTCATCTACCGGCATGCTAGGGTCCCACCCAACCTCTAGAATCTCACAATTAAAGCATTACCACATTCCTTCTCTAGGGTATCCCACATTAACCCTGATCTAAAAAATAACCCTCAACGGTTCACTGATAATCTTATCAATTTTCATAAAAATACGATTTTCCACAAAACCACATTAATTTCAATTTAATGTATCTCCATTCTTTTCATATTCAACTCGTAAATTATTAATTTTAGCAAACAAATAGCTCGTTATATAATATTCTTTCCTCATTTTAAAAAAAACAACCACTTCCATAATCATCTAATTTCATTCATGGAAACAAATTAAAAATCACCAAAAATATTCTCATCTCATCTAATAAAATTTCTTTCCATATTCGACACTTCAATTATTAAATTCTGGGATTCTAATCAACGTAAAACTAAAATAACTCATTTAAAAATCTGGAATTATATGCCTTCAAAATCTGAATTTTAATTTGCAAAAGTTGAAGTCTTAGAATTAATAATCTATAACATTGAAATTTATTAAATAAAATTTCCACCCAACACATTTTTTTTCTTTTTTATTTTAAAAGCTTTAAAACTCAAAAAAAAAACTCAAAAAAAGAAAAAGCAAAACAGAAGCTTCAAAACAAAAAACTCAAAAAATGCAAAAACTGGGCTTCACCCGACTCGAAACTATGCCCAACAACACCCCCATCGCCAAGAGCTAGCCAACTCCCCACATGCCACTTCTAACATAATAAGGTATTAAAACATTATATATCAAAGTCACTAAATAGGCCCTATACCCTGTACAAACCCGAAACCCTATTTCTCCAAACCCTAAAACGATAACTTGGGTTACTGTTCACTCCATGAACAGTAAACCCGAAACCCTATAATTACAAATCAACCATACAACAATTATTCAAACCTTAATATCAAACATGGATTTTTTTTATAATTAAGAACAATGAATAAACATGGAAAAATCTCAACTTTGAAAATCAATCCAAACATGAATTTAAGGGCATACAATAAGTTCTAATTATGTCAACAAATCTCCATTATCTACAAGTTAAATCCATGATCCTCAATCAATTTTATAGATCCCAAACTGAATCTTTATCAATTAAAAATTTGTATTTGAATGTTCATGCTAATATCTAAGTTATAATATTCAAACCCATTATTTAATATACAATCCATCATCATACAACCATTAAAACTCTAGAATCTAAAACATGAAATTTATTCTAATTAAAACCGTGAATTCTCTTATAGAAATTGCAACTTTTTAATCCACCAAACAATGAATTTTCATGTATTCAATGGTCCATAAATTATCATAACATATACCCATCAACTGTTATAAACTACATGATCATACAAGTATTAAAACAAGTTCTTTCATGCATCACCAATTTCTAACATCAATAATTAATTTATACATGGTAATCACATCTCAATTAGGGTTCTTATTCATGAAGATGTTATTTGACTACTTTTTCATTAAGATTTATCCTCTAATAGATCTACATCAAGTTTTATAATCATGCAAGATATATCATATTTGATCAATCATCATCATATTATACAAGCATATAACAAATAAAGAGATGAGAAGTACCACCCACCTCAAAGAAGGTCAATGAAGAACAATATTAATAAGAAGAAAAGCCTTCATCCTCCTTGCGAAAATCCAAAGATCCAAGCCTCAAAGTCCAAAAAAATAGGGATAATAATATTAAAGAACGTGATGTATATATTTTTTTTGTGTTCCAAACAGAGTGTTGGCTGCTATCTATTATAGGCCGGCTGTACATCTAGGATTTTATTGCCATTTTGCTATTTAGCCCCCAACAATCCCAAAATTGCATAATTACATATTTATTTAATTATATTAATTAAAATCAACCAAATATGGGAAAAATCTAATTTATTAGAGCCTTATACTGAATATCTAGTCCAAAATTAAGTCCATCAATTTTTGTTCAAATTTCACCTCCAAACGACTTTTTACAAAAAAACCCCTTTCCTTCCGAAAATTTACAAAAGTAGTTTCCTTTGTTAAGAAAATCTAGAAAATTTAGAATTATTATCTACTAATAAAGATTAGATTTTTTAAATAAATTTTCTGACTTCTCATTTTCCAGGAAGAATATTTTCAATAAAGTCCCCAACGATCTCAAAATTGCGTATATATATATGTATATATATATATATATATATATATATATATATATATATACACTCAATAAAATTGAATAAAATCAAATTATAGGGATAAAATCTCTCCCCCAATCTCCCCACTGCCAAACTGGCGTTCCAAAACAGCACAACAAAATTTAAATTCAAATTTTACCCTCAATCGACATTTTGCAGAAAAACCTTTTTCTTTCAAGGTATTTACAAAAATAGTTTATTTATTCAGAAAAATCTAAAAATTTAGAATATAATAAATCATAAATAGAAAATTTATTTAGCAATTCAAAAGTGAAAATTTATACCTCAAAAATATTTGCACGTGTGAAAAATGAAAAATTTACAAAATTTCAAAATAATTAAATAAATTGATCAAAAATTATTTATAAATTCAAAATACAATATTTAAAATTATGGGGGGTTACATGCCTCCCTCTATTATAGCTTCTTCTGTGGTTCTCAAATGATAGTACGGAGTTGCTAGATGATGACGAAGATTCTCCATTTCTCTTCCTTCACACTTCCTCATTCATGACGCTACTCACAAAATCCCTTAGTATAGTCGAATTAGTTATAGTACTTGTGATAGTTTTTCACAGGATCGTAACTGTAGGAAAGAGTAGACAAGAATAACAATGCATGTGCTCTATCCACAAACTTCAACCCTGGCGATTCCAATTGATTGTATTCCATACAGAAATTGTTCACATGCTCCACAACCGAACCACTCTCTCCTCACTTCATGTTAACTAACTTCTTTAAATGAAAAATCTGGTTCGATGCAAATGGTTTCTCATACATATTTGTGAGAATATCCATTGTCTCCATCACAGTTTGTGCATTCTCAAATTGGAATATCGTTTTCCTACCTAACGAACTAAATCTCTCTATGTGCCTTCTGATCCAAATGATTTTAAGCTGCCAATGCAACTACATCTACCTCCGCACCTTTTGGCTTCGTGCCAAACAACTAATCATCTAGATCTTTATATCGGAGGTACGCTATCATCTAAAATTTTCACATCAAGAACTCTGTTCCACCGATTTTTTTTTTGACTTTCCCTTATCACCCATCTGAATCAACCTGATGCTCAGATGCCATTTTGATGAGTCCACTACCCAAACGAGATGCAAACAAGTAGTCAAAATTCAAGAAATTCAAACAAATGCAACCAACAACACACAAAAACACGAGATTTTTTCGAGGTTCACTCAATACAATGGCTAGTTCTCCGCATAAAGGCACTCCTGCGATTTCCACTAGAGAATATAACAAAAGAAAAAAACAAGTTTACAATCGCTCAAGATCTCATTGTAATACCCCAATTTTCATTTATGAAAATTATTTATTTATTTTGCACGTAGTGTGCACGTACAATTTTTGTAGTATGAAATCTTATAATTATTTTTCATTATGGATGATGAGTATATATATATGTGTATGTGTTCTTTAATTATTTTTATAAAAGGCCCATTTTTCTTCAAATAAACATAAGCTTTTCTTTCTAGCCCAAATCTAATTTATTTAATTTCTTTATATAAAACTATTATTTTGGCCCATTAATTAAAGTCCATGGGTTATTTCTATTTTAACTACAACTTGTAATGTAGAACATCTTTTAAAGATTATTTTTATAGAAAATATAATGTACAACTTTTTTAAAATGGAGGACTAATGCATGCACGTGCATTGCACGTACACGTGCAAATGCACCATGTGAGGCCGGTTTTGACATGGAAGGAAATGGAAAATTTGAATGGAGTCATGGGTGGTGGTTGCTTGATCATGGTTGGTTACCATAACTCCCCTTTGAATCCTAGTCTTTTATTTCTAACTCCTAGTTTGATCCTAGCCTTCCATTCACTCCAAATTTTAGTATAAATACCCCCCCTAGCCTAGTGATTCTTGTACTCTTTATTTATCCAAAACCTATAGTATAAAATACATTGTTAGTAGTATAGTAAGTGAGTTAAAAGATTGAGATTTGAGAGTTGTGAGTTGTGTTTGCACCAAGAAAGGGAAGGCCGGCATCAAGGAGCTCGGGTTGGCATTTTGGAAGGTTTGGGTGCACATCGAGGAGGAGGAGGAACGCACTTTTGGCAAGGACTTTTAGGAGGTGTTGCAATTGTATTTCTCTCCAATTAAGGTGGGTTATTTTCCATATTTCTAATTAGATATCATGCTAATGTGGGTTATTTTCCATATTTCTAATTAGATATCATGCTAAGGTGGGTTATTTTCCATATTTCTAATTAGATATCATGCTAAGGTGGGTTATTTTCTATGTTTCTAATTAGATAGCATGCTAAGATTGATTGAAATGATAATGCATGAAAGAGATTAGTAAGAGTACACCTAATTAGAAAAATGGTTTGTTAGTTGATTGAACTGATGCTAAATAGATTGCATGTTATTCCATCATGAATTGTAAGTTGTGTGTGAATTGTTTATGGCTATGGAATACTTGGATTAAAATTCATTATTAGCATCAAAACTAAATGCAAATGCTAGTAGATGAAATTGTTGCTTTGTGTGCTTCGATGGATTTTCATGATATGAGTTAGAATGAACAAATTAAGATATGTTTTTGGGATTATAAATGAAGGATAAACAAGGAATTAATATAGGGAATAATAATGTTAAGTTGTGTAAGAAATGTCAAATGAATTATGAAAAGAATAGTACACAGATTTAAATTATACTTTTGAAAAACCCCCACAGTACAGTCGACTGCTATGTGCAATAGTTGACTATTCTGATCATTGATTCAAGATTAAAAATATCGCAGGCCAGTCGACTGATACATTTAACAGTCGACTTCTTTTCGAAGTTTTGCATTATTGCGGAACAGCCGACTGACCATTTCGACAATCAACTTTCTTGAAGTTTTCAAGTAAATCTGCCTCTTTTTGTGAAACAATTCATATGACTTGTGGCCTAGTATAAACGATTACAAATTATGAGAAATTATTGGGAGTTACTAGAATGAAATAAAGCGTATTTTTGAAAGTAAAAGTGAAATTGGAACTATAGTTTTTACACTCGTATAATTTCATAAAAATGTGTTGTGACAAAGAAATTGAGATAAGTGTTAGAAATTGGAAGAAAGATAGTATATGTTATGTATGAATTATTCTTGTTGAAGAATAGTGTGACATTAATGAGTTTATGAACATTCACTTTGATTAGACATTTGTGAAATGATTTTAATGTGGAAATACATGTTAGCTATGAAATGCATGATAATTGAACTTCATGTATGGTTATTGAGTCATGAATAATTTAGAAATCATGTGATTGGAAAAGAGAAATGTTATTGAGTATGACAAACTCAAACATGTGAATTTGTGAATTGAAATTGAAAATTAGAGTGTAGCCAAAACTCACACCGGCAAGTGAAAAGTGATGAATTATGATTATTGATATTGAAAGGACCAGTTTGGGTCATTGTGAAATGAAAGAAATAAGACTGGTAGTAGTGAGAAGGCTAACTCTAAGAGATTGATTTTGTTCATGATTTCATTAAATTTAAGGATTTAGTACATAGTGAAGAGGTGATGAAAGTGGGAGAAAAACACAAGTATGAGGGTCTCGAGTCTACGATATGGGTGTGATCCACAGAATGCATACTTGATGCATCAAGACAAGGCGTGGGCACTACTCCAGAAGATCGGGATCTTGGCGACGCTTGTGGGATGTTTGGTGACTGCAAGAGGATCGTGTGCCATGAAGGAGGCTGAATTGCCACAGAATACATGCTTGATGCGTCAAGACATGGCGTGGGATTTCCCTCCAGGTTTTCTGTACACGAGCTTGTACTCATAGATCATCTAGGATACTTACCGTAGTTACAGTAGTAGACTAAATCATGACGAGGGATTCAACCCTACAAGATGAAGAACGATTAAGAGGCTTGCCCTCGGACCTATGTAGTATGGGATGCATAGAATCCGAACAAATGTGTATTAGTGTCATATAATATAAATAACTGCATTAAGGACTAAGTGTACAATCAAAACACGACATCAATAGGGTATTCCCTTTAGTTTGATATGTGACAAGTTTGTGTTTGTTAAATATGGAAAATCAGTTATACTATTTCCGACATAGAGAGGATGGCCGTTGATATGGCTAAAAATGGGGTTAAATCGGAACCGTCCAGATTAGGCACGAATCTCGAAGTTCGGGGGTAAAATGGTAATTTCACATACAAAGTGGACCCAAAGCGGATACTGGATCTCCTTCGCACGAGACCCAATAACCCACAAACGGGTCCACACCGATTGGGCACGGGCCCCGACCCGAGGCGAGCCCCAGACCAGCAAGAGACAAATCAGGGCCACTGATTTGACCAAGTCAACGATCCTGATTTGCTCTCACCGGGAATCAAGGGGTTAGTTTCCTAAACAGACTGTGAGGATTTTTCTCCTAGCAGTTACACTAGGAAGCAGGCCTCTAATCACTCACCTGGCGACTATAAATACCTCCCCTCTGCCACTGTGACCAGGTAAATCACTTTTTCACCACCTTAAGCTCTTTCTTTAATCATCACTGGTTACTGACAAGAGCGTCGGAGGGTGCGCCGCCGGAATCAACCCCGGTGTCTCGCACTTCCTTGCAAGGTTGCGGCAGGAACAAGAAGGCTTGGGTCAGCTGTTCGGGTTTTTCTCGAGCCCACAAATTCTATCTGTTTACCCCCACACCGAAATCAGCGGTAACAGATTGGCGCCGTCTGTGGGAACAACCACACGAACAGCCTCAGCCCCTTCCTTGTCGTCCTCTCCAACCATGCCTCCAAAGAAGGTCAGATCGAGGGGGTCCAACCGCGGAACCAATCCCGTCGACCCTATAGAGGAAGCCCCTGTCAATCCTATTCCTCAGCCCGAACTTCCTCCTCCGGCCCCGCAGGGCCAACCTCCTCTTCCCAAACAGCAACCCAACAACGGCCCTTCCGGACATAACGGTCGGAGGCAGAAACAGCCCTTCAATCCGGACCATGTCTCGGTCCATAATGAGTCCTCGGACTCAATGGCTTCTCATCACCCTGACCTCCGCAACACGATCCTGAACCGCCAGAAAGACGAAGACCTCCGCACCCACCTAGACGAGAGGCGAGCCCGAGAGGGAGCCACCCGCCAGCATCGTGGTGAGCGCTCGCCTCACCGCCGAGACGGCAGACGGTCTCCGGACCGAAGGGGCCGAGCGGCATCGCCCGAGCGCCGAAGGAGGAGGCCCCATTCCCCCGCGGATCGGCATCATCGCAGGAACAATGACGCGCCCATCACCCGCGCCGAGTTCCTACAATTTCAAGACACCGTGCTGCAAGCTCTCACCCTTCGGCAGAACATCAATGCCCAGAGGGCTCCAACACCCCCAAGGGCTCCCAGTCCCCGTCGCCGAACCCGAAGTCCTTCCCCGGCTCCCAGCCGCTAGCAGCAACACTACAGTCACCGCCGATCCCAGGACTACCGGCGCCGCAGCCCCCGCTCCCCTTCCTATGAAGAAGAGTCCGGGGGATCGTATGATTACCAACGGAGGGACGATGCCCTCAACCGCCGTCTCCATGAGGTGGAAAGGCGCATTGGTCGCATGGACAGAGAGGAGGAGTCCCGAGCAGGAACCATCCGCCCCAGCAGACCCCCTTTCTCTCAGTCGATCATGGAGGCCCACATACCGAGGGGTTTCAAACCTCCGCAGTTTGAAACGTACTCAGGGGAATCCGACCCGGTTGATCACGTCGAAAGCTTCAAGACCCTGATGCTGATCCATCAAGCTTCCGACGCCGTACTCTGCAGGACCTTCCCCGCCACCCTCAGGGGGTCGGCTCGGGAATGGTATTCCAGACTTGCTCCCTCCTCCATCTTCTCGTTCGAGCAGTTTGAAACACTGTTCATAACTCACTTCGTGAGTAGCAGGCGAGCTGAGAAGACAAGCCTCTCCCTACTGAACCTGCGGTAGGAAAGGGAAGAGAAGCTGCGGGACTATGTTAAGAGATTCACCGCAGTGGTCAGGTCTATCGCCTCCTTAGACCAGTCAGTGGCGACCGTGGCGTTCCAGTCGAACATCCTCAACGGCAACCTCCGATCGTCTCTAGCCAAGAAGCCCCCGCATAACTTCGCCGACCTCCTCCTGAGGTGCGAGAAGTATATCCGAGCAGAGGAGGCTGAAGCCCTCCCAAGCTTTGGGGGGTCCTCCTCCGGGTCGAAGAGGAAGGCGACGGGGGAAGAGGGGTCCAAGAAGGCACAGAAGGACAACGGCGGTCAGCGCCGCCCTCCCCCCAGGTTCGAGAAGTTCACTCCCCTCACCACTAACGTCTCCACCATTCTAATGGAAGTGGAGAAGGAGGGAGTCATCCCTCCAGCTCCGAGGATGCACACCCCGGCGAAGAGGAGGAACAAAGATAAATGGTGTCGTTACCATCGGGATCACGGCCATGACACGAACGACTGCCGGGCATTGAGAGATGAGATCGAAGCCCTCATCCGGAGGGGGCAGTTGGCCAAATTCGTGAAGGCTAACGATCGGGCGGATCGCAATTCTCCTCCGCCTCGGGGGGCTAACAAGCGCTCCGAGCGACGCGAAGAGACACCCGAGTTCGAGGAGGAACGGATTCTGCACCTGATCCACGGAGGCCCCATGGGGGGCTCCTCTAATTCCTCCCGGAAGGCCTTCGTCCGAGAGGTCAACTCGGTTCACAGTGCCCCTCCCCCCAAAGGTCTCGGCGTCCCTGTGTATTTCTCCGACGCAGACCTCGAAGGGGTCCGAACCCCCCACTGTGACGCCCTCGTCATCGACCTCCGCATGGCCAACTTCAAGGTGCAGAGGGTCTTAGTAGACAATGGGAGTTCGGTCAATATCCTCTTCCTCTCGGCCTTCCGAGGCCTACAGCTGTCCCGGGACCGTCTCAAACCGTCCGGTTACACACTCCACGGGTTCACGGGGGTCCCAGTAACTGTCGAGGGGGTGATAACCCTAGACGTAACTGCTGGAAGCACCCCTACTACCCGGACCGAGCCGATGGACTTCATGGTCATCGATGTCCCGGCAGCGTGTAATGTCATTCTTGGTCGACCCGGTCTAGCTGCCCTGGAAGCTGTCCCCTCAGCCTACCATCTCAAAATGAATTTCCCCACTCGGTCGGGAGTAGGGGAAGTCAGGGGAAGCCAAGAGATGGCTCGGAAGTGCTACATGACTTCCACAGGGGGACCAGTGCTCTCGCTCGAGACACTAGAAATCCCCGAGCCGAATGTTCGGCCAACGTCCGAGCCGGCGGACGAGTTAGAAGAAGTGCTCTTCTCGGACGAGGACCCGAGCCGAAAGTTCCTCATCAGCAAGTCCTTGCCGACCGTGCTGTGCTCTGACCTGATTAAATGCATCCGGGATAACCGTGACCTGTTTGCATGGTCGGCCGCGGACATGCCCGGCATTTCCGAGGAGTTGCTCGTCCACCGCCTAAGTGTCGAACTGGGGTGCAAACCGGTTCAGCAACGAAAGTTCGCTCCTGAGCGACAGCAGGCCATCAAGGAGGAGGTGGATAAACTGCTGAAGGCCAAGTTCATACAGGAGGTAAACTACCCCGAGTGGCTCTCCAATGTTGTAATGGTCAAGAAGTCCAACGGCTCCTGGAGAATATGCATTGACTTCACCGACCTGAATAAGGCGTGTCCGAAGGACCCATTCCCTCTCCCGAACATCGACACTCTTATTGATGCCACCTTGGGCCATGAGCTCCTCAGCTTCATGGACGCATTCTCGGGCTACAATTAGATCTGAATGTTCCCTCCGGACATTCCGAAGACCTCCTTCGTCACCGATCAAGGCCTTTACTGCTACCGGGTATGCCGTTCGGATTGAAGAATGCGGGCGCCACCTACCAGCGCCTCGTCAACAAGGTCTTTCAGAGCCAGATAGGCCAGAACATGGAGGTGTACGTTGACGACATGCTCGTCAAGAGCGTCCGAGGCACTGACCACGTGGCCGATCTCCAAGAGGCCTTCGGCGTGTTGAGAAGGCACAGCATGCGGCTGAACCCGAACAAGTGTGCATTTGGGGTCTCTTCGGAAAAATTCCTCGGCTTCATGGTAAGCCAACGAGGGATCGAAGCTAATCCCGAGAAGATTAAGGCCATATTAGACATGGCCCCGCCTCGGAATATCAAGGAGGTGAAGAAGCTTACTGGTCGGCTCGCTGCTATCGGCCGGTTCCTCTCGAAGTCGGGGGAAAAGTGCCTCCCCTTCTTCAAAGCACTCAGGGGGGCTAAGGGTTTTGAATGGGACCAACCACAAAAGGAATCGTTCGACCAACTGAAGGCCTACTTGGTGAACCCCCCCTCTGCTCAGCAAACCGGTCCTGGGCGAGACTCTCTTCATCTACTTGGCTGCTTCCGAGCAGACCCTAAGTGCTGTCTTGGTGAGAGAGGAGAACCGGGCCCAAAGGCCTATCTACTACGTGAGCAAGGTGCTTCGGGACGCCGAGCTCCGCTATCCGAGGATAGAGAAGATGGCCTACGCCCTGGTCATGGCAGCGAGGAAGCTTCGGCCGTACTTTCAATCCCACTCGGCCGTTGTCCTCACCGACCAACCCCTAAAGTAGATCCTCCACAAGCCTGAGACCTCGGGCCGGCTGATGAAGTGGTCCATAGAGCTGAGTCAGCATGACATCTCTTACCAGCCTCGGACGGCAATTAAAGCACAGGCCCTCGCCGACTTCATCGTAGAGTCCACCATCCCTGAAGTTAGCCACGTACCGAATAGACCCCCCATTTGGACAGTCTTCGTGGACGGCTCCTCCTGCAGCGAGGGAAGCGACGCCGGAATCATTCTGAACGGCCCTGACGACTTCGTCCTCCAGCGATCCGTATGAACTTCAAGGCCTCGAACAATGAGGCGGAGTACGAGGCACTCATTGCTGGTCTCGGACTTGCACGAAGTGCTGGGGCGCAGCGCCTCCGAATCCACAGCGATTCCAGCTTATCGTGAACCAAGTCTTGGGCGAGTACGAAGCCCGAGACGAGTAGATGGCGAAGTACCTCGCTAAGGTTCGGGCCCTCATGAGCCGGTTCGAGGAGGCGCTCATCCAGCGGGTCCCTCGTGAAGAGAACTCACAGGCCGATGCCTTCTCCAAATTGGCTTCATCCTCCCTACAAGGTCTCGAACAGACCGTACTGATCGAAGTCCTCTCTAGGCCGAGCATAGAAGATGGGACACCCGGCTCGGTGGAGTCATTGCCGGTCATGTTGCAGAATAATTGGATGAAGCCGTTGGTGGAATTCTTGAGGGACGGGGTTCTGCCCGAGGATCCCAAGGAAGCGCGCCGAGTCAGAACTCGAGCCGAGCGCTATGTCTTGATCGTGGGTATCTTATACAAACGCTCCTTCTCCCAAATAGACGGCCGACCATACCTAAGGTGCCTCTCTCCAGAGCAGGTCGAATATGCCCTACAAGAGCTCCACGAAGGCATCGGCGGGACACACTCAGGGTCCAGGTCCTTGGCCCGAAAAGCTTTGAATTATGGATACTTCTGGCCGACCCTCCTTCAAGACGCCGAGCGACACGTTCGGCAATGTAGCTCTTGTCAGAGACACTCCAGCATCCGTCGCCTCCCTCAGGCCAACCTCGCCTCCCTATCAAGTCCTATCCCCTTCGCAATGTGGGGGATGGATTTACTAGGGCCTTTCCCTCCGGCTCCGGGTCAATTCAAGTTCTTGGTCGTAGCCATCGACTACTTCTCGAAGTGGGTCGAGGCCGAGCCTCTCGCCACTATAACCGAGAACAAGGTGGTACAGTTCTTCTGGAAGAGCATCATCTGCAGGTTCGGCATCCCCCGAGTCCTCATGACGGACAACGGGACTCAGTTCACTGGCGCAGCATTCCGAGCTCTATGCGACGATCTTGCCATCCAGCAACGCTTCTCGTCCGTCTCCCACCCTCAGTCGAACGGACAGGCAGAAAATGCTAATCGGCAGATCCTCGCAGGCATCAAGAAAAGGCTGGACAAAAGTTCCAAAGGCTTATGGGTCGACCAACTCCCCAACGTCCTATGGAACTACCGCACGAGCAAGCGGACCCCCACAGGCAAGTCTCCTTTTAACCTCACCTATGGGTCCGAGGCCGTGATACCCCTCGAGGTCGGAATACCTTCCCCTCGGCTCGCAGCCTACGATGAGGAACGGAACGCCAGGGACCTCAGGGCAGACTTAGATCTGATAGATGAACTGAGGGAAAGAGCGTCGATTTGGCAGCAGAATTACCGAAGAAGGGTCGAGTTGGCATACAACAAGAAGGTCCGACCCACCAACCTTAAGCAAGGGGATTTAGTCTTGAGAAAACTGGCCATATCCTTTCCCAATCAGAAGAGCAAGCTGGCTCCGAACTGGGAAGGGCCGTACAGGATCACGAGGGTAGTTCGGCCCGGAGCATATCGTCTTGAAGATCTAGAGGGCAGAGAAATTCAGAGGACCTGGAATGCCGACCACCTCCTAAAATACCAAGAAAGCGCTCCGACGCCACTCTAAGTATCATAGGATATCGAGCCATTCCTGTCCTTTGACTTGTAACCTATTTTCATAAATTGTACTATGTAAAACGGTTCGCCGTCGATTATCAATAAAGAAAGCTCTTTTGTATTTGTGAATTTGCATGCTTCTCTCCCCTCTTATCATCTGCTTTTTAAATTTTGATTTCAACCAATGGTTCGGAGTCCACGTCCAGCTCGACTTCACCTCCTCGGCTCGTCCCCGGACGAACCAGGGGTAGACCGTCGTTCGGAACTGCTCCCACAACCGTTGAACTACACCGATGGTTCAGAGTCCAACACTCGGTTCGACTTTACCTCCTCGGCTCGCCTCCGGATTAGCCAGGGGTAGATCGCCGTTCGGAATTGCTCCCACAACCGTTGAACTATACCGATGGTTCGGAGTCCAACACTCGGCTCGATTTTACCTCCTCGGCTCACCTCCGGACGAGCCAGGGGTAGATCGCCGTTCGGAATTGCTCCCACAACCGTTGAACTATACCGATGGTCGGAGTCCAACACTCGGTTCGACTTTACCTCCTCGGCTCGCCTCCGGACGAGCCAGGGGTAGATCGCCGTTCGGAATTGCTCCCACAACCGTTGAACTATACCGATGGTTCGGAGTCCAACACTCGGCTCGACTTTACCTCCTCGGCTCGCCTCCGGACGAGCCAGGGGTAGATCGCCGTTCGGAATTGCTCCCACAACCGTTGAACTATACCGATGGTTCGGAGTCCAACACTCGGCTCGACTTTACCTCCTCGGCTCGCCTCCGGACGAGCCAGGGGTAGATCGCCGTTTGGAATTGCTCCCACAACCGTCGAACTACAACGATAGTCCCGGAGCCCAACACTTGGCTCCCAGTCCCCCCAAGCTTGCTTCGCGGCAGACTAGGAGTGATCCACCCCTCAGCCTCGCCAGTGGAGGGATACCGAAGCTACGTTTGGCCGCATAATCCGAGCAATCTTGCCTAGCAGCCAAAGCCCGAAGCCCTACGCCTTCGGTCGGCTACCGAGCAAATGCCTTTCCGACCCCGCAAACGGCGAAAACTCACTTTCTCCTCAACTTTCGTGCATGATCTCGATCAGACAGCCCAGATTTTGCCACCGACGCTAAACGACAAGATAGCATTTTCTTGGGAACTGAGCCACCTCGAGATTCATGCCAACATCCAACGGTTCAGATCTTGCCACCGACGCTAAACGACAAGATAGCGTTTTCTTGGGAACTGAGCCGCCTCAAGATTCGTGCCAACATCAGACGACCCAGATCTTGTCAGAATCGCTAAACGACAAGATAACGCCCCGTCAAGAGCCCGTTCGCTTCGAGACTCTCGCCGACGGCACCATGTGCCCAGCTTCAAGACCACGGCACGGCCCACGCACTCACAAGCAAAATAAGAACGCAGAGCAACAAAGAGAATTTTATTAATGATCGGCACACAATACAAAACAGTCTTTCCATAGTTACAAAGTGTTGGGAAACAAAAAAAAAATGCAACGCCGACCCACTACACTTGGTCCTCAAACAGAAATGTCTTCACCGGACTCTTCGGCCGCTAACCCTTCCACTTCGACTGTTAGCTTATCCGCCTCTTTCCGAAGCTTCGCCTCCATGGTCTGCAAGTGATGGATCTCATAGACCAAATTGTCTCGCTCGGTTATTATCTTCGACTGATTGTGCCGAATACATTGGACCTGAAGAGCGTTGCTAAAAGCAGACTGCGAGTCTTCATCCTCCCCTACGGGAGTCGCCTCGACGATCCTGCCCTCCAGGCGTTGGATCTCGGCATCCCGTTGGCCGAGGACGGACTGAAGGTGGGCTCGCTCGCTCTCAGCCCGGCGCAACCTCAGCTCCACGCTACGAAGCCGCTCTCGGCACTTCAATGAGCTGGACTTCGTCGCCCCTGAAATCACCTCGGTCTCAGCGCCCTCGTTCGTGCTGTCGGAATCCGAGTCATGGACTGCCACCACGAACTGAAAAGAAGGGAAAACGAACAGCAAAACTTCAATACACTGCCGAGGTCCAACACTTGGAAATTTTCTAAAGAAACTTTCAGATTCGCATTCAGATATAATAGTGTTACAGACGGTCAAACCGGCCCTACAATTAGGTTTTACAACAACCAACAAAAACGAAAAACGACATGATTAGGGCCTCTTCGGAAGGGGAATGCTTCGGTTTAGGGAAACACGAGGACGACGGGGCCTGCCCTCCGAGGTCGATCCTAAACCAACGAAGCGCGACCCCCCTTCGCTGCTGGCTCTAACTGCGGCGCCGACCGAGGCTTCGCTCGACGAGACGGCCACACTGCTCTGAGCGTCGGCTGGACTCCGCCTGGTCGTAGGCAAGCGTGTCGCAAGTTCGTAAAATGTAATCCCTCTCTCGCTCTCTTCGCGGGTACACGATGTGCTCCGGACGTTGGCTCTCTCGGGCAGAGGCTTGAGCGACGCGACCTCCTCCTCCAGTTCGATGATTCTATCCCTCAGAGCATCGTCCTTCGCCAACTTCCTCAGCCGAGGGAGCCTCGACGAGCCCGAGGCGTTGACACTATCGGTCGCAAGCCGTCGGTAATGGGTGACCTCGATCCCCCTATCTATAGTAATCCTCCTAAGCTTGTCGACCTCGGCTAGCAGCTTCTCGCGCTCGGATGACGCCTTCTCCAGCTCGGAAGCAAGCTTCTCTTCTTCCGCCGAGCGGCCTCTCCCCACTGCCTCCAAGTGTCGGATTTTGGCCGAGAGCTCTTCGTTCTTCCGCTCGGCGACGGCGAGCTCCCCACCGAGCCGCTCGACCTCGCCCTCGAGAGCAGAGACCGGGGGTCATTTTCGCAGCTGCGCCAACTCGCGACACTTCGCCCTGGCCAGCGCCTTTACCTCCCCCAGTTCCAAAAATAAGTAAAAGCGCTTATCGCGGCTCAGTGACAGCTCTCGCTTCGTCTTGACCAACTCTTTACGGAGGTACGAAACCTCCGTGATCGGGCCGAACTTTACCTGAAAAGCAGAGATAAATCCGATGGGACAATACATGGAAACATCTACAACTAATCACGTGCAAATCCGAGACTCAACACTTGGATAAATTTCGGCTAAACAAAATATTTTCATTCAAAACCGAGGAGAAAGTTTTACAAAAGCGGTGGCCAGTCCGCAGTTAGGCTTACAAAAAGAGACAACCGAGTCAGGGGTCGACCTTTTTGTCGCTTGGGTCCGTCGACCCCCTGTCTTGTCCTCGCCATCGCCTTCGCCTTCACTCCCGCTCTCCTCCTCGGAGTCGTCCTCCTCCTCGCCCTCGGCCTCGATCTCTCCTGGGCCTTCGACACCTTCCGTCTCTCCCTCAGGGTCGAGCAGCCCCTCGGGAACCTCCTCCTCCCCTTCCACGGGATCGTAAAAATGGTAGGAGGACGTGTCGAAGCCCAGGTTCTTGGCGGCCACGTGGAGCAAGGCTCGACCGCAGGCATCCTCCATGTTCTGGAGCATGTGTTGCGCAGCCTCCTCCTGCACGGCCTTCTTCACCTTCTTCACCTTCTTCTGGTGTTTGGCCATGATCTTCTCGGCCCTCTTCCGAGCCCTCTCCGCTTCCGACCGAGCATTGGCCAGCTCCTCCTTCAGCTCGGCGGCCTCCTTCTCCGATGCCTCAAGCTTGGCCGCCGCGTCCTTCGACAGCTGAATGGCATCGGCCAGCTGCTTCTCCAACCCCGCCACTTCAGCAGCCCTCTTCGCCGAGAGGAGCTGCTCGGCATCAAGCAGCTGCGTGGCCTTGACACGCTCCGCCCTCTCCCGTTCATTCTCCTGCTCCTTGCTCGCAAACTCCTCGAGCAGGAAATTGAAGTGGCAGTGGGTCTGAAAAAGAACAGCACATTAAAATCCGAACCCAAGGACTTGGAAAAATTCTAAGAAAGAAATTTTGACGAGGGAGAGCTCGGCCTACTTACCGACATAGTATTCCGAGCAATCTGCATCACGGCATCCCCTGCTAGCCCGGCCTTCAGGGTCGCTCGATTCTTTGGGGTCGGCAAGTGCCTCACCGCCTCCATGCAGATGTTGCCGTCGCCGAAAAAGCCGTCGACGTTCATCACCTGCCAGTCAGGGATGAAGATCTGCTTATGACGCTCGGTCAAAATCGTCTCCGCCTCGGCAGTGAGGGGCGAAACTTGGAGGGACAGCACCTCCTTCACGCCGAACGCACCGCTCGACGAACCGGGAGCATCCCCCTTCGAGGGCGGTGTCGGCGCACCCGAGGCAGGAGGGTCAAGGACCATGACTTCCCCCTGCTCGAGGACCATGACCTTCGGCTGGTCGGCGCCCTTCGCAACCGAAGGCTTCTTCGATGCTCGGCTGTCCTGAGGCCCCGCCGAAGGCCTTTTCTTCTTCGCCTCCTTGTAGCGCCCCGAATTTCTAGATAAATAGCATAGAAAATACGTGGCACATTCCCAGTAATCCACTTCAATATAACAATAAACACAACCAAACACCACTAGAATTTTCGACATTTATTACAACAAGTCTTTTACAAATTACAGCGGAAGTCTAAACAACTCAACTAATAATTTCTTTAGTTTACAATTCCAAATCATCTTAATGAAACCTTACAAGTTTTACACCAACACTAAATAACCATTTAACTCAAAAGCTGACTCAAGCATCCAATCTCCAACCTATGCAATAACCTGCATCATGTGAGGCTAGAGTTGAACCCTAACCCCCAAACTAAAGGGGTTAGCCATAAATGGTGTGAGTGGCGTCAAGCAAACAATAACATAAACGAACTTAAATCATAATAGCCAACAAATGATAATTGAACACATGAGTATGAAGTGACAACAAAGAATAAAGAGTGATGCAAAACTAGATGTCGAGTGTGTAAAAATAGGAAATCCAAATGCACAAAAGTGAGTCAAGAAAACACCATGTCTAAATGCTGACAACGATGACTACTAAGAGATAAAGATAAACTATGAGAATTTGTCCATGCTTGATAATTCAGGAGGTAGATCCCACATCTCAGGTATTTCCCTGGATAATTCAGGAGATCGTCTCACATCTAAACACAGACTCATCATCACAATAATACCCCAAAAGCGTCGCCTCGACTTTGATCATTCCATAGGTCAATCCCACATCTCAAGATAAGTACTTGGATTATTCAGGGAATATATCTCACATCTCAGGTTGTCTCCCTGGATAATTCAAGAGATAAATCCACATCTCAAGTTAACCTCTTGGATAATTCAGGAGAGTAATCCCACATCTAAAGCCTTACTGAGGTGCATAACTCCTGTTCCCATTCATCATGACACGACTAATGCCTGTCCTTATTAATTTGGGTTACTGAACAAATCTCCTAGAGTAGTGTACCCTACCGGACTAAACATCTGAATAACTGAAAATTCGCCTCAATGGGCCTCAACAAATAACTCAACACCGGTATACTAGGGTCACATACCTCTAGAGACTCAAAAACAAATAACTGAACAAATTTCCACTAAACAAGTGGCTCAACAAAATATCTCAATATCATGTTCTTAACTGAACATCTCAAATCGAATACTGAACAAATATCTCAACATCAAATACTGAACAAACATCTCAGAATCAAGTACTGAACAATTGTCTCAAAATCAAATACACATATCCCTCAGTACCAGTCGACTTATGCTGAAGTAAGTCGACTGTCCAGAGGACAATTCTACAGAATTTACGAAAATAATCTAAGGCATTATCAGTCGACTTGAGAAAGTCATCAGTCGACTGCCCCGAGACAAATACAAATAATTTCTCGTCAAATATCCTAAGTATATCAGTCGACTAGAAGGTTCATAGGTCGACTGTCCCTAAAGGACTGAACAAAATTACAAACAGCGGACCAGTCGACTGACAGCAGTCTAGGTCGACTATCCCGAACAATTCTCAAAGACTGAAAATACAACAGTAGGCTCGTACCAGTCGACTGCTCTATAGGCCAGTCGACTGTCGGCTAAAGATTTCTAAAAACAGGTCTGAACACAAAAAAAAAAATCAAACTGGAGTTTTCTAAAGATCCACTGATCATAAAAATTAATTTGTATCCAGGCAAATAAACAACTCTCAATAATCTCCATCAAGGATACATTACTCAATCAATCAAATACTCAAATCTCAAATCCTCATGATCTAAACTCCTAATCTTTCTATTAGGGTTTCTCATCAAAACTTCTTACACAACTCAATCAAAATCTGAACTACACCCAAAAGATCCAGATGTTTACCATCTGATCACAACAATATCCATTCTTAATATGTCTCCCAACAATACGATCTCATAAATCAAACCTTTCCTCAACAACTTAATAATTTCTCATACATGATCCAAATATCAATAAGAGTTCTCATCCTCCATATCCAAATAAAAGATCCATATCATACGTACAATGAGACTAACAAAATAATGACATAATGAACACAAACGAGCATAACAAAGATCTTACGTCATTCATCAATCGAATAACAAAGCAAAGCAAAACAAAACAAACAAAACAATCCACTCACCTGTTTTGAAGAAAAATCCACAAAAGCTTTCTCCTTGCTAGATCCAAAAAGCCTCTCTTGCTCCTCAAACAATCTCAAAAATCTGGATACTCTCAATGACGGCTGGGAAGAGAGAATCCCTTAAATATGCCGGATTGTATATTAGGGTTTTATTCCCACTTTGCAAAATAATACTTTCCAAAAATACTTCTTGCATATATATATAATTCTTTTCTCGAAAATTGAATCAAATATCATTTAAATTAGGATCTAATAGAAAAATATATTTCTAAACCTCAACAAATACTGATCGGAATGTCCAGTAAATACGTTTTGCATTCTAACCCTCAAAATTGTCAATTTTGCAAATAAGTCCTTCTTTTCTCAAAAATTGCAAATAGGCATAATTAATTTCAGACAAATCTGGAAAAATATTAAATAATTTTCAAATAATAAATAATGATTTTTCATAAGGAAAACTAAAATTTTCAAACTTCCGAAAAGCCATTTGCACGTGTTTTGCACGTGTACAAAAGATAAACCTTTTAGAAAATATTTATCAAATACTCAAAATCATTTAAAATTCATTTTCAAATAATTAAAATAATATTTGAAAATACGGGGTTCTACACTCCTGCTCCGATCTGCCCTTCGCCATCAGAGCCTTGTAGTCCAGCTTCATTGTCTCTGCACAAGCCGAATGAAAAAACTTAGAAAAACTTTCATGAATTTTAAGCAAAGAGTATAAATACCAGAAGCATACTAGGGTCGATCAGACTGAGACCCCCTCGGAACAGATGCCTCCTCGGTAATTTCTTTCCAGCTCAGCGCTGGCAGGGCGAGGAGCTTCTTCTGGACCTCCGTCTCCTTGTCACTCAGAACTGTCTCCTTCTTGGTCCGCTTGGGCAGACCATCCTTCGACCAAACCGTCGGTATCACCCACGGCGTAGGAGCTCGGATGAGGAAATACTTCTCCTTCCAATGTTTGATCGAGTCCGGATTCTCGATCAGCTTCACGCCTGTCCGGGGCGAAAGGTAGAACCTTTGTTCATCTCGCCTTGGCTGACAAGGTCGGTAGAGGCTCCGAAAGAGGAACATACTCGGCTTAGCACCAACCTCTTGGCATCGGAGGACGAACGCCATGACGTGCCTCCATGTGTTCGGCATCAGCTGGGCGGGGCTCAAACCATACCACGTCAAGACATCAACAACGAACGGGTGGAGGGGAAAACGGAGTCCGGCAATAAGGGAGTCGACCGGAAAGATGCACACGTCTGACGAAGACTTTGTATTGGCTCGGAAACCCGGCCCGGGGAGGAGCAGTCCGTAGTCGGCAGGGATCCGGAAACCCTCTCGGATAAGGTGAAGGTCAGCCTCGGTAAGAGACGAGATGGTATGGTCCACCTCGGACAGCTCTCTCGGCTCATTCTCCTCCACCAACTTAGCCATGCCTTAGGTCACTCTCTCCAAGGTGTCCTCGGCGTAGTCCCGTACACCTCCCACGCTCGACAGAGCAATGGGCTGCCGACCGAACGCTCCCGCCATCTTCGGTGTTTCCACGATCGTGACCACGGCCTTACCCTTCTAGGACACCGCCGCGACCTCCTTAGGCAGCTCGGCCACTTCGCCCTCTCTATCCGGACGAACGACGTTCTGATCGCTCGGCTCCACTACCTCCTTCCCTTTATCCCCTCGGCCCACTGCTAGCTCCGAGGCGGGGGTCTCATCCGAGGACGTGATCTTAACCATTTTCTAAGAGAGAAGGGAAAGAGACTGACCTTGAAGTGATAGGTACGGTCGGAAAGTTCGCCGGAAACAAGAAACACCTTGCCGCGTCAGCTAGCACCACCACCAAGGAGCTAAAAACTTCGAAGGCGAAAAGTAAGAACTGAAGAGAGAGAGAGTAAAAGTAAAAAATGAGACTTGGTCTGAGGGGGGGGGGGGTGAAGATTTATAGTAAAAGGGAACGTCCCTTGGACTTCCAAACGAAAATGTGCGACTCTTGGGCCGCTCTCGAAACGTCGCGAAGGCCCAACACAACTACCTTCTTCGCCAAGACAATTAGCTCGGTATATCGGGACCAGGAGCCGAACCATACGCCATCCGACCATGCCAGCAAAGAGACCGGTCGGTTACCGAGCAAGTACCAATCCGAGCTGGCAAACGGAGAAAACTCCCCTTCTCCTCAAACTTTGCATAAAATCTCAATCGAACGGCCCAGATCTCGTCGAGAACACTAGACGACAAGATAGTATTTTCTCGAGAAATGTGCCCGTCTCGAGATGCGCGACGCCATCCAACGGTACAAATTGCGTCAACTCGCTCGGATTGCCTACACTTCCTCCATACCTCACCTCTGTCTGAAGAAGCCAGAAAAAATTTTAATTCAAAGTTTTAAGGCACCGCCTTCGGCGTGCCCCCCAGGCCCCATGTCTCGGTCGGTATTCTGCCAACCCATGGGGCCCGGTCAAAAACAGATCGGCGCACCCCCCCATCTCTAACCCCTTAGGGCCGACAACCATCGGGAGCCGTCGGTCCAGAAGGAAGACAGAGATGGAAGAGGCCCATCATTCCGAAGCTGCAGCAGTCCCTCAATTCCGGACTAGGGTCATCACCTCTTCTACCATGATCTTCCCCGACCCTGACACCCACGTTGGAGCACTCAGAATCGGGTGAAGATCATGGTGGAAGAACGACCACCCGTCCTACCGAAACAGATCGCCCCCTTCGGATCTGGACTTCGGCGGTCAACCCTTCGGCCCAAATCTCCCCTGACCCTGACACCTCCATCCGGGCCGTCAGAGTCAGGAGAAGATTTGGGCGGGAGAACAACCACCAGTCGTCCCGAAGCAAACCCTCCCCTCGGACCGGACTTGAGTCATCACCTCTCCTACCGTGATCCTCCGATTCTAACACCCATGCCGGGGCCGTCAGAATCGGGAGAAGATCACGGTAGAAGAACGACCACCCGTCCAACCGAGGCTCGTCCCACAAATCCGGACTCCGGTCATCACCCCATTCTACCAGGATCACCCCCGATCTTGACACCCGAATCGGGCCGGTCAAAATCGGGTGATGATCATGGTGGAAGGGTGACCACCCGTCCTTCCGATGTAGCTCACCCCTCAGGCTTCAGACATGGATCATCACCTCTTCCACCATGATCTCCCCCGACCCTAACACCCACGTTGGAGCAGTCAGAGTCAGGAGAAGACCATGGTGGAAGAACGACCACCCGTTCTTCCGAAGTGACTCGCCCCTCGGGTCCGGACGACGGTCGTCACCACTTCTGCCTTATTCTCTCCCGCTCCTGACGTCCCCATTCGAGCCGTGAGGAACGGGAGAAGAACAAGGCAACAGGGCGACCACCCGTCCTTCCGAAGTAACTCATCCCTCGGGTCCGGACTATGGTCGTCACCACTACTGCCTCGTTCCCCCCCGCTCCTGACATCCACTTTGGGGTCGTCAGGAACGGGAGAAGAAAAAGGCAAAAGAGCAACCACCCCCTCGGACCTCGAAAGACAAGTTACCCAAGGTCAATACCTCCGAGGTTTGAAACTCTACATTGTTGCGATTGAAATGACAAAGGGAGTGGAGTACTTATAAGCTCTCCTCCAAGGTCTAGCCATTATGACCCTCAGAAGTTGAAACGCCACGCATTAATTGAAGGAGTTATCCGTAATGACCTGGGGAAAGTGGAACGCCGCGCAAACCCCGAAGCACCATAAATGCCCTTGGGAACAGGATCGTCTCGAGACAGATTGCGCCACATCGCTCGACTTGCCGAGACCCCCTATCTCCGGTCGGCTACCGAGTAAGTGCCTTTCCGACCCTGCAAACGGAGAAAACTCACTTTCTCCTCAATTTTCGCGCATGATCTCGATCAGACGGCCCAGATCTTGCCAAGGACACTAAAGGACAAGATAGTGTTTTCTTGAGAAATGTGCCCGTCTTGAGATACGCGTCGTCATCCAATGGCTCAGATTGCGCCACGTCGCTCGACGTGCCGAGATCCCATGTCTCCGGTCGGCTGCCTGAGCAAGTGCCTTTCCGAGCTCGCAAACGGAGAAAACTCACTTTCTCCTCAACTTTCGCGCATGATCTCGTTCAGACGGCCCAGATCTCGCCAAGGACACTAAACGACAAGATAGTGTTTTCTTGAGAAATGTGCCCATCTTGAGATACGCGTCGTCATCCAATGGCTCAGATTGCGCCACGTCGCTCGACGTGCCGAGATCCCATGTCTCCGGTCGGCTGCCGAGCAAGTGCCTTTCCGAGCTCGCAAACGGAGAAAGCTCACTTTCTCCTCAACTTTTGCGCATGATCTCGATCAGACGGCCCAGATCTCGCCGAGGACACTAGGCGACAAGATAGTGTTTTCTTGAGAAATGTGCCCGTCTTGAGATACGCGTCGTCATCCAATGGCTCAGATTGCGCCACGTCGCTCGACGTGCCGAGATCCCATGTCTCCGGTCGGCTGCCGAGCAAGTGCCTTTCCGAGCTCGCAAACGGAGAAAACTCACTTTCTCCTCAACTTTCGCGCATGATCTCGATCAGACGGCCCAGATCTCGCCGAGGACACTAGGCGACAAGATAGTGTTTTCTTGAGAAATGTGCCCGTCTTGAGATACGCGTCGTCATCCAATGGCTCAGATTGCGCCACGTCGCTCGACCTGCCGAGACCCCCTGTCTTCGGTCGGCGGCCGAGCAAGTGCCTTTCCGAGCTCGTAAACGGAGAAAAAAGACATCGAGCTACTACAACCGCTGGATCTCTCAAAAATTCGCGCCCGTCTGTGATCGACGGCCCGGATCGATCCACGTCATAAATCAGTATTTAAAGGCATTTTTTATCTATTTTAATCGATTTATTTATTTAAAAATTGCGAAAAATTGCTAAAAGTTCGGGAAAATTAACTAAAAATTCTGGAAAATAATTGAAAATTCGGGGGGTATATTTTTGAGCCCCCGAACGAACAATTATTGCCTAGAAAGCACTGTTAAGGCCCCCGAACGACTAGTGAACACAACGCAAAATTGAATAAATAGTCCAAAAAAATAAATAAAAGCCGTCAAATACTCGATATGGCTAAAGAACAGCACGTAGCATCAAAAATTACTTCACTACCCCCTTCAAGATTCAAAGTCTTCCACTTGGACTCCGATACAACTCCACCAGCCACTAAAACAGTTAAACTACTCCTCAAAGGCTGATCACGCTCAGTCTTTAGGAGTGGGGGGCTCGTGATATGGCTAAAAATGGGGTTAAATCGGAACCGTCCAGATTAGGCGCGAATCTCGAAGTTCGGGGGTAAAATGGTAATTTCACATACAAAGTGGACCCAAAGCGGGTACTGGATCTCCTTCGCACGAGACCCAATAACCCACAAACGGGTCCACACCGATTGGGCACGGGCCCCGACCCGAGGCGAGCCCCAGACCAGCAAGAGACAAATCAGGGCCACTGATTTGACCAAGTCAACGAGCCTGATTTGCTCTCACCGGGAATCAAGGGGTTAGTTTCCTAAACAGACTGTGAGGATTTTTCTCCTAGCAGTTACACTAGGAACCAGGCCTCTAATCACTCACCTGGCGACTATAAATACCTCCCCTCTGCCACTGTGACCAGGTTAATCACTTTTTCACCACCTTAAGCTCTTTCTTTAATCATCACTTGTTACTGACAAGAGCGTCGGAGGGTGCGTCGCCGGAATCAACCCCGGTGTCTCGCACTTCCTTGCAGGTTGCGGCAGGAACAAGAAGGCTTGGGTCAGCTGTTCGGGTTTTTCTCGAGCCTACAAATTCTATCTGTTTACCCCCACACTGAAATCAGCGGTAATAGCCGTGTATAATGTTCGTCGGTTGAATAAACTGACGTACCCACAGTTTTGTATGCAGGGTAAATGACATGATAAAGATTAAAGAAGCACAGATGCTTAGAGATTATTCAAATATTTTTGTACATTTATTTAAATGTTGTAAATTTGCTTTCGCTGTACAATGTAAAGTATAAAGTTTTCATGTAACTCTGATATAAAGTGAAAAGTTTTAATTTCCTTATAAAATTGTACGAAAGAAGTGTAAAGATCCTGTGGAATCTCGAATTCGGTTGTGTTTCAGAATTCGGGGCGTTACACTCATTCTCAAGATGTAAGGTTTTTCAACTCTCTAATCTCTCAAGAACGGCTGCAAACTCACTTTTCTAATGTGGGAATAACCCTAAGAATCGTACACCTTACATATATATATATATAGTTACAATGAAATAGATGTAATTCCCTAAACTTTCATTCTAATAAGATATTGATTTTCACGTGTTGTGCACGTGCAAATTTCATGTGTATATTATTTATCTATTTTTATATACAAAATTTCTCTTGGTAGTATGAACAATTATTTTTCATTCCCTTTATTTTTATAAAAGCCAAATTCTAAAGCCTAAAACACTATTTTATTTGTGTTAGCCCACTTTAATTAATTATTAATTTATTGTCTTAACCCACAAGCCTAAGCCCACTAATTGTAAAGCCCACAAATTTAATAAATCAATTAAATTGTCACACTTGTCATGTAGAGACAAATGGTGAACATTTTGATTAATTAAATTGTACAAACTTCTACATAGGGGTACTAGGTGGCATGTGCAATGCACACTCTTTGGTGGTCAGTTTGTGCATGAATGATGGGGAGTGTGGGTGTGTGTGCATGGGTGGTTACTTTGTGTGTGGGTGGTTGCTACAACTTCCCCTTCTATCCTAACCATTCATCCTATAACTATCCAATAAATCCTAGCCCTCCAATCCATTCTAAAATTAGTATAAATACCCCCCTTCATACTTGTATTCTACACTAAAGCAAATATTGAAAGAAGGCATTATATAGGAGATACATATTAGTGTGTGACTTTGAGTGGGTGTGTTCCAATTGGAGGCCGGCCCCCTTCACTTTCAACTTGGAGCTCTCGGTTTTGGTGGCAAGGAAGCAAGAAGGAGATCGTGACATTGCAATCTAGGAGGAGAAGGTACTCTCTAGCATTCTAGGAGGCTCTAGGAGATTTCTTATTGGTTTTCTTCAAAAAGGTGGGTGTTTCTCATGACTTCTATAATAAAGATCATGCTAGGGAATGAAGTGGAATTATCATTATAAGCTACTAGTTGAAATGAAAAGCATGCTTGCCAAATTAAAAGAGAATTGATAAATTAGCAAATTTGTGTTGTTTGATTACTATATTTATTAATTATGAGTAAAGTGAATGTTCTCTTTTTTTTTTCTAAAGTTAGTATGCAAAATATGCCCTAAATACGAACTATGTGGATTAACTAGTAAAATACTAGCACCATGTTTATTGATTAATAATGCTAGAAAAAATAGTGTGTCAAAGATAAATTGATAGAAATGATTGTTAATAGATGCATTGAAATTACCTATTGCTATATATGCCATGTGAAAATTGGAATAAATGAAAAAGAATTTCCTTTGCATACAAATAATCGAATGCATCATGTGTAGAGTAATTAATAAAAATAGAGGTTTTATTCAATTATAAAGTTGATTTCGCACTCTAAAAATATCATAGTTGTCAATGTGTAAACAAACATCATAGTAGTGAATTTTTGGTGGGAGAGACCATCTTTATTGTGAACAAATATGTGTTAGTTTTCAAATGTCGAAATAGTGTTATAAAATACAAATTAAGGCTAAATATATGTTTTAAAAGAGGGGAAAAAATACTTTTAAAAATACTGGTTATTGTTAAATTAAATGTATTTTTATTCTGGACATTTTTGTTTTCAAAAGAGGAGAAAAAGAGACAAATTCGTTTTGAGAATTTTGGAAATATAGCTTTGAACAGAGAATAAGACTAAAACCTATTCAAAATACATTCTAATCGAATTTGCCACTTAGACCAACTGGTCGGCAGCGTCTTCGATCGCTACAATAAAAGGGGGAGGTCTCGAGTTCGACATCCAGAGACTATTTTTTGATTTTTTTTATATTAAAAACCTAAATCACCGAAACTAAACACATAGGGATTTTAATCCCTACCTATATCGCCTAGTGGCTGTGGCGCTTTGGTCTTGTGCGCTGTCTGCCTTACCGCTGGTTGCTGGTTCGAATCTTGGTGGGTTTGGGAGTTTAGAAAAAAAAATTATTTTTTTGGATTCTTTTTTAATGAAAGTAGACTCTTAAATTGGAATAAAAAAATCAGAAAATTATGGATTAATTACTGAAAAATTACTAGAACTTTATGGGAAATATTTATACAACTTTTGATGAAGTGTGAATAAGAAATTTGGGTTTTTACAAGAAATGACTCACTTTGAAATTAAATTATTCTTTTAAACGAAAGAAAAATAAAAATGAAAATTTTGAGTTATAAAAGATGAATTTTTGAAGTTTGTGACTAGCATGATTAAATAGAATTATAGAAAAATGTGTTGTAGTAAGATTGTGAATTTGTGAATAATAGATTTGTGGAATATATGAAATTGTTGGTGACTATTAAGTGAAATTTGTTCTTGCACATGGATTGCACGCGAAATTGAATTATTGATCGTGATGAATTATGAAAGGTGTGAATACATGAATACTGTGCTATTGGAATATGAATTGTGATTAATCATGAAAAAATCTTATGAGTATGACATTGTAATTATGAGTTGAAATTGAGAATTAGGGTATAGCGAAGCCTTATACCGGCAATGAAAGAAATGAGAAAATGATATTTTGAAATGAGAAGACCAATATTTGGGTCATGTGAATTAAATGAATAAGACTGGTATAGTGGAAGTGCTACACTCTAAGAGTTGATTTCATTCATGATTCAATTAAACTAAGGATTTGATGCATACTGGAGATGTGATGAAACTAAGAGAAAAATATTAAGTATGAGGGCCATTGGATTGACAGCGTGAGAGTATTCACAGGATCTCCCATGATGAGTCATGATAGGGCGTGGATACTGCTCCAAAGTACCGTCCCGGTGGCGACGCTCGTGGGGTGTTTGACGATTGCGGGTGGTGTCATGTCTATGGTAGGAGCTGAATTACCACAGGATGCCTGCATGATGAGTCATGTGTCAGTACGTTGGGATTCCCTCCGGGCGCCTAGACATGAGTTCGTAGGCCAGAAAACATCTAGGATACTTACCGTAGTTACAGTAGTAGATTAAGTCATGGCGAGGGATTGAACCCTACAAGATGAAGAACGGTTAAGGGCTTGCCCTCGGACCTATGTAGTATGGGCTGCATAGACTCTGAACAAGTGCATATTAGTGTCATATAATATAAATAATTGCATTAAGGACTAAGTGCACATTCACGACACGACTTCAATAGGATAGTCCCTTTAGCTTTGTTTGTGACAAGTTTGTGTTTGTAAGAAATGAGAATCATTATACTGTTTCCGGCATAGAGAGGATGGCCGTGTATAATATTTTGTCAGTTGAATGAACTGACGCGCCCACAGTTTTATATGCAGGGTAAAGATGTTTGACTATTGAAGTATACATGCTGCGCAAGACTATTTTAAATGTTGTTTCTTGTAATTTATTGAAATATTGCTTCCACTGTGATAATGTACAAGTGTAAATGTAACTCTGATAAAAGAAAAGTTTTTATTTCCTTGTAAAATTGTACGAAGGAAGTGTAAAGAACCTGTGGAATCTCGAATTCAGTTGTATTTTGAAATTCGGGGTGTTACAATAGATCTCGGTCGTAGATCTGTACCCCAATCCAACACCCTTGCGGTCGACTTCACAAAGTTGCAGTTGATTGCTTAAGAGTCGAGAGAAGCCAAAAAGCTTGACTGTAGGTGTCGGTTGACTGCGCCACAAGGCAGCCGACTGCTCTCAAGTCGAGAACATTCTAGCCAAATTGTAGTCGACCGTAATTTAATACAGTCGACTGGTAGGTTCCAGCTGTAGCTGCTACCTACTAGCTACTGTTGCTTGCTGTCCTAATTCTTCTCCTTCTTTAAAACCTTGTGCTTGTGTATTTCATAATAGGCAAACTTTGTATTAACCATTATATTTATGAGATGTTTCAATTGACATCATTTTTTAATGTATTCAGATATCAAATTTTGTATTGTATTTAACGACATATCTGACTTTGATTTTTAGATCGCATATTTCACACAGTTCTATTCATGATCGTATTTTGAACCTTCTTTGACATCTTATTTTAATATCAATTTGGCACAGAAAACATGAATAAACTAAGAAAAATTTCGAATGTCATTATGATGCATTGCCTCGGATTTGAGTATAGTATCAGATATACTCTTGATGTTTATTGAGAAATGATACCACAATAAATTTCCAGATGATTGCTTATCATTTCTTTTATTGTCTTGTAATGAATTTGATGATCATTTAAATATTTTCTGTATCTCAAATATATAGAACCAAACTAAAAAAAAGTTTCTCTAGAAAAGTCTAGAGAGAGAAACTAACCCCCAAACCCCCCTCTGTAACGTCCCGCCCCAATACTCAGACAATTTTATTATTTTTAGAAGACAAATTAGATACTATGTAGTACAACTGCCCACCACAGGCTGCCTCTCAAAAGGTGGTTAACCAATTAGGTGACTCTTGATCATTGGCTAATTATATTTATACTCAAATTATTATATCAAACTTCCCATGTGGGACTAAATTTCTCAAATCTCTCAAATCCCGTGCAGACCAGTCGACTGCTACCAGTACCAGTCGACTGTTCGCTCAAGATCTGGGGTATTACATACACCCCCCCTTAGGAATCAGCGTCCTCGCTGAGTACAGGGCACATATCTAGTGTAGAACCGTCCTTTCTAGCCGATGTAGTATAGTCCCTTATCCCGGAGATCAGTCACTCTCAACACTGCAGATCGGATACTACACTCAACACTGATCCCGGAGATCAATGACTCTCAGCACCGCAGATCGTAGGCCTCTTCTACACCCGGTGTCGAACGTCGGCTCTGATACCATTTGTAACGCCCTGCCCCAATACTCAGACAATTTTATTATTTTTAGAAGACAAATTAGATACTATGTAGTACAACTGCCCACCACAGGCTGCCTCTCAAAAGGTGGTTAACCAATTAGGTGACTCTTGATTATTGGCTAATTATATTTATACTCAAATTATCATATCAAACTTCCCATGTGGGACTAAATTTCTCAAATCTCTCAAATCCCGTGCAGACCAGTCGACTGCTACCAGTACCAGTCGACTGTTCGCTCAAGATCTGGGGTATTACACCCCCCCCCCCCAAAACTAACCTAGATCTGAGATTGGTGGGGGGCGGCGGCTTGGGCTCGTCACCGTCGCCCCGTCGCCATCGTCCCTCCATCTACTTCATCTCCTTCCCATCGCGACCTCCCACTAATGTTGCTCTACCGATGGGCGCATCACTTCAGTCACGAGCAGCCCGTCCCTCCACCGACGACCTATGAACGGGCCCAGATCTGGCACTTCGGTCCTCCTCCGATCTCCTCACTCTCCGCCCGGTCAACCCCCCCCCCCTTCTCCGAGCTCCTCCATCTCCACCGTTTGACCTCTTCCATCCCCACCGATCGAAACTGAGATCCAGGTCGATGGCCTCCAGGCCTCCCTCTCCACCGATTGACCTCCTCCATCGAGAACGAGGGCGAGGTCGACGGCCTCCTGGCGCTGTCTAGGGCTGCTCGTCAGACAGGGACATAGCTATGCGTCGGAGGAAAGAGGAGTTCGCCCATCCCCTCGCTGTGCGTCTTTGTTGGCCACTTCTTCGGCGCCGATTGCAATGCCATCGCTACCGCCACCATGTCCTCGCACTCAACGCCAACTGCGGTGATCTGCAGCTGCGATTTGGATGTTGAGCTGATGGTTGAGTATGCGAAGAAGAGAGAGTATGTGTGATGGTAGTGCCAAAGTTACAGATGGCTGCGGTTTGATTTGGATATTGTTTGCTTTAGTGAGGAAGGAGTGGTTGGTGTTGGGTGGGGGAGTGGTTATGAGGGGCGGAGATATTCACGTCGGGGACGAAGCTGATGGCGAGATCCCACGGTGGTGAGCTCGCATCTTCGTCGTCCTTTAGATGCCGTCGTCCGTCTTCGTCAGCGGTGCCGGAACGGTTCCTTTGCCGCCACCACCATGTCCACGCTTTCGGGGCCGTTTACGGTGATTTGCAACCTTGATTTAGGCTCCAGGGTTGGTGTAGTCGGCGAAGTAGTCGGGGTTTGTGATGATGGCAGCGCTATAGGTAGAGGCTGGAGCTTGTACCCATTCTGTGGGGGTCTGCAGTCGGGCTGCTCCACCTGATAACCATAGTCGACGGGGCACCACCACCACTACGCTTTCATAATGGAAGCTGACGCCCAATGTCATCGCCCGTTGTGGCGAGAGGAGAAGGTGATACTTCATTCAGCTGGATCTTGTATTGGTTTTCTGATTGAGAGAGAGTGTGAGAGAGTGAGTGAGTGAAGATGTTGCTCCTCACTACTCTATGTTGGTGGTGGTCGGTATTTGTAAGAAATCACTGGAGATAGCAAGGGCGTGATAGAGGCGAAAGTATCATCTTCACGGCTCTCTCCTTGACTGCGGTTTTTGGTGGGGGGGGGGTAATAATTGCAAGATTGTGGGATGCTAGGAGGTATTGACTGAGCTTGGCGGTTGTCGAACCTCTACCTACGGGGCTTGGGCCCAAAAATGGGGTCCCCCAGCGAGTAGGCTGTGATCGGCGGTGGTCAAATTCGGCCTGCGGGGCTTGGGCCCAAAGATGGGGTCCCCCAGCGAGGAGAAGGCAGGGCTCGGCGGGTTATAAAATCCTGCCAGACTAGGTTCAGGTGGGTGTGGATGTGCCGTGGAGGTATTACACGAAGCTAAACTGACGTACATACAATTTTGCTGGACCGGGCTTGTTTGTCGGCCCATCCTCCAGGGTTGTTGAAGGGATTTGTTGTTTGTACGGGTTATGTTGCTTTATGTATGTTCTATTTTATGTTTGTAGGTTATATAACTTGGCCTAGTAATCTGGATTTGTTTTTTTAATTTCTTATTAATGAAACATAGTGGTCGTATTCCACATTTTCCTTCAAAAAAAAATATATATATAAACTATCGATCCTTCTTTTTGTTACTAATTATGTTATGTTCATATGTAAACATATATTTATATAATTGTTTTGGTTTTATTTTGAAATCTAAGTTTTGAAGATAGAAACTTATTTAATATGACTCACAAAAGTCAAATTTTTTTTTTCCAGATACCAAAGGTGAAGGACGGTGAGTTCTTTCATTAATCGAGGCCATGTGTAAATGAGTTTAAGTTTTCTTTTGATTTATGTACAGAATGACAATTGTGTAAAACTTTTAGGGATGAGATATTCCAAATTGTTTGATCATATTTGTTTGAATGAAATCATTTATTTAATTGCTTCCGCTGTACCGAATGTATGAATGAGAATAATTTATCGGATTTAGCCACAATGTTTATTGTAATTTGACAAATGGTTCGAGTTCAGGTTTGACATATAAATTTGGGTTCGGGTCGTTATAATTGGTATCAGATCTTTAGGTTTGATCATTAAATTTTAAGATTGTTCAGGTTTGATCATGAAATTTTAAGTTTGATCATTAAATTATAAGATTGTTCAGGTTTGATCATGAAATTTTAAGATTGATCGTAGATCCTGAGGATTAAAGGGGTATTGGAGAGTTAACTATTTTGAGGTAAATGGTTATTTTTGTGAATACCTTGTGGAATAGACTGCTATGGTGATAGTGAGCCTTGAAAAATTGTGTATGGCGATGGTCTCAATTTAATTTAATCATATGCATTCGATATATAATGGACTTGGAGAATGGATTTAGTAAGTTCTTGGAGCTAACAGGAGATGTATTATTGGAATGATTAGTGCGTCATCATGTGGAGCTAAAGTATTTTATAAGATTGAAAAGACAGGTTGATGAGGTTAATTACATAATGTAGATAATTGAACCAATATACTATCATACTATGGTAAACCACATAGACATTATTTTAAATAGTCGACCCATTTACCTTATTTCAATAAGCAGTATCCACTTTGAGGTTCAATCAAAGATAGAATGTACTAGTATTTGAATGTCAATAATGTGGATATAATGAAGTCACCCTGCAATGTGGACTTCCCGTGATGTCTTTTGAATTGCAGTCGACTACTCAGACTCAAAACAGTCGACTGCCTTGTTTCGCAGTCGATCGCAAAGATACATAGTCAGAAAATTGGTTTACGGTTGAGCTCTAATCTTATGTAATCCTATATATATATTGTATGGTATACGATTATAGAGTTAAGTGTGTTATTATTCTATCAGAGAGAGATCTAACATCCATTTTTGAGAGAGGGAGAAGAAGATAAACGCTATACCTTGGTGGTGAGATCTTGAGTGATTGTAAACATATTTCTCTTTATATTTTCTCGTGGAAATATCCGTAGTGCCTCTGTGCGGGGAAGTAGTCATTACATTTGGTGAATCTTGAAAAAATCTTGTGTGTTTGTGTGTTGTTGGCTTTGTTTGATTGTGTTTCCTTGATTTGATTCTTTGTTTGCAAATCGGGTTGGCTATCAAACTCAACAAAGTGGTATCAGAGTACCAGTTGGTTCGAGATGAGAGACATGTTACAAAATTTGGTTACAAAATTGTTTGCAATAAGAGCAAGTTTGATTTAGAGGTACAAAATCAGAGAAGGAGGAGAAGAAGAAAACCAATAAATTAAAAGGAAAATGAAAATAACAAAACTAAACCGATTTGTGTCGAGCTTTGTGTATCACACAATCTCCTTACAACAGATTTGCCTTGTCCGGGTGTTGGAGTTTGCTGAGGCACCTGTCTTCCAGGATGCAACGGCAGTAGAATGTTGACGTAGGCACAACGCCACACTCTCGAACTAAACAGACCTTGAAATTTATCACCGAATGACCGGACAAAGGAAGTAGAAGAACAGGACAAAAGAGGGAGAGAAGAGTTTCTAGTGTTTCTTAGGAGGGGAGAACGAGCCTCTATTTATAGGGGCAAGGGAAACCAAATGAATGGATGCACTCAGGCTGTAAATGGTAGACAGGTGAATGAATGCACCCCTATAATGACAGACATGTGAGTGAATGGTTCTATTGTAGACAAAAAATAAGTAGCAGACCAAACCGTTTCTGCATTTACTTCGGCCGGTACAGACCGGAAAATAAAAATTGTAGCAAAAAATGGCTCTGCACTGGGTGGGTCCACGTCGGTCCGGCATTCGTGTCCGCAGGACGTGCAGACGCACACAAGCCGCATGTAATCCGGTCCAAGATTTGCATTCCCCCCGCTATGCGCGTAAGAGAGAACTTCTTGGCTTGCTATCTTACAATGCCAAGAAATGGTTTATTATATATACCCTTCAATTTCCTTCGATTTTTTCTGATTTGGGACTAAAGTTCGTCAACTCATTTTTCAGAATTCAACTGCCTCACTTTGGGAGACAGTTTCTCATTCACCCGATAACCGTTTTGAGTAAGTAAATATATGATTTTGATCTACTCATGAAGGAGAACATAAATCCATCAAAATCCCTCACTAATTCATAGATCTTATTCAAAAAATTGCTAAAAAATGATTCATAAATGGTGTTAAGATACCCATTTTCCCAACATTTTCCACATGAACAAAATTGATGATCACAGACACGACAGACTTGGTGATAGAATTCAGTGGTTAAAACCTGCATAGGATAGGTAGGTGTTACGTTTTGAATCTTCCCTGATGAAAATATGTTTACTTTACTAACTAAATTGTAGACGCGATGTCCTTAAACTGTTCTGTCATTCGTGTAAATGATGACATATCTCACATAGGAATCTTTCTATTGTATTTCAGTTCTCATTGTTATGTTCGTTTTGGCCATAAACATACACCTAGTTCTGCAAGAGTTTAACATAAATATTGCCCTACACTATTCCCTTGGAAGCGGCCATTCTTTCCTCTCACATAGGTGATTTCTTAGTTTAGAGTAATCTGCATTACTCTGCTCGGATCTCTGATGCATAAGAATCATCAAAAGCCTAGCTTAAGCTCTTACCTTACGGTTATCACTGTTTCATTATAGGAATGGATATGGGAAAATACCAACAGTGATCCAACATGGTCTTTACAATTTATTTGTCCCTTTGAACCTAGATCTTGGGATCTCCAATCAACTAAGTTGGGTGTCCATTGTATCGAGTTATTCTTTTATGGGCTATGTTTAACTCTTTGATTAGTGGATCCGCACTGTTATCCTTTGACTTTACATAGTCCACAGAAACAATCCCAGTAGAAAGTAGTTGTCTAATGGTATTATGTCTTCGACGAATATGTCTAGATTTACCATTATATATATTGCTATGTGCTCTACAAATTAAGATTGACTATCTGAATGTATGCAGAGTGGAGGCACAGGCTTGTCCACCTTGGAATATCCTCAAGGAAATGACGTAACCATTCAACATCTTCCCCACATTTGTCCTGTGCGAAAAATTCAGATTCTATCGTGGATTTAGCGATCACTATTTGTCTCGAGGATTTTCAAGAAACTTTTACACCACCTCGTATAAACACATAGCCACTAGTGGATTTTTAATTATTACTAGATATCTAGTTCGCATTACTATATCCTTCAAGTACAGTTGGATATCTTGTATAATGCAGTCCATAGTTACGAGTAAAACGTAACTACTACAACACTCTTGTAAATACTTGCCAATGCTCGCTTCCAGGATTACTCGTATATCTACTTAGTTTACTAATTGCATATGCTATGTCTGGTCTTGTACAACTCATCAAGTACATTAGACTGCCAATAATTCTAGAGTATTCTACTTGAGAAATACTCTCACCTTTATTCTTGGATAAGTATAAGGTTAGATCTATTGGAATTCTAACAATTCCATAATTATCTTTATCAAATTTTCAAAAATAATGTCAATATAATGTGCATGGCTTAAAACAAGCTCGTCTGATGTTCTTATGATTTTAATTCCTAATATAACATCTGCTAGTCTCATGTCTTTCATGTCAAACCTCGATTTCAATATGTTTTTAGTAGATTTAATCATCTTATCATTGCTTCCAACAATAAGCATGTCATCTACATACAAGCCTATTATGACATATCCACTTTCAGTGTCTTTGACATATACGCATTTATCACATTTATTGATCTTGAAAAAAATTTCAACATGACAATGTCAAATTTCTCATGCCATTGCTTTGATACTTGTTTTAAGCCATATAATGACTTCACCCATTTACATACTTTCTTTTCTTTTCCTGGTGCTGAAAAACCCTCAGGTTGTTCTATACAAATTTCTTCATCTAAATATCCATTAAGAAAAGCTATTTTCACATCCATTTGATATAATTCAAGATTGCGTAAGGCTGCTATTGCAAGTACCATCCTAATGTAATTTATTCTTGTCGCAGGAGAATATGTATCAAAGTAATCCAGACCTTCCTTTTGTCTATATCGTTTGATAACAAGTCTTGCCTTGTATTTATCAATTGATCCATCGTCTTTTATTTTTCTATTGAAACTCCACTTGAAACCTAAAGGTTTACCCAGTGGAAGATCCATTAGTTCCTAAGTATGCTTTTTCAAGATAGAATCAATTTCACTCTTAATGGCTTCTTTCCATAGAGGACCACCACTAGAGCTCACTGCTTCTTTGAAAGTTTGAGGTTCACCTTCAAACATAAAACTCAAGAAATCTGGACCAAAAGATTTTTTCGTTCTTGTTCTTTTACTACGTCTTAGTTCCTCCTCAACTTCTTCTTCTTGGTTTTCACTATCTTCACGGATAGTCTCATATGTTCGTTTGGAAGAACTCGGTTGTTCCGTATACTTACATGGAAATACATCTTCAAAGAACGATGCATTTCTTGACTCAATTATCGTGTTCTTTTGTATATCAGAGATATCAGATTTGTACACCAAGAACCGATAAGCACTACTATTATGTGCATTGCCAATGAAAATGCAATCAATCATTTTTTGTGCTATTTTCACTTTCTTAGGTGGAGGTATTGCCACCTTGGCAAGACATTCCCACTTTAGGAAGTAATTGTAGGATGAGTTTCTTCTGTTCCATAATTCATATGAAGTTTTCTCTTCTTTCTTTTTGGACACCTTATTCAAACGGTAGTTAGCTGAAAGAACTGCTTCTCGCTACAAGTTTGGTGGCAAACCAGATCTTATTAACATTGCATATATCATTTCCTTCAAAGTACAATTCTTTCGGTCAGCAACACCGTTGGACTAAAGAGAATAAGGCATTGTGGTTTCATGTATAATCTCATATTTAGCACAAGTTTCAGCAAATGGCATTCATACTCTCCACCTCAGTCAGTTTTTAGCACCTTAATTTTCTTGTTGAGTTGATTCTCAACTTTATTTTTATAGAGAACAAATATCTCTATCGCTTCGTCCTTATTTTTAAGCAAATACAAATAACAATATTTTGTGTTATCATCAACAAATGTAATAAAATATTTATTACCACCTCTTATTTGTATCATTTTCAAATCACAAATATCAGTGTGAATTAAATCAAGAGGTTCAGTGTTTCTTTCACCACTTTTAAACGATGATCTTGTTAGTTTTGCCTCAACACAAGTTTTACACTTATGTTTGGAATCAACTTAGAATGTTGGTATATGATTCAAGTTAATTAGTCTATGCAAAGTATCATAATTAACATGTCCTAGTCTACCATGCCATAAATTCGAAGACTCAATCATATAAGTAGAATAGCTAGCTTTATTGATATTATTGACCATGGTCATTATATTGAGTTTCAACATTCCACTACTCATGTACTCTACCAACATACATTCCACTCTTCGACAAAAAAAATTGTCTGGCTCAAACACTAAATGAAATATGTGATTATTAAGCAACGAAACAGATACCAGGTTCTTACGGATTTCAGGAATATAAATAACATTGTTCAGAGTCAGTTCCTTCCCAGAAGACATCTTCAAGATCACCTTGCTTTGTTCTTTGATTTCTGAAATGGCTGAGTTCCCCATAAACATCTTTTCCCCATTCTCTAATGGTTCGAAAGTGGAGAACATACTTCTGCTGGAGCACACTGTCAAGTAGCTTCAGTGTTGATATGGCTAAAAATGGGGTTAAATCGGAACCGTCCATATTGGGCACGAATCTTGAAGCTCGGGGGTAAAAAGGTAATTTCACATACAAGCGGATCCAAAGCGGGTTCTGAATCTCCTTCTCACCGATCCAATAACCTACGAATGGGTCCGCTCCAATTGGGCACGGGTCCCGACCCGAAGCTAGCCCAGACCAGTAAGAGACAAATCAGGGCCACTGATTTGACCAAGTCAACGGGCCTGATTTGCTCTCACCGGGAATCAAGGGGTTAGTTTCCTAAACAGACTGTGAGGATTTTTCTCCTAGCAGTTACACAGGGAACCAGGCCTCTAATCACTCCCCTGGCGACTATAAATACCTCCCCTCTTCCACTGTGACGAGGTTAATCACTTTTTCACCACTTTAAGCTCTTTCTTAATCTCTTCTGATTACTGACAAGAGCGTCGGAGGGTGCGTCGCCGGAATCAACCCCGGTGTCTCGCACTTCCTTGCAGGTTGCGCCAGGAACAAGAAGGCTTGAGTCAACTGTTCAGGTTTTTCTCGGACTCACAAATTCTATCTGTTTACCCCCACACCGAAATCAGTGGTAACAGATTGGCGCCGTCTGTGGGAATCAACCGCACGAACAGCCTCAGCCCCTTCTCTGTCATCCTCTCCAACCATGCCTCCAAAGAAGGTCAGATCTAGAGGGTCAAATCGTGGGGCTAATCCCGCCGACCCTACAGAGGAAGCCCCTCTCAATCCTATTCCACAGCACGATCCTCCTCCGCCGGCCCAGCAGGGCCAGCCTCCTCTTCCCAAGCAGCAACCCAATAATGGCCCTTCCGGCCATAACGGTCGGAAGTAGAAGCAGCCCCTCAACCCGGACCATGTCTCGGTCCATAATGGGTCCTCGGACTCAATGGCTTCTTATCATCCCGACCTCCGCAACACACTCCTGAACTGCCAGAAAGATGAGGACCTTCACACTCACCTTGATGAGAGGCGGGCCCGAGAGGGAGCCTCCCGCCAGCATCATGATGAGCACTCGCCTCACCGCCGAGACAGCAGACGGTCTCCGGACCGAAGGGGCCGAGCGGCTTCGCCCGAGCGCCGAAGGAGGAGGCCACAGTCCCCCGCGGGTCGGCATCATCGCAGGAACAATGACGCACCCATCACCCGCGCCGAGTTCCTACAATTCCAAGACACCGTACTGCAGGCTCTCAACCTTCGGCAGAACGTCCAAAATGCCCAGAGGGCTCCAACGCCCCCGAGGGATCCCAGTCCTCGCCGCCGAACCCGAAGTCCTTCCCCGGCTCCCAGCCGCCAGCAGTAGCAATACAGTCCTCGCCGATCCCAGGGCTACCGGCACCGCAGTCCGCGCTCCCCTTCCTATGAAGAAGAGTCCGGGGGGTCGTATGATTACCAGCGGAGGGACGACGCCCTCATCCGCCGCCTCCATGAGGTGGAAAGGCGTATTGGCCGCATGGATAGGGAGGAGGAGTCCCGAGCAGGAACGGTCCGTCCCAGCAGACCCCCTTTCTCTCGGTCGATCATGGAGGCCCACATACCGAAGGGTTTCAAACCTCTGCAGTTTGAAACGTACTCAGGGGAATCCGACCCAGTTGATCACGTCGAAAGCTTCAAGACCCTGATGCTGATCCATCAAGCTTCCGACGCCGTGCTCTGCAGGACCTTCCCTGCCACCCTCAGGGGGACAGCTCAGGAATGGTATTCCAGACTCGCCCCCTCCTCCATCTTCTCGTTCGAGCAGTTTGAAACACTGTTCATAACTCACTTCGTGAGTAGCAGACGAGCCGAGAAGACAAGCCTCTCCCTACTGACCTGCGGCAGGAAAAGGGAAGAGAAGCAGCGGGACTATGTGAAGAGATTCACCACAGAGGTTAGGTCTATCGCCTCCTTAGACCAGTCTGTGGCGACCGTGGCGTTCCAGTCGAACGTCCTCAACGCCAACCTCCGATCGTCCCTAGCCAAGAAGCCCCCGCATGACTTCGCCGACCTCTTCCTGAGGTGCGAGAAGTATATCCGAGCAGAGGAGGCTGAGGCCCTCCCGAGCTTCGGGAGGTCCTCCTCAGGGTCGAAGAGGAAGGCGATGGGGGAAGAGGGGTCCAAGAAGGCGCAGAAGGACAACGGCGGTCAGCGCCGCCCTCCCCCCAGGTTCAAGAAGTTCACTCCCCTCACCACTAACGTCTCCACCATTCTAATGGAAGTGGAGAAGGAGGGAGTCATCCCTCCAGCTCCGAGGATGCACACCCCGGCGAAGACGAGGAACAAAGATAAATGGTGTCGTTACCATCGGGATCACGGCCATGACACGAACGACTGCCGGGCATTGAGAGATGAGATCGAAGCCCTCATCCGGAGGGGGCAGTTGGCCAAATTCGTGAAGGCTAACGATCGGGCGGATCGCAATTCTCCTCCGCCTCGGGGGGCTAACAAGCGCTCCGAGCGACGCGAAGAGACACCCGAGTTCGAGGAGGAACGGATTCTGCACCTGATCCACGGAGGCCCCATGGGGGGCTCCTCTAATTCCTCCCGGAAGGCCTTCGTCCGAGAGGTCAACTCGGTTCACAGTGCCCCTCCCCCAAAGGTCTCGGCGTCCCTGTGTCTTTCTCCGACGCAGACCTCGAAGGGGTCCGAACCCCCCACTGTGATGCCCTCGTCATCGACCTCCGCATGGCCAACTTCAAGGTGCAGAGGATTTTAGTAGACAATGGGAGTTCGGTCAATATTCTTTTCCTCTCGGCCTTCCGAGGCCTGCAGCTGTCCCGGGACCGTCTCAAGCCGGCCGGTTACACACTCCACGGGTTCACGGGAGTCCCGGTAACTGTCGAGGGAGTGATAACCCTAGACGTAACCGCGGGAAGCGCCCCTACTACCCGGACCGAGTCGATGGACTTCATGGTCGTCGATGTCCCGGCGGCGTATAATGTCATTCTAGGCCGACCCGGCCTAGCCGCCTTGGAAGCTGTCCCCTCGGCGTACCATTTGAAAATGAAGTTCCCCACTCGGTCGGGAGTAGGGGAAGTCAGGGGAAGCCAAGAAACAGCCCGGAAGTGCTACATGACTTCCACCGGGGGACCAGTGTTCTCGCTCGAGACACTAGAAATCCCCGAGCCGAAAGCTCGGCCAATGTCCGAGCCGGCGGACGAGTTAGAAGAAGTGCTCTTCTCAGACGAGGATCCGAGCCGGAAGTTCCTCATCAGCAAATCCTTGCCGACCGCACTGTGCTCGGACCTGATTAAATGCATCCGGGATAACCGTGACTTGTTTGCATGGTCGGCCGCAGACATGCCCGGCATTTCCGAGGAGCTACTCATCCATCGCCTAAGTGTCGAACCGGGGTGCAAACCGGTTCAGCAGGAGAGGCGAAAGTTCGCTCCCGAGCGACAGCAGGCCATCAAGGAGGAGGTGGATAAACTGCTGAAGGCCAAGTTCATACAGGAGGTAAATTACCCTGAGTGGCTCTCCAATGTTGTAATGGTCAAGAAGTCGAACGGCTCCTGGAAAATATGCATTGACTTCACCGACCTGAATAAGGCGTGTCCGAAGCACCCATTCCCTCTTCCAAACATCGACACCCTCATTGACACCACCTCGGGCCATGAGCTCCTCAGCTTCATAGATGCCTTCTCAGGCTATAATCAAATCCGAATGTTCCCTCCGGACATTCCGAAGACCTCCTTCATCACCGACCAGGGCCTCTACTGCTACCGGGTCATGCCGTTCGGGTTGAAGAACGTGGGCGCCACCTATCAGCGCCTCGTCAACAAGGTTTTCCAGAACCAGATTGGTCGGAATATGGAGGTGTACGTTGACGACATGCTCGTCAAAAGCGTCCGAGGCACTGATCACGTGGCCGACCTCCAGGAGGCCTTCGCGTGTGTTGAGAAGGCACAGCATGCGGCTGAACCCGAACAAGTGTGCGTTCGGGGTCTCCTCGGGAAAATTCCTCGGCTTAATGGTAAGCCAATGAGGAATCGAGGCTAATCCCGAGAAGATTAAGGCCATTTAGACATGGCCCCGCCTCGGAACATCAAGGAGGTGCAGAAGCTTACCGGTCGGCTCGCCGCTATCGGTCGGTTCCTCTCGAAGTCGGGGGAAAAGTGCATCCCCTTCTTCAAAGCACTCAGGGGGCTAAGGGTTTTGAGTGGGGCCAACCACAACAGGAATCGTTCGACCAACTGAAGGCATACTTGGCGAGCCCCCCTCTGCTCAGCAAACCGGTCCCAGGGCGAGACTCTCTTCGTCTACTTGGCTGCTTCCGAGCAGACCCTAAGTGCTGTCCTGGTAAGAGAGGAGGACCGGTCCCAACGGCCCATCTACTACGTAAGCAAGGTGCTTTGGGACGCCGAGCTCCGCTATCCGAAGATAGAGAAGATGGCCTACGCCCTAGTCACAGCGGCGAGGAAGCTTCGGCCATACTTTCAGTCCCACTCGATCGTCGTCCTCACCGACCAACCCCTAAAGCAGATCCTCTACAAGCCTGAGACCTCGGGCCGGCTGATGAAGTAGTCCATAGAGCTGAGCCAGCATGACATCTCTTACCAGCCTCGGACAGCAATTAAGGCGCAGGCACTCGCCGACTTCATCGTAGAGTCCACTATCCCTGAGGTCGAACACATTCCGAATGGACCCCCCATTTGGACAGTCTTCGTGGAAGGATCCTCCTGTAATGAACGAAGCGGCGCCGGCATCATTCTAAATGGCCCTGACGACTTCGTCCTCCAGTACGCAATCCGCATGAACTTCAAGGCCTCGAACAATGAGGCAGAGTACGAAGCACTCATTGCTGGCCTCGGACTTGCACGAAGTGCTGGGGCGCAGCGCCTCCGAATCCACAGCGATTCCCAGCTCGTCGTAAACCAGGTCTTGGGCGAGTACGAGGCCCGAGACGAGCGGATGGCGAAGTACCTTGCTAAGGTTCGGGCCCTCATGAGCCAGTTCGAGGAGGCGCTCATCCAGTGGGTCCCTCGTGAAGAGAACTCACAGGCCGATGCCCTCTCCAAATTGGCCTCGTCCTCACTGCAAGGTCTCGAATAGACCGTACTGATCGAAGTCCTCTCTAAGCCGAGCATCGAAGACGAGACACCTGGCTCAGCGGAATCGTTGCCGGTCATGTTACAAGATAATTGGATGAAGCCTTTAGTAGAGTTCTTAAGGGACGGGCTCCTACCCGAAGACCCCAAAGAGGCTCGCCGAGTCAGAACCCGGGCCGAGCGGTATGTCTTGATCGAGGGCATCCTATACAAACGCTCTTTCTCTCAAATAGACGGCCGACTGTACCTAAGGTGCCTCTCTCCGGATCAGGCCGAATATGCCCTACAAGAGCTCCACGAAGGCATCGGAGGGGCACACTCAGGATTTAGGTCCTTGGCCCGAAAAGCTTTGAATTATGGGTACTTCTGGCCGACCCTCCTTCAAAACGCCGAGCGACACGTTCGGCAATGCAGCTCTTGTCAGAGACACTCCAGCATCCGTCACCTCCCTCAGGCCAACCTCGCCTCCCTATCAAGTCCCATCCCCTTTGCAATGTAGGGGATGGATTTACTAGGGCCTTTCCCTCCGGCTCCGGGTCAGTTCAGGTTCTTGGTCGTAGCCATCGACTACTTCTCGAAGTGGGTCGAGGCCGAGCCCCTCGCCACTATAACCGAGAACAAGGTGGTACAGTTCTTCTGGAAGGGCATCATCTGTAGGTTCGGCGTCCCCCGTGTCCTCGTGACGGACAACGGGACTCAGTTCACTGGCGCGGCATTCCGAGCTCTATGCGACGACCTTGCCATCCAGCAGCGCTTCTCGTCCGTTTCCCACCCTCAGTCGAACGGACAGGCAGAAAATGCTAATCGGCAGATCCTCGCAGGCATCAAGAAAAGGCTGGACAAAAGTTCCAAGGGCTTATGGGTCGACCAACTCCCCAACGTCCTATGGAACTACCGCACGAGCAAGCGGACCCCCACAGGCGAGTCCCCTTTCAACCTCACCTATGGGTCTGAGGTCGTGATACCTCTCGAGGTCGGAATACCTTCCCCTCGGCTCACAGCCTATGACGAAGCACAGAATGCCAGGGACCTCAGAGCAGACTTAGACCTGATAGATGAACTGAGGGAAAGAGCGGCGATTCGGCAGCAGAGTTACCGAAGAAGGGTTGAGCTAGCGTACAACAAAAAGGTCCGACCCGCCAACCTTAAGCAAGGAGATTTGGTCTTGAGAAAGCTAGCCATATTCTTCCCCAGTCAGAAGAGCAAGCTGGCTCCAAACTGGGAAAGGCCGTACAGGATCACAAAGGTAGTTCAGCCCGGAACATATCGTCGTGAAGACCTAGAGGGCAGAGAGCTTCCGAGGACCTGGAATGCCGACCACCTCCTAAAATACCAAGAAAGCACTCCGGCGCCACTCTAAGTATCATAGGATATCGAGCCATTCCAGTCCTCCGACTTGTAACCTATTTTCATAAATTGTACTATGTAAAACGGTTCGCCGTCGATTATCAATAAAGAAAGCTCTTTCGTATTTGTGAATTCGCATGCTTCTCTCCCCTCTTATCATCTGCTTTTTAAATTTTGATTTCAACCAATGGTTCGGAGTCCACGTTCGGCTCGAATTTACCTCCTCGGCTCGCCTCCGAGCGAGTCAGGGGTAGATCGCCGTTCGGAATTGCTCCCACAACCGTTGAACTAAACCGATGGTTCGGAGTCCAACACTCGGCTCGACTTTACCTCCTCGGCTCGCCTCCGAGCGAGTCAGGGGTAGATCGCCGTTTGGAATTGCTCCCACAACCGTTGAACTTCACCGATGGTTCGGAGTCCAACACTCAGCTCGACTTTACCTTCTCGGCTCGCCTCCGAGCGAGCCAGGGGTAGATCGCCGTTCGGAATTGCTCCCACAACCGTTGAACTTCACCGATGGTTCGGAGTCCAACACTCGGCTCGACTTTATCTCCTCGGCTCGCCTCCGAGCGAGCCAGGGGTAGATCGCCGTTCGGAATTGCTCCCACAACCGTTGACTTCACCGATGGTTCGGAGTCCAACACTCGGCTCGACTTTACCTTCTCGGCTCGCCTCCGGGTGAGCCAGGGGTAGATCGCCGTTCGGAATTGCTCCCACAACCGTTGGACTACAACGATGGTCCCGGGGTCCAACACTTGACTCCCAGTCCCCCCAAGCTTGCTTCGCGGCAGACTGGGAGTGGACCCCCACTCCGCTTCGCCAGTGGAGGGATACCGAAGCTACGTTCGGCCACATAGTCCGAGCAATCTGCCCAATAGCCAGAGCACGAAGCCCCATGCCTCCGGTCGGCGACCGAGCAAGTGCCTTCCCGAGCTCGCAAATGGAGAAAACTCACTTTCTCCTCAACTTTCGCGCATGATCTCGATCAGACGGCCCAGATCTTGCCACCGACGCTAAACGACAAGATAGCGTTTTCTTGGGAACTGAGCCGCCTCGGGATTCGTGCCTACGTTCGACGGCTCAGATCTTGCCACCTGTGCTAAATGACAAGATAGCACTTTCTTGGGGACAGAGCCGCCTAGGAATTCGTGCCATACCTTGTCAGAGTCGCTAAACGACAAAATACTGCACTCGTAGGAACCCGTTCGGTTCAACAATCTCGCCGAAGGAACTAACACGCTCGGTTCAAAGATCTCGGCGCGACCAACACAGTTATAAGCAAGACAAATATGCAGAGCAATGAAAGATATTTTATTAAACAACACAACGCACATCTTTTCCATGGTTACAAAGTGTTTGCAAACAAAATACACGACGCCGACCCACTATACTTGGCTCTCATATGGAAATATCTTCACTAGACTGTTCGGTCGACTGTTCGTCCTCCTCAGCTGATGGCTCCCCTCCATCTTTCCGGAGCTTCGCTACCACAGTCTGCAAGTGTCGAATCTCTGAGAGCAAATCGTCCCGCTCGGCTATAATCTTCGACTGGTTGTGCCGAATACACTTGACCCGAAGAGCGTTGCTGAAAGCGGTTTGCGAATCTTCGTCCCCTTCTGCAGGGGTCAACTCGGCGATCCTGTTCTCCAGGCGTTGGATCTCGGTTTCCCATAGGTCGAGGACGGACAAGAGGTGGGCCCGCTCACTCTCAGCTCGGCGTAACTCCAGCTCGACGCTCCTAGGACTCAGAGTCGCCGTCCCAGAAGTGGCCTCGGATTCAGAGTCACCATCCGAGCCGTGGAGATCAGCATATGGATCACAAATCCGGATTCATTTTCAGACATGTTAATTCTACATACAACGAGACCGAACCTACAACAACGTTTTACAACAAATCAGAAGGGACATGAAGCGACACGATCAGGTCCTCTTCGGAAGGGGAACGCTTCGGTTTAAGGAAACGCGAGGACGACGAGGCCTGCCCTCCGAGCTCGATCCTAAACCAACGAAGCGCGACCCCCCTTCGCTGCTGGCCCTAACTGCGGCACCGACCGAGGCCCCGCTCGACGAGACGGCCGCACTGCTCTGAGCGTCGGCTGGACTCCGTCCGGTCATAGGCGAGCGTGTCGCAAGTTCGTAAAAAGAAATCCCTCTTTTGTTCTCTTTACGAGTACATGACGTACTGCGGACGTTAGCCCTCTCCGGCACAGGCTTGAGCGACGCGATCTCTTCCTCCAGTTCAATGATTCTGTCTCTCAAAGCGTCGTCCTTCGCCGACTTCTTCGGACGAGAAGGTCTTGACGAGCCGGAGACGTTGGCACCATCGGTCACGAGCCGTCGAAAGTGGGTGACCTCGATCCCCCTATCTATCGTAATCCTTCTGAGCCTGTCAACTTCGGCCAATAACCTCTTGCGCTCGGCCGACGCCTTCTCCAGCTCGGAAGTCAGCTTCTCTTCCGCCGCCGAGCGTTCTTTCTCCGTTAATTCCAAGTGTTGGACCTCAGCCAAAAGGTCGTCATTCTTCTGCTCGGCGGCAGTAAGCTCTCTACGGAGCCGCTCGACTTCGCCTTCGGGACAAGGGGCTTAGGGGTACTTCCGCAGTTGCCACAGCTCGCGACAATACCTCCGCACAGCTGCCTTCGTCTCCTCCAGCTTTCCGAGCAGAAGAAACCGATTCTGCCGGCTGTGCAAGAGCTCACCCTTCGTTTTTGCCAGCTCCTTCCGAAGGTATACAACCTCCGTGATCGGACCGAACTTCACCTGAAAAGCGGAGATAAATCCGATGGGACAATACATGGAAACATCTACAACTAGTAACACGCAAATCCGAGGCTCAACACTTGGACAAATTTCGGCCAAACAAAATGTTTTCATTCAAAACCGTGGAGAAAGTTTTACAAAAAGCGGTGGCCAGTCCGCAGTTAGGCTTACAAAAAAAAAGACTAAAAAAGAGAGACAACCGAGTCAGGGGTCGACCTTTTTGCTGCTCGGGTCCGTCGACCCCCCGGTCTTGTCCTCGCCATCGCCCTCGCCTCCACCTTCACTCCCACTCTCCTCCTCGGAGTCGTCCTCCTCCTCGCCCTCGGCTTCGGTCTCCCCTGGGCCTTCGACACCTTCCGCCTCTCCCTCGGGGTCGAGCAACCCTTCGGGAACACCCTCTCCCCTTCCACGGGGTCGTAAAAGTGGTAGGAGGACGTGTCGAAGCCCGGGTTCTTGGCGGCTACGTGGAGCAGGGCTCGACCGTAGGCATCCTCCATGTTCTGGAGCATGTGTTGCGCGGCCTCCTCCTGCACGGCCTTCCTCACCTTCTTCACCTTCTTCTGGTGTTTGGCCATGATCTTTTCGGCCCTCTTCCGAGCCTTCTCCGCTTCCGACCGAGCGTTGGCCAGCGCCTCCTTCAGCTCGGCAGCCTCCTTTTCCGAGGCCTCAAGTTTGGCCGCCGCGTCCTTCGACAACTGAATTGCATCGGCCAGCTGCTGCTCCAGCCCCTTCACTTCAGCACCCCTCTTCGCCGAGAGGAGCTGTTCGGCATCAAGCAGCTGCGTGGCCTTGACGCGCTCCGCCCTCTCCCGTTCGTTCTCCTGCTCCTTGTTCGCAAACTCCTCGAGCAGGAAATTGAAGTTGCAGAGGGTCTGAAAAAGACAGCACATTAAAATCCGAACCCAAGGACTTGGAAAAAATTCTAAGAAAGAAATTTTGACTAGGGAGAGCTCGGCCTACTTACCGACATAGTATTCCGAGCAATCTGCATCACGACGTCCCCTGCTAGCCCGGCCTTCAGGGTCGCTCGATTCTTTGGGGTCGGCAGGTGCCTCACTGCCTCCATGCAGATGTTGCCAACGCCCAAGAAGCCGTCGACGTTCATCACCTGCCAGTCAGGGACGAAGATCTGCTTATGACGCTCGGACAAGATCTTCTCCGCCTCGGCAGTGAGGGGCGGAACTTGGAGGGACAACACCTCCTTCACGCCGAACGCACCGCTCGACGAACCGGGAGCGTCCCCCTTCGGGGTCGGTGTCGGCGCACCCGAGGCAGGAGGGTCGAGGACCATGACCTCCCCCTGCTCGAGGACCATGACCTTCGGCTGGTCGGCAGCCTTCACGACCGAAGGCTTCTTCGAGGCTCGGCTGTCCTGAGGCCCCACCGCAGGCCTCTTCTTCTTCGCCTCCTGCTCCGACCAGCCCTTCGCCACCAGAGCTTCGTAATCCAGCTTCATTGTCTCTGCACAAGCCGAATGAAAAAACTTAGAAAAATTTTCATGAACCTTAAGCAAAAAGTATAAATACCAGAAGCATACTAGGGTCGACCGGACTGAGACCCCCTCGGAACAGATCCTCCTCGGTAATTTCTTTCCAGCTTAGCGCTGGCAGGGTGAGGAGCTTCTTCTGGACCTCCGCCTCCTCATCACTCAGCGCCGCCTCCTTCTTGGTCTGTTTGGGCAGACCATCCTTTGCCCAAACCGTCAGTATCACCCACGGCACCAGAGCTCGGATGAGGAAGTACTTCTCCTTCCAATGTTTGATCGAGTCCGGATTCTCGATCAACTTCACGCCCGTCCGGGGCGAAAGATAGAACCTCTGTTCGTCTCGCCTTGGCTGACAGGGCCGGTAGAGACTCCGAAAGAGGAACATACTCGGCTTGGCGCCGACCTCTTGGCATCGGAGGACGAATGCCATGACGTGCCTCCATGTGTTCAGCATCAGTTGGGCGGGGCTCAAACCGTACCATGTCAGGACATCAACCACGAACGGGTGGAGGGGAAAGCGGAGTCCGGCAATAAGGGAGTCGACCGGAAAGACGCACACTTCCGACGAGGACTTTGTGTTGGCTCAGAAACCCGGCCCGGGGAGGAGCAGTCCATAGTCGGCAGGGATCCGGAAGCCCTCTCTGATCAGGTGAAGGTCACCCTCGGTGAGAGACGAGATGGTATGGTCCACCTCGGACAGCTCCCTCGGCTCGTTCTCCTCCACCAACTTAGCCGTACCTTGTGTCACTCTCTCCAAGGTGTCCTCGGCGTAATCCCGTACACCTCCCACGCTCGACAGAGCAATGGGTTGCCGACTGAACGCTCCCACCGTCTTCGGCGTTTCCACGATCGTGACCACGGCCTTGCCCTCCCGGGACACCGCCGCAACCTCTTTAGGCAGCTCGGCCACTTCGCCCTCTCTGTCCCGACGAACGACATTCTGATCGCTCGGCTCCACCACCTCCTTCCCTTTGCCCCCTCGGACTGCTACTTGCTCCGAGGCGGGGGTCTCATCCGAAGACATAATCTTAACCATTTTCTAAGAGAGAAGGGAAAGAGACTGACCTTGAAGTGATAGGTACGGTCGGAAAGTTCGCCGGAAACAAGAAACGCCTTGCCGCGTCAGATAGCACCACCACCAAAGAGCTAAAAACTTCGAAGGCGAAAAGTAAAAACTGAAGAGAGAGAGTAAAAGTAAAAAATGAGACTTGGACTAAGGGGGGGGTGAAGATTTATAGTAAAAAGGAACATTCTTTGGACTTCCAAACGAAAGAGCGCGACTTTTGGGCTGCTCTCGAAACGTCGCGAAGGCCCAACACAACTGCCTTCCTCACCAAGTCAACTAGCTCGGCGCAATGGGATCTGAATCCGAGCTACACGCAATCCGAGCCAGATTGCACAGACTCCGGTCGGTCTCCGAGCAAGTGCCTTTCCGAGCCTGCAAACGGAGAAAGCGCACTTTCTCCTCAACTTTCGTGCATGATCTCGATCAGACGGCCCAGATCTCGCCGAGGACACTAAACGACAAGATAGTGTTTTCTTGAGAAATGTGCCCGTCTCGAGATGCGAGCCGCCATCCAACAGTTCAGATTGCGTCAGGTCGCTCGGACTGCCTACACCTACTCCATGTCATCCGACGGATCCGGGTGTGCCACATCGCCCGGACAATTGAACCCTCGGACGTCCCACCTATGTCTAGAGAAACCAGAAAAAGTTTTGATTCAAAGTTTTAAGGCACCGCCCTCGGTGAGCACCCCCCAGGCCCCGGGTCTCGGTCTGTATTCCGCCGACCCACGGGCCCCGGTCGAAAGCAGATCAACACTCAGAGATCGGGAGAAGCGCACCATTCCGAGCTAGTTGATTGTAACTGTGAAGGTTCGGCCTGGTAGAGGACTCTGGCAACAGAACCTTCACAGTTGCAAACAACAAGCTCGGAACGCCGAAGATCATGGTGGAAGAACGACCGCTCGTCCTTCCGAAGCAACTTGGCCCCCGGGTCCGAATTTGGATCATCACCTCTTCCACCATGATCTCCTCCGACCCCGCCACCCACCTCGGGACAGTCGGAGTCGGCAGAAGACCTTGGTGGAAGAACGACCACCCATCATCCCGGAGCGACTCATACCTCGGGTTCGGATCACAGTCGTCACTACTCCTGCCTCGTTCTCCCCCGACCCTGACACCCACAATGTGGGCCGTCAGGAACGGGAGAAGAAGAAGGCAGTAGAGTGACCACCCCTCCGAACCTATCAAGGTTAAGACTCCACAAGACTGGCATCCGCCAGAGGCAGACACCACCGAGGTCTAAAACTCAACATTGCTGCGACTGAAATAACAAGGGGAATGGAGTACTTATAGCCTACCCTCTAAGAACCAGCCATTATGACCCTCGGAAGTTGAAACGCCACGCATTAATTGAAGGAGTTATCCTTAATGACCTGGGGAAGGTAGAACGCCGCATAAACCCCGAGGCACCATTAATGTCCTTGGAAACAGAATCATCTCGAGACAGTTCGCGCCACGTCGCCCGACTTGCCGAGACCCCCTATCTTTGGTCGGCTACCGAGCAAGTGCCTTTCCGAGCTCGCAAACGGAGAAAACACACTTTCTCCTCAACTTTCGCGCATGATCTCGATCAGACGGCTCAGATCTTGCCACCGACGCTAAACGACAAGATAGCGTTTTCTTGGGAACTGAGCCGCCTCGAGATTCGTGCCTGCAATCAACGACTCAGATCTTGCCACCTGCGCCAATCGACAAGATAGCATTTTCTTGGGAACTGAGCCACCTCGAGATTCGTGCCTACAATCAACGACTCAGATCTTGCCACCTGCGCCAAATGACAAGATAGTGTTTTCTTGAGAAATGTGCCTGTCTCGAGATGCTAGCCGCCATCCAACGGTTCAGATTGCGCCACGTTGATCGGCCTGCCGAGACCCCCTATCTTCGGTCGGCGGCCGAGTAAGTGCCTTTCCGAGCTCGCAAATAGGGAAAATTCACTTTCTCCTCAAAAATCGCGCCTGATCTCGATCAGACGGCCCAGATCTCGCCGAGGACACTAAACAACAAGATAGTATTTTCTTGATAAATGTGCCCGTCTCGAGATGCGAGCCACCATCCAATGGTTCAGATTGCACCACGTTGATCGGCCTGCCGAGACCCCCTATCTTCGGTCGGCGGCCGAGCAAGTGCCTTTCCGAGCTAGCAAACGGAGAAAAAAGACACCGAGCTCCTACAACCGCTGGATCTCCCAAAAATTCGTGCTCTTGATGATGAACGGTCCAAATCGTGCCACGTGCACTAAAAGACAAGATAGCATTTTCTTGGGATTCACACCATCATCCGACGGCTCAGATTGCGCCACGTCGCTCGGCCTGCCGAGACCCCCTGTCTACGGTCGGCGGCCGAGCAAGTGCCTTTCCGAGCTCGCAAACGGAGAAAAAAGCTTCCGAGCGATAACAGCCAATGGATCTCTCAGAAATTCGAGCTCGACCATGATCAACGGCTCAGATCGAGCCACGTCATAAATCGGTATTAAAAGTCATTTTTTATCTATTTTAATCGATTTATTTATTTAAAAATTGCGAAAAATTGCTAAAAATTCGGGAAATTTCACTAAAAATTCTAGAAAATAATTGAAAATTCGGGGGCATATTTTTGGGCCCCTGAACGAACAATTATTGCCCAGAATGCACTGTTAAGGCCCCCCGAACGATTAGTAAACACATCGCAAAATTAAGTAAATAATCCGAAAAAAATAGATAAAAGACGTCAAATACTCGATATGGCTAGGAAACAGCACATGGCATCAAAAAGTTACCTCACTACCCCCTTCGAGATTCTAAGTCCTCCATATGGACTCCGATACAACTCCGCTGGCCACCAAAACAGTCAAACTACTTCTCAAAGGCTGATCACGCTCAGTCTTTAGGAGTGGGGGGCTCGTGATATGGCTAAAATGGGGTTAAATCAGAACCGTCCAGATTGGGCACGAATCTTGAAGCTCGGGGGTAAAAAGGTAATTTCACATACAAGCGGATCCAAAGTGGGTTCTGAATCTCCTTCTCACAGATTCAATAACCCACGAATGGGTCCGCTCCAATTGGGCACGGGTCCTGACCCGAAGCTAGCTCAGACCAGCAAGAGACAAATCAGGGCCACTGATTTGACCAAGTCAACGGGCCTGATTTGCTCTCACCGGGAATCAAGGGGTTAGTTTCCTAAACAGACTGTGAGGATTTTTTTCCTAGCAGTTACACAGGGAACCAGGCCTCTAATCACTCCCCTGGCGACTATAAATACCTCCCCTCTGTCACTGTGACGAGGTTAATCACTTTTTCACCACTTTAAGCTCTTTCTTAATCTCTTCTGATTACTGACAAGAGCATCGGAGGGTGCGTTGCCGGAATCAACCCCGGTGTCTCGCACTTCCTTGCAGGTTGCGCCAGGAGCAAGAAGGCTTGAGTCAACTGTTCAGGTTTTTCTCGGACTCACAAATTCTATCTGTTTACCCCCACACCGAAATCAGTAGTAACAAGTGTCAATCCACCATTTCTTGGGGTTTGAACCCATCAAGATCACATCTGAGACCAAAGTTGAGAGGTCGAGTAGCCCATTGAACTTCTCAGGTTTCTCCCCAATGGAGACTGAGACAGGTACAATGGCTGGCATTGGCGTTCGTGCCACAACAACAGTCGGCACTTGTGCAGCATCAGTAGTCGGTACTTGGACCGTTTCAGTCACAACAACATTCTCCGATGAAGTTGTCATTTTGAATATGAAAATACACAACATGAGTGTAAATTTTTTAGGATATAAAAAAGAAAATAAAAGGAGTGCCTCATGAATCAAAGAAATAAAGTCAAGGAAATGAAAATCAGCTTTAAGTTTGTAACAAATTTTGGTTAGAAAATTGTTTGCAATAAGAGCAAGTTTGATTTAGAGGCACAAATTCAGAGAAGGAGGCGAGGAAAGAAAACTAATAAATTAAAAGAAAAATGAAAATAACATAACCAAACTGATTTGTGCTGAGGCTTGTGTATCACACAATCTCTTTAAAACAGATTTGCCTCGTCCGGGAGCTGGAGTTTACTGAGATGTCTGTCTCCTATGATGCAATGACAGTAGAGTGTTGACGTAGGTACCATGCCACACACTCGAACTGAACAGAACTTGAAATCTATCACTGATAACAAGACAGAGAATGTAGAAAAACATAATAAAGGGGAAAGAAGAGTTTCTGGTGTTTCTTAGGAAGGGAGAATGAGCCTCTAATTATATAGGGCATCACTTAGCCCTTGATGGAACTGAGATGATTCCCAGAACTACGGATTGGTGTGCGTATCGATCATAAAAGATTAACAGATTAAATACGTGATCTAACCCTTTATAGCGGAATCTAGGATTCACGAATTATACCTGCGATGAGAAGAAGACGATAGTTTCTAGCAACTTCGAGCTGTCAGCGACCCCAAGATCTTCTGCACGTATTCCTTCCTCGTGTTGGACGTCGTATGGGCGACGATCTCCCAACCTTTCTTCTCCTTGGCTGACCTCTCTTTCTCTCCTTACGTGAATCACGAATTTAGAGAAAAAAATCTTATATCTCAGATGATCAATGACGGCCAGAGAATAGAGGATATATATAAGGCTACGGCAGGAACCATGAGGAGAAATTAGGGTTAGGTCTCCTATCGAATCTAGGTATCCCGTGTTCAGCCCGAACACACAACCCAGGCCCATTAACAATAGCTCAGTCCACTAAAGAGCTATTGTTGCACTACCTTCCTAATCCCAAATTATATTGATGGGCTCCTTTTATTATATGCTCGTTCAGCTCCCCATGTTAAGATATCGAATGTCCGTCGATCAAATTAAGTTACTGACAACTATATTGATCAACATCTTTTATCCTTAAGTAGTACCACTCAACTTTATTTGTCATGTCGGATGTAATCCACCTGCAGGGTTTACATGACAAATCCTTATGAGCTCCTTAAGGGGACATCATCAACCCGACGTATCGGGACATGGATTCCTTTTACAATCAACAGCCCATCATACATACAATGCTATTACCCAATTCATAGAGGTTGTTGATCCATAATGAATCTCACTCTTTTATAAGTTAAAGTAATGCACACTGCATATACATGTCTATTATTATATTTGGATTAAGAGCATAAGCATCCATAATAACAGAGGTGTTTGTTCTCTTTTGTAGTCAGTACAAAGAGAACAACCTCAAGTGGTCATGTTCAATACACACAAAGTGTACTAGTGTAAACCTATAGTCAAGATAGACTAATACCAGATTACACTACAACCTTTCTAATGGATTGTCCAAGTCCGTCTAAGTTGTGAACTATTTATATATTCCATAGGGAACTGATAATATGATCTTCTGTGTGTCTCCTCACACCATATTATCAACCTTATAGAATATCAGATACTTGCATTAATATTATAATAAACACAATATGCAAACATATGCCCATATGATTCTCATTCAAAAAATAAGGAAATAAAGTTAATACAAAAGTGATGCTTTCAGTATATAACCCTAACAGAAACCTGGTGAATGAATGCACTCAGACTGTAATGGCAGACATGTGAGTGAATGCACCCCCTATAATAGCAGACATATGAGTGAATGGTTCTACTATAATGACAGAAAAGAATAAATAGTAGACAAAACTGTTTCTGCATTTATTTCAGCCATTACAGATCGAAAAACCAAAACTGTAGCAGAAAATGGCTTTGCACGGGGTGGGTTCACGTCGGTCTGACATTCGTGTCCGCAGGACGTGTAACACCCCCAAAAAATTGAGTAATTACAATTTTGTACCATATGTGTTACGCACATATATTTTGTACCATTACGTGTAATATCCGTAACATTATAAAATTTTCTGCGTGTTTCAATTAATTATTTGATAACTTGGTCATTTTTTTTTAAATTGAATTCATTTCCCCATATTTTGAGCCAACTCAAATATATTTTTGTTCATACATGCAGTACATGTGCTTTCAATGCAAGTGTGTATAATTATTTTATTTTTAATAAGGGTCACTTCATTCCCCCTATTTTCAGCCGACTCAAATATATTTCCATTATATTTTTAATAGAAAAAATAATGAAGTGTGTATAATTATTTTATTTGTGCTTAATTTTTTTAACATATGGAAAGAAAATTAGATTTTTGAGATAATCACATAGTGTATTTAATCATACTTATTTTGAGTAATACGAAGGGTCACTTCATTTTATAAACAAGTGTAAACATTTTGTGCACAGGGGCGGCCCTAGGATTTTAGGAGCCTAAAGCAAACTCTCAAAAAGGGGCCCCACATATACCCAAAAAAAAAGATTCATGTATTAGAAAAAAAAATAAAAAAGTATACATGAGAAATCATGGATTTTAGGGGCCTGAAGCTAATATAATTTTTTTTTCTTTTCTGAAAACAGGGCCCCCCTTTTTTTGGTGATTTTGGGGGCCTGATGCAGTTGCATCGGTTGCCTCGAAGGAGGGTCGGGCCTGTTTGTGCAATTATAGAACACGTGCACCCCCACCCTTCTACTTGGCAGGCCCTTTGAAAGGAGAAATGTATAACTTAGTCCAAAGAGCATGGGAGTGGGAAGTTATGAAAGGGACTATAGGTGGTTTTATAACTTCTCCATATTAAAACATGTATGCATGCATACATATACAGACTCACTCATTTTTTTCTTTCATTTCCCTTGCTGTCCCGAGCCATCATTTCACCTCACCACCCCCCTCACAAACTCTCTCTTTATGTATCTAAATATACACATATAATTCATAATATAACCCCTTTTCTTCCTTCTTCCCTTTATATATATATATATATATATAGGGAAAAAGGGGTATGAGCAACTTGCTCATTTAGTAAATGAGCAATTGATGATGTGGCATACATGTGATTGGAAAATCATTAAAAGGGTTAGTTGTCCAATGTATCACATGCATGCCACATAATCAATTACTCATTTACTAAATGAGCAAGTTGCTCATATCCCTTTTACCCATATATATATATATATATATATATATATATATATATATATATATACTCCAGGAACAATCAATTTTGGAAATTATTTGGGTGGGTGTTCCTTTAAATTTCAAAATTTTGTGTAGTAGTTTTCATGCTAAATTGTATATATGTGTGTGTGGATGTTCTCCAACTTTGATTTGTTTTGTTGCATCAAATTAGCTACAATTATTGTGTAAAATGAATTTCTATGGAGTAATAAAAGTAGTGAGCATGTTATGTTAATTATTTTAGAGGGAGCATAATTAGTTTAATTCATTATTAAAATCTATTGTATGCTTAAAAAATTCATAACCGATTAATTAAAAAGAGGAAATTTTAGATGTTTATTTGCTGCCAATAATTTTATTAAATGCCATGATTTAAATCTTAGGGTTTTGATACATGAATTGATGTATATGTGGATTATCGGATACTCGGGTACGGATAGACTTGAGGGTTTCAGTTCGGTTCATTTTAAAATTCCAGAGGAAGAGTAGCAATTGGTTTGGTTGGACTTCTTGGCAAGCGCGTAAAGAGTGTGGGTGTTGGGTGTGGTTATGGGTTCGAACCAGGGAGAAGCCATTTTTTGAATTTTTTGTTAATTTCACTACTTGAGTATTTTTAATATGAAAATTATATTTTGGAGCTTGTCTAAATAAAAATGGGTACAAGTATATTTTTTAGGGTTAATTTCCACAATAAATTAAATTATTAACTACAAGTTTGATTTTATTTATCTTTTGAGTATTTTAGCGAATCAGAATTGATTTTGAAGGATATTATTTAATGAAAATTGGTACAAATGTTTTGGAAGTATTTGGAAAAATTAAGAAATTGATTTTGAAGGATAATCTTAATGAAAATTGGTACGAATGTTTTGGATTAAAGACCAGAATTGAATGAGCATTTTAGTACAGATTTGGTGATTAGATTTAAAATATTAGAATAGAGATGATGTTGATTGAATTGATGTTTTTGAAGTCCTATTATAACAGTTTGGAAAATTTTATCTAGTTATTTGATGATGATTAGTAGATGGAATGAATAAGAGATGATTTGGGTGTATGAATGAATTGAATTTTAATGATTATTATGGATAACCTGGAAAGATTATGAATTTTCGGATATGTGAATCTAGAGGCTGAGCGAGACCCTGGGTACAGGCAAGTTGTGATTTATGAAAATTTGAGAAATTTCCAGTATGGGATAATATTCTCGGTGTGTTGATTTAAGTCTGGGAGGATAAGCTAACTCTAGGTGGCAATTATTTATGTTTGAACATAAGAATATGCACTAGAAAGGAGTTGTGACAAAAAAAGAGCAAACGTGAGTAGGGAACTCTATATAGTCGGGAGGTGGATTCCGGAACTATAGTTACAGTCGGGCGGTGGATTCTGGGACTTCAATTGCTGTGTGGACAGAGACGAGTCTCAATTATTTATGGGACTATGAATGATTGGGTGGTGGATTCCGGGATTATGAATAGTAGGGCGGAAGGAAGGCAGATCTCCAGTATTCCGAGCTAGAGCGACACTTGTGAGACGTTTGCTAGATGAGGGTTCTGTATCGTCCGGCGGTGGATTTAGAGACTGGTGCCAATATTCGTGGAATGTCAGAATCTTGTCTTTTTTCACCGTTTTAGGTTTGCATGGAGAGGGATAAAACCCTACAATAAGGAATATGCTAAGGGCTTGCCCTCGGACCTGTGTAGTATGGGATACATAGAATCCGAACAAGTGTGCATCAATGTGCATTGTGTGCATTTTTTTCTTTCTTGGATACTTGTTTTATGCCATTTCTTTATGCATTTTGAGTTCTGTCTCATGGCATACACTTATACACTTTGATTTGATTCACTTTCTGTTTTATTTATCTTTGTCATTATTTCTTTTTGTTTTGTGCATCAAGTTTGTGATTGTTAAAGTTGAGGATCGCTTAATTATAGCATTGTGTCCGTTGTATTCAACTGACGTGCCCGTAGTTCTTAAGTGTTGCAGGATTTGGATTAGCACGTGACGTGGGCATGAGCTTGGTGTCGATGGATGTTGTAAGATTAAATATTTTTGGTTATATAAGTTGTTTTTTATATGTCAATTTCCGCTGTGCATTGTAAAGAACTATTTTTTATTGAAAAGAGTTTTAATTTCTTTGTATTTTTGTACGTAATTGAAGTAAAGATACTGGTTATACTACAAATTACCTGTGCTTGGAATTCGGAATGTTATAGAGTGGTATCAGAGCGAACTTCAATAAGTAGAACAAAAATAATAAGGAAAACAAAATTAGGGTGGACATTAGATGTGTGAGTATCAATTTTGAGTCATGAATGTTACAGTTATTGAAATTACATTCATGATACTCTCTTCGTATACATTGATGAGATATTGTATGCGAAGCATGTTTTCTTTTGTATCACGAGTGTTATGGCTAGTTTGAACCTACATTCATGATACTTTATACATAGACTAACTTTTCACTTTTATTTTCTTCTTGTATTTTCTTTAATACTACTTTTCATCTTTAACGTTTAATACCTTTTCAACTTTTAATTCACGTTGATATTTATTATTTTATCTACCATCTTTAGTCTTAATCTCTAATTTTTTCTTATTTATTTCTTTCTTAAAATTTTGTCCTTCATAATTTTTTTATGTGCTTTTATGTTTAGTCATTTATTTTGCTATTACTTTATGTATTTTATTAGTTTTAATTACTACTTATTAACCGTTATTACGACTATTATCTTCATTTTTGGTTATTTCTATTTGAAATTTTTGGTTTTGGTATATTTACATTCATTTTACATATGATTTTATGATAGGATAATTTTTCGTTATTTTATGTTTTCCGATTTATTTCAATATATTTTAATGTGATTTTAATATTTTTACCTCTATAAATATAATGTACTTCTACACATTATAAATTTTCTTTTATTACTATTTTTTGTTTTTGCAGCTTATATTTAGTACCATTGCTATTACTTACTATTTACTTTTTTTTTGTTATACTTACTCTTCACTATTAATAACTACTTATTAATTTTATTTCTTTATTTTATTATTTTTATACTTTTACTTCACTAATATACTATATTCGTGTACTACTCAAATTTTCTTTTCACTTCAACCTTTATTATTATTATTATTATTACTATTATTATTATTATTATTATTATTATTATTTTACATTTTTTTCTATTTCTTTACTACATATACTTTCTACTATTCACTCTACATATTATATATTTTAACGTGCTTAATGTACACATCATTTTACTCTTACCTGTAATTCTACATTTCTATATATTTTATGATATGTAATAACTTATGTTTATTATGCCAACTTACTATACAACATATTTATTTTCTCATTTGCATTCGCATTTAAGTTCAAGCATATATTTTTATTCCAATTTTCTACTTACTTTTATAAGTTATTTTCATTAATACTAACTTTACTATTTATATTTGATATTTATAATTTATACTGTTATTTTAATATTCCATCATCGTAATTTTTTTTCTTCATTTCCTACTTTTACCATCCCACACTTTCATTTCTATTTTATATCACTATTGTATTCTTTTATACCAGTTTCTACTATTTTATAATGTTTTACAACTTATTCTATACTACTTTAACTTTATTACTTACTGAGTGATCTTCGGTTGCAAACGGGTCGGAACGGGTCGGTTCGCATGGACCCGTGCGAACTTCGATCTGGACCGTTGGATCTAGATTTTTTTAATAAAATCTTGCCTTAACCCGTCGTTGGCAAGAACGGGTTAAGGCAAAATTTTATTTAAAAAAATGGCTTTAACCCGTTATTGGGAAGAACGGGTTAAGGCTATCTTTTTTCATTTTTGTTGACATACAGTTCGTCTTCTTCTTCTCTCCCAACTCCAACGACGAACCCAAACCCAACGCAGATAAAAAAAAACCCTAAAACCCTAGCTCCGACGATCGACACGTCCGCTCTCCCTCTTCTCTCCCCACTCCGAAGATCGAAACCCTCGAACTCCGACGATCGAAACCCTAGCTTCTCTTCCCCTCTTCGATACGAATTCGGAACCCTAGTTCTCTTCCAAAACCGTTTGCTTGGCTTGATTTCGACCTATTCCGTAAGGTATACACTATTTCTTTACCCCAATAATCTACATTTGGAATTTTTTGATTGAATTTGTGTGTAGTAATTTATTTAGAAATTTGGAAAAAATTTAAATGCAGTAGTAGATTTTAGATGTAGAATCGGGTTGACCTCAAGTATATTCAATTGCCGAATTATGTTGCTTGCATTAGTAACTTGTAGAATTAGAATTGTATATACGAAATTAGTTAGAAACTTTTCAGTGCGGTTATGGTTGAAAACCCTGCGAACGACCGTAAAAAATTACGAAACTTTCCGAGTAGGTTCGTCTCACGTAGTACAAGCCACACCAACTTGTAGAAGCGAGTTTCGACTCACGGTTCGAGAGATACGGCCGCGTATCGCTTTCGGTTGGAAAAAACCAAGTATAGCGGTGCACGGCCGTATATCGCAAACCGTGACTCGAAACTCGCTACTACAAGTTCGGGTGGCTTGCCCTACGTGAATTCGACCAAGTCGGAAAGTTTTAAAATTTTCGGATGTCGTTTGTGCGGTTTTCTCAACTTCCTCGCATTATAAGTTTTAGACTTAAAATTTTCTAAGTGCGGGTAGGTTAGAAAACCCTTCACACGACCTCCAAAAAATACGAAACTTTGCGATTTGGTTGGTGTCACCTACGAGAAATGATCCGAAGTTGTAGAAGTGAATTTTGACTCACGCTCCGAGAGATACGGCCGCGTATCAGTTTTGGTTGGAAAAAAACAACTAAAGCCGGTACACGGCCGTATCTCACGAACCGTGAGTCGAAACTCGCTTCTACAAGTTCGGGTGGCTTGCCCTACGTGAATCCGACCTAGTCGGAAAGATTTATAATTTTCGGGTGCCGTTTGCGCGGTTTTCTCAACTTCCTCGCACTACATGTTTTAGACTTAGAATTTTCTAAGTGCGGGTAGATTAGAAAACCGTTCAAACGACCTCCAAAAAATACGAAACTTTGCTATTAGGTTGGTGTCCCCTATGAGAAGCCACTCGAACTTGTAGAAGTGAGTTTCGACTCACGATTCGAGAGATACGGCCGCGTATCGCTTTCGGTTGAAAAAAACCATTATAAAGCGGTATACGGTCGTATCTCGCAAACCGTGAGTCGAAACTCCCTTCTACAAGTTCGGGTGGCTTGCCCTACGTAAATTCCACCTAGACAGAAAGTTTTATAATTTTCGGATGCTGTTTGTGCGGTTTTGCTTCGTTTCCTCGCATTATAAGTTTTAGAAATAGAATTTTCTAAGTGCAGGCTGATTATAAAATACTTCAAACCACCTCCAAAAAATACGAAACTTTTCTCCTTTTAAATACCAAATACAACGGTTTAGTACCCCTAACTATTCTCCTTTTCACGATTTCTTAGGTATGGACAGTTTCGAGGGAAGTTCTGTTACCGGGGATAAATTTGTTCGTGCACAACAACTTGGCGAGTATCTTTCTCATGTTGATGAGCACCTAAAACCGAAGATTGGTATGACATTTCCCACCCTTGAGGATGCGGAAAAATTTTATTCATCATATTGCAAATGTGCGGGATTCGCTATGCGTAAGGGTGGAAATAACTATAAGGGAAACGATGTAGTGGATAAATCATACGTCTGTAATAAAGCCGGGGAGTCACCGAATAGCCATAATGAAACTAGACGAGGTACAACTTCTAAAACGGGTTGCAAAGCTTTCGTCCGTGTCAAACTAAACTCACATAGTAATTCACAAAGTAATTCGTGGATTCTTTATTCGTTAAATGAAGCACACAATCACGAATTTACTTCACCCGGTAGACATCACTTGCTACCTCGAAACCGTGAATTGACTAAGATAGATAAAAATATAATTGGTCAACTTACCGAAGCTAATGTCCCTGTATGCAAACAAATGCTATTCTTTGAACGTGCAAGTGGAGGTAATGAGAAAATTGGATTCACCGAAACCGATGTAAGAAATCTCAGGAGAGACGAGATGGAGGGTTTAAAAGGACACGACGGACAAATGCTACTTGAGTTTTTTGAATCCAAAAAGGCGACCGATCCCTTATTCTATTTTGATTACCAATGTGACCCCGAAGGGCGATTGACACATTGTGTCTGGGTGGACGGTATCGCTAGAAATAATTACAAAGTATTTGCGGATGTTCTCTGCTTTGACGCTACCTACAACACAAACCGATACGGGATGTTGTTCGTACCATTTGTTGGATTCAACCATCATTGGCAATCAATATTCCTAGGTTGTGGGTTCATCCCCAATGAGACGACATCCTCATTTGAGTGGTTCTTTCAAAAGTGGCGTGCTGCAATGCCATGTGATCCGATCAACATCGTGACAGATGAGGATCGCGGGATAACTTCTGCAATTTCCAAAGTTTTCCCAATCACGTCACATAGATATTGCATTTGGCATATTTTGGATAAGCTACCGCATGAAGTTCGAATGTCGAATAACGTTGATGAGTTCAGGGATGCTTTGAAGACTATCATTTATACGGCGGAATTTAAAACAGAATTCGAACAGAAGTGGAAAAATTTGATCTCTCAGTACAAACTAGAAAATAACAAATGGTTGAAGGAAAAATTTGAGATCCGCAAAAAATGGGCCCCTGTGTACGCAAGAGACTCATTTTGGGGGGGCATGTTGAGTACCCAACGTAGCGAATCGCTACATTCATCCTTGAAGCACCATACTCATAAAAAGTACTCACTACATGAATTTGCTATCATCTTTGACCGACTCTTAGTAAAACAAAGACACGATGAACTTAAAGAAACACATCGTAATGCGAGGAGCGGCCAAAATTGAAGACCGAGTGGGCATTGGAGTCACAAATGGCAGGGACATACACTTTGAAGATTTTCTACAAATTTCAACAAGAAGTTGTCAAAAGCTTATTACTTAATGTGAGTTTAATTGCGAGTATGGATACACCGGATAGTGCAGCTTATTCTGTAACAGTTTGTGAAAATTCAGAACCGGGGAGGGTGATTTCTTATTGTCAAATCACTAAAATTGCTAAATGCCCTTGTTCCATGTACTACTTCGTAGGCATTCCCTGCAAACACCTACTTGCAGTTATTCGGTTCACAGATCACACCGCACTACCCGAACAATATATTTGTAGGCGATGGACCAGGGATCAAATGAGGAGAAGCAGTTGATGTGTCGAATTTATATACAAATATTTGTACTCATTCACCTAAAAGGCAGAAAAGAAAGAAAGAGAAAGAAATAAATTCAGATCAATTAAAAGAAGGAAATAAAGAAAGAGTGTGGACTTTTCTGCAAAAGTGCAAACCCTAAAGCTTCTCTCCGTTTCCCTATAAATACAAACCAAAAGAGGGTACAAACTAAAGAGGTGACGGCTGTACAATAACTAAAAAGAAGAAAAAGAAAAAGTAAGAGAGAGAGGAGGCGTGTGCGAGTTCCAAGGCGAAACAGCAGCGTGTGGGCAGTAGGGCTGCGGTCTTCTTTGACGCAGTATTCGAAGTGCACCCAACGATTGTTCTTTAACCTGGAGACTCACTGCTTCACGCGTCTTCTTCTATCTTCGAAGTGACAGCGGCGTACATCAGCTGCAGGAGGGACCCACGTACACCTAGCGACTTCTTCCTCTCCCTTCTGGCGTGGACTCAGGAACCCAAGGCAACAGAGGCAGCATTTAATTCTTCGGCCCGCACTCCAAGACAACGGGTGGACACTTGGGCATTTTTTTTTCTCTTCTTCTCTATGGCGTGGACAAAACGACGAGAACAGCATGCGGCTCGAGGATTGGTGCTGACGTGGCGTGCGATTCGACTGCTCCTTCGACGCAGTATTCAAGGCTTTTGGGTTCGGTATTGTTGACAGGGGTTTGGATTATTGTTTTTTTTAATTATTATTTTGTGTATCTCATGTTCTTCTCCAGATGTTTTTAGATGCAATTCCAAACTAATATGAACTGAATTTACTGTTCTAGAGGGTAAGAAGTAGCCGAGTTTTGAACGCAAATTTTAATTCCTTCTTATTTCTCTATTTTTCCTGATTGTGTTTTAATTTTTATTATTTATGCGTACAACATGGTGGATAGACATTTGTATGATTTCTCAAATCATAAAGAGACCGAACAGGTAATTTGTGATTAATAAAAATTAAGACCGTATATTGGAGGACGTGACCGTTAAGAAATCCAATTTTTCAATTAATAATTTGGTGGATAGACGAATGATTAATTGAGAATAATTTTTAGACTACGTTGATAGAGTGGTTAATATCTTTAGGATTTTGGTCGACAATTGGGAAAGATAATATTTTTATTTATAAGGAATTATAATTTGTGTGTGTGATAAACGAGGTGAACCAAGAGCCCTAGAACTATTTTTAACATTAAACAAAGTACAGGTGCTTCATAGTTTCATAGCCCTCTCCCTCTTCACCAATTTAGTTAGATTAAATTAGATTAGAGTAATTTAGTTGTTTTATTATTCATAAAATTCGATCTTCCAAATAGTGATTCATCTAGCGATATCGGTACTCAGTAAAATATCTAGTCCCTGTGGGTTCAACACTCTACTCATCTATCTATATTACTTGTGCGATTTTGTACACTTGCAAATATCAACATCAAGTTTTTGGCGCCGTTGCCGGGGACTAGTTATTCTTTTATTGATATTGAAAATTGCTAGATTATTGCTAATTTGGATTTTTTTTTGTAATTATTTTTATTTTATTATTTTTTTACATCTTTATTTTCTTTTGACTAACTTTTACCTTTTTTTATTTTTATTTTATTTTTCTTATTTTAGTTTTTTTTAGTTTTCCTATTTTGTGTCTTTTTTTTTTTTTCAACACTTACATTTCAGGACATACACGTACATTATCATGGGGAACGATGAGAACAGGCCTTTGAGAGACTATGCTATGCCCTCAATTTATGAGTCAAGCATAAAGAAGCCGGTTATTGAAGTTGACGATTTTGAGATTGAACCGGAGATGATTCTAATGATGCAACAGACTGTTCAATTTTGGGGACTACCACACGAGGATCCTTACGCTCACATTGCAGATTTTTTAGAAATTTGTGACACTTTCAAGCACAATGGTGTATCCGACGATGCAATTAGATTAAGACTTTTTCCTTTTTCCCTACGAGATAAGGCAAAGGCATGGCTACATTATCTACCACCCGGTAGTATTACTACTTGGGAGGGACTTGCATAAAAATTTCTAACCAAGTATTTTCCTCCAGCAAAGACAGCAAAACTAAGGATTGATATTGTGACATTTATGCAATTTGAGACTGAGTCTTTGTATGATGCATGGGAAAGGTACAAAGAGTTATTGAGAAAGTGTCCTAATCATGAACTACCAAAATGGCTGCAAATGCAAACATTCTATAATGGTTTGGGAGTTACACATAGATCTATGGTTGACGCAGCAGCTGGTGGTGCACTGATGAGCAAAACTTACACAGCAGCCTATGATCATTTAGAGGAGATGGCATCAAATCATTACCAGTGGTCTTCAGAGAGAACAATGCCAAGAAAAGTGGCTGGAATTTGTGAACTTGATCCTTTTTCTACTTTATATACAAAAAATGATATTTTATATGAACAAGTAGAAAATATGAATTTTAATGTTTTTCAATCTAATATGATTTGTGATCTTTGTGCAGGAAATCATGCAAGTTCAGATTGTCAAGTGGGGAACCCTTTTGCTCCATCAAATGCCGAACATGAAAATTTTGTGTCAAACTTTCAAATGCAAAACAATCATTATGAAAACACATACAATTCAGGATGGAGAAACACCCCCAATTTTTCATGGAACAACAATCAAGGAGCAGTTATACACCCTCAAAATTTTTTACAGGAAGAAACGAAGCCGACACTTGAAGACATGTTTATGCACTTCATGCAAAAGACAGATTTGGCAATCCAAAATGTTACAAATTCAACTTCGGCTTCCATTCACAATCTTGAGGTACAAATTCGTCAAATTTCAAATATTCTTAATGAAAAAACTGCAGGAACATTGCAAAGCAACACAGTTGTCAATCCCAAGGAGCATGTCGAGGCTATAACACTAGGAAGTGGGAGGACAATTGAGCAACCACAAGAAGAAAATGAAGAACATAATGTGGTTGAAAAGCAAAGTGAGATAGAACAAATTGTGGAGGAACAAATTCAGCATGAGCAAGTAACTTTTGATATTTTTAATTCCATAAATTTTCCTCCTGAAGAACAGTCATCTATTCAAGTAAGTGAAATTGATTTAATTTTGGGCGAGGAACATAAGGCTAAATTTGAAAAATCACCAATTGAAGTATGTCCAACAAATTTAACAACTTTTGAAACCGTTAAAGAAAATATTTTTGAAAATGTCATGTATTTGGATGCTGAACCTTCTATTTATTCATTTTTGCAGCATAAATTCAAAGAGGTGGGGGAATCAAAGACATCATCATCTAAAAGGAAACACCTCAAATTGGAACTTGAACCTGATCCACATCTGAAGAGGAAAATTAGAAAGGATGTGTTAATGTTGTTGGATCTTGGCGTTACTTAACCATCTCACCCCCATGTCTGGCTGAAGACTTAAAACTTAGCGCTTCTTGGGAGGCAACCCATGTTTTCTTTTATTGTATTTAGTTTTGATTTATCTTTTAGTTTATTTTATTTTAATTTTTGATTTTATCTTGTAGGACTGCATAAATTTTTGAAGTCGCCGAGCGGAGCTGTTTTGAACACATGCATTGATGGCTGTTTTTGAGCAGTTTGGAGTCAAATTCTGGAAAAATGGTTCAAATAGAAGTTGTATCCTATCGTCTTAGCTTTCCAGCAAAAAAAAATTCAGCCCATTTCGACATCTACAGCTCGAGATATCGCCAAAATACTGAACGCTGCGCGTGCAGAAATTTAAAGACGAATCAGGGGAGATATTCTAAACTTTTTGCTTTCTTTTTGTTTTTCTTTTTCTTTCCCATTGAGGACAATGTGATATTTAAGTTTGGGGAGAAGGTTTACAAATTTATTTTTATTTTTATTATTTTAGAAAAGAAAAACAAAACAAAAGGATTATAATTAGGCTTACCTTTACACTGTTGAGTTCCTTATTGTGATAAGCATTGAAACAATTTTTTTGGTATAAACAATTTTTTTTTATAAAGCAATATTAAGCATACTTATTTACTTTAGGATTATTGAGTTTCAAAATTCCTTACAAAATTGTATGGGTCATGCTATTATACATAAAAGACAAATGTGATGCTTTTTCTCGTGATTATTCCCTTTGATCTAGTCCTAAAGAGAGTTTAAGTAAATAGAGTAATAAAGAAAAAAAAAATAATAAAGTCAATCTACTCCAATGTTTTGAGTTGCTTAGTAACTAGGGGTATTCATCACAAATGTTTACACTTACGTAGAACAGCAACTTGAATTATGAGTATGCAAAGCACTTTAAGTTTGTGACTTGTTGAGTAACCGGGTGAATTCATCACAAATGTTTTACATTCGCATCAAAAGGCAAGTGACAACTTAAAGAAGTAGAACAAAAAAAAAAAAAAAAAAAAAAAAAAAAAAAAAAAAAAAAAACCTCTAGTTTGCTACTCGGTTTGTAGTAGAGAGAAGGGATAATCACAGATTGAGTTGTTGCATAATATAATTACATTAATTGCATGACAAATGCGATTGGGTTGGGAGTTATGAATATATAATTGCACTGGAGAAAGTGGGTATGCTTAGGTTGACTTTATTTTCAATTGTTTATATTTTTAATTGAAATTTTGATGCTTGCATGATAAGATCTTTTAGTGTGATGGGTTGAGTCTACTATTATTATTCCTTTGTTCATGATTCTACTTTTTGCTCGAGGACAAGCAAAATCTTAAGTTTGGGGGTATTTGATGTGTCGAATTTATATACAAATATTTGTACTCATTTACCTATTAAAATGGCTTGTTTTCACTGATATTGTCTATAATTCATCTTATTTCTATATGATTTCAGTTAATTAATAATTTTTGAAGAAATAATATTTTTGATGCAAAAAGTAAAGAATTGTTGAAAAAAATCAACAAACAAAATAAAATAATTGATTTATCGATTTTATTGTTTTGTTGAGTTAAAATTGCGACAAATAATGTTTTAAAAGGATTTTTATACGCTAATATGATTTGTAGTTAGTTTAATTAATTTTAAACTAATTAATTTTATTTTATTTAAAAATCCTAATTTCTTGTATTATTTTGTATATGCAGCAGCACGTGTTTGGCAAAAAAGGCAGAAAAGAAAGAAAGAGAAAGAAATAAATTTAAATCAATTAAAAGAAGGAAATAAATAAAGAGTGTGGACTTTTCTGCAAAAGTGCAAACCCTAAAGCTTCTCTCCGTTTCCCTATAAATACAAACCAAAAGAGGGTACAAACTAAAGAGGTGACGGCTGTACAATAACTAAAAAGAAGAAAAAGAAAAAGTAAGAGAGAGAGGAGGCGTGTGCGAGTTCCAAGGCGAAACAGCAGCGTGTGGGCAGTAGGGCTGCGGTCTTCTTTGACGCAGTATTCGAAGTGCACCCAACGATTGTTCTTTAACCTGGTGACTCACTGCTTCACGCGTCTTCTTCTATCTTCGAAGTGACAGCGGCGTACATCAGCTGCAGGAGGGACCCACGTACACCTAGCGACTTCTTCCTCTCCCTTCTGGCGTGGACTCAGGAACCCAAGGCAACAGAGGCAGCATTTAATTCTTCGGCCCGCACTCCAAGACAACGGGTGGACACTTGGGCATTTTTTTTTCTCTTCTTCTCTCTGGCGTGGACAAAACGACGAGAACAGCACGCGGCTCGAGGATTGGTGCTGACGTGGCGTGCGATTCGACTGCTCCTTCGACGCAGTATTCAAGGCTTTTGGGTTCGGTATTGTTGACAGGGGTTTGGATTATTATTTTTTTTAATTATTATTTTGTGTATCTCATGTTCTTCTCCAGATGTTTTTAGATGCAATTCCAAACAAATATGAACTGAATTTACTGTTCTAGAGGGTAAGAAGTAGCCGAGTTTTGAACACAAATTTTAATTCCTTCTTATTTCTCTATTTTTCCTGATTGTGTTTTAATTTTTATTATTTATGCGTACAACATGGTGGATAGACATTTGTATGATTTCTCAAATCATAAAGAGACCGAACAGGTAATTTGTGATTAATAAAAATTAAGACCGTATACTGGAGGACGTGACCGTTAAGAAATCCAATTTTTCAATTAATAATTTGGTGGATAGACGAATGATTAATTGAGAATAATTTTTAGACTACGTTGATAGAGTTGTTAATATCTTTAGGATTTTGGTCGACAATTGGGAAAGATAATATTTTTATTTATAAGGAATTATAATTTGTGTGTGTGATAAACGAGGTGAACCAAGAGCCCTAGAACTATTTTTGACATTAAACAAAGTACAAGTGCTTCATAGTTTCACAGCCCTCTCCCTCTTCACCAATTTAGTTAGATTAAATTAGATTAGAGTAATTTAGTTGTTTTATTATTCATAAAATTCGATCTTCCAAATAGTGATTCATCTAGCGATATCGGTACTCAGTAAAATATCTAGTCCCTGTGGGTTCGACACTCTACTCATCTATCTATATTACTTGTGCGATTTTGTACACTTGCAAATATCAACATCAGCAGTATACCGGTTCCCAATAATATGGGCGAAAATTTTGCTTCGCGTTATTGTGAACTGAGTATGCACTCAAGACATTTGGTCGATCTTGGTTGTTCTTCAGAGCGAGGATACAAGTACATGCTCAACCACATGCTGAAGGGAATTGAAGGCTTTGCTAAGATTGAGTCAGTGAACAGCACACCACACGAAGGTAGCGCACAACCTGAGAGTGGTGGACAAGCACATACACATGCACATGTAGGTGACCCTGTACAGTGCACCACAAAGGGGAGGCCTAAAGGGAAACGGTTGAAGTCGGTAAGAGAAGGTCAAAAAACGAAGAGGCCAAGACTTTGCAGGACATGTCTTCGTGTCGTAGGCCACGATTCACGGAATTGCCCAAAAAATGTAGCAAGGTATTATATCAGAGATTTTGTATTTGTTAATTGGACTCAATAAATGTTAATTTGGTCGGCACTAACTCATTCTTCTTCCTTTTTTAGTGGATCGGTGGGGAATGAAGAAGCTCCAAACGCTGTAGAGAGTGATGATGACGAAGGCAAAGGTTCGTGCTAAGGGGGTTTTAAGAAATTTATTAATATGTATGTCATATCAAACTTTCAAAATAATCACCGAATAATTGCTGAATTTTATATTTATTCATGCAGATTTTTATTAATTTCGACTGGATTGTTAACTTTGTTTTTTTTTAATTTTCTGGTATAGGTCCGGAATGAAACAAGAAAAACGCGCCCAAATGGAAAGAAGCAATGCGTTGAAAAATTGTGTTGCTTTTGGATTGTATATTTGTGTAGATAATTGCCGTAGGCTTGTTTGGTACAAGTAAATTAATGATGTTTTTAATCATAATGTAATTTCTGTAAGTCAGTTTATTTTGTGTATTTATAAACAAAAATATGTTACTATGGATTTTGACCAGGCATTTTGGTTGCGGATGCTTATTGATGTCGAAAAATGTGAAATTGGTAGATGTGTGCAATTTAGGGAACTCGTTCTATCTGTGAATTTTGTGTTAACGAAAATTGTCTGCATGCCGATGTGAACAGATTTGTTATTTGTGTTGGAGATGGTGTATTTTGTGGATGATATATCTATATTGTAGAAAATTGTGAAATTGTATGCAGTATTCACAAGAATAAATGCTGTCAGATATTGTATACCTTAACACGTTTTCTCCAATAACGGGTTAAGGAGATAGATATTGGCAGTCCTTAACCAATACTTCACATGTAGGGGTTTTAGTTCGGCCAATATCTCTTCACTTAACCCGTTATTGGCGTTAACGGTTTAATATAACCTAACCCGTTATCAGCAATAACGGGTTAAGGAGATAGATATTGGCAGTACTTTGGTCCAATACTTCACATATAGGAGTTTTAGTTCGGCCAATATCTCTCTACTTAACCCGTTATTGGCGTTAACGGTTTAATATAACCTAACCCGTTATCAGAAATAACGGGTTAAGGAGATAGATATTGGCAGTACTTTGGTCCAATACTTCACATGTAGGGGCTGAAGCTCGGCCAATATCTCTCCACTTAGCCCGTCATTGGCGTTGACGATTTATATCCCATAAACCGCTATTGGGGATAACGGGTTAGGTTAAGAATTCCTTACATTGCTTTCAACTCTGTGCTATCTTCTTTTGTTGATACATATACATATTTGTGCATTCTCTGCTTAAAAATATGCCGAATAACTTTCACGGGTGTTGACATATCTTCTTTTGTTGATACATATACAAGATATTTCATTCACAACAAGCCATTTGCAAAACAAAATTTATTCATATAAAGGAACATTACAAACTGGCAATAACATATTGTTTGAAGAAACAGAAAATTGAAGTCGAAATTAATTTAGTATACAAGTACATGCTCGCTTTCTTCTCGGAAGTGGAAGGAAGGACTGTTGACTCTGCCTTTTTTTGAATGCATAAGTAGCCAGTTGTACCCCCTGCATACAATTTCGTTCACTACTATTACACAGAGGTAAAAATTCTCGGCTTCGTCGGATAGAGTAGTAGTGGGTGTAACCGTATATTCAAAGTACTTAACGACTTCTTGACACGCACTCCTCATATTCGTACTATTTGTTGCACGATTGTGAGGTGTGCATACCAAGAAGTCGAAAAGTACCATGAATACACCGTGACACCCACCACTACTCCGTCCGACGAAAGCCGAGAATTTTTACACTCTGTGTAACAATAGAAAACGAATGTGTATGAAAGGCGTACAATTGCTACTTATGCAATCACATCTAAAAGAATAGAAGACTAAAGAAAACACTGTGGAAAAAAAAGGCAGAGCCAGCGGCCCTCCCTACCGCTTAAGAGAAACCGAGCATGCACTTGTACACTGAAACAAGTCTCTCTGCTCCTGCATCTTCATACACAAGAACAATTGTAGGCGACCATCCTTGAACTCAAATTTCTTCTACAACTCAAACTTCTTCCTCCCTATTAGGAAGAAAAAAGAGGTCTTGAATGCATAAATAGCCAGTTGTACCTCCTGCATACAATTTCGTTCTCTATTGTTATACAGAATGTAAAAATTCTCCGCTTCGTCGGATGGAGTAGTAGTGGGTGTAACCGTATATTCAAAGTACTTAACGACTTCTTGACACGCACTCCTCATATTCGTCCTATTTGTTGCACGATTGTGAGGTGTGCATGCTAAGAAGTCGAAAAGTACCATGAATAGACCGTGACACCCACCACTACTCCGTCCGACGAAAGCAGAGAATTTTTATATTCTGTGTAACAATAGAGAACGAATGTGTATGAAAGGCGTACAAATGCTACTTATGCAAACACAGCTAAAAGCTAAAAAAATAGAAGACTAAGAGAAACGCTGTGGCAAAATGGGTAGAGCCGGCAGCCCTTCTCTACTCTTGCCAATCTTCATACACAAGAACAATTGTAGAGGTCTTGAAGAGAAGAAGAGAACATTGATTACACCTCAATTTTCTTCTACAACTCAAACTTTGTCTTCCCTATTGGGAAGAAAAGAGGGATCTTGAAGAGAAGAAGAGAACATTGATTACACCTGGTCTTGAAGAGAAGAAAAGAAGAAGAGAACATTTATGAAGATTGAGGAGACTCCACTTGAGTTCTCTTGAAGAGAAGAAGAGGAGACTCATTCTCTACGGGATGATCAATGGTCCATCATGTAGGCTAGAAAAAGGAAGGGGAGCATGATAAGATAGAAGATTGTAGAGAAGGCTGCTCATCAATAGAGAAGGGATCAACACAAAACGGAGAAGACAAAGATGGATTAAACATAAAGAAGAAGAAGACAATATGAAATTACCTGTTAGTCAACCAAGTTATGACACAATATTCGAAAAAGGAGCAGCAAGGACAACAATTGTCCCCACCAAATTGATACGTTGTTCAACTTGTACAGTGTCTGTAAATTACACCTGGTTAACCCGTTCTTGGTGACAACGGGTTAATTACACCTAACCCGTCGTTGCCAAGAACGGGTTAAGTGTATTTTAACTATTTGCGAACTTCTGCCAATATACTTTAACTTAACCCGTTAATGATGATAACGGGTTAAGTACTTGTACCCGTGATCGTCAGTAACGGGTTAAGTGTACCTAAATCAGTTGTACTGATAATTTTTATATCGCATGTAAAAAAAGGTGTAAACAAGTATGTCAATATAACCTTAGTTCACTGAATGTGAAAAATTTATGATAAACTACAAATATTAAATACATTAATATTTGTAGCTGGGAGGTGATAGGCAATAAGTTTCCAATGTGGAGTTTATAGATATTTAAGTTCTATCATTAATCACATACGCCTCTCCACTCTTTACGTACATTGCCTTCTGAACTCTACAAAATAGACAGTCATATGTATGTTGTTTGTTTTTTTATATTTTTTTTTAATTCCATGCCTAGCCACGTAACTAACCAATATAAAATTTATATCATCAAACGAATATCAAAATTAACACAAATTAATTTGTATTTTGGTTCATAAAAAAACAATAAAAAAAATATTGTAGGTTAGGGTTAGGGTTAGTCTAGGGTTAATAGGGTTAGGGTTAGGGGTTAGGGTTAGGGTTGGAGTCTCCACTCTTTTTCTCTTCGTAGCAGACATTTTAATATGAGAAAAACCTAAAGTACATAACCAAATGTAGATCCCCACATGTAGCCTACATATTGGCTACATCCACATGTAGATCCCCAAATACAGAGTCTCCACTCTTTTGGCTGACCGAAGTGTCTGCTTGGAGATTGAGTTCTACTTGTTTAGCTTGTTATGGGGGGAAAAACCACATGTAGATCCCACATGTACCCTATATGGGAGAAAAACCACATGTAGATCCCACATGTAGTCTGTATGGGTGAAAAACTATATGTACATTCCCACATGTAGCCTATGTATGGAAAAAACCATGTGTAGAATCCCTAATGTGGGTACATGAGGGATGCACTTATTGTGGAAGACTGATAAGAATCATTTTAGGCTATCTTGCTGGTCCTCATTCTAATTTGCCGTTGATAGAACACATGACATCCCCACATGCTGAGATCCCTAATGGAAATAGTGTCTGCGATAATAGTAGGCGGGTGCTGAGTTATGCTTGTTTAGCTTGGTGCTTTTTCCCAATTAGGTGTATGTTCAAATTTTTCTGGCTTGTGGTGGTCACTTGGCTTAGATGACAACACCACTTCTTCTGTGGAGACCACATGTAGATTCCCACATGTAGTCTATATGGGAAAAAACCACATGTAGATTCCCATATGTTCATTCCCTAATGTGGGTACATGAGGGATGCACTTATTGTGGAAGGACTGATAAGAATCATTTTAGGCTTTCTTACTGGTCCTCATTCTAATTTGCCGTTGACTCTCACTTCTGCTTCTCTTCATAGTAGAACAAGTTCAATATTAGAAAAACCTAAAGTACATACCCAAATGTAGATCCCAACATGTAGCCTATATATTGGCTACATCACGTGATCCGCATCTCGTCATCAGATGAGATTAATTGGCGATCAAGAACTGGATCTGTACATGGGATCCGCATCCCATGTTAAATAGTGTCTGCGATAACATAGGGAAAAAACCACATGTCGATGCCCACATGTAGTCTATATGGGGAAAAACCACATGTAGATCCCACATGTAGCCTATATAGGGGAAAAACCACATGTAGAACCTACATGTACCCTGTACAGGGGAAAAAACCACATGTAGATCCCCACATGTAGTCTATATGGGCAAAAAACCACATGTAGATCCCACATGTAGCCTATATGGGGGAAAAACCACATGTAGAACCTACATGTAAAATTGTACAGGGGGAAAAACCACATGTAGATCCCCACATGTAGTCTATATAGGGAAAAAACCACATGTAGATCCCACATATAGCCTATATGGGGGAAAAACCACATGTAGAACCTACATGTACCCTGTACAGGGGAAAAAACTACATGTAGATCCCCACATGTAGTCTATATGGGAAAAAACCACATGTCGATCCCACATGTAGCCTATATGGGGGAAAAACCACATGTAGATCCCCACATCCACGTACTTAACGACCAATAACGGGTTCGGATCAACTGTGATGATGAGGGTATTCCTAGTGGAAAAGCACCTCTATGTTATTAGAGCGCAATGCCACCAGATCTAATTACTTAGCTAACAAAAACTGGATCGGATCACATGTGGGGGCACAAGTTCACATGTAGTAGCACAATAAAGACATGTGGGATTTGATTGACTGATAGATCGATGGATTCGTTAGTGTAGAAATTTAGAACGGCCTGTTAATGTACTACAAGTTAACGACTCGTACCACAAATTAAGATACTTGCCATGTTTTACATGTGGTTCCACATGTTACAAAGTCAAATATAAATGTGGGGATCCACAAATATGAACCCAATTAACCAAAACAAAAAACATACACTCACCAATAACCCTATCTTAACCTAACCCTAACCCTAACCCGACACTAACCCTACCTTAACCTAACCCTAACCCTCGGTACAAAAATCTCGTAATTTAATTTTTTTACTTTCACAAAACTTATTATGGTAACAAATTTATAGTGGTTAGTTACGAGAGAATAAATGGAAATTAATAAAAATAATAAACAATTTATGGGCATATTAATGTCACCTTGCACACTTCTGGAGACAGTTCTCGCAAAGAGTGAAGAGAAATTTGTAGAAAACCCAAAATTTCAAACGCCTTAAACCGTTATTCACAAGAACGGGTTAGGTAACCTTAAACCGTTATTTATAAGAACGGGTTAAGTAAGTAGATTTTGGCAGTATAATTTGAAAGCTTGTATAGGGCCCTGGCAATAACTCTCTACCTAACCCGTTGTTGTGAACGACGGGTTATGGAACTTAACCCGTTATTCCCAATAACGGTTTAGAGACAGCGATATTGGCAGTACTTTGGTCTGTATGAATTAAATAACTGCCAATATCGCTCTACTTAAGCCGTTGTCGTGAAGAACGGGTTAAGTTCACTTAACCCGTTGTTCATAGTGACGGGTTAAGAAGATCCATATTAGCAGAACTTAACCAAGACATGGTCTGTAGGCTCCCAATGGACTGTCAATATCTCTCTACTTAACCCGTCCTTGCTGATAACGGGTTAAGTTAATTAACCCGTTATCGTCAATAACGGGTTAAGTGTTTATATTTGTGCAGCACTTAGCCTATGTTTTGGGTGCTGTACATTTTTTCTTATACAGAAACGACTTCATCTTATCTGATCACAAATTCACAAACGAAAGCACATCAAAGTAAATAATACAACAGATATATTCACAAGAAAGTTGAAGGCGTACAAAAGTCCAATAACGACCAACCACTTAATTAGTTGAAATAAATTCAATATTCAAAAATTTACAACAAAATTATACACATAAGATTGCACATGGCCAAAAGACAATTATTCACAAATGAAGCCGTTCTCGAATTTGGCTTGCATACCATGCCCACAAATTCACCTACAACAGTTTATCAACGTAGAAACAAACAATACGTTAGTTACTGCAGTAACAAAAGCACCAACCAAAAGATAACGATGATAAAGAGTATTACAGATTACCGTCTACGACCACGCCGCTTGCCACCGCTTGGTGTGAATTGATTGGGAGGTTGCCGCTTCCTTAGAGGATTTCGTCGTGCGCCATGTGTTTGGGGAGAATTAGGAGCATCCGACGGCTGTTCCTCATCAGCATCTTCGGGATTTGGCTCTTCTTGTACTTGTTGTGGCTCGGCGATTCGAATTCCCCTACTTACAGTTTGTTTTCGCCTTAAACCTATTGGCGGCACGTTGGCTCTCAAATAGGCATCAACCTGTGGACCTTCACCTAAATCCTCCAATGTACGACGGCACGGGGCTAACATCTCCCGGATTACCGCCTTGAAGTTGTCGGGTATCCTAGTCTTTAGGACGCGAGCAGCTGTTCGAACAACCTCCCATGCGTTGTCAATCTACAGTTGGTGAAAAATTCCAATTTAAACATCATTCATAATTAGTTTACATCAATTAAATACAGTACATGCGTACAAACTATATGAAATTTTACTGACTGTTTTTCGATATGTCTCAGCCCTTGGTTGGTACATCAGCTGGGAGGAGGAATATGCTGGAGGTGGTTTTACCTGGGTTGGGAGAATCGGCAGTTGCACACCAGCTGGTACGGCGGCCGTTGGAGAAACGTACAACCGGGTTATTCGCTTGTACCACATCATGTATGCCTGCTGGAGGGAGCCATCGTATGGTATCGCGATGTACATCAAATTCGGTGTTATTTGCCGCCGCATGGTGTTCCAGTTGGCTACATGGTAACGATGATAATCAGCCCAATCGAAGTTGGGCACCCGTCCCGTTCCCCTGACCTCGTGCAACTTTTTATCGTAAGACCTGACATCGGGAATCTTCTGTTGATATCCGAATTGCCGCAAGACCCTGTCAGGATACTGGAACTCCACAACTCCAAAGTTCACAAGAGGTGCAGCCGTCAACCAAAGGGATCTGTCTAGGCAGACTGGAGGAACGTGTTGCAACCTGTCGGCCGAGTACGGTTCCCAGTTGATGAACTCGTCCCGCAGGTTGTCCAACTCATCTCTGTAGTAGGTTAGTGATTGGCGTGGGTTATCGGCCCACGTGTGTCGGCCGGCCCAATATGCTCCTAGAGGAGGTAACAACTCTGCTGCACCCGGGTCGGCCAAAAATTCCGGTGTAAGCTGAATAATACGGGGACGTCCGATGTGGATGCGTTCCCAACTCCATATCTGCATCAGCACCATTGGGCCACCCATCTGTACGCCACCTAAAGAACATGTGCACAAATTCCTGTATAGTAGCGCCAGTGCCGCACTCCCCCAACTAAAGCGACCCGCATACCGGAAATCCTCCAACAACCGTAGGTACATCAGCGGCACGGTTGATCCGGATGAGTTCGGGAAGATAAGTCCCCCTATCAAACTAAAAATGTATGCACGTGCATAGTACGTCAGATCTTCCACATCCGACTCGGCGTTCAAATATCCCTCCTCGAACTGAAATTTTAACCAGGTGATGTAAAGTGATTTACCATCGAAAGCGTCATCCATCACATCTTTCTTCGCTTTATCTTTCGCAGCTTCTATTTGTTCATTCAATACATCTTCATCAGAATCTGCGGGGGCATTTTCGCGGATATCTTTTTCGGCGGCCTCTTTCCTTTGGAGAACTACCAACTGCAGGTCGATACCGAGTAAGTCCCGAACAACTTCAACTCGATCGAAGTCCATGTTCCCCGTCACGGCAAACCCATCGACTGGTAGTCCTGTTATCATTGCCACATCCTGTAGGGTCACAGTCATCTCACCCACAGGTAGGTGGAATGTGTGGGTCTCCGGCCTCCATCGCTCGACTAGAGCTGTAAGGAGTGGCCGATCTAGCTTCACAGAGTGAATGAATCTTGTTCCGTTGAAACCGGCCTCTGCCACATACGGCGTGATACGGTCATCCCAAGGAAGAACTGTGTGCTTCCGAAAATTACATTTTTTTATCGAACCCATTCCACACGGCTGCCGATCGGTGTTTGGGTTGCAGGGTGAGTACGCTTGTGTCCATGGGTCCGGGTGATGTAACCGAGGACGACAGACCTGCCTCAGCCGATGTGGATTGACGGCCACCAACCTACACAAATAAATATAACAAATGTTATTATTGAGATAATGTTACATGTTTGTATTTAAAACCAATAATAGTAATCGATCATACCTCAGTAGTTGGTGCGCCACTAGTGTAACCGGACGGGCTTCTCGGTTGCCTTGTTCTAGCCATTTAGCTATCTGACAAAAAAAATTAAAATGTTGTTGATAATGATGACAACAAAATAAACATACAGAGATTATACTGAAAAACGCACGAATGAAAACCAAAAAATCTATAAAACTTGCCGACTAGGTCGGATTCACGTAGGGCAAGCAACCCCAACTTGTACAAGTGAGTTTTGACTCATGGTTTGCGAGATACGACCGTATACCGCTTTATTAGTTTTTTCCAACCTTCAACCGATACGCGGCCGTATCTCTCGGACTGTGAGTCGAAATTCACTTCTACAACTTCGGGTCACTTCTCATAGGGAACACCAACCAACTCGCCAAGTTTCGTATTTTTTGGAGGTGGTTTGAAGTGTTTTCTAATCGGCCGGTTTTTAAAAAATTCTAAGTCAAAAACTTCTTATTTGAGGAATTGACGCAATACCACGCAAACGGCATCCGAAAATTATAAAACTTTCCGTCTAGGTGGAATTCACATAGGGCAATCCACCCGAACTTGTAGAAGCGAGTTTCGAGTCACGGTTCGCGAGATACGGCCGTCTACCGCTTTACTTGGTTTTTTTCCAACCGTAAGCGATACGCGTCTGTATCTCACGAACTGTGAGTCAAAACTCACTTCTACAAGTTGGTTTGGCTTCTCGTAGGTGACACCAACCAAATTGCCAAGTTTCGTATTTTTTGGAGGTCATTTGAAGGGTTTTCTAACCTACCCGCACTTAGAAAATTCTAAGTCGAAAACTTATAATGCGAGGAAGTTGAGAAAACCGCACAAACGGCATCCGAAAATTTTAAAACTTTTCGAGTTGGTTGGGTTCACATAGGGCAAGCCACCCGAACTTGTAGAAGCGAGTTTCGACTCACGGTTTGCGAGATACGACCGTATACCGCTTTATAATAGTTTTTTTCAACCGAAAGCGATACGCGACCGTATCTCTCAAACCGTGAGTCAAAACTCACTTCTACAAGTTCGGGTGGCTTTTCCTTGGGGACACCAACCAGCCCACAAAGTTTCGTATTTTTTGAAGGTCGTTTGAAGGGTTTTATAATCTACCCGCACTTAGAAAATGCTAAAACTTGTAATGCGAGGAAGTTGAGAAAACCGCGCAAATGGCATCCGAAAATTATAAAACTTTTCGACTTGGTCGGATTTACGTAGGGCAAGCCACCCGAACTTGTAGAAGCGAGTTTCGAGTCACGGTTTGCGAGATACGGCCGTCTACCGCTTTACTCGGTTTTTTCCCAACTGTAAGTGATACGCGGCCGTATCTCTCGAACCGTGAGTCGAAACTCATTTCTACAAGTTGGTTTGGCTTCTCGTAGGTGACCAACCAACTCGCACGGTTTCGTATTTTTTGGAGGTCGTTTGAAGGGTTTTCTAATCTAATCTAACCGCACTTACAAAATTCTAAGTCTAAAACTTGTAATGCGAGGAAGTTGAGAAAACCGCACAAACGACATCCGAAAATTTTAAAACATTCCGACTTGGTCGCATTCACGTAGGGCAAGCCACCCGAACTTGTAGAAGCAAGTTTCGAGTCACGGTTTGCGATATACGGCCGTGCACCGCTATACTTGGTTTTTTCCAACCGAAAGCGATACGTGGCCGTATCTCTCGAACCGTGAGTCGAAACTCGCTTCTACAAGTTGGTGTGGCTTGTACTACGTGAGACGAATCTACTCGGAAAGTTTCGTATTTTTTTACGGTCGTTTGCAGGGTTTTCAACCATAACCGCACTGAAAAGTTTCTAACTAATTTCGTATATACAATTCTAATTCTACAAGTTACTAATGCAAGCAACATAATTCGGCAATTGAATATACTTGAGGTCAACCCGATTCTACATCTAAAATCTACTACCGCATTTAAATTTTTCCAAATTTCTAAATAAATTACTACACACAAATTCAATCAAAAAATTCCAAATGTAGATTATTGGGGTAAAGAAATAGTGTATACCTTATGGAATAGGTCGAAATCAAGCCAAGCAAATGGTTTTGGAAGAGAACTAGGGTTCCGAATTCGTGTAGAAGAGGGGAAGAGAAGCTAGGGTTTCGATCGTCGGAGTTCGAGGGTTTCGATCTTCGGAGTGGGGAGAGAAGAGGGAGAGCGGATGTGTCGATCGTCGGAGCTAGGGTTTTAGGGTTTTTTTTTCGTCATTGGGTTTGGGTTCGTCGTTGGAGCTAGGAGAGAAGAAGAAGACGAACTGTATGTCAACAAAAATGAAAAAAGATAGCCTTAACCCGTTCTTCCCAATAACGGGTTAAGGCTTTTTTTTTTTAATAAAATTTTGCCTTAACCCATTCTTCCCAACGACGGGTTAAGGCAAGATTTGATCCAAAAAAATCTAGACCGTTGGATCTTTGATCCAATGGTCCAGATCGAAGTTCGCACGGGTCCGTGCGAACCGACCCGTTCCAGCCCGTTTGCAACCGAAGATCACTCTTACTTATAATACAGTTATACATATATACACATTTACTTAACTCTTATTATTTATACTTGCCTCTATATCTAGAACATATGTGTTATTATTTATTTTATTTTATTTTTCAACATATATTACTGGTTACTATTAACCATTTTTGCTATCCTAATATTATCATTTTTATACTTTATCTTTACATATGTTAGTACTACAATTTCTTTTTGTTTTCTATATTATTACTTACTTATCTTCTGTTTGTTTGTACTAATATAATATAATTTTTATTATTTATACTTTATTTACTATCTACATTTTATTTCTATACAATTAATATTATATATTATTTCAACAATATATTATTACTTTTACTACTATTATATTTTGTTTTACCACTCTAATTACTTGTAATTTTCATATTGTTGTAATATTTGTTTTATCATATAGTTTTTACGCTCTTTACGTATAAAACATTATATGTTGATTTTCTTACTATACTTGATAACTTGTAACTATTTTGATATATACTAATCATTATTCTATAAAATTATTATATAACTTTTACAAAAGGAATTTTTATAATATTATTTTATATAAATCATTATTTTCTATTATACTTATCTTATAATTTTTATACTTTCAACTCATATATTTTTCATATTTTTATCCCATAGTCTTCTCTTAAATTATTATTTATTTTATCTCGTAATATAATCCTAGTTTAGTTTACGATTTTAATCATTCTATTCTTCATGTTTTCTTTTAATTAACTTCCATTTCCTTTAATTTTTCAAATTCTTACGAGTTACTACTAACCACTTTTCAAACATTATACCCTTCTCAATTATTTATCAGCATGTTTTATATTTTGATTGTTACCACTGAATCTGGTGTGGGGGCAAACAGATAGTATTTGTGGATTCTTAGGGGAACCGAATAATCCAACCTTAACTTCTTCCGCCGGGGTTTGACCGCTGACTCTCGCCGTTCACCTGCAAAAGTGCGAGACACCGGGGTTGATCCCGGCGACGCACCCTCTGATGCTCAAGTCAGTAATCAGGAAGATAATGAGAGAGCGTAAATTGGCAAAAGATTGATTACCTCTTAATGGTGGTGGATGGGGGGTATTTATAGCCGCCTTTGGGATCAGATTAGGAATGTAATCCCTAGGATTAGATTAGGAATGTAATTCCTAATTCCCAGTGAGAGGATAGATACGAATCAGGGTCGTTGATTAGGATTAATCAGAAACCCTAATTCTATCCTGCTGGACCGGGTTTGCTGCGGGTTGAATCCCGCACCCAGTTGGGATGGATCCGTTTGTGGGTTACTGGGCTTTTGGTAAGAAGACCCAGTACCCACTTCAGACCCGTTTGTAAGTGAAATTACCATGTTACCCCCAGGCTTTAAGATTCGTGCCCGATTTGGAAGGTTCTGATTTAACCCTAATTTTAGCCATATCACGAGCCCCTCACTCCCGAAGACTGAGTTTTATCAGCCTTTGAGGAGTAGATTTACTATTTTAATGGCTTACAGAGTTGTATCGGAGTCCACGCAAGGGGTGTCAAATCTTTATATGAGAAGTTGTGGTAATTTCCGAGTTAGTAGTGCTCTTTATTCGATGGTTACCTATCTCTGCGGAGCGATGATCTGTAGTTCGGGGGTCTCGAGTAACTGCTCTAGGCGGTTATTGCTTACCCAGGGGTTCATGAGCGTCCCCCTGAGCTTATAATCACCGCTGAATCTCTTAATCGATCTCCCCCATTTTTTAACCATTTTTCGCGAAGCTTAGGTAGATGATTTGACGTTGTTTCCTCCATTTCATGACCCATATGCTTCGGCTTCGTTTCCGACTCCTCCGAACCCTTGCCCCGAAGGGGGCCGAGGTCCCTGGGAGTTCGGCACATAATTCCGAAGTGCGTAGATACTTCGGCCGGCCAGTAGGTGCGAAGAGGGTGTTCGGCGGACTTTTGCCGAAGTCGGGGCGACTTTCTTCATGTAAGAGGGTCGGCGGCAAGAACGCTCGGCAACATGTGCCGAGGTCCAATTTTTTTCATGTAACATGGTCGGTGGCAAGAACGTTCGGCAGCACGTGCCGAGGTTCAATTTTTTCTATGTAACAATTTTTTCCATGTAACATGGTCGGTGGCAAGAACGCTTGGCAGCATGTTCAAAGGTTCAATTTTTTCCATGTGACAATTTTTTCCATGTAACATGGTCGGTAGCAAGAACGCTCGGCAGCATGTGCCGAGGTTCAATTTTTTCCATGTTACATGGTCGGTGGCAAGAACGCTCGGCAGCATGTGCCGAGGTTCAATTTTTTACATGTTACATGGTCAGTGGTAAGAACGCTCGTCAGCATGTGCTGAGGTTCAATTTTTTACATGTTACATGGTCGGTGGTAAGAACGCTCGTCAGCATGTGCCGAGGTTCAATTTTTTCCATGTAACAATTTTTTTCCATGTAACATGGTCGGTGGCAAGAACGCTCGGCAGCATGTGCCGAGGTTCAATTTTTTCCATGTAACATTTTTTTCCATGTAACATGGTCGGTGGTAAGAACGCTCGGCAGCATGTGCCGAGGTTCAATTTTTTCCATGTAACAATTTTTTCCAGGTAACATGGTCGGTGGCAAGAACGCTCGGCAGCATGTGCCGAGGTTCAATTTTTTCCATGTAACATGGTCGATGGCAAGAACGTTCGGCAGCATGTCCCGAGGTCTTGGGTTGTGATTTTTGGCAACATAGGAAACGTCAGGCTGAGTTGAACTTCTGACAAATGTGACAGCAATTAATGCGATAGCTGCTGATCTTCTAACAACTCTGACAGATGTGACAGCCATTAATGCGATAGTACAACTAGGTGCGGTAAATAATGTGACGGTTCAGCTCATTTTGTCGCCTTGTGTAAATGGGCTGGCTCTGTGGGCCCATTAACCTCGTTTCGTGTGCCAAGCTCTATAAAACTTCACCCCCCTTCTCATTTTTCACTTCTCCAAACTTTTACTCAGGCGGTGAATTTGCGCTAGTGAGAGCTCACGGTGATCATCCATCGCTTTCCGGTGAAAATTCCGACCGCACACATCACTTCAAGGTAATTTATACTTAGTCATTTTTCAAGTATAAATATGTCTCTTTCTCCTATCTCCGAGCCCTCCCCTTCTGCCGCCGAAGTCCCTTCTCCGAGTCGCCAAGATAAAGGCAAGAAGGTATCCGGTCGAGACAGTATAGTGGAGGATCCGAAGCGCATGGGGCTGTTTGGCAGGTATCTAGGGCCACTGACCAGGCTTCAGCAGGTTCGAGAGCTTCCTGAGCAGCATGCCGAGCGCATCATCCATGGGAGGGGGAGAGCCTTCGAGGAGAATGAGCCAGGGGAGACCTCCGAGGCCGATGAAACGATCTCTATCCTCAGCCTGGGGGATTTGGCAGTGATCCAGAGTTGCTTCCAAATTTTAGAGGAGTACGGGGTTAGGGCAAATTCGCTGATGCCAGTAAACATGTGTTTTTGGCCGGTCGATGCCTTCATCGCCGGTGCTCAGCTACCTCTCCACCCGTTTGCGACCCAAGTGCTTAGATGGTTTGGGGTTAGCCCCATTCAGCTGATACCGAACGCGTGGAGAGTAATCAATGGGTTCGTACTCCACTGCCAAATAGATGGGATTGAGCCAGAGCTGAGGGTACGCCAAACTATCTACCGGCTTCATCAGCAGAACCGGTCGGAGTTCCGGTACTACCTAGCTCCGAGGCACGGAGGTCGGCTCGTCGTCTGCTCCGAATCCATCAAGCACTGGCGAGATAAGTACCTTATAGTGCAGAGCGCAGAGGCGTGGCCCATACCCACTAGTTTCATGGAGGAGGTGTCGATGCGAGTGAAGGAGTCACCGATGCTTCACCCTCAAGAAGAGGAGGTAGTGCAGACTCTTCTAGACCGCTCGAAGTACGATTGGAGAGAGCTGACCGAAGACATTTTCTTCAGGGGAGGGCTCAGTCGCATAGATCCTAATATGCGGCTCTTTCTACGTTCTCATTCAATTTTTTTTTAACTTTGCTTATTCCAACTTGTGATTTTATCCAGCTTCTTATTTGATGCAGAGGCAATGGATTTCGACGCGGTGATGGTGCAGAGGGCCGCCCTCGAAAGTAAGGCACCGAAGAAGCGCAAGAGGGTCTCCACCAAGCTACCGCCGCGAAGGCTCCAAGGGTCGCGAGCGTGGTCGAAGGGGTGGAGGCTCCGGTAGTGGTTACCTCAACTCCAGGAGTAGCCTCGGCAATGATCGAGGTGGGCGACTTCCCGATCTCCTCAGCCATTGGGATGGAGACGCCCCCGCTGACGGTGACGGCCGAGGAGCTCCTCACGGAGGAGCACAAGAAGATCCACATTCCGGACTGGCAGGTTTGGAAGCATGATGGGTTCCTCGGGGACTCCCTAGCGAGTATGCAGGTGGTGAAGCACCTGGCGATGCCGAAGGACCGGGCCACCATGGATGCTGGCCAGGCAGGCGACGATACCATCGAGATTGCTCGCTCGGCGGTATCGGTGAGTGTCGGATTTTTACTCTTGTTGGTTACTTTCGTATTTGATTTTCTAACTCTTTGCATTTTTTGTTTGGTCGCAGATCCTTGTCCACTTCGGTCATCATTCAGAAAGGATGACGGAGTTGGAGAAAGAGTTGAAGCAGGAGAACGATTGGGCTCCAGCCGAAAAGGATCGAATTGGCACCGAGCTCGACAAGCTCAAGGTCGAGTATGAGGGGAGGACGACGAGGCTCGAGTACCTCGAGGGGCTGATCGCGAAGCTTGAGGGTGACCTTCTTCGGTAGAAGGAGGAGACGGCCAAGCAGCTGGCCGAGGCGGAGGAGGCCAAGGCTGCTGCCGTGAAGGAAGCCGAGGTGGGCACCATGGCGAAGGCGCAAGGCTTCCTCACCCAAAACATGGCCAAGGCCTACGCCAAAGCCCTCACTCAGGTGTCGAAGCGATACCCTGAGGTGGACTGCTCGGGGTGGAGGCTCTTCCCTGGCCAAGTCGAAGGCTTCGACCCAGAGTCAGAGGAGGAGGACGGCGATGATGAAGAAGACCGCGAGGTCGAGGTCGTCGGCGAGGCGCCGGTTACTGAGGTGACCCCGCTGGCGAATGTGTCCCCTTCGGGAGGATCTGTCCCCGCCCAATCTTGACGCCCCGGGAAAGAGGTCGTCCCCTGATTTATTCTCCTTTTTCTTCTCTTTTTCCTTTTTCTTTTGAGCTATCTTGTATTGCCTAATTGCGGACTGGCCACCGCACTTTTGTGATGAATGAAAGAAACTTTTGAGCTCGACCCCGTGTCTCTTTTGAATAACCCTTTTTTTAAATGTTTGCTTGAAATTTGACTAAGTGTTTAGACAAAGAACTTTTGCCTTAGGTGTATGTAGCTTTTGTTCAGGGGCCGGATGAGGAGTAAACTTGTGACTATTTACTGAGCCCCGTTATTTGCTTTGATATTTTCAGCTTGCCGAGGTGACCCACTCAGCCGAACCTACTCGCTCTGGGGAGGAGTCTTGTTCCGAGGCTAGCTTAGGGGCGACGAGGCTGTGTTTGGCCAAGTGCCGAGAGCGCCTTTATGAAGTCGAGTTGGGGTTGCGCAGGGCTGGGAGCGAGCGGAACCACTTGCAGGTGATCTTGAGCCGACGGGACATCGAGATTCGGCGACTAGAGGGTCGGCTCGCTGAGATTCCTCCCGTAGACGAGGAGGATGGCTCGTTGACAGCCTTCACTAATGGGCTAAGGTTGAAGTGTCTCCAACTCTCTCTGTCGAAGATGACAGCGGAGAGGGATGATATGCTCACCGAAGTTCACCACTTGCAGATTGTGGTGGCTGAACTTCTGGCGGAGGAAGAGGAGCTGACCAAGGCAGTGGGCAGGCTGATGACCGAACGTGACGAGTTGACACGGAGGTCGATGTGTTGAAAAGAGCCACAGTGGACAGGGGCATCGAAGTCACCCACCTTCGCCAAATTATCGCCAGTCGCCCTAGCATTCCGAGCTCCGTCGTACCTCCTCGCTTCGAGGTAGACGTAGGAGACGACTCTCTGAAGCAAAGGATTGCTGAGCTGGAGGTTGAAGTGGCTCGCCTAAAGCCGTACTCGGGGCCAATTAATGTCAGGAGCACTTCCTGCACTCGCAAGGAAAGCGAGCGAGGCATTTCATTATACGAGCTCGCGACACGTTCGCCCATAGGGCGACCAAGTCCGGGTGATGCCCAGAGCGGCGTGGCAATTTCATCGAGCGGGGCGTCTGTCGGCACATCTGTTAGGAGCAGCGCCGAAGACACATCTCAATCACTTGCTTATGGACGAGCACCGGGGTCAAGCATCGCCGCCCTTAAGGGGCATTGAAGCGAAACATCCCTGCGCCGAGGAAACGTTGAAGATTTTTTGTTTTTCAAGTTTCGCATTTCGTCTAAGTGTAACGAGTCAGCATTGTAGTTTTTGCTTTTGGAAGTCTTGTAGCTCAGTTGTAAAGAAGATGTCACTTTGTATTGTCTCCCCACACTTAATCGAAATGATGTTCGTTTTTTTTTTGTTTGTTTTTTTGTTTTTGGACTTGCATTGTAGTTGCCTTGTGTTATTGTATTACTCGTAATTATCTTTTGCGTGCCGAGATCCAGAGCTAGATTTTTGCTCGTTTGGTCGTCGGTGCCAAGAGTGTTCGGCAAAGCGTGCCGAGGTCCTAGAGCAAGATTTTTGCTTGTTTGGGCATCGGTGCCAAGAGCGCTCGACTAGGCGTGCCGAGGTCCAGAGCAAGGTTTTTGCTTGTTTGGGCGTCGGTGCCAAGAGCGCTCGACAAGGCATGCCGAGCACCGCTTTGAACCTCTTGGCTCATGAATTTATGGGAGTGAGTTTCTTGCAGTGGAGAGCCGCCTTTTGGAGGATTACTTCAACTTTAAACGAACCATAAGAACCAGAGGTTAGCTCCTCAGAGTCCTGAGCATTGGTCGACAATATACGAGACTCTAGAGGTGATTTCATAGTCCAGTATTTGATCAAGGACTAGGTCTGTCGTGGACCTTCGGCTTCGCCTTGTGAAAAAACTGAGGACTGTTCAGGATGGGAATTCACTGAAGCCTCTAACAAGTTCATGTTGGAAGCTGATATCTTCTGTTGAGGAAACACGAACAATATAGCAAATTCATATCAATGACCTTCCAACCGCGAGGATCAAGAGATGCAGTGTACCAAGACTAGCCTACGAATGGTAGATCTAGCATCAGCTTCTCCCATGTTTAGTCTAGTTGTAGGAATCTCGCGCGCGGCGGTGAAGCGAGAGTATGTTTCAACGATTGTGGAAGCAATTCCGAATGGCAAACCACTTCTAGCTCGCTTAAGAGCGAGCTTGCGAAGCGCAGTCAAGCCAAGTGTTGGACTCCGAACTCGTCGTTTGAGTATGTTTCTTTAATATCCCGGACGGATATTACCATATATAAATTATTATTTTATTATTATTTTATTATTATTTTGTTTTAATTCCAAAATTAGAATATTTTGGTGATTTTCAACCGGTCTATTCATAGACATCATCTGTACCCAGATATCAGTCAGTATACATCCGTATTGTATCAAATTGATACCGTGATCTTCCGAACTGATAATAAAATTTATTTTATTATTGTTTCCGAGATTTAATTATTTTTATACGGATTATGTAAAGATTTTCGGTATACAGACATATGCGCGCACGTACGAGTAGTATGTCGATTAATACATTATACAAATTGTGTGTTGTGTATTTTTGGACAACACTTGTTTTGTTATGACAAACCTATTAGATTGTTAGAGTTTTATAAGCATTTAACTTAGACTAATTGTGCATGAGAGAATTAGGAGAAATTCTTCTAGAACTAATTCTCCACCACACCACACCTCCACCACATACTACCTCCACCACTTCCCCCTTCCTATAGGTATGGCCGGCCCCCCCAAATTGGGGAAGGGTTTATGTGCAAATTTGTGTGTGCACATTTGCATTTCCCACCCTTCTCTTCTCCTACAAATACCCTTTTTCTCCTCCTTCTCTCATTTTTAGAAAACAAAAAGAAAGAAAGAAAGAAAGGAAAAGAAAGAGAGACCACAATACTAACTTGAGAGTTTTCTTGTAGGTTTAGCAGAGATTTCTAAAAGCTAGGGGAAGGAGAAGTTTACTAGCAAGTTCTTCCTACAAGTAAAATAAGGTGGGGGTTTCTCCATATTTGGTTGTTTGTTTGTTTGTTTGTTTGTTTGTTTGTTTATTTGAATGGTGTTTTGATGATTCTTCTTCTTCTTACCCTCCTTGTTTATTTTTCTTTTTGGTATGGATGGTTTGAAGTAGTATGGTTGTAGGAGTTCTTATTTTGAATGTTGTTAGTAAAAGAACTAACTACTTGGACAAAAATGACACATGCATATGAACTTTTACATACAACCACTTAAGGTTGTAGGACTTGAATGTGGACTATACATAAAGCATATGAACCATTTTATACAACCATTTTGGTTGTAGGACTTGTATTAAACTTGGACTAAAAAGATAAGCATATGGTTGGACCAAATAAAGAGATCTTTTCTTTTATAAACACTAGTTGTAGAATAAATAAAAAGATCTTTTCTTTTATAATCACTAGTTGTAGAATAAATAAAAAGATCTTTTCTTTTATAAACACTAGTGATAATAAATCAATACTAATAAAGACTAGTAGACAATTAAGTAGTAGCATGTTAAAATAAAGTAGTAGTGGTATGTTGATAAAATATAGTAGTAGTAGTAGTAGATAGTTGTATGTTATGTTCTTGGTTAAAATGAAATAGTAGTAGTAGTAGATAGTTGGATGTTATGTTCTTGGTTAAAATAGAGTAGTAGTAGTAGATAGTTGTAGATGGTTATTTTATGTTCATAAAGCAAATACCATGCTAAGATTATATTAGATTAATTTATTTGTATTTAGAATGTTGTAGGATTCATTCTAAAAATACCTACCATGCTTAGATTAATTTATTTGTGTTTAGAATGTTGTAGGATTCATTCTAAAAAATACCTACCATGCTTAGATTAATTTATTTGTATTTAGAATGTTGTAGGATCCATTCTAAAATACCTACCATGCTTAGATTAATTTATTTGTGTTTAGAATGTTGTAGGACTTCTTCAAAAAATACCTAGCATGTTTAAAGATGCTTAGAATATTGTAGGATTTCTTCTAAAAATACCTAGCATGTTTAATGATGCTTAGAATTTTGTAAGATTTCTTCTAAAAATACCTAGCATGTTTAATGATGCTTAGAATGTTGTAGGACTTCTTCTAAAAATACCTAGCATGTTTAATGATGCTTAGAATGTTGTAGGATCCATTCTAAAATACCCTATCATGTTTAGGAAGGTTATTTATGCTTGGAATATTGTAGGATTAATTCTAAAAATTGCCTACCATGTGTAGGAATGATATACATGTTGTAGGTTTCATGCCAAAATAGTCTATCATGTTTAAGAACGACATACATGCTTAGAATGTGGTAGGATCCATGATAAAATTACTTACCATGATAGAAGTATATGTATATATATATATACTTAGGAATGATGTATGCTTATACTACTAGTTACCCATGCTTAGTAAGACATTCATGCTTAGTAGTTATTCATACTTAATAAAGATTCATGCTTGGATGATAGTGGGAAAGTAGTATACCATGCTAGTTTCATTTATCTATGCCTAGATAGTTGTAGGAAAGTGGATATCATGATATATAAATTTATCCATGCTTACATGCTTATAGGAAAGTTGTACACCATGCCATATGTTAGTGTTAAAGTAGCATGCCATGTCTAGGAATGAGGTATACCATGTTAAAGTCTAAATATATGCTTAGAATGTTGTAGGGTTAATGTTAGGATACCTACTATGTCTTGGAATGTTGCATGTTCATACTAAGTTATATATCCATGCTTGGGTTGTGGTGGTTAGTCATGATAAGTAGTAAGCTTTCACGCTCAAGTTATAACCTATGCTTGACTATAGTGGACTTCATGTCTAGGTCGTAGCGATTTTCATGCTTAAGCTCGATACAAGCACAAGCTTAATCATATTCGTACTTAGGAGTATCATGGTGAGTGGTTGTGTTATATGATTAGATTGTCGTAGGAAGATGCTTGCAATTGTGTGCCATACTTAAGGCATTATAGGTCGAAGTAATAAGATTGGGAAGACCACTAGTAATAGTTAGTTGATAAAGGCCGTTATGTCGCCTTCGGATTCTTCTTTAGTAGAATACCGACCATAGAATATTAGTAGACTCTTCTGTTGCTTCTAATAATAGGAGATCAAGTTTGCTAGTAGCACGTTTGGTTGCTTTTAAGATTGATTACCTGTATGATTGTTTGCATATGATTGTGCTCGTACGTGGCTCGACTGGCCCGTACGTAGCTGTGGGTCTCATACGTAGCTTATTTGGCTCGTATGTAGGTTGTTGTCTCGTACGCGGCTCGACCGGCCCGTGCGTAGCAGTTGGTCTCATACGCGGCTTATTTGGCTGGTATGTACGCGGTTATCTCCTACGGGGCCGCCTGGCTCGTAGGTAGTTATTGTTCATACGTAGCTTATCGGGCTCGTATGTGGTTGTTACTCGTGTATAGCTTGTTAGCTAGTACACAGTTCGTTGTGCTCGTCTAGGGTGATATTACCACCCTAAGGGCTATCGACCATCAAGACATAGGGTAGCGGCTTGCATGTATATTCGCACGGTCGAAGTCTTGGATCGATGAGCCACGAACCGGATCCTGAGGGGTTCTGGTAAGTCTAGGTTGAGCAGCCTAGTAGAGTTGTCTTGCGAAGCCTAATTTAAGGCCTAACATGTTATGTTATAATATTATCGTCCCTAGGATAGTCAAGTCAGGGACATCATTAGGGTAGTGACTTATAAAGGTCATTTTGCTCAGACCCTTGCCGAAGAGAGAGGAGTTGGTTGTAGGGGGCACCTTACGACCAACTTGTCCCTTGAGGGAGGCCTTAGGTGGTGACATTGGGTTGTACCTTCCCGTCAAAGGGATACGTACGGTGGCGTCTCACAAGTTGGGAGCACGGGTTGCGTATCTCGCTCTGTTAATTCTTAAAATACCGTGGCTGGGGTGCCACAGGATGCATGGTGCAGTCCTGCGCTTGCTAGACCCCAGAGGGTGCCACAGGGTAGGCTTCGCGCTGTCCTGCGCTTGCGAAACCCTATAGTTTGATTTTGAAACGATGCCCGATATACTGGGATAGAGTGAGGTCCGGCGTGCCGGGTAGTAGTGGAAAACGGAGACACCATAAGCAGACTGCGTAGGGGGACTTGACCCCTTCTGCAACCTCACAGAGTTATGGAGTATTGTCAGGAACAGGTTGTGTACAATTAGAATTCGTAACGTGGGTTCAAATCCCTATATATGGAGAAACGGCTTGAGATGGGGTCGCATGTAGTATGGGATGCATGTTGACTTCGGAGACTTGCTGACATTAGAATAGGAAGCGTCCTAGTTCTACCTTCCCGTCAAAGGGATACGTACGGTGCCGTCTCACAAGTTGAGGACACGGGTTGCGTATCTCGCGCTGTTAATTCCTGAACTACCGTGGCTGGGGTGCCACAGGATGCATTGTGCAGTCCTGCGCTTGCTAGACCCCAGAGGGTGCCACAGGGTGGGCTTCGTGCTGCCCTGCGCTTGCGAAACCCTATAGTTTGATTTTGGAATGAGGCCCAATACATTGGGATTGAGAGACGTCCGGTTAGCCGGGTCGCAGTGGCGAACATAGACACCACTGGCGAACTGTATTAGTGGGACTTGACCACGTCTGCAACCTCATTAGCCACGTGTAGATGTCAGGAACAGGTTGTGTACAATTAGAACTCATAATGCGGGTTCAAATCCCTATATATGAAGAAACGGTTTGAGATGGGGTACATGTAGTATGGGCTGCATGTTGCTTTCAGAAACTTGCTAACGTTAGAATAGGAAGTATCCTAGTTTTATTTAAATATCGCATTAGAGTCTAGTCATAGCACTCATGAACACTTAAACTACACCAACACCATTGCTATATATTGTATGTTGTTTGGGAGATTCGCTGCTATATGATCAGCCTTTAAGCGTCAGTGAATACTGACGTCCCCACTTCCATAGGTACTGGATCGTCGAAGTACAAATGCGAGATTCAGGAGGACTCAAGGCAAGGAAAGCAAGGAGTCAGTGTTATGTTTAGTTCCGCTGCAATATATGTACTGATTATCTATTAGTTGAGAAGTATTCAAGTGAGAGTTACCAAGTGTTGTTCTTCATTCCTTGTACTCTGATGTAAGATGTTGAAGGTTGTAATACTTGGAAATGTAAAGGTGATATTGTAACTCTATTGTAATGTATTGCAATTGTACACTGTTCAGACTTGTAATACATTGGGTATTGAATAAAAAGTTTTAAATTCTCCTGTTTTTCTGTGTATTGTGACTAATTGAAGAAAAGATCTTGGCTCATGTCACGGTTTCCCAGAATATGAAAATCGGGGCGCTACAGTTTCAACGGTTGTGGGAGCAATTCTGAATGGCAAACCACTTCTAGCTCGCTTAAGAGCGAGCTTGTGATGCGGAGTCGAGCCAAGTGTTGGACTTCGAACTCGTCGTTTGGGTATGTTTCAATGGTTGTGGGAGCAATTCCGAATGGCGAACCACTTCTAGCTCGCTTAAGAGCGAGCTTGTGAAATGGAATCGAGCCAAGTGTTGGACTCCGAACTCGTCGTTTGGGTATGTTTCAACGGTTGTGGGAGCAATTCCGAATGGCGAACCACTTCTAGCTCGCTTAAGAGCGAGCTTGCGAAGCGGAGTCGAGCCAAGTGTTGGACTTCGAACTCGTTGTTAGAGTATAAAAAAGGTAAAAACAGAGAGATACAAGCAATTCACAAGATATGAAGAAAAATGTTCTTTATTGAAAACTAATAGTCGGCTGCTTCTAAGTTGCGAGCCGTTATTACATTGGAGAAATAAAGAAGCAAAAGTAAAATACAAGTGAAGGGAAAGGAACGGTTCGACATCTGAAGGTACTCAGAGAGGCTTTCATGCACTCTCTTGGTACTTCAAGAGATGGTCGGCATTCCAAGTCTTGGGGATCTCTCTTCCTTCAAGGTCTTCTAGACGGTATGTCCCGGGCCGAACCACTTTGGTGATCTTGAAGGGTCCTTCCCAATTTGGGGATAGCTTGTTCTTCTGACTGGGAAATGAGATAGCTAACTTTCTGTGGACCAATTCCCCTTCTTTGAGGTCGGTGGGACGGACCCTCTTGTTGTAGGCCAGCTCGATCTTCTTTCGGTAGCTTTGTTGGCGAATCGAGGCCCTTTCACGGAGCTCATCAATCAAATCTAAATTCGCCCGAAGCTCCCTGGTATTCCGCTCTTCTTCATTGGCAATGAGGTGAGGAGAGGGTACACTGACTTCCAAGGGGATCACAGCTTCAGACCCATAGGTGAGATTAAATGGCGACTCTCCTGTAGGGGTCCGTTTTGTAGTGCGGTAATTCCATAGTACGTTAGGGAGCTGATCAATCCATAAGCCTTTAGCGGACTTATCCAGCCTCTTCTTAATACCGGAGAGGATTTGTCGGTTGGCATTTTCTACTTAACCTATTTGACTGTGGGTGGAAGATGGAGAAGAAGCATTGTTGGATGGCGAGGTCTTCACATAGAGCTCGGAATGCGGTCCATGTAAATTGTGTTCCATTGTCTGTTATAAGGACTCGAGGGACGCCGAACCTGCAGATGATGCTTTTCCAGAAGAATTGAAGTACTTTGTTCTCGGTGATTGTAGCCAAGGGCTCGGCCTCTATCCACTTTGAAAAGTAGTCGATTGCCACGACTAAGAATTTGAGCTAACCGGAAGCTGGGGGAAACGGCCCCAGTAAATCCATCCCCCACATTGCAAAAGGGATTGGACTTGATATGGAGGTGAGCTGAGCTTGGGGTAGGCAACGAATGTTGGAATACTTTTGACAAGAGCTGCATTACCGAACGTGTCGTTCGGCGTCTTGGAGGAGGGTAGACCAGAAGTATCCATAATTCAACACCTTCCAGGCGAGTGATCTGGACCCTGAATGTGCTCTGCCTATGCCTTCGTGAAGCTCTTGTAAGGCATATGTGGCTTGTTCCGGGGAAAGGCACCTCAAGTAGGTTCTGCCGTCTATTTGAGTGAAGGAGCATTTGTACAGGACTCCCTCAACAAGGGAGTACTGCTCTGCTCTGGTTCTGACTCGACGAGCTTCTTTCGGGTCTTCGGGGAGGAGCCCATCCCTTAGGAATTTTATCAGGGGTTTCATCCAATTATCCTGAAGTTGAACAGGCAGTAACTCCATCGAGTCGGAAGTTTCTTCTTCTATGCTCGGCCTCAGGAGTACCTCAATCAGGACAGTCTGCTCGAGACCTTGGAGGAAGAAGAGGCTAACTTGGAGAGGGCATCTGCTTGGGAATTTTCCTTTCTGGGGATTCGCTGAATAAGTGCCTCTTCAAATAGAACCATGAGATTTTGGACCTTGTCTAGATACTTAGCCATTCGGTCATCCCGTGCTTCGTACTCGCCAAAGAATTGATTTAAGACCAGTTAAGAGTCACTAAATATCCGAAGATGTTGTGCCCCCGCTTTGCGGGCCATTCCGAGACCGTCTATAAGGGCTTCATACTCCGCTTCATTGTTGGAGGCCTTGAAGTTGATGCAGAGGGAGTACTGGAGAACGAAGTCGTCTGGGCCTGTCAGAATGACCCCAGCTCCGCTCCTTTCGGTGCAAGAGGATCCATCTACATATACCGTCCAAATAGGAGGTCCGTTTGCCGCTTGACTGACCTCGGAAATGGTGCTCTCAACTATGAATTCAGCTAAGGCCTGAGCTTTGATTGCGGTCCAAGGCTGGTATGATATATCATGCTGGCTCAGCTCGATTGAACACTTCATGAGACGGCCAGAGGTCTCCGGCTTGTGAGGGACTTGCTTCAGCGGTTGGTCGGTAAGAACGAACACCAAGTGGAACTAGAAATATGAGCGGAGCTTCCTAGCTACCATAACCAAGGCGTATGCCATCTTCTCTAGCATTGGATAACGAAGCTCGGCATCCCGAATTACCTTACTTACGTAATAGATGGGCTTCTGAGCCCTATCTTCTTCCCTCACCAAGACGGCACTGAGGGTCTGTTCGGAGGCAGCTAAGTAGAGGTAGAGGGTTTTCCCGGGGATAGGCTTGCTGAGAAGAGGGGGATTGACTAGGTAGGCTTTGAGCTGGTCGAAGGATTCTTGCTGCTGCTGACCCCATTCGAAGCCCTTGGCCCCTCTGAGTGCTTTGAAGAAGGGAAGGCACTTCTCCCTTGACTTAGAAAGGAAACGCCCTATGGTAGCGAGGCGTCCTGTCAACTTCTGAACCTCTTTCACATTCTTGGGGGGAGCCATGTCCAGTATGGCTTTGATCTTCTCGGGGTTGGCTTCGATTCCTCTTTGGCTGACCATGAAGCCTAGGAATTTTCCCAACGAGACTCCGAACGCACACTTGTTCGGATTGAGCCTCATATCATGCTTCTTGAGTACATCGAACGCCTCTTGTAGATCGGTGACATGGTCGGCCCCATGGATGCTCTTCACAAGCATATCATCAACATACACCTCACGTTGCGGCCGATCTGATTTTGGAAGACTTTGTTAACGAGGCGTTGATAGGTGGCGCCTGCATTCTTCAACCCGAAAGGCATCACCCTGTAGCAGTAGAGGCCCTGATCGGTAACAAAGGAGGTCTTCGGGATATCTGGGGGAAACATGCAGATTTGATTGTACCCGAAAAAAAGAGTCCATGAAGCTGAGAAGCTCATGGCTCGAAGTGGCGTCAATCAGGGTGTCAATGGTTGGAAAAGGGAATGGATCTTTGGGGCATGCTTTATTCAGGTCGGTAAAATCGATGCAGATTCTTCAGCTCCCATTGGCCTTCTTTACCATCACAATATTTGAGAGCCATTCAGGATAATTGACCTCCTGTATGAACCAAGCCTTAAGGAGCTTGTCCACCTCTTCTTTTATAGCTTGTTGGCGCTCGGGAGCAAATTTGCGCCTCTTTTGTTGAACCGGTTTGGACCCCAATGCAACACTCAGGTGGTGGATGAGGAGCTCTTCAGAGATTCCTGGCATGTCGGCAGCCGACCATGCGAAGAGGTCGTGGTTCCTTCTAATGCATTGGACTATGTCGGAGCATAGGGCAGATGGGAGGGTCTTGCTGATAAAGAACTTGCGGCTCGGGTCCTGCTCGGAGAAGAGCACTTCCTCCAATTCATCCACCGGCTCAGACGTTGGTCGAACACTCTGTTGGAGAATTTTAAGAGTTTCGAGGGAGAGGACTGGTCCCCCAGTAGAGGTCATGTAGCATTTGCGGGCCATTTCTTGACTGCCTCTTACTTCCCCTACTCCTGCCCGGGTGGGGAACTTCATCTAGAGGTGATAAGCTGAGGGGACGGCTTCGAGAGCAGCTAGGTCGGGTCGGCCTAGGATGACATTATAAGCGGCAGGGGACATCAACGACCATAAAATCCATCGGCTCCGTTCGGGTAGTAGGAGTTTTGCCAACGGTTACGTCGAGGGTGATTACCCCTTCAACAGTCACTGGCACTCCCATGAACCCATGGAGCGTGTAGCCGGCCGGCTTGAGCCTGTCCCGGGACAGCTTGAGCCCTCGGAAAGCTGCAAGGAAGAGAATGTTAACGAAGCTTCCATTGTCCACTAGGATCCTCTCCACTTTAAAGTTCTCCATATGGAGGTTAATCACAAGAGCGTCACAATGGATGGTTCGGACCCCTTGGAGATCTTCATCTGAGAATGTGACTGGTACTCCGAGGCCTTAAGGGAGAGGGGTGCCGTGAACCGAATTGACTTCTCTTATAAACGCCTTTCGAGAGGAGTTGGAGGAGCCCCCCATGGGGCCTCCATGAATGAGGTGGAGGATACGTTCCTCTTCGAATTCGGGTGTTTCATCGCATCGTTCAGGACGCTTGTTAGCCCCCCGAGGGGGTAGAGGAAGATCAGTTCGGTCCTTTCTCACGAATTTGGCCAGCTGCCCCCTCTGGATGAGGGCCTCGATCTTGTTCTTCAAGGCCAAACAATCGTTGGTGTCATGGCCATGGTCCCGGTGATAGCGACACCACTTCTCTTTGTCCCTCTTCTTGCCGGGGGTGTTCATCTTCGGCGCAGGAGGTATCACCCCTTCCTTCTCAACTTCCATGAGAATAGTGGAAATGTTGGCATTAAGAGGAGTGAATTTCTCAAATCTGGGAGGAGGGCGGCGCTAACCGCCATTGTCCTTATGGAGCTTCTTGGCTCCCTCTTCTTCACCCGCCTTTCTTTTGGTTCCGGAGAAAGGCCCCTCAAAGGTGGGGCAATGCTCAGCTTCCTCAGCCCGGATATACTTCTCGCTTCGGAGGAGGAGGTCGGAGAAGTTCTGCGGGGGCTTCTTGGCAAGGGAGGATCGAAGGCTGGAGTTAAGGACATTTGATTGGAATGCTGCTGCAGCGACTAACTGGTCGAGGGAAGTGATGGACCTGGCTTCCGCGGTGAACCTTTTCACATAGTCTCGTAGCTTCTCACCCTTCTTCTGGTTGAGGTAGAGTAGCGAAATGCTGGTCTTCTCAGTTCGGCGGCTACTCACAAAGTGGGTGACGAAGAGGGTATCAAATTGCTCGAAGGAAAATATTGAGGATGAGGCGAGGCGGGAATACCATTCCCGGGCTGGACCCTTGAGAGTAGCGGGGAAGGTCTTGTACAGTAGAGCATCGGAAGCTTGGTGGATTAGCATGAGGGTCTTAAAGCTTTCGATGTGATCGACGAGGTCAGACTTCCCGGAATAAGTCTCGAATTGGGGAGGCTTGAAGCCTATGGGAACGGGCACCTCCATGATGGTTCGAGAGAAATGAGGTCGGCTTGGGCGGAGGGTTCTTCCTCTAAGCTCCTCTTCTCTGTCTAGCTAACCCAAGTGCCTCTCCATTTCGTGGAGACGATGGTAGACAGTGTCATCCCTTCAACGGTAATCAAACGAGCCTCTGGACTCGTCTTCGTATGAGGGAGAGCGAGGGCTACGATGATGGTAGCTCCGGAAGTGGCGAGGACTAGGAATGTGCTGGAGGTTGCTAGGAGCTGGGGGAGGAGTTAGGGACCGTCGGCGAGGACTTTGGACCGAAGGAGGAGTGGGGACCCTCGGAGCATTGTTGTTGGGCCGTAGATTGAGGGCTTGTAAGACGGTTGCCTGGAATTGCGGGAACTCGGCACGAGTGATGGGTGCGTCATCGTTCCTCGGAGGTTGTCGACCAGCAGGAGAGTGAGGTCTTCTCCTATGGTGGCTGGGGTACTCTCTCCGCCCTCGCCGAGGAGGGGACCTTCTATAGTCTCGGGGATGAGGAGACCGCTCATTTGGACGTTGCTGGCGGGAGGCTCCCTCTCGTGCCCACCTTTTGTCCAAACGGCGGCAAAGATCCTCTTCCTTCTGCTGATTGAGGATGGTATTGCAAAGGTCGTCGGAAGCTCGGGGGTTGTGGGATGCCATGGAATCGGTAGAGGGATTGTGTACGGAGACGCGATCATATTGGAGAGGTTGTTTTCGAGGATTGGGCCAGGAGCCCCCCACACGGGGATTCTGAGGCCCGGTTTGACCGCGAGGAGGCTGAAGATTCTGAGGAGGAGGTTGGTCCTGCTGCGGGGCCTAATCAGGTTGAGGAGGAAGTCCCGCCGGCTGGACGGTTTGGAGGGGGATCTCCTGTTGTGGTTGAGGAGGAGTGGGTCCACGGTTGGACCCTCTGGATCTTAGCTTTCGGGGAGGCATGGCCAACGAGAAGAGGAAGGGCTGCTATTCGTTGGTTCCCACAGACGGCGCCAATCTATTACCGCTGAATCTGGTGTGGGGGCAAACAGATAGTATTTGTGGATTCTTAGGGGAACCGAATAATCCAACCTTAACCGGGGTTTGACCGCTGACTCTCGCCGTTCACCTGCAAAAAGTGCGAGACACCGGGGTTGATCCCGGCGACGCACCCTCCGGCGCTCAAGTCAGTAATCAGGAAGATTATGAGAGAGCGTAAATTGGCAAAAGATTTATTACCTCTTAATGGTGGTGGATGGAGGGTATTTATAGCCACCTTTGGGATCAGATTAGGAATGTAATCCCTAGGATTAGATTAGGAATGTAATCCCTAATTCCCAGTGAGAGGATAGATACGAATCAGGGCCGTTGATTAGGATTAATCAGAAACCCTAATTCTATCCTGCTGGACCGGGTTTGCTGCGGGTTGAATCCCGCACCCAGTTGGGATGGGTCCATTTTTGGGTTACTGGGCTTTTGGTAAGAAGACCCAGTACCAACTTCAGACTCGTTTGTAAGTGAAATTACCATGTTACCCCCAGGCTTTAAGATTCGCACCCGATTTAGACGGTTCTGATTTAACCCTATTTTTAGCCATATCATTGATGTTTTTCTTTTATACTATTTATTTCTTTATCATAACACTGCTCTTCTTATCATAGATAATTTTTAAGCAACTTAATCTTTATTTTCGCTCTTAGTCTATTTGTTTTCAACTTTTCTCTACTTCTTTACAATTTATCTATACTATTTCAATTCTTCAATTCTTTCTATTCTTTTGTTCTTAGTTGTCTAATTGTTTTACTTTTTTACTATACTCTATTAAGCAAAGCTTTCTATATATTTTTTTATATATACTTTATACATTTACTTCGTATTTTAACTGTGTTAATTTCACTATATTTCTAGTTTTCGTTCTTCGTAACTCTTTTACTAATTTAGTCATGAATCCTTACTTTTTTTTAAACAAATTTTTTTTAAACCTTTGTGTCATTATTACTTTTTCACTATAATCTTTACTTTTTCTTCAAGTTTATTTTTCATTCTACTTCTTATTACTTTCATTAATTTTGCTTACTAAGCATATTATTAATTTATTAAAGCATCTATTTTACTATGCTTCTCTTTATTCTTTCCAATTTATTGTGTTCTTCAATTTCTTTCACAGTTGATGACTTAATCTATATTTCATTTTACTTTATTATCTAATACTTAACCTAATATTATTTTGTATGAAAATTTCTTTCCATCCATATCATCTTTCACTATCACTTTTCTTTTCTACAAATTTTGTGTTTCATCTAATATTTTCATGTTTTTATTCTTATTAATCACTTTTACTTTGTATTCTTGTCATCCTCGTATATCTTACTTGGTACTCATATTTTCTGATATATCTATTTAATTTTAAGTTTATTTTGTTTTCTACATTATGTATTTTGATACTATATTTATTTTTTATATTCTTTATATGGTGCGTTTAAAATACAACTTTTACCCTAGTAAGTTCCGAGGACAGAACTTTTCTAAGGGGGGAAGAGTGTAATACCCCACAAAATTGAGTTATTACAATTTTTCACCACATGTGTTACGCACATGTATTTTGTACCGTTACGTGTAATATCCGTAACGTTATAAAATTTTCTACATGTTTCAATTATTTATTTTATAACTTGGTCGAATTTGTTTTTGTAAATTGAATTCATTTTCCCTTATTTTGAGCCAAATCACATATATTTTTGTTTATACGTGTAGTACACGTGCTTTCAATGGACGCGTTGATTATATTTTTAATAGATAAAATTAATGGAGTGTGTATAATTATTTTATTTGTGCTAATTTTTTTAACATATGGAAAGAAAATTAGATTTTTGAGATAATCTCATAATGTATTTGATATGGCTAAAAATAGAGTTAAATCAGAATCGTCCAAGTCGGGCACGAATCTTTATGCTTGGGGGCAAAATGGTAATCTCACTTACAAACGGATCTGAAATGGGTCCAGGGTCTTCTTACTAAAAGGCCCCACAACCCATGAACGGATCCAGCTTAACTGGGTGCGGGTTCGAACCCGCAACAAACCCGGCCTAGCAGGATAGAATTAGGGTTTCTGATTGTATTGAATCAACGGCCCTGATTCACTCTATCTTTTCACGGGGAATTAGGGATTTCATTCCTAATCTGATCCCAAAGGCGGCTATAAATACCCCCCATCCACCACCATTAAGAGGTAATCAATCTTTTGCCAATTTACGCTCTTTCATAATATTCCTGATTACTGACTTGAGCGTCGGAGGGTGCGTCGGAGGGATCAACCCCGGTGTCTCGCACTTTTTGCAGGTGAACAGCGAGAGTCAGTGGTCAAACTCCGGCGGAAGAAGTTAAGGTTTGATTATTCGGTTCCCCTAAGAATCCACAAATACTATCTGTTTTCTCCCACACCAGATTTAGCGGTAACAGATTGGCGCCGTCTGTGGGAAACAACGAATAATAGCCCTTCCTCTTCCCGAAGTTAAGATTTTACCCAGCCATGCCTCCAAAGAAACTTAGATCTAGGGGGTCCAACCGTGGCCCTACTCCTCAATAGGAGAACCCCCTAGAAACGGTCCAGCCACAGGGACTCCCTCCTCAACATGACCAAGCCCCGTAGCAGGACCAACTTTCTCCTCAGAATCTTCAACCCCCTCGCGGTCAAACCGGTCCCCAGAATGCTGGTGCGGGGGGCTCCCGTCCCAATCCTCAGAAACAACCTCTCCAACATGATCGCGTCTCCGTACACAATCCCTCCACCGATTCCATGGCATCCCACAACCCCAGAGCTTCCGATGACCTTCGCAATACCATCCTCAATCGGCAGAAGGAAGAGGATCTTCGCCGCCGTTTGGATGAAAGGCGGGCCCGAGAGGGAGCCTCCCGCCAACAACGTCCAAATGAACGATCTCCTCATCCCCGAGACTACAGAAGGTCCCCTCCTCGATGAGGGCGGAGAGAGTCCCCTGGCCACCATAGGAGAAGACCTCACTCTCCTGCTGGTCGGCGACTTCCGAGGAACGATGACGCACCCATCACTCGTGCCGAGTCCTAGCATTTCCAAGCAACCATCTTACAAGCCCTCAATCTCCGACCCAACAACAACAATGCTCGGAGGGTCCCCACTCCTCCTCCAGTCCAAAGTCCTCGCCGATGGTCCCTAACTCCTCCCCCAGCTCCTAGCAACCCCCAGCACATTCCTAGTCCTCGTCACTCCCGGAGCTACCGTCGTCATAGCCCCCTCTCTCCCTCGTACGAAGATGATTCCAGAGGCTTGTTTGATTACCGTCGAAGGGATGACACTGTCTACCGTCGTCTCCACGAAATGTCGAGGCGCTTGGTTCAACTAGACAGAGAAGAAGAGCTTAGAGGAAGGACCCTCCATCCAAGCCGACCTCCTTTCTCTCGAACCATCATGGAGGAGCCCGTTCCAATAGGATTCAAGCCTCCACAATTCGAGACTTATTCCGAGGAGTCTGATCCCGTCGATCACATCGAAAGCTTTAAGACCCTCATGCTAATCCACCAAGCTTCCGATGCCCTGCTGTGCAAAATCTTCCCCACTACTCTCAAGGGTCCGGCCCGGAAATGGTAATCTCGCCTCGCCCCATCCTCAATATTCTCCTTCGAGCAATTTGAGACCCTTTTCGTCACCCACTTTGTGAGTAGCCGCCGAACTGAGAAGACCAGCATTTTGCTACTCTACCTCAACTAGAAGATGGGTGAGAAGCTGAGAGACTATGTGAAAAGGTTTACCGCGGAAGCTAGGTCCATCGCTTCCCTCGACCAGTCGGTCGCTGCAGCAACATTGCAATCAAATTTCCTTAACTCCAGCCTTTGGTCCTCCCTCGCCAAGAAGCCCCCGCAGAACTTCTCCGACCTCCTTCTCCGAAGTGAGAAGTATATCCGAACTGAGGAAGCTGAGCATCGCCCCACCTTTGAGGGGCCTTCCTCCGGAACCAAAAGAAAGGCAAGTGAAGAAGAGGGAGCCAAGAAGCTCCAGAAGGACAATGGCGGTCAGTGCCGCCCTCCCCCCAGATTTGAAAAATTCACTCCTCTTAACGCCAACATTTCCACTATTCTCATGGAGGTTGAGAAGGAAGGGGTTATACCTCCTGCCCCGAAGATGAACACCCCTGGCAAGAAGAGGGATAAAGAGAAATGGTGTCGTTATCACCGGGACCATGGCCACGACACCAATGATTGTCGAGCCTTGAAAAACGAAATTGAGGCCCTCATCCAAAGGGGACAGATCGCCAAATTCGTGAGAAAAGACCGAACTGATTTTTCTCCTCCCCCTTGGGGGGCTAACAAGCGTCCTGAACGACGCGATGAGACTCCCGAATTCGAAGAGGAGCACATCCTGCATCTCATTCACGGAGGCCCCATGTGAGGCACCTCCAACTCCTCTCAGAAGGCCTTCATATGAGAAGTCAATTCGGTTCACGGCACACCTCCCCGTAAGGGCCTTGGAGTACCGGTCACCTTTTCAGATGAAGACCTAGAGGGTGTCCGAACCCCCCATTGTGACGCACTTGTGGTCAACCTCCATTTGGCAAATTTTAAAGTGGAGAGGATACCGGTGGACAATGGTAGGTCCGTTAACATCCTCTTCCTCGCTGCTTTCAAAGGACTCAAACTATCCCGGGACAGGCTTAAGCCCGCCGGCTACACACTCCACGGGTTCACGGGAGTGCCAGTGACTATCGAAGGGGTAATCACCCTCGACGTAGCCGTTGGCAAAACTCCTACTACCCGCACGGAGCCGATGGACTTCATGGTAGTCGATGTCCCCGCTGCTTATAATGTGATTCTAGGCCGACCCAGCCTATCTGCTCTAGAAGCCATCCCTTCGGCTTACCACCTCAAGATGAAGTTCCCCACCCGGGCACGAGTAGGGAAAGTGAGAGGCAGTCAAGAGATGGCCCGTAAATACCATATGACCTTTACTAGGGGTCCAGTCCTCTCCCTCGAAACTCTTGAAATCCCCCAAGAGAGTGTCTGACCAACGTCCGAGCCGGTGGATGAGTTGGAGGAAGTGCTCTTCTCTGAGCAAGATCCGAACCACAAGTTCTTTATCAGTAAGACCCTCCCATCTGCCCTATGCTCCGATATAGTCCAGTGCATTAGAAAGAACTGCGTCCTCTTTGCATGGTCAGCTGCCAACATGCCAGGAATCTCCGAGGAGCTCCTAGTCCACCACCTCAGCGTTGCTCCGGGGTCCAAACCGGTTCTACAGAAGAGGTGCAAATTTGCTCTCGAGCGCCAACTAGCTATAAAGGAAGAAGTGGACAAGCTTCTCAAGGCCCGGTTCATACAAGAGGTTAATTATCCTGTATGGCTCTCCAATGTAGTCATGGTAAAGAAGTCCAACGGAAGTTGGAGAATCTGCATCAACTTCACCGACCTGAACAAGGCATGGCCTAAAGATCATTTCCCTCTCCCAAGCATCGACACCTTGATCGATGCAACTTCGGGCCATGAACTTCTCAGCTTCATGGATGCCATTTCCGGGTATAATCAGATCCGCATGTTTCCCTAGGATATCCCGAAGACCTCCTTTGTTATCGATCAAGGGCTCCACTGCTACAGGGTAATGCCCTTCGGGCTGAAGAATGCCGGTGCGACCTATCAACACCTCGTCAACAAGGTCTTTCAACAACAGATCGGCCGAAATATGGAAGTATATATTGATGACATGCTAGTCAAGAGCATGCATGGCGCCGATCATGTGGCCGATCTGCAAGAGCATTCGATGTATTAAGAAAGCATGATATGAGGCTCAATCCGAACAAGTGTGCATTCGAAGTCTCGTCGGGGAAATTCCCAGGCTTCATGGTCAGCCAAAGAGGAATCGAAGCCAACCCCGAGAAGATCAAAGTCATACTGGACATGGCTCCTCCCAAAAATGTGAAAGAGGTTCAGAAGCTAACCGGGCGCCTCGCAGCTATAGGGCGCTTCCTCTCTAAGTCAGGGAGAAGTGTCTTCCCTTCTTCAAGGCTCTTAGGGGGGCTAAGGGCTTCGAATGGGGTCAACAATAGCAGGAGTCATTCGATCAGATTAAAGCCTATCTAGTCAACCCCCTTCTCCTCAGCGAGCCTATCTCTGGGAAAACACTCTACCTCTACTTAGCTGCCTCCGAACAGACCCTCAGTGCTGTCTTGGTGAGGGAAGAAGACAGGGCTCAGAAGCCCATCTACTATGTGAGCAAGGTACTTCGGGATGCCGAGCTCCGTTATCCAAGGCTGGAGAAGATGGCGTACGCCTTGGTCATGGCAGCTAGGAAGCTTCGCCCGTATTTTCAGTCCCACTCAGTGGTCATTCTTACCGACCAACCTGCTGAAACAAGTCCTCCACAAGCTGGAGACCTCTGGCCACCTCATGAAGTGGTCGATCGAGCTAAGCTACCATGATATATCATACGAGCCTCGGGCCGCGATCAAGGCTCAGGCCTTAGCTGAATTCATCGTGGAAAGCACCATTACCGAGGTCAGTCGGGTGGCAAACAGACCTCCTATTTCGACGGTATATGTAGATGGATCCTCTTGCACCGAAGGGAGCAGAGCCGGGGTCATTCTGGCGGGCCCAGATGACTTCTTTCTCCAATACTCCTTCCGCATTAACTTCAAGGCCTCCAACTATGAAGCGGAGTATGAAGCCCTTATAGCCGGTCTCGAAATGGCCCGCAAAGCAGGGGCACAATGCCTCCGGATATTTAGTAACTCTCAACTGGTTGTAAATCAAGTCTTGGGCGAGTACGAAGCGCGAGATGACCGAATGGCTAAGTATCTAGCCAATGTCCAAAATCTCATGGCTCTATTCGAAGAGGCACTTATTCAGCAAATCCACAGGAAGGAAAATGCCCAAGCAGATGCCCTCTCCAAGTTAGCCTCTTCCTCCCTCCAAGGTCTCGAGCAGACCGTCCTGATTGAAGTGCTCCTGAGACCAAGCATAGAAGAAGAAACTTCTGACTCAATGGAGTCACTGCCTGTTCAACTTCAAGATAATTGGATGAAACCCCTGGTAGAATTTCTAAGGGATGGGCTCCTCCCCGAAGACCCTAAGAAAGCTCGTCGAGTCAGAACCAGAGCGGAGCAGTACACCCTTGTAGAGGGGTCTTGTACAAATGCTCCTTCACACAAGTAGACGGCAGGCCTTATTTGAGGTGCCTCTCCCCAGAGCAAGCCACATACGCCTTGCAAGAGTTCACGAAGGCATAGGCGGGGCACATTCAGGGTCAAGATCCCTCGCCCGGAAGGTGTTGAATTATGGATACGTCTGGCCAACCCTCCTACAAGACGCCGAGCGACACATTCGGCAATGCAGCTCTTGTCAGAAGTATTCCAACATTCGTCGCCTACCCCAAGCTCAGCTCACCTCCCTATCAAGTCCGATCCCTTTCGCAATGTGGGGGATGGATTTACTAGGGCCGTTTCCACCAGCTCCCGGCCAACTCAAATTTTTGGTCGTGCCAATCGACTACTTCTCGAAGTGGATAGAGGCCGAGCCCTTGGCTACAATCACCGAGAACAAAGTACTTCAGTTCTTCTGGAAGAGCGTCATCTACAGGTTCGGCATCCCTCGAGTCCTCATAACCGACAGTGGAACACAATTTACAGGGGCCGCATTCCGAGCTCTGTGTGAAGACCTCGCCATCCAACAACGCTTCTCCTCTGTCTCCCACCCGCAGTCGAATGGTCAAGTAGAAAATGCCAACTGAAAAATCCTCTCCGGTATTAAGAAGAGGTTGGACAAGTCCACAAAAGGCTTATGGTTTGATCAGCTCCCTAACGTACTGTGGAATTACCACACTACGAAACGGACCCCCACAGGAGAGTCGCCGTTCAATCTCACCTATGGGTCCGAAGCTGTGATCCCCTTGGAAGTCAGTGTACCGTCTCCTCACCTTATTGCTTATGAAGAAGAGCAGAATGCCAGAGAGCTTCGGGTGAACTTGGATTTGATTGATGAGCTCCGTGAAAGAGCTTCAATTCGCCAACAAAGCTATCGAAGGAGGATTGAGTTGGCCTACAACAAGAGAGTCCGTCCCACCGACCTCAAAGAAGGGGACTTGGTCCTCAGAAAGTTAGCAATCTCATTCCCCAGTCAGAAGAGTAAGCTAACTCCAAATTGGGAAGGACCCTACAAGATCACCAGAGTGGTTCGGCCCAGGACATACCATCTAGAAGACCTTGAAGGCAGAGAGGTTCCCAGGACTTGGAATGCCGACCATCTCTTAAAGTACCAAGAGAGTACTTGAACGCCTCTCTAAGTACCTTCGGATGTCGAACCGTTCCTTTCCTTTCACTTGTATTTTACAATGTAATAACGGCTCGCAACTTAGAAGCAGCCGAGTAGTAGTTTTCAATAAAGAGCTTCTTGTTTTCGTATTTTACTTGTGAATTGCCTGTATCTCTCTGTTTGTAACTTCTTTGCGCTCAAACGACGAGTTCGGAGTCCAACACTTGGCTCGACTCCGCTTTGCAAGTTCGCTCTTAAGCGAGCTAGAAGTGGTTCGCCATTCGGAATTGCTCCCACAACCGTTGAAATTTACTCAAACGACGAGTTCGGAGTCCAACACTTGGCTCGACTCCGCTTTGCAAGTTCGCTCTTAAGCGAGCTAGAAGTGGTTCGCCATTCGGAATTGCTCCCACAACTGTTGAAATTTACTCAAACGACGAGTTCGGAGTCCAACACTTGGCTCGACTCCGCTTCGCAAGTTCGCTCTTAAGCGAGCTAGAAGTGGTTCGCCATTCGGAATTGCTCCCACAACCGTTGAAATTTACTCAAACGATGTGTTCGGAGTCCAACACTTGGCTCGACTCTGCTTCGCAAGTTCACTCTTAAGCGGGCTAGAAGTGGTTTGCCATTCGGAATTGCTCCCACAGCCATTGAAATTTACTCAAACGACGAGTTCGGAGTCCAACACTTGGCTCGACTCCGCTTCGCAAGTTCGCTCTTAAGCGAGCTAGAAGTGGTTCGCCATTCGGAATTGCTCCCACAACCGTTGAAATTTACTCAAACGACGAGTTCGGAGTCCAACACTTGGCTCGACTCCGCTTTGCAAGTTCGCTCTTAAGCGAGCTAGAAGTGGTTCGCCATTCGGAATTGCTCCCACAACCGTTAAAATTTACTCAAACGACATGTTCGGAGTCCAACACTTGGCTCCACTCCGCTTCGCAAGTTCGCTCTTAAGCGAGCTAGAAGTAGTTCGCCATTCGGAATTGCTCCCAAAATCACTGAAATTTACTCAACCGACGAGTTCAAAGTCCAACACTTGGCTCGACTCCGCTTCGCAAGTTCTCTCTTAAGCGAGCTAGAAGTGGTTTGCCATTCGGAACTGCTCCCACAACCATCGAAACTCGCCCAGCCACCGCGCATGAAATTCCTACAACCATACTCAACATGGGAAAAGCTAATGCTAGAGAAAACTTCAAACATGAACTCGTTAAAGGCTTCGGTGAATTCCCGGCTCGGATGATTCTTAGCTTTATCATGAAGCGGAGTCGAAAATCTGCAACACACCTAGTCTTTGATCAAATACTGGACTATGAAATCACCCATAGAATCTCGTATATTGTCAACCAATGACCAGTTTGGAGACTCCCGCAAATTGGCTTCATTAGTCATAATAAACACTTTCGAGAGCAATAGGCAGATGCAAAGACTGCTCCTCCACTACAAGAAATGCACTTCTCCTGCAAAATCAGAAGGAAAGAAGCCCAGAGACCCAAACAAGCAAAAATCTTGCTCCGGGACCTCGGCACGCTTTGCCGAAGCGCTCTTAGCTCCGACGCCCAAACAAGCAAAAACCTAGCTTCAGATCTCAGCACGCTTTATCGAAGTGCTCTTGGCTCCGACGGCCAAACAAGCAAAAACCTATCTTCGGACCTCGGCACGCTTTGCCGAAGTTCTCTTGGCTCCGACGCCCAAACAAGCAAAAACCTAGCTTCGGACCTCGGCACGCAAAAGATAGTCACGAGTAGCACAACAACACAAAGCTATCAAAAAATGCACAAGTCCAAGAAAGAAAAAAGCCTTATTTCCATTAAGTATGGGGAAACAATACAAGACAGCTTTTCTTTACAATGAAGCTACAAGATTTCAAAAAGCAAAAACTACAATGCTGACTCGTTACACTTAGACGAAATACAAAACTTGGAAAACAAAAAATCTTCAACGCTTCCTTGGCACAGGGATGTTTTGCTTCTAAGACACTCGAGGGCGGCGACGCTTGACCCCGGTACTCGTCCCTAAACCGGCGAATTGAGACGTGTCTTCGGCACTGGTCCTAACAGTTGCACCGACGGACGCTCCGCTCGATGATATTGCCACACCACTTTGGGCGTCACCCGGACTGGGCCGGCCTATGGGCGAACGGGTCGCGAGCTAATAAAACGAAATGCCTTGTTCGCTCTCCTCGCGAGTGCATGAAGTGCTCCTGACATTAATCGGCCCCGAGTGCGGCTTCAGGCAAGCCACTTTCTCCTCCAGCTCGTCGATCCTTTGCTTCAGAGGGTCATCTTCCACGTCCACCTCGAAGCGAGGAGGCACTGCGGTGCTCGGGATGCTAGGACGGCCGGCGACGATTCGGCAGAGCTGAGTGACTTCGATGCCCCTGTCCACTGTGGCTCTCTTCAACGCATCGACTTTTGCAGTCAATTCGTCGCGTTTGGCCATCAGCTTTCCTATTGCCGTAGTCAACTCCTCTTCTTCCACCAGAAGCTCTGCCTCCACAATCTGTAGATGGTAAACCTCGGTGAGCATATCGTCCCTCTCCGCCGTCATCTTCGACAAAGAGAGTTGGAGACACTTAAGCCTCAGCCCATTGGTGTAGGCTGTCGACGAGCCATCATCCTCGCCTACAGGGGGTATATCGGCAAGTCTACTCTCTAGCCGCCGGATCTCGATGTCCCTCCGGCCCAAGACCTGCTGCAGATGATTCTGCTCACTTTCGGCTTTGCGCAACCCCAGCTCGACTTTGTAAAGACGCTCCCGGAACCGAGTCAAACACAGCCTCGTCGCCTCTAAATCGACCTCGGAATGAAACTCCTCACTGGAGCAAGTTGGTTCGGTAAATTGAGTCACCTCGGCAAGTTGAAAAGTTCAAAGCAAATAACGAGCACTCAGTAAACACTCAAAAAATTGCGTCACGTTAGACTTCAGAACAAGGCCACATGCGCCTAGCTAAGACTAAAATATTTTGTTTCAATACAGTCAAATTTCAAGACTACAAGAAAAAAACAAAACAAGACGAGTTCGAGCACAAAAATTGTATTTCCATTCATCACAAAAATGCGGTGGCCAGTCCTCAATTAGGCAGTACAAGAATAGCTCGAAAAACAAAAAAAAAGGAAGAAAGGAGAAGTCAGGGGGCGACCTCTTTTCCGGGGCGTCGAGACTGGGCGGGGTCGGACTCGCCTGAAGGAGGCACCATCGCCAGCGGAGTCACCACTGACCCCTGCACCTTGCCGATGACCTTGACCTCGGCATCATCTTCTTCATCCCCTCCTTCCTCCTCCGACTCGGGATCGAAGCCATCGACGTGGTCCGGGAAGAGCCGCCACCCGGAGCAGTCGACCTCAGGATATCGCTCCGACACCTGAGCGATGGCCTGGGCATACGCCTTGGCCATATTTGCGGCGAGGAAGCCCTACGCCTTCGCCATGGTGGCCTCCTCGGCCCCCTTCACCGCAGCAGCCTTGGCCTCCACCGCCTCGGCCTGCTGCTTGGTCCTCTCCTCCTTCTGCCGGAGTAGGTCGGCTTCGAGCTAGGTGACAAGGTCCTCGAGGTACTTGAGCCTTGTCGTCCTCCCCTCGAACTCGACCTTCAGCTTGTCAAGCTCATTACCCATTTGAGCCTTCTCAGTCCGAGCTCGGTCGGACTCTTGCTTCAGCTTCTTTTCCAACTCCGTCATCCTCTCCATGAGATGACCGAAGTGAAGAGTAATCTGCATCAAATATGGAGTTAGAAAATCAAGCATAAAAGCTACCTTCAAAAGCGAAAAGACGACATTTACCGACATCACCAAGCGAGCGATCTCGTTGGCATCATCGCCTGCCAAGCCGGCGACCATGGCGACACGGTCCTTCGGCGTCGCCAGGTGCTTCACCACCTGCATACTCGCCAAGGAGTCGCTAAGGAACCCATCATTCTTCCAAACCTGCCAGTCCAGAACATGGATCTTCTTGTGCTCCTCCATCCCGAGTGCCTCGGCCGCCATCGTCAGCGGGGGCGTCTCCATCCCGAGTGCCGCAGCGATTGGGAAGTCACCTACCCCGGTCGACCCCGAGGCTGCTGTCGGAGCGCGGGTCGGGGTCACATCCGCCGGCACCTCCGACTCTTCGGCCGCGCTAGCGACCTTCTGGGTCTTCGCAGAAGGGCAACTTGGTGGCGACCCTCTTGCGCTTCTTTGGCGCCTTGCTTCCAAGGGCGGCCCTCTGTGCCAGCACTGCGTCGAAGTCCATTGCCTCTGCATCAAACAAGGAGTTGGTTAAAAATACAAGTTAAAGTAAGCAAGGTTAAAGAAAAAAAAGGGAAAAGGTAGAGAGAGCCGCGTACTGGGATCTACGCGGCTGAGCCCTCCCCTGAAGAGAATGTCTTCGGTCAGTTCTCTCCAATCATACTTCAGCCAGTCTAAAAGAGTCCAAACTGCCTCTTCTTCTTGAGGATGAAGCACCGGTGAATCCTTCACTCGCTTCGACACCTCCTCCACAAAACTAGTGGGTATGGGCCACGCCTCCGCACTCCGCACTATGAGGTACTTATCGTGCTAGTGCTTTATGGAGTCGGGTCAAACGACGAGCCAACCTCCGTGCCTCGGAGCTAGGTAGTACCGGAACTCCGACCGGTTCTGCTGGTGAAGCCGGTAGATCATCCGAAGTACCCTCAACTCCGACTCAATCCCGGCCGTTTGGCAGTGGAGCACGAACACATTGATGACTCTCCACGTGTTCGGCATTAGTTGAATGGGGCTGACCCCAAACCACCTAAGCACTTGAGTCGCGAACGGGTGGAGAGGTAGCCGAGCCCCGGCGATGAAGGCATCGACCGGCCAGAAACACATGTTCACTGGCATCTGCGAATTTGCCCTAACCCCAGGACTCGGTAGCATTAGTTCGTACTGCTCCGAAATCTGAAAGCAATTCCGGATCACTGCCAAGTCATCCAAGCTGAGGATAGACACCGTTTCGTCAGCCTAGGAGGTCTCCCTCACCGCATTCTCCTCAAAGGTCCTCCCCCTCCCGTGGATGATGCGATCTGCATGCTCCTCCAGAAATTCTCGAACCCTTTGGAGCCCGGTCAGTGGCCCTGGATACCTGTCAACGGCCCCATGCGCTTCAGATCCTCCACTATGCTGTCTCAACCGGATACCCTCTTGCTTGGAGAAGGGGCCTCGGCAGCAGGAGGGGAGGGCTCGGAGACAGGAGAAAGAGACATATTTATAATTAAGAAAAAACTAAGTATAAATTACCTTGAAGTGATGGTGCGGTCGGAATTTTCAGCGGAAAGCGATGGATGATCACCGTGAGCTCTCACTAGTGCAAATTCACTGCCTGAGTAAAAGTTTGGAGAAGTGAAAAATGAGAGGGGGGGTGAAGTTTTATAGAGCTTGACACACGAAACGAGGTTAATGGGCCCACAGAGCCAGCCCATTTACACAAGGCAATAAAATGACCTGAACCGTCACATTATTTACCATGCCTAGCTGTACTATCGCATTAATGGCTGTCACATCTATCAGAGTTGTCAGAAGATCAGCAGCCATCGCACTAATGACTGTCACATCTGTCAGAAGTTCAGCAGCCACCAACTCAGCCTGACGTTTCCTATGTCGCCAAAAATCACGACCCAGGACCTCAGCACAAGCTGCCGAGCGCTCTTGCCACCGACCATGTTACATGGAAAAAAGTGGACCTCGGCACATGCTTCCGAATGCTCTTGCCACCGACCATGTTACATGGAAAAAAGTGAACCTCGGCACATGCTGCCGAGCGCTCTTGCCACCGACCATGTTACATGGAAAAAAGTGGACCTCGACCCATGCTGCCGAGCGCTCTTGCCACCAACCATGTTACATGAAAAAAGTGGACCTCGGCACATGCTGCCGAACGCACTTGCCACCAACCATGTTACATGGAAAAAAGTGGACCTCGGCACATGCTGCCGAGCGCTCTTGCCACCGACCATGTTACATGGAAAAATTGGACCTCGGCACAAGCTGCCGATCGCTCTTGCCACCGACCATGTTACATGAAAAAATAGGACCTCGGCACATGCTGCCGAGCGCTCTTGCCACCGACCATGTTACATGGAAAAAAGTGGACCTCGGCACATGCTACCAAGCGCTCTTTCCACCGACCATGTCACATGGAAAAAAGTGGACCTCGGTACATGCTGCCGAGCGCTCTTGCCACCGACCATGTTACATGAAAAATTGGACCTCGGCACAAGCTGCCGAGCGCACTTGGCACCGACCCAATTACATGGAAAATTAGACCTCGGCACGCTTTGCCGAGCGCTTTTGGCACCGACCCAATTACATGGAAAATCGGACCTCTGCACACTTTGCCGAGCGCTCTTGGCACCGACCCTCTTATAGGGAGAAAACCACTCCGGACTTCGGCAAAGATTTGCCGAACGTGCCTACAGCCTGGCCGAGATATCTGTGCTCTTCGACAGAAGGTACCGAACCCCCATGGACCTCTGCCTCCTTCATGGCATAAGTTCGGAAGGGGTCGATGACGAAACCGAAGCATCTAAGCCATGAAACGACGGAAATAACATCAGGTCACCTACCTAAAATTGCGAAAAAAAAGATTTAAAATTCAGGAAAATTAATTAAAAATTCTAAAAGACAATTATAAATCTAGGGAAATATTTTTAAGCCCCTGGATAAATAGTTATTGCTTAGAATGGTTAATTAAGACCCCCGAACTACAAATCATCACTTTGCAAAATTAAATAAACGGTCTGAGAAGTAGATAAAAATTAAGAAAAATCACCAGAAGTCCAAGAGAGCTCAAAAACAACCTTGAGCGCGCAAATAGCTTCGAAAATCACCATAATGCCTCATACAAAGATTCAATGCTCTTTGGACTCAGATACAATTCTGAAAGCCATTGAAACAGTAAAACTACTCCTCAAAGGCTGATCAAACTCAGTCTTCGGGAGTGGGGGGCTCGTGATATGTCTAAAAATGGAGTTAAATCGGAATCGTCCAAGTCAGGCATGAATCTTAACGCTTGGGGGCAAAATGGTAATCTCACTTACAAACGGGTCTGAAATGGGTTCAGGGTCTTCTTACTAAAAGGCCCCACAACCCATGAACGGATCCAGCTCAACTGGGTGCGGGTTCCAACCCGCAACAAACCCGGCCTAACAGGATAAAATTAGGGTTTCTGATTGTATTGAATCAACGGCCCTGATTCACTCTATCCTTTCACGGGAAATTAGGGATTTCATTCCTAATATGATCCCAAAGGCGGCTATAAATACCCCCCATCCACCACCATTAAGAGGTAATCAATCTTTTGCCAATTTACGCTCTTTCATAATCTTCCTGATTACTGACTTGAGCGTCGGAGGGTGCGTCGCCGGGATCAACCCCGGTGTCTCGCACTTTTTGCAGGTGAACGGCGGGAGTCAGCAGTCAAACTCCGGCGGAAGAAGTTAAGGTTTGATTATTCGGTTCTCCTAAGAATCCACAAATACTATCTGTTTGCCCTCACACTAGATTTAGCGGTAACAGTATTTAATCATACTTATTTTGCCTCGTAAGAAGGGTCATTTCATTTTATAAACAAGTGTACACATATTGTGCAAGTATATAACACGTGCACCCTCACCCTTCTACTTGGCCGGGCATTTGAAAAGAGAAAAGTATGACTTAGTCAAAAGAGCATCGAGAGTGGGAAGTTATGAAAGGGATTGTAGGTGGTTTTATAACTTCTCCATATTTAAACATGTATGCATACATACATATACACACTCATTTTTTTCTTCTTTCTTCTCCCTTGCTCTCCCGAGCCATCATTTCACCTCACCCATCCCCTCACAAACTCTCTTTTTATGTATCTAAATATACACATATAATTCATAATATAACTCTTTTCCTTCCTCTTTCTCTTTTAACTTTCTAAATTTTGTGTAGTAGTTTTCATGCTAAATTGTATATATATATGTGTGTGGATGTTTTCCAACATTGATTTGTTTTGTAGTATCATGTTAGTTTCAATTATTATGTGAAATGAATTGTTATGAAGTAAAAAAAGTAGCGAGCATGGTATGTTAATTATTTTAGAGAGGGTATAATTAGTTTTAATTCATAATTAAAATCTATTGTATGCTCACAAAATTCATGATCGATTAATTAAAAGAGGAAATTTTAGATGTTTATTAACTGCCTCTAATTTTATTAAATGCCATGATTTAAATCTTATGGTTTTGATATGTGAATTGATGTATATGTGGATTGTTGGATATTCAGGTATGGATAGACTTGAGGGTTTCATTTTGGTTCATTTTAAAATTCCAGAGGAAGAATAGTAGTTGGTTTGGTTGGACTTGTTGGCTAGCACGTGAAGAGTGTGGGTGTTGGGTTTGGTTGCGGGTTCGAACTAGGGAGAAGCCATTTTTTAGATTATTTTGTTTAAAAATTCCCTACTTTAGTGTTTTTAACTTGAAAATTATATTTTGGAGTTTGTATAAATAACAGTGGGTACAAATATTTTTTTTGGGTTAATTTCTGATATGGCTAAAAATAGGGATAAATCGCGACTGTTCAAATCGGGTACGAATCTTGAAGCTCTCAGGGGTAAAACGGTAATTTTCACCACAAACGGGTCCGAAATGGGAACTGGATCTTTTTTCAAGCCCAATAAACCCAAAAATGGATCTGTCCTATTAGGTATGGGTGGTGTCCTGTCACAAATTAGCCCAGGATATTTAGAGAGTAGTTCATGGTTAGTTATAAGCGGCAGTTTAAACCGCCTTTCTTATCATAAAACAAGTTAAACTCTCTTTCTTAACCATAAACACCGGGACATACAGATAAATAATTCTCTAAGCTGTCTCTAAAGGCGACTATAAATACCCCTCTCCCCCCACCATAAAAAAGATAATCAATATTTTTTCCTCAAATCACTGTTTCATAATCTTTCTGATTACTAACTTGAGCATTGGAGGGTGTCGCCGGGAACAATCCTGGTGTTTCAAACTTTTTGCTGGACAACGGCAGCGGCGAGAAACAGTCAAACGCCGGCAAGAAGTCGATAGATTCACTTTTACTATTTTCGTAAGAATTCACAAATCAATTGTTTGCTCCCACACCGAAATTAGCAGCAATAGATTGGCACCATCTGTGAAAAAGAAAAAAAAAATCCAGTCACACATTGCCGGTAAAGGTAGTTTTTGAGCCATGTCTCCAAAAGGAAAAGGGAAGGCAGTGGCGTCCAGCCGAAGAGCCACTCCTTTTCCTCCTTCTCCCCTACTTTAAGATCTTCCTCCTCAACCCAACCAACATGTTCAGCAACCGCAGCCTGAACAGCCTCCTCCTAGGTCCAGGGGGCTGTCCCGGGGGGTTCTCGTCGAAGCCGTCAGAGACAACACTCCCACTATGACCACATCTCGGTCCACAACCCTTCAACCGACTCTATGGCCTCTCAAAGTCCTCCAGGGCCGGATCTCCATCAAGTAATAATTAACCGTCAGTGGGGGGTAGATCTCCGAACTCGCTTGAATGAAAGGCGAGCCCTCGAGGAAGTCCCTCACCCTGAGCGCCAAAGGGCCCCTAAAGTTTGGTCTCCTCGTAGGCCACGACTTAGAAGAACCCCCTCCCCGAGGAGGCGAAGAGAGTCCCCTCCACGTCATCGGTGGAAAATTCTTACTCCAATACGTCGAGCTACACCAAGGGACTGCCGTGCTAGAGGGGCACTAGTCAGTCAAACCGAGTTCCAGAGCTTCAAAGAAGATATCTTGCAAGCTCTCAATCTTTCCCCGAATCTGGAACAACGTGCACCTAGCTCTCGCCATGCCTCGAGTCATGATCAGCGTGCGCTTAGCCCTCTCCATGCCCCGAGTCATGACCAGTGAGCACCTAACCCTCTTCATATCACCACTCGTGAAGGGGAGTCCCGCTTGTCAACTAGATCTGACCGGAAGGATGACTCGGTCTATAGCCGTCTCCACGAGATGGAGAGGTGCCTCAGCAGGCTTGACTTGGAAGAAGAATAGCGAGTGAGAAATTTCCGCCCGAGCAGGCCTCCCTTCTCTAGGGCCATCATGGAATCCCCGGTCCCTGAGACCTTCAAGCTTCCTCACTTCGAGTCATACAATGGGGAGACAGACCCAGCTGATCACATTAAGAGTTTCAAAACTCTCATGATGTTCACCAGGCTTTAGATGCGCTTCTTTGCAAGGTCATCCTAGCCACACTGAATGGACCGACGAGGGAGTGGTATTGTCGCCTATCTCTCAGTTCAGTCTTTTCATTCGATCAGTTCGAAGAACTCTTCCTCACCCACTTCGTCAGTAGCCCACCCTGGAGAAGTCAAAGGAAATCAGGAAATGGCCCGAAGGGGCTATACTACGGTAATAGGAGGGACAGTTCTCTCCCTCGACTTGTTAGAATCCACTCAGATGGCCCACTAGACTATCTCGGAATCGGTCGACGAGCTAGAGGAAGTCCCGTTTTCCGAAGAAGACCCGTATAAGACCTTCCGAGTGTGTAGGATCTTCCTGCAAATAGTCAAGAAACAGATCATCGAGTGCATCATAGATAGCAAAGAACTATTTGCGTGGACAGTAGCTGACATGCCTGGTATATCGGAAGACATCATTACCCACTGTCTTGGCATCAATCCCGATGCTAAGCCCGTTCAACAAAAGCATTGAAAGTTGGCCCTCAATCACCAGGTAGCCATCAGAGAGGAGGTGGATAAACTTCTCGCAGCTCGCTTCATCCAAGAAGTCAACTATCCCGAGTGGCTTGCCAATGTAGTAATGGTAAAGAAAGCTAATGAAAAGTGGAGGATGTGTATTGACTTCACGAATTTGAACAAAGCCTGTCCGAAAGACCCGTTCCATCTCCCTAGCATCGACGCCCTTATCGACGCTACCTCTGGTCACCAACTCCTTAGTTTCATGGATGCCTACTCCTGTAATGCCCTGATTTTTCAATTTATGAAAAATTATTTATTTTGCACGTAGTGTGCACGTGCAATATTTTTGGTTAATATTTTCATCAAGATGAGTAAAGATATTTTAATATGTGCTTTTAATTATTTTATACAAAAGCCTTCTTTCAATTAGACAAAAAGCCTTTTCTTTTAAAAGCCCAAAATGTAATTCATTTATTAATTTTATAATAATTATTTTGGCCCATAAACTAAAGCCCATGGACTATTTTTTATACAACTTGTCATGTAGAATACAATTTAAAGACTATTTTATTTTTATACAAAAATTTAATGTACAATTTTTGGGCCTAATTGCATGCACGTGCACTACACGTACATGTGCAATATGCACTTTTTCAACTAGGCCGGTTGTAATCTTTTTGGAGGGAAATGAATGGTGATCATGGTGTGGTGGTTACTTGGTTGTGGGTAGTTATTGCAACTCCTACTTTCATCTTGACCCTCCATCTTACAACCAACTACTTGATCCTAGCCCTCCATTCTCTTTGATTCTTAGTATAAATACCCCCCCCCCCATGGCTGGTTATTCTTGTGTAAAATTATTCTCTTCCAAACCTATAGTTCAATTATATTATCTATTAGTAATTTTGTGAGTTAAAAGATTGAGAGTGTGTGGGATTTCGCTTGCAACTAGAAGAGAGAGAGGCCGGCATCAAGAAGAGGGAGCTCGGTTTGTTTAGGTGTGCTTGGAGGCTTGTGTGCACGTGTTCAAGGAGGAGCAATTCGCCGCAAGGACATTCGTCTAGGGATTGCTAGTTGTATTTTGTTTTCTCTCCATACAAGGTGGGTAAATTTTCCCTATTTCTAAAATAGGAATGCATGCTAGATTTAATTAGCAAAATGATGCATGAAAATGATTGATAAGAATGCACATTTAATTGAAAAGATGATCTCTAATTGATTGAATTGTTGATATGCAAATTATGTGTGTTGCTATTAGTAAAATTCAAGATTGTGTGCAATACGAATATGGTTATAAGTTGTGTGAAGAAACCTTTGTTAGTAGCATGAAAAATTACGTGCAAAAAATTAATATATCGACTATGTCACTTTTATGTGCTAAATTGGAAACTTTGTATGGCGTTGTAACGAATACATTGAGATGCAATTTTTATGTTTGGAAAATAAATAAGAGTAGAAAATCGGTATAGAGATTAATGAAATTATAATGTCGAAAAAGAATGTATTAGTGATAGTATATCAAATTAACCAAATTGTATGGTAGATTTGTATTAATTATTGGGAAAAATATGTTTAATTATTTGAGAAAATTATCCTGATATACTGGAGTGTAGTCTATGATGGAAATGATTAACCTGGAGTTTTTACAGTAGGTTAGTAAGAACAATTTGAAATTTAACTCTATTCAGTCGACCAAATATATGTAGCAGTCGACTGCACTGAAAGTTGTGTAATGGAATTACCCAGAACAGCCGACTGATATGAACGACAGTCGACTTCTCCGTAATTTACACTTTAACCACGAATGATGCGGAACAGTCGACTGTCCATGTGCAGCAGTCGACTCTTCCGAGCGATTATTGAAGAACTTCCTTTGGCTGAACGAGTCGACTGAGTATGCTTTAAGTCGACTGTCCAGATCACTTTTTGGCATATCAGAAATTCTATGATTTGTGTTATGATTGTGAATCTTATGTTGAATATTGCTAGTGACAGCTTAGAAGAAGTAAACTCAATTTGTCTTTGCATGAATTTATATGAAGTGAATCATTTATTAGAATTTGTGAAAGCTATATGAATTTAAAAGCTATGAACATGAAAAGGGAAATCTACTGTGATTATGAAAATGAATTTATGAGTTGGAAATGCTCAAATTGGAAATTGTGAATTGGAATTGAAACAAAAGAGTATCTAAGTCTCCCACCGGCAATTGGAAAGAAATGAAATGAAATGAAATTTGAAATGAAAAGACCAAGGTTGGTCATGTTTGAATAAAGAAATAAGTCCGATTTAGTGGAGAGGCTAACTCTAGAGCTTTGATTTTATTCATGTATCTAATAAAAACTAAGGATTAGTACATAATGAAGACGTGATGAAAGTGAGAGAAAAACACGAGTATGAGAATTAGAGTTTACGGTACGGGTGTGTGAGCCACAGAATGCATGCTTGATGAGTCAAGACATGGCGTGGGCACAACTCAGTAATGATCGGACTTTAGCCACGCTTGTGGGATGTTTGGTGACTGCAAGAGGATCGTGTGCCATGAAGTGAGGCTGAATTGCCACAGAATGCATGCTTGATGAGTCAAGACATGGCGTGGGATTCCCCTCCAGAATTTTCTGTACACGATCTTGTACTCATAGATCATCTAGGATACTCACCGTAGTTACAGTAGTAGATTAGGTCATGGCGAGGGATTGAACCCTACAAAGATGAAGAACGATTAAGAGGTTTGCCCTCGGACCTATGTAGTATGGGATGCATAGAATCCGAACAAGTGTGCATTAGTGTCATCTAATATAAATAATTGCATTAAGGACTAAGTGCACAATCACAACACGACATCAATAGGGTAGTCCCTTTAGTTTGATATGTGACAAGTTTGTGTTTGCTAAATATGGAAAATAAGTTATACTATTTCCGGCATAGAAAGGATGGCCGTGTATAATGATCGTCGGTTGAATAAACTGACGTACCCACAGTCTTATATGCAGGTAAATGGCTTGATACAGATTAAAGAGGAACAAATGCTTAAAGATTATTCAATGTTGTTGTACATTTGTTTCATTGTTGTAAATTTTACTTCCGCTGTGCAATGTAAAGTGTAATATTGATGTAAACTCTGATGTAAAGTGAAAAGTTCAAATTTCCTTGTAAAATTGTACTAAAGGAAGTGGAAAGATCCTGTAGAACATCTCGAATTCAGTGTATTTGGGATTCGGGGCGTTACAGAGTGATATTAGAGCTACGCTTTTCCACACTTGTATAAATTTATAAGGAATGACACCCTAGTAGTGGACATTAGAGTGTGTGTTTGAGTCTAGAGATTTAAATATAAGTGACTTACATTTGTGTTGCTCTAAGACTTATGCTTCTTCCTCTCTATTTCTAAGATGGCTGACCACTTCGACCCTGCTGGAGACGACGACTGGCATATCATTAAGGAAGAGTACCATCCTGGACAGGCAAATTTCGAGGACGAGTGCTACCCAGGGCAAGCAGATTCTGACGGAGAAGAATGACCTGAATCCCGAGAGATCACCCCACCTCCGGATTCATCTGATGACTCTTCTTCTGACGAAGAAGAAGAACCAGTTCCAAATAGTCTTGTGACTTCTCTTAAGAGGCAGGTAGAAATACTGTGAGAGAGTCGGATTATTGGAGGCTCAGCTGGCAAAGCGTAAGGATGACTATTCTGTTCTCAGTCATCATGTATGGGAACTCGAGAAGAGGAAGAATTTGACAGATGTGCTGAAGGATGAAGTTGATGAACTACGGGGAGAACTTCGAGAAGCGAAGAGGAACCGTAGGAGTTAGACTGTTGTAGCTTCTACTATTTTCATTCTGATGTCAAGAAATGTTTTTCAATTCGAATGTATAAAGTTTGGAATTCAATGAAATGCAAGTTGATTTAAAATTCTTGTCTTATACTTCGAATTTAATGGATCTTTTGCATCAGAATATGGCTAGAAGAGGAGCTAGAAACGGGGAAGGTCTGGATCTGGAAACAGAACTTGCGAGAGTCTATCAAACGCTCAACGCCGTGGCTATGAATCAGAACCAAGGAAGGGGACCTGCGAATCCGGTGCCCGAAGCAATTAAACTCGTGGAATCGTTCAAACGAATGAAACCACCTGTATTCGAGGGGAAGTCAGACCCTGATGCGGCTGACAACTGGATTCGCCAAGTAGAGACAATCTTTGAGGTGCTGGAGACCCCTGAAGGCAGTAAGGTCAAGTTGGCGACTCTGCAACTTGAGAAGGATGCGGCCGTTTAGTGGCAGTCGATGAAGAGGACAATGGGAGGCATAGTTCTTGGCTGGGAGGAATTTCTGGAAGAATTCCGCAGTCACTATTTCTCCTCTGATGTTCAAGAGAAAAAGGCTATGGAGTTTCTGTCACTACAGCAAGGTAGCATGTCAGTGAGAGAGTACGAGACCAAATTCACTCAGCTTTCTAGGTATGCTCCGGAACTAGTGATGGATGAAGCTAAGAAGGCTCGTAAGTTCGAGCATGGATTGAGGCCGAGCTTGAGATCCCGAATGATACCTCTTGGTATCAGAAGATTCGACAAGTTGGTCAAGAGAGCAACAGCGACGGAAGCAGATATGGAACAGTTCCATGTTGTTCAGAATCGGAGGAACAATTGGCAGTCTGGAAAGAGGCCCGCACATTCTGGGAGTTTCAAGGGGCAACCATCTGCACAAAGGTTCAAACCGACAGAAGCGAACGCTATTAGTGTGGCTGGAAAAACTGGGAATAATGTGGTGAGACCTCCTGCGGTAACTTGCTACAACTGTGGTGAAACGGGACATTACCAATCTCAATGTCTCAAACCACGGAATGGTAATCGCAATGTACCAACACAGCAGACCGGGAAGAGATCGTACCAACCAGGGCGAGTATTTGCCTTGACGGAGGCTGATGCTGATGAGGTTGATCATGTCATCACTGGTACGAGGGCTGATGTTTAGAGGGTTTTGTCATTTCTTTTTCCTGCTGTTTAGTGAACTGTTACATAATGAGTGTGTATTATGTAACAGGAGAACTTTATCTTAATGGAATGAAAACTGTTGTGTTGTTCGATACCGGATCCTCTCATACTTTTGTGTCTCCTAAATTTGCTAAAGTGTTGGGAGTTGAACCGAAGATTTTTCCAGGCAAGATCTTAGCAGTAGCTACTCCATCTGGGAAAACTTTAACCACTGATCGGTATTACGCTGATTGCGAGATTGTGATTGGAGATCGAATCTTTGGGATTGAATAAATCGAGCTGACTATCTTGGGAGTCGATGTTATCATTGGCATTGATTGGATGTCGGTGTACAGTGCAAGCATCGAGTGTATGACCAAGACGATAACAGTGAAGGCTCCAGGTGGACCTGAAGTTACTTTCCAAGGGAAGCAGAAGTGTTCTAGGCTGGTGGCAGCTATCCGCAAGGAAGAGACTCCTGTGGAAGTGTAAAGGATTCATGTGGTTCGGGACTATCCGACTGTGTTCCTGAATGATTTTCCTGGGCTACCCCCACATCGTGATGTAGAGTTCAGCATCACTGTTCAACCGGGAAGTGCACCCATTTCTAAGGCACCGTATAGGATGGCTCCAGTGGAACAGGATGAGGTGAAACGGCAGATTGAGGAACTGTTGGAGAAAGGTTTTATTCAACCTAGTGTGTCACCTTGGGAAGCACCAGTGCTTTTGGTAAAGAAGAAGGATGGATCAATGAGAATGTGTATCGATTACCGAGAGCTGAATAAGGTCACTGTTCAGAATAAGTATCCTATTCCTCGAATTGATGACTTGTTCGATCGTCTACAAGGAGCAGCTGTATTCTCCAAAATAGATCTTCGATCAGGATATCACCAAGTTCGAGTGAAAGCTGAAGATGTGCACAAAATTGCATTTAGAACTTGACATGGGCATTACGAATTCTTAGTTATGCCATTCGGAGTGACGAATGCACCCGCAATCTTCATGGATTTAATGAACAGAGTTCTGAGGCCATTCATTGATTCTTTCGTCGTGGTGTTTATCGACGATATTCTCGTGTACTCCAAGTCAGAGGAAGAGCACACCGAGCATCTGGCAGCAGTTTTGAAGAAGCTGGAAGAGCAGAAGTTGTATGCCAAATTATCCAAGTGTGATTTCTGGAAATCTGAAGTGGCATTCCTAGGTCACATCCTTTCTAAGGAGGGAGTGGCAACTGACCCTCAGAAGATAGAGGCAGTGAGAGATTGGGCTAGGCCTACTACAGTGAAGGAAGTCATTCGAGGTTATGACTGGATACTACAGGAGATTCATTCGAGGTTATGCTTAGATAGCCGTGCCGCTTACTGGACTGACCAAGAAGAATGTGAACTTCAAGTGGACTGAGCAATGTGAGGCGAGCTTTCAGGTGTTGAAAGAGAAACTGACTACTGCACCTATTTTGGCTTTGCCTAGAGCAGGTGTTGAGTATGATGTTTATAGCGATGCTTCACATCGTGTGCTTGGTTGTGTCTTAATGCAAGAAGGAAGAGTAATCGCTTATGGGTCTAGGCAACTACGACCGCATGAGAAGAATTACCCGACTCATGATCTGGAGTTGGCTGCGATTATCTTTGCCCTGAAGCAAAGGAGGCACTACGTGTACGGTGAGAAATTGAACATGTACACGGACCACAAGAGTTTGAAGTACATTTATCAGCAAAAGGATCTGAATCTGAGGCAGCGGAGATGGTTAGAAGTGCTTGAGGACATGCGACCTGAGATCAAGTATCATCCTGGAAAGGCTAATGTTGTTGCTGATGCACTTAGTCGCAAGAGCAGTTTAGCCAGTTTTATTACGACTCAGAAGCATCTGATTGAGGAATTGGATCGAGCAGGTATTTAAGTTGTCTTGCAAGGATTGGGAGCATCTTTGGCTCAGTTGAGGCTTCAGCCTACACTGAATGGAAGGATCATTGCAAGTCAGGAGGTTGATGCTGATATCTTGGAGATGAAGGAGCAGTTTAGTGCTGGCAGGTTGGAGTGCTGTGGTTCGGAGATAGGCTGTGTGTTCCAAATCAGGCGGACCTGAAAGAAAGTATTCTTCAGGAGGCGCAAGCTACTCTTTTGTCAGTACATCCTGGGAGTAATAAGATGTACAAAGACATCAAACAGCATTTCTGGTGGTCAGGTTTGAAGCAGGATGTGGCTGAATTTGTGGCAAAGTGTGAGGTTTGTCAGCAGGTCAAAGCCAAAAATCAGAGACTCGGAGGTCTATTACAGCCATTACCTATTCCAGAATGGAAGTGGAATAACATTAGTATGGATTTCATTACGGGATTACCTAAGAGTCCTAAAGGCAATGATGCGATTTGGGTTATAGTCGATCAACTAACCAAGTCCGCTCACTTTTTGGCGATAAAACTCACGGCTTCGATGGACAAGTTGGCTGAGTTGTATGTTGGCGAGATCGTCCGGCTTCATGGTGTTCCGTCAACTATTGTGTCTGATCGAGATGCGCGGTTTACTTCGCATTTCTGGAGGAGTCTTCAGACAGCTTTGGGGACCAAGACAGATTTCAGCACTGCTTTTCATCCGCAAACCGATGGACAGACCGAGAGAGTCAACCGTATTCTTGAGGATATGCTTCGGTGTTGTATACTAGACTTTGGAGGCAGTTGGGAAAGGCATTTACCTTTGGTAGAGTTTGCCTACAATAACAGTTTTCAGGCTAGCATCGGGATGGCGCCGTACGAAGCTTTGCATGGTAGGAAGTGCAGGACACCTGTTTGTTGGTTTGAAGTTGGGGAGCATCAGTTGTTTGGTCCTGAGCTTGTGCAGCAAACCTCTGAGAAGATTGTTCTGATCAGGAAAAGGTTGGTAGAAGCTCAGAGCAGGCAGAAAAGCTATGCAGACAACCGGAGAAGGGACCTTGAGTTTGAGGTTGGTGACTTCGTCTTTCCGAAAGTATCTCCCAGTAAAGGTGTGGTTCGATTTGGCAAAGGCGGGAAGTTAGCCCTGAGGTTTATAGGCCCGTACAAGATATTGAAAAGGATCGAAAAAACTGCTTACCGGCTTGAGTTACCGGAAGAGTTATCTCAGGTGAACAATGTCTTTCATGTGTCTATGCTGAGAGGTTATATTCCAGATCTGAGTCATCATTTACCTGAAGTGTCGGAAGGTTTGCAATTGGATCTGAATTACATCAAGTCTCCTGTCGAAATTGTTGATCGTCGAGAGAAAGTCTTGAGGAATAAGACGATACCGATGGTCAAGGTAGTCTGGAGAAACCTTTTGGTTGAAGAGGCTACTTGGGAATCTGAGGAGAGGATGTTGAAGGACTATCCTGAGCTTTTTTTGTATCTTTGTATCTTTTGTTCTTGTTGTGAGTGTTGTGTTTTTGTTTCTCACTCTTCACTGTAGTTCCGGGGACGGAACTATTCTAAGGAGGGAGTGCTGTAATGCCCTGATTTTTCAATTTATGAAAAATTATTTATTATGCACGTAGTGTGCACGTGCAATATTTTTGGTTAATATTTTCATCAAGATGAGTAAAGATATTTTAATATGTGCTTTTAATTATTTTATACAAAAGCCTTCTTTCAATTAGACAAAAAGCATTTTCTTTTAAAAGCCCAAAATGTAATTCATTTATTATTTTTATAATAATTATTTCGGCCCATAAACTAAAGCCCATGGACTATTTTTTATACAACTTGTCATGTAGAATACAATTTAAAGACTATTTTATTTTTATACAAAAATTTAATGTACAATTTTTGGGCCTAGTTGCATGCACGTGCACTACACGTACATGTGCAATATGCACTTTTTCAACTAGGCCGGTTGTAATCTTTTTGGAGGGAAATGAAAATTGTAATGGTGATCATGGTGTGGTAGTTACTTGGTTGTGGGTAGTTATTGCAACTCCTACTTTCATCTTGACCCTCCATCTTACAACCAACTACTTAATCCTAGCCCTCCATTCTCTTTGATTCTTAGTATAAATACCCCCCCCCCCCCCATGGCTGGTTATTCTTGTGTAAAATTATTCTCTTCCAAACCTATAGTTCAATTATATTATCTAGTAGTAATTTTGTGAGTTAAAAGATTGAGAGTGTGTGGGATTTCGCTTGCAACTAGAAGAGAGAGAGAGGCCGGCATCAAGAAGAGGGAGCTCGGTTTGTTTGGGTGTGCTTGGAGGCTTGTGTGCACGTGTTCAAGGAGGAGCAATTCGCCGCAAGGACATTCGTCTAGGGATTGCTAGTTGTATTTTGTTTTCTCTCCATACAAGGTGGGTAAATTTTCCCTATTTCTAAAATAGGAATGCATGCTAGATTTAATTAGCAAAATGATGCATGAAAATGATTAATAAGAATGCACATTTAATTGAAAAGATGATCTCTAATTGATTGAATTGTTGATATGCAAATTATGTGTGTTGCTATTAGTAAAATTCAAGATTGTGTGCAATACGAATATGGTTATAAGTTGTGTGAAGAAACCTTTGTTAGTAGCATGAAAAATTACGTGCAAAAAATTAATATATCGACTATGTCACTTTTATGTGCTAAATTGGAAACTTTGTATGGCGTTGTAACGAATACATTGAGATGCAATTTTTATGTTTGGAAAATAAATAAGAGTAGAAAATCGGTATAGAGATTAATGAAATTATAATGTCGAAAAAGAATGTATTAGTGATAGTATATCAAATTAACCAAATTGTATGGTAGATTTGTATTAATTATTGGGAAAAATATGTTTAATTATTTGAGAAAATTATCCTGATATACTGGAGTGTAATCTATGATGGAAATGATTAACCTGGAGTTTTTACAGTAGGTTAGTAAGAACAATTTGAAATTTAACTCTATTCAGTCGACCAAATATATGTAGCAGTCGACTGCACTGAAAGTTGTGTAATGGAATTACCCAGAACAGCCGACTGATATGAACGACAGTCGACTTCTCCGTAATTTACACTTTAACCACGAATGCTACGGAACAGTCGACTGTCCATGTGCAGCAGTCGACTCTTCCGAGCGATTATTGAAGAACTTCCTTTGGCTGAACGAGTCGACTGAGTATGCTCTAAGTCGACTGTCCAGATCACTTTTTGTCATATCAGAAATTCTATGATTTGTGTTATGATTGTGAATCTTATGATGAATATTGCTTGTGACAGCTTAGAAGAAGTAAACTCAATTTGGCTTTTGCATGAATTTATATGAAGTGAATCATTTATTAGAATTTGTGAAAGCTATATGAATTTAAAAGCTATGAACATGAAAAGGGAAATCTACTATGATTATGAAAATGAATTTATGAGTTGGAAATGCTCAAATTGGAAATTGTGAATTGGAATTGAAACAAAAAAGTAGCTAAGTCTCCCACCGGCAATTGGAAAGAAATGAAATGAAATGAAATTTGAAATGAAAAGACCAAGGTTGGTCATGTTTGAATAAAGGAATAAGTCCGGTTTAGTGGAGAGGATAACTCTAGAGCTTTGATTTTATTCATGTATCTAATAAAAACTAAGGATTAGTACATAGTGAAGACGTGATGAAAGTGAGAGAAAAATACGAGTATGAGAACTAGAGTTTACGGTGCGGGTGTGTGAGCCACAGAATGCATGCTTGATGAGTCAAGACATGGCGTGGGCACAACTCAGTAATGATCGGACTTTAGCCACGCTTGTGCGATGTTTGGTGACTGCAAGAGGATCGTGTGCCATGAAGTAAGGCTGAATTGCCACAAAATGCATGCTTGATGAGTCAAGACATGGCGTGGGATTTCCCTCTAGAATTTTCTGTACACGAGCTTGTACTCATAGATCATCTAGAATACTCACCGTAGTTACAGTAGTAGATTAGGTCATGGCGAGGGATTGAATCCTACAAAGATGAAGAACGATTAAGAGGCTTGCCCTCGGACCTACATAGTATGGGATGCATAGAATCCGAACAAATGTGCATTAGTGTCATCTAATGTAAATAATTGCATTAAGGACTAAGTGCACAATCACAACACGACATCACAGGGTAGTCCCTTTAGTTTGATATGTGACAAGTTTGTGTTTGCTAAATATGGAAAATAAGTTATACTATTTCCGGCATAGAGAGGATGGCCGTGTATAATGATCGTCAGTTGAATAAACTGACGTACCCACAGTCTTATATGCAGGTAAATGGCTTGATACAGATTAAAGAGGAACAAATGTTTAAAGATTATTCAATGTTGTTGTACATTTGTTTCATTGTTGTAAATTTTACTTCCGCTGTGCAATGTAAAGTGTAATATTGATGTAAACTCTGATGTAAAGTGAAAAGTTCAAATTTCCTTGTAAAATTGTACTAAAGGAAGCGGAAAGATCCTGTAGAACATCTCGAATTTAGTGTATTTAGGATTCGGGGCGTTACAACTCCGGATATAACCAAATGAGAATGTTCCCTCCTGATACCCCGAATACCTCTTTTGTGACCGACCAAGGCCTGTATTGTTACCGGGTCATGCCCTTCGAGCTGAAGAACACTGGGGCTACATACCAGCACCTTGTCAACAAGGTCTTCGAGGAGCAGATCGACAGAAATATGGAGGTTTATGTAGACGACATGCTGATGAAAAGCCTCACCCAAGCAGACCACGCCCGTGACCTATAGGAAGCCTTCGGCGTTCTATGGGAGCACAAGATGCAACTCAATCCATCCAAGTGTGCTTTCGGAGTATCGTCTGGTAAATTCCTGAGCTTTGTGGTTAGCCACAGGGGGATAGTGGCCAATCTTGAGAAAATATGAGCCATTCTTGACATGCCACATCCCTTCAGTGTTAAAGAAGTTCAGAGGCTCACGGGATGCCTCGCAGCCATCGGACGCTTCCTCTCTAAGTCAGGACAGAAATGGCTTCCTTTTTCAAAGCTCTTCGAGGAGCTAAAAGTTTCGAGGGGGGACAACCGCAACAAGAAACCTTTGAACAGCTCAAAGCCTACCAAGTTAATGTAGAACCCCGTATTTTCAAATATTATTTAAAATATTTGACTGAGGAGGATGCGGATAACTCAGGATTTTGACTCGTGTGTGCAAGAATTTAGAAATTCATTTTTTTGTATTAAGTAAAACTTTTATTTGAGAATAATTGGAGATTGAGTATCACTCTTCATGTAATAAGATTTGTTTGAGTTAATGGAATAAAGATAGAAATTTTATTTGATATTGTTTTCTTGCATACATTTGAGTCGCCAAATTATTGCTAGTCTTAGGTATGGAGCTTAAGGTGTTTCTAGGCAAGGTCTTGAGGTGGCTATCCTTAGACATGTCCTTTCTAAGGAGGGAGTGGCCACTGATTCTTGGAAGGATGAAGCAGATGTGGAAGGTCAGAGTTGGATGCAGGAGTTCAGTAGTTGTTGCAGCGTGACTTCCGATGGCAAGTTATCAGAGTTGCACAGCGGAAGTTTGTTTTTCTGAATTATTTGCATGATTGTGTTTCTTCTGTATGATGTATTTCTTTTGTTGGAATGCATTCTTTCGTGTGATTGTATTTCCTTAAATTATGTTTCTATCCATGAGTTTTCATTCCTTATTGGCGTGTTTGTTTGGACCCCATTAGCAGTAGTTCTGAGGACAGAACTCTTCTAAGGAGGGAGTGATGTAGAACCCCGTATTTTCAAATATTATTTTAAATATTTGAAAATGAATTAAAATGATTTTCTGGAAATTTAATAAATATTTTCTAAAGATTTATCTTTTTACACGTGCGAAACACGTGCAAATATTTTTGGTTGAAATAACCAATTTTATATTTTTAGTAGATTCTCCTAATTATAATGGAGTATATTCTTTGTCGGCAGCCATTGAAGGACATACCTCCTTACCCACTGGGGGGGCACTTCTTGGAGAATCTCTTCATCACGCCCTATCTCGACGTCTCGGCGAATCAAGACCCTCCTCAGATGGCCAAGCTCCACCTTTGCTTTATAGAGCCTCTCCCGAGACTGAGCGAGTCCAAACTTGGCAATGCGGATCTTGGCGCAAATTTGCGATGCCTCAATACCCTGAGAAGGTTGTGCATGGTATACAGAGATCTGCCAAACCAAAGAAAGAAGCGTAAATCACTCTAAGTCCAAGTAGAGCCACATGGCAGTTCTAAGTTCAAGTAGAGCTACAAGATAGTTCTAAGTTCAAGTAGAGCTACAAGATAGTTCTAAGTCTCAGTGGAGCTACAAGATAGGTATAAGTTCAAGTAGAGCTATAAGATAGTTCTAAGTCTAAGTGGAGCTACAAGATAGTTCTAAGTTCAAGTATCAGAAGTTGTAAGATAGCTCTAAGTCTCGCTGCTATACATGATAACTGTGCCCAAAAAGAGTTTTTTCATTACTAAAGAAAAGATACAAAAGCGGTGGCCAGTCCACTATTAGGCATCGTTACAAAAGACTTAGACTAACTCTTTTGAAGGATCCACGGCCTTAGTGCTCGACCTCGACCGTTCTATCGGCCACTTGTGCCTCGATGGCGATCACCAAAGGCAAAGGCCCTGGGGTGCGTCTGCCTCTACCTCGCCACCCTCAGCCACTTCCTTTCCATCCTCCTCTTTACCCTCTTCACCATCCCTTTCCCTGCCCTCCTTGTCGACGTCGGTCGAACCCCAGAATTGGATCTGGGAATAGGAGGAACCCAGTACAATCAAAGTCAGGAAACTTCGCCTCGACGTCGGTTAGGGTGTGGGCATAGGCCTTCGCCATATTCATGAGCAAGAACCCCTAGGCCTTCTCCATCGATTGGGCTTAGACCTCCTTTTTTGCCACTATCCTCGCTGCAACAATTGCCTCCTCCCTCTCCGTCATGTCGAGCTCCTTCTCCTTCGCCAGCCTAGCATTGTTCGCCTCCGGTTTGGAAACAACGGCCTCGAAGTGCTCAACCCTTGAGGAATTCATCTAGGCTTCTATCCTCGATTGCTTAAGGTCCCTCGCGATCCTAGCCTTATCAGCCCAAGATCTCTCGCTCTCGAGCTGAAGCTCCTTCTCTTGTTCGGCCATCTGCTGCAAGTGATCTGCTGGAGAAGAAGAAACTCAGGCATTCGAGCTCGAAAAACACCAATACTTAGCCAATTTTTTTTCTTTCTCAAAGACAGAAGATAACTTACCGACATGGTGGCTCGAGTGATTTCGAGCACGTCATCACCAACGGTCCCTGCCTCCATAGCGGCCTTGTCCTTTGGCATGGCAAGATGGCGAACCGCTTGCATACAAGCGGCTGAGTCGCCAAGGAATCCGTCGAGCTTCCTGACATGCCAATCAGGAACGAAGATCCTCTTGTGCTCCTCAGTCAGGAACACCTCGGCTTCCGCTGTGAGAGGGGGAACCTCTAGTGCTAGAGCTTCCGACAGTGGTAAATCCCCCACAGCGACGGAAGCAGATGGCGCAGCGGAAGGCGTCGGCTGCGAGACCTCTACGGTGGAGACTGCCTTCAGGTTCAAAGAAGAGATCTTCGTGACAGTCCTCTTACTCTTCCTGCCAGCAGGGGCCTTGGCACCCAAAGCTCCACGCTTCGCAAGCAGCACTTTGTAGTCCATTGATTCTGCAGAAAAGAGAATACGTCGAAGATAAGAACATGTAAAATTTGCCTAAGTTGTGAACATAAGAAACTAAGCTAACAAGAACAAAAAGCATACTAGGGTTGACCAGGCTAAGACCCCTCCCTGTAAAGAGCCTCCTCTGTCAGGTCCTTCCAGTCAAACTTCGGCCAATCAAGGAGTGTTGGACCATCTTGGTCTCCTCAGGGCTCAAAATGGGACCTTCCTTCACCCACTTAGAAACCTCCTTGACCCAAGCGGTCGGAATGTTCCACAGCTCTTGGCTTCAGATGAGAAAGAACTTATCCCTCTAATTTTTTATTGAGTCAGGGTTGTTGGCGAGCATTACCCCATGCCTTGGTGATAGATAAAACCTGAACTCTGTCTTATGCTTCTGCTAGATCTGATACAAAGTCCATAGCACACTCAGTTGGGACTCGATGTTCGGTGCTTGACAATGGAGGACATACCCATTGACATGCCTCCACATGTTCGGCATATATTGGACGAGGCTGATTCAGTACCACCGCAATACTTTGGCGACGAAGGGATGGAGTGAAAGTCGAGCGCTTGCTAAGAAGGCATCAACAGGCCAAAAGCACATGTCCACCAGCATCGACAAGTTGGCCCTCACCCCGGACCCAGGCAGCATCAGATCAAACTCTTTCAGGATCATAAAACACTCCCGAATTGACTTTAAATATTCTTTGTTCAAAATGAAAATGGTGTTGTTGAGCTCTGAGGTCTCCCAAGCCGTGTTCTCCTCGAAGTCCCATGTTCGGTTGTATACGATGTGCTCGGCCAGGTCGTCCGGCATTTCCCAAATGCGATGAAGACCTCTCAGGGGTCCAGACAGTCTACCACACTCCCCCATTCTTTGTTCTCTCTCAAAAATGGTATCCACCACCACCGAGGAAGCCACTACTACGGCCTTACCCTTATCGGTTGTAAGAGCTTGACCAGAGGTCGGCTCGTCATCGACGATGGGGGAGGTCTCTTGGCCCGAAGTGACCCTAGACATTCTCTAAAGTAAATAAAATTATCTATGAGTTACCTTGATTTGACTGCAATGGACTGCAAAATCACTGGAGGAAGAAAATCTTCACCGGAAGCTCTCACAAGAAGGTGAAAGTCGCATGAGTAAAAACTTAGAGAATGAGTGAATGAGATGGGAGATGGGAGTTTTATAGGGGGTAGTTGGAACGCCCCCCAAGGTTAAAAGTCCCCCAAAACACAAAAGCCTGGCCCATTTAGCGCAAGGCGACAAAAAGGTTGGAAAACCCAAATGTCATTGACTGGTCAACGATCAATATCTCCACGTGTCGCTCTCTCGAAGTCTTCTCGACAGCTCTCACCGAGTGCTCTTGGCACTGACACCGTGAATGGAGAAATGGCATTGACTGGTCAACGGTCAAGATCTCCACGTGTCGCTCTCTCGAAGTCTCCTTGGACCTCGGCAGTTCTCGCCGAGCACTCTTGGCACCGATGCCGTGAATGGAGAAATGGCATTTGTTGGTCAACTATCAATCGTCAAGATCTCCATGTGTCGCTCTTTCGAAGTCTCCTAGACCTCGGCAGCTCTCACCGAGTGCTCTTGGTACCGATGCCGTGAATGGAGAAATGTCGTTGACTGGTCAACGATCAACGATCAAGATCTCCACGTGTTGCTCTCTCGAAGTCTCTCTGGACCTTGGTAGCTCTCGCCGAGCGCTCTTGGCACTAACGTCGTGAATGGAGAAATGGCGTTGAATGGTCAACGGTTAATGGTAAAGATCTCCACGTGTCGCTCTTTTGAAGTCTCCCTGGACCTCGGTAGCTCTCATCGAGCGCTCTTGGCACCGACGCCCTAAATGGAGAAATGACGTTGACTGGTCAATAGTCAACGGTCAAAATCTCCACGTGTCAGCTCGCCAAGGCGTCGACAGAGTTCGGCAAAGTCCCTGAGCGCTTCTGTGCGCTCTTATCACCGACGCCCTGAATGGAGAAATGGCATTGATAGGTCAATGGACAATGGTCAAAATCTCTACGTGTCAGCTCGCCGAAGCATCAATAGAGTTCGGCAAGGGCGCCGAGCGCTCTTGTCACCGACCTCCATCTGAGCAATAAGCAATTGACTAAGTAAAACTTCAATGGTCAAACTCTCCATGCGTCAGCATGCCGAGGTGTCGATGGTGGTCGGCACGGTCAACGGTCAAAATCTCCACGCGTCAGCATGCTGAGGTGTCGATGGGGGTCGGCAATGGCGCCGAGCGCTCGTCACCGACCTCCACATGAGCGTTAAGTCGTTGACTGGTCAAACAATGCCAGCTGGTAGATCGCTTCAAAAAATGTGCGTTGATATGATCAACGGTCCAGATCTTGCCACGTCAAAATTTGTATGATTAAATCTATTTTTCCATTTATTAAATCGAATTAATTATTTAAAAATTCAAAAAAATGATTAAAAATTTGAAAAATTTTAATTAAAATGTTCTAAAAATAATTATAAATTCAAAAAAAATGTTTTTAATTTTCAGAAAAATAATTTTTAATTAGAACAATTAATTAAGATTTTTTCGAGGATTAATCGTTACTTCGTACATTGAATAAATAATTCGGAAAATAATTGAAAAATTGAAAAAAAAAATCATCGAAAAATCCAGAAAGTTCTACAACCAAATCTAAGTTTTATACAAGCTTAGAAAGGCATCATTAAACCCAGAGTGAAACTCTAACATACCCGAGAACTCCGATACAATCATGTACGCCATTAAAACAAGAAAACTACTCCTCAAAGTCTGTTGACTTAGTCTTCGGGAGTGGGGGGCTCGTGATATGGCTAAAAATAAGATTAAATCGGGACTGTTCAAATTGGGTACGAATCTTAAAGCTCGCATGGGTAAAACGGTAATTTCCACCACAAACGGATCTGAAATGAGAACTGGGTCTTTTTTCAAGCCCAATAAACCCAAAAACAGATCTGTCCTATTGGGTATGGGTGGCGGCCAGTCACAAACCAGCCCAGGATATTTAGAGAGTAGTTCAAATTCGTGGTTATCTATAAGAGGCAGTTTAAACAGCCTCTCTTATCATGAAACAAGTTAAACTCCCTTTCTTATTCATAAACACCGGGACATAAAGATAAATGATTATCTCTAAGTTTCCTCTAAAGGCAATTATAAATACCCCTCCCCCCACCATAAAAAAGGTAATCAATATTTTTTCCACAAATCGTGCTTTCATAATCTTTCTGAAAGAGTTGTCTCTAAAGGCAACTTGAGCATCAGAGGGTTCATCACCGGGAACAATCCCGATATTTCGAACTTTTTGCAGGTCAACGACAACGGTGAGAAACAGTCAAACGTCGACATATTTTCCTTTACTATTTTTGTAAGAATTCACAAATCATCTGTTTGCTCCCACACCGAAATTAGCAGTAACAATTTCCACAATAAATTAAATGATTAACTACGGTTTTGATTTTATTTATCTTTTGAGTATTTTGGAGAATTAGAGTTGATTTTAAGGGATATTATTTAATGAAAATTAGTACAAATGTTTTGGAAGTATTTGGAAAAATTAAGAAATTGATTTTAAAGGATATTATCTGAATGGAAATTGGTACGAATATTATAGATTAAAGTCCAGAATTGAACGAGCGTTTTAGTATAGATTTGGTGATTAGATTTGAAATATTAGAATAAAGATGATGTTGACTGAATTGATATTTTTGAAATCCTATTATAACAGTTTGGAAAATTTTATCTAGTTATTTGACGGTGACTAGTAAATGGAATGAATAAGAGATGAATTGGGTGTATGAATGAATTGAATTTTAATGATTATAAAAGAAGTTTTGGATAACTTGGAAAGATTATAAATTTGGGATTTGTGACTTTAGAGTCTGAGCGAGACCCTGGTGCCGACAAGTTGTGATTTATGAAAATTTGAGAAATTGCCAGTGTGGGCTAATGTTTTCGGTATATTGATTTAAGTCTGCTAGGGTGGCAATTATTTATGTTTGAACATAAGAATATGCACTAGAAAGGAGTTGTGACAAAATAAGAGCAAACGTGAGTAGCGAACTCTATATAGTCGGGAGGTGGATTCCGGGACTGCAATTGCTGTGCAGAGAGAGACGTGTCTTAATTATTTTCGAGACTATGAATAGTAGGGTGGTGGATTCTGGGATTATGAATAGTCGGCCGAAAGGGAGGCGGATCTCCAGTATTCCGAGCTAGAGCGACGCTTGCAGGATGTGTTCATGATGAAGGTTCTGTATAGTCGGGCGGAGGATTCTGGGACTGGAGCCAATATTCGTGGAATGTCTGAATTTTGTCCTTTGTCACCATTTTAGGTTTTCATGAAGAGGGATAAAACCCTACCATGAAGAGTACATTGAGGGATCGCCCTCAGACCTATATAGTATTAGATGCATAGAATCGAAACAAGTGTGCATCTGTGTGTATTGTGTGCATTTGTTGCTTTCTTAGATACGTGTTTTATGCCATTCCATTATGCATTTTGATTTCTGTTTCATGACATACACTTATACACTTAGATTAGATTCACTTTCTATTTTTATTTATCTCTGTCATTATTTTTTTTTGTTTTGTGTATCAAGTTTGTAATTGTTACAGTTGAGGATCGCTTTTTTATAGCATTTTGTTAGTTGTATTCAACTGATGTGCCAACAGTTCTCAAGTGTTGCAGGATTTGGATTAGCAATTGTCGTGGGCATGAGCTTGGTGTCAATGAATGTTGCAAGATTGAAGATTTTTGGTTATATAAGTTGTATTTTATATGTCAGTTTTCGCTGTGCATTGTAAAGAACTATCTTATAATGAAAGAGTTTTAATTTCTTTGTATTTTTGTACGAAATTGAAGTACAGATCCTGGTTGTTCTACGAATTACCTATGTTTGGAATTTGGGGCGTTACAGGACATTCGGGCACACACAAGCCGCCTGTAATATGGTCCAAGATTTGCACCCCCCCACCCCACCCCACCCCCCCCCTACGCGTGCGAGAGAGAGTCTCTTTGCTTGCTATCTTATAATGCTGTGAAAGGGTTTATTATATATACACTTCTATTTCCTTTGATTTTGCCTAGATAAGACCAAAATCCCCCAACTCATTTTTCAGAAATGAACTGCCTCACTTTGACAGACAATTTCTCATTCACCCGATAACCATTTTAAGCAAGTAAATATTTTCCACCAAGATGAGAAAAATCGAAAGGTTCGAGGGAACAGAGTTCTTGATGTGGAAGACCCATATGATAGTGTATCTCTAACATAAAGATCTATATGGTCCATTATTTGGCATGAAGCCAGAAGGAGCGGAGGTAGATCCGGTTGCGTTGGCAGCTTGGAACCGCTTGGATCAGAAGGCACTTTGGAAAATTTAGTTGTCCCTTAATAGGAAAATGCTATTCCAGGCAACGACTGCAAATGAGGCAATGGAGATTCTCATGAATATGTATGTCTGCATCGAATCAGATTCTTCACTTGAAGAAGTTTGTCAATTGGAAGGTGCCAGAATAGGGTTCAGTAGCACATCATGAAAGTAATTTCTGCATGGTGTACAATAAATTGGAATCGTCGGGGTAGAATTTTATGGAGACAGCACATGCATTGTTACTACATCTAGTCTCCATGACAATTACGGTCCGATAGAACAAACTATCGCAAGTGCTATGACTAATTCGACTACTCTGAAAGATGATGTAAGCAGCATCATGAATGAGGATGTGAGAAGGAAGATAAATGAAGAGTCTTCGTCATCTTTTAGCAACTCTGAATTGTTAGTTGAGAACCGTGGGAGGAGCACTAACAAAGGGAGGTCGAAAAATAAAAATCACAGGTCAAAGTCTAGAGCAAGAAATCACAAAGGCGAGTATTAGCATTGTCATAAGTTGGGACACATGAGAGACTAATGTGAAGAGCATAAGAAAAAGCAAGGTGAGTCACAAGGAGCCAATATGGTAAGCATAAAAATTTCCTTAGATAATTTGTTTCTTTGCTGGAGTTAATATGATGTATGGTGATTGGTTTATAGATTCAGGTGCTTCTTTCATTGTACACCCATGAGGGATGCTTTTGAGAACTATATGACAGGTGATTTTGGATCAGTCACAGTTGGGAATGGGTAAAGATACCCAATTGTTAGAAAAAAACACAATTACCGTGACAGCTCACAATGGTGGGAAACTATTCTCGCATGAAGTAAGGCACATTCTAGACTTGAAAAAAAACTTGATCTCGACTAGCAAATTGGATACATAGGGGCTTATAACAACATTCGGACATGTAGAATGGAAGATTACTACAGGTGCTAGGTTGGTGGCTAGAGGAAAACATGTTGGCATGTTGTAATTACTAAGAGGAGGTGATTCAGGTGAAATCATTGTCACAGAATCAATAGATAATTCTCTTTCAATCTTATGGCCTGTCAGGTTGGGGCATCTTGGTAAAAATAGGTGTCAAACAGCTTTGTTCCAGAAATATTTTGTCAGGACTGAAGAAAGTTGAGAGAAAATTTTGTGAGAATTATGTAATGGGCAAACAGAAGGCAATTAGTTTTCAAATGAGTGGACATGAGAAGAAGCTCGGGTAGCTAGAGTTGGTACATAAAGATGTGTGGGGTCCAACTCAGAAATTTTCTTATGGTGGTAAGAGATATTTTGTTACATTCTTCGATGATGCTAGTAGAAAAGATTGGCTTTATGCAATTCATGAGTTGTTCGAGGTATTTGAGACATTTAGAGCTTGCAGAACCAGAGTTTAGAATAATACGGGGTACAAAGTGAAAGCAATAAAATTAGACAACGGTGGTGAGTACATGAGTAAAGAGTTTAGTGATTATCTAACACATGTAGGTATCCAGAATCAAGACAATTCCTATAACTCCACAGGAAAATGGAGTAGCATAAAGAATGAACAGCAGGATACTCGAGAGAGCGAGATGCATGTGGTTTCATGTGGTACTTCCTGTCAATCTTTGGACAGATACAGTGAATACAACAATGTACTTGACCAACCATTGTCCATCTAGTGCTCTTAATGGAGGCATACAACAAGAACTATGGTCAGATAAACCTATTAATTATTCACATGTAAAATTTTATGGTTGTATTTTCTATTCACTAATTGACATGAAAGAAAGAAAGAAACTGAATTCAAAATCCACAAAGTGTCTTCATTAGCTACCGCAGTGAGTATTGTGATACCCCTGATTTCTCATAAATAGCTCTTTTTCCAAAATATATTTTTACAAAGTACATTTCTATAATATTTTATGCAATGATAATTTGTATATGGCCCTAATTATTGTTGGACACTTTTCTCAAGTTTGGAAAAGTATGAGAATGCAAATGTAAGACGTCAATAGAGACGCAACTTATACCTTTGTTGACATTTCAATATAAGTTCGATTATTTTTGCATAATGTATAGAGTAGCTAATCACAATTACGTGACACCAAGAAATTAGAATTAAAATGTTAAACGATAAAGTCTTATTGAAAAGAAGGAATAAGCAAACATATATTAAAGAGTTATCTATATGCATTAAACTAGATGAGCGTTTATATGACGAATTCTTTACTGAAATTGTATGAGTTAAATACATATAGAAAAGACATATAAGATAAGTAGTAACAATTAAGGGAATGGGTGTAATTTCATTATATTGTCTAGTTTTAAATAATATTTGACCCATAGAACTATATATATAGTAGTAGTAGAAGATAACTCAAAGGTGTGTAGGGTGTGAACATACAAGTGTGAATGAAATCAAAAATTGCGGCTCTTGACATATAAGTCTAAAGCTGGCTTTTCCCGGTTGGCTTAACAAAACTATGGCTACACTCAATCTTCTTAAGCGATCCATGTGTCCCCTTTTTGGTTCTAATTTTATTGGCCTAAGAGTTAGCGGGTCCCAATAATACACCCTATAAAGAAGAGAAAGCTTAAGCCCTATTTTTATCACAAACAAGGACAACCATGACTACAAGTACTAAGAAAGAAAGTAGTATTATACCGGTGTTCCCTTAAGCAAAGAAATTGGAGCGCCGATTTATAGACAGTATTTGGTAAGGGATTCCTACTCTTTGACTTGTGATTGGTCCTTCTTTCACAGTCAATTTTTATTCAGCTATTATGTTTCTACCCTTACCATTTGCTATTGTAATAGTATTTCGATTGTTTTGTTATAAAAGGCATTGATTGATTGATAACACACATGAACTGAGTTGAACAACCACTTTAGTGGAGAAGTCCTAGAAATATTCCTGGCAATTGACTTGGGGATGAAAATCTACAAGAGGAGGTTAAAGAATACCCTAGGTGTTCCATGGTTTCACTAGAGAAATGACAGGTACTAGTTCAAAAGGAGCTTTTGTGTCACTCAGTATTAAAAGAAGATTCCTTATAAATTCCTATAAAATTCTTTGTTCAATTGTAATCGTAAAGTTGTTGCTAATTTCAACATTCTCGTATTTATTGATATTATTCATATGTCTAATTTGTTATAAGCCTTCATTCTGTCCATCGTTCTAGCACACATGCGGTGCAACCCTTACTGAGCAATTCTTTGAGCTCATCCCTTTGACTCTCAGTTGGAGGTTCATTATAAGAGAAAAAATCAAAAGACGTTAGAAGTGCCACATTTTGCAGTAGTATCGAATAGATCGAGTATTGATTTTCATTTAAGGTTGTATAATATATTTGGAAATTTTTGTAAGGTGAAGTTGTATAATAATATTTGATGGTTTTAGAAGCTTTGTGTATTGTATTAGATGAAAAGGTTAATAACGGTCTGAGTTTGGATATATATTTAATTCTGGCTCGAGGCGTAACAAGTATGGTTACTAATGGGGGTAAAAATCACGGCTGATCAGGACAACACAATTCATGCACGAATCTAGGAGGGCTTAAGGGAAAGGTGGTCATTTCGTGGCAGCTACAGGCCCATAGTCCGAACATGGGCCGATTACAGGCCCATCACCCAACTCAGCCCACGAGTTGGGACTACCAGTATCCCAATCAGGGGAGATTGACCTGCCTATTAAGGATGACAATCATATCCCTAAGATCAGGGAGATATTAAATTATTAAATCCCTTAATTAAAGAGATCCTCTAAATCAGTTGAGAGAATCTTCCTCTAACTACTCATGCTCAAGCCTATAAATACGATCCCTCCTCTTTTACCAGTAATCAATCTTTTGCCCACTAAGCCCAGTTTATTACTTCTAGTTCCTGACTTGATCACCGGAGGGTCTGTTGCCGGAATCACCCTTGGTGGTTCATTTAACGCCCAGAATCCCAAATACACTGAATTCGAGATGTTCTACAGGATCTTTTCGCTTCCTTTAGTACAATTTTACAAGGAAATTCAAACTTTTCACTTTACATCAGAGTTTATATCAATATTACATTTACGTTGCACAGCGGAAGTAAAATTTACAACAATAAAACAATGTACAACAATATTGAGAAATCTTTAAGCATTTGTTCCTCTTTAATCTTTTCATGCCATTCATCCTGCATACAAAACTGTGGGTACGTCAGTTTATTCAACCGACGATAATTATACATGGCCATCCTCTCTATGCCAGAAACAGTATAACGGTTCTCATTTCTTAACAGATCACAAACTTGTTCATATATCAAAATGAAGTAAATGAGAAATCTTAATGATGTCGTGTCGTGATTGTGCACTTAATCCTTAATGCAGTTATTTATATTAGATGACACTAATGTGCACTTGTTCGGTGTCTATGCATCCCATACTACATAGGTCCGAGGGCAAGCCTCTTATTCGTTCTTCATCTTTGTAGGGTTCAATCCCTCGCCATGACTTAATCTACTACTGTAACTATGGTGAGTATCCTAGATAATCTATGAGTACAAGCTCGTGTACAGAAAATTCTGGAGGGGAATCCCACGCCATGTCTTGACTCATCAAGCATGCATTCTGTGGCAATTCAGCCTCACTTCATGGCACACGATTCTCTTGCAGTCACCAAACATCCCACAAGCGTGGCTAGAGTCCGATCATTCTGAGTTGTGCCCACGCCATGTCTTGACTCATCAAGCATGCATTCTGTGGCTCACACACCCGCACCGTAAACCCTAGTTCTCATACTCGTGTTTTTCTCCCACTTTTATCACATCTTCACTATGTACTAATCCTTAGTTTTTATTAGAATCATGAACAAAAATCAAAGCTCTAGAGTTAGCCTCTCCACTAAATCGGACTTATTCATTCATTCAACATGACCAACCTTGGTCTTTCTTTTCAAATTTCATTTCATTTCATTTCCAATGCTGGGGGAGACTTAGCTACTCTTTTGTTTCAATTTCCAATTCACAATTTCCAATTGAGCATTTTCAACTCATGAATCCATTTAATAGTCTCTCAGACTTCCTTTATCATGATCTTAGCTTTTATATTCATTTAATTCTCAATTCAAGTCTATGATTCATTTCATGTAAATTCATGCAGCAACAAATAGAGTTTACCAACATCAACCATAAGATTCACAACTTTTAACATAAACCAAATAAGATCTCTGACATATCAAAGTGTTCTGGACAGTCTACTTGGAGAAAGCCCAGTCGACTTGTTCAGTCGAATCAAGTTTATCATAACTGCTCAGGAGAGTCGACTGCTGCACATGGCCAGTCGGCTGCTCCGCAATTTTCCATGTTCAAAATATCATTCACATAACAGTCGACTGTCATTCAGTCAGTCGTCTGTCCTGGGGTTTCAACAGTACAATTCTCATACTCAGCCCAGTCGACTTGCTGCTTGCATTAAGTCGACTGAACAGGTTAACATTTCAAATTTAGGAATTATCTTCCCTCTGTTCTCACATGCATCATTGTGTCACATTACAATATATATTTATGCTGCATAAACACATAATTTCTTAGCTATTCACTAACATCACCACATAGAATGTCACATAACTAATATTTTTCTTTCTTCAAGAAAATGTTAAGCATGCATTTACATTTACTCATCATTTACTTGCAGAAATGGATACTATATCTCAATTTAGCATACTAGAACATCACAATAGAAATACTTCGTTTCATGAAATTTCTGGACTATTCGTAATCTAATTTAATACCTCGGTCGGCTGTTCATATCAGCAGTCGACTGTACAGGTTGTTCCCAATTTTACTAATTATCACTTGTTCTTTTTCATCTGTTCACATCTCCTCCATCATATATAACATGGGGGATATGAATTTAGCAATCATTCTATCACTTCAGTTTGTACACACGCACATCGTTAAACTTTCCAATAAATCATGAAAACATTTGCCTCGTACCAGTCGACTTGTCCACGTGACAATCGACTGTACAGGCCCATTCCAGTCTTATTTACAGTGCCATTACTACATTATTAGTCCTTCACAACTTTCATCATAAGCATACACAGAGCAATCTAAGATGTTTAAACTTACTCTTTCACAAGCATGGTAACAATCTTTATTGCCATAACATATTTACTACGTTAGAAGTCCTGAGAAACACCCACCTTATTGATGAAATAACCGAATCCAGTAAAGCTTCTTAACGCGATGCGCGTCTCCTTGCTCCTTGCTCCTTGCTCCTTGCTTCTTGCTCCACACCGAAGCTCCTTCCATAGAGATGATCGGCCTCCAAGAGAACTCTCACTCACCAACTCTACAATATAGTATATATAACTTCTTTTCAAGGGATCTTAGTGTAGAAGATGTTTAAGAGAGAGGGGTATTTATACACCAGCTTGGGTGAGATGGAGGGCCAAGATTTAGTAGATAGTTATAGGGTCAAGGGCTAGGATGAACTAGGGAGCTAAAATAACTACCCATATTCTAGATAACCACCCATGACTTAAACCCACTTCTCTTCCCAATCCGGCCAAGAAGGTGTGCTCATGCACGTGTATGTGAAATGCACGTGCAAGCACTAGTCACCCAAAAGAGAAACTTGTACAAAATACAAAATAAAAGTCTTTAAAAGGTGTTCCACATTACAAGTTGTAAATAAAATAGAATTAAACCATGGGCTTTAATAAATGGCCCAAAACAATAGTTATTTCAAAAATAAAAAGAATGAATTACATTTTGGGCTTTAAGAAAAAGGGGTTTTTATCTAATTAAAATAAGGCTTTGGTACAAAACAATCAAAAGCGCAAATTGAAATATCTTTACTCTTCTTGATGAAAATATTAACCAAAATATTACATGTGCACACTACGTGCCAAAATAAATAATTTTTCATTAATTGAAAAATCAGGGCATTACAACACTCCCTCCTTAGAATAGTTCCGTCCCCGGAACTACTGTCAAGAGTGAGAGGAAAATACAACACTCACACAAGAACAAAAGATACAAAGATACAATCAAGCAAAAAGCTCAGGATAGTCCTTCAACATCCTCTCCTCAGATTCCCAAGTAGCCTCTTCAACCAAGTGGTTTCTCCAGACTACCTTGACCATCGGTATCGTCTTATTCCTCAAGACTTTCTCTCGACGATCAACAATCTCGACAGGAGACTCGATGTAGTTCAGATCCAACTGCAAACCTTTCGGCACTTCAGGCAAATGATGACTCGGGTCTGGAATATAACCTCTCAGCATAGACATGTGAAAGACATTGTGCACCTGAGATAACTCTTCCGGTAATTCAAGCCGATAAGCAGTTTTCCCGATCCTTTTCAATATCTTATACGGGCCTATAAACCTCGGGGCTAACTTCCCGCCTTTGCCAAATCGAACCACACCTTTACTGGGGGATACTTTTAGAAAGACGAAGTCACCAACCTCAAACTCAAGGTCCCTTCTCCGGTTGTCTGCATAGCTTTTCTGCCTGCTCTGAGCTTCCACCAACCTTTTCCTGATCAGAACAATCTTCTCAGAGGTTTGCTACACAAGCTCAGGACCAAACAACTGACGCTCCCCAACTTCAAACCAACAAACAGGCGTTCTGCACTTCCTGCCATACAGAGCTTCGTACGGCGCCATCCCAATGCTAGCCTGAAAACTGTTGTTGTAGGCAAACTCTACCAAAGGTAAATGCCTTTCCCAACTACCTCCAAAGTCTAGTATACAACACCGAAGCATATCCTCAAGAATACGGTTGACTCTCTCGGTCAGCCCATCGGTTTGCGGATGAAAAGCAGTGCTGAAATCTGTCTTGGTCCCCAAAGCTGTCTGAAGACTCCTTCAGAAATGCAAAGTAAACCGCGCATCTCGATCAGATACAATAGTTGACGGAACACCATGAAGCCTGATGATCTCGCCAACATACAACTCAGCCAACTTGTTCATCGAAACAGTGAGTTTCATCGCCAGAAAGTGAGCAGACTTGGTCAGTCGATCGACTATAACCCAAATCGCATCATTGTCTTTAGGACTCTTAGGCAATCCCGTAATGAAATCCATACTGATGTTATCTCACTTTCATTCCGGAATAGCTAACGGCTGTAATAGACCTCCGGGTCTCTGATTTTCGGCTTTGACTTGCTGACAAACCTCACACTTCGCCACAAATTCAGCTACATCCCGCTTCAAACCTGACCACCAGAAATGCTGTTTGATGTCTTTGTACATCTTAGTACTCCCAGGATGTACCGACAAAAGAGTAGCATGTGCCTCCTGAAGAATACTCTCTTTCAGATCCGCCTGATTTGGAACGCACAGTCTATCTCCGAACCACAGCACTCCATCCCTGATTTGAAATCCGGGCAACCTGCCAGCACCAACCGGCTCCTTCATCTCCAAGATATCAGCATCAACCTCTTGACTTGCAATAATCCTTCCATTCAGAGTAGGCTGAAGCCTCAACTGAACCAAAGATACTCCCAATCCTTGCAAGACAACTTCAATACCTGCTCGATCCAATTCCTCAATCAGATGCTTCTGAGTTGTAATCAAACTGGCTAAACTGCTTTTGCGACTAAGTGCATCAGCAACAACATTAGCCTTCCCAGGATGATACTTGATCTCAGGTCACATATCCTCGAGCACTTCCAACCATCTCCGTTGCCTCAAATTCAGATCCCTCTGCTGATATATATACTTCAAGCTCTTGTGGTCCGTGTATATGTTCAATTTCTCACCGTACACGTAGTGCCTCCATTGCTTCAGGGCAAAGATAATCGCAGCCAACTCCAGATCATGAGTCGGGTAATTTTTCTCATGTGGTCGTAGTTGCCTAGACCCATAAGCGATTACTCTTCCTTCTTGCATTAAGACACAATCAAGCCCACGATGTGAAGCATCGCTGTAAACATCATACTCAACACCTGCTCTAGGCAGAGCCAAAATAGGTGCAGTAGTCAGCTTCTCTTTCAACTCCTGAAAGCTCGCCTCACATTGCTCAGTCCACTTGAAGTTCACATTCTTCTTGGTCAGTCCAGTAAGCGGTACAGCTATCTGAGCATAACCTTGAATGAATCTCCTGTAGTATCCAGTCATTCCAAGAAAACTTCTGACTTCCTTTACTGTAGTAGGCCTAGCCCAATCTCTCACTGCCTCTATCTTCTGAGGGTCAGTTGCCACTCCCTCCTTAGAAAGGATGTGACCTAGGAATGCCACTTCAGATTTCCAGAAATCACACGGATAACTTGGCATACAACTTCTGCTCTTCCAACTTCTTCAAAACTGCTGCCAGATGCTCGGTGTGCTCCTCCTCTGACTTGGAGTACACGAGAATATCGTCGATAAACACCACGACGAAAGAATCAATGAACGGCCTCAGAACTCTGTTCATCAAATCCATGAAGATTGCGGGTGCATTCGTCACTCCGAATGGCATAACTGAGAATTCGTAATGCCTATGTCGAGTTCTAAATGCGGTGTTGTGCACATCTTCAGCTTTCACTCGAACTTGGTGATATCCTGATCGAAGATCTATTTTGGAGAATACAGCTGCTCCTTGTAGGCGATCGAACAAGTCATCAATTCGAGGAATAGGATACTTATTCTGAACAGTGACCTTATTCAACTCCCGGTAATCGATACACATTCTCATCGATCCATCCTTCTTCTTTACCAAAAGCACTGGTGCTCCCCAAGGTGACGCACTAGGTTGAATAAAGCCTTTCTCCAACAGTCCCTCAATCTGCCGTTTCACCTCATCCTGTTCCACTGGAGCCATCCTATAGGGTGCCTTAGAAATGGGTGCCCTTCCCGGTTGCACAGTGATGCTGAACTCTACATCACGATGCGGGGGTAACCCAGGAAAATCTTCCAAGAACACAGTCGGATAGTCCCGAACCACAGGAATCCCTTGCACTTCCACAGGAATCTCTTCCTTGCGGATAGTTGCCACCAGCTTAGAACATTTCTGCTTCCCTTGGAAAGTGACTTCAGGTCCACCTGGAGGCTTCACTATTACTGTCTTGGTCTTGCACTCGATGCTTGCACTGTACACCGACATCCAATCAATGCCAATAATAACATTGACTCCGAAGATAGTCAGCTCGATCAGATCAATCCCAAAGATTCGATTCCCAATCACAATCTCGCAATCAGCGTAATACTGATCAGTGGTTAAAGTTTCCCCTGATGGAGTAGCTACTGCTAAGATCTTCCCTGGAAAAATCTTCGGTTCAACTCCCAACACTTTAGCAAATTTAGGAGACACAAAAGTATGAGAGGATCTAGTATCGAACAACACAACAGCTTTCATTCCATTAAGATAAAGTTCGCCTGTTACATAATACACACCATTACATAACAGTTTCACAATATGAGCGGGAAAAGAAATGACAAAAACCACTAAACATTAGCCCTCGTACCAGTGATGACGTGATCGACCTCATCAGCATCAGCTTCCGTCAAGGCAAATACTCGCCCTGGTTGGTACGGCCTCTTCCCAGTCTGCTGCACTGGTGCATTGCAATTACCATTTCGTGGTTTGGAGCATTGAGATTGGTAATGTCCCGTCTCACCACAGTTGTAGCAAGTCACCGCAGGAGGTCTCACCACATTGTTCCCAGGTCCTCCAGCTACACTAACAGCGTTCGCCCCTGTCGGTTTGAACCTTTTTGTAGATGGTTGCCCCTTGAAACTCCCAAAATTGGCGGGCCTCTTCCCAGACTGCCAGTTGTTCCTCCGGTCCTGAACAACATGGAACTGCTCCATATCTGCTTCCGTCGTTGCTGCTCTCTTCACCAACTTGTCAAATCGCCTGATACCAAGAGGTATCATCCGGGACCTCAAGCTCGGTCTCAACCCATGCTCGAACTTACGAGCCTTCTTAGCCTCATCCATCACCAGTTCAGGCGCATACCTAGAGAGCTGAGTAAACTTAGTCTCGTACTCTCTCACTGACATGCCGCCTTGCTGTAGCGATAGAAACTCCATAGCCTTCTTCTCTTGAACATCGGAGGGGAAATAGTGACTGCGAAATTCTTCCAGAAATTCCTCCCAGCCAAGCACTATGCCTCCCATGGTCCTCTTCATCGACTGCCACCAAACAGCCGCGTCCTTCTCAAATTGCAAAGTCGCCAACTTGACCTTACTGCCCTCCGAGGTATCCAACACTTCAAAGATCGTTTCCACTTGACGAATCCAGTTGTCAGCCGCATCTGGGTCTGACTTTCCCTCGAATACAGGTGGTTTCATTCGCTTGAACGATTCCACCAGTTTAATCGCCTCGGGCACTGGATTCACCGGCCCCCTTCCTTGGTTCATAGCCACAGCATTGAGCGTCTGATAGACCCTCGCAAGTTCTGTCTCCAGATCCAACCCTTCACCATTTCTAGCTCCTCTTCTTGACATATTCTGATGCAAAAGATCCATTAAATTCGAAGTATAAGACAAGAATTTTAAATCAACTTGCATTTCATTGAATTCCAAACTTTATACATTCGAATTAAAAACATTTCTTAACATCAGAATGAAAGATAGTAGAAGCTACAACAGTCTAACTCCTACGGTTCCTCTTCGCTTCTCGAAGTTCTCCCCGTAGTTCATCAACTTCATCCTTCAGCACATCAGTCATATTCTTCCTCTTTCCAAGTTCCCATACCCGGTGACTGAGAACTGAAAAGTCGTCCTTTCGCTTTGCCAGCTGAGCCTCCAATAACCCGACTCTCTCTCACAATGTCTCTACCTGCCTCTGAAGAGAAGTCACAAGACTACTCAAAACTGGTTCTTCTCCTTCGTCAGAAGAAGAGTCATCAGATGAATCCAGAGGTGGGGTGATCTCTCGAGATTCAGGCCACTCCTCCTCATCAGAATCTGCTTGCCCGGGATAGTACTCATCCTCGGAATCTGCCTGTCCAGGATGGTACTCTTCCTCAATGATATGCCAGTCGTCGTTTCCAGCAGGGTCGAAGTGGTCAACCATCTTAGAAATAGAGAGAAAGAAGTATAGGTCATAGAGCAACACAAATATAAGTCACTTACATTTAAATCTCTAGACTCAAACACACACTCTAATGTCCACTACTAGGGTGTCGTTCCTTATAAATTTGTACAAATATGAAAAGCGTAGAAAGCGTGGCTCTGATACCACTCTGTAACGCCCCGAATCCCAAATACACTGAATTCGAGATGTTCTACAGGATCTTTTCGCTTCCTTTAGAACAATTTTACAAGGAAATTCAAACTTTTCACTTTACATCAGAGCTTACATCAATATTACATTTACATTGCACAGCGGAAGTAAAATTTACAACAATAAAACAATGTACAACAATATTGAGAAATCTTTAAGCATTTGTTCCTCTTTAATCTTTTCATGCCATTCATCCTACATACAAAACTGTGGGTACGTCAGTTTATTCAACCGACGATAATTATACATGGCCATCCTCTCTATGCCAGAAACAGTATAACGATTCTCATTTCTTAACAGATCACAAACTTGTTCATATATCAAAATGAAGTAAATGGGAAATCTTAATGATGTCGTGTCGTGATCGTGCACTTAATCCTTAATGCAATTATTTATATTAGATGACACTAATGCGCACTTGTTTGGATTCTATGCATCCCATACTACATAGGTCCGAGGGCAAGCCTCTTATTCGTTCTTCATCTTTGTAGGGTTCAATCCCTCGCCATGACTTAATCTACTACTGTAACTATGGTGAGTATCCTAGATAATCTATGAGTACAAGCTCGTGTACAGAAAATTCTGGAGGGGAATCCCACGCCATGTCTTGACTCATCAAGCATGCATTCTGTGGCAATTCAGCCTCACTTCATGGCACACGATACTCTTGCAGTCACCAAACATCCCACAATCGTGGCTAGAGTCCGATCATTCTGAGTTGTGCCCACGCCATGTCTTGACTCATCAAGCATGTATTCTGTGGCTCACACACCCGCACCGTAAACCCTAGTTCTCATACTCGTGTTTTTCTCCCACTTTCATCACATCTTCACTATGCACTAATCCTTAGTTTTTATTAGAATCATGAACAAAAATCAAAGCTCTAGAGTTAGCCTCTCCACTAAACCGGACTTATTCATTCATTCAACATGACCAACCTTGGTCTTTCTTTTCAAATTTCATTTCATTTCATTTCCAATGCCGGGGGAGACTTAGCTACTCTTTTGTTTCAATTTCCAACTCACAATTTCCAATTGAGCATTTTCAACTCATGAATCCATTTAATAGTCTCTCAGACTTCCTTTATCATGATCTTAGCTTTCATATTCATTTAATTCTCAATTCAAGTCTATGATTCATTTCATGTAAATTCATGCAGCAACAAATAGAGTTTACCAACATCAACCGTAAGATTCACAACTTTTAACTTAAACCAAATAAGATCTCTGACATATCAAAGTGTTCTGGACAGTCGACTTGGAGAAAGCCCAGTCGAATCAAGTTCATCATAACTGCTCAGGAGAGTCGACTGCTGCACATGGCCAATCGGCTGCTCCGCAATTTTCCATGTTCAAAATATCATTCACGTAACAGTCGACTGTCATTCAGTCAGTCGTCTGTCCTGGGGTTTCAACAGTACAATTCTCATACTCAGCCCAGTCGACTTGCTGCTTGCATTAAGTCGACTGAACAGGTTAACATTTCAAATTTAGGAATTATCTTCCCTCTGTTCTCACATGCATCATTGTGTCACATTACAATATATATTCATGCTGCATAAACACATAATTTCTTAGCTATTCACTAACATCACCACATAGAATGTCACATAACTAATATTTTTCTTTCTTCAAGAAAATGTTAAGCATGCATTTACATTTACTCATCATTTACTTGCGGAAATGGATACTAAATCTCAATTTAGCATACTAGAACATCACAATAAAAATACTTCGTTTCATGAAATTTCTGGACTATTCGTAATCTAATTTAACACCTCGGTCGGCTGTTCATATCAGCAGTCGACTGTACAGGTTATTCCCAATTTTACTAATTATCACTAGTTCTTTTTCGTCCTTTCACATCTCCTCCATCATATATAACATGGGGGATATGAATTTAGCAATCATTCTATCACTTCAGTTTGTACACACGCACATCGTTAAACTTTCCAATAAATCATGAAAACATTTACCTCGTACCAGTCGACTTGTCCACATGACAATCGACTGTACAGGCCCATTCCAGTCTTATTTACAGTGCCATAACTACATTATTAGTCCTTCACAACTTTCATCATAAGCATACACAGAGCAATCTAAGATGTTTAAACTTACTTTTTCATAAGCATGGTAACAATCATTATTGTCATAACATATTTACTACATTAGAAGTCCTGAGAAACACCCACCTTATTGATGAAATAACCGAATCCAATAAAGCTTCTTAACGCGAAGCGCGACTCCTTGCTCCTTGCTCCTTGCTCCTTGCTCCACACCGAAGCTCCTTCCGTAGAGATGATCGGCCTCCAAGAGAACTCTCACTCACCAACTCTACAATATAGTATATATAACTTCTTTTCAAGGGATCTTAGTGTAGAAGATGTTTAAGAGAGAGGGGTATTTATACACCAGCTTGGGTGAGATGGAGGGCCAAGATTTAGTAGATAGTTATAGGGTCAAGGGCTAGGATGAACTAGGGAGCTAAAATAACTACCCATTTTCTAGATAACCACCCATGACTTAAACCCACTTCTCTTCCCAATCCGGCCAAGAAGGTGTGCTCATGCACGTGTATGTGAAATGCACGTGCAAGCACTAGTCACCCAAAAGAGAAACTTGTACAAAATACAAAATAAAAGTCTTTAAAAGGTGTTCCACATTACAAGTTGTAAATAAAATAGAATTAAACCATGGGCTTTAATAAATGGCCCAAAACAATAGTTATTTCAAAAATAAAAAGAATGAATTACATTTTGGGCTTTAAGAAAAAGGGGTTTTTATCTAATTAAAATAAGGCTTTGGTACAAAACAATCAAAGGCGCAAATTGAAATATCTTTACTCTTCTTGATGAAAATATTAACCAAAATATTACACGTGCACACTACGTGCCAAAATAAATAATTTTTCATTAATTGAAAAATCAGGGCATTACAGTTCAGGCTGCCTTTGCAAGTTTCCGGTAGGACATCAGCCAATGCAACCACCATAACCTCCACCAATATCCACAAATACTAGCCTCTCATCCATAGACAATCAACGGCTGTGATAGGATATTTCCACTTTAATCCAAGAACTCATTATCTATTGCTCCTACCTCGAAAAAAGCAACATCATATTGGCACAGTCTGTGGGAAAATAAAAGATCCACCCTTCTGATTAGCATTGTAGTTAAGAGCCTCCTCCAGACTTTACTCCGAAAGCAAAGAGGACGATGACAGTGAGTCGCCAAGTAGGCCCCCGGCCTACTCTCTGCCACATCTGTCTTGCAGTTGAATGGTCACTCAAGGGTCGCAACAAAGACATGACCCCATCCCTAATGTTTCTCGCTCAGTCGGACGAAGGGTCGAACACCCAACATAGTCCGACCTCTGAAACCTCGGCAACAGCCGACTTAACCAGCTCTTTGAATGAGATGGGGAATTCAGACTGCCAGTGGAGCCGCGCCTGTCACTCCCCCCGGAGAAGGAATGAGGAGGAAAGTCTCTCCCCAGTGAATTTGCGCGCTCGAAATTATCACCAAGATCAGGGAGGACACATAGTCAGGCCGAGTTCTAGGGGTTCCGCAACTAAGTCCTTCAAGCCCTCCGTGGGAGCAACATGAATGACTATCACTCAAACAAACCGCGCTTCACCCTAACTTAGAATGAAGAGTCCTACAGGTCCACCCAACTCGAGGGACGTGAAGACTTGGTGATGAAACGGCTTCGGGAAATGGAAGATCGACTCGCCCGAATAGGGAAAGATGGGAGGCCGTCAAAAAGGGGCTACCGTCCTGTCCGATCTCCTTTCTCCTCTTGCATCCTTGAAGCCCCTGTCCCGAGATGCTTCAAGCCTCCCGCTTTCGAAACATACAATGATGAGTCAGACCCATCTGATCACATCGTTAGTTTTAAAACTCTCATGATGATTCACAACGACTCTGATGCCCTCCATTTAGAATCTTCCCCGCCACGCTACGAGGTTCTGCTAGGGAGTGGTAGTCCCGACTTTCTCCCAGTTTCATCTACTCCTTCGACTAGCTCTAGGAGAGCTTTCTCACCCATTTCGTGACTATCCATAAGGCTGAGAAAATGAGTGCCTCCTTACTAGATATGAACCAATGAATAATTGGTCCGAGACTTCGTACAGAGGTTTATGGTAGAGGCAAGGCCCATCCCCTCTCTTGATACCAGGGTCGCGATAGCTGCCTTTCGGCACGACCTCCTCAAGACCTCGATGGCTATCGATCTCCTCCTCCGTAGCGAGAAATGCATCTGGGCTAGGAGGCCTTACATCTCAGGGCCTGTAAAGAATCCCCTCCCGAAGGGAAAAGGAAGATGGACAACACTGAGGAATCGAAGAAGTCTTAAAAGGATGTATTCAGGTAGAGGCATGGTCCCCCAGTGCCTCGGTTCAAAAAGTTCACTCTGCTCAACACATCTCCGCTATCCTCATGGAAGTAGAGGAGGAGGGGCTGACCCGACACCCTCCATAGACTAACACCGGTAACAAGAAGAGGGATATAAGGTTCTAGTGCCGATTCCACCGAGACCACGATCATGAGAACGATAAAAATTGGGGCCCTTAAGGGCGGATAGATGCCCTTATCCATAGTACCTGTCGAAATTCACTTAGAAGGAAAAGAGAAACTCCCGACCTCCTTGAGGGCCTAAAAAACGTCCGGAGTATGACTCAAAGCCTTAGGAATTCGAAAGGATGGCCATCCTCCACTCCATATATGGACGGCCCATGGGGGGTGATTCTAATTCCTCCTGCAGAGCATTCGTCCGAGAAGTAAACTCGGTCCACAACCGCCCCCCACCCCAAGCCCGAGGACTGCCTATCTTATTCTCAGATGAAAACCTCGAGGGCGTCGGCACTCCCGACTGTGACACATTGGTAATCAATCTCAAATTGGCTAACCATGAGGTTTGTTGCATCCTTATGGACAACGGTAGCTCCATAAACATCTTATTTCTTTCTGCCTTCGAAGAAATGAAGCTTTCTAAGAAAGGCTGTGGGGTACACTCTCCATGGTTTCTCTGGGGCTCCAGTTCAAATCGAAGGAATAGTCACTCTAGATGTGACCGCGGGAAAATCTCCCATCACCTGCACTGAGCCAATGGACTTCATTGTGGCTAATGTCAAAGTAGCCTATAATGTCGATTTTGGGTGACCTGGCCTCACGTCTCTCCAAGTTATGGACACGGCATACCACATGAGGATGAAATTCCCCACGAGGGTCGGAGTCAGGGTCGCAAAGAGCAGTCATGAGGCCACTTATTCCTACTACACTGCCACAGTGGGAGGATCCATCCTCACCCTTGACGTGGTCAAACTCCCCGGCGATAGAAGCTCGATGGTTTTAAACCAGTTGAGGAATTAGAAGAAATCCCCTTTTTTAGGAAGACGAAAAAAAATGGTTCCAAATAAGTAAGGTTTTGTCTCGTAACCTCAAAGAAGGAATCATTAACTGCATCTAATAAAACTAGGATTTGTTTGCTTGGACCCCTTCAGACATGTCGGGTATCTTGGAGGAACTGATTATGCACAAATTGTGTGTCAATCCAAACTCAAAACTAGTGCAACATAAGTGCCGAAAGTTTGCACCTAAGAGACAGTAGGTTGTGAAAGAGAAAGTTGAAAACCTCCTCACCGCTCACTTCATCTAAGAGTCAACTACCTGGAATGGTTGGAAAATATCGTAATGGTGAAGAAAGTGAGCAGCAAGTGGAGGATCTGTATCAATTCCTCAGACCTCAACAAAGCATGCCCAAAGGACCATTTCCCTCTTCCAAGCATCAACGCTCTGATTGGTGCAACATCTGTGCACGAACTCTTAAGCTTCATGGATGCCTTCTCTGGGTACAACCAAATCCATATGTTTCCCCCAGATAATCCAAAAATATCTTTTGTCACTGATCAAGGGATATACTGCTACCGGGTTGTGCCCTTCGGTCTGAAGAATGCAAGAGCCACCTATCAAAGGATGGTGAACAAAGTCTTCAAATAGCAGATCGGTCGGAATATGGAAGTGTATGTATATTACATGATTGTCAAAAGCCTCGGTTCTGAAGACCACATGAGAGAACTCGAGAAGGTCTTCGGTGTCCTGAGAAAGAACAATATGAGGCTCATCCAGTCAAAGTGTGCCTTCAATGTAACTTTGGAAAAAATTCTCGGCTTCATGGTCAGACAACGGGGGATAGCGGCAAACCCAGAGAAGATTTAAACTATCCTTGATATGACTCCTGCCACGAATGTCAAAGAAGTTTACAGGCTCATGGGCCGGCTAGCAGCAATTGGGTGCTTCCTCTAGAAATCTGCGGAAAAGTCCATTTCCTTCTTCAAAGCCTGCCAGGGGCGAAGAACTTTGAATGGAGAGAGCTTCAACAACAGGTTTTCACCTAGCTGAAGGAATACCTCGTAAATCCCCCTCTTCTAAGCAAACCAGAGTCGGGAAAAGTCCTTTACTTTTATTTGGCAGCATCTAAGCATACCCTTTAACACAGTTTTAGTCCGAGAGGAAGAGGGGCTTAGAAGCCCATCTACTATGCGAGCAAGGTACTCTACGCTGTCGATCTCTGGTATGCCAAGATGGACAAGATAGCTTACGCTCTGATTATGGCAGCTCAAAAGATTTGTCCTTACTTCTAGGCCCACTCCATCCAAGTCCTCACAGACCAGCCTCTGAAATAAATCCTTAACAAGTCTGAGAACTCTGGATGACTGATCAAATGGTTCATTGAGCTGAGTTAACATGACATCAGTTATAAGTCAAGGACAACCATTAAGAGACAAGAGTTAGTGGAGTACATCATTGAGTGCAGCAACTTGGAGGTTTTTGAGGTTCAGAAGGGGCCGCCAGTATGAAAGCTTTATGGGGACGGGTCCTCCTGCGAAGAAGGGAGCGAAGCAAGTGTGATACTACAAGGTCCGGATAGCTTTGCCCTCCAGTACTTCTTATGTTTAAACTTTCGGGCCTCTAATAACGAGGCCAAGTATGAGGCACTGATCACCAAACAGCTCCTAGCCCACAAGGCCGGGGCGAGATGGGTCAGGGCCTTCAGCAATTCTCAACTGGTGGTCAATCAGGTCTCCAAAGAGTATGAATACTGAGACACCATGATTCAGTACTTGGCCCACGTCAAAAGGTTCTTAGGAAACTTCGAAGAAGCCTCGATCGTCCATATTCCTCGAGAAGAGAACAACCAGGACGATGCATTGTCCAAGCTGGCATCCTCTTCCTTCGAGATTCTTGATCGAATAGTGCTTGTAAAGGTCCTTGTCTAACAAAGTATCGATAAGAAAAAAGCCGAGGCCCTTTGCATCAAACCTAACCATGGTCGGCGACCTGGATGGACCTGAATCTGAGTTTTTTCAAAAGGGGGGACTTACCATAGGAACCATTATAAGCACGAAAGATCCGAGCAAGTGCAGAAAGATTTGTGCTCATCGAGGGGGTATTGTTCAAACGGTCATACGCCATAGCTGACCATCAACCCTATCTCTTATGCCTAGCTCCCAAGGAAGCCCAATATGCCACCGAAGAGATACGCGAGGGAGTTAGTAGTTGTCACATGGTGGCAGGTCGCTCGCAAGAAAGATCCTCAACCATGGATACTACTGGCTGTTGTTGCAGGATGCTCAGAAGCTCATCCAAAAATTAGAACCATCCTCCTCCATCAAACATGCCTCCCAAACTGAGCTTAAGTCACTGACAAGTCTGGCTCCCTTTACCATGTGGGGAATGGATTTGGTCAAACCTTTCCTTAAAACAATGGGTCAATGACTCTTCCTCATTGTTGCCATAGACTACATCACGAAGTGGGTTGAGGCTGAGCCCCTAGCCTCTATAACCGAGTATCAAACCCAACAGATCTTTTCGAAGCAAATTGTATGCAGATTCGGGATCTCCCAAATTCTAATCCCCGACAATGGTACTCATTTCGCCGACAACGGATTCCGCAAGTTCTGCACGGACCTAGAGATCCAACAAAGGTTCTCGTCTGTCTCGCACCACCAGTGCAATGGTCAGGCCAAAAACACTAAATTCTGGACGGCATCAAGAAGCGGCTGGATGAGCCCCCAACGGAATATGGGTCAAAGAACTCCTTAGTGTGCTCTGGTCATACAGGACAACCAAAAGAATTCTTACAGGTGAATCACCATTTAATCTCACATTCTGAACACAGGTTGTGATCACCATTTATACAAGGAATTTATGTTTTATGTTTAGATCTCAAATAACGAAATTAACATGATTGTTTTGTATAATAAAAACCCACTAAGATGTGGAAAGAATCATGAATATATTTCTAGAAATTTGTAGAGATTAATGTTGCTATTTTGAAGAACATAATAATTGTAAAATCGTGGATTGATTTGAGGTTGAAAAACCCTCATAAAAAATTGGACTTTAAACTAGGTTTTGAACCCTAAATTCTTATCGGGTCTGTCTGGATATTGGATCGGTCTGCGTCTGATCTCATTTTGGGTGCAGGTCTGGCTTATTTTGTTAACAGGTCGGTTTGAATTCGATGCTGAGTATGGACTCATATCGGGTATGAGTTAAAAATATTTTTCGAGTCTGGACTTAATTGTTTGCGGGCTGCATTATTGGACCTTAATGGGTCTGTCCCCCTTAACGGGTCTGCTGTGATGTTTGGGGTTCAGGTTTGCCTTGGTTAGAGGCACGGGTTAGTTTGAATACATTAGGATTTGCAATTAAGTCAATGGTTAATTTTGAATAGATTAAGATTTGAGTGGGATTAATTAAGATTTGGTTTGATTACATTAGGATTTGATACTAGTTCGAGTTAATCTTTGATTAAGTGGATTTGGGGTTGGAGTTGAGTCTCGGATTTGGGTTTTATTAGATTTAGATTCGTAGGATTTAGTTTTGATTAAACTTAGATTTGTAGTTTAAATAAGATTTGATTGTTATCTTATTTCAGATTTAAGATGGAATTGTTTCAGGTTTATAGTGTGTATAATTTTAGGTTTGGAATGTTACAATTTGTGATGTAGCTTAATCAGGTTGAGATTTGGATGAGAGATAAATAAATTAAATTTCATATTTTGAGAATTCTTTAGATTTAAATATAGAGACTAATTGACTTTGGATTGAGTTAATTAAGTAGAGAACTATAAATCGAATCAGAAAATGTGAGTTGATAATAATGGATAGAATGATACTTATAAGACGCAAGTAGATTTCTTTTGAGTTGCTTTAGGGTGGTTGTAGATAACCCTAGGAGGGGGTTTGGGTACGACGCCCTAGGTTGGTTGAGTCCTAGAGGCTGAGTAGGACATAGGATACCGGCAAGAATGTGAATTTTGGGAATGAGCCAAATAGGGCTAGAGTTCCAGTTGGTTGAGTGAAGTCCGGTTGGGTTACGCTAGCTCTAGAAGTGGTTTTTGTTTCTTTCTAAACTAACGACAGACACTAGGAAGGAGTTATGATGAAGCTTGAGCAAACGTCAGTATGGGGTGTTGGTGTATGCCCTAGATGCCAACCTTATATTGACCTTGCTAGTTTACATTGTATCATGACATTTATTTCATATAAGTGACATTTTATTTATTGTTTTGTTTATTGTGATTAAATGAACTGTCACGCCCTACTTCCCAAAATACAGAAATACAAGCATATAACAAAGGCTCAGCGAATGATGTGAACATCATCGATAGTTGTAACAGATTAACTCAACAATATGCAAAAGATCACAACCACGCAAGAAATAAATAACCACATAAATAATGAATAAACTCCAAAATATCCATGAAATAAAGTCACAAAATAATATCCAACATCTGGGAGAAAAGTAAACTTCGGGTCATATAAGCCCGGAATACAAAGTACGACAAAAATAATAAAATAAACAAATAACATTAAATAACTATAGCAGTCTAATGATTCGGCTCCATTCTTCAAAAGTTTGCTCACCAAGTCCTTGGGTCAAATTTACTTTGGTGCCTGCAAACTCATCAACTAGAGGCGGGGAAAAATTGCCCGTTAGAGCAAGTTACGGACAACAAGTAGTAGAAGCAAAGATGCAAGAAAACATGGTATATCAAGAAATAATGAAGTAGATCAAAATCAAGGTCAATAACAAGGGTTGATACTAAAATCAAGGGTCTAGAATTAATGATGTAATAAACAATGACTGTAATCAGTGATTCAAGGCCAATAACAATAATCATGATCAAGAATGCAAGTGTCAATCCTAGATCTATTAGTCTTTTAATTATCCTATCTAATGCACATAATACTGTGTCCCATACCACAGATTCGGTGCATGCAAACAGTGATCATTTAGACTATAGTGGTGAACTCTACAAATCATGTACTCGGCACAATAAACAGTAATTGACAATCAATAATCCTCAATCCATAACAATAACCAGTCAAGAACAAGGGGTCCTTCCGAGTACATTCTCCGATTGTTCACTATCGAGTCGACCTAAATACCCCCAGCTTGTTAATACTTTATTATACTCGAATGTGGACATGCAATGGGTATAAAAGTTTCAAAGTGATGTCAAAGAGATGGCCAGGCTGTGAAATGCGTGGTATAACTAATTCTATTAACTAGATGCAAAATCAAACATGGATATACAAAAAAAAAAAAAAAAAAAAAAAAAAAAAAAAAAAAAAACATTCTGGACAGCAAGACGTTGCTATACCAAAATAAACTTTTCCGTTGCTACAAGAAAGCAAATAAGGTTCCATCAGAGATTATGGAAACTAGACTCCTTGCTGGTTCCAACGCATATTCACACGATATATAATAAATACATAAACTAGGCGAATAATCTCATTCTTTACTGATTACATGTACATGCTCAATTCTGGAAATTAAAAAGCTAGCAATGTTAAAAATATGATAACTCTCAGTTTATAAATCGGAATTTAGATCTGTAAAAATTTATGGAAAATAGATTCAAAGTGCTACAAATGTTGTTTACAAAGTTCTACTTAATTATAAAATCAATTGGGTAAAAAACTCAAAACAATAAGGGATAAACAGCAGGCCAACAGGTTGATTATTATTAATTGGCAACAAATGACATATACATGCATATAACTTCATGGCAAATAATTAACAAGAATTTATACCCAATCATAAGGGTGGAATTCTACTATTAACAGGACAAATTATTATCAACATAGCAAGAACATCACATCCAATATAAAAGCATTCAATCATCATTCTTCTATATAAGATGTTTCTAATCTATGTATTCGTGTAGTATATGCATATGACGATGTATCAAGGCTTTGGTTTGAATCAAGGGAATGGCACGAAAAGAAAACTACTACTTGGTTTCACCAATGATTTCATAGTAACCTCTTTGAAAGGTATCAAACAAATAAAATATGATAAAGGAAAGAGAAATTATTTGCGGAGATCAAAGAAAAATCTTGAACAAGAGTAATAAACTAGTTCAAAGGAAACTTGCCTTTTAATGATTATTCCGAATATTAATAAAGATGACACGAAAAGATCCAAAGGCGACAATACGTGCAAACTACGTACAAAGAAAACACATGCTAAATACGGCAATGGCGACGGCACGACAATGCAAGGGACAACAGCATTCACAACAAGAGACATAACAACAATAGCAAGGGCGATAGCAGCAGTGAAGAAAACCGCAAAACGAAGCTGCAGCAAGAGCGATGGTCGCTGGCACTATGATGAAGGCAGGCAGCGAAAGGCGGCAGTCGATAGGGAGTCGACGGTAGAGCTGGAGGCAAGGTGGAGTAATTGTGGGGTTGACAACAATGGCAAGATCAATGGCACAGTGCGGTGGTGGTTGCTGTAGCCGATGAAGGCGATGGTGAGGGTGGCGACGGGTGTAGCGATGGTGGAGGAAGGGAGACATGGATGCTGGCGACGAGCAAGATGGGGGCGACAGTGGTTGGTAGAGGTGCTGGTGATGGAGGAGACTGGGCGATGATGAAGATGAGGGTGTTGCAGGTGGTCACGGGTGGCGATGATGGCGATGGTCGCGACTGGGGCTGTAGAACCCTGTATTTTCAAATATTATTTTAAATATTTTAAAATGAATTAAAATGATTTTCTGAAGATTTAATAAATATTTTCTAAAGATTTATCTTTTTACACGTGCGAAACACGTGCAAATACTTTTGGTGAAAATAACCAATTTTATATTTTTAGTAGATTCTCCTAATTACAATGGAGTATATTTTAAATTTTGGAATTTTTCTGAATAAAGAAACTATTTTTACAAATATCTCGAAAGAGAGGGGCTTTTATGTAAAAAGTCGTTTGGACCTTAAATAAACTATGAAAATTTGTTTTTACTGATATTTTTGGTTTCCCATGGTTAGCATTTTAATCTAAACATATCTATATTTTATTTAAAGTCGATTTGGTGAAGATTTAAACAAAAAGGGTGTTTTTGCAAATATAAAATTTATGTAGAATCTTGTGCAAATGTTTTTCTGGAAAGTAAAGGTCAAATATTTTGATTGGAAAATAGAATATGCATTACTAGATATTATTTCTGATTTTTCTGGATTTTTATAAATATTTTATGAGGTATTTGCAAATATTACAAAAGGGAGGGCTTTTGTGCAAAATTGCCACCCTGAGTATAAATCCAAAATTTTCTTATCTCTGAGCTGTGCTGGGTTGTTGGAAAACTTAGTGGTAAAAGGATTTTATTTAGTTTTGATTTATTTAACTTATTTTAACTAAGGAATGTTATATATATATGAAGTAATAAATTGAAAAGGGACCATTTTGCAAAAGTACTTCAAAAACCCTAATTCCTCTCAATCCCGGCCTGTATTTAAAAGGACTTTGCAACCATCATTGCTGAGAATATACAGAATTTTGGATATTTGTTTTGGTGGAGAAAGAAGAAGTTTGGATCTAGCAAAAGGAAGACCTTTTCGTTGAATCTTCTCAATTAAAGGTGAGTGATATAAAATTTGTTTTATTGTTTGATTCATGTGAGTGACATTGTGTGTTTTATTTTGTTTTGTGAATGATATAAATTTGTCTTGTTGTTGATCTATGTATGCGAGTGGCAATGTTGTTTGATTTGATATTGTGAATGATATAGATCTTGAAATTGTGGTATGATTCATGTGAATAATGATTGTTGTTTGTACCATATTGTGAAATCTATGAATGATTAGTAGATCTTTATTTATAAAATCGTATTGCTAAAGGCATGATTAAGATTTGAGTATGGTTATGATCGGGTGTTGAACATCTGGATCTTATATATTGTAAATCAGATTTTGAGTTAAAATTGTGAAAGAATTTAGTATTAAGAAATCCTAATGAAAGAATTAGCGATCTAGAACATGAAAACTTGTGTTTTGACATATTTGAGGTTTTGAGTAATGTACCCATAATGAAGATTATTTGAGATTTGTCATTTTTCCTGAATACGAACTTTTTATCATAAACAATGAATCTTTAGAAAACTCCAGTTTGATTTTGTATTCAAATCTAATTATGAAAAACTGTAGGCCGACAGTCGACTGGTATACTGAACAGTCGACTGATATGAACCTGCTACTGTGTTTTAGTTTCCTTGAAAATGTCGTTCTGGACAGTCGACTTAGCTCTTAGGCAGTCAACTGGTCCACTGAGGAATTATTTTGTACAAGTTACAGTCCCTTCGGGACAGTCGACCTATAATTCTTTAAGTCGACTTAAGTACTTAGAATATTTTTGTATAAATCTTTGGAATTTACCTCGGGTAAGTCGACTGATTCTCCTTTAAGTCGACCGCTATGACTTAGTTTATTTTTGAAGAATTTTGGATAAATGTCCCCTGGACAGTCGACTTATCACAATATAAGTCGACTGGTACTGAAGGATCTTTGTAAACTTTAGTGTTATTTCGAATGATTGGTTTTCAGATAATTCAGTCTATACTTTGTCTTCAGTTAAGCTTTTGATTTGAGATATTCAGTTGAGCTAATTTTGTTTAGTAGAAAGTTGTTTAAGACTTTTGAGTTTGAGTCTCTAGAGGTGAGTGACCCTAGTATACCGGTGTTGAGTTATTTTGTTGAGGCCCGTAGAGGCATTTCAGTTATTCAGTATTGATTTTAGTCCGGTAGGGTACACTACTCTAGGAGATTCGTTGAGTAATTTAATAACCCACAAATAATAAGGACAGACACTAGTGGTGATATGATGAACGGGAACATGGGTTATGCACCTTAGTATGGCTTTAGATGTGGGATTTAATCTCCGGAATTATCCAAGTAACTATCTTGAGATGTGAGATTTATATCCGGAATTATCCAGGTAAATTACCTGAGATGTGAGATATATCTCCGGAATTATCCAAGTAGATTGCTTGAGATGTGGGATTGATCTCCGGAATTATCAAAGTCGAGGCGACGCACATGGGGTATTCATGTGATGATGTGTCTATGTCTAGATGTGGGATGATCTCCGGAATTATCCAGGTAAAATACCTGAGATGTGGGATCCATCTCCGGAATTATCAGGCATGGGCTAATTCTCACAGTTTATCTTTATCTCATAGTAGTCATCGTGATAGGATTAGTTGCATAGCGGGGGATTGAACCCTATGAAGTGAAGACGTTAAGGACTTGCACCGAACCTATGTAGAATGGGATGCATAGACTTCGACAAGTATGCATTAGAGAGTCCGCATATAGACTTTATGTAGTCTTGACATGGTTTTATGCATGTGTTTTTCAGTTTTCCTACACTTGACACTTAGTCTAGCTTCACTTGATGTTTTCATTCTATGATGTTTCCATGCTTTACATATTTGTTATTTCTCATTCCTTTATTCTTGTTGGTAATACATTTTGTTGATAACTTTATGTCTTATGATTAAACTATGTTGTTCGTTTTTATGTCACTCATACCATTTATGGCTGACCCCTTTAGTTTGGGGATTAGGGATCATCTCTAGCCTCATATGTTGCAGGTTGCTGCTTAGAGTTTGGGGGTTTGTACGCTTGAGTTAGCTTTGGAGATTATAAGTAATGTAATAGAGCCTTGTGTAATTTTTGTAAAGAGAAGTGTTGTAAAAAGAATGTCTTTAATTCAAGGTGTTTGTATTTCCGCTGCATATGAAAAAGATTGTTGTAATAAAAGTTGGAATAAAATTATTTGTGTTTTTGGGCTATGTGTACTATTACATTGAAGTTGATGTTGGGATTGTGCCACGTATTTTCTAAGTTATTATGTTAGAAATTCGGGGCGCTACAGGGGCGATGAGGGATGAAGCAACGGGGATGAGCGGGGATGAAGATGAGAATATGGAAGCTTTATGGTGGAGGACAGTGGTCACAGGAGGCGACGATAGTGAGCGGGATGGTGCAGCGGATGGAGGGGCTTTGATCGGTTCAGTGGTGAACAAGGGAGGGCGAGGGCGATGAGGGGCAGGGAGGACTAGAGGTCAACAGCAATGGCAGGGGCTGTCGATGGGGCGCGAGGTGGTGATGGGTCAATGGAGATGGGTTCTCAGTGTTGTGGTGGTAGAGACTGTGGCGATGGCGAGGCTCGATGGATGCAGTGGAGGTCGACGAATGGAGGATAGGGGCTCAGTGGTGGTCGCAATGAAGATGGAGACGAGGACGGGGTGGTGAGGTGATAGTTGCAGCAAGGGTGAGGTCGAGGATGGAAGGACGATGGAAATCGATCGGGGTTAGGTTTCGAAGCCGAACATGGGAAGAAGAAAGATTAGGCGTCCGGGAGAAGATTAGATTAGATGATAATTAATTAGGGTATAGGATAATTGTCACGTCTCGCTTCCCAAAAATACGGAATGCAAGCACGTGACGTTGGCCCAGCGAATGACTTGCGTCATTTATAAGCTGTTATCGATTCAACTCAACAATATAACAAAAAGCAATACAACCACGCATGCAATGAAAGGCTAATCATATGAATAACAATACTTGGAATTTGAGCATGAAATAACCAAATATAATAATAATCCAACATCTGGAAATAACAATAACAATATTCGGGTCACAAGCCTACAATACAAAGAAATAATAATGTTCAATTATTTAAGTCTTCATAACAAAACAATAATCAATTGAGCGGCGATGCTATCAATTCTTCACCATAGTTGTTCTCCTAATCCATCAGGCAATTCTCCTTGATTACCTATAAGCTCTTCATCTAAAAAGAGAGAATAATATGTCCTTAGAGCAATGCGTGGACAGCAAGTAGAGAAAGTAATGAAACAGTGGCATTTACGATATAACAATAAATTCAATAAACAATAGAGTCGATGACAATGAACAATGAAAAAATGATAACGATGCAATGTGCAATGACAATGATCAATAACAATAACAATAAACGATATCAATAATGGTAGCAATAATGATAACACTGTTCAATAATGATGACAATATGCAATGACGATGCGATGACAATCTTAAGTCGATTATTCATTTTAGTCCTAACCAATGCACGTACTACTGCGTCCCATACCACAGGTTCGATGCATGCAAACAATTTCGTTTAGACCTAAGTGGTAGATTCTATAGATCATGTACTCGGCAACGATAATCAATATTCAATAGTTGCAATTCAATAATTACTGCACTATAAGATAATTGGCCCCGATACAATACATGATAGATTGGGTTACTGCCGTAAGCCACAATCCATCAGTAAAATAATAGCCGTTAACAATATTTAAGGAAACACGGGCCCCTCCTCTGAGTACAGTCACTACATTGTCCACTACTTAAGTCACCCTTAAATCCTGGCTTGTTAACAATTCTTTATTTAATCAATATGCAATAGTTGTTAGCAACATTTCGATAATAATAAGGAATAATAGGGACAATACTATCAATGGGGACGATGAGATGATCAATAGGGCACTAGAATGATGACAAAACAACACTAAGATCATGCAATACAATTTACACAATTAAATGCATCAAATACAGTAATATAGATTCGATTATATTATCAAAACATGGAAAACTCAATTTTAGACGGCAGTAGGTTGCTGTACTAAAATTGAATTTCCGACTGATACAGAATAGAAAATGTGGATCCGTTAGGAGTTCTAGAAACTAGACTCTTGCCCGGTTCCAACGCATATTTAAAGTCCAAAATCCGACAATAGTAACTAGGTGAATTGCAATGTTTTTTACAGGTTATAGATTCTGGCTGGTTATCGATGTTAACTAATTTCAGTTATAAAAGCAGTAAACGTTCATTTAAAAAATCAGTAAAAATAATTTTCATGACCCTAAGCATGTTAACTATCAATCTGGAAATTATCATGGCATTATTTGATCATTAGTTCATCTATTTAACAAGGCAGCTAAAATTGGTTTTTGGAACTAATCGGTCTAGGAGCGATTAGTGAGTTATCAGTTAATCGAAAAATAATCGGGGATTAAATCGGAAAAATCGTTATTTATATAATTTAAAAAAGATATATATCCTCATTATGTAGCAACCCTAAAACCTAACATAAAACTATTATGAGATTATCAAATAGGAGCACTTAATTATATAAAAAAAAAAGAGTACTTGGTTTGAGCTGAGTTTGAATTCTGGATGTGGGTCTGGTCCGGTTTGCTGGTCGGTTCCATCAATCAAAAATAATTGGGGAGGAGGTGCAGATGCAGGCCTGAGTCAAGTATGTGACAGTACAGGGGGGCAATGGCAAGTCGGGTTTAGGTTTGCTCGAGGAAGAAGAAGAGAATCAGTTTGGGTTTGGGTTTGAAGATAATCAGTTTGAGTTTGGGTTTGCACGAGGAAGAAGAGAGCTGCGATATATCGGGTTTGGATTTGCGTGAGGACCAGAAGGGGTTTGAATTTTGAATTTGGATTTTGGATTTTGGCCGGATTGAGCCCAAATAATGCAAACGAGCATGAAAATTATAGGACGAGATTTAATCGGCTAATCGGCCACTTAAAATTGGCCGATCAACCACTAATCGGCCGATTATTCCCGATTAAATCACTAACTATTGAAATATTATAAATCGCTAAAAAAATAATCGCTTAGCCTCCATTTAGCGATTAATCGGGGATTAATCGGGCGTAATCGGGGATTTTAACTGCTTAGCTATTTAATCAGGTTAACATGGTATGCATAAATCTGGAAATAAAATGCAGCTTTAGTAAAGTGGTCATAACTCATGCAATATAAGTCGGAATTCAATAATTGTTGATGTTCTAGAAACTAGACACATGGGGCTATATTTCATATTCAGAAAGTTATTGATTTTGATGATAGTATCTAGGTCGAAACAGCATGACAATATTCAGGTTGGCAATAAATTTTAGGGTTTCAACATATTTTTCATGAATAAAATAATTACAACGTTATAGACGATGAGTTAGGGTGGACAACATAAATCACAACAAGTCACGTCTATGTGAACATGGTATTAAGATATATAATGTCTATAATCTTACTAACCACAATCAACTAATATACCAACATAAATCATATGAACAATCAACACTAGCATACAACCTATAATTGTGGTATAATATCATGTCATGAATTACAATAATAATCCCTATTCACATATTCAACAATCAACTACATGAATGCATACAAGATCTCTATAAATCTGAGGCAAAAAAAGGCACGAAGTCAAGACTACTACTTGGATTCGCTCGTGTAAATTTGTAGCATCCCAACGATAGATAACAATAAACGATATACAGTAATGAATATAGATCTATTTGCGGGATTCAATAAACAATCTCGAATATGATACAATAACAATTCGAGGGAAAATGACTTGCCTTTGATGACGATTGGATTAGTCTGAATATACAAAAAATAACGGGATCGGAATCCCTGCGACAACGGCGACGATCGCGAACCAAGAAAGTCTTGATGAGATGATCATGATCCGGTACGAATCTTGATGAGGATCAAGATCAAGATCAAGGGGTTGATGATGATCACGATTGTGATCATCAAGGATCGGACGACCAAGATCAAATAGCTTAATGATGATCTGATGTAGATCAAAGGAGCTCTGTTGGCGATCCAAAATAGATGAGCTCAGGTGATTGGCGGAGAGCAGCGACGGCGAGGGTGGCGAGAGGCTTAGGCAAGGTGGCGACTGAGCGGTCGACGGCGGCACTCAGGGTAGCGACGGTGGCAGGGGTGTTGGCGCTCAGAGTTGATGGCGAGGCTTGCGGCAGTGGGTTCGGGGGCTGGTTGAATGGCAAAGTGCTTTGGGGGGTCATCGTGGTCGAAAGTTGGTAAGGAGAACAAGGAGGAGGAAGGGATGCTAGGGCAAAGGTGATCATGGTGGTTGCGGTGACGGCAAGGAAGATGAGGGGGTGCTGGCGGTTGCAACGTCGAGGTTGATGACGGTGCAATGGTGCAGTCGATGATGGAGGGTGAGTTCGGTGGGTGGTTGTGACTGGGGGAGATGATGGTGGTTGATGGGCGTCGAGGATGGAGGACGGGGATCGGGGGTCAATGGGTTGAGGGTGAAGCGGGAGGATGAACAGTCGAGGGTTGCACGGTTGGGGGGGGAAGGGGGGGGAGGTTTGAACAGTGGGGGAAGATGAAGGGTTTGAGTAGTGTGGGGAAAATGAAGACTTGAGTTTGTTGGGATTAGTTTGGTTGTGTTTAAGAAGAGAGAGAGAGAGAAAATCAGGTGGGTTAGTGGGCAATTGGGATTAGTGGGAGAAGAAAGCGTGAGAGAGAGATTGAGGGGAACGTGAAGTTGATCTAGTCAGTAACAGATAGGAGGAGAATTTGGGTTATTGGGTTTGAGTTTGGGATCCAATAAGATGCGAGTTTGGGTTTGGGTTTGGGTTAGAATTCAATAGAAGATGGGCTATAGGGTTTGGGTCCCAAACACCATTAAATAATTAAATAATTGTAGATTGGGCTTCTAATAATTATTTCAATTATAAGGAACAAGATATTGGGCTTTGGGTTAGAATGTGGGTCAATATAAAAGGACAATTACCAACCCAACAAGATAAAAGACAACTTCATGGAATTAAATTCAAATCAGGAATATAAGAAATAATATTCAAACAATAAAATTAATATCAAAGATAATTCATGAATAATATTAGAATTGATATTATTCGATACAGCAAATGAATAAAATGAAATGATATGGAATTACAAAAGAGATTACAATTGAGATCAGAAAAATGATGACGGGGGTTACAATAATAATTAGTATATATAGAGAAATAAGATGTGGGTTAGGGTTACGGGTTAACGGGTTTGGGTTTAGGATTGTAGGGTTTTAATATAAATAATTAAACAGGAATGGGATATTGGGTTAACGGGTTTGAGTTTAGGATTATAAGGTTTATAAATTTGGATTAAAACCAATAAAATATCGAATACTAGAATGATGTTTTGGGATTTACAAAAATAATCAATAATAAATATTAGTTAAATAATCGATTAATACTAAAATATAATTTCTGGGTTCTAAAAATACTTGAGTGAGCCGATGGATGCAATTGAGTTTAAGAGAACAAGGTTTATTTGAGTAAAATAATGACCAGATATAATATATATATATATAATGGATTTAAAAAAAATAGAGTTTATGGTTTCACACTTTATAGAAGTCAAATAATAAAAGATGGATTAAAATCTATGGGCTCTCACAAATTAATGAACAATCAAAGGAAGAATAATAATAATAATAATAATAATAATAATAATAATAATAATAATAATAAGATCATATAACAAAATAGGATTGTATTAAAATATAAAAATCATTTGAAAATAAATAGGATTGTATTAAAATATAAAAATCATTTGAAAATAACTACAATTACAATTAATGACTAGAAATGGACTTTAATAGGAGATCCAAGATAAATTTAAAACCAAAACGAATTTAAGAAAACAGATAATTTAATAAAAAGTCCAAACAAAGAAAATACACAGAAAAATACGTATAAGTGGAAACGGGGGGGGGGGGGGTTGCATGAATATAATAAAGTCCATAGAATAGCGGGTTTAATACCATGGGACATCAAATGCATGACTTGATTGTGAGATCTTATTGACCTACCATATAACACTGCATGGATCATTATGTGATTGTCATGAGCGATTCTCACAATGACCATGGTGTACGTGGTCCTTTGATTTGAAGTCACTACGATTCTCTATATGCGAAGTTATATGTTTTAATACTGTCAAACGTCCCATGTGATAAGGTGATTATAAAGTCGGCTATTAAACATACTCTGAATTGTTGACTCTTAGTTTGGTGTTCACAAAACGTACTTATAAATACTAATAAGTTTAAATTGAGTTATTAAGATTTTCAGGAATAAATAATATCAATAAAAGATTCAAAAGAGATTCAAGAATAACCAAAGAAGGAAAACAATAAAGAAGGATTGCAAGATCAAGCAAAAGAAGAAGTTATTCAAAAAGAAACACATGTTAATTAGTGCCCAAGAAAACCAGCAAAATCAATTATTGGGATTCCATATCTGTGAGATTTTATATGTATTTAATTGATTGTGAATTGATTAGTATATGGTAAGAATATAAAGTGGATTCGTCATGAACACCACGTTATAGCACGTTAGTATTGAGACTTCAATGCCGGTCGACCTCACCACAGTCGATCGCACGTTATAGCAATATACTGAAGCAGTCGACCATTCATCTTTTGACTTTTTGTTTAAAGATGAACGGTTGACTGTCCCCTAATTGCGGTCGACCGTAACTCACGCAGTTCATTTTTTTTTGAAATGTATCGTTTCTATTTTTGATAGATACACTTCCCTGTCTATATATTTGGACGAACCCACTGTGTATTCTTCACCTATTACTCTGAGAAAAATCTTCTGAACTAATCAATTCAACAATCAATCCAAGTGTGTGCAATAATTATTTGTTTTCTTCTGTCAGGATCATTAAAGATCTTGAGTTTTTCTTTTCTACCACTTCGGTGAGATTGACGGGGTTTGTGTTAGAAGTCCTGTGGGTGTAATAGGTCTCTCGGCCTGAATCCGAGAATTACTGTACAAGGGTTTGAGTATAGTGGAACGCTTTTGGCAGAGAATTGCTACAAGTAGGTGGTGTGGACGTAGACCGGGGGTCGAACCACGTTATATCGCTGCATCACTTGTGCTTGCTGTGTTTGCATTTCTTATCATTTCTCATTTACTTTGCAATTTATTTTTTTTTTAATTTTTTTAATTCCGCACAATCAACCTATTCACCTCCCTAAGGCGATTTACAGTGGTATCTGAGCGGGTGTTTATCAAAAGCTTAAAAGCTTAAGCAAAAGGTCCAATGGCCGAAATCCCTCATCCTGAAAACTTGTACTCATCGGAGCCATTCGTCTCCAATGGGACAAGTCTAACACACTCACCATATTTTGATGGAAAATGCTATGATGTTTGGAAAGTTTGTATGTCTCATTTCTTACAGATGCTTGGAAAAGAAGTTTGGAATGTGTGCATAAACAAAATAGATATTCCGGTCAGCGATGGAAAGACGACCTTCTCAAAAGCAGAGCTAGCACTAAAAACTGCAAATTCCAAAGCTATGACGGCTCTGTATGCACGATTGAACAATGAAGAATTAATGCGATGCAGACGAAATTGTAAGACAACATACGAAATTTGGAACAACATGCTGAAACGGTATGAGAGAACCGCTTCTGAGGTAAAAGCTAAAGTAAACTTATGTTTTTATAAGTTTGATGTTTTTCGTATGTTGCCAGGAGAAAACGTAGATAAAATGCTTGCCCGTTTCGATATCATTGCACACAAGCTTGAGAGCTTAGTTAAGGGGTTGGATGATGACCGAAAGGTCAGAAAACTCATAAGCTGTCTCACACCTGAATGGGATGTAAAAGCTATTGCAATGAAGGAGACCCTTGAGGAAAAAGGATTCGATTACCACACCTTTCAAGGAAAGCTGAAGACATACGAGATGAAAATGACAGAAACCAAAAGATACAGGCAGAACATCGGGATTGAACCAAAAACCGAAGAGAGAACCATCGCCCTGAAAGCAGAAAAATCCCGACCATCAAAAGCAGAATCAGAGCGTGAGGAGTCAGACGAAGATATCGCCTTATCGACTAAGCAATTTCGTAAGTACCTTAAACATAAAAAATATGGCAGGTACCAAGGAGAAAGAGAAAATGATAAAGAAGACGTATGCTACAGATGCAAGAAGCCTGGACACATTCAGGCAAATTGTCCCTTCTCACTGGACAGGAATAGGGACTACTACCACTCTAATTCGGGATTGAAAAAGTAGGCGCTGAAGGCAACATGGCTAGACTCAGATTCAAGTGAGGATGAGCAATATCACAACAATGTTGGCCTCATGGCTCTTGAGAATGTTGAGGTGCAATCACCATCTTAAGAAGAGGTAATCGAAGAACCCACTTATGATGAGTTAGTAGATATGTGCAATGGACTAAAAGATTATGCTAAGAAATTGAGTCGTGAATTGAGACAATACAAACAAATTTCAAATGAATCTCATGACTCTTGCATTGCTAAAAATCAAAAACTGAAAAAATAAAAATTCTTTAATCATGAAAAAATTCGAGTCATTTAGAAAAGATCATGATGTATTGCTAGAGGAAAATAAACTTTTAAAACAACAAATTCAAGAATCCTTAGCAACACATAATGAAAACATAAGAGAAATTCATAAGAAATCTATTTATATTGCTAAACTCACTGATGATTTAAATGAATGTAAAAGAAAATTTGATGAGGTAGTGGAAGGTTGTAATGAAGCCCTTGAGCAAAATAGAATACTTGATGCCACACTAGACACTCTTTGTTGGAACACAAAAGACGATGAGATGACTAGGAAAAGACTTTGTAAAAGAGTAATTTAGCTCGAGAAAATTGTTGAAAAATATGAAGGGCCCAGTTACCTTATTACAAAGAATTCAAGATCTTATTATGATAATCGAGGGCTTGGTTACGAAGAGCCAATACACTATAAAAAATCTAAATCATCATGTCATACACACTTGCACAGTCACCAACATAATCACAAACCAACTCAAAACTATGCAAGCGTGCATGACCCAAGGCATAATCGTATCACATGTCACTACTGCTGTAGATTAAGGCATATTTCTTACAATTGTTCACTAAAAAGGAATACTAATTTTGTTTGGGTAAGAAAGAATGTAAATGCAGGTTCAAAACAAACTTGGGCACCCAAAATTATACATACTAATCTTGATGTAGGTACCTCATCGTATCAAGACTAAAGATCGGTGGTACCTTCATAGTGGATGCTCAAAACATATGACAGGTGACAATAGATACTTTACATCACTATCAAGGGAAAGAGGGAAGGATATCATCTTTGGAGATAATAGCACTGGTCAAACAATTGGTAAAGGTAAAATAAATTTTGGTCCTTCATGCTCCATTGAGGATGTTCTATTGGTAAGAGGTTTGAAACACAATTTACTTAGTGTCAGTCAATTATGTGATAAAGGTTATATTGTTACTTTTGATAAAAATGTATGCACTGTACTAGATAGCAATAAATCTTATTTACTTCTCGCTAACAGATGCAACAATGTATATGTCATAAATTCTGATGAATTAGCATAGGAATATATGAGGTGTTTTGTTGCTAGAAATGAGGATGGTTGGTTATAGCATCGGAGACTTGGACACACAGCCATGAATAATCGCAACAAACTTGTAACCAAGGAGCTTGTGAGGGGAATCCCTAAAATCAAATTCAAAAAAGATAAACCTTGTAAGTCGTGCCAGTTCGGTAAGCAAACTAAAAGTTCTCACAAGCCCAAGAAAATGGTATCCACTTCTAGACCCCTTGAACTTTTGCACATGGACCTATTTGGACCATCACGAACACGTAGTAATGGAGGTGCACGATATGCCTTTGTAATTGTGGATAATTATAGTAGATTTACTTGGGTTTCCTTATTGTCACAAAAAGATGACATTTGTATGTTTTTCAAAAATTCTGTCGTATAGTGGAAAATGAGAAAAGTTTCACCATTGTTACTATTCGTAGTGATCATGATGGAGAATTTCAAAACGAACTCTTCACATCATTTTGTGATAAAAATGGAATAAAACATGAGTTCGCTTGTCTTCGCACTCCCCAACAAAATGGGGTTGTTGAAAGAAAAAATCGATCTCTTCAAGAAATGGTCCGAACCATGCTTAGTGAAAAGGATTTACCTAAATCATTTTGGGCAGAGGCTGTCAACACAGCATGTTATACAATTAACCAAGTAATCATTAGGAAATATCTTGAAAATACACCTTTTGAACTATATTATGGCAAAATTTCCAACCTAAGTTACTTTCGCATCTTTGGTTGTAAAGTGTTTATTTAAAATACTCTTGATAATTTGGGAAAATTTGATCGTAAAAGTGATGAGGCATATTCTTAGGATATTCCTTAAGTAGCAAAGCACATCATGTATTTAATAAAAGAAGATGCACCATTCAAGAATCCATTGATGCTATTTTTGATGAAACTAATCCCTACACCAAATAAATATTGCATGTTGTTGTTGATGATGAGACAGGTGTTCAGGTTGAAAAGAAACAGGTACACATTGACCAAGAACAAAATGTGGATTCTCAAAATCATAAGCCTCCTCAAAATGAAGATGCATCCAAATCTCAAAGAGAAGAAATGTCTACACAACTAATTGATGCCAAGGAAGATGATCATATACAACATCAACTTTCTACCAACGAAAGCGCCCCACATGGAAAATCATGTCTAGCCATCCACCAAATCTTATATGATGCGATATGTCGAAAAAGGTAACTACTCGCACACAAGCTCAAAATTTCATGTGTTTTTCCTCTTTCGTTTCTATACTTGAACCTAAGAATGTTACGAAGACCTTGCAAGATAATTACTGGATCATTGCAATACAAGAAAAACTTAATCAATTCGAAAGGAATCAAGTATGGAGACTCGTTCCTGGACTTCACAATAGGACCATACTTGGAACTAAGTGGGTTTTTAGGAACAAATTGGATGAATCAGGCACTATTACTAGAAATAAGGTCCGTCTTGTTGCACAATGTTATAACCAACAAGAAAGTGTCGATATTGATGAAACTTTTGCACCTGTTGCACGGCTTGAAGCCATTCGAATTTTACTTGTCTTTGCTTCTTATATGGACTTTACTCTTTTTCAAATGAATGTCAAAAGTGCTTTCTTAAATGGTTTTATTTCAGAAGAAGTTTATGTTGCACAACCACCGGGATTCACTGATCCCACACACCCAAACCATATTTTCCATCTTGATAAAGCTTTGTATGGTTTGAAGCAAGCTCCTCGTGCTTGGTATGAATGACTAAGTTCATTTCTACTTCACATAGGCTTCTCTAAAGGGAAAGTAAACACTGCACTATTTATAAAATATGTTTATAAAGATATTTTAATTGTTCAAATTTATGTTGATGATATTATATTTGGATCTACTATTGAAAATCTTTGCAAGAAATTTTCAAAGCAAATGCAGGATGAGTTCGAAATGAGCATGATGGGTGAACTAACTTATTTTCTTGGACTTCAAAAACAACAAAGAAATGATGGCATCTTTATAAATCAATCCAAATATCAAAAGGAACTAGCCAAAAAGTTTGGACTTGAAAATGCAAATGCTTACAAAACACCTATGGCAACTACTACTAAGCTTTCTAAGGATGAATCTGGTAACAATGTTGATATTTCTACTTATCATGGTATGATTGGTAGTTCGCTTTATATTACTGCATCTCGGCCAGATATCATGTTTAGTATTTGTTTATGTGCACGCTTTCAATCGTGTCCAAAAGAATCGCATTTGGTTGTCGTTAAGCATATCATTCGATATCTTAAAGGCACACCAAATACTGGAATTTGGTACCTGAAAAATAGAAACTTTTATCTTATAGGGTACTCTGATGCAGATTATGCTGGCAGCTTAACAGACAGAAAAAGCACTAGCGGCACATGTCACTTCTTGGTTAACTGCCTTGTCTCTTGGGCATCCAAGAAGTAGAATTCTGTAACTCTCTCCACTGCCGAAGCCGAATATATTACCTCCGGATCCTGCTGTGCGCGGGTATTATGGATGAAACTTACTTTAGAGGACTACAAGGTATTTTTTTATCATATTCCAATTAAATGCGATAATACTAGTACTGTTCATATGACAAAAAAATTCTGATCAACATAGTCGCACAAAACATATTGATGTTCGGTACCACTTTATTAAAGACCATTTTCAAAAGGGAGATATTATTCTTGAATATGTTTCCACTGATTCTCAACTTGCTGATATCTTTACAAAGCCTTTAGATGAAAAATGATTTTATTTGTTAAAGGGAGAATTGAATGTTATTGATATTTTTGCTTAATCTGGGTTTTAGGTCGACTGAACGGGCGACTGTACGCCTGTGAAGGTGTATAGTCGACTAGGCGGTCGACTTTCGCGCTCTCGATCTTCGTTTTGTTTTCCGTTTGTTTTCACAAATTGGGTTTCAGTCTTTACAGTCAACCGGTTCACTCTCTGTTTTTCGTTATACCATCAAAAAAAAAAATTTACAGGGTTTACGGTCAACCAGTTTCCTTTCGGGTTGGTTCTTCATTTTATAAGCTAAATTGGTTTTCGGTCGATCGGTTCTTTCACTGATTGCTCGTTTTTTATTTGTGCTGAAAGAAATCTATTTACAGCATTCTATGATTTTGATTTCTTCAAATTCAATTTTCTTCTTTCTTTGTTCAATGCCACGCGTCTATATTGGGAAAATCTTAAATCTATGATACCATGAAGAGCTCTCACTATATATCAAAGAGTCTCGCGATCAACGGTATCATGTAAGTAGATTTTCCTTACGTTTTTTTTTAAAAAAAGTATTATCTTCCATAAATTAATCTCCTATTTTGCTTAATGTATGTTAATTTAATGGATTTAGGGGGAGTATGTAATATTCTTTTATGATATTCTTCTGCCCCCTCTTGGTGTGTTCCAAAAAGGGGAAGAACTTTTTATGAATGCTTTAACTGAAAGTTACTGAAAATAAATTTAATCTTTACAAATCTCTCTTAAATTTTCTATATCTATGAAAATTTGTGTTACAGGAAGTGTTGAATGAAGGGGGAGTATTTATATGCTTTATTGTTCACATTTTATTTTCAACATTCCAAGGTATGTTTTGTTCACACCAAAAGGAAGAGATTGTTGACTCTTAGTTTGGTGTGCACAATACGTACCTATAAATACTAATAAATTTAAATTGAGTTGTTCAAATTTTCAGGATTAAATAATATCAATAAAAGATTCAAAAGAGATTCAAGAATAAGCAAAGAAGGAAAGCAATAAAGAAGGATTGAAAGATCAAGCAAAAGAAGAAGTTATTCAAAAAGAAGCACACATTAATCTGTAACACCCCGATCTCCATACACTGGGAAATCGTGACATAAGCGAAAATCTTTTCCTTCAATCAGCCACAATACACAGAAAAATAGAAAAATTTAAAACTTTTTATTCAACACAAATATATTACAAGTCTGAATGTTATAAAACTGCAATACATTACATCAGTGTTATAATAATGCCATACAAGCCCAAGTGTTAGAAACTTTCAATAAAAATTACATCAGAGTACAATGAATAATATACAACACTTGGTACTTTCACTTGAATGCTTCTCAATATAAAAAAATTACAATAGATGTTACAATGGTAACCAACATATATTACAATTGAAATCAACACTTTGCTTCTCTTGCCTTGAGTCCTCCTGAATCCTCTACTTGTAGTTTAGTAATCCAGTACCTATTGAAATGGAGACGTCTGTACATATACTGGCGCTTTAAGGCTGATGACTAGCAGCGATTCTCAACTTTAAACAAACAGATTGATGAAAAGAGAAACGTGTATATATAATTGATCTGTCAGTGTATACTATGACTTAAACTCTAATGCAAGATTAACTAATACAAGGATGATCTTATCCTAATGCAAGCAAATCTTCGAAACAGTATGCCACCCATATCAACATACACCTATAATAAGTCGTTTCTTCATATATAGGGATTTGAACTCGCGCCATGAATTCTACTATTGTACTCAATATGTTTCTAAAGATACAGCGTGACTGATGAGGTTGTCCTGAAACGGTCTAATCCCGCTATTCGCAGTCATATAGTGGTGTTCCCGTTTGCCATTATTGCTTGGTGTACCGGACCTTACTCAAAAACCAAACGAATGCAGGGTAGGTATCGGTAACACAAGTTAGCTCGAAGCATCCCCTGTGGCCCCCTTAGCAGATAGACCATAGTCTATGGCTTATTCGCCTTCCTTGATATATAGCATGACGGAGTTCCGGGGGTCCATCCCCTAGCTCCGACAGGAATCTCTCCCATCTTTATCATGGCACTTCATAATTAACATACGAGATATGGATCCTGTGCTCCCAACTCGTGAGAAGGCACAGACCGTATCCCTTTGACATGAAGGGTACAACCGATAATACCATCTAGTGTTGGCCTATAGAACAGGTCGGATCATAAGTTATCGCCCTTAATACCAACTCTTTTTCTTTGGCGAAAATGATAATAAATAAGGGCTAAGTAGTAATAGCCATAAGTCACTATCCTAAGGATGTCACTAACCCTAAACTATCTGAGGGATGACAACAGTACTAACACAACATGCTATGTCTTAAGTTAGACTTTGCAAGATAACTCTAATAGGTGCTCAACCTAGACTTACCAGAATCCCTAAGGATCCTGTTCATAGCCTATCGATCCAGGACCCCGGTAATACGAACGTATTCGCATTCTACTACCCTGAACTTGGATTCCGTCTACACTTCCGGCCCGTGATCAACCTACACCGGTTAAGATCTGACGGTGCACGAGGGGTGACTCGTCCACAGTCCACGAGGAGTAAAATAAATACACGTCTTGATGGTCAATGGCTCATAGAGCAATGATATCACCCTAAACGAGCATAATAACTACGTACTAGCTAATAATCTACATACGAGCAAAACAACTTAAATACGAGCCGACTAGCTACGTATGAGCCGAAGGAATTACATACGAGCCAACTAGCTATGTATGCGATAAATGAATCATATAGAAGCAACCATAAAAGTCTTCTAACATCCTAGAAGCAAAATAACATGCTACTAGCAAAACTTGATCTTTTATACATAAAAGCAACATACAAAGCCTTCTAACAACCTAGAAGCAATTTAAACATGCTACTCTTATCGGAATTCAAAAAAATTGGACTTTTTTAGAAAGGTGATAACATCTAATACAACTCTCTAGTTGAAAACTTTCTCAGATTAAGTCAATAAGAAGTACAAAAACCTCAAACAATCTAAATAGCGAAGCTTCAGCCAAAATGGCTAGCTGTTGTGACTTGTAAGGGTCATAACTCCTACTCCGCTTATCGGAATCTAACCAAATAGGACATTTTAGAAAGTGAGAAACTCTAATATAACTCTACAGTTGATGAACTTCTCAAATTTAGTCATTAAAAGGTATAAAAACTTCGAACAATCTAAACAACGAAGCTTCAGCCAAGCGGCTAGCTTCTTTGACTTGTAAAGGTCATAACTCCTACTCCACTTATCGGAATCTAACCAAATAGGACATTTTGGAAAGATGATAAACTCTAATACAACTCTTTAGTTGAAAACTTTTCCAAATTCAGTGAGTAAGAGGTACAAAAACATCGAACAATCTAAACAGCGAGCTTTCAGCCAAAAGGCCAGCTGCCTGTAATTTTGTAAGGGTCATAACTCTTGCTCCGCTTATCGGAATCTAACCAAATAGGACATTTTAAAAAAGGGAGAACATCTACTACAATTCTCCTAGTTAACAACTTTCTCAGATTCCCTATGGAATTCAACTTCCTAGTTAACAACTTTCTCAGATTCCCTAGGGAGAACATCAAGAAACCAAAGATTGATCTATACAAGGTTGACATGCTCCATGCCTTTGGTCAATTAAGATATCTGGACAAAAGGAGTAGACTACATGGTAACATTGGTCACAGATAGGTAATGTCAAATCACTAGCATTCTCGTTACTTGAGTAGCAGTGATGTACTGCTAGATACCGCTCACTGTTTGTAACACTAAAATATAATTTTAGTATTATTGTGAACGTAATGGGAACCTACAGGGTCACACATTTAGCATGGATCAGAATTGGGATTTAAATTCATAAGATGAATTATATTGGGAATCCAAGTAAGACTTGGGCTTCCAACATTGGTTAGGCAATTAATTAGATTAAATGGGTCAACCATCCTCTTAGGGTGGATTTCCTGCTATATATATATGATATGTATCTACGAGAAATGACAAGAAAACCCTAGCTATCACAGAAAGTAAGAGAAAGAGAAAGAACAATAGGAACATCCCTTTCCCGCATCTAGCACCGCGGCATGAAGGAGAGCCCGATTTCGTTCGTTCGTGTGGATACTATAGAGGCACCGCAACGTTGCAGTGCTCATGATTGCCAGATTGTGGAGACAGACATTCCATCGTTGAGGTAAAAACTCCAAACACGTTTTATGGTTTTTGCATGGATCCATGGCTGAGTTTCGGAATTTTTAATTTATTTCAGCTGCATATTTACTCTTTAATTGACTTCGAAACCCAACATCTTTTCCATAGAGCATTGGGTTTTGGAGAGCTTAGGAGAGCTAGAACTTCATCAACCATGTGGAAATCAGCGACCAGTTTGCTTGTCAACCATCTTCTTCTTTCGGCAAAGCATCTGGCAACCATTCGAGCTTTCGGTGATCAAGCTCTTGGTGACTAGCCTCTTAGTGATCAAGATTCTTCGTTGACCATCTTCCACGTTGACCACAGGCTTTGGTGACCTGGTCTTGGGCTTCAGTGACCAAGAGTCCCTTTGACCAAGGACTTTTGACGAGCTAGTCTTGTTTAGTTCTTATTGAATTCGGCAACCAAGGACCAAGGACTATTGGCTTCGTCGACCTTTGAGGTGTTCAAAAGCTTCGGGATTGGGTTTGGTTTGGAAGATTTAGTCGGTTTTGGGCTTGGTTTAGTTTCTTGTTTGGTTGAGTTGGCTTTAATGCTTGATATCGGATTCGAAGAAGCTACAATTTTGGAAGTTGAAGAACATTGTTGATTAAAGGGTTTGTTGCTAAACTATTGTAGTTTTCATTGGCTACAAGTAGAATAGGGAGTTTTACTGATAGGTTAAGGTTAGTCCTTGTGCTGGATCACCTCTGAAGTCCTTTGGCGAGCTCGGGTTGCTGATATGGTTTGATCATCTTCGAGTTCGAAGTTAAGTCTTGAGGAGTTAAGTTTTGCATAGTTCTGGAGCGTTTGAGCTTGATCATCTCTGGAGATTGGGTGAATTGAACTCGAGTTTGATTTGAGCTTGATTGGGAGCTTTACTATTCATGCTTGTGTTGGTTTGAGTTAGGAGCTAGGTTGCTTTGTGTGTGCTTAATGGTGGCTTCTTTGTGTATGCATGCAATAATATACATATATATATACTCATTCTGTCATGTTTGGTCTAGAGATTTGTTCAATCAAGTGCTTAGTTGACCACCCATTTTGTTGATCAGGTGTTCTGTTCAACTAAGCACTTCATTTGACCACTGATTTTGTCGATCAAGCATCCTGTTGCTCGTTTCATTGAACTGCTCTTTCATCGACCAAGCATTGGGTTCTGGTTTTGTCTATCAAGTGATCCATCGTTTGTTTCGTTGAACTGCTCATTCATCAACGAAGCATTGTATTGTTCACTTGAGTTGTTTATCGAGTGTTTCGTTGTAGGACGAGGCTTGTTAGATGAATGTATGTGCCTAGCTAGTTTGTAGATATAACCCTAAGACGAAGTTGGATGTTTGGACTTGCTGTTTGCGCCCAGCAAGTTTGTAGGGACAACTCTGACATGGATTTGGATGTTTGGACTTGCTGTCTGTGCCCAGCAAGTTTGTAGAGACAACTCTAGGACAGAGTTGCCCGTTTGAACTTGCTGTTTGTGTCCAGCAAGTTTATGGAGACAACTTTAAGATGAAATTGGACATAAAGCTTGCTGTTTGATCCTAGCAAGTTTGGAGAGACAACTCTGAGACAGAGTTAGATGTAGAGCTTGTCGTTTGGTCCCAGCAAGTTTGGAGATGCAACTCTAAGATGGATGTGATGCAGAGTTTGTTGTTTGCGCCCAACAACTTGGTAGAGACAACTCTAGGATGGAGTTGAACGTTGAACTTACCGTTTGCACCGAGCAAGTTTGTAGAGACACCTATGAGACAAATTTGGTCGTTTGAATCTGCTATTTTCACCCAACAAGTTTGGAGAGGCAACTCTAGGACAAAGTTGGAAGTAAAGCTTGTTGTTTACACCCAGCAAGTTTGTAGAGATAACTCCAAGACAGAGTTGGATGTGGAGCTTGATGGATTCTGTAGGCAAGGCAGAGGGGGGTTGAATAGTGTTGTATAAAAAATAATAACGAAATTGAACTTTTTCTTACTGTCCAGTCGACTTGAAAAGGGAATACAGTTGATTGGGGCGTCAGAATAGAAGAGTATTTTATACAAGTCTGATCAGTCGACTGATAGCGGAACTCAATCGACTTGTCAGAAAAGTTTTTGAAGGTTATGTTATACCAGTCTGATCAGTCGACTTATAGAAGAAGGACAGTCGACTTGCCAGACAAGTTTCACAGAGATATTAAAATGCAAGTAAAGAAAATACAACTACAAAGAGAATCAACCACAGAGTACACAACGATGTATCCTGGTTCGGTCCTTCCGACCTACATCCAGTCCCCAAGCAACCCACTTGAGATTTTCCACTATTCTTGAAAAAATACAAGAATACCCTACGGCGTTAGACAACAACCTTGTTCAACCCGTAGACCTCTCTCACCACTAGAGAGAGCAAACCCACTCTTCAACCAAAAGTGAAAACCTGACTCTACAACCTAGATCCCTACTCTCCAACCAAGATGACCACTCTCACAACCCGAGAGTGAAAGAAAACAAAAAAAGAGTTACAACAACCTATAGCCTTGTTGTGATTGTGATTTTTGTATGGAGGCTAATAGGTCAACTTCCGAAATCAGTCTAAAACGAATTCAATGTTATACTAGACTAATTTCAAAGAACCAAGACTTAGAAGATTATGAATGCTTGTTTGATTACTTATTCTCTTTTTCAAAAGAAAAAACTTAAACTTTTATCAAAAATGCTTGGAACCTGTCCATGGTGATTCCTAGGCTCTATTTATAGAGAGGAATCACTAGGACGTTGTAAAACAGTTTATAAAACTGATTTAAAACAGATATGAAACTTTTGAATTCGAAAAAAAAGTTTTAAATTCTGAAAACTGTCAAAACGATTTGAACAGTCGACTGGATTGCCATGATGAGTCGACTGGCCAGAGTTTGAAAAAGTTCAGATAGTTTCGTACTAGTACAGTCGACCGGTGCCAAACGGCAATCGATTGGTACTCAACAGCTGATCTTAATCAAGTTTGTTTCGACCTTTAAACTTGTGAAAAAGCACTCAATTATAAAGATATGTGTGAGTGTGTGTGTGAGACAAGACTATTACATCATTCTAAGACTTAAAGAAATAAAATTACAATCGTTTACAAGACATTTAATAAAACACATTGAAGCAATGAATCTTGTCATGATCTTGAGTCTTGAATTTGAGCTTGAGCCATTGTATTTAGTTGTTGAAACTTGCTTGATCAATCTTTTCTTGAACTTAGAACTATAGCTTGATCAAATTTTCTTTGAGAGCTTAATTGGATCAACTTTGCCTTTGTGTATCACACATGGTATTGACATTGATACATCCTGCAATATATAAGAAGTAGCACAAGTTTGCATTTTGTTGTAGTCATCAAAACCAAGAATCAACATTCTCCCCCTTTTTGATGATGACAACACAATAGCTTACAATAATAATAAAAATACAAATGCTCCCCCTAACTAATGTACAATATGCATAAGTTTAAAAAAATATGCACAAAAACATGCACCAAATGCAAACAACATATACACATATAACATACACAAGCATTTTCTCCCCCTTTGGCTTCAACAAAAAATAGAAGGAGAAAAAATAAAGAGGAACATATTGCAAGAGAACAAACACAAGTCAAAACCAAAGCAAATTTATACATATGAAATTTGAAGTACATTGTTCAAAAGACAAAATAAAATAGAAAATACATAAAAATTAGAAAAATATAGAGAAAATATATCTAATCAATCTTCGTCTTCATCATCGTTTGTGGCACCTTGAGATGGAGGAGGTAGAGGTGGAAACTGGAAAGTGAACAAGTGAGTAAGATGGGAAATATTGGCTTCATGGTTGTCCTGACGATCCATGAGATAATTTACAGAAGTGTAAAGACTCCTAGGATCATCAAAATCAAGGGATCAGATCGGTCAAAGGGTAAGAAAGGGTAAAAGAAATCTCTTCAAAAGGTATGCCGTTTTCGAATCTAAAAGACAGACTGAAGCGCAACAATCGACTGTATTTTTATAACAGTCGACTTAGTCGAGAGCAAAATAGATCAACAAAAATAACAAGTAATATTTCTGGCAGTCGACTGAGTACTGTTCACAGTCAACTGTCCAAAGCTCAAAAAACTCAAACAAAATAAAGCTCAAAAAATACTTGGGAAGTCGATCGAAAATTAGTGCTAAGTCGACTTACCATGAAAAAAATCAAGAAATATCATAAAAACTACAAATTCCTAATTCTCTTCTTAAGGTGATAAATGTGTCTTCCTTAAGTGGTTTAGTAAAGATATCTGCTACTTGTTTATCAGTAAAAATAAAGTGTAAAAATATATCTCCCTTTAAAACATGATCACGTAGAAAATGATGTCTAATATCAAAGTGTTTTGTATGTGAATGTTCAACCAGATTTTTAGATAAATTAATGGCGCTGTTATTATCACACATTATTGCAGGTTTTGAAAATGAAATACCATAATCTAATAAAGTTTTTTTCATCCACAAAATTTGGGTACAAGCCAAACTTGCAGCAATATATTCAGCCTTTGTAGTAGATAGAGATACCGAACTTTGCTTCTTACTGCACCAAGAGACTAGGAAATATCCCAAAAAGTGACATGTTCCACTAGTACTTTTGCGGTCAGTTTTACTGCCAGCAAAATCAGTGTCACTATACGACAAAAGGTTAAAATTATCGGTGCGTTGATAAAATAGACCATACTCAGACGTGCCTTTAATGCATCTTAAAATACGTTTCACAGCTTTTAAGTGAGACTCTTTAGGACTTGACTGATATCTAGCACACAAACATACACTGAACATATTGTCTGGTCTAACAGCAGTTATCTATAAGAGTGAGTCAATCATACTTCGATAGAGTTCTTGATCGACACTCTTACCTAATTCATCTTTATCAGGGGTAGTGGTAGTAGTCATAGGTGTAGTCTTACTACTCGTGCTATCCATGCCAAACCATTTGAGTAATTCCTCAACATATTTTCCTTTATTAATAAATATGGCCTTTGGTGATTGCTTAATTTGTAGTCCAAAAAAATAAGTGACTTCACCCATGTGACTCGTCTCAAACTCATTTTTTTATGGTATTAGCAAACTCTTGACATAGATTACTATTAGTAGAACCAAAGATTATGTCATCTACATATATTTGTATGATCAAAATATCGGTCTCTTTTCTCGAATAAACAAAGTAGTATCTACTTTACCTATTTCAAAACCAATTTCTAAAAGAAAAGTCTTCAATCGATCATACCAAGCACGATGTGCTTGTTTAAGACCATATACAGCATTTTTCAATTTAAAAACATGGTTTGGAAATTGTTCATGTTTGAAACTAGGTGGTTGCTTAACATAAACATCTTCCTTTATAAAACTATTAAGAAAAGCACTTTTAACATCCATTTGGAAAAGTGTAAAGTTCACAAAACAAGTAAAAGATAACAAGATCCTAATTGACTCTAGTCTAGCAACAGGAGCATATGTTTCATCGAAATCTATGTCTTCTTCTTGATTATACCCTTGAGCAACTAATCTAGCTTTGTTCCTAACGACTTGTCCTGATTCATCTAATTTATTCTTGAATACCCATTTGGTACCAATTATAGTATGGTGAGGAGGTCGTGGAACTAAATCTCATACATCATTTCTTATAAATTGGTTTAATTCATCTTGCATGGCATTCATCCAAAACTCATTCTCACAGGGTTCTTGTATATTTTTAGGTTCAAAATCTGACAAGAAAGCCGTATGGGAAATTATGTTAACATGATGTCTGGTTTGAATACCACGTCAGATGTCACCAATTATTAAGTCATAAGGATGATCTCTAACTTCAACAAAAGATATTAGTAAAGTTTGAGTCATCACAACAGGATCAGTCGACTTGACTTATCCATCAGTCGACTGATTCACATCAGTCGACTTGATTTCCTTATCGGTCGACTTACCCGCTAGGGTAGTCTGCTCTAAAGATTTAATGATGTTATTTAAAGGTGATGAATCAGTTTCATCATCTTTAATAACAGTAGATGAAATCAGAGATTCATGAAATGAAACATGGATGAATTCTTCAATAGTCAAAGTTGACTTATTGAAGATCCTATATGCCTTACTCTTATTTGAGTATCCAATGAAGATACCTTCATTAGATCTAGGATCAAACTTATCTAAATTATCTTCAGTGTTTAAAATGAAACACTTACATCCAAATATTTTGAAATAAGATACTTTAGGAATCTTATCAAAAAATAGTTCATAACATGTTTTCTTAAGCTTAGGCCTAATCAAAAATCTATTTAAAACATAACAAGCTGTAGCAACATCTTCAGCCCAAAAATACTTAGGTAAATTGCTTTCAACAAGCATGGTACATGCACACTCTTGCAAAGTCCTATTCATTCTTTCGACCACTGAATTTTGAGGTGAAACTCTAGGAAATGCAAATGAATGTGTTATACCATTCTTGTTGCAATATTCTGAAAACGTTTCATTTTCAAATTCTCCACCATGATCACTTCTAATAGTGACTATGGTTAAAGACTTTTGACTTTGAATCCATTTACAAAAATTTGCAAATTCATCAAAAGCATCATTCTTATGTTTTAAAAAGAAAACCCAAGTGAATCGTGAAAAATCATCTACTAAAACAAATACATACCTACTTTTATTTAAAGAAGTAACTCTAGTAGGGCCAAATAAATCCATATGGATTAATTCGAGAGGCCTACTAGTAAAAATTACTTCTTTTGTCTTAAAAGTAGATTTGATTTGTTTACCTAGTTGACATGCATCACATAACTTATTCTTTTTATATGATAGTCTTGGCAGCTCTTTAACTATGTTGTATTTAGACAATTTAGCAATATTTTTCATGTTCACATGGCCAAATTGCTTATGCCAAAACCAAGAATCATTATTAGAAACTACTAATCAAAAATCATTCAAAAATTCATTTGATTTTAAACACAATTCATAAATATTATTCTTCCTTAATCCTTAAAAAATTATATTTTCCATGGTAGAGTCATAAATTAAACATGCATCTTTTTCAAAAACAATTTTATATCCCTTATCACACAATTGGCTAATACTTAATAAATTATGCTTAAGACCACTAACAAGAAAAATATCTTCTATTGAAGGATTAGTGTGCTTACTGACCTTGCCTATTTCAATAACCTTCCCTTTGTTGTTGTCACCAAATGTGACTGTTCCTCCATCAATCTCTTGAATGGAAGATAGGAGGTTGTCATGACTAGTCATGTGCTTTGAGCATCCGCTGTCAAGTATCCAACGTTCTCTTTTAGGTACCTATAAAATTTTCAATGTGAATATGGTACCCTTTTCATTGGGTCCAAAAGAGATTAGTTTTTGGGAAACCAAACCCAAAGTGAGTTTGATTTTCAACCAAATGCAGGAATATAATCTACAGAATTACTTACAGCAAGAATATATGATTTTATATAAGTAACTCTATCTTTCTGACTCAGATTGACTGGAACCCATATATTTTTGCTTTGTCCAGTCGACTTTATCGAACCTTTCAGTCGACTGTTACTGAAATCTAGTCGACTGGGAGGTGTAATAGGTCGACTTATCTGAGGTTTTCGACTTGTTGAATAAGACTTAGAACCTCTGGACAGGCGACTGAAATTTGGGTTCAGTCGACTGGTCTGAACTACAAAATTACTTTTTTCATTAAAAACTATAGTTATAGGTTTTTCAAAATATTCATATAATTTATTCTTAACACTAAAAATAGAATCAGGCTTATTTACACTAGTGTTCTTAGTAACATGTGGTTTTCAAGAGACTTTTGAAAACCAAGTCCAAATCTCCTATTAGATTGAACTTGATTTTGGAGAACATCATTTAAATTCTCCTTTCCATTATTAAATTTAGATACATTCTTGGATATCTCTTCATAATTTTTCTTAAGAGATACAAGATCTATATCCAAACTAGAAAGTCGAGAAGTTAAAGACTTGACTTCTTTATCTAAGTCAAGATTCTCTTGGAAAAATGTTTGATTTACTTTCTCCAAGTTTTTAATTCTAATTTTTTCTTTTTTAAGCTCTTGAAAAATCTCATTGAAAGCATCTAATAAATCATTCGAATCATAATAAACACTTGATTTTGTGAAGCCATAAAGCATACATTAGCAACCTCGTTTGTCTCTTAACTTCTTCCGATGAAGAGTCGCTATCGTCCCAAGTTGCTTGATACGCCTTTTTGTTCTTCATGTTCTTGTTCTTGGTGTACTTCTCCTTCTTGAAGTTGAAAGCCTTTCCTTTATATTTCGCATTCTCTAGTGGGCAATCCTTCTTCATATGTCCTGTCTTGTTACACTTGAAACAAGTTAGAAGTTCATTAGTATCCTTAGATTTTGAATTAAAATTACCTTATAAACTTTTTAAACTTTCTCGTGAACATGGCTATCTCTTCCTCATCTTCTTCTTCATCCTCGGAGTCCGACATGGCCTTGAATGCTAAAGCCTTTTGCTTTGATTGTTGAGGTTCTAGATCATTCTTGCATTCTTCAAGTTGTACCTCATACGCCACAAGATTTCCCACAAGATTCTCAAGAGAAAGTTGCGTTAAATCGTTGGCCTTTTCTATGGCGGTGGCCTTCTTCTCCCATTCAGGTGTTAGTGCACGAAGTACTATCCTCACCATTTTGGCATGAGTGTACGTCTTTTCAAGTGCCATAGGAGAGTTTGTAATATTCGTGAACCTTATGATCATTTCAGACACATTCTTATTCTCCTTCATGCAGAACATTTCAAACCTGTGAACAAGAACAGATATTTTAGACTCATTAACTTTATTAGTTTCTTCATGAGTTACCTCGAGTGTGTGCCAAATTTGATGCGCCGTTGTTGCATTGGACACACGATTAAACTCCTCCTTAGTAAGGGCACAAAATAGAGCATTTATCGCCTTTGCATTGTTCATTGTTTCGCTCTTCATGTCATCGTTCCATTGTGCATATGGAATGGTAGGAGCAGTGTACTCAGACTCCGTCATGTTCCATATCTCATAATTGATGGACTAAAGGTAGATCTTCATTCTACACTTTCAATAGTTTTAATTGGTTCAATCGAATAAGGGTGGCCTTTGTGTGGATTGGCCTTCATGGCATTAGCTTGCATTAGAAGTAGTTGCCATTGCACTCAACCTTACTCTGATACCAAGTGTTGGATCCTGTAGGCAAGGTAAGAAATACTAGAGGGGAGGTGAATAGTGTTGTATAAAAAATAATAATGAAATTGAACTTTTTCTTACTGTCCAGTCGACTTGAAAAGGGAATACAGTTGACTGGGGCGTCAGAATAAAAGATTATTTTATACAAGTCTGATTAGTCGACTTATAGCGGAACTCAGTCGACATGTCAGAAAAGTTTTCGAAGATTATGTTATACCAGTCTGATCATTCGACTTATAGAAGCGGGACAGTCGACTTGCCAGACAAGTTTCGCAGAGATATTAAAATGCGAGTAAAGAAAATACAACCACAAAGAGAATCAAATACAGAGTACACAGCGATGTATCCTGGTTCGGTCCTCCCGACCTACATCAAGTCCCTAAGCAACCCACTTGAGATTTTCCACTATTCTTAAAAAATACAAGAATACCCTAAGGCATTAGATAACAACCTTGTCTAACCCATAGACCTCTCTCACCACTAGAGAGAGCAAACCCACTCTTCAACCAAGAGTGAAAACCTGACTCTACAACCTAGATCCCTACTCTCCAACCGAGAGGACCACTCTCACAACCCGAGAGTGAAAGAAAATAATAAAAGAGTTACAACAACCTATAGCCTTGTTGTGATTGTGATTTTTGTATGGAGGCTAGTAGGTCAACTTCCGAAATCAGTCTAAAAAGAATTCAATATTATACTAGACTGATTTCAGAGAACCAAGACTTAGAAGATTATGAATGCTTGTTTGAATACCTGTTCTCTTTTTCAAAAGCAAAAACTTTTTTCAAAAATACTTAGAACCTATCCATGGTGATTCCTAAGCTCTATTTATAGAGAGGAATCACTTGGACATTGTAAAACAGTTTATAAAACTGATTTAAAATGGATATAAAACTTTTGAATTCAAAAAACAAGTTTTAAATTCTGAAAACTGTCGAAACGATTTAAACAGTCGACTGGGTTGCTATGATGAGTCGACTGGCCAGAGTTTGTAAAAGTTCAGATAGTTTCGTACTAGTACAGTCGACTGGTGCCAAATGGCAGTCGACTGGTACTCAACAGCTGATCTTAATCAAGCTTTTTTCGACCATTAAACTTGTGAAAAAACACTCAATTATAAAGATATGTATGAGTGTGTGTGTGTGACAAGGCTATTACATCATTTTAAGACTCAAAGAAATAAAATTACAATTGTTTTCTAGACATTTAATAAAACACATTGAAGCACTGAATCTTGTCTTGATCTTGAGTCTTGAATTTGAGCTTGAGCCATTGTCTTTAGTTGTTGAAGCTTGCTTGATCGATCTTGTCTTGAACTTAGAACTTTGTTGCTTGATCAAATTTTCTTTGAGAGCTTCATTGGATCAAATTTACCTTTGTGTATCACACATGGTATTGACATTGATACATCCTGCAATATATAAGAAGTAGCACAACTTTGCATTGTGTTGTAGTTATCAAAACCAAGAATCAACAGAGCTTGTTGTTTTCGCCCAAGAAATTTGTAGAGATAATTTTTAGGACAGAGTTGAACATTTAAACTTGTTTTTTGATCCTAAAAAGTTTATAGAGACAACTTTGGGATGGAGTTGGACATTTGAACTTGTTGTTTACTCCCAACAAGTTTGGTGTGGCAACTCTGAGACAGAATTGAACGTTGAACTTGCTATTTTCACCCAACAAGTTTTGTAGATGCAACTCTCAGATGGAGTTGGACGTTGAACTTGTTTGCGCCCAACAAGTTTTGTAGAGACAACTCTGAGACAGAGTTGAATGTTGAGGTTGTTATTTGCGCCCACAAGTTTGGAGAAGCAACTCTAAGATGGAGATGATGTTGAGCTTTCTATTTGCGCCCAGCAAGTTTGGAGATGCCACTCTAAGACGGAGTTGAAGATTTGAACTTACTTTTTACGTCCAACAAGTTTGTAGAGGCAACTCTGAGACATAGTTGATGTTAAGATTTCTGTTTGTGCCTAGCAAGTGAGTAGAGACAATTCTACCGTGGCATTGGACGTCAAGCCTATTTCATGAAGATAAGGGGTTGTTGGAAGGACGCGAGCAAAGAGCGGGGCACCGAACTCGTTGTATGATGTTAACGAGTTGATGGGACACGAGTGGAGAGCAAGGTAGTGAATTCATTGTATGGAGATAACGAGTTGTTGAATGAGAAGAGGTGGGGGTTTGTGTAGTAATGGTGAGTGGGTGATTAATTTTATTAATGGGTATTTATTTTTGGGTAGTGGGTGTCTCTTCATGCATCCATTTAGCCTTATAAATAGCTCCTCCTAATTCATGAACAAATGCACCAAGAATCAAAAGAAAAGAAATAAAAGATAAGAAAGAGAAGAAAAGAAAGAGAGTTGTTGAGTTCTTACTTGGAAAGCTTGCTAGGAGGAGAAGGGAGTCCCATACTTGGAGCTATGAGCCATCTACTAGGAGTTCATTTTCTTGATTCAAATAAGGTGGGTGTTTCTTGAATGTTTTCTAAATTTTATAGTATCATGCATGTATAGGAAGATTGTTATATAAAATTGATCATAAATATGAGCAGTGGTTAATTTGTAATGATGATATTTAGAATGAAAATGAATGTTAATTGAAAGATTATCTTGTATATAAATTGAAATGATGTTGTTTGGGTGCATAGTGATATATTATATGAATTTGATATGAATTTGTACACAAAGTTGCAAATTCATGCAAAGAAAAGTTACTGTTTTGAATTTTGTTTGCACATCAGAAAATCGTATCTAATAAAATATTTGGAATCTAGAACTAAAACTTTTTTGAGAGCATCTTGTATGTATTAGGAACATCCCTTTAAAATTTCATAAGATTTGGAGGTCTTTTACTATTTTAATAAAATCTAAACTCAAAACTGGTTAGTAGTTGACTCGTTGCTGGAAATCTGTACACATTTCAGTTTTTGATCAATTCAGCATTGTAAATAAAATATTTGAGAAAATTCAGAACTAAGATATTGTAGTAGACCTGTTAACCTTTCTGAAAAGTCAAAGAAATCAAATTTTCACAAAAAAAAAAAGAATTTACAATGAATTTTTCAAGACTGTACAATTCACAGTATTTCAGTATTTCGACCATACTATATATTTCGAAGAATTCAGAGTTATAGATACAGTATTTTGAGAAAACTTATAACTAAGAAGTTTTAGTAGACTTGTATACCTTTATTTTGATGTAAACAACGCAAAGTTTCGTGAAGTATATAATTTTCTATGATTTTTCCAAATGGCATGAAATGCAATTTTCTAACTTTGAATTTACTGTTTTGCAAATGATACTTAAACGTAGTAATTGAAAATATATTCTCACTGTTTTAGTTATGTTTTGGGAAAATAAAGATCATATTCATGCTTAGATGAGATATGAACTCAAGAAAAATATATATATGGTTAATGATGTTAAGAATTGGTTCAAAATAAATCAAAGGAAAATGATGGGATGAATTTTCAAATGATGAATTTTTAAGAGATTATGTTTTAATCGTAATTAACTTGTATTGAGAAAGTTTTGATAAATATGAAAAGTGTATTGTAAAAATGAATATGTTGAGATTGTACTTATGGATGAATAAATAAGAAGGAATGAAAGATTTGAATAAAATATGAATACATGAAAACTGAGAATATGAATTATAAAGGGATGAGTACCCCAACTTGTTGAACATGAAAAGATGTTGATTTTAGAGGCTTAGTGAGACCCAGGACCGGCAAAGAAATGAAAATGAATAATTGAATTGTGAGAAGTAACCAGTTTGGTTAACTGTCTTGGTGTTTGGTTTAAGAACGGTGGGTAAGCTAGACTCTAGTTCTTAATAATCATAACTTAAACTTAAGGACAGGCACTAGTTGGATATATGACGAAACGAGTGCAAACGTGAGTTATGGACTCCAGAATGATCCTTGGAGATAGATGGTCCCCAGTATTCTGGGACGATGGGCTCCAGAATGACCTACGGAGTGAGACGATCCCCAGTATTCCATCGTAAGGGCCACAGAATGATCCACGAGTGGGATTGGTCTCCAGTATTCCAAGGGCGAGAGCCAATACTTGCAAGGTGTCTAAATCTTGTAGTAGTCATCGCAGTAGGCTGCATGGCGATGGATCTAACCCTACAATGTGGAGTATGTAGGTGCTTTCCCTCAGACCTATGTAGTATGGGATGCATAAAATTTGAACAAGTATGTATTAGTGTCATTGTAATATAACATCTGCATTAGGCATTAAGTCATATCATACACTAACATATTTAGGATACTCACTCTTTACAGTTTTATATGTATTCAAGTTTGTATTTGTTAAAGTAAGAGATTTTGTTACAATACAGCATAGAGAGGATCGCTATTTATAACATTACGCCGGTTGTAAGCAACTGATGTGCCCACAGATTTTCAGTGCAGGGCTTGATTGGATTCGTAAGGACTTAAAGACAGTTGATGATAAAGATTATATTTAAGCTGCTGATATTAGAGTTGTAATTCTTGTTGTATTTAATTCTGTTGTGTAACTCTGTAACAAACATTATTGTGTAATAAAAGAAAAGTTTTAATTTCCTTTTAAAAAAAATTACGAATTGAAGTAAAAGATCCTGTTGTACAACGAATTACATGTAAATGGAATTCATGGTGTTACACTTCCAGACATTCCATGAATAGGTTACAGTCCCGGAGTACATCCGCTCGACTATACAAAACCCTCAACGCGCAAACATCCCGGAAACAACATGAACAACATAGTCTCGGAATACATCCGCCCGACTGCCATTATAGCTCCGGAATACATCTGCCCAACTATATAGAGCCCCCTACTCACGTTTGCTCAAGTTTCATCACAACTTCCATCTAGTGCTTGTCCTTTGAGTCAAACATGAACAAAACTACTCCCTAGAGCTAGCTCACCCTACCGGACTTAAATCAATCATCTCTAAGACCACTAGACCATCTTGGCTAAACCTCACATTTAAATGATCACAACCGTCGATATCATGGGTCCTGCTCAGCCATTAGAGAGACCACACAACTAGGATATCACATCGTTTCACATTCCAGGGTCTTCTAAGTTAACCCTAACTCTTAAAACATTCACAAACAATTCATCCATCACTCATTCCATCTTTTACTTATTCCAATCTGAATTTTATTTGGTTTTAAAAATCTAAATTTTATCCATAAATAAATCTTCGAACAATCGCAGTCCTGGAGAATACATCTGCACGACTGAAACTATAGTCCTGGAATACATCCGCCGACCATAGATCTCCTTTCCTCATAAATCAAATCTCAGCACATTCCTTCTCTAGGGTTTTCTTCTATAGCCTCGAAATCCACTTCCCAGCTATATAAAGCTCCCACAATTTAAAACATCACATTCCTTCTCAGGAGTATCCCACATTAACCCTAATCTAAAAAATAACCCTTAACGGTTCATTCAAAATCTTCTCAACTTTCATAAAAATGCGATTTTCCACAAAATCACATCAATCTCAACTTAATGCATCTTTATTCTTTTCACATTCAACTCATAAATCATTAACTTTAGCCAACAAATAGATCACCATAAAATTCTCTTTCCTCAATTTAATGAACAAACTACTTTCATAATTGTTTGATTTCATTTATAGAAATAAATTCAAAATCACAAAAACATTCTCATTTCAACCTATGGTATTTGTTTCCATATTTAAAACTCCAACATTAAATCTGGGATTTTATTTTGTTTAAAACTGACACGACTCATTTAAAATTTATCCCTTAAAATCTGTAACTTTATATTTCAAAATCTAAAATTATAATCATTTAAAATCTAAAATTAGTATCTTCTCAAATATGAAAATCATATCATTCAAAACTAAAATTTATGCTCTTCAAAAACTAAAATTTATACCCCTTCAAAACATAGTTCTTCATCATACAAATTCGCAACTCAAACATACGAAATCTGAAATGTAATTCTCAAACATTGAAGTTTTAAAAATCAATAATCTAAAACATTAAAATTTATTATATTAAATCCCCACCTAACCATTTTTAAAGGGTTTAAAACCCAAAAAAAGGCTCAACAAATAAACAAAACTGGGTCAATCGGGTTTCAAACCTGTGACAAAGTACAGGGGCCCAGCGCCCAAATTCCCATGGGCTAGCCAACTACCCCAAGTCTACTTACTATTTTACTGAGTTCTAAGGTATTTTATAAGTCAATCTCACAGTACAGACCCTACGTCCTGTACAAAACCTGAAACCCTATAACTCCCAAACCCTAACACAATAACCTTGATTACTGTTCACCCTGTGAACAGTGAAACCCGAAACCCCACAAGCTCCAATTAAACCATACAAAAATTATTCGAACCCTAATATTAAGCTTGGGTTTTAATAATTAAAAACAATGAATAAACATGGAAAAAGTCTCAACTTTAAAATCAATCAAACATGAATTTAAGAGCATACAAGAAGTTTTAATTATCTCTACAAATCTCCATCATCTACAATTAAATCTATGATCATCCACTCAATTCTATAGATAAAATTTAGATCCATCATACCTCATTAATATTTAACATTCAAGATTAATAGAACATGATCATTTCTCATAAAAATTGCATCTTTATCTCGTGTAAACATCTAAAAGATCATTCGTCGTACCTAACATTATCATCTAATATTTTAACCATGATCAAACTATAAAAATATAGATCTACAAATCTACAAAAATCCACAACAAGCCCTAGCATGCTCTCAACTAGGTTCTTCATAATAATATATTTTAAACACATCAACATATATGAAAGAACACCCACCTCTAGTCGTTGTTCTTAAAGAAATCAATAGGCCCTTCTCCTCCAAAAGCAAAGATATCCAAACTCTAAAGCCACCAAAATAAAAAGAGCAAAATAAATTCTTTTTTCTCGTATGTATAGGCCGAGATCAAGTTTTAGGGTTTGTGGTGGTATTTTTCACAAAAGTCCTTCACAACTTGATAATTGCATTATTTAATTATGCATACAAATCAATTTGATTTATTTTAATCAAATAAAACATTTATTCTTATCCCCTCTTGATCCACATTTAGCCAGCCATCACTAATAGGATTTTTAGAAATTTTATTTCCCATTTCGGGCTTTTATGGCTGAGAAAACAATTTATTACAATATGATCAATTCTCATTTCATTATTTGCCAATAATAATTCATTCATCATTCATATAGATGAAAAGTAAATAATAATGGACAATAATGAAGAAAGAAAAAAAAAGTATTTACAATAATAAATCAAAATTTTATAATTTCATAACATTCCACGTGTTTTGCACATGCAAAATTGTAATTGAAGAAAATAATAAAATTTACCAAATCCTTCATCCAAATGAAATAAAAACAAATAATAAAAGTTAATGAATGAAAACATAGGTAAATGAATAATAGGTGATTGTATAATCATAATACATAGTGTTGTACGTGCTTTGCACGTACAAAAGAAATAGCAGTCAAGAAAAAATGACAATAACCCTTCAATTAAATTGATGATAATAAATAATTCAAAATGATATCATTTATTTTACAGGGTGTTACAGTTAACAAGATGTTGGTGAGCTCGTGCAAAGAGCAAGGCATTGAACTTGTTGTATGGAGTTCACGAGTTGTTGGTGGATCATGTACGAAGAGCAATGTGTTGAACTCATTGTATGGAGTTAACGAGTTGTTGGTGGAGCTTGTGCGAAGAACAAGGAGTTGAACTCGTTGTATGGAGTTCACGAGTTATTGATGGAGCTCGTGCCAAGAGCAAAGCATTGAACTCATTGTATGGAGCTAACGAGTTGTTAGTGGAGCTTGTGCGAAGAGCAAAGTGTTGAACTCATTGTATGAAGTTCATGATTTATTGATGGAGCCCGTGCGAAGAGTAAGGCATTGAACTCATTTTATGGAGTTAACTAGTTGTTGACGAAGCGCAAGCGAAGAGCAAGGCACTGAACATTCGCTGTATGGAGCTAACGACTCGTTGATGGAGCTAAAGAGTAGAGCATGGCTCCGAACTCGTTGTATGGAGTCAACGAGTTGTCGATGGAGCTTGAGCGAAAAGCGAGGCACTGAACTTGTCATGTGGAGCTAACGAATAGTTGATAGAGCTCGAGTGGAGAGCGGGGGACCGAATGTAACGCCTTGAGTCTAGCTCAGCTGTGCATGCAGCTATGCGTACGCGCACACGTGAAAAACATGTCTTAACAATGGCCCACCACAGACTTGCCTCACAAAATGTGCTATAGCTTTCTGGTACCTCTTAATCCTAGGCAACTAATATATAAACACTATTTCTACACACTTGGCCGATGTGGGATTATACAATCCCACCACAAGCCACAACATGAAGCCACACAACACCTACAAGCTTCACTTCTGCTTCCATCACGTGGTGCTCCACCCAAAGCAAACTAGCCACCATATTTCATATGGCCCAAATATCATCCACATACACCCAAGCCCATAATACTACTATAGTCCCAACTATTTATTATTATTATTATTATTATTATTATTATTATTATTATTATTATTATTATTATATATACTCTTAAGTACAGGGTATTACACTAAACTCATTGTATAGAATTAGCGAGTAATTGACGGAGCTTGAGCAAATAGCAGGGCGTTGAACTCGTTGTACGGAGTTAACGAGCTGTTGACAGAGCTCGAGCAAAGAGTAGGGCCTCGAACTTGTTGTATGGAGTCAACGAGTTGTTGATGGAGCTCGAGCGAAGTGCAGGACATTATGGAGCTAACGAGTAGTTGACGGAGCTCGAATATAGGAAACAATCTTCTCCTAATTAACCATTTGTCAATCACCACCTATTTCAACTACACTAAATTTTAAAGTTAGCTCTAATATTTTGACCAAAAAATTATGGACAGCTCTTGCATGCCATGTAGAACTTTCTCTCCACCTTTAAGGATTTTTTGTAGTCCAACTATAGCACAGACGAACTTATCAAATTATCATGTTTCTAACTCGAGAAAAATATTCTTCAATCCCATTATATTGACTAGTGTTAGAATTTGAATGGGTTGTGGATTGTTGGGGTTTTGAGAAGATGGAAGAGAAGAGAGGAAGAAGAAGAGCAGTCGGCTGTTGAAGAGAGGATTAGGGCAAAAATGTTGATTAGTATTCATTTGATTCTAAGTATTACATATATGAAGATACTAAGCCCAATGGGCCCTAAGAGCAATTTGGGTCATAACATAACAATCTCCACCTTGAACCAAATTGCATCTAAAACAAACTAAAACATAAAGCAAACATAACCTAAAACAAACTAGCAACATGCTAGAAACAAAACTAGCTCAAACTAGCTAGAAACAAACAGACATCAAACTTGAACAAAGCTTGAACTTTGCAATTGGAAGAGGCTTTGTGAGCATATCGGCCGGATTCGATTCGGTACCAATCTTCTTCACGGCAACCTTGCCTTCCGAGATCACATCTCGAACAAAATGGTATCGAATGTCAATGTGCTTCGTCTTCTCATGGTACATGCGGTCCTTAGTCAAATGAATCGCGCTTTGGTTGTCACAAAACACCGTAATAGGACCCTCAAGTGAAGACATCTCACCAAAAAATGTCTTGAGCCAAATAGCCTTCTTAATAGCCTCAGTAATTGCCATATATTCGGCCTCAGTGCTTGAGAGTGCAACGGTGGCTTGAAGTGTAGACTTCCAACTAATTGCACAATCTCCAAGGGTAAAAACATAACCCGTCAAGGAACGCCTCTTGTCCAAATCACCCGCAAAATCCGCATCCACAAAGCCCGTCAGTTTCTTGCCATTACCAAACTCCAAGCAAGCATCAATAGTACCTCTCAAATAGCGGAAGATCCACTTCACTGCTTCCCAATGCCCTTTCCCCGGACAAGAGAGATATCTACTTACCACACTAACGGCTTGAGCAATGTCGGATCGAGTACACACCATCAAGTACATGAGACTCCCGACTGCACTTGAATATGGAACCTTTTTCATATATTTCTTCTCATCATCGGATTTTGGGCTTAAAGCGGCCGAAAGCTTGAAATACGCCGCAAGAGGTGTTGAAACAACTTTCGCTTTCTCCATGCCAAAACGGCGTAGCACTTTCTCGGCAAAACTCCTTTGTGAAAGAAACAACTTTCTCTTGGACCTATCCCTTGTGATCTCCATCCCGAGAATCCTTTTGGCGGCCCCCAAATCTTTCATCTCAAATGCCAAACTTAGTTGCTCTTTCAACCTCCTAACTTCTTTCAAGTTTGAGGATGCAATCAACATGTCATCCACATAGAGCAACAAGTAAATGAAATCCCCACCATCCAACTTCCTGAAGTAAACACAACTATCATAATTGGAACGATGGAAATTAATACTCAGCATGAATGAGTCAAACTTCTTATACCATTGCCGCGGCGATTGCTTAAGGCCATAAAGGGACTTCTTCAAAAGACACACACGGTCCTCCTTTCCCGCAACCTCAAAACCCTCCGGTTAGCTCATGTAAATTTTCTCCTCCAAATCACCATGCAAGAAGGCAGTTTTCACATCCATTTGCTCCAATTCCAAATCCTTCATTGCCACCAAAGAGAGCAAAACTCGAATGGAGGTGTGCTTAACTACAGGACAGAACACATCATTGAAGTCCACACCTTGGACTTGACTGTACCCTTTAGCCACTAGCCTTGCCTTGTATCGAAAATCCGCGGGATTTGAGCCATCAATCTTTCTCTTAAACACCCACTTGCAACCCACAATCCTCTTACCACTGGGAGGCTTCACAAGAGACCAAGTCTCATTTTGTTGCAAAGATTGTAACTTTTCATTCATAGCGGCAACCCAATTGGCCGCATCTTTAGAAGAAATAGCTTCTCTGTAGGAAGATGGCTCACAATACTCTACATCCTCTGCAATTGCCAAACAATAAGCAAAGTCGGAGTATCCATACCTTGTAGGTGGTCTTGTTTCTCTTCTAGCTCGGTCCCTTGCCAATGCATATGGTTGTACCTCTTTTTGGGCTTCCTCCAAATTGACATCATCATGTGAGATCAAATCATCACCTTCTTGGACCGGCACCTCAAACTCCACCTTCTTCTCAACCTTCTCATTCTCCTTAATAGTCGGCTCGGGTGCAACATCATTTGCCTTCAACATGGCCGACTCATTGAAAATGACATCTCTTGAAATAAGGAATTTGGATGATTCGGGACACCACAACTTATATCCCTTCACATTTCTGGGATACCCAACAAAAATACACTTCTTTGATCTAGGCTCCAACTTTCCTTCATTCACATGTACATAAGCGGGACAACCAAACACCCTCAAATTCGAATAATCGGCCGTCTTACCCGACCACACTTCTTCGGGTGTCTTCAACTCAATTGAAGTGGTAGGAGATCGATTCACCAAATAGCAGGATGTGTTAATGGCTTCCGCCCAAAACTCCTTACCCAAACCCGCATTTGAAAGCATACTTCTAGACCTTTCAAGTAGTGTCCTATTCATCCTTTCTGCAACACCATTATGTTGTGGAGTGTTGACCACCGTCTTGTGCCGAACAATCCCTTCAGCCTTGCAAAAATTATCAAATTCACGGTTGCGAAACTCCAAACCGTTATCGGTTCTCAACCTCTTAACTTTCCTTCCTGTTTGGTTCTCCAAAAGTGACTTCCATTCTTTGAAGGTGCTAAACACATCACTTTTCTCTTTCAAGAAATAAACTCAAACCTTCCTTGAGAAATCATCAATGAAAGTAAGCATATAACGAGAACCATTACCTTTGGAAGGCTCACGAGAAGGTCTCCAAAGATCCGAATGGATGTAGTCAAGTGTTCCCTTGGTCGAATGAATGGCCGTGGAGAAGCTCAACCTCTTATGCTTGCCAAATACACAATGCTCACAAAACTCTAAGTTGCCCGTGCTTTGACCACACAACAAGCCTCTCTTACTCAAAATGGTCATTCCTCGCTCGCTCATATGCCCCAATCTCATATGCCAGAGCCTAGTAGCATCCTCATCCGACATAGTGCCTGAACGTGCAATGGCAGCCGAGCCAGTGACCGTGGAACCTTGTAGGAAATAAAGAGTTCCAATTCTCTTCGCCTTCATGATTGTAAGAGCCCCTTTAGAGACTCTAAGGACTCCACCTTCACTTTGGAACTTACACCCCTTTTCTTCAAGAGACCCCAAAGAAATCAAATTCTTAGACAAATCGGGTATATGCCTCACACCCGTCAACCTTCGGATCTTTCCATCATAGAACTTAATTGTCACTGAACCAATCCCGGCAACCTTACACATATTGTTGTTCCCCATGAGAACCTTACCATCCGTAGGCTCATAAGTCTTAAACCAATCTCTATTCGGAGTCATGTGTTGCGAAGCACCCGTATCCATCACCCAATAATGCATATCATCAACATTAGTATCTGTCACACAAAGAGTATCAACCGTGTCACATTCGGCCACATTGGCCTCCTCCGAAGAAGAACCTTTACTATCTGCCTTTTGTTTATTTTTGAGCTTGAAACAATCGGCCTTAATGTGTCCCTTCTTCTTACAATAGTTGCACGTCAAATTCTTGTGCCTAGACTTCGAAGGGGTCCTTGTATCTTTCGAGTTTCGGTCCCATGACCTACCTCGATCAACAACTAAACCAACACCTTGGCTCCCTTTTTCATTATTGGTCATCTCATTATCAATGTGCAACTGGCTTGCAAATTGCTCTTAACATCCTCTAGAGAAATTTTATCTCTACTATAAATCAACATGTCTCTAAAAGCCTTGTATGATGCGGCCAATGAGCATAATAACAAAAGAGCTTGGCCCTCATCCTCCACCTTAACATCAATCTTACTTAAATCATTCAAAGTAGATGCAAACTCCGTAATATGATCGGAAATTGATGTACCTTCAACCATGCGAAGAGTGTAGAGGCGCAACTTCAACCGCAGTCGATTGGTGAGGGACTTCTTCATGTAGATGTTCTCCAACTTCTCCCACAAAGCCTTAGCGGTCTTCTCCGATAGGATCTCTTGCAATGTCGAATCGCTCAAGCACAATTGGATAATAGAGAGCACTTTATCATCCATCTCTCTCCATTTCTTATCCGCCACCGCATCAATCAATTTTTCTCGACCAAAAATGGCATCCTTAACGCCTTGGCTCGACAAAATCGCTGTCATACGCACTTGCCATAATGCAAAACTCGTCTTCCCATCATACTTCTCAATATCATATTTTCCCGACATATCTATACAAATTTCTTGAACCCAATTCAACAAAACTCCAAAATTCCTCCCCCCCCAAAAAAAAATTGATTACTTAAATCACAAAAAATCAAACCTTCCTCCTTGATATCCTTCTCCTCTGGTGCTCCCGACGACAAAGACCAAGAAAAAAACCGATCTGGACTGAGACTGGACTAGATCTGACGGACTGAGATCTGGATCTGGCCGAGATCTGGACTGCTGCGGTGGAGTCGTCGTGGATGAAGGCTGCAATGGCAGATATCTGGACTCACCACGGGATGGTCTGGATGGATCAGATCTGCTGCAATGGCGCAGAGGAAGAAGGCTGCTGCTTTTGACTGGAAGTACAAATGGACGACAGAGATTAAGGGGGAGAAGGTATTTTGGTGTTGGCTCTGATACCAGTTTGTTAGAATTTGAATGGGTTGTGGATTGTTGGGGTTTTGAGAAGATGGAAGAGAATAGAGGAAGAAGAAGAGCAGTCGGCTGTTGAAGAGAGGATTAGGGCAAAAATGTTGATTAGTATTTATTTGATTCTAAGTATTACATATATGAAGATACTAAGCCCAATAGGCCCTAAGAGCAATTTGGGTCATAACATAACAACTAGATTGGTGGTAGGTCGATAAAGAAACTACCATGGCTGAGTGTTTGATTTCCACTCTTCAAGTTTTGTGATTACTGCAAAGGTTGAAACCATATATCAAAGCTTAAGCACGTGAGCCTAAAGAGTAGGCCAAACTCAAGAACCTTGCTATTATATTAAGTACATAGATGACAAATAAAATGGAACCTAAAAATTTACCAATCCAATCAATAGTCTTTTAACCTAACCTTGTCAAAATTTAAACCAAAATATCAAACACATGCAACATGTATGACATAGAATTGATCATTCTCCAATAAAACATTAGCAAGGTTATATGTGGACCATGAAGCCATCCTAAATTATAACTTGGCAGATGCATATGTGCTCACAAATTGAAGAGTAGATTTCCAGCTACATATAAATGGCCATAGCAGCAATCACGAAACTTGAAGAATAAATATGAAGCACATGCAATTGCTAAACCCTGCCTCACATGGTTGATGGTTCGGAAACTGTTTCTATTCAACAACAAAATCAAATCTAAATGCTTTACACTACTAAATAGAGATTATCCAAAGAAGGGAATAAAGTTCAAATTTAAGTGACACGCAGAGGTAAGTGTCACGTTGTAAGTTTGCCAAGGGCAACCTCAAGAATATGCGAGGGCCACCTCTAGAATCCAATATCCCTTTTTATATTAGTGCTTTATCAAATTCTGTAACTATAGAAATATAACCATATTTATTGCATTTTTATAAACTTGTCTAATCCACTGTGAAGGTAGTGTTGGAAGTCACTGAGCATGCCCACACACATAGTGTTTCTCTTGCAAACATGATTAAAAATATCAAAGGAGTTTCAAAAGGCATTGATGTAGCGCCGCGGATCCCACTACCGGAAATCCATGACACAAATCAGAATCTTTTTCTTCAAATGCATCTCAACACAGCAATAACACAGAAATTTAAAAACTTTTTATTGCCAAATAAAATCATTACATCATCAATTACAATCATTATCTTGTTCTTGAACAAGGAATATAAATTATATTAAAGTATTACAAATACTACTCAAACATTTCGTCTGCCCTTCAGATCGGTAGTCAACTGATCTTCCACTAGAACTCCACCGGGTAGAGATTATCCAAAGAAGGGAATAAAGTTCAAATTTAAGTGACATGCAGAGGTAAGTGTCACGTTGTAAGTTTGCCAAGGGCAACCTCAAGAATATGCGAGGGCCACCTCTAGAATCCAATATCCCTTTTTATATTAGTGCTTTATCAAATTCTGTTTATTATAGAAATATAACCATATTTATTGCATTTTTATAAACTTGTCTAATCCACTGTGAAGGTAGTGTTGGAAGTCACTGAGCATGCCCACACACACAGTGTTTCTTTTGCAAACATGATTAAAAATATCAAAGGAGTTTCAAAAGGCATTGATGTAGCGCCGTGGATCCCACTACCGGAAATCCACGACACAAACCAGAATCTTTTTCTTCAAATGCATCTCAACACAGCAATAACACAGAAATTTAAAAACTTTTTATTGCCAAATAAAATCATTACATCATCAATTACAATCATTATCTTGTTCTTGAACAAGGAATATAAATTATATTAAAGTATTACAAATACTACTCAAACATTTCGTCTGCCCTTCAGATCGGTAGTCAACTGATCTTCCACTAGAACTCCACCGGGTAGAGATTATCCAAAGAAGGGAATAAAGTTCCAATTTAAGTGACACGCAGAAGTAAGTGTCACGTTGTAAGTTTGCCAAGGGCAACCTCAAGAATATGCGAGGGCCACCTCTAGAATCCAATATCCCTTTTTATATTAGTGCTTTATCAAATTCTGTTTACTATAGAAATATAACCATATTTATTGCATTTTTATAAACTTGTCTAATCCACTGTGAAGGTAGTGTTGGAAGTCACTGGGCATGCCCACACACATAGTGTTTCTTTTGCAAACATGATTAAAAATATCAAAGGAGTTTCAAAAGGCATTGATGTAGCGCCGCGGATCCCACTACCGGAAATCCATGACACAAACCAGAATCTTTTTCTTCAAATGCATCTCAACACAGCAATAACACAGAAATTTAAAAACTTTTTATTTCCAAATAAAATCATTACATCATCAATTACAATCATTATCTTGTTCTTGAACAAGGAATATAAATTATATTAAAGTATTACAAATACTACTCAAACATTTCGTCTGCCCTTCAGATCGGTAGTCAACTGATCTTCCACTAGAACTCCACCGGGTAGAGATTATCCAAAGAAGGGAATAAAGTTCCAATTTAAGTGACACGCAGAGGTAAGTGTCACGTTGTAAGTTTGCCAAGGGCAACCTCAAGAATATGCGAGGGCCACCTCTAGAATCCAATATCCCTTTTTATATTAGTGCTTTATCAAATTCTGTTTACTATAGAAATATAACCATATTTATTGCATTTTTATAAACTTGTCTAATCCACTGTGAAGGTAGTGTTGGAAGTCACTGAGCATGCCCACACACACAGTGTTTCTTTTGCAAACATGATTAAAAATATCAAAGGAGTTTCAAAAGGCATTGATGTAGCGCCGCGGATCCCACTACCGGAAATCCATGACACAAACCAGAATCTTTTTCTTCAAATGCATCTCAACACAGCAATAACACAGAAATTTAAAAATATTTTATTGTCAAATAAAATCATTACATCATCAATTACAATCATTATCTTGTTCTTGAACAAAGAATATAAATTATATTAAAGTATTACAAATACTACTCAAACATTTCGTCTGCCCTTCAGATCGGTAGTCAACTGATCTTCCACTAGAACTCCACCGGGTAGAGATTATCCAAAGAAGGGAATAAAGTTCAAATTTAAGTGACACGCAGAGGTAAGTGTCACGTTGTAAGTTTGCCAAGGGCAACCTCAAGAATATGCGAGGGCCACCTCTAGAATCCAATATCCCTTTTTATATTAGTGCTTTATCAAATTCTGTTTACTATAGAAATATAACCATATTTATTGTATTTTTATAAACTTGTCTAATCCACTATGAAGGTAGTGTTGGAAGTTACTGAGCATGCCCACACACACAGTGTTTCTTTTGCAAACATGATTAAAAATATCAAAGGAGTTTCAAAAGGCATTGATGTAGCGCCGCGGATCCCACTATCGAAAATCCATGACACAAACCAGAATCTTTTTCTTCGAATGCATCTCAACACAGCAATAACACAGAAATTTAAAAACTTTTTATTGTCAATTAAAATCATTACATCATCAATTACAATCATTATCTTGTTCTTGAACAAGGAATATAAATTATATTAAAGTATTACAAATACTACTCAAACATTTCGTCTGCCCTTCAGATCGGTAGTCAACTGATCTTCCACTAGAACTCCACCGGGTGGTAAATCTTCGTTCCTGAGATGTGCCATGTAGCTCGAATCTTCCGCTGAGCTACTCTAATATCTCTGCACCTACTCTACGGGTGGAAGGTAGGTATGTTGCTACTCCACTTGGATGCCATGATAGTCTTGAGTCCTCCTGCACTCGTAACCTGGTATCCAGTACCTAATTGAGTGGGCACGTCAGTACATATACTGACGCAATACTGATAAGAAAATAACGATCTCTAACTAGCAATCATAACCAGCCTTTGATGAAAATAGAAACGTGCATCCTAATTTCCTAGAATCAGTGTAAGCCATGACCTGAAGTCTAATGCACGGTACACAATGCACAGAAACAGATGCACTTAGCCTAATAGTAGCAAGAATTTGGACACGCATGCATCCCATACTACATACGCTCCAAATCAAGCCGTCTTATCCAGTTTCAAGGTTTCAAACCCTCGTCATGCATTGTATTATACTATTGTATACTTCATGTTCCCGCCATACACGTGGCTGGTAAGGCATACAGTTTCGATCTAGTCTCATTACTGCGAATACGTAGTAGTGATCATCTCATCAAAAGCCTTGACGAACTACAAGGTACACAACATACCAAGTTGGCACCGAAACTCATGGGGGACCTTACCCATGGTCCGACCATCACCAACGTAGAACAGGAAACATTCCATTCTTACCACCAGTATCTTGAAAATTAACAGAGCGATGTACGCAAATTCATCACGTATCCCTCCGACAGGAAGAGACAACTCTGGTTATCACCGCCTAGTGTTGGCCCTTAGAATAAATCAGATTATAGGGTATCACCCCTAACACCAATTCGATCCTCAAGCAGAAAGGAAAATACTTAATTATTAGTGTTACCGAAAAAATGTTGTATATTCAAAATATGCACAGTGTTTTAAAATAATGATTGAGCCAGACTGGTCTATCAAAATAGTAACTAATCACGAAGAATCGACATTCATTGATTGCCAACACCTCGGTAGGTCCTTGACCAATGTCCCTAACTTGTCACTCTCAGCGATCAGTTAACGGTGCCAAAAGGAAGGGTATCTCATACCTGAAAAATGAGGTGAAATACCCATAATTTAAAAATATCCAATCGTTGACAGACCTAGGACATCAACACATTCTAGACGAGGTGGATAATAAATCAGATCATTTACTGACTACAAGTAGGTCAAACATCCAGTCATATCAAACCCGGCCTACCAATCCCAACCACCAGCTACCCGATCTCCCATCGTTTGCCACCACCTCAGACTCGAATCACATCCAGTATCCCAGCCCGTGATCGATTACCTGTTGGGTAAGAATTTGTCGGCGCACGAAGGGTGACTATCCAATTCTCAGGGCGAAAGAAATCAATTTTAGCCTAAGGGTTGTTAGTCGTAGGGTAATACCTTACCCTAGACGATCCCCCAGACAACTCAAATCAAGCAAATCATCACACACATTTAGACAAACTCAAACAATGATAGAATCAAGTATTTCAACATATAAATGCTACTAACACACAAAGTCCAGAACTTAGGTGTAGAGCAAAAACACAACCACTACTAACATGAATCTACCCAGTTATTAAAACATCCATAACTTCTAATCCACACACTTAAATTCCATGAATGAACACTCTTTGGTAAGCTAAGAGGGTCGACTGCAATTCTCTAGTTATCCAGTTCCTCAGATTCTAACCATGCAGGCTAGAAAAATACCTTTTTTTAGATGAAACATCTTAAACTCATAGTTGTTGCCTCTGCCAATGTCATAAAAACTTGCTCACTTATCGGAATCTCATGATTCTATGTTTTATGGAAATCTATGTATGTCTACTACAACTTTCTAGTTGATCACATCATCAAATTCATCCATTAAAACACTCTAAAACCCCTATTTTTATCAGTGTACACACAAGAAAATTAACTCACTTAACAAAATAAGGTCTTCTACCAGGAGTGGTTCTATCTAGAACTTAGAAAAATCATATCTTTCAAACCACAAACTGAAATTGCATAATTCAAGAAGTTCTGGAAAGTTAAGACTCTCTAATAAAAGTCTTTAGTTGGTCAGTTCTTCATATCCTAAACCCACAATTCCAGAAAAGCTCATATGTACAGACCTACTAAATCTAAACTGAATCTGGACATAGTCTATTCAAAATTGAATATCAATTCAACCATACGTCCAATACTTATAAAATTTGGGATTCAGTAACTAGACATAAATAAGGCTAACATATCAAAAAATTACATCAAGATTCAAAATATACAGAGAGTTATAGCCTTTTGAATATGGTAGAAAAATTTCTTCTGTTCTCAGCAGTGTGTAAAACCTCTGGTTACAAACTAATTTTGAAACCCCATCAAATGTTATCCAAATTATCTAAAATTTTAGATAAATGATCTAGATACATAGTAGATTCTATAATAAAAATTTTACAGGAAGATTATATACCATAAATTAGTTATGATTTATTAAACTCCATCTTTAAAACAAAACAGAGCCAGTTCTTGGCTCTAAACCAGTTGACAAAACATAATTTTGTAAATATACCACATAAATTCAGAAAAACTTGAAATTTGGAAAGATTGTTTTTAACACAACCAAGTAACTCCAGTAAAAATTTTAGCTCAAGATAGCTTACCAATTTCATAATATGAATTTTCAAACTTTACTTCATAACAAGAAAAAACACAGTTTTTGCACCATTCTCTGTTCCGAGAAGAACCATTTTGTTGGCCTACTAAATGAACCTAGAAAAATATGACAAAAATTGAGGATGCTCTAAACTCATCATAGAACATGCCACAAAAATTTTGTGTCCATATTCTAAGACTATTGCAAGGTAAGAATTTCTAAGTGTCTATCATAACATAGGTGTTCTATCATGGAGCATGGTAAAAATTGCACTAACATACAACTCAACTTTGCATAACTTATCAAACACTCATACATGTATTCAAGCTTCTCATATCTACTTCTACACACTAAACCACACATAAAATTTAATTCTGGAGTTAGAGAATACCCACCTTGTTGAGTTGAGTATAAGCCTTATCTTCAAGTTTTCTTCTCCTCCTTGTACAATCCTTCTTCTTCACCTCCAAGTGCTCCAAGCAACCTACAAAATAATTGAACACTTACTCTTTCTTACACTCTAACTCTATTTCCTTCTCTTCCTCCTTTTTTTTTTTGAACTACTACAAGTGAAGTAGTATAGAAGAAAGAAGGAGTGAGCTTTTTAAAATGGAATGAGGAGCGAGGGGGGGTTCATTTCTGGAAATGTGCTTGGTTGATGGAGGGTGAGGATGAGGTGGATGGGGTGAGGTGGAGGATGGATGGTTGGATGAAAAGCCAACTCAAAAAAAAAATACTACTAGAACTTTCCAAGGTGTTCTCATTTGCTCATGAAACCATCACATGGCTAAATCTCAACGCTTGGATCTCATCAAATCTCATCCAAGATCATCATGATTGCTAGGGTTTCCTAACCCTAGGTTACTAGCCCTAACCCTAGGTCAGACAACCCAAAACCTATTGAAAAACAATGTATGATTATTTACAATTTAAATTAATATGTATATCCATAGAAAAATATATTTAAATATTTAAATCATAGACTATATACGGACATACTCATATTCAAAACAATTATAGATCATATATCATATACGATCCAATACGATCCAATCAAATATATATATAGATATTTATCTATTTACTCACATATAAGATAATTTGAATATATGTTTATAAAAATTATTATTTTTCCGAAGATTGTCTTGTTAAAACAGTCAGGAAAAATCCATAATTTAATTGAGAAGATATCCCGAATTTATCTCATCAGGGTTCAGAATAACTCATATATCTGAAATTTCTCAATTAGAACTAATAATTATTAGAAATATATATAATCTGGTGCAATTCTCAACTGTGCATGGATTACAATGCAAAATAGCTATATACTATTTTGCAGGGTGTTACAATTGAACTCGTTGTTAATGGAGCGCAAGCGGAGAGCAAGGCACTGAACTCGTTGTATGGAGCTAACGAGTCATTGACGGAGCTCGAGCAAAAGCCAGGACATTGAACTCGTTGTATGGTGATAATGAGTTGTTGACGGGGCTTGAGCAGAGATCTGGGAACCAAACTTGTTGTATGAAGTCTACGAGTTATCGATGGAGCTCGAGCGAAAAGCAAGGTGTTAAACTAGTTGTTTAGAGTTAATGAGCTGTTGACGGTGCGTAAGCGAAGTGAAATGCATTGAACTCGTTGTATAATGTTAACAAGTTGTTGATGGAGCTCGAGCGAAGAGCGGGGCGTTAAACTCGTTGTATGGAGTTAACGAATTGATGATGGTGCTTCGAGTGAAGAGCAATACATTGAACTCGTTATATGGAGTTAACGAGTGGTTAACGGAGCTCCAGCAAAGAGAAGGGACCAAACTCATTATATGGAGTTAACAAGTTGTTGATGGAGTGCAAGCGGAGAGTGTAATATTAAACTCGTTGTTTGGAGTTAACGAGTTATTGGCAGAGCCCGAGCAAAAAAACAGCGCATTGAACTTGTTCTATGGAGTTAACGAGTTGTTGATGGAGCTCGAGGGGTGTGTGGAGCGCTTGACGGAGTTAGAGCTTGTCAGTTTTGTACCCAGCTAGTTGTAAGAGCAACTCTAGGAAAGAGTTGGACCCTAAACTTGCTGTATGAGTGTTTAGCTAATTATAGGAGTGACTCTAAGGAAGAGTTGGACTCCAAACTTGCTGTGTGGGTCCTTCAAAAAATTGTGATAGTCACTTTGAGTGGCAAGTTGAGCTCCAAACTTGCTTGTTTGCAGGTTTTCTACAACAACTGTAATCCACGATTTTTGACCACTAATCCATCTTTAAGGGTTTTAACAAGTTTCATGACTAGATCAAATGGCAAGTTGAGCTTTGAACTTGCTTGTTTCCAGGTTGCTAAAAACGTGTTTGATTGCAAGTTGCCAGAGCAACTCCGAGGCATGGGTATGGACTCCGAACATGTCGTTGAAGTGTTTAACGAGTTGCCGGAGCAGATCAACTGGTGAGTTGAGCTCTGAACGTACTTGATTGTAGGTTGCTAGAGCTTGATTGCAGGTTGCTAGAGCAACTCCGAGCCACGGGTATGGACTCCAAACTTGTCGTATAAGGAGTTTCTAATTGAGTTTTTGGTGCCATTTTTAGGAGTATGCTTGACATTTAACTCATTGTACGCATCTGTAGAGTTGTACAAGAATTTTGCAAAAATTAATACAAAATTTCATTGAAAAACTAAGCAGTTGTTCCAGTGGTTAACCGTTATTACATGTTGTGATCTAAGCAGATGTTCTAGTGGCTGGCCTATATTAAATGCAGTGACTAGTGGGGATAGCGGTCTTGATTGGAAAATATTGAAAATATATAGAGTAGTGGGGCATTAAGCACCTTTGGTAAAGTTCATAAGGCGTTCCTTATTCCAAGTCACTGTAGATATCTCGTTGCTCCCCTGGTCTTCAAGTTGATGAGCTACTGAGCGAACAACTTGATAGACCATAACTCGGCATGATAATTTGGGTCATTCACGAGTTTCTCACACAAAGTTAGCCTCATACCTAGGCGTGATAATCTGGGTCACTTTCAAATTTTCTCAAACTGAATGGTCCGACCTTCCCCATCAAGACTCAGCAAATTCATTCAACGTGCGAAGGGTTGACACATCAAAGTAAATAAAACCCTTCTGCCTCGGATTTCGTCCACGTGAAAAACATGTTCAAACAAAGGATCAAAGCAAGAAACATTTTATTAAAACAAAAATAAGTACAAGATGGGCAGTGAGCAGTCCGCAGTTCGTAATTCATACACAAAAGTTCAAGCAAAAACTATGCATAAATGCCCGGGAGTGAAGTAGTCTTTCGTATCACGATGCACAAGTTACCTTTAACCGTCAATTTGTGGTAGGAGGCCCGCACATGAATGTCGTCGGCGAGATGAAGGCTGGCTGATTCTAGAAGAAAACTAGAGGAACTTCGCAAGCACGAGAAGCCACAACCAAGCTAAATATGCTTAAGTTCCTTTAAGTGCCCCAACCCCTTCAAGCCCCGGCCCTCGGAACTCGGGGTAAATCTACCCAAGTTCCACACCGGGGTCCCCATTCCTTCCTGTCTTAGCGCTCAGATCGTGGGCTAAATGTCCCCAAGTTCTACACAAGGACTCCGATCCTTTCTGGATTTAGCCCTCGGAACACAGAGTGAATCTCCCCAGGTTCTGCCCCAAGGTGCCCATCCGCTTTTGTCTTGGCTCTCGGATTGCAATTCGAGGCACTCACCAAATAAACGGCCAAGAGTATGATCATTCAGAGAGAGATAACCATGAAACTCATATGAAGAAAGATTTGAAGGAATAGGGGAATTTATCGGCTTTTGGGAAGATGCTCCCCGATCTGTACGATGTTGACATGGAAATATCTAAGCCCTCCACCTCCATCCAACGACCACGATAGAAAGACATTTTGAATTCCAAGATGGGGAAATGCTTTGATTCTAGCAATCCTGACGTAAGTCAACCCACGTGATGATTCACCTGACCAGCCAGAAACACTACAAGACTAACAGGCTTTACCGGCATTTTTTTTCACATTCACCGGCGTTTTTAAACGCCGCAGTAGATACCACCGGTGTTTTATAAATCGCCGGTGCAAGTGTCGCTGAATCGGGTGTCGCTGTATCTTAGGGACATTTACCGGCGTTTTTCACGAACGCCGGTATAGGTTAAAACTACACCGGCGTTTGAAAAACGCCACCGAAAGGGTGCTTTCATTTGGAAGTTCTGTTTTGGGCCATCACCTACACCGGCATTTTTGAAACGCCGGTAAAGATCACCAGTTTTTCTAAAAAACAACCCCGGCGCTTGTAAAAAATGCCGGTAAAGGTATATATTTTCAAAAAAAAAATTTAATTAAAATTAAAAAAAAAAACTTCAACACTCTTACAATCAAAATCAAGTGCAAAACTAAAAGAGACCCATTTTAATATATATGAATGAAGCATAATAGTATAATATCATCAAATTGTAATCTCATAATGAAACATAATAATGTGATCTCATCACATTCATTACCAAAATACGGAGTTCGAAATATTGAGTTACAAAGAGTGAAAAAGAATATTTTTACTGTCAAATTTAGGCAAACAAGATACTAATTGAGATGAAACTTATACTTTTATAATACTCATGCGATAATTGTCAATTGAAACCACAACATAAGTTCAAACAGGATTATTTCATCACTAGTCACTCCTCTGTAAATCATAGTATGCAACATTAGTTACATAATCCATCTCATCTGTAGAACCCCATATTTTCAAATATTAATTTAAAGATTTGAAAATGAATTAAAATGATTTACTAGAAATTTAATAAATATTTTCTAGAAGAGTTATCTTTTTACACGTGCGAAACACGTGCAAATAATTTTGGTGTAAATATAAAATTTTATATTTTTAATAAGTTCTCATACTTATTATGGAGTGTATTCTAAGTTTTGGAATTTTTCTGAATAAAGAAACTATTTTTACAAATATCTCGAAAGAGAGGGGCTTTTATGTAAAAAGTCGTTTGGATCTTAAATAAACTATGAAAATTCTTTTTTACTGATATTTTGGTTTCCCATGGTTAGCATTTAAATTTAAATATATTTAGACTTTATTTAAAGTCAATTTGGTGAAGATTTAAACAAAAAGGGTGTTTTTGCAAATATAGAATTTATGTTGGATCTTTGTGCAAATATTTCTCTGGAAGGTAAAAGTCAAATATTTTTTTTTATTATAAAATATAATATGTATTGCTATATACTATTTTGGATTTTTCTGGATTTTTATGAATATTTTATGACGTATTTGCAAATATTACAAGAGGGAGGGCTTTTGTGCAAAATCGCCACCCTGAGTGTAAATCCGGAATTTTCTTATCTCTGGGCTGTGCTGGGTTGTTGGAAAACTTAGTGGTAAAAGTATTTTGTTTATTTTTGATTTATTTAACTTATTTTAACTAAGGAAGGTTATATATGTGAAGTAATAAATTGAAAAGGACTATTTTGCAAAAGTACTTCAAAACCCTAATTCCTTTCAATCCCGGCCTGTATAAAAGAGGATGTGCAGCCGTCATTCGCTGCACAACTCAAGATTTATTATATTATTATTTTCTTGGTGATCAAGAGGAAGTTTTGATCTAGCAAAAGGAAGGCTTTTTCGTGGATTTTCTCAATTCAAAGGTGAGTGACATTGTTTTTGTTTTGTTTTGATTTTGTGAGTGATATAAAATTGTTTTGTTGTTTTGATCTATATATGCGAGTGACAATGTTGTTTTGATTTGATGTTGAGAATGATATGGATCTTATATTGTGGTATGATTCATGTGAACAACTGTTATTGTTTGGACCATGTATGTGAAATCTATGAATGACTAGTAGATCTTGATTTATAAAATTGTATTGCTGAAAGGCATGTTAAGGTTTGAGTATGGTTATGAACGGATGGTTGAACATCTGGACATTGAGTTTATAAATCAGATTTTGATTAAGAGTTGTGAAAGAAATTTAGTTTTGAGTAACCCTAATGGAAGAATTAGTAATTTAGAACATGAGAACTTGAGTTTGGACATATTTGATGTTTTGAGTAATGTATCCATAATGAGGAATTGTTGAGATTTGTCATTTTTCCTGAATATGAATTATTTCATGAACAAAGAATCTTTAGAAAACTCCAGTTTTGATTTTTGTATTCAGACCTAAATTATGAAAACTGTAGGCCGACAGTCGACTGGTCTACTATTCAGTTGACTGGTACGACCCTGCTGTTGTTTCTTCAATTCTTTTGAAATCCCCTCTGGACAGTCGACTAGACTCTTATGCAGTCGACTGGTGTCCTGAGATCTTTATTTTGTAAAATTATTTCAGTCCATTTCTGGACAGTCGACTAGACTCTTATGCAGTCGACTGGTGTCCTGAGATCTTTATTTTGTAAAATTATTTCAGTCCTTTTCTGGACAATCGACTAGACTCTTATGCAGTCGACTGGTGTCCTGAGATCTTTATTTTGTAAAATTATTTCAGTCCTTTCTGGACAGTCGACCATGACCTCTTTAAGTCGACTTATGTACTTAAAATATTTTAGTGAAAATTATTGGAACTTGTCTCGGGTAAGTCGACTGGTAGCTTTTCAAGTCGACTTATATGACTTAGTTTATTTACTTAAAAATCTTGGATATTGTCCTCTGGACAGTCGACTTACCACAGTATGAGTAGACTGGTACTGATGGATTTTTGTAACTTGAGTGTTCTTTCGAATGATTGGATTTCAGATAATTCAGTCTATACTTTGTCTTCAGTTAAGCATTTGGTTTGAGATATTCAGTTGAGCTAATTTTGTTTAGTGGAAAGTTGATTAAGACTTTTGAGTTTGAGTCTCTAGAGGTGAGTGACCCTAGTATACCGGTGTTGAGTTATTTTGTTGAAGCCCGTGAGGCATTTCAGTTAGTCAGTTTTGAATTTAGGCCGGTAGGGTACACCAACTCTAGGAGATTTGTTAAGTAATTAAATAACCCAAAAATGATAAGGATAGGCACTAGTGGTGATATGATGAACGGGAACATGGGTTATGCACCTCAGTATGGCTTTAGATGTGGGATTTATCTCCGGAATTATCCAGGTAAATTACCTGCGATGTGACATATATCTCCGGAATTATCCAGGTAGTTACTTGCGGTGTGGGATTGATCTCCGGAATTATCGGAGTCGAGACGACGCACATGGGGTATTCATGTGATGAGGGTCATTGTTTCGGTGTGGGATTTAATCTCCGGAATTATCCAAGTGAATTGCTTGAGGTGTGGGATTTATCTCCGAAATTATCCAGGTAAAATACCTACGGTGTGAGATATATCTCCGGAATTATCCAAGTAAATTACTTGCGGTGTGGGATTGATCTCCGGAATTATCGGGGCAAGGGCTAGTACTCACAGTTTATCTGTATCTCGTAGTAGTCATCGTGTTAGGAATAGTTGCATAGCGGGGATTGAACCCTATAATGTGAAGACGTTAAGGGCTTGCACAGAACCTATGTAGAATGGGATGCATACACTTCGACAAGTACGCATTAGAGAGTCCGCATATAGAATTTGTGTTTCCTTAACTTGGATTTATGCATGTGTTTTCCAGTTTTCCTACACTTGACACTTAGACTAGATGCACTTGTTGTTTTCATTTTATGATGTTTTCATGCTTTACATCTTTGTTATTCCTCATTCATTTATCATTGTGGTTAATACATGATGTTGATGACTTTATGTTTTACGATTAAATTATGTTGTTTGTTTTTATGTCACTCACACCATTTATGGCTGATCCCTTTAGTTTTGGGGGTTAGGGATCATCTCTAGCCTCATGCGTTACAGGTTGTTGCTTAGAGTCTAGAAGCTTGGATGCTTGAGTTAGTTTTGAGATAAACTGATGTAATAGAGCCTTGTGTAAATTTGTGTAAAAAGAAGTATTGTGAAAAGAAAGATGTAATTCAAGGTGTTTGTAATTCCGCTGTGTTTGAAAAAGATTGTTATAATAAAAGTTTGGAATAAAATTATTTGTGTTTTGAGCTATGTGTACTATTACATTGAAGTTGATGCTGGGATTGTGCCACGTATTTTCTAAGTTATTATATTAGAAATTCGGGGCGCTACATCATCATCACTTAAAACAAATGAAAAAGAACAATCTCATTTTCAAACCCAAGCAACAAGCATGAACATTATCTTAGAAACTGATACTCATCTAGACATCATGATATAATTGTATATAAAGTTTAGATAAAAAAAGTTCCATCACTAGTCGCTCCTATATAAAAAAATCATAGTGTGCAACTGCAGATACATTATCCATCTCATCTCCAAATTCAGACAAAAAAGCAACTCGTGAAACGAACCTTCTAGACAAACCATTGCTCAGTTCTAGACAAAACAGCCCCAAACAATCAACATACATTTGGGGCTCTCAATCAACTAAAATATAGTAGACAGAGAAAAGAGGTGGAGGAGGGTGGCCTTCATTGCTGTATCCACCAATGGCTCAGTCACTAGTCATAACTACAACATACTACCAATTACAATCTTCAGCTAGACTACTCAATGCCAGAGGAGTGCAGTACATAGATTATCAATTAGCTCATGATCTCACTAAGCCTGTAGGTTGCTATCAACAGATGGAAATTGCAGCAAGAGAGAATGAGGTAAGATGGATTAGCATGTAGATAATGAATTTTATCATCTCAAACCTGGTCATTCACCTAATATTACTTAATTACTTCTAAGCCTAACACATACTCCCACTAACAAGAAATAGAAATGAGGATAACAAAACATAATCATGCATTAGAAAATACCAATGGGAACATTTCCTCATTTCCTACCTTCTAGTCTTGTTCACAGTCCAACAGCTACGCAGTAATCCTGATTGATTGGTTTTTCATGTGCCCAAGAATCTGACATTAGGTATTTGTCTTAGGTATACAGTAGCAAACTGTACATTTTGAAGAATTGCACGAGCCTCACTAGCTATGTCAACGAGTTTCTCACCGTCATTTCACTTAATGAGCTCATTAAGAATTGTTACTAAAAGTCATGTACATCTCTGTGTTGAGCAAACTATTCTGCTGCAAATGTTGGCTCACCATTCTGACATATATCATTATAGCTAAAAGACTTGTACCAAGACTGTAGTGAGATATGGAATGCAACCATGCAACAACACCTCCAAATTCCTGGCCATTTATGCTTCGTTGGTAGATCTACATAAATAGTCAAGCAGCAGACTTCTGCGCTATTTACCCGAAGTAAAAATATATGTATGTGTGAAAGGGCACATGTATCAAGCCCTAATTTACTGATGTATTTATAGGCTTGTGTGGAGTAAGTTAGGGTAAGCGGTCTTCTCAAAATATCCTCTAGTTTCTTATCTTGTTTAATATGATCATAAATCTTCATATTAAAATTCGTTTAATCCTAAGCATAAAAATGAACATTTTGTGAGAAAACCAATGGTCATGCCAGACCAGATTTCCTCAATTGCCTTATGCATGACTGAAAGTTGCATCAAGGAAATATGATTTCACACTAGAAATCTGCTACATAGGTAGTTTATACGTATCATCATAACTATACATTTATTGACTCAAGAACATAACTATATATATTTTCTCTCTTCTCAATTTCTTTTCATTCACCGTTCCATGGCCATTTCTCTAAAGAAAAAAACTAGGCTTTATTTAGGCATCTAACGCACGCAACAGAAGCGATCTAATTGCCAATTAATTCAATGTACTCCCAATACCTGGTATAAGATTAGTAATAGTAGTAGTTATAAGCAGTTGGGGAAAAAACCTTCAAGAACTAAATTAGCCAAATAAAACTTGTAGTCAGTCATCCACCAGCCATAACATCGGTTCTAGGGCTCAACCATTACTCCAAATCAACAGAACCTCAACCATTCCCAAATCAAATCAAAACCCACCTCAAACCCCTCCCCAAATCCAAAACCCCTCCATCGAAATCCTAAATTTATCCACCAATCGCTCCAATTCACCCCCACAAACCCACCCAAACCCTCAAAATTTTCCAAATCAAATCAAAACCTATCGATGGTTGATTGGTTCTTCATGTGCCCAAGAACCGCTCCAATTCACCCCCACAAACCCACCCAAACCCTCAAATTTTTCCAAATCAAATCAAAACATATCTCAACCGACTCACCTTCTTCCTCGCTGCAGTCGGGCGGCTCCTCGAAAGTCGACACAGACAGCTACTTGGGCGCGACGCCGATGTCGAAGAGGATCACCCCCGAGTTGGGATCGGAGACGAGGATCTCCTTGATCGGAGTCGAGGTAGACGGAGAGGAGGCCGGAGGCGGAGTCGAAGGAGAAGTTGTGGACGGACTTGGGGAGGAGGCTGACAGGGAGGGATGGGGGCGTCGATGGGAGGAGGGATGTGGAGAGAGAGAGATAGAGTGAAAATTGGGGGAAATTAGGGTTTAAAGGAAAATGAGAGGGAGAGAGAGAAAGAGCGTATATGTTTTCACTTATTCGCCACATACACCGGCGTTTCAACGAAAAAATGCCGGTGTATACCTACATACGCCGGCGTTTTTCACATACACCGGTGTAAAGTTGGATTTTTTTCCTTTGCATTAACTTGTACCTACTGCAGCATTTCTACCAAAACGCCGGAGTAGAAACGCCGGTGTAAGACTTTTTTTTTGTAGTGAAAGTTCCAAAACATACACTAAAAGAGCAAGTCAATCACAAATTCTGGTTACTCACGGGTTTCGTTTGCCGCTTGGCTTGTTCCTGGCCCCTTGGCACGGTAATCCAAGTCACCTGTGGGTCTCTCCCATAAATTCGATTGGCTGGTGCCTCACCGCTTGACATGGTATCCTAGGTCACTCGCGAATCACTTACGTAAACCCGCTCAGCTCAGCTCATCCCTCATCCCTCATCCCTCATCCTTCATCCCTCGGGATGGTAATCCGGGTCACTCACAAATTCTCTTTCCCAAACTCACTTGGAATAAGGGAATCACACACATAAGTTTGACTTGGAATAAGGGAATCATACACGGAAGTTGGACACAAAAATAGTTCGTTTATTTCAAATGCGCAATTACATGGGGGCGGTGGACAGTCGGCAATATGGCATAGATATAGACAAAGATAAAATCCTAAGACCTACTGCTTAGGTGAAGAAGGCCCTTCTCCACCTACGGTGTTGATGGGGGTAGGCTCGGCTCGAACGGCGGGGCTGACAGGATAAGGGGCCGTTAAACGCCCTCTCCCTGAAGGCTCCTCCTCGGCAGGTCGAAGCTATTCGTTCGGTTTCATGTCGTAAGAAAAACCCCTGAGGTCGAGATTTACATACTTAACCCCAACATGCTTGACGAAGCGATTGTAACCCTCATTCTGAGCAAGAAAAACACGAACAATGATGTCATCCCGATCGTTCATCGGCTCTTTCTCCCATGCCTACCATGCTAGCTTCTCCTCTGCCAGCTCCTCCTTCTCCTTTGACAGTTATTCCCGATCCTACTTCTCCTTCACCAGCTTTGCTTTCGACTCCATTATCGACTGCCAGAGATTTTCATTTTTTCCCATGATCTCCTTCCAATCGACTTCGACCACTAGTGCCAGCTGAAGTAGTGCCTCGCGCCTTCGCTTCAGCATGGCTCCATTGATGGTCATCTGCAAGAAACAGAAGCATACTTCAGCAAAAAAAAAACAAGGACCATGAGGTTATGGCAAAAAAGTACGCTCATACCAGAACAGCGGTTTGTGCCCAGTGGGCATAAACATCCTCCTGTGAATCTTTCTTCAAAGATGCCTGATCGCGGGGAGTGGCGAGGTATCAACAAATTGCAGAGCATAAAGATGCTTCGCCAGCAAGTCTGCCCCAGCGATGGACCACGAAGGCACCCAAGCCTTTGCCACCGAAGGCAACTTCATGGGGACGACGGTAGTCTTCAATGACAAGGTGGGAGGCTTCGGCACCTTATGTTTCGTCATTGACTCCACGCCTTCACAACGTCAGATGATTTCGTCCATTTCGAGGGATTTTCAGGCTCTATGGGAGAGGGACGCTTCTGCGCCTTCCCCTTTAATGCAGCCCACCTATCCTTCAACATCTCGTCAGTCACCAAACTTAAGGATGAAAATAAGGCAAAGTGGGGAGAATGAAAGTGAAGATGGAGATATATATATATATATATATATATATATATATATATATATATATATATATATATATATATATATATATATATATATATATATAAGGGGGATAAGATGCCTAAATTACTGCAACCAACACGTGAGTTTGTACATGAAGACACACATGAGACTCACGTGCAGAGTCCCAATGAATTCGCCTGGCTCGTGCCTCACCCCTCGGCATGGTACTCTGTGTTACTCACGAATTACTCCTATGAATTTGTTTGGCTTGTGCCTCGTCCCTCAGCATGGTACTACGGATCACTCGCGAACTACTCCTATGAATTTGTTTGGCTCGTGCCTCGCCCCTCGGTACGGTGTTCTGGGTCACTCGCATTTCTTTCACAAATTTTCTTGGCTCGTGGCTCGCCCTTCGGCATAGTATTCCGGGTTACTCGTGAGTTTCTCCCACAAATTTGCTTGGCTCGTGCATCATGCCTCAACATGGTACTCCGGGTCACGTGCAAATTTGCCTTCGAGTTTCGATGTCCGGGACCCTCGGTACCCTCACCTCCTAATGACCATCTGGGATGCTCAGAAGAGGATGAAACTGCCCTGACAACGATCCCTCACTAAGTGAACAAATAGAAAAAAATACTTTTATTACCATGACATGAAAAGTACATCTTGAAGTTACATTTGTAGGATTACATAAGAAATTACAAGTTCAGGGCGCAAGGGCCCGACCCTCGGAGTCTCCCTTGATAGCACTCGGATTCAAGTTCGTAACATTAGCTCTGGTGGGGAGCGTGCCTACCCCTGACGAACCAAGTTCCTCTCGGACACTAGCGACACTAGACGACCCGACCGCTCCACTCTGAGCATCACCGGGCCCCCTCAAATCCAGAATGGGTCCCCGGGTAAGGGTCTCGCCTTGAGAACGAGCTCCAAAAAGGAGACGCCAGGTTCGATTCCCTGAGCTTGACCCTCAAATGATATATTTTCAAGTCTCTCTCCATGATCATTCGCTCTAGGACAGCCTTTGAGGATCGCTACCCCACCGAACCAGATAGGGTGCCCCCCTTGACTTGGACCAGATCTAAGCTAATATCGGGAACAAACTCCTTCAGGTGAGAAAGCTCATGAACCTCACTTTGCGATCTACGAATATGGTAGTTGAATGCCCCTGCCCGTTCCCTTGCCTCCTTCCAGAGCCGAGTGATGGTATCCTCCACCAGACGTAGCTGGCCTCAGAAAGATCGGATCTCCTCCTGAGACTCACTCTCCCAAGGCTCATATCTCACAATATGATCAACAAAATGATTTAAGTCTTATGGTCGGATAAAGTAGATAAAAGGTGGACAAACAGAACAAGTTGTAAATGTTGAAGCATTCTCATTCAAAAAATGGAAAATGTGCAAGGAGGTGGTGGCCAGTCCGCCTTCGGCATCAAAACAAAACAAAATAAAATGCGACCTCCTACTATTTAGGATAGAGGGGCACCTCCTGAGTAGAGACATGAAGAGCCTCATTCCTGACCTCTTGATGTTCGATGGGCAACAAGGGAACCTCCTTATCTCCTGAGGGTGCCTCTCCGGATGTGACGGGTACTACCAACCCCTGGCTCCAAGGAGAGGCTAGCAAGGTCGAGGTCAGGTTACCTCTCCTTGACATGTTGAAGGGCTCAATCATACCCCTGGGTTGCCTCGCAATGACCATGTCCATGGTACTCTCTAGGTCCATAACCAGCTCCTTCCATTATGCTCCAAAGCTGCCTTCTCCTCCAGTAGACACTCCCAGTCTGAGGCCATGGATGAAAGCTCCGCCTCCAAATCTTTCTCCATCTTCTCGAGCCTCTCAGTCAAGAGCTTCACCTCCTTATACTCCTTCACCAGTGATGCCCTCCAGTTGGCACATTTGAACTCATGTTCATACTACCTCTTCATCTTCGCCCCTTGGAGAATGGCTTCCAAATGAAGAGTGAAACGCTTACAAAAATTCAAACCTAAAAATGAAAGGAAATAATTCATTAATCAGGTATATACCATAACGGAGGCTTGAGCGAACTTAAGATAGCTCGAACCGTAAGTCTCGCGGGCGAGGGTCTACCTGTCTCTCGACGGAGCTAGGTGGTTCACCACCTTGAGGGCCATTGGACCCTCCATTATGGAGTCATCCATCTTCACCACCCAATTAGGCCTGAAGGTTTCCTCAGCCTTCTCGCCGAGAACAGTCCTCGGCACCGGATGAATAAGGGGAAGTGAAGACATGGCCAACTCGGTGATCTTGAGCGATTCCTCACTTGGCGAAGCCTTCGGGGACTCATTCGGGTCGGCGATGATTAAGGCCTTCGACCTCTTTGCCCTATCAGGGTGTCCTTCTAGCAACTTGTCGGAAGTCGAGACAGGCACTCTCTTCTTCCCCTTCGATTCCTCAATAGCCTTTTTCTTCGATAGCTTGGCCCACCGAGCCACGATGGTGTTATCATCAATCATAGATGCAAAGGGAAACATTGTGACATTAAGACCAAACAAAAGAGTTTGCTACAAAAAGAAACAAAGAACAAAAGGGACATGAATGGACTCAAGCCACTTTTTGCCAGGTTCGTCTCGGTCATCTTCGCCCAGTCCATGTTTCCCCAAACAAATAACTTTCATGAACTCCCCTTCCTCCTCTGAGGTGAAGTCCTTCTCCTTTGGGGCCTTAATCTTTGGCATGTCATACACCCATTGGGTGGGGATATCCCAAGGCATGGGGCTATAAATGATGAAGTATTTTGACTTCCAATCTTTAATCGAGTCTGAGTGGTTATGCACCACATGATACTTTTGGTGAGGGGTGAGGAAACATCGCCCATGGTACACCCGGGCTGTGCTTCGAGTCAAGCACATGCAAAAATATTTGAGTTACAAAGGTACCCCTTTCTTCCTGCATAGCAGGATGAAGCTAGCTAGCTGCTTCCAGGTATTGGGCCCATACTGTATATGGCTCACCCCCACAAAATCAGAACCTTCTTGATAAATGGGTGCGTGGGGAGGCAAAGCCCCGAGATGAATGCATCCAGGGTGTACATGCAGAACCACTCCGAGAGGTTGTTAGTCGGATGGATCCTCAGGTTTGGGATAAGCAGGTCAAAATCCGGGGGGGGGGGGGATATGGAAAGTCTTCTGGATGTTAGGATGGTCAGTCAAAAACAAGTAATCTTCATCATGTCCACCTCTATCTTCGACCGACCCGTGATGTTGGCTCACCCTTAATTGGGCTGCATCGACCAAATCATCCGGGTACATTGATATGGATCCGGTCACAAAAGGTCGAACCATACCCCCCACGTTCTCATGCTCCATCGCTTAGTACTCCGTCTCCGAGGATAGGCAAAGCTCTTTGGTTTCCTTGGAGGTCGACGTACCCGAGGTGAGGGAATGACCACCACAATATCAGAGGATGACTCCTCATCTCCTCAGTTCTGGGGAATCCCTTCAGCCTCCCCTTCTCTCTCCTCCTCAAGCTCCTCATTGGATGGAATGTGAACAGGGCTCAAACTCTCCTCCACCTCATCCCCTTGGTCCAGGAGAATTCCTTCAACTTCCCTTTCTCCATCCTTTTTATGCTCCTTGTCAAAAGGAACACTGACGCAGTTCGAGCTCTCCTCCACTTCACCCTCTGGTTGCCAAGATCTCTCGAACTCCATCACCGACGAAGATGACTGAGATAAAGAATGTGAGGATGACTCACTCTAGATCAAGGACAAGGCTGAGTTGTCAGATTAAACCCTAGACAAAGTTTGACACTTAACTTGGTTGTAGGGTTACGAAAGAGTTGCCGGAAGGATTCCTGGATGTTCTAGATAGAGAAGCTCTGATTGAAGAAATAGAAAGTAATCCTGAAAAGTGAGAAGGTGGAGAGAATTTATAGAGCGGAATGTGACTTCTCGATAACTCTGGTCACGTGACGGCTCATCGATAACCACAAAGTCGCACGATGACTCCTTAATAACCACGGAGCCAAGTGAGAACAAGATCCAACACAACTCGCCCATTTCTCTCAAATTCCTTTGGCTCGTGCCTTGCCCCCTTGGCATTGTAATGTGGGTCACTCATGAATTTTCTCCCGTATTCTCTTGGCTGATGCCACTCCTCTCGGCATGGTACTCCGGGTCACTCGCAAATTTTCTCCCAAATTTTTTTGGCTCGTGCCTTTCCCTCAGCATGGTAATCTGGTTCACTCGCAAATTTTATCTCATATTTCCTTTGCTCGGCCTTGCCCCTCGGCGTGGTAATCCACGTCACTCAAAAATTTTCTCCAAAATTTTCTTGGTTCGTGACTTGCCCCTCGGTGTGGTAACCCGGGTCACTTGCAAATTTTCTCACAAATTCCCTTGGCTCGTGCCTTACCTCTCGGCATGGTAATCCGGGTCACTCACGAATTTCCTCCCAAATTCTATTGGCTCATGCCTCGCCCTTCAACATGGTAATCTGGATTACTCGTGAATTTTCCCCCAAACTCCATATTGCTCGTGCCTTGCCTTTTGACATGGTAATCTGGGACACTTGCAAATTTTCTCCCAAATTCTCTTGGTTTGTACCTTGCCTTTAGGCCCTCGGCAACCGAACCTCCATGCCCCTCGTCGCTCAACGGTCCCACACCACTACGCTGAATGGACCCCCACATCGACGGTCACTGATTTTTTCCACGAGATACATACTCCTCGAAGGCTTCTGAAACTAACCTCCAGAAGTGGGGGGGCTTATGATGGGGGTAAAAATCTTGGATAATCAGGACCGCACGATTCATGCATGAATCTCGGAGTTCTTAAGGGCAAGGTGGTCATTACACGGTAGCTACAGGCCCACTGTTTGAACATGGGGCCGGTTATAGGCCCATCACCCCCGCTCAGCCTACGAGTTGGGACGACCAGCAGCCCAATCAGGGGAGATTGACCAAGCTACTAAGGATGGTAATCATATCCCTGAGATCAGGGAGATATTAATTGTTTAGGTCTTTTAATTAAAGGGATCCTCTAAATCAGTAGAGAGAATCTTCCTCTAACTACTCATTCTCAAGCTTATAAATACGACCCCTCCTCCTCTTTTACCAGGTAATCAATCTTTTGCCCAATAAGCCTAGTTTATTACTTGTAGTTATTGACTTGATCATCAGAGGTTCTGTCACTGGGATCACCCCCACTGTTTCAGATTGCCTTTGCCAGTTTTTGGCAGGTTGTCAACCAGCGCAACCCATATCCATAAATACTAGCCTCTCATCCATACCATATCAATGACTGTGATCTTTTCACTTTAATCCAAGAATTCATCACTTGTTGCCCCCACCCCGAAAAAAGCAACATCAGTTATAGACTTTGTAACTTTGTTGATAACTAGGTCATTCGCAGCAAGAATGTGGTTTCCAATGAAATGTTCTGGTACAAAGACAGGCACACATATCAGGGCATTACAACAGCTTCATATTCAGATTCAGGTTCATATTTGGATTATGAAGACGGTCCTAGTGTTGGGGCCCCTACAGTGCACAGGAATATATACCATTGACAGCACATGATGCTCATGATGAGCCTATCAGGATTGATCAAGATGTCTAAGATGAACTGGTAGAGTCAGATCCATTCAGAATCCTATACTGGTCGGTGAACCAGTACATGCTTTAAGTAAGTCAATACGAGAGACAAGATCGACAAAGTTATTTGATCCATCAGCCACCACAGTTTACGAGCATAATCTATACACAAATTTAGATTAGCCTAAGACTCATGAAGAGGCTTTGAAAGATAGGACTTGAATTCAGTGGGAGTCAGTTATGAAGGACGAGATGAACTCCCTGGTACATAATCAAATTTGGGAGTTAACCAAGTTGCCTATAGGAAAGCGTGCTCTTATGAACAAGTAGATTTTTAGAATCAAGGATGATGCAGATGGTGGAAAATTTTACAAGGCGAGACTTGTGGCCATTGAATTTTCTCAGAAAGAAGGTGTTGACTACAGGGCGATCTTTGCTTCAATTGTGAAGATGTCTTCGGTTAGGGGTTTGCTCAATATAGTGGTAGTGTACTTAGACCAGCTGGATGTTTCAACATCTTTCTCCATGGTGATGTAGAAGATGAGTTTTACATGAAGCATCCCATAGATTTTGAAGTCAAAGGAAAGAAAGACATGATTTTTCGATCGAAGAATAGTCTGTATGGGTTCAAACAGACACCACAGCAATGCTACTTGAAGTTTGATTGTTTTATGTGTGGAAAGAGATTCGAAAGATGTGAATCAGATCATAATGTATATGTGTGCTTGTATGGCCATAATGATACAACAATTTTAGGTTTGTTTGTGGATAATATGCTATTAAAAGATTCATGTATGATAAAAATTAATGATGTGACAAAGAAGCTAGCTTCTCAGTTTTCTATGAAAGATTTAGGGAAGGCAAAACAAATTTTTGGCATGAAAATCACTAGAGACGGGAAGAGTAAGAAGCTTTGGTTGTCACAAGTGGACTATGTGAATAAAGTGTTGAAGTGATTCAATATGGATGGTGCAAGGGCAGTTACTTGTCTCTTGCACACTTCAAGTTATATATGGACTTGTGTCCTACATCGGAGGCAGAAATGGTGAAAATGACTGTAGTTCCTTACTGCTTAGCCGTTGGTAATCTTATGTATGTGATGGTGTCTATAAAACAAAATATTGCACATGCAGTGGGAGTTGTTAGCTGCTAGGTAAAGAATCCAGGTAAAGAGCATTGAAATGAGTGAAGTAGATTCTTACATATCTTACAGGTACTTCATATCATTCTTTATGATTTGGGGGTGATTTATTGCAAATACATGGTTATGTCAGTGCAGACTTTTGCGGTGATTGTGATGGTTGTAAGAGTATTATAGTATATGTGCTCACAGTTGGAGGTACATCTGTAAGTTGGGCTTCTCAGTTACAGAATGTTGTAGCTCAGTCAATGACATAGTACTCTAAATATATGGCACTTACAGTGTTTGCGAAGGACATGTTATGGATTTTGGAACTCATGGGTTAGTTGTGTAGAAAGCAATACATAGGGGATCTATGGTGTGACAGTGAAAGTGCAATTTTCTCAGTAAAGAAGTCGGTGTTCCATGTTAGGACTCTACACATTCAGATGAGTATCACTTTATCAGGATGACTGTTGAAAAGAAGTGATTGAGGCTATCTAATATTCTTTGCACAAAGAATATGGCTGACATGCTTTCAAAGGTAGTGGATAACAAGAATCATCAGTTTTGCTATTCTGCTATCGGATTGTCTCCAAGTTGATTGATGGGAGACTCGTTGAGGCACATGTCTTGAATATGCCAAGAGAGAAATAAAGAATAGGTTAGAGATTTCGTGTATATGTCTCCAAGTGGATGATTGTTAAGATTTGTGGATTCAATACACAAGAACAAGGGTTTGGAGAAGAAGAAGCATGATAGCAAATATTAAGCACAGCAACAACAACTGCAATAGCAAGCACAACAGCAAGCAGCAACAATGCAGGATGCAGCTGAATACATTTAAATGCAGTCGACTGCAATGGGCATGTTGCAATCGACAAGAATTTTATAATTGACTACCAGGAGGGTAGTTGTCCGCTTTTGCTCTTTGACTTGCTTAGACTTAAAGCAATCGTCTGCTTTGTTTCATCGTCAATCGCAAAGATGCAGTCAGGAAATTGGTCTATGACTGAGATATAATCTTATGTAATCATATATATATTGTATCATATACAATTCTGGGGTTAATTGTATTATTGTTCTGTCAGAGAGAGAGAGAGAGAGAGAGAGAGAGAGAGAGATCTAGCAGCTGTTCTTGAGAGAGGGAGAAGAAGATAAACCATACACATTGGTGGTGAGATCTTGAATGATTGTAAACATATTTCTCTTCATATTTTCTAATGAAAATATTAGGAGTGCCTCAGCGCGAAGAAGTAATCATTAAATTGAGTGAGCCATAAAAAAATCTCGTGTGTTTGGGTGTTGTTGGCTTTGTTTGTTGTATTTATTTGATTCAATTCTTTGTTTGCATCTCGAGTTCCGTATTAAACTCAACACATATGCCAATTTTTATCAGATATTTAACTAATAGAGTTATCAAGTATATCAAGAAAAGTTTGCAGCAGTTCTCATTGATGATATTCAGTCTATCCTTAGTGTTTGTGAAAAGATGAAAATTATTCGAGCACAATATTGCAACTCATTTCAAGCGATCGAAAATGAAAATATTCTTTACACATGTGAATTTTGAACTAAAAGAGTACTTTCGAGGTAACATTATTCAAAGGATAACATTTTGTGGACCTCGATGCTAAATATATGATGAACGAAAACCATCCAATGATCACTACTGATGTTTCAAGCTTGGATTGGGAAAGTATTGTCAAGGGATTTATGCACCATTATAACGATCGACTCGAAAGAATAAATGCATAAGTTTCAGGGTAATAAAGTTGATTACTGGATTTAAAATTGATTGAAGATCAAGAGGACTAGATGAATATCGAACGGTTATATGTTTGAGATTAATTGAATTGATTGTTTGAGGTTGATCATATGTTTGAGATTAATTGAATTAATTGTTTTGAGGTTGATCATTGTAAAGATAAGGATTGGTTATCGATCCTGAGGACTAACAGAGTTCAAAATGTATATATTCTTTACTGTATTTGTGATATAAATTTTTTTTTTAATTTATTTTTCGACAGGAAAGCCTGGGCTCGAATCAGATTTCTGGATTTGAGTGGAAACACAATTATCAATTCCACCTCATCCCAATTAGGACATTACATGTTGGTTTGTGATATGGGTCAGATGACGTGGCCCCTTTTGAACCACAGGATCTCCTCAGAAAACGTGCACGCCGGATTATCCGAATCCGCCACGTCAGCATCAGAAAACCGCCCGGGCCTCTGCCACGTCAGCTTGAAAACTGTCCAGGCCTCTGTCACGTCAGCCTGGAAACCGCCCAGGCCTCTGCCATGTCAGCCATATACCGCTCGGGCTTCCACCGCTTCAGGCCCACGGGCAACCGGGTCCAGACCCGGCCCCAAACAGGTCCAGACCCGGTTGGCTTCTCCTATAAATACAAGACCCCCTACCCTTTATCCAGGTAATCAATCTTTTCCACTCAAAACCCTAGTTACTGTTACTCTCTCTCAGTAGTTGAGTAGATCGTCGGAGGGTCTGCCAACGGGACCAACCCCGGTATTCCTAGACCGTCTGTAGGTACACAAGACCTCGGATCTGAGCCTCCTGATCCAAACCGAGCGTACCAGCCTCCACCTCCCTACCGCCTACTTCCATACCGTTCCCCCGGCTGAGGGTCGTCCACACCGGAGCTTCCTCCACCAATACAAATCGAGTAAGAACTCACACCTGGTGCATCCACACTCCTCCCAAAAACAAACCGCATCAGGTTGGCACTGTCTGTGGGAAACACCTAGTGCGTACGCCGACCCGAGTCCAGCCATCAACGGTACCCCGTCTGCCTGATCTCGCATGGAGCCCAAGGCCAAGAAAGCCGTTACCTCTATGCGTCGGCAAGACGCGCCCCCTCAGGGTGCCGCCGCCGACGCTCACGGATCCAACAACCCCGGGGTCAGTCACGGACACCAATCGGGGGCCTTTTGACCAGTCCAGCCCGATCTACGAGGGGTAATCCAGAACCGGCAGGCCAGCCGGTCTAGGGGAAGGGCCGCTTCCAACTCGACCCCGAACCATCCCAAACCTCTATCCCAAGGGCGAGGGCCAGCACTCAGCCGCGTCGGCCGGCGCCCACCTGCTCAACAAAATCGGGCCGAGCAAGCCCCGGTCACCCACCAGGAGTTCCAAGACTTCCGAAAAGAAATCATGGAGGCCATCTGGGGAACCCCTGTCGATGACAGCATCCGCCGTTCTCGCTCCCGTTCGGATGCCGAGTCCAGCGTGTCTCGCGTCCCGACAGTCCAGCCGGAGTATGACGATGACATCTTGAAACGCCTCCATGAAATGGAAGACCGCCTCGATCACTTCGGCGAAGGCGGCCCTAGGCCGGCCCACAGATACAGGCACGTCTGACCTCCGTTCTCCGCCGCCATCTTGCAGGCGGAAATACCCCGAAACTTCCGCCCACCTCAATTTGAGACTTATGACGGGGAGGGCAATCCGGCTGATCACATGGAGGGCATCAAAACCCTCATGATGATTCACAGCGCATCGGATCCCCTCCTGTGCCGCGCCTTCCCCGCCACCCTCCGGGGTCCGGCTCGGGAATGGTTCTCCAAGCTCGCCCCCGGCTCCATCTATTCTTTCGACCAAATGGAGGGCAACTTCCTCGCCCACTTTGTAACCAGCCGAAAGGTCAAGAGGACAAGTGCGTCCCTACTCGGCCTCTGGCAAAAGAAGGGGAGTCGCTCCGGGTGTTCATCCGAAGGTTCACCACCGAGGCGTGGTCGGTCTCCTCCCTCGACCCAGGGGTCGCCTCGGCAGCATTCCGGCACAACGTCCGTCATGGACAGCTAAAGGCCTCCCTGGCAAAGAGGCCCCCGATAGATTTCCCCGACCTCCTCACTCGGGGCGAAAAGTACATCCGAGCTGAGGAGGCCCTGAATCCAGAGGACTCAAAAGAAATCTCTGGGAAGGGAAAGCGCAAGGCCGACGAGGTCGAGCCAGCAAAGAAAGTTCCAAGGAACGGGGACGCCACCAAGAGGGTTCCTCCGGTCCCTCACTTCGAGAGGTACACCCTGCTGACGCAGAATGTGTTAACCATTCTCTTTGCAATCAAAGACAAGGACCTCGTGTAATTCCCCCCCCCCCCCGGCCAAACAACAACAACAGCAAAAAGAGGGATCAGCGGTTCTACTGCCGCTTCCATTGGGACAACAGGCACGACACAGATCATTGCCGTGCCCTGAAGGACGAGATCGAGGCCCTCATCCAACGAGGGTACCTCCGGGAGTTCAAAAGGGAAGACGCTCGGGACCAGAGGGATACAAGAAACAGGAGGACTTCCCCTCCTCCTCGAGCACCCAAACAGCACCCCGAGCGAGATCTGGAGCCTGAAGAACCCAAGGGTTAGGCCATCGTACATTGCATCCACGGAGGGCCAATGGGAGGGGAGTCCAACGCTTCCCGCAAGGCATTCGTCCGGAATGTCAACGCCGTCCAGGGCCCCCTCTCCCCCTAGGTCCAGCAACTCCCTGTCTCCTTCTCAGGGGAAGACCTGGAAGGAGTTCAGCTCCCGCACTGCGATGCGCTCGTTGCCAGCCTCAGCATGGCGAACTTCGAGGTCCGGTGCATCCTTGTTGACAATGGAAGCTCAGTAAACATTCTCTTCCTAGAAGCCTTTGAGAACTTGAAGCTGTCCCGAGATAAACTAAAACTAGCCGAATACACAATGTATGGATTCTCCGGCGTCCCGGTGCCAATAGAGAGGATCGTCACTTTAGACGTAACAGCCAGTACGACCCCACATCGAAGAACTGAGTCAATGGACTTCATGGTTGTCAACATCAAGGCAGCTTACAATGCCATACTCGGCCATCCCAGGCTCTGCTCCCTTCCGGCGGTTTCCTCGGCCTACCACCAGAAGATGAAGTTCCCTACCAACATTGGTGTCGGAATTGTCCGAGGAAACCAAGAAGCTGCACGATCGTGCTACATGAAGGCGATCGGGGGCGGGGTATTCCCCCTCGATGTCGTCGAGCTGCAGCCCGAGAGAACCCAGCCGAAACCAGAACCGGCAGATGAGCTGGAAGATGTCTTGTTCGAGACAGGCAATGCGTCAAGGTGTTTCCGAGTGAGCTGCTCCCTCGCTCCCAACCTCAAAGCCGCCCTGATCAGCTGCATTCACCACAATGTCGACCTCTTTGCCTGGAAGCCCTCTGACATGCCCGGTATCTATGAGGATCTCATCATGCACAAACTCAGCATGATCCCCAGTTCGAAGCCGGTCGTCCAGAAGCGACGTAAGTTTGCCTCGGAGCGACAGCAGGCGGTAAATGCAGAAGTAGACAAACTCTTGTCTGCTCATTTCATACAAGAGGTTAGCTACTCGGAGTGGCTGGTGAACGTCGTAATGGTCAAAAAGGCGAGCGGAAGCTGGAGGATTTGCATAGATTTCACTGACCTCAACAAGGCGTGCCCCAAAAATCCATTCCCTCTTCCCAGCATCGACGCTCTGATCGATGCCACATCGGGTCACGAGCTCCTGTCCTTCATGGATGCCTTCTCCGGCTACAACCAGATCCAAATGTACCCTCCCGACATAGCAAAGACGTCCTTCGTCATGGACCAAGGGCTCTACTGCTACCGGGTCATGCCCTTCGGGCTGAAGAATGCCGGCGCTACTTATCAGAGGCTCGTTAACCGAGTCTTTAAGAACCAAATTGGGCACAACATGGAGATATACGTCGACGACATGCTCGTCAAAAGCCAGTAGGGATAGGATCACATCGCCGACCTGGAAGAGGCCTTTGGGGTCCTTCGGACCCACAACATGAGGCTCAACCCGGCGAAGTGTGCATTTGGCGTCTCCTCGGGAAAGTTCCTCGGGTTCATCGTCAGCCAGCGCGGCATCGAGGTGAACCCTGAAAAAATCCAGGCGATAATAGACATGGCCCCTCCCAGGAACATCAAAGAAGTCCAGAGGCTGACGGGAAGACTGGCGGCCATCGGCCGTTTCCTCTCCAAATCCGGAGAGAAGTCCCTTCCGTTCTTTAAGGCACTGCGCGGAACCAGAGGGTTCGAATGGGGTACTCAGCAGCAAGAGGCGTTCGCCCAATTGAAGGAGTACCTCGCCAACCCTCCTCTCCTCAACAAGCCCGAACCAGGTGAGCCACTCTGGCTCTATCTGTCGGCTTCGGAGACCGTGCTCAGCGTTGTCCTCGTTCGAGAAGCGAAAGGAGTCCAAAAGCCTCTGTACTATGTGAGTAAGGTCCTGCTCGATGCCGAGACCAGATATTCTAGGATGGAGAAAATAGCATACGCCCTGGTCATGGCCGCACGGAAGCTCCGCCCATATTTTCAAGCACATTCAGTTTAGGTGCTTACGGACCAACCTTTGAAGGCCGTGCTCTACAAGCACGAGAGCTCGGGACGACTAGTCAAGTGGTCGATCGAGCTCAGTCAGTACGACATCGGCTATCAACCGATGACAGCCATAAAAGGGCAGGCCCTCACCGAGTTTATCACAGAATGCACCATCTCCGAGCAACTGACAAGCGACGAAGCTGACCAGACGTGGGAAGTTTACGTCGACGGTTCCTTTTGCGAAGCGGGGAGTGGTGCGGGCATCATTCTGCGGGGTCCAGACAGCTTCCTCCTTCAATACTGCCTCCACCTCAACTTTCCGGCCTCCAACAATGAGGCTGAGTACGAGTCCGCAAGAGGCATACACATTCAAAAAAAAAGAAAAACCAAGTCTATGCTTGGGGGGGGGGGGGGGGGGGGTGGCACATCTTCGTCAGCCTGGTTGCCCCCCATCTCCTCGCCACCGGGAGTCGGCGGAAGATCTGGCTCCCAACCGTAGTGGAGGTGGCCCACATTCTGCTTCGGATAAATCCTCCGGAAATGCTCCTTGGCCCGGTCGTATGCCTCGTCCTGTGCCATGATCAGGGCATCTGCCGAGGCAGCCTCCATCCTCTCCAAAGCCTTCCGTCCCTTCACCGCCTCCTCTTCGATCCTCTCCTTAGGGCAATCCACGTCCTTCTTATGATGCTCGAAGATTGAGGCCATCTGGGCCTCATGGACGACCGCCATGCTCTGAGCCTCTTTCGAGTCGTCGATCACCTTGTTCAACTCATGGAGATACTTCTCCGCGTTCCTCCTCTCCACAATGACCTCCTTCTCCAAACACTTTTGGAAGTGCTGCCCGTGGAGCATCGCCTGTCCGAAGGAAAAAAGTCAGAAAACATCGTCACGATCCGAACCAAATACAGATACAAAGTCTCTGCACTTACCGAGATCGATGCCTGAGACCAGCGCATGAAGGCCTGTTCAGACGTTTGCATCGCCAATGACACCCGATCCCGCTCGGTGGCGGCCTTCCTAATAAACTCGACGGCCACAGGACCCTTGAGCAGGGAGTCCCCCTGAACAATCGACCAGTCGGGGGCGAAGGGCCGCAGCCCTTGTTGCCCCACCATCTGCTCAGCAGTGGGCGCAAAATTACCCAACTACCCCCCAGGCATTTGTCTAACAAACAGACTTTTTCGACAAGTCAAGAGGGGTCGACGCTTGGACGACATCGCGAGCTACAAAATCCCCCCCTATTTATGCATGAGGCTCAGAGCTTGGATGATATCGCGAGCCACAACTTCCTCTTCTATTTTGACAGAATGGTCGGAGCTCGGATGACATCGCGAGCCATAACTTTCTCTTCTATTTTGACAGAAGGGTCGGAGCTCGGATGACATCGCGAGCCACAACTTTCTCTTCTTTTTTTACGGAAGGGTCGACGCTCGGATGGCATCGCAAGCCACAAACTCCTTCCCTATTATGCATGAAGCTCGAAGCTCGGATGACATCGCGAGCCACAACTTCCTCTTCTATTTGACAGAAGGGTCGGAGCTCGGATGACATCGCGAGCCACAACTTCCTCTTCTATTTGACAGAAGGCTCGGAGCTCGGATGACATCGTGAGCCATAACTTTCTCTTCTATTTTACGGAAGGGTTGACGCTCAGATGGCATCGTGAGCGATAAACTCCCTCCCTATTATGCATAAAGCTCGGAGCTCGGATGACATCGTAAGGCACAACTTCCTTTTCTATTTGACGGAAGGGTCGGAGCTCGGATAACATCGCGAGCCACAACTTCCTCTTCTATTTGACTGAAGGGTCGGAGCTCGGATGACATCGCGAGCCACAATTTCCTCTTCTATTTTACGGAAGGGTCGACGCTCGGATGGCATTGCGAGCCACAAACTCACTCCCTATTATGCATGAAGCTTGGAGCTCGGATGACATTGCGAGCCACAACTTCCTCTCGTATTTAACAGAAGGGTCGACGCTCGGATGGCATCGTGAGCAACAAACTTCACAGAAGTCTCGAATACCGGATATCAACGCCAGTCGTCGATGCTTCTACCCCTATAAAGCATTGAGTATGGGGGCTCGGACCTCGGATGACACCGCGAGCCCCAAGAGCCCCCCTCTATTCAAGGGAGCTCGAAGCTCGGATAACACCACAAGCACCAGAAGCCCTCCTCTATTCAAGGGGGCTCAGAGCTCGGATGACACCGTGAGCACCAGAAACCCTCCCCTATTCACAGGAGGCTCAGAGCTCAGATGGAATCGCGAGCCCCAAAACCCTCCTCTATCCTGCAAAGCGAGGGGCTCGTCTGCCGACCCCCAATGCTCAACAAATCGAGCTCCAACCCGACAGACCTCGACGTCCCCTCACTCTTCTAACTAGCGAGAGGATCATCTACCGACCCTCGGAGCTCGTCTACCGACCCCAGACGCTCGGCAAACTGAGCTCCAAACCAACAGACCTCGATGTCCCCTCGCTCTTCCAACTAGCGAGAGGATCGTCTGCCGACCCCAAGTGCTCAGTAAACCGAGCTCCAACCTGACAGACCTCGACGTCCCCTCGCTCTTCCAACTAGAGAGAGGATCGTCTGCCGACTCTCGGAGCTCGTCTGCCGACCCCAGACGCTCGGCAAACCGAGCTCCAATCCGACAGACCTCGACGTCCCCTCGCTCTTCCAACTAGCGAGGGGATCACCTGCCGACCCTCGAGGCTCGTCTGCCGACCCTAAGGCTCCAATAGGGGATCCCTTCCTCTTACCCCCTGGCCTCTTATGGAAATAACAGATCCTATTTTTCTCGCTGCACACACCACCCTGCTCTTCCTACCGAGGCAAATAACCACTCCTACACTGCTGGATCACCCAGCCCTCCAGGAGTGGGGGGCTTGTGATATGGGTCGGATGACGTAGCCCCTTCTGGGCCACAGGATCCCCTCAGGAAACGTGCATCGCCGGATCATCCGAATCCGCCACGTCAGCATCAGAAAACTGCCCAGGCCTCTGTCACGTCAGCCTGGAAACCGCCCAGGCCTCTGCTACGTCAGCCCTATACCGCTCGGGCTTCTACCTCTTCAGGCCCACGAGCAACCAGGTCCAGACCCGGTTGGCTACTCCTATAAATACCAGAACCCCTACCCTTTATCTAGGTAATCAATCTTTTCCACTCAAAACCCTAGTTACTGTTACTCTCTCTCAGTAGCTGACTAGGTCGTCGGAGGGTCTGCCACCGGGACCAACCTCGGTGTTCCTAAACCGTCTGCTGGTACACAAAACCTCAGATCCGAGCCTCCTGATCCGAACGAGCGTACCAGCCTCCACCTCCCTACCGCCTACTTCCGTACCGTTCGCCCTGCTGAGGATCGTCCACACCGGAGCTTCCTCCACCAATACAATCGAGTAAGAACTCACACCTGGTGCATCCGCACGCCTTTCAAAAACAAACCGCATCAGTTTGTGATGTAATATTTGTTGGTACTTTTATATGAATTCTTGGAGCCATGATTATTGTAATATATTAGTCTGCTCAAAGTTTGAGGATAAAAATTTCTTACAAACACAGTACTGTTTCAAAGCTTTTGAGAAGTATGAAATTCTTCAGAGATGGTGAGGTTTGAAAGGTCTTATATTTGAAGTGCTATTATTAAAGCATCTCCAACGTTTTGCCAAATAGCAAAACGGAAAAAAATAGCAAACGACGGTTGTAATTATTTGCTATTTTGTCAAATTTTAGCAAACGAGAAACAGTGCGTTGCTAAATTTGATAAACGAATTGGCAATTGCCAAATATAGCAGACGGAACATAATGTTTCGTCTTAATTTTTTAGTAATTTTTTTCATCGATCGGACGAGTCATGTTGTTCCGTCTGAGGGGTTTATGGATTTTTTTTTTAAAATAGAACAGACGGTACGTCCAAAGAAAAAAAAATCAAAAAAAACACAAGCATCAGACACAACATGTTGTCTCGTCCGAAATTTTTTTTGCTTGGACGGAACAACATATCCCGTCTTAGCCCAAAGTTAGTGGAGGTTAAGCCCATAATCTCATATTAATTTAATTAATCTAGCCTTCTTAAGGGCTAATTTAATATTTAATTAAATTAAATTAGCTAATTTAATAATTAATACCTAATTCAATCATCCTAAACATTATAAAAAAATAAAAAAAATCGGACGAAACAACATGTTCCATCCGATCATCTTTTTTTTCTTTTTCTCAAATTATAGCAAATGACGACTGCAGCGAAATTCTCATTTTGCTATTTGCTACTTTGCCAAATTGGCAAATTAGCAAAAATAACTGCAGCGAAATGCTAATTTTGCCATTTTTTATTTTGCCAAACTGACAAACTAGCAAAAATAACTGTGGATGCTCTTAGATTTAATAATGTTCACCCGAGGAGTATTTTTCTTTTGATGCATGGAGGTTGCGAAATCTTGAGGAAAACCCTATGATGAAAGAAGGCTGTGGTAAACATTACTCTATTGATTAAACTGGTACTAGCGTGAAGGTGTGGATAAGATTCAGTAATTATTGCTAAGAAATATAGCTGGTGTCATGTCCGATTGGTCCTCCACTATCGGATCCGAATCTAATACCTCACGGGTCCAAAAATTAGACCCGAACCTGGACATATCGGGTCCGGATCCTACTTAAGAAAATCTATCCATTCGGATCCGGTAGCAGGGAATAAATATTTGCACGTAAGTATTTTGCACCCGATATCCTACGGTTCCAACAATTTTTGCACTAAAGTACATTAATAAATATTATATTTACACATCTATATTCAACAAATATTATTTACTAGTAGTTTACACGTGTGATGTACGTTTTAATAAATATAGTTTTTTAAAATAAAAATTTAGACGTATACTTGATTTGAACCTAGGACCTCATTTATAATAGTTATGCACGTGCGTTGCACGGGTTGGTAGAATGACAAAATATTTACAAATGACACTAAGGCCTTCTCCCATTATAATATTAGAGATATGTATATCTCTATAACACTATCATTCAAATTTCATATTTTTTGAGGTATTTTTTAATGGGTCTGAGCCTGGGTCCAGGTTGGTTCTATTTTGAGTGGATCCAGACCTGGACCTGGACCCAGACCCGGAAGTGCATTGGGTCATATTTTAGTACCCGGACCCGGACCCGGATCCGTATAGATCGGGTCGGTTCCGGTCCAATATCGGGTTCGGGTAGCAGGTAAATGTGACAGTGCTACTAAGAAATGTATTGGACTTGGTAAACGATTTTATAGGTTCTTTGAGATTATCAGAAAATACTTTGATATATAGGTATTTAAATTCCGAGGATAAAAATATTATGGTAAGATGACTGCTATACAGAATCATTGAAAATGGAAACAGTATGATTATAGCTTTAGAATATGAGAATATATAAATTTGAACTTTGAAGGTGGTAACCAACAATAATTAGATAAAATTGATGGTTAATATAACTTTTACTTAAAATTGTCTGATTAAAATTAAATTAGTTAAGTTAGTTTATTTACAAATTATACAACTCACACTCTTAAGTTATAGTAACAGAGATGAATGATTTGGGAATTAGGATTTAAAAGAATCTAGTCCATAAGAATGTATTGAATTTATATAAGTAGAGATTACATCAATTGGTTTGTAGATATAATGGAGGTGAAAGTATAATTGAGGCATATATATTTAAATTTGGAGGATGAAACTTCTTAAAGTGTGAAGAATTATATCATCTCAAATTTAGTAAAGCAATTAATTAAACAAAAATTTATCATATGAGGTAGGATTATGATTATTTTAAAACGGGAGGAACTTACGTGTAAAATGATGGAGTTTGGTTGAAAAATGAAATAGATAAGAGTCAAGGTTCCAAATTGCAAAATGGTAAATTTTAACTATTCAATTGGATAAGTGTCCAAATAAGGGGTTATGTGATATTCTATTAAGATAGGAGAATGTGTCACTTTCTTCTAGGATTTCTATCAACCCATTCTTACTTATTTTTATTTTTAAAAAAAATTTATGGTATAGGATAGGGTATAAAGTTCCAACCTATCAAACATATATATATATAAAAGATAAAATCAAAGTTTACTGGAATGAAACACTAACTACAACCCCACTACTGAGCAAAAACAAAAGAGACTAAACATGAGTCTCAAATGTAAGAAAAACAAGAGTACAAGGAGAACAAGAACAACAATAATAGGTACAACCTAAAACAAAAATAGCTCCATGTAGGAGTAAATAAAAGAAGACACAAATAATAAAGAAACAGCCGAAGCAGTCAGTTGGAGGTGAGCCAAACATCCAGTATGCCAACCCATTCTTACTTGATAACTCAAAAGGAATGAAGAGAGAAAGAAAGAAAGGGAGATAATTTATGAAATTGGAGGAAGAAGAAGATAAGAAATAAAGATTGGGAAGAAAACAAAGAGATCAAGGAAGGAAAGAAAAAGAAAATGCACGGAAAATTATTTACTTCAAAGCCAAGGTAAGTTTTTCTCCTCATTGCTTAGAAATTAGGCAAAACTTATGTCTTTTAGAGAAAACTCTCTTACTTATATTGAACTACTTTGACTCTAAAATAATGTTCTAGCTTTTAAGAACAAAATTATGTTTTATTGTTAAATTGAGCAAAACTAGAATTTTGGGCCAATTTTATTGTTGGGGCTTTTCAACCATATACATGAACTTAACTGAAGAAATATTTAACTAAGAAATTCTAGAAGACACGTGAATCTTTAAATCAAGCTAAAAAACTCTGATTTAAGAATTGTATTTCCTATGATTTTTTGAAGTAGCAGCAGTTGCAGCTTTAAAGGAAATTGAAACCCACTATTTTTCATGTCTAATTATACTAAGAATTGATTGTTAAATTGGAAGTGTTAACCACAATATTGTAGTAGACTCGCTGATATTTCATATGAACCCAAAAAATATCTTTTTTAATAAGTAACAAAATTTATATGATTTTTGCTAGACGGTGTTGTTTACATCAAAAACAGAATTTAAGTATTTTACGTGTTTATTTCTCGGAACTGCAAAGATTTATGTTTAAAAGTGGATTATTCATCTTATGTAAGAATTTAATTTTATACATGTTTGAACTTGTTGGAGTTTATAAGTTAATGTGATTATGTTTTCATGAAGATTACATTAATCGTATTGTTCTAAAGAAATATATGATATATTTATGGAGCTACAAGAGAATATATTTTATTATTATAAGTAGATTATTTGTCGTGGAAATTGCAGTTGAATTTCTCATAACATTATACTGGTGGATTTCGACGAGTTTGACATGAAAGTATGTTTCAAAGAAAATGTCATTGTTGAATATGTGAAACCATTTGATAAATTGTTTGGCTCTAAAGAGCAAAATCGTTTGTTTGGATCGTCCCGTAGAAACTAGACTCTTAGCCAAGCAGTCAACAAAGAGGTTAATTTTGGACTTTCTAGATAGACTTGTTAGGAAGGTTTGGCGTGCGGCTACCAACGACGCCTCGTATGATAGTAGTTTTTTTTTCTTTTTTCTTTTTTTTTCTTTTTTTGAGTGGGAGTAATCAGATAATGAGTTCTTTTAAGAAGAAAAATTACAATCTAGATCATCGATCTGATCTGAAATTGTGATGGCTGAGGTCTCCTTGATCTAAGTTTGAACCGTTGAGAATGCTTGAATATGAATAGAACGGCTATGTGTCACCAGTAGACATGCACAAAGTCTGAACACCAGGATTGGCCCCGGCAAAAGACCCTCTGACGCTCAAGGTCAGTAACCCAAAAAAAATAGATGATTTTTTGTTGCAAAAGATTGATTACCTGTTACAGATCGCGCGGGGGGGGGGGGGGGGGGGGGGGGGGGGGTATTTATAAACTAGGAATCTTGCTATGTAAGAAAGACTTGAGGTATCTCCTCTAGGTTTTGTTGAAGATTCCCTGGTTAAGGGATAAAATTAATTATTTAATTCCTGATTTGTTAGATTTGATTGTCAGGTGTAATTAGCTTGAAATCCATCTTTTTAAGGTTGTAAGTAAGCCTTATCTGCTGATCTGGTTGAGCTATAGGTGTGGCCCGAGTTCCTCTATCGGGCCTGTAGTTGCTGTGGAAATACTGCTTTGCCCTTGAGAAGTTTTATGATGCTTGCTGGGATAGTGTGGATCTAATTTTACCCATATCATAAGCCCTCCCCCACTTGTGAAGGTTGGGTATCATAGCCTTCGAGAAGTAGTTTGCCATTTTTTGGTTGATCACGAGAGCTTACTAGAGCTTCGAGGACCCTTGAAATCGTGCTCGGAGCTTCTCTAGGTACTATTAATTTTGTATAGATTCCAGTAATTTTTATGAATTTTCTATAAATTTTAATTCATTTTACCAAAATTTAGTTATTTTTTCAAAATTTTAATTAATTTTTCTGAATTTTAATTATTTAGGAATTTATTTTATCAAAAATCAAAAGAGGGCACGAGTTTCAAGGAGATCCGAAGGCCCATATTGTGCATTTGCGCTAGGACGCTCGAACGGTATGATGAGCACCCTTAACATGCTCGACCAGGTCAACCTTAAGGGGTCCGGGTCGGCGAGGGGCAAATGATCCAAATGAGCCAAGCGTAGAGCTTCATTTTTTGCGCTTTCCTTGCAAGGCAAACGACACGTCGAGAACTGTGCCTATGAAAATAGGCGTTTAAGGGACTCGAGCGACACGTCGAACACCGAGCCAATGACAATAAGCATTTTTGTTGAGGGGCTCGAACGACACGTGGAGTACCAAGCTTATGAAATAGACATTTTTGATGAGGGGCTTGAACGACACGTCGAGCAATTAGCCTATGAAAATAGGCATTTTTTGTGAGGGACTCGAACGACACGTCGAGCACCGAGCCTATGAAAATAGGCATTTTTTGTGAGGGGCTCGAACGATACGTCGAGCATCGAGCCTATGAAAATAGGTAGTGTAGAGTGTTAGGGGATCGGGATCGGCTGGGCGAGTCTTCATACTTGGCAAAAATTCTCTGCTAATGGCTACCCAAGTGGTGGAATTTGTGCGACATCACCAATGTAGTTATCGATGTGTGTCACGTAACCGATGTAGTTATCAAGGTGTGCCAGGACATCAACATAGTTATCAAGGTGTTTTTCGCACCACATAGTTTCTAAGGTTGGGCATGTGGCGTGTGAATGACGCAGATACTGCCACATCATCTCAGATTTATCGAGTTGTCTCTCCATATTCTTCCCCCTTAGCTCTATATAATTCCCACCCCTTCATTTCTCTCTTTACCTTATTCCTTTCTTCCATAGAGCTTCTCTATCCTCACTATTTTTTCTCTTTGGCTTTTCGATTTTGGCAAGACTTTCGATTATCAGTCGTAGTTTCCTTCCTTGTCTTCTTTCCCACGTAATTTATTTTTCTCCCAATTAATGTCAAGGGTCAATTCTGGTGATTCGGCCTCCACATCGGACCAGGAAGATAGTGAGAACGAATCGGCTAACTCCAAATAGGTGGTGGAGGTGGAGTCCCAAGTTTCATCGTCTGAAGAAGGGGAGAGGTTCAAGGGTCGTCGTCTTCCGAAGAGGAAGACATAGTTGATGATGTTCAGATCCAACTGGTGCCTCCTAAATCTTCTAGGCGTAAGAAGAAGAAGAAACTAATCTTGTCTGAGGCTAACTTGGTGGCAGAGGTAGAGCCTATTTAGTACTTGGACGACCGTCCCCTGAATCATCCGGCATCCGACCCACCACTTTGCTCATTCTAGGGTTCTGTATGTTCCCCTTCAACGCTCTTCATTCGGGGTTGCATATGTCGATCCACCCTTCATCAAGGTGGTGTTGAACTGGTTCAGGGTGAGCCCAATGCAGCTGGGTCCAAACTCTTTGAATCTCATGGTTAGCTTCATTTTGTTGTAAGGGTGGAGAGGCATGGCGCCAAGCCTGAAGATCTTTCGGCGGTGCTTCGGTCTGTGCTCTCCAAGTGGGATTGGGGTGGTACTACCTCTTTCCTCGGACCAAGAAGCATGCGGTCAAGGATCACCCCGATATTTTGTGGTTCGGGGTTCCGAACCATGGGGCATCCCTATGCAAGTAGTTTAACGTACCGAGAGTCAAGGCCTCTAAGGAGAGGGAATAAATGAGGGAGGAATTAGAGGGGTTCGACTGCTTGTTTGCTCAGGAGGCGGTCGTATGGAACGAGTTGAAGGAGAAGTATTTAGTTAAGTGGGGATGATTCCGGCGGACCCTAGTAGGTTTTCCTTGCAGTAACTTTTTGTTATACGTTCTACTTTTGATCTAACTTGTCTCTTCTTTGTAGATATGACCAATGCGGAAGAGGTTCTTGCTCGAAGGCTCGAAACATAGAGGAAGAAGCTAGACGGCTCGAAGAAGAGCCATAAGAGGTCTGCTAGTTCGACCTCTGTAACACCCTATATTTCTAAGAAGGTATACATACTAGTATATATCTATATAATAAATTACAAAGAAAGCTATCAAGTGGCTCACAATCAATCCTCCCTAAAATCAAAGGTCCGGATCAAATCTCACAAAATATATTTTCCCTCCAAAATTTCAAACCCCAAAACAAAATTTTCCCCCCCAAAACTAAAAAACTTATTACTTTATTACTATCTTCCTCTTCTCTCTTCACTTTTTCATATTTCTCTCTTTTTCTCTCTCCCTATCTCTCTCTCCCATTCTTTCTATATTTACTTATAAATTTAAATTTTAAGAATTTTAATGTTTTTTTTGCACATGTTACTTTGAAAATAGTAAATATCTCTTCAACTTCACACTTAAAGTTGTAAAAAGTTAGATTTTATACCCCCATTTATAATTATTTTTCGCATATACTAATGAAAACATGGACTTTTATTTACAACTAATTATTGTCATACTATTCAAACTTGAGCTACAGAATTGTTATTTTACTGTTTACATGCTTTTCGTGTTTTGTATCGTTCTGAAGATGTGTCGTAGGCACGTGCCCACTGGCAAATCTAGTGTATATATATATATATATATATATATATATATATATATATATATATATATATATAGGAGTATTGGGGTTGGGCCTATATATATGTTCTATGGGCTGGATTGAATTGGATATATATTATGGGCTTGATGTTGGCATGTGGCTTATATGAGTTTGTTGTGTGACTAAGGCAAAGCATATGGTTGGAGTGGGGCCCGGGCTATCTTGGTGTGGCTTGGGCTTGCAGCTGCTCACATGAACAAAGGAGGGAGATACATTGGTTGATTTGATCATGATGGATAAGTGGTTGAGATTTGCTTGAAGAGTATGAAGTGGGGATATGGGCAATAAATCCCAAATCGACTAGGATTAGAAATGAGAAATATTTTATGATAGGAATTGCCAATGATGAAGGCATCAACCTTCTGGACACCCTTTTGAGGCAGCCTGTGGTGGGCAGAGCCTATTACTCACTACATCAAAAAATTTCCATTAATGAAACCATGGAAATCCATCGAAAAATCAAAAATATGCATGTCCGATGAAATGGTTGTTGCTATCTGCTGAGAAAATATTTCTCAAAAAATTATGTCACTTACACTTATGGAGTCTTGTATAGTTGTATAGAATATACAAATTGCTCCAATTTCTACCTATAATTATGATATTATGATCCAGTGCGATGGGATACAAAAAAAAAAGAAATGGGTTCGGGATTCAATCTACTCTCTATGAATGAGATAAAGACAGAATAATCAGAAGTTAGAATTTAGTTAATTGTATGCGTACGAGTTGAATACGGGACATTACAACCTCAGCTATTCTGCCTTCAAAGAAGGCAATGGCGGCGGCCAAGGATATCTCAGTTAGCCTTCGAGGGTCCCTCTAAGCCCGTAAGCCCTGACCATCACCGAGTTGGTCAACAGCCATCTACTCGCCCTTACTCCCATGGCACAAATACTGTAACACCCCAATTTTTTTTATTTTAAACTATTTCCTTATTCAAATGTTCACTAACTTAATCTATTACTTATCTACACTATTTTTTACTTAGAAAAATATTCATATATTTTTATTAAAAATTTCGACAGAATTTTTCCTGAAATATTAACCCTTTTACAGATATTCCTTACGAAAATCTGCAAACAATTACAAAAATCAAGGTACCTGTAATATATATCAATCCTCCTCAGACCAAATCATTCAACATCACACAGACAATAATATATGGGGCTCTGGGGGCATAATTTCTCATAATAAGCAAGATACTATTTTAAAAACATAAATTCTTTCGAAAACCGATAAGATTTTTAGAATAATTTTTAGGAAAACTTTTCAAAAACCAACCATAGAACTCAATACTTTACAACGAGGTGGGTATGCGCTTTCATACTTCACCACAGGTCCACAACACTATATATATTATTATACATTACAGTTATACACACAATCTTTCATAATACAAAATAATTCATCATTCTACTCCCATTTCTACATATAATACATACATACATATATTTCATTTTACTACGAGCAAAAGTATAAATACCAAACTACAACAACTATCTCACCTCGCTGCTATCAAAACCTAAAGGAGAGTTAGGGTCGTCCACCCTCAGGGAGGGACTCCCCTAACCCCCAGAAAACAACAGGAGTTAGCCATGTCTAGTGTGAGTATAATTTACTAGTTAAGCAAATAAATTAAACTATATAAAGAAAATTGAAAGAACTTACAAATATCCTGATAATTAAGTTAACCTGAAATTTGAATATAAAACATCATAAAAGTGACTTTGCAGTAAAGTACCATTCTGAATCTGCACCCATTTACATATCCATATCTACTCTCACTACCTTGAGACTGTGCCTCGGCCGATAGTTTCCACCATTTCCATGGAAATAACAGGCGGGCAATTCCTCGACACAATTCCAAGGCATATCAACTTATATCAACTCATATCGCAACTTATCTTTAGTTTTGAAATCATTTCCATATTCATCACATAATACACTTCACTTTGTGCTTCACACTAATCACATTTTTCTTTACTTTTCATTCATATACTATTATGCCATACATACACGATTCTTTTATAATTATACCCATATACACCACATCATATTAATTCACATAGATAATTCCTTCACTTTATACTCAGATATATAACACTATATTAATTCACTTATATAATTCATTCCCTTTTCATATTTAATCACATAACACAAATGTTCCTCTTTTCATAAAGATATTCATATCACCATTTCTTTATTTTCATTTATAATCACATAATGCAATTACCTCTTTTTTCATACTTATTTAACGACATATTTTATTTACCATTCATTTTCATTGCATAACATCACACTCGTTCAAAATTATAACATCTTCATATATATACTCATCACATAACTTCACATTTATTCAATCATATATTATCACATTCATTTTCATCGCATCTCATCACATGTATTTATTCTATCGTATAACATCACATTCATTAGTTTCTTATAACTCTTATCATAACACCTCGTAATGCATTAACTTTCATTCTCATTATATTTTACAATTTCTCTTCTCATCATTCTGATTTCATCATACAAATTATTTTAATGCTCATTCTCACTTAATCATGTACTATGCTTTACTATTTATGCTTTACAATTCATTTTCATCACATCATACAGCTTTAGTTACTTCTCATTCTTATCTATAATATATCTTACTTTCATTTTCATTTACATCTCATATTACAATTTACTTCACTTTCATTCTTATCAAATAATACTCCGCACCCCATACATAGTTTGGATAATATAACACCGCACCCCAAAGCCGATTGCCTGGGTAATAATCACCGCACCCCAAGTAGAACTTGAGTAATATCACATCACAACCCAAGCCGATAGCTCGGTTATTACTTTTCTTTATTTTCATTTTCATCTTACGATTTACTTTACTTTTCATTTCCACTTCACAATACCACTATCATATCAACAACCCACCGATTCACCCTGCGAGTTGTACCAAGGCAGGTAGTTCCACCATTTCCATGGAAATAGCGAGCGAGTAGTTCCTCGACACAATTACAAGGTGCATCAACACATATCATAACATATTTTTAGTTTTATAACCATTCTCATATATACTTTACTTACTTTTCATATTCGCTTACAAACTCATAACACAATTTCTTTAATTCTCACCTTCATTCATGTACATATTTTCTTTTGTTTTTCATATTCATTTCAATTCATACTCTTACTTTACTTTCTCATTTCCACTTCACATTAAATATTTTCTTTACTTTCCCATTCTCATTCCACATCATATGCTTTCTTTACTTTCTGATTCTCATTTCACATTATATGTGTAGCGCCCCAAATTTTCAATATGACATCTCAGAAATACGTGGCACAATTCCCAGCATCAACCTCAATTATAATAGTAAATATAGCCAAAACACGGATAAATTTTTCAACTTTTATTACATAAATTGTTTACAAAGCACAGCGAAAAACAAGCACCTTGAATTACAAAATTTTTTTTGCAATACATTCTTTTACAAATTTACATAAGCCATAACATCATTCTGTCTCATGCATCCAAATCCCAAGCTATAGGTACCTACCTGTTAAACATGAGGCTAGAGATAACCCTAACCCTCAAAACTACAGGGGTCAGCCATAACGGAGTGAGTGACATGAAAATAAATGCAACATAAACAAAACATAAGGAATAGAGTCATAAACAACATGTATCAACAGTAAGAATAAATGAAATAAGAAGTAACAGTAAATAAAACATGAAAACATCAAGTGAAACTAGGCTAAGTGTCAAGTATAGAAAAATAGAAAATAATATGCATAAAACCAAGTCAAGAAAATACCAATGCTATATGTTGACTCTCTAATGCATACTTGTCGGATTCTATGCATCCCACTCTACATAGGTCCGGTGCAAGCCCTTAACGTTCTCCACTTGATAGGGTTAAATCCTCCGCTATGCAACTAATCCTACTACGATGACTACTACGTGATTTAGACATTCTGCAAGTATTAGTTCTTGCCCTTGGAATACTGGAGGCCAAACCCACCTGCAGATCATTCTGTGGCCCTTACGTCCATCATCCCGGAAACTGAAGATTGCCTCACTCCACAGGTCATCCTGGAACCCTCATTGCACAAATATTCCATGAGCGTCGCTCTCGTCCTCGGAATACTGGAGATCAATCTCACTCCGCAAATCACTCTGTGGCCCATACGTCTATCGTCCCGGAATACTGGGGAATATCTCACTCCTTGAATCATCCTGGAGTCCATAACTCACGTTTGCACTCATTTCATCATATCACCATCTAGTGCCTATCCTTATCTTGTTAAGTTAATTAATTAATTACGAATCTCCTAGAGTTGGTGTACCCTACCGGACTTAACTCAACTGATCAACGACACAGCTACAACTGGCCAAACCATAAAACCTCAACTGCCGGTGCCTAGGGTCCCACACATCCTCTAAAGACTTACAACTCAACCATCACACCAAAACTTTTCAATAAAACTTACAAATCCATCATCAAAACGAAAACCTCTTAAATCAACAAAATTCAAATTCATTTAATGTGCTCATAAAATTCTAGAATTCAAATAAAATATTAAATCCATTAAATAACAGAAAATCATATTTTGAAGTCGTAGAATATCACCAAAACATCAAATTGTTGAAAACACATATAACTTACTTAATAAAGTCATAAGAATAAATATAAAACTCTATTATAAATAAAATATAATCTCAATAAAATACTATAATCTGTAGTAAAACGCCATCTAAAATAGTAGAGTAATAATCCATAATATCGAGGAAATAAAGAACGAAGAAAATTCAACAAAATAACCAAAACAGCAATTGACGATCGACCGCCCAAGAAGGGCAGTCGACTATCAATTGGGAATTCCCAAAGTAGCAGCATGACGGTCGACCGTGCAGTCGACCGTGACCTGTCATACAGCCGATTAGTCTCTTGTGCATGTTTTGATCTGATACTCGGTTAAAACTTTGTAAATTTGAAATTGAGCTTCCTGGGATGATTAAACATATCTTGAATAACATATAGGATTTATTAAAACAATCAAATACACATCAGGATCTCAAAATAGGAATTTTTCACAAAAATCTTTCAAATCAGTCAACATATATATGTATTTGTTCAAAATAGGGATTTAAGCATCAATTTTAGTATCAGAATTCACCAAATAGCAATAGTGTATAGTTCAAAACCATCTCAGTACCAAAACAATTGAAATTCAATCAAAATCCCATCAAAATTTACAAAATCTTGAAAACAGTATATACTTAACTGTGAATGTGTATATGAGTGTGTATTTGCATTAGTTTAAGCATCGGGACTTCATCAAGTAAGAGTATAAAAGGTTTCAAATTGATTCAGTATTGAACAACTCAGATCCATATTAAAACTTCACGAAAATTCACAAAACCCAATTTTTGGCCTGCACACAACAGACCCGAACTCAATTCTTTCTCAAAACTTGATTCTTTTAGTTCAAAACTCTTCTATAGCTTGTTATAAGCATACCTCACTAATCACATCAGTTAGATCATGAATATATGCACATACAACACCCTTCAACTAATTCCATTCATCAAAATTCATCAACAGTATGTTTATCTACATATCAACAGTAAAAGATCCCATCTTTGTTCAAATTATGCATTATACAACATATATACACATGTTATAATCAAATAAATCAGTAAGCATATGAATGAAAGCAACCTACTCATGATTTCTATTAGGTTCTTAACAATCTCAAGCCATCAAATTAGGATTTCAATCATCAATAGTATAGTTTCATAGAAAAATTCAATTTTTAATTCATCTACATCTCAAAATTCATTATATCTTCATACCATCATCTAACATGCTTTCTAACACATAAATCATCACATACAACTTGTTTAGAACAAAAGAAAATCAAACATATGTCACTCACCTTATTGAAGAATCAACCAAAGATAATAAAGAAATAAGAAAAATCTCTCCGTTCGCAAGAAAACCAAGATCCTCACTTTAAAACTCCAAGAAAATAATAATAAGATATCCCTTTGTGTTGTGCAGCATAGAGACGGCTGCACCCCACCCTATATAGGCTGGGAATCCAAGTATCTAGGGTTTCTTGAATAGATTTGCAAAATATTTCTTTTGAATATACCTTTACATATATAGATCCTTATACTTGGAAGTTAAATAAAAACATCTTAATTGAGATTCAAAAACAAAAATAACCACTCTATATCAGCCGGCACTATTTTGAAAATTCAGAAAAACAAAATTGCACTTTTGCCCCCTCTAAGTGGCAATTTTGCAAAAAGACCCTCCTTTATTAAAACTTGCAAAATAAACCAAACTTATTAAAACAAAAAGTAAACTCCTTACCTCTGAGTTGATTAGGCATCATGACCAGCCCAAAAAGCCAAAAATCTGGAGTTTTTACTCCAAGTGGTAATTTTGCACAAAAGTTCCTCTTTTTGTAATATTTGCAAATAGGTAAAATAATTATCAGAAAAATCCAGAAAAATCAAAAATAATATCTAATAATAAATAATGGTTTTTTTTGAAAAAAATAAATAATGGTTTTCCCCAAAGCAATTTTTGACTTTGAACTTCCCAAGAAAATATTTGCACGTGTTTTGCACGTGTAAAAAGGTAAATTTTAGAAAAATATTTATTAAATCACCAAAAACCATTTTAATTCATTTATTAATCTTAAAAGCATTATTTTAAAACCTGGGGTATTATAGTATGCTTTCTTTACTTTCTCATTTTTCTTTTCATTTCATATTTATTCATTTTATTAATTTGTCGACCAGTGAGCCACAGTATTCTAATATACTGAAAGCCAACAGCCTAGTAAAAATGTGGAGCTCTGCCCCCCCTCCCCACCCCCCGGGTCTTACGCGTTCGAGCCTACGTCTTTCTCCCAGCCTATGCAAGCGAGGGAAACACCGCACCCCATGTAAAGCTTGGGTACTTCAACCTAGCCGAAGCCAGCGAAGGAAACACGCACCCTAAGGCCGATAGCCTGGGTAATAATCATCGCACTCCAGAAAAGCTGGGTAATAACCGGACCTCAAGCCAATAGCTTGGGCAATAAAAACACCACACCCCAAATATAGTTTGGGTAATAAACACCACACCCCAAGTCGGTCCTTGGGTGTTAGGTGGTCTAGCCCAAACCCCCAGGGTTTCTGCAGGTACTGGTCAACAAAATTTAACTTTTATTATCATTTTCATCTCATCTTTTTATCTCATTTTTTCATCACATATCATCTCATCTTTCATTTCAATAAATGGTCACATCCTTGACTTTAACCATGAGAATTATTATCTCATTTTATCATCACATACAATCTTATCTTTTATCTTAACATTAACACATATTCAGTGTTCACCATATTATTTAACTTCTCCTTGTATCACATATACGCATACACCATGTTATTTAACTTATAAAATCATCACATCATATTATTGCATATCATAAATGCACCAGACTATTTATTTAAACACATTATAATATCTTATGAATATACCAAATTAAGTAGATGATTATATCATATTATCGCCCATTAGTTTCACTTTGAACATCACTATATTATAGATATACACACTTATTAATTTCATCAATTATGATACCACAACTCATTATCAACCATATATATCACAAACATGCACCATATAGGTCAGTACCTCATAACACCACATATATATGTCATTTTGTTTATCTACCGTACATTATATGTATATCAACCCCAATTACTTCATATTATCATACATATACCCAATATATCACCCATAACAATAAATATTCAAAATCACACAGGTTCACCATATAACACAATTTCAACATATAAAAATTCTGTATTTTCGGTTAAATCTTCATTTAACTAACTCACAAAATCATATCAAATCTGCACAAAATTTTGTCACCACGTAATATATACCTAGTATAATCATACTCACTTGACGAACTGGAAAGAAGATACTCCTCGCTCGCCCGGTCGCCAATCAAACTTCACTTTTTGGCACCTATTACGAAAATTATCGAACCCATAAGCCATTTACTCAAAATACACATTATCTATCCCTCAAATTCCTATTAAACATACTCATACATCACCTACAACATACCTAAGCATATCAAATCAACAATTCTCTAGTCTAATGGCCAAATCCCAATTTTACCCCTCCATCGGAGGAAATCTAATCAATATTTTATATTTTAAGGGTAAAATACCCCGAATTAACTTCTATATCCCAAAATTAACTCATATGAGCATCTCGGGAATGAAGTTTATTATTCATACATATTTTTCCATACTTATCATATTTTCATATCACAAACTCTATTTTTACGAATTCCCGATACCGAGAAAAATCCTTATAATTTTCAATAATTAATAAAATTTATCATAAATACTCCTAAATTATCCCAAAATATTCTACATCATCCAAAATAATTATTAGCATTCAATAAATGCAATTCTCCTTACCCTTCCTAAACTCAAACCCTATATTTAATAAAATTTCCATATTATTACCAAAGAAATTGAAATATTTCTCCTCTAGCATGTTCTACAAGCTCTAAGCATCCTTCTACTATGATTTTTATGCAAAAAAAAGTAAAGCACACAATCCAATAATTAGAAGTACAAATTAACATACCTTCACGAAGCCCGTCTCTAAAAACACTACTGCCACGCTGAAGAGCACTTTAAAATCTCCTAGAATCCCCGAAGAATTTGAAGCTTGAAGTGGCAAATGGGTGGGAATCAAAAACCCTAAGCTAGGGCGAAATGGGTTTCAGCCATGGGTTTCGGCCAGGACAAAAAAGGAGGTTGGGGAAAGAGAAAATGAGTGGCATGATGATAAATACCAGGGGTCTAAATAATAAATAGGTTAGGGTTGTGGGCTTGGCCCATATTCAATTAAAAATTATCATTTTAAGGGTTATTTTCAACCTCGAATTTCCAAAATTTCTAACTTCTTGTTAGGACGATGCAATTACTTCAAATTAGCAAATATTCCACCCTCTATTATGCACAAGCACTCCAGAAAAATTTCGAGTTAAATCGGATTCATCTCCTCTGAGAAAACTCATCTCTAAACTCCTATATTTTAATCTTTTTCCCGTTTAACTCTGAATTCCAATTTAATCATTCTAAAATAAAATAAAATCAATTAATATATGAAAATATACTCAAAATGATAATTAAAAATAATATGAATCAAATATTATAAAATTTTAAAATACAGATGTTACAAATACTCATCTCTACTGCCTAGGAGCCGATCTATAAGCCTAGCTGGAAGAGGACGATCACCAACTTTGTGACTGAGGCGAGGATTGCAATAGAGGTGATGGAAAACTTTGCTCCACCTAAGGATCGGGCGAAGCTAGCTCACAAGACGTTCGAGTCCAATTATCTAAAGTGGTCCCAGGCCAAATGTGTGGTGAGTAGCCGACCCTGTTACCTTTTATTGTTATTTGCCCAACTTTTTCTATGTCATTGGCATTTTCCATTCGCAGACCGCTCTCCATGGTGCCAGGATGAAGTGCCAACATGAGTACCAGATAAGGCGCTTTCAGAGCAGGGTGGCGAGGGTCGAGAAGGAGTGCCTCATCACCAAGGTGGGCCTCGACGCCTTGGAGCAGAGGGGGAAGGATCTAGCGATGGAGGTGGCCTCGCTCACTGTTGCGCTGGAGAGGCTGCAGAGGGAGATGGAGGAGCTGGAGGCAAAGGCAAAGGAGACGGAGATGAAGGAGGAGATGGAGGTTGTTCTGAAGGAGGCCCTCAAGATGGTCATGGCCACCGAGGCCCTCAAAATGGTCATGGCCACCGAGGATCGGGGCTACACGAAGGCCATCAAAGACGACGAGGAACATGTGACTAGCTTCTGAGGTGCGAGGTATAGTGTCACGCCCCGCTTTCCAAAAAGAAATACGGAATACGGTACGCGACAAAGTCCAGCGAATGGTTTTCACCATCCATGATCTGTAAGGATCTACTCAACCAACATAACAGGAAATATAACAATATACTCAACCACGCATGCATGAACAATTATTAACCAACAGCATTTATTTGCAACAAATATAAATTCCCAAACAAATGCAACATCTGAATCAAAACAACTTCGGGACTACAAGCCCGTTACAAGTCTCAATGTAGCAACATGAATGAAATAACTCAAAAACAAATCACTAAGCAGGATTTTCCAAAGCGATGCCTAAAACCTTTGCTCACCAACTCCCTCGAGTAGTTGATGACCAAAACCTGCTCATATAGAAATTGCAAGAAAATAGGAAGACAAAAAAATAGAATGCCCGTTAGTTGCAAGTTCCGGGCCGCAAGTAGTACAAGCAGGAAAAGTGGAAATAGAAAATATGAAACAAAACAGGAAGTACCAACAGGGAGGAAAACAACAGTAGATGACAGTTTACAAATATGACAGGAAACATTAACGGGTAAACTGTAAAGGATAACAGTAACTGTAATAGTAGGGGATAACGGTAACAATAACAGTAAGGATGACAGTAATAGGAAGACAGGATGTGCCACTGAAATAGCTATTCTTAAGTCTATTGTTCATTACTATCTGGGTAGCACTTCATGCGTCCCAAATTTTACCACATGGTTGTTACATTCAAACAGTTTCGTTTTAGATTTTATAATGGAACCTATAGGACCGTATACTCAGACAAACAGTAACAGTAACAGTAAATGGTGTCATGGATCATGTAGTCATGTATCTAGAGATAAACAGTTGAGACCTATGGGTCCCCTTCCAAGTATACCTTCCTATAGGGAAGTATGTAGTCAGGTAAACAGTAAACAGTGCCATGGATCATGTCATCATCCATCCATAGAATAACAGTTGAGACCTATGAGTCTCCTTCTGGTACACATTTCTATATTGTCCACTACTAGATCTTTCTCTTTACCCCCGGCTTGATTAGTTGTCATTATTATTAAAACAGATGTGAGCGAACACAAATAGGGAAAAAGATATGGCAAGAACAAGGATAAGTCTAAGTCGAATAGGAACCATAAATGGGTGACACAACAATCTATAACAGTTTGAACGACGAAACTTCGAGTTCTGGACAGCAAGACGTTACTGCACCGAAACTGAGATTCCCGTTGCCTCAGGAATGCAAATCTAGATCCGTCAGAAAACCTAGAAACTAGACTCTTTGCCGAATCCAGTGCATGTACACAAATCATACATAAACTATAGTAACATGGTCCAAAACAGTGTTTTATACAGAATTCATGTTCAGCCATAATATGCAAAATATCGTTTATACGCATGAAAAGGGTCTAAAAATAGCATAATTAAAAATGAGAAAAATCTGGAAAGTTTCTTAACATGTCTAGTCTCAACATATAAAATTTTATGAAATTCCATTACAGATAGTATAGTCAATATAATTCGGAAAACATAGTAATGCAGTAAAACTTCAAATCTGAAAGTTCAGACACAGCAGTACCAAAACAATGATAATTCACAAAATACAATTCGAAATCTCAATCCATCAAAAGGGTATTAAAATAGAAAAATCAGGCTACAGTTCATATTCACAAAGTTTTCATAATAATGACTAGAGTCAGGTTGAAAATAGAATTCTTTATTGAACAGCATACAGTTTCGAAATTGTATGATTGGTTTCATAGCATGAAATGAGTTATAAGAGTCATTAAATAATTCTACAAAAATTAGGGGTTGATCTCAGTCATGTCTAAACACACTCAGATAAATATCAAGTCCAAATTTTACTTTTATCATCAGTTTTAAAATAATAACCCATACAGAAATCTTAAAATTCAGAATCTAAAATTTTCGATACAACTGCAGTAAAATAGCAGTAACTCGCACATCAAAAACTGGAATTCAGATCCGTCGAAAGTTACAAAAACAAGACAACAAGGCCTACAAATCATTTTCACAAATTAATTTATTTTATTGATTCAAAGAGGGTCTAAATTGCTGTATCAAATCAGGTCAGCAGTAAAACGAAACTTCTTTTATGCATTACATCAAACAACTCAAATACAATAGATCCAATTTAAGATGTAACACAAAGCATGGTATATTGGTCACTTAAATCAGCATGACATGTGTGTTAACAATTCCACAGCGAGATAGTACATCTAGCACATCATTCAGGTAACAATTATCTACAACATACGGTAATTCACGAACTAGCACATACATATCAAGATCTCTTCCTAGATCTAATTTATTTTTTGTGTAATATGTGTCAACTTATTATGAGTAATCATGATCATGAGATGAAGGAAACGGGTCAACAAACAAGATATGATTTTCGGGGATTAACATGGGAGTACAAAACAAAGAAACATGCAAGACTACTTACGGTATTAAACTTGTATGAAGAACAAATAGCATACAAGCTACTTGCCTTATAAACGAAAACGAAGATGATGAAAGAGAACAACGGGAACAGATCCGGGCACACGAACACAAAACACGTGCACAAGAGACAGCACCTACGACAGCAAGGGCAGCCAATAACACGTGCACTGCACGTGTTCTTAACAACATGCAGCGACGGTAGTAACAGCATGTGCGGCGGCGACGGAGGCTCGGCTTCGGCTACGACAACGAGGGGTGTCGGGGCGACGGCAGGGAAATGACGACGGCAGCTGAGCAACGAAGCATCGAGGAAAGGGAGGATGGGTCGGTGGCTCTACGACGTCGACGGCAATGGGGAAGAGGGGGACGGGGACAGCGGTGAGGTGGCAGCATCGAGGGAAGCTCAACGTAGGAAGGAAGACGACGGGGGTGCTCGGTTAACGGCGGCTCGATGGATGCACGAGTGGTGCGGGGGATCGGGGACAGGGCGAGGGCTCGGTGCTGAGGTGCGGCGGAGGACCCAGACGACGAGGAGAGGAGCGGGGGGTTAAGGCGGTGGGAGATAAGAGTGAGGGAGACGGGAGGTAGGGGATGAAGGGTGACGGCTGAAGTAGAGGAGTGGATATTAGGGTTTAGATAATTAGGGTTAGGGTGAGATTAGATAGGTTATATAGATTCAAAGCGGGTTTGGGTTTTTGGGTTAAATTCCATTAGGAAAATTAAAATAACCAATAAGAATATGATTAAAACTTAGATAAATTTTGGGAACATCAATAAGAAAAAATTTGAATAGGGAGAACAACAAAATCTGCAGTAGAAGAATTATATTAAATAGATTGGAAGATGAAAATTGAGTTGAAAGCAAAATAATGAATCTTTAATAAATAAAGAACCAACGGCAATAATGATAATAATAATAATGATAATAATATAAATATCAACATAGGATTTGAGTTTGACAAATTTATTAAAATAATTCGGATAGTAATAATTCATTTGATTTGGCCTCAAATCTAAATAGTCGATCAATTATGAAATAGAAATGAAGTTAGAGTACACTATTATTCGAAATAAATGTAAATTTTTGATTAGAAAATACTTCAATATAAAATCCAAACCGAATTTAATACCAAAAGAATTTATAAATAATCAAAATATAGATGATATTCAGAAAATATATATTTACGGAAACGGGGGTTATATATAGTTACCTCCTCAAAGAGATGGAGGAGCCCAATGAGAGTTGGGATGACTCGGAGGGGACGCCCAATGCCGGTGGGGAGGAGGATACCTCGGCTCCTCTGGTGTAATACCCCTAGATTAATGGGCTTAACATTATTAGTAATGGGTGTATAGAAATAATTGTTAGTATGAGCTTTAATGTGAACCTATATATATATATGGGAAATTTGCAGTTAATCCTACCTTACTTATACACCCTTGGCACTTAACCATGCGTGACTTTTTTTCGCAGTAAACCCTACTATATTCTTTTTTTTTTTGCAGTGCACCCACATTTAACAAATGCCATTTACTTTTATCGAAATGCCTAAAATACTCTGTTGGTTCATATTAATTACTAAATTATCATGTCCATCATCATCTTCTTATTTTGCTCCTTTATTCGTCTTCATTTTTTTTAATAACATGATTAGTTTTAACCCCTAATTAATTTAAATTTTAACATCATCATTAATTAATATTTTAATCCCATCATTAATATTAATTCTATAATTAAATTAATTTTAAACTCATCATTAATGTTAATTTTAATTTTAATTTTATGTTTAGATTAATTTTAATCTCATCATTAATTTTCACTCCAATCACCACCACCACCTTTTTCTCCTCCTCCTCCCTCGAATCCCTCACCTCCTCGCTGCCTCAGACCAACCACCACCACCTCATCCTCCTCCATCAAATCCCCACACCTCCTTCTCTTCCCTCAAATCCAACCCACCACCACCACCTCATCCTCTTCCCGTGAATCCCTTACATCCCACCCAAATCCGATAAACCACTACCCCCCATCCATCTCTTCCCTTAAATCCCTGTCCTTCCCTCACCTCCGACCAACCACCACCACCTACATCTCCTCCATTAAATTCCTTAAATCCAACCCAACACCACAACCTCCTCTTATTCTTTCGAATCCCTCACCTTCCCCTCCAAATTCGACCAACCACCACCACCCCCTTCTACTCCTCAATCAAATTCCTCAACTTCCTCCCACCTCCCACCAACCACCACCACCACCACATACCTTTCCTCCATTAAATTTCTCACACCTTCTCTTCCCTCACCATCATCTCCTCCTTTAAATCCGACCAACCCCCACCACTATCTCCTCCCTCGAATCTCTAACCCCTCATACCCATCTCTAACCAACCACCACCACCATTTTTTTCTCCTCCCTCAAATCCATCAATTCCATCAAAAATTGGTATTTATTTTCCGATTTTAAAATAATAATAATAATAATAATAATAATAATAATAATAATAATAATAATAATAATAAGAGAAATTTAGTCATTGAAAAGTTGAACGTGCTCGCAAAAATTGCTCAAAATAGACCGAGTATGCCAAAACGCCTAACATAGTTAACGGCGGTAGAGTTTACTGCAAAAAACAAAACCACGTAGGATTAAGTGCCAAGGGTGTATAAGTAAGGTAGGGTTAACTACTATTTTCCTTATATATATATATATATATATATATATATATATATATATATATATATATATATATATATATATATATATATATAAGGTAGCCTTCGGTTGTGAACTACTGGGTGCGAACTCAGCTTGCGAACTCGAATTTTTGCCGTTGGATCCAAAATAGCACTATCGATGGTTGTGATTGAATCCCCCTCTTCTCAGTTGTTAGCGGGGGTAACTTGGTAATTTTAATTCGATTTCCCTTTACCCCATCTCCCTTCACTCTATCGTTTCTCAATCCCAAATCGAAAGCTCCTCTTCTCAAAACCCCCTTCTCTCTATCAGCAGAGGTGAAACCCTAATCCCCTTTACCTCCTTTCACTCCGTTGTTTCTCATCCTCAAACCCAAATCGAAATCGAAACCCCCTTCTCTCTATCAGAGCGAGCGAAACCCTAATCCCCTTATCGTTTGCGAACTCAAACCCAAATCGAAATACCCCCTTCTCTCTCTCTCAGAGCGAGCAAAACCCTAATCTTCTCTGTGCGATTTCTTCGTGTGAACTCCTCTGCTCTTCTCGAATCTCAGATCGAAAACGATCCCCTTCTCTCTCTCTTTTCGAAACCCTAACGGCTGTGTGCGAAATCTTCTGTGCAAACTCCTCCTTCTTCCAAATAGCTCCATCGATTTCGTTATGGGTCGCCTTCGGTTGCGAACCTCTGTGTGCGAACTCAGCTTGCAAACTCCTGTTCTTGCCATTGGATCCAAAATAGCTTCAAATAGAAACCCTAGGGTTTTGATCAGGTATAAATTTTTATTTTTTTGGTTTTGTTTTTTTTTTCTTCCTTGAATTTGTAGGAAACCCAATGAGGTATTTTTTTAATAGAGATCGAATGTTTTGTTTGAATTTGTAGGAAGCTTTTGAGCTTCACTGAGTCTTTCTTCATGGCTTGATTCCGACTATGAATATATTTTTGCCAATACACTGATGCTTGATATCAATTGAGGAAAGTGTTTGATTCTGACTATTCCCTTTTTAAAATTTTAAATGCTTACTTTATTGCATTTTGGTATAGGCAGTGATGACAATCTAGAATTTACAAGCAGTTGTAGGCATTTTGTTGCTTCTTCTGTTCGACAAGCATTTGTACGAACAATTCGTAACGGAAGGCCACCCATATAGAGTACAATAAGTGCAGCATTTAGTTCGTTTACTCACTGTTGATTCATGTTTGATTTGTATTTACTGAGTTAGTACGTTGCAATTATTTAAATGAAGGAGGGGTTAATTTATACTTGTATTATGGTTTGAACTCATCGTGCGAACCATAACGCTGGCCGTCCAATCCAAAAACCCTCCATCAATTGGCTGTGATTGTTCATGCTCTCTTCTCAGTTATCTTTGGGGGTAATTTGGTTATTTTTTCGGTTAGATACATGTACTCCTCCGTTGCAAATGGAGGGGTAATTTGGTAATTTGGTAATTTTTCGGTTAGAGACATATACTCTCAGGGACATCTTTTAAGTGGTTTTATTTATTCAGATTATGGTTGCAACTAGTTGGCATGGCATAATAATGCAGCCGTAATGAGATCATGCATCTGAATAAGTGCTATACTAAATCCTGATTCTATTTGATGAGTTTTCCGCATTTTGGTTGAGCTGAAGCTGGGCAAAAAAAATTGCTAAGCTAAAGCTAAAACAAGTTTACTTTTAACGAAATCGATGGAGCTATTTGAGAGAAAGGGGTTTTGAGAAGAGGGGCTTTCGATTTGGGATTGAGAAACGACAGAGTGAAGGGAGATGGGGTAAAGGGAAATCAAATTAAAATTACCAAATTACCCCCCCCCCCCCCGCTAACAACTGAGAAGAGGGGGATTCAATCACAGCCATCGATAGTGCTGTTTTGTGCGAAACTGAAAGCTGAAGCTGAAACAAGTTTACTTTTATGCGAAACTGAAACAAAATTTGGTTTAGCTGAAATATGAGTTGAAACTGAAACAAAATATGAGTTGAAACTGAAACTAAAATATGAGTTATTATTCTGATTGTGGTTGGAACTAGTTAGCATGGCATAATAATGCAGCCGTAGTGAGATCATGGTTATGAATAAGTGCCTGATTATGCTTGGGACAACATATGTGCTATACTCATGCTTGATTATATTTTACTTATTTCATAATTACTTATTATGTGCAAGGTTGTTCTGAGCCTATATGTACTTCAATTGTGTACAATTTATGGTGATAATAGTGCAGTCCGATATTGCTAAGATTTTTATGTTATTTTTTGTAGGGGGTGGAGCAGTTCCCTCCTTTTGCTACTTGATAGAGCTTCGAGCAGTTTCGTTTCAGCATCAGCAGCACCAGAAGTCTGACATTTTTTTTCATCTTTTAGTTTATACTATTAGGCCTCGATTTTGTATATTGATATTCCACTGTATAATGTAATATGAGGTTTGAGTTTGTATACTGTAAATTTTTGGTATAATGAAAACTGAAGCTGTAATATGAGTTGAAACTGAAACTGAAATATGAGTTGAAACTGAAGCTGAAATATGAGTTGAAACTCGAACTTAAATGAGCTGAAATATGAGTTGAAACTCGAACTTAAATGAGTTGAAGTTGAATTATGAGTGGAAAGTGAAACTGAAATATGAGTTGAAGCTGAAATATGAGTTGAAACTGAAACTGAAACAAGTGTTGTGTGAAACGGAAATATGAGTTGAAGCTGAAATAGGAGCTGAAACTGAGACTGAAACAAAATTTTGAAGCTGAAATATGAGTTGAAACTGAAACTGAAATATGAGTTGTAACTGAAACTGAAACAAGTTGAAACTGAAACTGAAATATGAGTTGAAACTGAAGTTGAAATATGAGTTGAAACTCGAACTTCAATGGGCTGAAATATGAGTTGAAACTCGAGCTTAAATGAGTTGAAGTTGAATTATGAGTTGAAAGTGAAACTGAAATGTGAGTTGAAGCTGAAATATGAGTTGAAACTGAAACTGAAACAAGTGTTGTGTGAAACAGAAAATATGAGTTGCAGCTGAAATAGGAGCTGAAACTGAGACTGAAACAAAATTTTGAAGCTGAAATATGAGTTGAAACTGAAACTGAAATATGATTTGTAACTGAAATTGAAACTGAAATATGAGTTGATGCTGAAAATATGATAGACAGGGGCGACAAAAAAAAGCTGAAGTTGAAACTCGCTATTGTGAGTTGAGCTGAACTGATAACAAGAATAAAATATTTCAGTTGCCTAGTTGAACAAAATATGAGCTGAGCTGAACTGAAATTTGTTTCTTCGAGCAGATATGGTGTTTCTTCGAGCAAATTTGTTTCGGTTGCCCAGACATAATTGCCTACTTGAATTGATAACAAGAACAAAATAAAATAAATGCAGATAAGGTGCTAATAAACCCCGATTTACAATAGATTGTAACAAAGTAAAATATTTAAATCGTGGACAAAATATACATTGGTTTCCTATTACAATGGCCACAACCACAAAAGCTAATTATTCCGTTAAAGTGGTACAAAAGTAGACTACGAAAAGAAAAAATAAGCATGACTATCATCCCATGGCAATAAAGAGCTCAATTTTCTGTAACGAATTTCCAGCATCACACATTCGATAACCTCCAGTAACCGTACAAACTGCAAACATTAAGAAAGAAAGGGTTTAGATAGATGATTCGTAATTATTTATCTGAGATATCAACACAACTAATTAACATATTTTAAGTAAATGTAGGCCAGAACACAACCTAGCATATGACAGGGATTTAGATTATTGTCAACTGAATCAAGCATGACTGAAACGCATCATAATTATGTTCACACTTGGGCTGCAATACTATGCGACGCCAACAAGTTGATCCATAATTTGATCAAAAATTTGAGCTGAGGCTTAAACTTTTTAACCTAAATCTGGAGTTGCAACTGAAACTAAATTTAGTTCAGCTGAAATATGGAGTTCCAACTGAAAGAAAACATGGGTTCAAACTGAAATTGAAACATGAGTTCAAACTGAAATTGAAATATGAGTTGAAGCTGAAATATGAGTTGAAACTCAAACTGAAACAAAAATTTTGTTTATCAAAAACAAAATAATGATTTCCAGATAAGTCCATTTCTTCAGCTTGTATAAAATATTTTTTGTCATCGTTGCCTACTTATAAACAAAATAAAACATAGCCGATAATAAACTTCAGAATTGAACACACTAAAAAAAGAAGAACTTCCCTCAAGCAAAGAAGGAGGAGTTCACACAGAAGATTTCACACACATTATTTAGGGTTTCGAGAAGAGAGAGAGAAGGGGATCGTTTTCGATCTGAGATTCAAGGAGAGCAGAGGAGTTCGCACGAAGAAATCGCACAGAGAAGATTAGGGTTTCGCTCGCTCTGAGAGAGAGAGAAGGGGGTATTTCGATTTGGGTTTGAGTTCACAAACAACAAGGGGATTAGGGTTTCGCTCGCTCTAATAGAGAGAAGGGGGTTTTCAATTTTGATTTGGGTTTGAGGTTGAGAAACGACGGAGTGAAGGGAGGTAAAAGGGATTAGGGTTTCGCCTCTGCTGATAGAGAGAAGGGGGTTTTGAGAAAAGGGGCTTTCAATTTGGGATTGAGAAATGATAGAGTGAAGGGAGATGGGGTGGAAATTGAATTAAAATTACCAAATTACCCCCGCTAACAACTGAGAAGAGGGGGATTCAATCACAGCAATCGATAGTGCTGTTTTGGATCCAACGGCAAAAAATCGAGTTCGCAAGCTGAGTTCGCACCCAGTAGTTCGCAACCGAAGGCTACCCTATATATATATATATATATATATATATATATATATATATATATATATAGAGAGAGAGAGAGAGAGAGAGAGAGAGAGGAGTGATCCAATGAGAAACATTTTAAAATAAGAAAATGAGAAACATTAATTCTAACAATTGGATTTGAGAGAATTGAGATGAATGGCTCTAATTCATTTGGATTAGTAATTAAAAAAACCGGTTTATTTTAACTAATCTATAAAAAAAACCACCAAACAAAAATCCAAACATCACTTCCCCACCTTACACAAAAAACAAACCAAACAAAAAAATAATAATAAACAACACGATTTATATATATAGTATGTGTCTTAATTCTTATAGGTACCTTTGCTCTGATAATTGTTCCGTCGTCTAGATGCAGATCGGTAACAGTCGACGAATCATTCAAGACAACACTCTTGATGGATGATAATTTCGAAGAAAAGTGAAAGGTATCAGGCTTCAGTTCTTCAGCCAGTGCTTCTAATAATGCCTCTTCGGAATCCCTTCCAACAACACCTCCAACTTCCCTTCCTCTTCCAACTTCAGCACCTCCTCAGCTCCCCCAATCAACCTCCCCTTCACAAACAACAAAGGAATCCTCAACTTCTCCATCAACTCCCTCAACTCCTCCCTAAATATTTTCGATCCCCCGCGATCTTTCTTTAACTTCTGACCCTTGACATCAAGTGGTGACTGTGACTGCCTATTGGCAGAAGAACTAAAGGGTCTCAAAACCCGGTTCTGGTTCAGGTTCGGGGTGCTGTCTGTAGGGGAGCAGTTCTCCTTACCAAGAAGCCTCCTCTTTGGGTTCCTCGGCGAGTTCGAGAAGTCTGAGGGTTTGATGGCAGGGGAACTCAGGTCCTTCATTAGTTCCCAAGTGTTGATGATCTCTGCAGGTGACTCTACCTTGAGCATGTGATTCTTCGATTGCGGAGTGAAGAAGGGAACGGGAGGGGGAATAATTTTTGGTGTTAATTATTTTTATTTTTTTTGTTTGGTTTGTTTTTTGTGTATAAGATGGGGAAGTGATGTTTGGATTTTTGTTTGGTGGTTTTTTTTATAGATTAGTTAAAATAAACCGGTTTTTTTAATTACTAATCCAAATGAATTAGAGCCATTCATGTCACCATTCATCTCAATTCTCTTAAATCCAATGGTTAGAATTAATGTTTCTTATTTTCTCATTTTAAGTTGTTTCTCATTGGATCACTCCTCTCTCTCTCTCTCTCTCTCTCTCTCTCTCTATATATATATATATATATATAAGCATATAACTACCATTCCCGCTATTTTCATTTTTCCCCTTTTTGTAATATTCTATTTGTAATTGAATAAAATATTCTATTTTTTGTTTCTTGATTATTTTTATTAAATCTTGTTCATGGGATTCTTCGTTTCGTGATTGAGCTATTTTTGTTGAGTCTATTTTCTTCTATTATTTGTGGGTATTTTTATTTGAACCGGATTGATTTGGATCCATCTCTTATTGAACCCTACAACCCAATTTCATTCATTCTTGACCCAAAACCGCTATTATTGGATCCTAAACCTCTAACCCAATACCCTAATTGTACCCTATAAATACAAATCTACTGTAAACCCTAAAAATTGCACACAATCAAAATTCTAGCCGCTTATTCTCTCTCTTCCCTCTCTCTTCGTTGTTTCCCTCTCCCCGTGAGTTTCCCGCCCAAAACAGCCAAACCCCATCTCCAGTCTTCTTCTCAGGCTAACTCTGGCTGCCCTCCTCGACGCCCTCCTCGTCGACGACCTCCGGTGCCCCCTCGTCGTCGACAACCTCCAGCAAACCCCCTGGCCCCTTCTCCTATGTCCTCGACATTAGCGTTACCCAAAAACCCCAAATCCCAATCACCCCTATCCTTCCCCTTCCGTCAACGATCAGGCCAAGCGGTGTCGCCTCCTGCAACGCTCTTACCCACCGCATCGACCCCATTGCCGCCTCAGCTAGTGCCGCCGCTGCCGTCCCCCTTGCCACTGTTGTTGGCGTCTCTTTTGATTGTAGTGGCTATTCCATTGTTTCTGTTGATTGCTTTGATATTGGAGTACGTATATTGCACATGTGATTGTGTATACGTGGATTCGTTGCTTCATGATCCTTATCTCATTATTCTTGATATTCGTTTTCACCACTTATAAGGCAAGTCACTGTCCTCTTGAATTGTTAATTGTATCAAATTCAAGTTTTGTTGAAATTCTTCCAAGTAGATCCCTTGTTTATCGTATTATACTTGTTCATCTCTTTGTTGGGTCTATTAAGGGTTTACACGAGCTAACTCCAATATTCTTGACATCGTGCCACTTTGACTCCAAAAAATATTGAATCTTGCATACATCATATAGTATTGATGATAGGAAATTTTCATGCATCTCATAACATGATTAATTATTGTAGAGACAATTGCTAGGTTATGTGTTGTTTGATTCGATTGATGGTTAATTGATGATAAATTAGTGTATGTATGTGTTCTCATTTTTATTTATCATGTTTTGACACCCATCATGATGATTGATGATTTTATCGACTAATCGGATTGATACCCATCATGTTAATTAAATTGTTTCATGAAAATACCCTAAAACATGTTTATTGCTTGCTGGCCTGTATGTTGACAGATATTTTTAAACTAGTAAACGATCTTAAAATGAATTACTTCCTGAATAAGAATTGTAGCCTTATCTTTCTAGTTTCCGAACATCTTGAATTTTTGAATTCCAAGTTGTGTAGCAAAAGTTATGCCCATTTTACTACAGGTGTGTTTTTACTTTCAGATTTTCAGATTCTCGTATCTTCCATGCTTAAACAGTAAAAAGGCTGATCAAATGATAAAATTTTACTCTAAAAATTTTTAGATTGTTGCTTAACATTTTTAGGAGTCTAGAAAATATTTTTAACGAATTTATTATAGAGTTTTTGCTGATTCTAAAAATAACATAACATAATGTTAAATTTCTGCCTGAACAAGAAATCTGTAAAGAACAATGTGATTGACCTAGCTACTTTTGTTGGATTTTGAACTCTAAATATGCGTTAGAATCATATGAAAGTCTAGTTTCTAGGACTTATAACGGATTCACTTTTTGATTTCTGAAACAGCAGAAAACTGCATTTTTTTACAGACTGCTCTTGCTGTCCAGAATTTCACTTTTCAGTTTTTAATAGAATAATTATTCCTATATCGTACTATTGCATGAATTAATGTATGTATATTGTATTGCATGATCCTAATGAGTTATTGTCACCATTCTAATTGTCCTACTTCATGTTACCATCCTATTGTTCCCTTATTGATACTATCGTTCATCAAAATGTCCATTAATTGCATATTGTATTGTTGCATTGATAAATAATTAATAAGCCGGGGTTTAAGGGATTGAATAGAGTAGTTGATGATATAGAGACTGTACTCGGATGATGGCCGGTGATTAATACCGTTATCGTCATCATGTAAGAAATTGCACCATGGTCCGTGTTATTACCATTATCGTCATCGTGTAAGAAATTTCATCATAGCTCGTGTTATTACCGTTATCGTCATCATACCCAATAGATGAACTATAAAATATACCATTATAGTCTAAACGAAATTGATTGTATGCATCGAACCTGTGGTATGGAACATATGGACACAGTAGTACATGCATTAGTTAGAATTTAAAATGATTAATAAACGTAAGGATCGACACATCACCGATATTATTGATATTGAATATTGGCTTAGTGTTACTGTTATTGATCATTGATTATTATTACCGAATATTGAAACATTGTTTATAGCCTTTGCATCGATTACCATGATATTGATTATTGATTATCGTGCCAAGTTATTGATTCCTATTGATCCATTGATTCATTGCTATACCATTATTCCATTGTCCTTTGCTTTCTCTACTTGATGTCCATAACTTGCTCTAAGGACAATTTTTTTTCTCTTTTTAGATGAAGTGTATACAGGTAATGAAGGGGAATTGCCTGCTAGGATTGGAGAATAGACATTCTAAAAACTTAATTCTTTCTAATTGCTTACCGCTTTAATGAACTATTGTATTGAGACTTATTGCTATTGTGTTTGAGACTTATTACTGTATTGAGATTTATTATTGTATTGGGCTTATGTCCCGGATTTTATTATTATTTCCAGATGTTGGATTATTATTGTATTTGGATATTTTTATTGTTTCATTCCAAGTATTATTGTTCATGAGATTATTATTATTGCATGCGCAATTGTTCTGTATTGATTATATTGTTGAGTTAATCGGATAAACAGCTTATGGGTGACGTTAGTCATTCGCTGAATCAATGTCATGTATACGAATTTCCTATTTTTGAGAAGCGGGGCGTGACAAGGTTTTTAGTTGTATCAGAGCCCTAGTTGGGATAATATATCAGTCAAACATGACTAACGAAAGGAAATTTGGCTTTGATTAATAAATTAATCAGATTTGGGTTTTATTTGTTTGACTCAACAGTATGCGCAATACAGTAATCGCATGAATAATCGATAACCAACTCATGATCTGGATGCTAACCAATTGATTTTTATTGCAGACCATGGTTAGAAAAGGTGCTTCTTCTTCCCGTGCTGGGGATGATCAGTCTGATGAGCCCACTGTTGCATAGCTAATGCAAATGCAGCGTGAGCACAACGAACTGATGATGCGGATGTAACGGGAACATAATGAACAATTGAGAATGGCTTCTGAAGCTGCTAACAGAGAACCTGTTGTGCTTGCCCCCGTTGTGCTACCACCAAGACCTGGAAATGTAGCAGATTTCATAAGGCTCCACCCAGACAAGTTCTCGGGCACTGAAGGTCCACTTGAAGTCGAGCAATGGCTTATCAGGACTGAACAGTTATTGACCGCAGCACGTATAGCAGATGTGGATCATGTGGATGTATTGAGCATTCAACTTGTTGACCTTGTGTAACACCCCGAATTCCAAAACAGACCGAACTCGAAGTTCCACAGGATCTTTACACTTCTCTTTGTACAATTTTACAAGGAAACAAAAACTTTAATTACATCAGAGTTACATTTACATTACATATTTACAGCGGAAGCAATTTACAAAAAATTACTTGAATAGAAATGTACAACTCTTGAATCATTCTTTAAGCAGCATGCAAACTTTAGTCTTGTTAATCACTTTATCCTGCATAGAAATTGTGGGCACGTCAGTTGCTTACAACCGAAGAAATATTATATATGGCTATCCTCTCTATGCCAAATAGTATAATGATTCTCAAATACTTAAACAAACCACAACTTGATCACAAACGAAACTACAAAGGGACTATCCTATTGATGTCGTGTTGTGCTGTGCAGTTAGTCTTTAATGCAGTTATTTATATTACATGACACTAATGCGCACTTGTTCGGATTCTATGCATCCTATACTACATAGGTCCGAGGGCAAGCCCTTAATCGTTCTTCATCTTGTAGGGTTCAATCCCTCACCATGACTTAAACTATTACGGTAACTACGATAAGTATCCTAGATGTTCTATGAGTTACGAGCTCATGTCCAGACAACCTGGAGGAGAATCCCACGTTATGACACGACGCATCATGTAGAACCTATGGACAATTAAGCCTCCGTCATGGGACATGACGCCACCCACAGTCACCAAACACCCCACAAGCGTCGCCTGCGATACAGACTCCTGGAGACGTATCCACGTCATGACACGATGCATCGTCTAGACAGCCTGTGAATACTCTCACACCGTAGCTCCGAGGCCCTCATACTCGTGTTTCTCTCTTACTTTCATCACATCTTCACTATGTATCTAATCCTTAGTTATTGAATCATGAATAAAATCGATACTCTAGAGTCAGCATTTCCTCTATACCGGTCTTAATCATCAATTCAACAATACGACCCAAACTTGATCTTTTCTTTTCAATATCTAATTCAATGCCGGTATAAGGCTTAGCTACCCTCTAGCTTTTAATTCCATTTCATGTTCATAGCATTTGAGTATTCATATTCATAAGATCTTTCATAATTCATCACGACATTTTATTCCACTTTCATGTACAATTTCATGCATAAGACAAATGAATTCATTTTCTAACTTGTCACATTCAAAATTATTTTATTCTCACTTTATCAATACTAAAACCCAAATTCACACTTTCAATTTTTTTCCATACCAAGTCTCATTATAAAAATTCTTTTAAGCAATGCATTTATTTTTTTATTTATCCAAAGACAATTTAAACTAACAACTTATAAAAAATTCTTTCTTGCAAAAATAGTCTCAAATTCTCATTTATACTAGGCCAAAGGTTATAGAAATTTATCTCATGAAATTTATTTGAACTTCAGGGAAGTCGACTGTTAAACATGGCCAGTCGGCTATTCGGCGAGGTTCTAATGCTCGAAAACACATAATCAGGGCAGTCGACTATTAAAATATAGTAGGTCGACGGTTCTGTGAAGATTTAATACTCAAAAACAAATAATCAGGGCAGTCGACTGTTAAAATATGGTCGGTCGACTGTTCTGTGAAGATTTAAACTCGAAAACAAATAATCAGGGCAGTCGACTGTAAAAATACAGTAGGTCGACTGTTCTGTAACTAAAATTCGAAATTTATTACCTGACATTCGACTGTCAACTCTAATTCGGTCGATTTTCAATTGCACCAGGTTGCTATTTAGAGTAAATCATGGATGTATTTTCGACATTGAAAACAAGAATCACAATTTTCACATTATTTATAATCAAGGTTTCCATAAATGATTATTTTTAGAATACAAGTTTTCATCTTTCTACATTGGTGTTGCTTAAAATTAGACAATCAAATTTTCATGGTGCATTTAATAAATTATTCGTTTCATAAGCCCAAATTTCTCAATAAAGCATATTTCAAAAACATGATAGATTCTAGCACATTAAATCACAATTTTAGCAACTAACAATCAATTGGTCAAGCATTCTCTTATCTACAATTTTTCATCTCTAAGTAGGCAAACATAAGGCTAAATTACTTAGTTTCTCTTTAGAAATTCTATCAATTCAAACCCTAGCATGATGTCTAAATTAGAAGCATGAGAATCACCCACCTCTAATGGAGAGAAAATCAAATAAAACTCCTAGGGATTTCCTAGAATGAACAAGTAAAGCCTTCTCCTCCTAGATCGAGCCGCCAAATGACTTCTCCTCCTTGCTTGCAATGCCACCTGAGCCTCCCCCTTGCTCCTTGAAAAATCCGGCCACTTCTAGGGTTTAAGAACACACGCTAGCACTCAATCTTTTAAACTCACAAACTACTCAATCTTTTGTCTTACTAAATTGTCTTTCTTTCTTTCTTCTATTCTTTTCTTTTCAAATTTTTCAAGTGTGAGAATGAAGAGTGTAGGGGGGTATTTATACAAATTTTGAGGGTGAATGGAGGGCTAGGATGAGTCCAAATGGTTAGGGATCAAGGGTCTAAATGAACTAGGGAGTTATAGAAACTACCCATGATGAAGCAACCAACTCTCCACCTCTCCCATCTCTCCCACTCCCATGCATTATCCGGCCTAGGTACAAAAGTGCACAATGCACACTCTAGTGCATGCACTGCCAACTAGTACCCCCTTTTTTTACAAGTTTATTCATGTCAATTAATTAATTGTTCACTAAACTTGTCTACACTACAATTTGGATTAATGAAAAGAGAAATTAAGTTAAATGGGCTCACTAATAGGCCAATTAATCATGAGTTCTACTAATTAAATTAATTAATTAATTAAGATGGGCTAAAAAGAGACAATTAGGCCTAGAATTCAATTAAGCTTTTAAAATAGTCTTTTTTTGGAAAATAAAGGGAACAGTTTCTTGTTCATGCTATAAAGAAATAATTTTATAAAAGAAAATATACATATGAAATTATACATGCAAAACACATAAAATCACAAACTCTTCATAAATAGAAATTTAGGGTGTTACAACACTCCCTCCTTAGAATAGTTCCGTCCCCGGAACTACACTTAAAGAGTGAGGATATAGGAATACAACAAAGAGATAAGAAAAGGAAAGAAAAGAATATACAAATCACACAAAGAGCTCAGGATGATCTTTCATCATCCACTCCTCAGATTCCCAAGTAGCCTCTTCAACCAACTGGTTTTTCCAGACTACTTTGACAATCGGTATTGTCTTGTTTCTCAAGACTTTCTCCCGACGATCGATAATCTCAACCGGAAGCTCAATGTAACACAGATCCAATTGCAAACCCTCCGGTACTTCGGGGAAATGGTGACTAGGATCTGGAATGTACCCTCCCAGCATAGACACATGGAAGACATTGTGCACCTAAGACAACTCTTCTGGCAACTCCAACCGGTAAGCAGTTTTCCCAATCCTCTTCAATATCTTGTACGGGCCTATGAACCTCGAGGCTAACTTCCCACCTCTGCCGAAGCGAATCACACCCTTGCTAGTGAAACCTTCAGAAAGACAAAGTCACCAACCTCAAACTCAAGGTTCCTCCTCCGGTTGTCTTCATAGCTCTTCAGCCTACTCTGAGCATCCACCAACCTCTTCCTGATCAAATCGATCTTTTCAGATGTCTGCTGCACAATCTCAGACCCAAACATCTGCCGAGCTCCATCTTCGAACCAACAAACAGGTGTTCTGCACTTCCTGCCATACAGAGCTTTGTATGGCGACATCCCAATACTAGTCTGAAAACTATTATTGTAGGCAAACTCCACAAGAGCTAGATGCCTTTCCCAACTACCTCCAAAGTCTAATACGCAACACCGACACATATCCTTAAGAATACGATTGACTCTCTTGGTCTGCCCATCGGTCTGCAGATGAAAAGCAGTGTTGAAATCTATCTTGGTACCCAGAGCTGTCTAAAGACTTCTCCAAAAATGCGAAGTAAACCACGCATCTCGATCAGAAACCATAGTTAACGGAACACCATGAAGCCTGATGATCTCTCCAACATACAACTCGGCCAACTTGTCCGTCGACGAAGTGAGTTTCATCGCTAAGAAGTGAGCAGACTTGGTTAGTCAATCGACTATGACCCAAATCACATCATTGCCCTTGGAACTCTTGGGCAAACCCGTGATGAAATCCATACTGATGTTATCCCACTTCTATTCTAGATAGGTAATGGTTGCAATAGACCTCCGGATTTCTGATTCTTGGCTTTGACCTGCTGACAGGTCTCACACCTCGCCACAAACTCGACCACATCCCCCTTCAAACCTGACCACCAGAAATACTACTTAATGTCCCTATACATCTTGGTACTCCCAGGATGTACAGACAAAAGAGTAGCATGTGCCTCCTGAAGAATGCTCTCCTGCAATTCTGCTTGATTCGGAACACACAGCCTCTCTTTAAACCACAACACTTCATTCCTGATCTGAAACTCGGACAAATTGCCAGCACCAACCTGCTCCTTCATTTTCTGAATCTTTGCATCTTCCTTCTGACTTGCAATACTCCTTTCAGCGTTGGTTGAAGCCTCAACTGAGCTAAAGATTATCCTAAGCCTTGCAAAACAACTTCAATACCAGCCCGATCCAACTCCTCTGCAAGCTGTCTCTGAGTTGTAATCAAACTAGCTAGACTGCTCTTACGACTAAGTGCATCAGCAACAACATTAGCCTTCCCAGGATGATACTTGATCTCAGGACGAATGTCCTCAAGTACTTCCAACCATCTCTATTGCCTCAGATTCATGTCCTTCTGCTGATAGATGTACTTCAAGCTTTTGTGATCTGTGTACTTGTTCAGCTTCTCACCATTCACGTAATGTCTCCATTGCTTTAAGGCGAAGATAATCACAGCCAACTCCAGATCATGAGTCGGATAATTCTTCTCATGCGGTCTTAGTTTCCTAGACCCATAAGCGATCACTTTCCCTTCTTGCATTAAGACACACCCAAGACCACTATGTGAAGCAGTGCTGTAGACATCATACTCAACACCTGCTCTTGGCAAAGCTAAAATGGGAGCAGTAGTTAGCAGTTGGAGGTTCCGCTCCTCAGGGGGCACTTGTTCGTGGTCAACGTGGACCACCACTTCCACCGCAGAGGCAGATCTTTGACCATAGGAGAGCAGCTCCTAGGGGTAATCTTCTGGCGGGTCGTGGTCAGGCCTACAACTTGACTATGCAGGATGCTGAGACTGCTTTGGACATTTTTGTAGGTATATCTTTAGTTGTTTTTTATTTTTGTATTCATTTTGTATTTCATTTTGACTTGCTTGCTATTTTATTCTCTTGTCCTGTTGGTTAGTCATGTTAGCCTCTCATTCATGTCTGTTTCTTGCATTTTGTTTCTGCCTTTTGTGTTCTCACTTTGACTTCTTGCTAGGCATTATCCTTGTCCATTTCTTTCCTGCTCATACTCTTTTTGACTCTAGTGCTACTCATTCATTTGTTTCTTCCCGCTTCGTTGATCTGCATCACTTGGCTAGCAGCGCTATGCCAACAGCTTGGAACATTACTATAGGTAGAGGTGTTATCGTGTGTTCTCAGATTTGTGAGCAGAGTTGGTTATTGGTGGTGTTGATGTAACCCCTATTTTCGCAAATACGTATTTTCAGATTTTTGATTTTTTGTAAATTATTTTTCCGCTCTTAAACTCTTTTTGTTAAAATTTGTTTTTTGGATCTTCTATTAATGTCTATTTATGATCAATAGTTTTAGTTGTAGCTATTTTTCCCATAATTTTTATATTGTAATACAAACCCTAATAAATCTACCCTATATATGTTCACACCTAAACCCTACCCCCCCTACTACAACCCTAGCTGCTATTACCCCTTTCCCCTACCTCCTATCCCTCCAGGCCGTTCTCCTATCTCCCGACCCCCTAACCCAACTGCCTCCCGATCCTCCAGCCTGACCCCGTCTCTCTTCTCCTCCTCTGGTCGCGCCACTCCTCGACAGCAACAGCATCACAATGCCGCAACCCCGACCTGCAGTGCCTCCCTGCATCGACCACAGCACAGCCCGACAGCGTGCCCTCCCTGTGCGCTGCTTGACCTTGACAGCCAGCGAAGCCCCTGCGCCAGTCCCCCTAGCCGCCGTCGTCTTCTTATCCAGTCCTCTCCCTCCGCTGCCCTATCTTGTGTGCGTGTGTTGGTTCTCGAGTTGTGCGTTCGTAGTTCGTTGCCCGTGTGCTCGTGTATTCGTTCGTTCGTTGTGTTTGTGCCCCAGCAATCCGTTCCCGTTATTCTCATTGCATCTTTATTTTTTTCGTTAACTATAAGGCAAGTAACTTGTATTTTTTTCTTTGTGTAACAGAAGTACTAAATACCGTATGTAGTGTAGTTGTGTTCTAGAGACAATTCTTGTACAAAATCCCTAGTATATCATGTCTCTATGTGTTGACCCGTTGTCTCATTGCACACACGACATGAAATAACTCAGAGCTATTCACTTCTTGATGTATACATGCATGTTGTTCGTATTATGTCATATGCTTGATTGTGTTAGTCATAGTATAACTTGTTCTAGACTTGTCAAATACCCTATACAATATTGCTTGGACATCTAGGATACCATATTTCACATTTGTTATGATTTGGATGAGTTTCATATTATCTATGTGGATTTTATGCATAAAGAAAATTTCAGTTTTTGTTGTATCCCATTTTTTATCAGTATTTTAGATCCTATTAAGGTCAGTATATGAAAATTATTTGTGAATATAAATTATAGAGAATTCTGTCTACTTTCTAGATTTTTTGACAGATCTTAGTTTCGATTTATGAGTTGCAAGTTATGACTATTTTACTATAGATGTGTTTAAAATTCCAGATTCTGTTTTATATGAATTCTGTATGGTTAATTATTTTTCTACTGATGTTAAAGATAATATTTTGATCCAATATTTGGCTGAGTATAACTAGAATTGATTGGGATTAACCCCTAATTTTTATGAATTTAATTGATGACTTTTATGAACTATTCTATACCTGCAAACAACTACTATACTTGCAGAATTTTCATGTTGTTCGGTAAAGAACCTAAATTTCGACCTGATTCTATTTGCTGTCTATAAAAACTTTATGAATATGAAATATAACCTACTGTATCTATTTTATCACCCTTTTGACGGATCTAGATTTCGATTTATATTTTGTATTCTATTGCTATTTTGGTACTGCTGTGTTTGTAATTTCAGATTTACAAACTTGTTGTATCCTGTTGTTTTCTGATTTTACTTGACTATTCTATCCATGTTGGAAAATTATGAAACTTTATTTTCTGTTACTAAACATACTAGGGAATACCCCAGATTTTTCTTGGATTTAAGCAGTAAGTTTTGATGCCATTTTCTTGTTCTTGAATACAAACTTCTGATTTCTGGCTAAACATGTTTTCTGGATACAAATCTGTTTTGAGTCATGTTTTTGTGAAATACCATATGACTTATATATTTTCTGGATTTGGTCGAGAGTCTATTTTCCAGATTTTTTGACGAATCCAGGTTTGCATGTTTGTGGCAACGAAAATCCCAGATTTGGTACAATACTGTCTTGCTGTTCTGAACTAGAATTTTCATTGTCCTAATCTTTTATGAGTTGTCTTTCACCTGTACATATTTATCTTTCAACCTGGACCTGATACTTATTTATACCATGTTGTTCTTGCTCTATTTTATGCACGTATGTGCCTGTTTAATAATAATAACAATAATCAAGCCGAGGTTAAGAGAGACCTTAGTAGTGGACAATATAGGTATGTGTACTCAGAAGGAGGTCCGTATTTTCCATTTTTTACATGAAACTGTTGCACTTTATGTTTGATTCGTGAATCTGTGGATTCGTGAACCTGTTGTACTTTATGCTTTGATGCATGAACCTGTTGGTTCGTGTACCTGATACTTGTTGATGCATGAACCTGTTGGTTCATGTGCCTGATACCTATTGATGCATGAACCGGTTGATTCATGTACCTATTTGATTCGTGTACCTATTCGTGAACCTGTTGATGCATGACTCAGTTGATTTGTGTACCTGTCTGATTCATGAACCTGTTCCTACTACCTGCTACCTGACACTTGAATACACGGCCCTATAGAAACCCACCACTAGACCTAAACGAAATTTGCATGTAAGTGTAACCATGTGGTAAAAACCGGGGACTCATAAAGTGTTACCTAGATAGTAATAAACATAAGACTTGACATGACATAATACATGTTACTTGCTTACCAGTTACATGATTACCTGTACATGCTACCTGATACCTGATACATGATCACCTGTACATGCTACTTGACACTTGTTACATATTTACTTGCTTGCATGATACCTGTTACCTGTCACATGTTACATACACCTATTATCTCACCACATTACTTGATTTTGTTCATGATTCATGCTATTTGTTCTATTTTGTTGCCATATCTATTCCATGCTATGTTTGTTTCTGTTGTTACTCTATACTTGTTTATCCTTTCCTGTACTTGTGCCTACACTACAAGCGGCCCGTAACTTGAATTGAAAGGGAGTTTTGTTTTCTTTTTCCCTTTTCCTGCAATTTATTAAACTGCTAATTATGGTGATCAGCTGCCCCTGCCCGATGGAGTAGGTGATCTGAGATTTTAGTTGCTGGAGTTCTTGCTATATTTACTTGCCTGCTATTCTTGAATAAATGTATTGCTACATGGATTTTGTATTGGGCAATGTGGCTCAGAATTATTGACTTGTTCAGATCTGGTTTATTTGATATTATTAAATTTTGTTTCAAGTAAATTCCTATTGGTATATTGATTCAGTTATGCATGCGTGGTTGACTTCTCTTGCTTCCTACTCTGATTATTCCTGGGAAATGTTGTAAAGATCCTGAAAGCTTATGGATGATGAAAATAATTTGCTGGACTTAGTCACGTATCTGTATTTCGTATTCCTTTTTGCGAAGCGGGACATAACAGTTGATTTTGTTGCCGATCTGATTGTCATCAGCAATTCTGGATTTGATGTTATCTTGGAGATGGATTGGCTTAGTGCCACTCATGTTATGATTGACTGCCACAAGAAGAAGGTGGTGTTTCGAATGCCAGAACGTTAGGAATTTGAATTCTGTGCCGGTGAAATGCCGCTTGCTTGTGTGGAGAAGTTGGCTAGTTAGGAAGTTGGAGTTATGGAGGAAGTGTGTACTGATGAAGTTGTCGCACCGTTGGGTGTGCGAGATTTTTTTCTGGATGTTTTTCCTGAGGAATTACCGGGATTACTGCCAGATTGTGAAGTGGCGTTCAGTATTAATGTTCAGCCAGGAACAGCTCCAATCTCTAAGAGTCCGTATAGAATGGCTCCTGTTGAGTTAGCTGAGTTGAAGGAGCAAATTTAGGAGTTGTTGGATAGAGGTTTTATCAGGCCAAGTGTTTCGCCTTGGAGAGCTCCAGTTCTATTCGTCAATAAGAAGGATGGTAGTGTGTAACACCCCGTAATTTCTAAACATATAAAAGTATTTTATATATATATATATATATATATATATATACACACACACACACACACACACACACACACACACACACACACACATATTAAGATGGTGGCAGAAGTGTAATTAAGTGTTGAAGAAGGGGGGCACAATGAGAAAACAGCAACAACGCTGCCTGTGTTGCGGCTGACGTCACAGGGGGTGACGTGGCATGTAGGCGGGGCCCAGGCACAGGAGAGGGGTTGTGGGATTCCGCTGTGCTGTGTCTGTTTGTGTGCTAACATGGTGCCCAGGCTGGGGCCCACGTGATAATGCAGTTTGTTGGTTTCGGAGAGAGAGAACGGAGGGATTGATTGAGAATTGTCCCACATCGGGAGTTGCAAAAAAATTAATTCACTATAAATATAATTGCCTATGATCAAGAGTCACCCAATTCGGTTAACCACCTTTTGAGAGGCATCCTGTGGTCGACAGTTGTACTATACTATAAATAATTTGTCTTATAAATTATATAAATTGTCCGAGCTCGGGGCAGGGGTGTTACATAGTCGGAGGTTGTGTATTGACTATCGTGAGCTCAATAATGTCACAGTGAAGAACAGGTATCCGTTGCCAAAGATTGATGACCTATTTGATCAATTGGGAAGCACTTCTGTATTTTCAAAGCTGGATCTTCGTTCTGGTTATCATCAGGTTAAGGTGAAAGCCGAGGATGTACAGAAGACTGCTTTTCATACGAGATATGGGAACTATAAATTCTTGGTGATGCCTTTTGGAGTTACTAATGCTCCAGCTGTGTTTATGAGCTTGATGAATCGGGTTTTCTCTCCTTTTTTGGACAAGTTCGTGGTGGTGTTCATTGATGATATTCTTGTCTATTCTCGAAATCAGGATGAGCATGCTGAGCACTTGAAGGTTGTTTTGCAAACTTTGAGGGATCATCAGTTGTATGGGAAGCTTAGCTAGTGTGAGTTTTGGTTGGACCGTGTGGCTTTCTTGGGTCATATTATTTCTGGTGATGATGTTTCTGTCGATCCGTCCAAGATCTCTGCTGTTAAGGATTGGCCGATGCCAAAGTCTGTATCGGAAGTTCGAAGTTTTCTTGGTCTAGTGGGTTACTACAGGAAGTTTGTTCAGGATTTCTCGAAGATTGCAGGGCCGTTGACCAAGTTGAATGGGAAGGATCAGAAGTTTGTGTGGGATGAGTCCTGTGAAGAAGGCTTCGTTGAACTATAGAATCGGTTGATATCAGCACCTGTGTTGACTATACCGGATGGATTTGGAGGTTTCATAATTCACTGTGATGCTTCAGGTAGAGGTTTGGGTGTTGTTCTGATGCAACGAGGCAAGTTTTTTGCATATGCATCTAGACAATTGAGGCTGCATGAGAAGAATTATCCTACACATGATTTGGAGCTTGCTACTGTGATTTTTGCGTTGAAGCTTTGGAGGCATTATTTACTTGGAGACCACGTGAAGATCTTTACTGACCACAAAAGTCTCAAGTATGTGTTCACTCATAAAGAACTGGATATGAGGCAAAGGCGATGGTTGAAATTGATGGCAGATTATGATATCAGTTTGCAGTATCACCCTGGCAAAATTAATTCAGTGCCTGATGCTTTGAGCAGAAGACCTGTTGCTATGGTTCTTACTGAGCAGGAGTAACTAGTAGAAGCTATGAGGAGATTAGAATTGGATGTGGTATTGCCTAGTTCTGAGCAGAGTTGTATGGTACTTCAGTTGCAGTTGTCTTTGGTAGATCAGATTAAGGAGGCATAGTCTGGTGATGTGCAATTGCAGCAATTTCGAGCTGAGGTTGAAGCTAGTTCTAGAAATGATATGGTGATTCATGGGGATGGATATCTCCGCTTTGGGACCCGTCTATGTGTTCCGAAGGGAGATGTCAGGCAGAAGTTACTTGAAGAAGCTCATTGCTTGTCATACTCTATTCAACCCGGTGGTATGAAGATGTATCAGGATTTGAAGTTGCATTTCGAGTGGCATGGTATGAAGAGGGCTGTTGCAAGATTTGTTTCTTGGTGTCTGATCTGTCAGCAAGTGAAAGCAGAACATCAGAGGACTGCTGGACTTCTTCAACCGCTTCCTATTCCGGAGTGGAAGTGGAAGAATATCACCATGGATTTTGTGACTGCTTTGCCTAGAAATCCCAAGGGTCATAATGCCATCTGGGTAATTATGGATCGCTTGACGAAGAGTGCTCATTTCATTCCTTTCAGAGTTGGTCAGTCTACAGAGATCCTTGTAGAAAGATATATGCAGGAGATTGTGAGGTTGCATGCTGTTCCTGTCAGTATCATATCAGACAGAGATACTAGATTCAGATCTCAATTTTGGGAGAGTCTTCAGACCAGCCTTGGGAGTAAGCTAAAGTACAGTACTGCATTTCATTCGCAGAAGATGGTCAATCAGAGAGAATTATTCAGACCTTGGAGAAAATGTTGAGGTCTTGTGTGCTTCAGTTTGGAGGATCTTGGGAAGATAATCTACATTTGGTGGAGTTTTCATACAATAATAACTACCAAGCTAGTTTTTAGGTAGCTCCGTATGAAGTCTTGTATGGTCGGAAATGTAGATCACCAGTGTGTTGGGATGACATTGGTGAGAGGAAGCTTTTGGGGTCAGAATTGATCATGAAGACTGTTGATGTAGTGGCCCAGATCATGAAGCATTTGCAAGCCGCACAGGACAGACAGAGAAAATAGGCAGACATGCATAGGAGACCATTAGAGTTCGAAGTGGGTGATCAGGTGTTCCTCAATGTGTCTCCATGGAAAGGTGTGATTCATTTTGGTGGTGGGGGCAAGTTAAGCCCTAGATTTATTATTCCGTTCGATGTGGCGGAGCGAGTAGGCAAGGTGGCCTATAAACTAGCGTTGCTGCCAGTTCTTTCTGGAGTGCATGACGTCTTCTATGTTTTGCAGCTCAGAAAGTATGTTCGGGATGATAGTCATGTTATTAACTATTCGGAGTTGTCGGATCGACCAGATTTGTCGTGTGAGATTCATCCATTTCGATTGTGGACCGGCGGGAGAAGATTTTGAAGAATAAGGTTATCAAGTTGGTTCGTGTTGCTTGGAATCCTCACTCGCCTGGTGAGTCGACTTGGGAGCTTGAAAGTGTGAAAGTGTGATTCGAAAGAGATTTCCCATCTTTTTTAGAAGTTCTTATTCTTTTCTTTCTTCGGGGTTGCCTTACTACCACTTGCTTAAATTTCGAGAACGAAATTTTATTGTAAGGTGGGTAGGATTGCAACTACCATTCCCGCTATTTTCATTTTTTTTCCTTTTTGTAATATTCTATTTGTAATTGAATAAAATACTCTATTTCTTGTTTCTTGATTATTTTATTAAATCTTGTTCATGGATTCTTCGTTCTTCGTGATTGAGCTATTTTTGTTGAGTCTATTTTCTTCTATTATTTGTGGGTATTTTTATTTGAACCCTATTGATTTGAATTCATCTCTTATTGAACCCTACAACCCAATTTTATTCGTTCTTGACCCAAAACCACTATTATTGGATCCTAAACCCCTAACCCAATACACTAATTGTACCCTATAAATACAACTCTACTGCAAACCCTAAAAATTGCACACAATAGAAACCCTAGCCGCTTATTCTCTCTCTTCCCTCTCTCTCTCCTTGCCGTTTCTCTCTCCCTATGAGTTTCCCGCCCAAAACAGCCAAACCCCATCTCTGGTCTTCTTCTCAGGCCAACTCTGGCCGCCCTCCTCGTCAACGACCTCCAGTGCCCCCCCTTATCGTCGACAACCTCCACCAAACCCCCCCCCCCCTGCCCCTTCTCCTCTGTCCTCGACATTAGAGGCACCCAAAAACCCTAAATCCCGATCACCCCTGTCCTTCTCCTTCCGTCGTCGATTAGGCCAAGCGGCGCCGCCTCCTGCGATGCCCTCACCAGCCGTGTCGACCCCGTCGCCGCCTCAGCCAGCGTCGCCGCCGCCGCCGCCGCCCCCCTTACCACTGTTGTTGCCATCTCTTTTGATTGCAGTGGCTGTTCCATTATTGCTGTTGATTGCTTTGATATTGGAGCACGTATATTGCACATGTGATTGTATATTCGTGGGTTCGTTGCTTCAGGATCCTTATCCCATTATTCTTGGTATTCGTTTTCACCATTTATAAGGCAAGTCACTGTCCTCTTGAATTGTTAATTGTATCAAATTCAGGTTTTGTTGAAATTCTTGCAAGTAAATCCCTTGTTTATCGTATTATACTTGTTCATCTCTTCGTTGGGTTTATTGAGGGTTTACACGAGCTAACCTCAATATTCTTGACATCGTGCCACTTTGACTCTAAAAAATATTGAATCTTGCATACATCATATAGTATTGATTATAGAAAATTTTCATGCATCTCATAACACGATTAATTATTGTAGAGACAATTTCTAGGTTGTGTATTGTTTGATCGATTGATGGTTGATTGATGATGAATTAGTGTATGTGTGTTCTTATTTTTATTTATCATGTTTTGACACCCATCATGCTGATTGAGGAGTTTATCGACTAATAGGATTGATACCCATCATGTTAATTAAATTGTTTCACGAAAATACCCTAAAACTTGTTTATTACTTGCTGACCTGTATGTTGAATGATATGTTTAAACTAGTAAACGATCTTAAAATGAATTACTTCCTGAATAAGAATTGTAGCCTTATCGTTCTAGTTTCCAGAACATCTTGGATTTTTGAATTCCAAGTTGTGTAGCAAAAGTTATGACCATTTTACTACAGCTATGTTTTTACTTTCAGATTTTCAGATTCTCGTATCTTTCATGCTTAAACAGTAAAAAGGCTGATCGAATGATAAAATTTTGATCTGAAAATTTCCAGATTGTTGTTTAATATTTTTAGGAGTCTAGAAAATATTTTTAATGAATTTATTATTGAGTTTTTGCTTGTTCTAAAAATAAAGTAACATAATGTCGAATTTCTGCCTGAACATGAAATCTGTAAAGAACAATGTGATCGACCTAGCTACTTTTGTCGGATTTTGAACTCTAAATATGCGTTGGAACTGTGTGAAAGCCTAGTTTCTAGGACTTCTGACGGATTCACTTTTTGATTTCTGAAACAGCAGAAAACTGTATTTTTGTACAGACTGTTTTTGCTGTCCAGAATTTCACTTTTCAATTTTTATTAGAATTATTATTCCTATACCATAGTGTTGCATGAATTAATATATGTATGCTGTATTGCATGATCCTAATGAGTTATTGTCACCATTCTAATTGTCCTACTTCATGTTACCATCCTATTGTTTTCCTATTGATACTATCGTTCACCGAAATATCCATTAATTGTATATTGTATTGTTGCATTAATAAATAATTAATAAGCCGGGGTTTAAAGGATTGACTAGGGTAGTTGATGATATAGAGACTGTACTCGGATGATGGCCTGTGATTATTACCGTTATCGTCATCGTGTAAGAAATTGCACCATGGCCCATGTTATTACCGTTATCATCTTCGTGTAAGAAATTTCACCATGGCCCGTGTTATTACCGTTATCGTCATCATACCCAGTACATAAACTATAAAATCTACCACTATAGTCTAAACAAAATTGATTGTATGCATCGAACCTGTGGTATGGAACATATGGGACACAGTAGTGCATGCATTAGTTAGAATTTAAAATGATTAATAGACGTAAGGAACGACACGTCACTGACATTGCATATTGTTCATCATTGTTTCTATTGATATCGAATATTGGCTAAGTGTGACCGTTATTGATCATTGATTATTGTTACCGAATATTGAAACATTGTTTATAGCCATTGCATTGATTACCGTGATATTGACTATTGATTATTGTGCTATGTTATTGATTCCTATTGATCTATTGATTCATTGTTATCCCGTTATTCCATTGTTCCTTACTTTCTCTACTTGTTGTCCATGACTTGCTCTAAGGATAATTTTTCTTCTCTTCTTAGATGAAGTGTATACAGGTAATAAAGGAGAATTGCCTGCTGGGATTGGAGAACAGACATTCTAAAAACTTAATGCTTTCTAATCCGCTTTAATGAACTATTGTATTCGGACTTACTGTTATTGTGTTTGACACTTATTATTGTATTGGGATTTATTATTGTATTGAGCTTATGTTCCAGATTTTATTATTGTTTCTAGATGTTGGATTATTATTGTATTTGGATATTTTTATTGTTTCATTTCAAGTATTATTGTTCATGAGATTATTATTATTGCATGTTGTTCTGAATTAATTATATTGTTGCGTTAATCAAATAAACAGCTTATGGGTGACGTTAGTCATTCACTGGGCCAATGTCATGTATTCGTATTCTGTATTTTTGGAAAGCGGGGCGTGACAAAGCATTTGAAAGTGACAAGGTGGTGGCAATAAATAATCTCAAATCGGATGGAATGTGAGTGAATAATGGTTTATATTAGGTTTCGTATACTCCAAGAGTACTTATTGTACTAGCTCTTTTTTTGTGAGGCTATTCCCCGTAGTAGGACCGTGGTTAGATTCTTAGGCACGTAAGCGCATAGACACGTAGGATTGTAAGCAGCTGAGCAGGCCCGAGGTGTTACATCGGGAGGGGGAGATGGGGACAAGTGAACCCCCATGTTACGTTTAAAGAGGTGCTCCTTACCCTTAAGGCTATTTTTTTATGTGTGTGTAATATTTATAATTTTTGTTGAACTGGTGGACTGACCACAGTTATATAAATTTCTTTTTTTTTTATTAATTTACCGAATCATTTTGTGCTCATGTAAATTCTTGATTTGTCTTGTTAGATCTTTGAAATTTTGAAGTTCAGGATTAGTGTATTTATGTTTTTAGTGACTTCTTTGTTTATATTGTAGATCGTCGTACTAGGGAGGTCCCTCAGGGTGCCGAGGTAGCTCACCTTCGAAAATAGTTACGAGGGACGGAGTTAAGGCTCACTATAACCCCTGTTTTTCGTTATATGTATTTTTTAGGGTATTTTTCGTTTTGGTGTAGTTTCTCTCTTTGTATTTCTCTTGGACTGTATATTGGACTTTTTGTTTCAATATATTTATTTTTATTGTTTATCATCTTTTTATTTGAATTTTGATCCTGTTGTCCCTCTTGTTCGTCTCCATTTGATCGAGCCATTATTTGTGATCCTCTTTATTTTATTTATTCGTGCCCTATTTTATTTCTCTATTTTTGTGCCCGTCTCATTTTTTTTATCACCATATTTCTTTTAATTATTCAACCCTATTTTATTTCTATGTGGATCCTATTTTGAACCCTAAACCCATTATATTCAATATCCTACTAAGAACCTATTAGTGGACCAATACCTATTATATTAAATCCTATACCTAACTCAGTTACCCAATTAAATAAATTTCCCCAAACCCCTAATCCCTACTCTGTTCTAATTGCACCCAAACCCACTAAGAGATCCTAGCTACCCGTTGCACCCAAAAGCCCAAACCCGGTCCTTATTTCCCTACCCGCAACTCAGGACAACCTAACCTTAACTCCCCTACCTTATTTAAACCCGTGCATACCCCTGTTCTTCCCCCTCCTTCAGCCGCTCTCTCCCTGAACCCAATTCCCGACCTTATTCCCTGTGCCCTCACCCTGTGCTCTCTCTCTCTCGCCCCTACCGCCTACATCCCCACTTGATCCCCTGTTTCTCCCCATCCCATTCCCCTCTCTCTGTTCCTGCTCTGTTCGGCCATTAGCAGCAGCAGCAGCCAGCGTGACAGCGAGTCGACGCCAGCCGCCAGCCGTCAGTGTCCGTGTGCTCACCGTGTGCATTTGTGTGTTCGTCGTGGTGGTGAGTGCTCGCTTTGTGTTTTGGGTTCGTGCTCTCTCCGTGATCACTCACGGTATTGTTCTTGATCATTGGGTTTCTTGTTCGTTGGTTCTTGGTGCACGTGTGTTTTTGTGCACTTGGATCTTGGTTGATCGTCGTTGAGTTCACGGGTTTCGTTCGTGATTCGTTGGGTTCGTTGGCCGGGAATCCGTTCCCGTTATTCTTACTTTTCATCGGTTTCGTCATCGGTTAATGCAAGTAACTCGTATTAAATTCTTTTGCATATACAAGTACTAAATACCGCTTGTAGTGTAGTTGGGTTCTAGAGACAACTCATGTGTGATGTATGATTGATAAGTATTATCTCTATATTGCTATTGACCATAGTTGCCTCACGACACATATGACATGAATTAACTTAGGTTTTGACCGTTTCTTGATGTGATGTATATGTTAAACAATTATGAGAACTCGTGTGCTTGTGAGATCCATGTGATATACTTGTTGTGGACATGTCGTATACCCTATTTCATGTTGTTTGGACACTTAGTATACTCTAATTCATGTTTAGTAATGTTTCGACCAAGTTTCGTGTGATTCATGTTGGTTTGGTTCCTAAAGTAAATTCTGTATTTTGTCGATAATCTGTCTTGATCAGTAATTTAGACCATATTAGGGTCAGAATCTTAATTTCAGTATAAAACATGATATTTAGAAAAAACCATCTTCTTTCCAACCCCTCTAACCTTGATCGATTTCGTTTTCGTATGCATGAGATATGGTTGTTTTACTACAGAGGTGTATTTCATTTCCAGATTTCGTTTCTTGATAATTTTGATGACTAAATTATTTTGATACTAGTGCTAAGCATAATATTTTGATCTGAAAGTTTGGTCAGTGTTTCTATATCTATTTAAGGATTACCCAAAATTTTGTTGGATTTTATTGATGAGTTTTATATGCCGTTTCATGCTTGTTTATAAAGACTATACTTGCTGAATTTTGCTCGCTGTTCTGTAGAGATTTGTATTTTCACCCTAATTCTTTTTTCCTGTATGAAAAATATTTATGAAATATGAAAGTTAGCTTACTATTTCTATTTTCATCTCCTTTTGGCGGATTTGGATTTCGTTTCACGGTTTGCGAGATATTAGAGTTTTCGTACAGCAGTGTTGGGAATTCCAGATTTGCCAAACTACCTTTTCTTGATGTTTTCTGATTTTTGTTGACTAAACTAATCTTGCTGGAAAAATATGAAACTTTATATTTTGATGCTAGAAATATAGGGGAATATCCCATATTTTTCCTGGAATTTATTATGATGATTTCTTGCTGTTTTTCTGTACTTGAATATAATTTTCTGATTTCTGGCTGAACGCATTTCCTGGTTTAGATTCAGATTTGAGTTATGATTTTGTGAAACACTATACGACTTATATATACTTACTGGATTCAGCTAGAAGTCTACTTTTCAGATTTTCTGACGGATCTAGATTTGCATGTTTGAAGTAGCGGGAATCGCTGTTTTAGGACAACACTATCTTGCTGTCCTGAATTAGAAAGCTAGTCGTTTTACTCTATTATGTGTTATCTTGTACCTGTACTTGTTTATCTTGCAATCTGAACCTAATATATGTGTATACCATGTTATCCTCACTTTGTTTTGCGACACATACATGCATGCCTGATAATAATAATAAATAACCAAGCCGGGATTAAGGGAAAGATCTAGTAGTGGAAAATATAGAAATGTGTACTGAGACGGGGACCTGTGTCCTGCCTGTTATGTGTTCATGACTACATGATTCACGATCCTATTTACCTGTACCTGACTGCATGCTTCCCTATAGGAAGGTGTATTCGGAAGAGAACCACTAGGTTCTACCTGTTTTTCCTGTTTTCCTGATCCCTGAGTACACTACCCTATGGACTCCACTACGAAATCTAAAGCGAAACTATTTGAATGTAGCAACCATGTAAGGTAGGCTGCATGAAGTGCTGCCTATATAGTAATAATATAAGACTTGATATAACCTGATACCTGATTACCTGATTACCTGTATACCTGATTACATGATTACCTATTTACCTGTATACCTGATTACATGTTTACCTGTATACTTGTTACATGTTTACCTGTTTATCAGTTAGCTTGACACTTGATACATGTTACCTGTACCTGTTAGTATACATGCTAATTGTTTCTATTCTATTTTTTTGATTCCTGTTAGACATTTTATTCTGTTGACACACTTATACCATGCTTGTTTATTCCTGCTGTTGTTTTGTATTTGTTAGTTTTTCCTCATGTACTTATATCCTGCATTACAAGCGGCCCGTTACTTGTAATTGACTGGTACTTGTTTTCTCTTTTTCTCTTTCCTGTAATTGTTAAATTGTAAATTTTGGAGAGCAGGTGCCAGAAGGCGTTGGTGATATGAGTTACTAGTGCTGGAGTTGTTTGCATTTATTATTATTATTTCATGTTATTTGCTTGAACAATTGTATTTGATACTTGGATTTATTCTTGTATTTGGGCAATGTGACCCACGATATTATTAACTGTCCAGACTTTATTTATTTGGGATTATATTACATTTTGGATTTCAAGTAAATTTCTGTTGGTCTATTTGATTCAATTATGCATATTTGGTTGATTCTATTGCTTCCGACTCTGATTATTTTGTGAAATATTGTAAAGATTCCTGAACAGCTTATGGATGATGAAAATTATTTGCTGGGCCAATATTACGTACTCATATTCCGTATTTTTGGGAAGCGGGGCATGACACTCACTCGCTTGCGCAAAGCATCGGGTGAGACGAAGTTGGAGCTCACTTGCTTGAAGGTTTTATTAGCGGAGAGAGACGCTAAACTCGTTCATCTTCGTGATTGGTTGAATGAGGCCTTGCTCGAGAATGAAAATTTGAAGGCGCCTTGTAGGTTTGTCGTTGCCTTCTTCGATGAAGAGAGGTAGCTACAGTGAGGAAGTTCTTCTAAGGGAGTTGCTCATTGAGAGAAATTTGGTGATTTATCGTTTAAAGGCGAAGCTAAGGGGATTGAAATGCAGAGCACTTCTAGTCATAGTGGTTGGGAGACCCGCAAGAGTTATCCATGGGTGCTCAAGCGGCGCTGAGAAACCTGGAGGACGCTCAGAGCGGAGTGGCTGGCTTATCGAACATGGCATCTACCAAGGGTGGGCTGCGTCCTGGCCACTATGATGTCAAAAATCGATCGGTCGGACTGGTTTGTCCTTTCGACTGTTTGGATGGTCCAGGTGAATCCTCTTGGATGAGAAAATCTTTTAATAGAACCACATCTCTCTTAACTGAAGTATTCATCGCTCAAGTGGCCACAAGTAATTGGAGCGGGGAGAAAAAGTAGGTTGATCCAAAGTGTTTTTGGTTGTTAGAGTCTTGTGTAAAAGTGAACAAGATATTTCAAATGTATCATCGAGCTTGTAGCAGGTGATCGGCTTCTGAGGTGCGAGGTATAGCTACCTCCTGAAAGAGGGGGAGGAGCCCAAGTAGAGTTGGGACGACTCGGAGGGAACACCTAAGGTCGGCGGAAAGGAGGATACCTCGGCTCCTTTAGCGTAGTACCCCTAGATTAATGGGCTTAGCGTTATTAGTAATGGGCTTAATGAGCTATGGACTGACCACAGCTATATAGGTGTAAATATGTGCCTCCCCCCCCCTTTATGTTGCATGTAAAGATGTGTAAAGATGTGCTCCTTACCCCTTTAGGCTTGAAGAGAGAGAGAGAGAGTGTGTGTGTGTGTGTGATATTTATATTTTTTGCCGAACTATGGACTACCCTCAGCTATATTACTTTATTTTTTTATTAATGAAACTCTTTTTACCGAATAGTTTTGTGCTCATGTAAATTATTGATTTTTCATGTTAGATCTTCAAAGTTTTCAAGTTCAGGCTAAGTGTCTTTATGCTTGTCGTGACTCCTTTGTTTACATTGTAGATTCTCGTGTACACGTGGGGGGGGTGCTAGCCTTCGAAACAAATTATGAGTGACAGAGTTGGGGCTCAACCACTTGCGCAAAAGCATCAGATGAGGCGGTGTTGGAGCTCACATGCTTAAAGGTTGTATTAGTCAAGAGGGACGCTGAACTCGTTCGTCTTCGCAACAGGTTGAACGAGGCCACACTCGATAATGATGATTTGAAAGCGATGTTACTCGAGAGGGACCAAGATCTCACTCTCCTGCATGGGGACCGCCCCACAGGTTTTTTGTTGCCTCCCTCGGCAGAGAGAGATAGCTATGGGAGGAAGTTCTCTTGAGGTAGTTTCTCGTCGAGAGAAATTTGGCGATTTATCATCTGAAGGCAAAGCTGGGGGGTTGAAACCTGAGGTACTCCTTGTCCTAGTGGTTGGGTGACACTGTAAGAGTTATCCACGAGTGCTTAAGCTATGTCGAGAAACCCAAGGGATGCCCAGTGGAGTGGCTGGGTCATCAAGCATGGCATCCACCAAGGGTGGGCTGGGTCATCAAGCATGGCATTCCAAAATCAATCGGTCGGACTGGTCCCTCCTACTGACTGTTTGGGTGGTCCGGGTAATTCCTGTTGGATGAGGAAACTTTTTAAACGAATCGCAACTCTTAACTGAAGTATACCTCGCCCGACCGGCCATAAGTGATTGGAGCGAGGAGGGAAAGTAAGTTGATTATACATGTTTTTGGTTGTTAGAGCCTTGTGTAAAAGTGAACAAGATATTTCAAATGTATCCTCGAGCTTGTAATGATATTTGATATGAAATGAAGATCTTTTTACTGTTGAATAATTGTCTCTTGTTTTCTTTGTGTTGTGATTTGATGTCTAATGTTGAGGAGTCACGGGAGTAGCTACAGAGGAAAACTGCACTCCAGACTCGATATTTTTAAGTTAGAAGTTTGTGGGAGCATCTCTTTGGGAAGAAATGGACTCGAACTTGCTTGTTGAAGAGTTAACGAGTTGCAGGAATTATTTCGAGTGGTGAGTCGAGCACCGAACTCGTTCCTTTGTGAGTTGTAGGAATGACTTCGAGCCATGAGTTTGAGCTACAAACTTGTCGTTCATGGAGATAACGAGTTGTGGGAGCAATTTCGAATATTGAGCCTAGCTCCAAACTTGCTTATTAGCGAGTTACGAGAGTAGCTTCGAGCCATGAGCCTGGACTCCGAACTTGTTGATTGAAGGGTTAACATGTTGTGGGAGCAGTTTCGAATGAAGAACCGATCTGTGAACTTACTTATTAGTGAGTTGCGAAAGCGGCTTTGAGCCAAGAGTTTGGACTTCGAACTTATTATTCGAGGGGTTAATGAGTTGTGGGAGCTACTCTAGGGAAGATTTGGACTTCCAAACTTACTATTCGAGGGTTTAACGAGTTGTGGGTATAGCTTGGGAAAGGAGCTGAACACCTACCTTGTTGTCATCATACAGAGAGTATTACAGGAATTTTTTGAAGAAAATGCTAAGTAGTTTTTGAAAAACAAATCTAAGTGGCTGCCTTGAAGGCTAGCCTTTAGTACTTGCTCTGACCGTTATGAAGATCGGTCTTATTACAAATCTTTAAAATATAGTTGAGTACATTAACCACCCTCATTGAATTTCATCAAATGCTCGGTGTTCTAAGTCATGGGTATCTCCTTGCCCCCCAGATCTTTGAGTTGGTACGCACCTGGATGGACGACTTCGGAGACCTTGTATGGTCCTTCCCAGTTTGGTGTGAGCTTTCCCTTGTAGAGTGGGTCAGAGATCTTAAGCTTTCGTAGGACAAGGTCCCCTTCTTTGAAATTTGCAGGGCGGACCTTCTTGTTGTAGTATTTCTCCACCACTTGCTGATAGGTATGTCTTCATAGGGTAAACTTCTCACGGACTTCTTCAATGAGGTCAAGGTTTCCCCGGAGGTCATTTGAGTTTTGTTCTTATTTGAAGGAGAGGAGGCGATGAGAAGGTACTTCGACTTCTAGGAGAATCAATGCTTCATAATCGATAGTGAGGTTGAAGGGGGAATATCATGTTGGTGCTCTCTTCATAGTCCTGTAGGACCAGAGTACACTTAGGAGCTCTTCAACCCATAACCCCTTGGAGCTTTATCGAGTCTCTTCTTGAGGTTTTCATGGATCTATCAGTTGGCGTTCTCGGCTTGGCCATTGGTCTAGGGATGAAAGATGGAAGAAAAACATTTTTCAATCCCTAAATCAGCACAGAATTTGCAGATTTCCCTTGGCGGCAAATTGTGTTCCATTGTCGGTGATAAGAAAAGGGGATCCCAAACCTACAGACAATGTTCTTCTAGAAGAATTGTTGAATCTTATTTTCGGTGATGGATGTTAATGGTTCTGCTTTGATCCATTTTGTGAAGTAGTTGATAGCTACCAGTAAGAAGTTCCTTTGTCCACTTGCGGAGGGGAACTGTCCAAGTAAATCCATTCCCCACATGGTGAAGGGGATCAGGCTTGACATGGAGCTAGGGTTGGCGTGGGGAACCCTCTTCATGGGGGAGAACCTCTGGCGGGAAATGCACTAGCAGAAGTATTCTTAGACATCGTTGAGTAACGAAGGCCAATAATGCTTGGACCGATCGATTCCTTCATGTACTTTCTCGGATAGCATGCTTGGCATCTTCGGAGGAGATGCATCGCAAGTAAGGTAGAACAAGGATTTCATCCAATTGCCCTCGGGTGCCTATGGGGTGATAAACATGAGTCTAATGCTTCCTCTTCGATGAATAGATTGAGTAGGACTTCAATGAGCATGGTGTGGTTTAGTTGTTTGAAGGAAGAGGAGGCTAGCTTAGAGGACATATGCTTGCCTATTTTCTTCGTGAGTGAATCGAGTGACATCTACCCCCTGGAATGTAGCTAAGAGCTTCTTCATGCAAGCTATGTACTTGACCATGCGATCATCTATGGCTGGCCTCATATTCTCTTAGGATCTGGTTCACCACCAGCTAGGAGTCGTTAAACACTTACCTGTTGGGCCCCTGCTTTTTGAGGTTTGGAGGAAGCCGGAAATTAGTGCCTCGTATCCGGTATCATTGTTGGAGGCTCAAAAAGTTAAGGCAGAGGAGAATTTGGGCTGAGCAGGATGTCCCCGACACTACTTCCTTCGATACAAGAGGAGGCATCAATGTGGACATTCCAGATTGGGGGGTTGTAACACCCCAAAAATTTCACCCATTTTTTTTAACCATTTCTTATTCAAAGGCTTTCTAACTTAAACTACATCATTCTTACACCATTTCTTACTTAGAGAATTTTCATAATTTTCAATTAAAATTTCGGTAGAGTTTCCCTTGAAATATTAGCCCTTTTACAGAGATTCCTTTCGAAATTCTGCAAACAATTATATAATTCACAATACTTGTAATAGATATCAATCCTTCCCAAGCCAATTCATTCAACATCATACAGGCAATATATATATAGGTCTCTGGGGGCAAAACTCATCATAATAAGCAAGATACAATTTAAAAACCAAAAATTCATTTGAAAACATATAAGATTTTTAGAAAAACCTTTCAAAAACCAACCACATAATCCAGTACTCCACAACGATGTGGGTATGAGCTTTCATACTTCATCACATCACTATATATATTATCATTTCTTACAGTTATGCACATAATCCTTAATACAAATTATCACCCAAACACTATCTTCATCTCTACATGACTTAGGATAATAAAGTATATAATAGATACATATACAACTCATTATGCCACGAGAAAAGTATAACTACCAAAACCAAAACAACTACTATGGTATCTCACCTCGCTGCTAATCAATACCTGCAAGAGGGTTAGGGACTTCCACCCTCGGGGAGGGACTCCCCTGACCCTAGAAAACAACAGGGATCAGCCATAAATGGTGTAAGTATAATCTACTAGGTTAGTAAATAAAATAAATGATAAGACATAAATTGAAATAACTTACGAACATAAAGGTAACTAAATGTAACCTGAAATTTAAACATATAAACATAGTAAAAATGATTTTATACAAAATTATTCTTTTATATCTTCAACCAGTCTACAATTCCATATTTACTCACCCTACCTTGAAGTTGTGCCTCGGCAGGTAGTTCCCACCATCTCCATAGAAATAGCGGGCGAGTAGTTCCTCGACACAATTCCAAGGTATACTATATTCACATTAATTCCGGTCTCTAACATCACAGTCATTCAATCTTATAGCATTTCATTCATTCAATCTCATACTATATTTATATTCATTCTCGTTGCATAACATCACACTCATTCAATCTTATAACATATTCATATTTATTCTTATCACATAACTTCACATTCATTCAATCATATATTATCACATTCATTTTCATCGCATAACATCACATGCATTCATTTTCATCGCAAATCCTCACATGCATTCAATCTCATGATATCACATTCATTTTCACTGCATATCATCACATGAATTCATTTTCATCACATATCATCTCATTCATTCATTATCATCACATATCATCACATTCATTCAGTCTCATAATCTCACATTCGTTCAAATATCACGTTCATCCAATCTCATAATATCACATTTATCCCTATCTTATAACACATCTCATAACATCGCATTTATTCACATCTCATACACATCTCATAACGTCTCGTAATACATTAACCATCATTCTCATTTTATATATTACAATTTACCTTCTTTTCATTCTAATTTCATCATACAACTTATTTTAATGCTCTTCTCATTTTATCATATTCTTTACTTTATAATTCATTCTCATCCCATAATACAACTTTAGTTTCATCTCATTCTTATCAATAATAAATCTTACTTTCATTTTCATTTACATCTCATATTACAATTTTACTTTAACTTTCATACTTATCATATAATACACCGCACCTCAAACATAATTTGGGTAATATAACACCGCACCCCAAAGCTGATAGCCTGGGTAATAATCACCGCACCCTAGATAAACTGGGTAATCATCACCGCACCCCAAGTAGAACTTGGATATTCTAACATCACATCTCAAGCCGATAGCTCGGATATTACTTTACTTTATTTTCATTTTCATCTTATAATTTAGTTCACTTTTTATTTCCATTTCATAATACAACTATCACATCAACAACCCACCGATTCACCCTGGGAGTTGTGTCAAGACAGGTAATTCCCACCATTTCCATGGAAATAGTGGGCGAGTAGTTCCTCGACACAATTCCAAGGTGCGGAAAACTCATATCATATCATGATTTATTTTAATAACCATTCTCGTATTCATCACATAATACACTTCATTTCATGTTTCACACTGATATTACACATTACTTTACTTCTCATATTTATTTCCATACCGCAATTTCTTCAATTTATTCATATTAATTCACATACATAATTCCTTCACTTTCATACTCGTTTACATAACACCACATCTTCACTTTTCACATTTAATCACATAACATAATTTCTTCTCTTTTCATAGATATTCTCAAAGCACAATTTTTTTTATTTCACATATATAATCACATAATGCAATTTCTTTACTTTTCATACTCATTTACATAATACAATTTCTTCTCTTTTCATTCTCATTTAACAACATACTTCATTTACTATTCATTTTCATTTACATACTCATAACTCATTTTCTTTAATGTTCATCTTCATTCATATACACAGTTTCGTTTACTTTTCATATTCATTCTGATTCATACACTTGCTTTACTTTCTCATTTCCACTTCACATTAAATACTTTTTTTTCTTTCTCATTCACATTTCACATCATATACTTTCTTTACTTTCTCATTTTCATTTCATGTTTATTCATTTTATTAATTTGTCAATCAGTGAGCCACAGTATCCCAATATACTGAAAGCCGACAGCCCAGTAAACATGCAGACCTCTGCCCACCAAGGTTCTTACGCATCCGAGACTACGTCTTCCTCCCAACCTATGCCAGCAAGGGAAACACCGCACCCCAAGTTAGAACTTGGGTAGTAATCACCGCACCCCAAACATAGATAGGGTAATAATCACCGCACACCAAACAGTGTTTGATTAATAATCACCGCACCCCAAGGCCGATAGCCTGGGTAATAATCTGCATCACAGACAAGCTGGGTAAAAACCGGGCCTCAAGCTGATAGCTTGGGCGATAAAAATACCGCACCCCAAGCCGGTCCTTGGGTGTTAGGAGGTCTAGACCAAACCCCTAGGATTTATGCAGGTACTGGTCAACAAAATTTAACTTTTATTATTATTTTCTTCTCATCTTTTTACCTCATTTTATCATCACATATCATCTCATCTTTTATTTCAACATATTATCACATCTTAGGCATTTACTATGCTTTTTATCTTCTCATTATACCACATATTTGCATACACCAGGTTATATAATTTATAAGATTACTACATCATATTATTACATATCATGAATGCACAATATTATTTATTTTGTCACATCCTCATATATTATGAATATATCGTATTATTTAAGTTTTGGGTAAAAGGGATATGAGCAACTTGCTCATTTAGTAAATAAGCAATTGATTATGTGGCATGCATGTGATACATTGGACAACTAACCCTTTTAATGATTTTCCAATCACATGTATGCCACATCATAATTGCTTATTTACTAAATGAGCAAGTTGCTCATACCCCTTTTTTCCTTTAGTTTATTACATCATGTTATCACACATTAATTTCACCTTGAACATCTTTATATCATACATATACCAACTCATTAATTTCATCATTTATCATATCACTTCTCATTATCACCCATATATCATATACATGCACCGTATTAGTCAACACATCATAATACCATATATATATCATTTCTATTTATCGTCCGCATTTTATACGTATATCAAACCCCAATTACTTCATATTATCATGCATTTACCCAATATATCACCCATAACATCAATGTTCAAAATCATGCAAATTCACCATAAAGCACAATTTTAGCTTATAAAAATTTCGTATTTTCTAGTATATCTTTATCCAGTTATAACTAACACAAATCACATCAAATCAGTCTAAGGTTCTATCACAACATAATGTATACCTGGTACAATCATACTCACCTGATGAACCGGCAAGAAGTTACTCCTCGCTCGCCCGGTCGCTAATCAAACTTCACTTTTCAGCACCTATAAAGGAAATTATCAAACTCATAAATCATTAACTCATAACACACGTTATCTATCCCTCGAATTCACATCAAACATGCCCATACATCACATACAACATACATAAGCATCTCAAATCAACTACTCTCTAGTCTTATGACCATATCCAAATTTTACCCCTCGATGGAAGGAGTTCTAATCAATATTTTATATTTTAAGGGTAAAATACCCCAAATTAACTTCTATATCCCAAGGTTAACTCACATATATATCTCGGGAATAATATCTATTATTTGTACATGATTTCCAACAATTATCATATTTTTATACCAATAAACTCTATTTTTACAATTTCCCGATATTGGGAAAATTCTTTATAATTATCAAATAATTGTTAAAATTTATCATAAACGCTTCTAATTTATTCCATATTATTGCACATCATCCAAAATATTTATTAGCATACAATAGCTATAATTTTTCTTACCCTTCCTAAATTCAAATCCTAGGTTTAATAAAATTTCCATATTATTACCAAAGAAATTGAAATCTTTTACCTTAAGCATGTTCTACATACTCTAAACATTTTTTTACTATGATTTTTATGAAAAGAAATGAAAAGCACACAATCCCATGAAAAAAGATACAAATTGGTATACCTTCATGAAGCTCTCTTTAAAAACCAGCACTGTCACGTTGAAAAGCACCTCAAACTTTCCTAGAATCCCAAAAAAACTGAAGCTAGAAGTAGAGTGGAGATGGATTAGCTAAACCCTAGGCATGATAGAGTTGGGTTTCGGCCAAGAAGCTTTAGCCAGAAAAAGAGGGTGGGGGGGAAGAGAAAATGAGAGTGGTATAATTGTAAATATGGGAATTTTTTAATGTGAAAGGGGTTAGGTTTATGGGCTAAGGCCCAAAATCAATTAAAATCAACATTTCAAGGTTTATTTCAACCCCGAACTCCCAAAATTATATCTTCTTTCTAGAACCATGCAATTCCTTCAAAATAACAAATATTCTGCCCTCTATCATGCACAAGTATACAGTAATAATTTTGGTTAAATCGGATTCATCTCCTCTGAGAAAACTCATCTCAAAACTCTTATATTTCATTTTTTTCCCGCTCATCCCCGAATTCCAATTTAATCATTATAAAATAAAATAAAATCAATTAATATAAGAAAATATACTCAAAATCATAAATAAAAATAATATAAATTAAATATTTAAGAATTTTTAAAAGACAGGTGTTACTTTCTACACACATCGAAAGAAGCTCGTCCTCGAGCTTCAAGGGTAGGGAAAACTCCTCGAACAATTCCGAATACTTTCTCCTCACCTTATACTCAGACTCCCAGATACATTCATTAAAATAAAAACTCTATTGTACCTTCAGCAACTGTGCAGCTTGTCGCCTTGTTCTTCGTACTGATCGATCTACAATAACCACTAGCTTCATAGGATATGTCAGATCCAGCTGGACTGCAATTTGTGGCGGCTTCACAACTTGAGATGGATCTCTCACACACTTTCTCAATATAAAAACATGAAATACATCATGAATGTCTGACATCTCAGGGGTAAGCTCCAAATGATATGCCACGGTTCCAATTCTTTCTATAACTCTAAAGGGTCCAAAAAACCTCGGGTCTAACTTTCCCCAGTTCCCAAAACGGCGTATTCCACACATAAGGGAAACATTTAAGAATACCAAATATCCAACTTCCAATTTCAAGAGGCTTTCGCCACTGATCTGCATAATCCTTTTGTCGACTACACACCTTAAAAGAGGCCATGTCAATACTCGCCTGATAACTAATATCCTTCTTTATTCCATGCCACCAAAAAGTCCTCCTAAGATCTTAATACATCTTCGTGCCACCGGGATGAACAGTATACTTAGTATGGTGAGCAATCTTCATTACCTGCTTCCGTAAACCATTCACATCAGGAACATAAAGTCTACGATGATATCGAAGTCCTCCCGCACTGCCTACTAACTAATATGTAGGACATTCACCAATCTCATCCAGAATTAGATCATGCATCATCTGTAACAAATAAGAATCTCGAATTTAATTTTGAATCATTTGTTGTAGGGTAGACGGTTGTCCTGATAAACTGCCCAAATATGAAGTCACGTTATTATCTGCAACTGAAGTAAAATCAAATTGACCCAAGGTTTCTAATACCGTCCACTCCTGGGACATGATAAGAGCCAATATCTTTCTTCTACTTAAGGCATCTACTACCATATTTGCTTTCCCGGGGTGGTATTTTATTTCAACATCAAAACTACTAAAGTATTCGAGCCACCTTTGTCACCTCATGTTAAGCTCCTTTTACGAGAACAAGTACTTCAAACTCTTACGATCTGTAAAAAGCTGAAACTTCTCCCAAACAGATAATGTCTCCACATCTTCAATGCATACCCTACTACCACCAATTCCAAATCTGCGTAAGATCACGCACTCCATGTGACCACAACTGCCTAGATATATAAGCCACAAGCCTGCCTTCCTGCATCAGAACAGCACCTAAATTAGTACCACTTGCACTTGTATACACTTGGAGAGGTACTCCCTTCTCCGGGGTAATCAAGCAGGAGTTGTAGTCAATCTTTCCTTTAACTCTTGAAATGCCCTTTCGCACTGTTTGGACCATACAAACGGCACATTCTTCCTAGTAAGTTGAGTCATCAGTGCAACAATAATAGAAAATTGAGGAATAAACCTCCGAAGTAGCCTGCCAAACCCCCCCCCCTAAAAAAGGTGAAATTTTTGGGGTGTTACAATTGTCTTCCTCGGGAGGATCAAGGATAGTGCGCTCGGTGATAAATTCGGGAAAAGCTTGGGCCTTCACGGCCGTCCTCAGTCGGTAGCCGATGTTGTGCTTGCTCAACTTGTTGGATCTCTTCAGCAGCCGCCTAGAGCTCTCTGGCTTGTGAAGCACTTACTTGAGGGGTTGATTGGTGAGAACCAAGATGAAGTGTGCTTGGAAGTATGAGTGGAGTTTATGGGCGGCCATGATCAGAGCATAGACCATCTTTTCGATTTTGGAGTAATGCAGCTCGGCATCATGAAAGACTTTTCTCACAATGTAGATTGGCCTTTGAATCCCGTCCTCTTCTCTCACTAAGACGACACTTAGAGTTTGATCTGAAGTGACCAGATAGAGGTAGAGCACCACTCCCTACTCGGGCTTGCTTAGGAGTGGGGAATTGATAAGATACACCTTGAGCTTTTCAAAGGCTTCTTGCTTCACTTGCCCCCACTCAGAGTCATTTGTTCCTTGGATAGCTTTGAAAAATGGGAGGAATTTCTCCCCCAACTTGGAGAGAAAGTGTACAATGGCGGCGAAGCGCCCTATAAGTCTCTAGACTTTCTTGATGTTAAATAGGGGAGACATGTCAATTATAGCTCAGATTTTCTCAAGGTTGACTTCAATTCCCCCCTGACTAACCATAAGTCCTAAGAATTATCCTGAGGAGACCCCAAAGCAACCCTTTGTGGGGTTCATCTTGCTTCTTTAGGACATTGAAAGCTTATTGGAGGTCGGTCTCATGGTCATCCTTCCTGAGGTTGTTCACAAGCATATCTTCTACTTAGACCTCCATGTTTCAACCGATTTGTTCTTTAAAGACCTTTTTTCACCAGGCATTGGTAATTAACTCTAGTACTTTTCAGTCCGATGCGCATGACTCGATAGCAATAGAGGCCTTGGTCGATAATGAAGGATGTCTTTGGGATGTCGGGAGAGAACATTCAGATTAGATTGTATCCGTAGAAGACATCCATGAAACTGAGGAGCTCATGCAAGGATGTGGCATCGACCAATGCGTCAATACTGGGGAGAGAGAAAGGGTCATTCGAACATGCTTTGTTAAGATTTGTGAAGTCGATACAAATCCCCCACTTGCCATTTGCTTTGTTCACCATGACTACGTTGGCTAGCCACTTGGGGTAGCTAACTTCTTGGATGAAGCAGGTGGCTATAAGTTTATCGACCTCTTCCTTGACTGCATACTGCCTATCGGGGTCAAACATGTGGTGCTTTTGCTCGACTAGCTTGACCCCCGGATTAACACTGGGGGGTGTATGATTAAATCTTTCGAGATGATGAGAATGTCAGCGGCGGTCCAATCAAACAAGTCTCGGTTCTCCCTCACGCAACTGATAAGTTTTTCTTTGACTCGGTGAGAAAGGGACTGCTCACTAAAAAACACTTGGCATGCTCTTCTTGGGAGAAGGGGATCTCTAGTTCATCTGTGGACTCAGAGTCAAAAATCCTTTCTTGGGGGATTTCTATGGCATCAAGGGGGAAGACCGAGCCCCCATTGTAGTTGTGTAACATGCACACACCTCTTCTTGGCTCCACTTAACTTCTCCCACTCTTGCAGATGTGGGGAACTTCATCTTCATGTGGAAGGCGGATGCAACAGTGTAAAGAACTACCAAGTCTGGGCAGCCCTAGACGGGCGAGGATGACATTGTAGACGGATTTCATATTGACAACTATAAAGTCTTTGCCTCAGTTCGGGTAGACATGGCTTTTCTAGCAGTCACATCAAGGGCGACTACTCCTTTGACTTTGACCGAGGCCCCGAAAAACCCATGGAGGGTGTACCCGACGGGTTTCAGTCGGTCCCTGGAGAGCTTAAGACCTTCAAAAGTCTTCAAGAAAAGGATGTTTTCCGAACTATCATTGTCTATCAAGAAGAGATGCATTTCGTGATTTGCCATGCAGAGGCTGATCACTAGTGCATCGCAATGAAGTGTTCAGACGCCTTCTAGATCTTTGTCAGAAAATGTTGCTGGAACTCCCAAGCTTTTTCCGGCAAGGGGGATGGGTGGAGTTGTGGACTAAGTTTACTTCTTGAATTTATGCCTTTCGGAAGGAGTTAGACTCCCCTCCCATGGGTCCTTCATGAATGGAATGGAAGACTTCCATGGGTTTCGAATCTTAGGGCTCAAAATCTCTTTCTGCGTGCTTGTTAGATCCTCGAGTTGGAGGAGGCTCGACCATATCCTTTCTAGTGTAATTGGAGAGGTAGCCTTGGTGTATTAGAGCTTTAATCTTGTCTTTGAGTGCCCGACAGTCGTCAGTGTTGTGCCCATGGTCCCTATGAAATCAGCACCATAAGCTCCTATCTTTTTTCTTCCCAGGCATGTTCATCCTAGGAGGGGACGGAGCAATCCATCCCCTTCGATTTATAAGATGACAATTGATATGTGGGCGTTGCGGGGGGGTGAACTTGTCGAAGCAAGGCGCCGGAGGAGGACGACGCTGACCCGACCCATCATTCTGAGACTTTGTGGGCCCTTCCCGTTGGTATTCTTCTGTTAGTTTCCTGATGAAGGTTCTTCTTGGCTTTGGGGACGAAGAGCTTCTTTAGCTCGGATGTACTTCACACTCCTTAGTAAAAGTTCGGAGAAATCCCGAGGGGGGCTCTTTGCCATGATGCTTTGAGGTCAAGGTGGCAGACATTGTGTCTGAAGGTAGAGTCTAGGAAAGGAATGGACCGGAATTCAGCAATGAAGCGTCAGACAAAATCCTTAAGAAACTCTCCATCCCTTTGTTCCTAGTCGAGCAAGGAAGCGCTCGTTTTCTCGAGCTTACGACTACTGATGAAATGGGTGAAAAGATCTCATTTAGCTGATCGAAGGAGAATATAAACCCTAGAGAGATGCAGGAGTACCATTCCCGCGCGGACCCCTTCAGGGTTATTGGGAAAGTTCGGCATAGGAGCACGTCAGAGGCTCGCTGGATCACCATGTGAGTTTTGAAACTCTCGATGTGATCCGCTGAGTCAGATTCTCAACTTGAAGGTTGGCGGCTTGAAGTTATCTAGAATGGGGGCTTTAAGAACTGATATGGAGAAAGGGGGTCAACTAAGGCAGTTGCCTCTTATTTGTTGATCCTCTTCTTGATCGAAGGCGACTCTACATCTCTTGGACCTTTGAGAGTTCTTAAATCAGGATTGGACGACTGAGATGTCGCTAGCAAACCTACAAAAAGTCTGAACATCGATGTTGGCCCGGCGAAAGACCCTCCGACGCTTAAGTCAGTAACCCTGAAAAAAGAGATGACTTTTGGGGGCAAAATGTTGATTACATGTTACTGATTGAGGAGAGTGAGTATTTATAGGCTAGGAGTCTTGCTCTATAAGAAAGACTTGAGAGAGTATCTCCTCCAAATTTAGTTGACGATTCCTTGTTTAAGATATATAGTTAGTTATTTAATTTCTGATTTGGGAGATGTTATTGCCAGCTGTAATTAAATGGAAATCTCTCTTTTTAGGCTATAAGTAAGCTTTATCTGCTGTCCTGGTTGAGTTGATGGGCCTAGGTGCATCCCATGTTCCTCTTATGGGCTTGTAGTTGTTGTGGAATTACCGTTCTACTCCTGATAAGTTTTAAGATGCATGCTAGAATTGTGTAGCTCTGATTTTACCCATATCATCAGTTATATGTTATAAGCTCCACAGCAACATTGTGTTGAGATATTGTTTGGACTTATGTGAAAGAGTAATGCTTCATCTACTACCAATTTCACTACCATTTTGTTCACTACCTTAGGTGGTATATTCCTATTGGAGAGTTCTCCCACCTACTCTATCTTTCTCTACCTATTGGAGTGTGCCACCTAAGGTAGTGAACAAAATAGTAGTGAAATTGGTAGTGGATATAGCATTACTCTATGTGAAATAAGGATGGGTAATTAATGCTTGGTTTGTTGATAATCAAAATGGACAAGCCACTGTCAAATAATTATAAAAGTATTATTTTGAATTGTTTGACAAGATAAGCGTATTATTGAAAATTGTTTTGGATACACGTTTTTTAATATTGTACCATTATTGTATCATTTCATTTTGCTTTGTATTTGTTGTCAAATGAATCAAAAGAGCATTATTTTGGTTTGTTTCAATGGATATATATGAATGTTTATTAAACATTTTAATGTAAACTGGTTTGACCAAAATATCAAGTATGTATATCTTTGGCATATTTCATAATAGGCGAATATTGTATTAAACGTTATATTTATGAGATATTGAAATTGACATCGTTTTGAAATATAGTCAAAGATTGCATTTGTTATTGTATTTAACGACATATTTGACTTTGTTTTTTAGATCACATATTTCACACCATCCTATTCGTGATCATATTTAGAATCTTCTTTGGCATCTTATTTTAACATCCATTTGTTTATAGAAAGCATGAATAAACTAGGGAGTATTTTGAACGTCATTATGATGCATTGCCTCATATTTGAATATAGTATCGGATATACTCTTTATGTTTATTGAGAAATTATAACCACAATGAATTTCTTTTTTTGATGAGAACGGATAGAGTCTCTCGACTCCAGCCACATCAAAGCGCATTTATTATAATAAAAATTGTACAGGACGTAGCTTTACAAGAAGTAAAACCCAGACAGAGAAACAAGATACAGACAAGGAAGCAACTACACAATACAGGAGAAGCCATCAACATACAGACATAGTGAATCTAAAACAACGACCAAACAAGAAATCGGGCGCCAAACGCCCCTAAGACTACGAACTCTCGCTAACTGAAGCAAGCGGCAGCAGCAAAATCCGGAGCCAAGGCAGCGCGCAAGGGGCAGTCGAGTCCGCGGAAAAACAGACCCCCTCCCTCCCAGCCTGACAACCGAAAAGGAAACCCTAACGGTAGCAAAACGAGACTAGGACCATCGAGATGGTCCCGTTCAAACTGCAAGCAAAACAACTCATCGATGCATCCAAACAGAACCAGAACAACAAATGCTCTGAGAATCCCAACGGGCCAAAACCCAAAAGAAGCGGAAAAGTATAAGAAAAAACTGGCCCTAGCAATCCAAAACATGGATCTCAGACGCAGCACAGTCAAGATCGCAATAATAAGCTCCTACACACCAAAAATTGACGCCAACTCAGAAAAAAAATCAGACTCAGGTGGGTGGAGATGATATCAAATACCACTTCCTCCCAAATAACGAGTAACCAACGGCAAAAAAGGAAAGTAAATTAAACCTCATAAGAGGGGAACAACTGATAAACAGATGAAGGATCCAAATCGGGATCTTGAAAAAACAATGCAGATAGAGATAAATAGGACAAACAGCACAATCGCAGCCAGAACTAAGAACCATAGAAGAAAACGCAGAGGAAAGAGCAACCCAGTGCTCTCAATAGCACTAATCCTGTCCAACTAAAAACAAAAGGCAACCTCCCACCAGCCACAAAACCAAAAAGGGGAGAGCCAGCCACATAGCACACAAAGAAAGAGCAATCCAGAGAAAAACAATGTCGAAGCAATCGACAATGAAAAGCATACCGACTGCTAGCACACAACCAACATGTATATCAGAGGCAATGCAAGAGTAACAGAGTTAAAACATCCAGAGAGAAGATGTGCAAAATACAACAGCAAAACTAGTTACAAAAATGGAGCTATAGTTGGAGCATAAAAAAAACCACAGATCTCACAACATCAACAGCCAGCAGCCCCGCAAAATTATAGGAGGGCTATCTAAAGAAGTATCAGCCCTAAAACCTTCAAAAGAGAGAGAGAGCATGTTGTCAGAACACATAACAGAGAAACGAAGGCCACCATGGGATCAAAAGTTAACCCTGCAAATAGAGAAGAGAGAAGTGAAAGCATGGTTATAAGAAACTATGAGAGAAACAAAGTAAATTAAACCGCATGAAGAGAAAGAAGACAATGGTATGCATTATTTAATAAGCTGAAAGAAAATTCGGCTAAATCCTTGGGCTTCGATTCCGAAGACCACAGTTTAAAAAGAAAAAAGAATTCTTCAATAATCACAGTAGTAGAAGCGCTACGTTTCTGGAAAATTCTACTATTCCTTTCCTTCCAAATCACCCAAATAATGGTATGATATGATAAAATACGAGCGTTATGGTATGGGCTATTAGAAGGTATGGAATACCAAACGGACGCTAAGTCTGGGGGAGTAGAGGCGGAACCCCACGCCAAAGCGCAAATCTTCCATAGTGAGATAATAGTAGGGCATTGAGTGAAAATATGGTTGACATTCTCAGCATGAAGAGAACACAATGAATAGAGTTGGCCCCAAGCTAAGTTTCTTTTGTTAAGATTTTCGACAGTGAGGAGCTTGTTATTAAACACAAGCCAAGATGTGATTTTAACCTTAAGAGGCGCCCACGTGTATTTTATTGTAAGGGGCATTGAACGAAGAATTATCCATAAATAATCGAACTGTCGCATGCCCTGCAAATGAAGTGTTCCCAAAAAAAAGTGGCTGTGGGCGAGCGAACGCCTCTCGAGTTAATGAAGTGATAAAAAGATTTCACCGAAAACGTACCATTCAAGGACCAGCGCCAGCCGATACCCACGACTGATTTCCATTCATAGCTATTGAGAAGAGACATGAGTTGATCACGCATATCGCTCAGAGGGGGAGTAAGAACAATAGAGAAAGGAATAAACCAGTAGCGAACGTCGTCAATCAAAATGAAAGAATCCGCTACAGTAGCCCTGGGCAAAACTGCCAAATGGAATAGAGAAGGAAAGGCCGTGGCAAGAGTGGTGTTGCCAATCCACAAGTCAGTCCAGAGCTTGGCTCTAGAACCATCGTGGCAGATACGATAGGAACTACACTGGAAAGCAGCTGCGGCCTTCCAGATACCCTTCCAGAAGGGAGAAGCGAGGCGATGAGTCGCCTCCGGAAACTCCCACCAGGATGAAGAGGAAGGACGATAGTTCCTAATACAATGAATCCAAGGAAGATGGTCAGAGTTATGAAGCTTCCATAGCCATTTACCTAAGAGGGCTATGTTATGGTGACGAATATCCAGCACACCAAGGCCCCCTTCCTCTTTGGACGTACAGATAAGTTTCCACTGACACAGGTGTGACCCTGGTTTAAAATTAGGAGAACCGTTCTAGAAAAAATTACTCCTAATTTGATCCAATCTTTTAATGACCTAAGAAGGCAAGAAGTAGAAAGACATAAGGTAGAGAGGCAAGGCTGAAATCACCGAATTAATAAGGGTCAGTCTGCCTCCTCGAGACAAGAGCTTGCTCGACCAAACATTAAGCCTAGTCTCAACCTTTTCAATTAAAGGGAACCAGTCCAATCTATGTAGTTTACCCCAGCGAAGGGGAATACCCAAGTAGGTAATCGGGAAAGAGGCGACGGGACAATTGAAGAAATTGGCTACCTCTACTTGGCGGTTGGGAGAACCCCCCAACCAGAGCACAGAGGACTTTTGGAAGTTAATCGACAAACCGGAAGCCATTTCAAAACAGTAGAGTAGCCGCTTGAGATTATGCAAAGAGTGGATACTAGGTTTGGTGAAGATAATAGTATCATCGGCATATTGAAGGTTGAGCACTCCCTCAAAGAAGGGGGAACTACCCAGACCTTCAACCATCTGCAGATTCCAAGCATTGCGCAATAGTTTGCTGAAGAGATCTGCCACAAGCGAGAAGAGAAGAGATGATAGTGGATCTCCTTGACGGAGACCACATCTGATTTTGAATTTGTGACCTTCCGACCCGTTGATGAATAAAGATGAAGTCCCAGAGAATAGACTGGATTTAATCCACGCTATCCATTTGGGACCAAAACCCCGGGAGATGAGATTGTCCAGTAAGACGTCCCAATTAACGTTGTCATAAGCTTTTTGGAAATCGAGTTTGAGAAGAATGCCTTCCGATTGGGTTCTGTGACAATGGGAAATGATTTCTTGGGCCGAAGCCACACTATCAAGAATGAAACGATCTTTGATGAAACCAGATTGAGCTGAGTCAATGAGGGGAGAAATGACTGCACTCAGTCTAGAAGAAAGAACTTTCATAATGATCTTGAAAGTCGTGTTGATGAGACTGATAGGCCTAAATTCGGAAACACGGTGAGCCCCTGCTAATTTGGGGATAAGAACAATGTGGGCGTAATTAATGCGGTCAAAAGAAAAGTTACCTTCATGAAGATCATGAAACATTTTGAGGAGATCCTCCTTGAGCAAATCCCAAAATTTTTGAAAAAAAGAACGCAGGAAATCCATCAGGGCCAGGTGCCGAATCACTTTTTAAAGCAAAAACCGCCGATTTGATTTCATCTATAGAGAAAGGTGCCTCGAGCGAGGACAATCGTGTTCTTGGTTACCATAAAGGTGCAGCCAATCGAGCTCCAACATACGATGTTTTTTAGAGCCGATGAGATTCTTGTAGAAAGAAAGAAATTTCCGATGAATGGATTCATCAGAATTCAACTCCCCCCCTTGGGCCGAGATGGATGAGATACGATTGCAACGCTGTCTATGCGACGCAAAATTGTGAAAAAAAGCAGTGTTCGCGTCACCCTCTTTCATCCATTTGACCCGAGCTCTTTGAGCCCATTTAATATGGTCCTGGAGAAGGATGTCTGCGTACTCTTTCTTACAAGAAGTACGTTCCAAACGAAAAGAATCAGACAACGGACCTATTTCCTCCATTTTATCGATGGACTCAATAGTCTGCAAAAGAAAGGACTTAAGAAAGTTGGTGTTACGTTGCCTCTCGTGCCTCCAGATTTTGCACCCGTATTTGATGGCATGCATTTTCAGGAGAAGGTTGCCTAATCCGGATGAACCGGAAACGGCCGCAAGGCATTCAGACACAAGATTGATGAAAAGTTGGTCCTGTAACCAGAATTTTTCGAATCGAAATTTGTGCTAAGATTTGAAACAGAAATTGGAATGAAGCATGATCGGAACATGGTCAGAAGAAGGGTTGGGAAGAGCTTGTGCGAAAGATTGGGGAAATCGTACCAACCAATCTTGCGAAACAAGAAAGCGATCTAGTTTGGCGAAAGTGGGGGGATCGCGGAGATTCGACCAAGTGAATGATCTACCAGATATTGGTAGATCCGATAATTGAAGGTTTCTGATGCAATCATTGAACAAGCAAGATTGAGAGAGAGAGAAAACCGGGTTCGATCTTTCAGAGGAAAAATGTGTAACATTGAAGTCCCCGCAAAAGAAACATAGATCAGAAGAGAATTGCTGTAATGAAATGAATTCATTCCAAAAAAGTTGGTGCCTATCAGAGGTCGAAGGACCGTAGACCGAGATGATGGTAAGTGGGCAATTGAACAAGGTCCAATGGAGCTGGACAATAAGAAAAAAGTTGAGACGATGAACTGATAACAAAGAGAACTGCGCTTCTTTGAAACCGAGAAGGATCCCACCTCTGGAGCCGATCGCATCCAGAGATAGCCAATTAGAGATAAAAGAACCTCCTAAGTTACGAAAGATCGCAGGAGAAGGGGAATCCAGCTTGGACTCTTGGATAGAAATTAGATCACATCGGGAAGAAGAGATCAAATCAAAGATCGCCCTTTGCTTGGTAGGGCAGTGCAATCCACGAATATTCCAAGAAACACTAATCATTAAAGAGACACCGCTCCAGGACTCTAGCAAATTCTAGTCTTCTAAGAGAACGGATACGGGGGGAGTCTAAAGGATCGATCAAGAAACCCAGGACTTGGGCGGAAGAAGCCAATTCCGAGTTGGAAAAAGAGTCGAAAACGGGCACATAAATAGATCCAAGTTGGTTAAAGGGAATCGCGGATAATGGGTTAGGCAGCAGGTTGCGCATCGCAAGGGGATGACTTGCTAACCAGAGCAGAAGAGTTGGATGATAACGACTGATGATACATCTTAGCTCTAAGCCGCGCACTAGATCTAATGAGGAGAGGTTTTGAGAGAGAAGAATTAGAGGCTTTAATGGAAGGCTCATACTTCTCCTTGAACAGAGGAGCATGAACAAAAGAGTCGTCCGCAGAAATAGTGGAAGACGAAGGGCAATAGGTCTCATACGAAATAATAGAAAAATTAGATGAATGACCTCTGGCGATGGAGGAACTGGTTGGACCTGATCCCAATGAATTTCAAGATGATTTATTTTCATTTTGTTTATTGTCTTGTGATGAATTTGATGATCATTTAAACATTTACTTTATCTGATGTATAATGTAAACTATCTATCCTTCTTTTGGTTACTAATTCTGTTGTGTTTATATGTAAATATATTTATATAATTGTTTTGGTTTTATGTATGAAATCTACATTTTGAAGGGAGGAACTTGTTGACTCTTAGTTTGGTGTGCACAAAACATGCTCACTCATACTAATAAGTTTAAATTTAGTGTGTCAGATTTTCAGGATCAAATAACATCAAAAAGAGATCCAAGAGAGATTCACAAATATACAAACAAGGAAAGTAATATTGGAAGATTGCATATACAAGCAAAAGAGGAAGATATTCAAAAAGAGTTCATGATTAATTGGTTTACAAGCAAAAGAGGAAGATATCAAAGATTTGAATTTTTCTTTCTATTTTCGTGAGTTTTTAAATGTACAAGATTGATTAAAGATGGATTAGTTTATGGTAAGAAAACAGGGTGGATTCGAAATATACAGCGCGATACTGGTCGACCGTACTTCATGACCGGTCGACCGCATCGCAGTCGACTGCAACCTTGAGTTGCTTGAGAAGCGGTCGACTTTTCACCTCTCTACTTTACGTCAGAGAGTTGAACGACCGCACCAAAATGACGGTCACGGTCGACCGCACTTTGCGTTGTGTATATTCTTGGAAAGTATCGTTTCTATTTTTGATCGATACACTTTCCCGTCTATTAATATTGACGAATCCACTGTGTATTCTTAACCAAATTACTTCTGAGAAAATTTTTGAACTAATCCTTCATTTAATCAATCCGAGTGTGAGCGTTTATTTGGTTGTATTCTTTAGTCAAGATCATTAACGATCTTAAGTTTTCTTTTCATTTCTTTTCCACTTCGGTGAGATTGACAAGACTTGGATTAGAAGTCCTATGGGTGTAATAGGTCTTTCGGCCTAAATCTGAGAATCACTGTACAAGGGTTTTGAGTATAGTGGAACGCTTGTGGCGGAGAATTGCTACAAGTAGGTGGTGTGGACGTAGACCTGGGGGTCAAACCACGTTATATCGCTGCGTCATTTGTATTTGCTTTTCTTATCACTCTTACATTTACTTTACTTTATTTTATTGTTTTTAATTCCACACGATCACCCTATTCACCCCCCCCCAGGGTGATTTACAGTGGTATCAGAGCAATGTGCTTATAAAAGCTTAAAAGCTTAAGCAAAAGGTCCAATGGCCGAAATCCCTCCTCCCTAAAACTTGTACTCATCGGAGCATTTCGTCTCCAATGGGACAAGTCTTACAAGATCACCATTTTTTATGGAAAAGGCTATGACGTCTGGAAAGTTCGTATGTCTCATTTTTTACAGATGCTCGGAGAAGAGGCATGGAATGTATGTATCAACAAAACAGAAATTCCAATCAGCGATGGAAAAACGGAATTCACAAAGGCAGAGTTATCCCTCAAGACAGCAAATTCCAAAGCCATGACGGCTCTTTATGCAAGGTTGAACAATGAAGAGCTAATGCGATGCGGGCGTAACTGCAAAACATCCTACGAGATCTGGAACAACATGTTGAGGCAGCATGAAGGAACCACTTCCGAGGTAAAAGCTAAAGTGTATTTGTGTTTCTATAAGTTTGATGTGTTTCGCATGTTGCTAGGAGAAAATATGGACCAAATGCTCACCCGCTTCGATATCATTGCCCACAAACTTGAGAGCTTGGGTAAGGGGCTTGATGATGACCGAAAGGTCGGAAAGCTCATAAGCTGTCTCACGCCAAAGTGGGACGTTAAGGCCGCGGCATTGAGAGAGACTCTCGAAGAGAAGGGATTCGACTACTATACATTTCAAGGAAAGCTAAAGACGTACGAGATAGAAATGTTGGAGACAAAAAGATACAGGCAAAATATTGGGATTGAACCAAAGACTGAGGATAAAACCATTGCACTAAAGGCAGAAAAGGCCCGACCATCAAAAGATGATTCAGATCATGAGGAGTCAGACGAGAAAATTACTCTATTAACAAGACAATTTCGTAAGTACCTCAAACACAAAAAATATGGCAGGTATCAAGAAGAAAGGGAAAAGGAGAAGGAGGATGTGTGCTACAAGTGCAAGAAGCCTGGACACATCCGTGCAAACTGTCTTATTCAACAAGACAGAAACAGGAACCACTATCGCTCAAATCCAAGTCTTCGGATGTCCTCGCACTCCCCAACGAACTCTTACATTTCAAAACGAACTCTTCACATGCTGTAGTGATCATGGTGGGGAATTTCAAAACGAACTCTTTACATCATTTTGTGACAAAAAGGGAATAAATATGAGTTCGCATGTCCTCGCACTCTCCAACAAAATGAGGTTGTTGAAAGGAAGAATCGATCTCTTCAAGAAATGGCTTGTACCATACTTAGTGAAAAATATTTACCTAAATCATTTTGGGTAGAGGCTGTCAATACAGCATGCTATATCATAAACCAAGTAATCATTAGAAAATATCTTGAGAAAACTCCTTTTGAACTATATTATGGCAAACTTCCCAACCTAAGCTACTTTCGTGTCTTCGGATGCAAAGTATTCATTTTAAATACCCTTGATAACTTGGGGAAGTTTGATCGTAAAAGTGATGAAGGTGTTTTTCTAGGATATTCTCTTAGTAGCAAAGCATATCGTGTATTCAACAAAAGATGATGCACAATTCAGGAATCTATTGATATTATTTTTGATGAAACTAATCCCTACTCCAAAGAAATATTACATGTTGTTAATGATGATGAGACAGGGGCTCGTGTTGAAAAGAAACAGATTCCTATTAAAGAAGAATCACAAGCAATTTATCAAAATCAAGTGGTGCTTCAAGACAAAGATGAACCAAAAAACCAAATCAATGAGATTCCTACACAACAAATTGATGCCATGGAAGATGAAAATATACAACATCAAGGCTCCACAAGTGAGAGACGTCCCGCATGGAAAATCATGTCTAGTCATCCACCATCTCTTATACGAAGTGATATGTCAAAAGGGGTAACTACTCATACTCAAGCTCAAAATTTTATGTGTTTTACCGCTTTCATTTCCATACTTGAACCTAAGAATATTAAGGAGGCCTTGCAAGATAATGATTAGATCATTGCAATGCAAGAAGAACTTAATCAATTCGAATGGAATCAAGTTTGGAGACTTATTCCTCGACCTCACAATAGGACTATACTTGGCACTAACTGGGTGTTTAGGAACAAGTTAGACGAATCCGGTTCAATCACTAGGAATAAGGCCCGTCTTGTTGCACAAGGTTATAATCAACAAGATGGTGTAGATTTTGATGAAACTTTTACACCAGTTGCTAGGCTTGAAGCCATTCGTATTTTACTTGCTTTTGCTGTATATATAGATTTTACTCTTTTTCAAATGGATGTTAAAAGTGCATTTTTAAATGAATTTATTTCGGAAGAAGTTTATGTGCCACAACCACCGGGATTCACTGATCCTACACACCCAAACCATGTTTTTCAGCTTGATAAATCTTTTTTAAGCGAGCCCCTCGTGCTTGGTATGAACGGCTGAGTTCGTTTCTTCTTCACATAGGCTTTTCTAAAGAAAAAGTAGACACTACACTATTTACAAAGCATGCTTTTAAAGATATTTTAATCATTCAAATTTATATTGATGATATTATATTTGGATCCACTAATGAAAACCTTTGCAAGAAGTTTTCAAAGCAAATGCAGGATAAGTTTGAAATGAGTATGATGGGAGAACTAACGTATTTCCTTGGGCTTCAAATACAACAAAGAAAGGATAGGCATATTTATAAACCAATCCAAGTACGCAAAACAACTTGTCAAGAAGTTCAGACTTGAAAATGCTAATGCTTACAAAACTCCGATGGCCACTACCACTAAGCTATCCAAAGACGAATCTGGTAACATTGTTGATATTTCTACTTACCGAGGTATGATCGGTAGTTACTTTATATTACTGCATCACATCCTGATATTATGTTTAGTGTCTGTTTATGTGCACGTTTTTAATCGTGTCCCAGAGAATCACATTTGGTTGTCGTTAAGCGTATCATTCGATATCTCAAAGGCACACCAAATATTGGTCTTTGGTACCCGAAAAATAGAAAATTTTCTCTTGTAGGATACTCTGATGCAGATTATGCCGGGAGCTTGACAAATAGAAAGAACACTAGTGGTACATATCACTTCTTGGGCGACTGCCTTGTCTCGTGGGCATCCAAGAAGAAAAATTCTGTTACTCTCTCTACTGCCGAAGTTGAGTATATTGCGGCAGGATCCTGTTGTGCACAGGTATTATGGATGAAACATACTCTCGAGGATTATAAGGTATTCTTTGATCATATTCCAATAAAATGTGACAACACTAGCACCGTTCATATGACCAAAAATTCTGAACAACATAATTGCACAAAACACATTGATATTAGGTATTATTTCATTAAAGATCACTTTCAAAAGGAGGATATTTTACTTGAGTATATTTCCACTGAGTCGCAACTTGCTGATATTTTACAAAACCTTTAGACGAAAAACATTTTTACTTCTTGAGATGAGCATTAAATGTTATTGATTTTTCCGCCAAAAAACTTTTTGTGTGGGTCGGTCGACCGGCTCAGTCTCGGTTTTTTATTATTTTTTGTTTCGATTAACTTTAGCTTATTGTGGTCGACCGTACGGTCGATCGGTTTGCCCTCTGTGGGTTATGTTGGTTTTGCGGTCGGTTGACATGCTCTCTGGAAACTTTTTGAAAAAAGAAAAAAAAACTGCAGTGTACGGTCGACCGTCCGGTCGACCGGTATGCGCTCTAGATGATTCTTTTAAAAATCTCTTTTTGCGGTCGACCTTGAGGTCGACCGGTTCTCTCTCTAGCCTATATATTCAAAGTCTTATAAAATTAATGTTCCATTCTCAAAATTTTGATTTTTTTTGTTGCTTTCATGTGTATTTGGGAGAATCTCGAATCTATGATATTATGAAGAGCTCTCCCTGTATAGCAAAGAGTCTCGCTATCAACGGTATCATGTAAGAAGATTCTCTTCCATTTTTTTTCAAGATTGTATTCATTGTAATATCATAAAATATTTTCTCTTTGGTGTTTTCATTGATGATTTGTTCTACGAACTTTCCAAGACTTATTTTACTTATGTCTCTTCTATTTATCCCCTCTTGGTGTGTTCCCTAAGGGAGGGGGGGAAGGGAATTATTTCTAGAATGTTCTCAAAATGTTTTCTACTTATTTCATAAATTTGCAAATTATTTCATGAACAACTATGTATATTACTCTCACCCCTTTCTTATATTTGTTCTTTAAGTTCTGTATTACAGATAGCATTATATTAAAGGGGAGTATTCACTCTTTTAAAAGCTTTATCTATATGAAAATTTGTATTACAGGATGTGCTAAATTCAGGGGGGGTATCCATATGTTGTGTTTTAAATTCAAATATTCATGCATGTTTTGTTCACACCAAAAGGGGGAGATTGCTGACTCTTAGTTTGGTGCGCACAAAACGTGCTTGCTCATACTAATAAGTTTGAATTTAGTGTGTTAGATTTTCAGGATCAAATAACATCAAAAAGAGATCCAAGAGAGATTCACAAATATACAAACAAGCAAAGTAATATAGGAAGATTGCATATACAAGCAAAAGAGGAAGATATTCAAAAAGAGTTCATGATTAATTGGTCTACAAGCAAAAGAGGAAGATATCAAAGGCCTGAATTTTTCTTTCTATTTTTGTGAGTTTTTAAATGTATAAGGTTGATTAAAGATGGATTAGTTTATGGTAAGAAAACAGGGTGGATTCGGAATATACAGCGCGATACCGGTCGACCGTACTTCATGACCGGTCGACCGCATCGCAGTCGACTGCAGCCTTGAGTTGCTTGAGAAGCGGTCGACCTTTCACCTCTCTACTTTACGTCGGAGAGCTAAACGGTCGACCGCACCAAAATGACGGTCGACCGCACTTTGCGCTTTATATATTCTTGGAAAGTATCGTTTCTATTTTTGATCGATACACTTCATCGTCTAATATTGACGAATCCACTGTATATTCTTAACCTAATTACTTCTGAGAAAATTTCTGAGCTAATCCTTTATTTAATCAATCCGAGTGTGAGCATTTATTTGGTTGTATTCTTCAAGATCATTAACGATCTTAAGTTTTCTTTTCATTTCTTTTCCACTTTGGTGAGATTGACGGGACTTGGATGAGAAGTCCTGTGGGTGTAATAGGTCTCTCGGCCTGAATTCGAGAATCACTGTACAAGGGTTTTGAGTATAGCGGAATGCTTGTGGCGGAGAATTGCTACAAGTAGGTGGTGTGGACGTAAATCTGGGGTCGAACCACGTTATATCGCTGCATCATCTGTTTTGCTTTTCTTATCACTCTTACATTTACTTTACTTTATTTTATTGTTTTTAATTCTACACGATCATCCTATTTATCCTCTAGGATGATTTACAGAACTTATTGTGTACTACACTCACAAAAGTCAATTTTTTTCCCAGGTAGCAATGGCAAAGGAAGGTGAGTTCTTTGAATTGAGTCAATGTGTAGATGAGTAAGTTTTCTTCTGCTTTATGTACATAAAGACGATTGTGTTAGACTTTTAGCGATGAGATATTCCAAAGGATCATATTTATAATTTGAATGAAATTTGTTTAATTACTTTAATTTGTTTAATTCCTTCGCTCCATCGGATGTATGTATGAGAATAATTTATCGGATTTAGCCGCTCCGTTTATTATTACTAGTATTATACACGTGCTGTGCACGTGAAGGAAATTTGGGGGGAATGATAAGGGCAAAAAAAAAATTTACCTGCACGTGCGCTGCACGGATTGGGTTATGGACAAAGGCCTTCTCCCATTATAGTAGTCGAGATTTGACGAATGGTCCAAATTCGGGTTTGATACGAATTCGGGTTTGATAAATCCAGGCTCGGGTTGTTACAAAACACATCATCCTTGAGATCAACCCACATAAACTTATGATATCCACCATTCATCCCATCAGGATCTAGTGTCGATTGGCACCAAGACTATTAACCACCTACCGCCTCCACTTCTTTTAAAGTGATGGGTGTACATAAAGCTTCATTATCTTCCTTTCTAAGTAAACTAGGAAGAACATTATGTAGAGTTGGAAATTCGGGCAACAAAAAATTTTGGTGCTAAGATATGCAACAATCGATCACAATGAACAACAAAGCATAAGACCACACTAAAAACAAAAATCACACGATTTGTCCTGGTTCGGTGAATCTAATCTGGATGAGAAATAACCAAGATATTATTCAACTAGAGACATAAGAGTTACAATACTCTCACCGAGAATATATCTATCTCTTAAGTCTCACTAGAAGATACTCTGCTGTTTACATTGGAAAACTCTCATATGAAGTACTTATCACTTAGTGGAGGCCATTACAATTATTTATAGAAATCTGGAAAACCTTAGGTTGTAGTTTTTTTCTTCACCGTCCGATAAACCCTGAAGAGAAAGTCATGCAATAGGAGACATACAACGTAACTTGGAGAACAAACCTAAGTTCAAACTAATCCCAAAGATCTGGCCCATTTGCTGTTGTCTGTCGTTGTCGGTCAACTGCCCAAAGTGGCAGTCGACTACTTTACAGTCGAGAGCAAACAGAGCTCTCGACTAGGTTGCGGTCGACTGCTGAAATAGTAGTCGACTTTCATTGGCAGTCGATTCTTATCTCCCAAACAACCAATCCAGCAGCTTTTTTTGCGTCCCTTTCGTCATTTCGAAACTGCTTCTCGCTTTGTCGTTTTCTCTTTATATCGAATTTAGTATGGAAGACATAAACGCCAGCACATTCAGACATGGCTCAGCAAGCTCAATCCCCTCCACCTTCTATTTTTCCATAAAATATTCAAAGAACACAAATGAAATTTCTTCTTGGGTCTCCTTCAAAGAACCTTGACATGACTATCTTCAATACTCATGGTTTCATTTCTAACTCTACTACTCAAAACTGACCGATGTAAGAAAGTAGAATTAGAATCACCATGTGCATGCCACCGAAACATTCATTTTTGTTTCCATAGCAACTCCTGATCTTGAAGAAGGTTAAGATACTCAGCAGACGAACTCTTCATTAAGGAACTTACAACTTCAGATAATCCGACCTGAGCTTCTTCCAACTGTAGACTTTGAAGTTTATCTAATACCTCTTTTTATTTATCAAATATATTACTCACTGTTGCGGTCTTTTTCTTGTGTGTGTGGGAACAACAGATAATGTGAGTTCTTAATTTTGAGGAAACCGCAATAATCCTATCCTTCGCTCCGGACCCAGGTGGATATTAGATGAGTAGGACGATCAATGGCCGCTCCACAGACCTGCGAAATAAAGTCTGAAACACCGAGAGTATTCCCGGCGACAGACCCTCTGATGCTTAAGATAGAAAGCAGCTATTTTGTGCTAAGGATTCTGTGGAGAAGGAGTTGTTACCTGCAGCTGTACAGTAGCTGCTATAGTTATAGGCCCAGGGAGAAATCCATTTAATCCCAGATCTGTGATTGATTAGCCCCTTAATTTTAGGGGGGGTGCGGTTACGGCGTAACCGATGGAGCGCCCTGCGCGAACGGTAGGTGACTCATCGGGGCGTGCGAAAGGTCTTGAGGAAAGCCCCTGAATCTGTTTGGCTTGGCCCTTGTTAATTGCTTTGTGATTCGTGCCAGAATCAACGGTAGAGACCACTTACATTTTTCGCCATATCATAAGCCCCCCACTCTTGGGAAAGCGTCGTTGGTCGTTTCTGAGGAGTATATAACTTGTGGGAAAAGTGTCGGTGTGATGGTGGCGTTAGATTGCTGAGCCACAGTGGATGTGTTGCTTTGGGGGAAAAGTTGAAATTTCATTCGGTATGAGTCCGAGCTGTGAATTTGGCAGGTGTTGTGCTCGATGGGAAGCTCAGGGCCAATCTGAGTTAGGATGTCAGAACGTCTTTTGATGGGACTTGATGTCCATGTGGCCTTCCTTCTTGTCAGATTATGCAGGGTTCGAGGAGACGACGCGTGACAGCAGTCATTCGATTAGGCTGTTGATCACATAATTCAAAGAGGCAGCACGTGCCGATGGTTCGAGAGCCAATCGCATTATAAATTTGATCCCCCCCCCTCAACACTGTGAATGGCTCTTTTTTTTTCTTCTGAAGTTTCTCTCTTCAAAGTCGTAGACTTCGGATATGTTGACCACGGAATCAAATGGCTCGTCCTCTTCTGGCAACCACGGTGGATCAGATGCAGGTTCTTCGCAGAGTGGGTCAGCCTCCCGTTCCTCGAGATGACTTGTTTCGAGGGGGAGTGACTCTAAGAATTCGGGGTTGACACGCGAAAACATACCCGAACCGATGGTGGACATTATTGGGATCTCTGATTCTGAAGGAGGGGGCCACAGCCGAGCTGAAAATGAGACAAGATCTGGTGACACCGAGATTGGTCCAGTGAGGGAACTCGAGGGTGCTCGTGCGGACAAAGTTTATCCAAACGTACCCTGAAGACCTAAAGGATGAGCCTGGCTTTGGTGTTTTGCCTTCGTCCAACGGTCAATAGTGGACGTAGACGATGCGATGAGTGCCTTGGTGGGGAGTGAATTGGAGTCGTTTCGAGTGGCTTATCGCATTCCTCCCCGATTCGAGTTGATAAATTCGAGCTTCGACCTTGCACAAAATGCTAATCTTCCGCGGCAAGTGTGCGTCATGAACATCGACATGTTCCATTCTGGTTTGCTTCTCCCCCTCCATCCCTTTATAAAGGAGGTTTTGAATTGGGCGAGCCGGAGCTCAATGCAGTATGTGCCGAACTTGTGGAAACAGTTGGCATGTTTTATTATAATCTGCCATGAGAGGGAGATCCCTCTCCACCTTAAATATTTCCAGATGTGCTTGGGATTCAGAGTGCTGCCAAGTCACCCCTATCGGTGGTATGTCTCACCGCATTGGGGGTATAGAGTGGTGCATGGTCATCCCGACACTATTAAGGGTTGGAAGAGAAGATACTTTGTCATCTGGAGTGGTAAGTCCTGGGATATCCCCACCTAGTAGTCATATGAGGGTCCGCCGAAGATGGATCCTCCATTGCCCCATGATCTTAGTCCGGCAAAGAGTGCAGAATTTCAGAAACTTTTCAGGGAGGGTGTTAGTGTCGACTGGCAGTAAGTAACAAAAGGGAGGTCGGTCAATGCTGGTTTAAGCTCTGTTGGCTCGAGTAAGCTTTCTAGTCTCTAACTTAAAGTATTGGTACTTTGCTTAACCTGATATTTGCTTCCCTATGCAGATCTTGGTGTAACGGTTGCCTTGTCATCGGAGCCTCGGGAGGTTCCGAAGGCTGACCGTGAGGGGAAGTGAAACGCCAAAGTTTCTGCTTGGGAGCACATTCCGAAGAAGCCTAAGGCTCCTGAGGCCGGTGACATGGGGGAGACTCCGAGGGGGGGCATCCGATAGTTCGATGAGGATTTTGGACAAAAATCATGGGGCGTTCTGCACATGGTCTGCCTACAGGGGAGTTGAACTCTGTCATGGAGCCGGAGACGGCTCGGGAAGTAGTGGAGAGTGTTTCTCGTCTTGGAGATCAGGAGGTCCTCACCCAAGGGACTACCACTTCGTGTTTCCTTTGACTTTCCCAAGGGGTTGCACGGGTGAGTGGTCTCGTGCTTTATATTGCCAATGTAATTGTTCCTCAATGACATTCTATGTTTTCTCTGCAGTCAGCTCTTTATGGTGCCAAGATGGAGGTGCGATATGAACATTCGCTCGACTTGGAGGTTCGGAATGCGGAGCAGCACAGGAAGAGTGATAAGGTGGAGTGCAAACGTGTTGAGGCTTTGGAGGAGAGGGTGAAGGAGTTGGAGAAGAGGTCGAACAACAATGCGAGCGAGAAGTGATCTGCTTATAGGGCCTTGTTAAGCGAGAAGGACATGCTAGAGCACCAATTGGCCCAGACGCGATCAGAGTTAGCGGGATTTGCGGATGAGATCGTTGATGGCGAGGAGCGTGGCTTCAGTCAAGCCATCGAGCGTATCCGGCGGAAGTACCCCAACCTCGACTGTGGTCCTCTCGAGTACGATCTGGAATTCATCACCTCCCAAGCGACTTCACATTCGATTCCTTTTGACCTGTAAGTCAGCGCTGGCCCTACTCTTGGGGTTTTTGTCGGAGCAGGTGATGACTGTGCTCGTCCCACCTCGCGAGGGGGTTCACCTACGCCCCCAACCAAACTTCCTCCAGAGGTGATCGGACACACAGTCTATTCTCAAGGTTCCTGGGGGAGGGTCCCCCATTTGTTTTTTTCTTTCAGTGTTTTGTATGCCTTTGCGGACAGGCAACCGCTTTTGCAATCATCATTCGATCAATAAAGTGAATCTTTTTTCTGTAAATTGATCTGTTTTTGATGAGATTTGAGATGTTGATTTCTTGGCAGTGGAGAAATCTGCTTTGAGTTCGAGCTCGGTTGTAACACCCCAATTTTATTTATTTTATTTTTTTTGAAAACTAAACCTCTAAATTCAATTCTTTCAATTTCTATATCACTTTAAACATAAACTAAGATAGATATATTTCTAATAAAATTTTGGCAGAATTTCCCCTAAAATTTCTGCCCCGAAAGACAAAAAGCTTACGGAGTTCTTCTCTAAATTCAGTAGTTCACAACACAGGCAATATAATCATGGGCTCCCCAGGCCAAAATGAGCAGAATCACACAGGTAATATAAATATTATGCACTGGGAGCCAAACTCACAACAGAATATCCATTATAATTTAAAAACCATAAATTTCCTTGGAAAACTTATATAGGTAATAGAAAACTGTAGAAAACTTTTCAAAAACCAATCACAAAACCCGGAACTCCACAACAAGGTGGGTACGGGCTTTAATACTTCATCACAGCACTATAGGTATATTCCCACTTACAGTTATACACACAATCTTCTGTAAGACCATATAATACATCATCTACTTTCATTTCTATAAATAATATATATATATATATACACAGATGTCTCATACACAATAAGCAAAGTAAAACTACCAGACTACCACATGTAGCTCACCTTGCTGCTATCAAACCTGCAAGAGAGTTAGGGTTGTCCACCCTCAGGAAGGGACTCCCCTAACCCCCAGAAAACAACAGGGGTTAGCTATGACTGGTGTGGGTATAATTTAATGGTTAAGCAAATAAATTAAACATTATAAGGAAAACAGAATAAACTTACGAATACCATGATAATAAAATTTCACCGAAAATCTGAACATATAGACATCATAAATGTGACTTTTCATCACCTGTATCATCACCTGTTTATATATATATACCTGCCCATAACTTACTTATCTTTAGTTTTGAATCATACCCAAATTCATCTCTTGACGCACATCATTTTATGCCTTATACAAATATTTACACACAACTCTACTTTCACTTACACTGCACATATATAATTTCTCTACTTTTCATATATAATCACACAAGTTCACTTCCTCATTTTCTTCATACTTATTCAATCACATATCTCATTTACCAATCGATTTTATTTACAAACTCACGACCCATATTCTTTCATACTTAGTTTCATTCATTTACATTTTCTTCCTCATTCTCATATTACATACATCGCATGCATACAAGCAACAATATCACTTACATTTTCATAACATCGCATTACATGTATTTATTTTATTGCATAACGTCACATTCATCTAATTCCATTGCATCAAAATCATATGCATTCACTCCCATAATATCACATTCATTCATGCCTTATAACACAAAATATAACATCATCATATCACTTACTTGAATGCTCATTCTTATTGCATCAAAACATGATTTTATAACTCATTCCCATCCCGTCAGACAACTTTAGTTGTTTCTCATTCTTATAAGTAATATATCTTACTATCATTTTCACTTATATCTCTAGTTACCATTAACTTCACTTTCATTCTCAGCAATTTATACTCCACATCCCAAACATAGTTTGGGCAATAATCTATCACACCCCAAATCTGATAGTTTGGGTAATAATCACCACACCCCAAGTAAACCTTGGGTAATATCACACCACATCCCAAACCAATAGCTTGGTTATTAATTCACTTCAATTACTTTTCATCTTTACTTTACTTTATTCTTCATTTCCATTATTCATTACCAATATTATGCCAACTCACCCTGCGAATTATGCCAAGGCAGGTAGTTCCCATCATTTCCACAGAAATAGCGCGCAAGTAGTTCCTTGACACAATTCCAAGGTGTATCAACTCATAACATACTGTATTTTACTTTAATAATCATTTTCATAATAAAATTACTTCATACTATTCATATTAACACATGTCTCTTTTACTTTTTCATTTTAAATTAACCACATACTGCATTTATTATTTCTTTCCATACACAAACTCATAACTCGTATTCCTTCATATTTATTTTTCTTCACAACCACTTTCTTTCACATTTACAATTTCACTTTCTTCAGTTTCACATTTCACTTTCTTTACTTTTTCATTCTTATTTACACTTATTTATTTATTAGTTTGTCGACCAGTGAGCCACAGTATCCCAATATACTGAAAGCCGACAGCCCAGTAAAACACGCGGATCGATGCTCACACAGAGTCTTACACGTCCGAGGCTACGTCTTCCTCCCAGCCTATGTTAGCAAGGGAACTCCGCACCCCAGATAAACTAGGTACTTCCTCCCAGCCGAAGCCAAGAGGGAAAAACTCTGCACCCCAGATAAACTGGGTACTTCCTCGCGACAGCTTTCATCGAGGGTATAACCGGGCCTCAAGTCGATAGCTTGGGCGATAAAAACTCCGCACCCCAAACATAATTTGGGTAATAAACTCCGCACCCCAAGCCAGTCCTTGGGTATTAGGAGGTCTAGCCCAAACCCCCAAGATTGCTGTAGGTACTGGTCAACAAAAATTAATTGTTATTAACATTAATCATTTCATCTTTTCATCTCATATTTCACCACATTCATCTCATCTTTAAATTTAAATACTCGTCATGTCTTTGACTTTAACCACGAGAATTATTATCTCATTTATTAGCACATACCATCTTATCTTTTATCTTAACATTTTAACGCATATCCGGTGTCCACGATATTAATTATCATCTCATTATATCACACATATGCATACACCATGTCTTTTAACATATAAAACCATCATGTCATATTATTGCATATCATGAATGCATCTGTTATTTATTTTGCCACAACAACATCACACATTATGAATATCATGCTATTTATTACCTTAATATCTCACATATATGCATATGCCCGGTTATATCATTAATAAAATAATTATATCATGTCATTTCGTATCGTAAACGTATCAATATATATATAATTCATCACATAATAATATCATATTATTGCCCATTAATTCACTTCGAACATAATTATAACATAAACATATGCCCACTGACTAATTTCATCAATTATCACATCACAACTCATCAACATGATATATATATATACATCACAAACATACACCACATATGCGGGTTTCCAAGAGAAAAGGCCACAATCACTTATTTCATCTAATTACATCTCATAACATCCATTTATAGCATACTAGCCCATACACAAGGCTCTACATATACAAAATCACCTATAATGGCTTATATACCCAAAAACATGCACGAAACATGCACGGAGTAGAAAAATACGGAAACCATTTTATATATTAAATTTTATACTTTAACACGTCACACTAATCCATAATATAGGTATTATATACTTAAAATAGTTAATTTCCCCAAATATCACAAAAACTCATTTTCGGACCCTTAAAAATCCATATTTTCTTTCAAAATCAATTTTTAGCATAACTTCTACGAAATATATCAAAAAGCCACGAAATTTGGCCACAACGTAAAATATATATAGATACAACATACTCACCTGACAGATCGAGCAAACGATGTCCCACGTCCGCCCGGTAGCCAATCAAAGTTCAAAATTCTCAACCTAAATAGAAAATTATAGGACCGATTAGCTTAAAACTCAAAACTCGACCTACGAACCTCCAAATCCGAATCCGTCTTCACCCACACGTCACAAATGACATATGTAGCTGAGCTACATCGACAAATTTCAAATTCGGGTCCTGATGAAAACAACTGACTTATTGATCAGAGACTTCCTAATAAGAAAAATTCCTATTTCCTAATTTCTTTAATCCCTTTTTCCTAACATCTCAAATTAGGGATAACAATAATAATAGGACTCAATACACCTCCGAATGTAACAAATTCTCAACTCAATCTCGCTCGGGCATTTCACCGAACACCCGGCGTGCATATATATTATACTTTCATTCTCAATCTTTTCCATTAAGTTCTAAGTCTACAAAATTTATTCTTAATTTATATTAACACTCTCACACTACTCCACAACCTCATATGCATTTGTAAACTCACTAAAAGCAAGTTTCTTACCAACTTCACCTATTTTTAAAAGTTGGCTTTATGCCAAAATCACCATGTCACAATTTCACCATGATATGCATAAAGTCTAACCCTAACATGTTCTATGTGCTCTCTACACCTCCCTACATCAATTTCTAGTAAAAGAAATGAAAAGCATAGAATCCAATAAACTATCATACAATTTATTATACCTTCTTGAAACTTTCTCGAAAAACCGACACTACCACGAGAAAGAGCACCCACCAATTTACTAGAAACCCCAAAATAGTGGAAGTTGGAGGTGGAAATTTGGTGGTGTTTTAAAAACCCTAGTTGGGTTCCAAAGGGGGGGAATAGTTTCGGTCAACCAAGGTAGGAGGAGGGAGAGAGAGGGTAAGAGAATGGCATACTAGTAATTTTTTAGGATTTTTAATAATTGTTAGGAATAGGGTTTGGGCCTAAGCCCATTCCAAATGAAAAAAATCACTTTTCTAAGTAAATTTCAATGCCAAACTTCAACATTTCTAGTTTCATGCTATGACAATGCAATTCCTTCAAATTAGCAAATATTCGATCCTCTATTAAGCCCAAATACCCAAGAAAAATTTCAGGTTAATTCGGATTCATCTCTTTCGAGAAAACTCATCCTTAAACTCTTATATTTCCAATTTTTTTCCATTTAACCCCAAATATCAATTTAATCACTCTAATACAAATAAAATCAATTAATAAGGGAAAATATACTTAGAAACATATTTAAAAATAATTTAAACCGAATAATTGAGGAATTAAAAAAAACAAATGTTACATCGGGGCAATTCTTGCATTCTAGATGTAGCAAGGAAAGAACACCTTAGTATTCAAAACCGAGGTGCTCCTTTCGAGGCTTCGGCTTAGCAATGAGGATTGCACGAGACTCGGAGTCGAAGCGCTCTTTCAAGGCACCCTTTCTGAGGTTTGGACTTGGCAGTGAGAACTATACGAGGCTCAGAGTTGAAGTGCTCTTCCTAGGCACCATTTTCGAGGTTTGGACATGGCAGTGAGAACTGCGTAAGACCCAGATTCGATGTGCTCTTTCGAGGCACTCTTTTTGAGATTTAGACTTAGTAGTGAGAATTGTGTAAGCCTCAGAGTCGATGTGCTCTATCAAGGCACTATTTCCGAGGTTTAGACTTAGCAATAAGAACTGCGTAAGACTCAGAGTCGAAGTGCTCTTTCGAGGCACTCTTTCCAAGGTTTAGATTTAGTAGTGAGAACTGCATAAGACTCAGAGTCGAAGTGCTCTTTCTGAGGTACTCTTTCTGAGGTTTAGATTTAGCAGTGAGAACTGTGTAAGACTCATAGTTGAGGTGCCCTTTCGAGATGCTCTTTCAAAGGTTTAGATTTAGTAATGAGAACTGCATAAAACTCAAAGACGATGTGCTCTTTCGAGGCACTCTTTCTGAGGTTTAGACATAGCAGTGAGAACTACGTAAGACCCAGAGTGGAGGTGCGGTTTCTGAGGTTTAGATTTAGCATTGAGAACTACGTAAGACTCAGAGTCGAGGTGATCTTCTGAGGCACTTTTTCGGAGGTTTAGATTTAGCAGTGAGAACTGCGTAAGACTCGGAGTTGAGGTGCTCTTTCGTGGCACTCTTTTTAAGGTTTAGACTCAGCAGTGAGAACTGCATAAGACTCAGAGTCAAGGTACTTTTTCGAGACACTTTTTCTGAGGTTTAGAATTAGCAGTGAGAACTGTGTAAGACTCAGAGTCGATGTGCTCTTTCGAGGCACTCCTTCCGAGGATTAGATTTAGCAGTGAGAACCACATAAGACTCAAAGTCGATGTGCTCTTCCGATGCACTCTTTTCGAGGTTTAGATATCAAGGTGCTCTTCAGATGCACTCTTTTTGAGGTTTAGATGTCGAGGTGTTCTTCCAAGGTACTCTTTCCGAGGTTTAGATTTAGTAGTAAGAACAGCGTAAGACTCAGAGTCAAGGTGCTTTTTCGAGGCACTTTTTCCGAGGTTTAGACTTAACAGTGAGTATTGCATAGGACTCAGAGTCGAGGTGCTCTTTCCGAGGTTTAAACTTAGCAGTGAGAACTGCATAAGACCCAGAGTCGATGTGCTCTTTAGAGGCACTCTTTCCGAGGTTTAAACTTAGCAGTGAGTACTGTGTAAGACTCAAAGTCGAGGTGCTCTTTCGAGACACTCTTTCTGAGTTTTAGATTTAGCAGTGACAAGGAGTAGGCGATGGATTGGCAAAATTAAAAATGGTTTTATTTGATGGCCACAGAAAGTTGGCGCTTATTACATTTGCCTTATTACGAGTCTGATTCGTTTTAAGGTCTTTCATAGAATTTGATCAGGTGCTCAGCATTCTAAGTTCTCTTAACCCCCTGTCCCAAGTCTTCAAGTCGGTAAGTCCCTGGACAGACTACTTTGGAGACCTTATAAGGACCTTCCAGTTTGGTGCGAGTTTTCCCTTTTTGAGGGGTTTGGAAATGGCAAGCCTTCGGAGCACAATATTGCCCTTTTTGATGTTGGTTGGTCATACTTTCTGATTGTAGAAGCATTCAACTCTCTGTTGGTAGATCTTCCTTCTGATGGTCGACCTCTCGCGGACCTCGTCAAGGAGATCGAGGTTGGCTCTTAGGTTGGGTTTGGCCTAGCTTTTTTTGGGCTTTAAAGCTACTTCAGAAGGAGAAGCCAGAAAGTAAAGCTTTGAAATTAAAAGTTGAAGCTGTTTGGAAAGTCGATTTGGAAGTGTAAAAAAAATTCATGGGTATATCCTCGAGTCCCTCCTCCCCTCTCCGAAATCCGCACCCGCCTTCGCCTCTCCAACCTCCTCCTCACCCACACCGAAAACCTCACCCACGCCAAGTCCCACCTCGAGCGGGCCCATAACATCCACTTCAAGGCCCTCAACCTTCTAGAAACCTCCGATGGGTTCATCGATGATGAGGATGCGGTAGCCATGTGGGGTGCGAATTTCAACGTGCAGCTGGCGTCTGCGATGGCGTTCGAGGGGGATTATGAGGGGGTGATGGGGGCGTTGAAAAAAAAGAGAAACGTAAATTAAAAAGAAGGAGAAGCCAGAAGTTGCTCTGGAGGGCTCTATCAAAGCTCCTTTTTTCACTAAAATTAAGCTACTTCTCCTTATGTAGAGCTTTTCATGGGTATATGTTTGGCCCAGCTTCTCCTTTTAAAGGAGAAGAGAAGCTAATTTTAAGCTGGGCCAAACACACCCTTAGGTCAATGGAGTTGGAACCTTCATCGAAACTTATAATGCGGGGAGATGGGAGGTCAACCTCCAATGGAATGACTGCTTCCGTCCCGAAAGTCAGGTTGAATGAGGATTCGCCTGTTAGGATCCTCTTTGTGGTTCGATAGGCCCAATGGACGCTCGGTAACTCCTCTACCCACATGCCTTTTGGCGAGTTATCTGGGCGCTTCTTCAGTTTGTCTAGGATCTGCTTGTTGGCGTCTCGGCTTGGCCGTTGGACTGGGGGTGTGAGACTGAAGAGAACCTTTGTTCGATCCCCAAGTCAGTACAGAATTTGCAGAAGTTTTTTCCAATGAATTGAGAACGGTTGTCGGTTACAAGTATCTGAGGAATACCAAATCGGCAGATGATGTTCTTCCAAAAGAATTGCTGGGACCGATGCTCGGTAATGATGGAGAGTGGTTCGGCTTTGACCCATTTAGTGAAGTAGTCTACGGCGACGATGAGGAAATATTTCCGGCCGGTCACTAGAGGAAAGGGGCCGACCAGGTCCATTCCCCACATAGCGAAGGGAACCAGACTGGCTAGTGATTTCAGCTCGGCTTAGGGAGTGTGTCAAATGGAGGAATGCCTTTGAAAGGGAACACATTTCCTTACGAGGTCCTGAGCGTCTTGGATAAGGGCCGGTCGGTAATACCTGCGGTTGAGTATTTTTCTTGCAAGTGCTTGACTGCCCATGTGACAGGTGCCAACTCCCTCATGTATTTCTTCCAACGCGTATCTGGCTTACTTTGGTGTACGAGCGTTTGAAGAGTGTGCCGTCAATGAGTGCAAACTTCTCTAAACGAGCCCGAACCTTTCTGGCTTCGGATGGATCCTGGGGTAGCTCACCTGCCTTTAGGAAGTTTAGGATTGGATCCATCTAAGTAGCTTCTTGGGTGAGTGGGTAGATGCAGTTGACCTCGGGTGGCTCGGTGGCTTTGATGCTGGGTTTGAGAAGAACCTCCACTAAGTCAGTGTGGTCCAATCCTTCGAAGGAAGAGGAGGCTAGCTTGGATAGGGCGTTGGCCTGAGCATTCTATTCTCGATGAATTTGAGTTACTGTCATTTCCGAGAAATCCAAGAGGATAAGCTGAACTTGTGCCAGGTACTTACCATTCGGAGGTCGCGTGCCTCGTATTCCCCATAGATATGGTTAATGACCAGCTCAGCTTTACGGGCTAGGAGGAGTCTTGCAATCATCACCTAGTATTCCGCCTCGTTGTTGGAGGCCAGGAAGTTGAGGCGGAGAGAATATTAGAGAACAAAGGCATCCGGTCCTTTAAGTATGACCCCAACTCCGCTCTCGCTTTCAAAGGATGATCTGTCGACGTAGAGATCCCACCCGGGATTATCTTCTCGAGCTTCAGGTGCATCGGGGATGGTACACTCAATGATGAATTCAGCGAGTGCTCGGCCCTTGATAGCAGTTTGGGGCTTATAGCTGATGTCGTGCTTACTCAGCTCAGTGGACCACTTGATCAAGCGACCTGACATTTCAAGTAAGTGGAGCACTTATTTGAGGGGTTGGTCAGTAAGGACCTGAATGGAGTGGGCTTGGAAGTATGGGCGATGCTATCTCGCTGCCATCACGAGCGTGTATGTCATATTCTTTATTTTAAAGTATCGGAGCTCGGCATCGCAAAGGACTTTGCTGACATAATAAATTGGTTTTTGCAATCTGCTCTCGTCCCAAGCCAGAACAGCACTGAGAGCATGTTCGGAAGCAGCTAGGTAGAGGGAGAGGGCCTCATTCGGCTCGGGTTTGTTGAGGAGTGGGGGGTTGGCTATGTATGTCTTCAACTGATCGAAGGCTTGTTGTTGCCCCCCCCCCCCCCACACTCGAAGTTCTTAGCTCCCCTGAGAGCCTGGAAGAATGGCATTGACTTCTGTGCAAATCTGGATAAAAACGGCCGATAGCTGCTAACCGACCCGTGAGGCGCTGGACCTCCTTGGCATTTCTCGGAGCCATGTCTAATATGGCTAGAATTTTCTCGGGGTTGGCCTCTATTCCCCATTGGTTGACCATAAATCCGATGAATTTCCCGGACTTTACACCAAAAGCACACTTTGAAGGATTTCAACGCATGTTGTGAACCGAAGGACCCCGAATGCTTCCTCCAGATCTTTCACATGATCCTGACCCTCGAGCCTTTTGACGAGCATGTCATCTACATAAACCTCGATGTTCCGACCTATTTGACTTTTGAAAACCTGGTTCACGAATCTTTGATATGTTGCTCCGGCATTCTTCAGGCCGAGGGGCATGACGCGGTAGCAATATAGCCCTTGGCCGGTTGTGAAAGTTGTCTTGGGGATGTCTGGGGGGTACATCCTAATTTGGTTGTAGCCAAAGAAGGCATCCATGAAACTGAGAAGTTCATGCCCGGACGTCGTGTCGATGGGGACATCAATATTCGGGAGGGAGAACGGATCCTTCGGGCAGACCTTGTTGGTGTCTGTGAAATCGATATAGATCCTCCACTTCCCATTGGCCTTTTTGTCCATCATGACATTGGCCAACCACTCGGGGTAGCTCACCTCCTAAATGAAGTTGGCGGAGAGGAGTTTTTGTACTCCCTCTTTAACCGCTTGTTGCCGATCGAGAGCGAACTTGAGGTGCCTCTGCTGCACTGGTTTGGAGTCGGGACGGACGCTCAGTCTGTGCATAATAAGATCTTCGGAGATCCTAGGCATATCTTAGGGGACCCAAGCGAATAGGTCTTGACTTCGGAGGACGCAGTCGACGATCTCACATTTTAGGTCTGGAGGGAGAGATCGACTCACTTGGAAGCATTTGCATGCATCATCCTCGAAAAATGGCACCTCTTCCAGTTTGTCGACAGGTTTGGAACCGATCGTACTTCTTTCGAAAGGGAGGTCGACCGCGTCGAGGGGAAGGACGCAACTCCTATAGCAGCCATGTAGCAAGTTCGAGTTGCCTCCTGATTGCCCCGGACGATACCTACTCCGTGCTCAGTGGGGAACTTCATCTTCATGTGGTATGCTGAGGGTACTGCCTGGATGGACGCAAGGCCGGGTCGACCGAGTATGGCGTTGTAGGAAGTTTGGACGTTCACCACCATGAAGTCCATGGTTTCCGTACATGGAGTTGGGGCCTACCTGGCAGTCACGTCGAGGGTCACGACTCCCTCGATTTGAATGGGGGCTCCTGAGAACCCCTGAAGCGTGTACCTCGCTAGGAACAGAATTTTCACCGAACTCCCATTGTTGACCAGTATACCGCAAGACCTCGTGATTGGCTAAACCGAGGCTGATGACAAGAGCGTCACAATGAGGGAGCCGGACACCTTCACGATCTTCGTCGGCAAATAAGACTCCCTTGGGGGTGTTTGATGGTGGACCGTGTTGACTTCTCGGACCAAAGCCTTGCAGGAGGTGTTGAAGACTCCGCCCATTGGTCCACCATGAACACATTGGAGAATAGCCAGACCGTCGGCTACCTCCGGGCCGGGGCCTGTTGCCGGACGCTTGTCTGAACTTCGAAGAGGGGAGGCTCGTCTAGCATTTTGGGTAAACTCAACCAGATAGCCTCTCTGTATGAGTGCTTCAATTTTCTTTTTGAGAGCCCGATAATTGTTGGTCTCATGGCCGTGGTTTCGATGGAATCGATTGTAGAACCTCCGGTCCCATCTTCTGTTGACGTTGTTGGGTGGCGGTGGATATTTGACCATCCCCATGTCCTCGATCTCCATGAGAATGGAAAAAACATTCACCGTAAGTGGGGCGAATCTCTTGAACCGAGGGACTGGAGGTGGACGCCTCTAACCTATGGGGTCCTTTTGCAACTTTTTCGTGGCCTCGGATTCATTGGCTTTTCTTTTTCCTTTTGTTGGGGTATCCTTCCACTCATGGGGATGCAAAAATTCCTCTGCTTGGATATATTTTTTGACCCTGCGGAGGAGGTCGGGAAAGTCGAGGAGAGGTTTCTTGTCGAGGGAGGCCTTCGGCTATTCATGGTGGACATTATGTCGAAATGCCGCCGAGGCGCTCCAGCGTCGAGGGAGGAGATTGACCTGGCTTCGGTTGTGAATCTTCGGACGAAGACCCGAAGTGGTTCCCTGTCAATCTGCCTTAGGTCCAGGAGAGAAGCGCTTGTTTTCTCTGCTTTGCGATTGGTAACGAAGTGCACGAGGAAATTCTCTTCGAGATGATCGAAAGAGAAAATTGAATACCATTCCCGAGCCAGGCCACGCAGAGTGGCAGGAAAGACGCAACATAGGACAGAATCCGAGGCGATGTGAATCATCATGAAGGTCTTGAACCCCTCTATGTGATCAGCTAAATCTGTCTCTCCATTGTATGTCTCGAACTGCGGAGATTTGAAGTTTCTCGAGATGGGGCTTTGAGGATTTAGATAGAAAAGGGGGGTCGGGACGGTTGGTGACCCCGACCGAGCTGTGCCCCATTCTTGCCTATTCGAGCAAATGGTCCTCCATCTCTTGGAGACGTCTCTGGACGTCGTCCTGCCGATTTTCGGATCTGGTTGAACCGTGGGATTCTTCTTCTCTGGAGTTTTCGACTTGTTCTTCGCATGGGCATCGTCCGTCTCGGACTCCTCCATGGAGTGCTCGCAAGGACTTCGGCCAGGAACTCTTGGAACTGGACACGGGTGAGGTAAGATTGATCTGCAGTTTTCCACAGACGGCGCCAATCTGTTGTGGTATTTTTCTTGGGTGTGTGGGAGCAACAGATAATGTGAGTTCTTAGTTTTGAGGAAACCGCGATAATCCTATCATTCGCTCCAAACCCGGGTGGATATTGGACGAGTAGGACGATCAATGGCCGCTCCACAGACCTACGAAATAAAGCCTGAAACACCGGGAGTATTCCCGGCGACAGACCCTTCGATGCTTAAGTTAGAAAGCAGTTATTTTGTGGTAAGGATTCTGTGGAGAATGAGTCAAAACCTGCAGTTGTATAGTAGCCGCTGTAGTTATAGGTGCAGTGAGAAATCTCATTGATTACAGATCTGTGATTGATTAGCCCCGTAATTTTAGGGGGGGTGCAGTTTTGGCATAACCGATGGAGCGCTCTGCGCGAACGACAGATGACTCATTAGGGCGTGCGAATGGACTTTCGGAAAGCCCCTGGATCTATTTGGTCTGGGCTCAGTTAATTGCTTCGCGATTCGTGCCAGAATCAGTGGTGGAGATCACTTGCAATTTTCCCCGTAGCACTCACTATGCTGGGATTTCATTCCTTCAAAGCATGTTTAACATTTTATTTTTTCTTAAGGACCTGTATAATTGGACCATCCCTATTCTGTTCAATCTATGCCAGCTTAATCACACCCTAAATATCCCTTCTATTCAACCAGAAATTGTTGAAACGAAAGGGATTAGTCCCTGAAATAAAATCTCCCTAACAACAAAGCAACATTGGCCGATGATCAGAGCCGACGCGAACCAAAAGCTTGACATGAAAGTTAGGAAAAAGAGAGATCCAATCAAATGTTGAAAAAGCACTATCTAACCGTTTCTGATTCTTCCGTTGGCCATGTTGCATATTCCACCAAGTATAATGAGGCCCACTGAAACCCACGTCAACTAATCCTCCTTGTAAATAAAGTCTTTAAACTCTAAGAACATCCACAATGGGGTTTTTCATTTCTTAGAAAATGGCAGCTACAGTAGTAGCAAATAGCGAAATTATCTGCAGTGGTTGTTTGCTATAATATTCTCATTTTTATAGTCCATACATGTTGTATCGTCCAATGACACGTTTAAAAAAAAGAAAGAGACGAGACAACATGTCTCGTCCCTCTCAATTTTTTTTAAAAAATTACGTGGGTTGTGCCGTCCCGCAATTCGTCCGGTTGGTAAACTTTTTTTTAGAATTAATTAATTAGTTATTAGTTTTTAAAATAGGTTAATTAAATAAATTTAATAATATAATATAACTAAAACCTAATTAACACCCCACTAAAAAATACTTAACACCTAAACTAACCTAACTAAACCCCCCACTTAACACCTAATTGCCTCCAAGGTTGTTGTCCCGTCCCAAGCAAAAATTGCTTGAGACGAGACAACATGCCTCGTCCGAGCAATTTTTGGATATATATATATATATATATATATATATATATTCCCTTCTTCATCAGACCTCCGATCAATTTTATAAAAAAAAGAAAAAAGAAAAAATCAGACGAAACAAGTTGTTGATGAATCCAATAATATCCACATTTAGGAGCAATAATCTTAATGCAATTAGACATTTAAATGCTCTATATGTGGTAATTTACTCTTCTTTTCTCTTTTCCATAAGAAACAGCCTAAAAACAGCTAAACGAAGCAGATTCAAGATTTACTCCAGATTGTGAGGATGATGCACAGAAACTGCAGAACACAAGTCGACTGGTTCTTCAAACAGTCGACTGAACAGAGGAGGTTGAAATCCCGAAGCTACGCAGTACAGTCGACTTACTCTAAAGGCAGTCGACTTGACAGATTAATTATGAAACTATAGACGTCTCGACACAGTCGACTGATTCCAAAACCAGTCGACTGGTATCCAGCGGAGTTAAAAGATAAGATAGCGAAGATCCATCCTCATCTAAATCCAAATCAAAATTAAGTTATCCAAACCTAGGTTATCTGCGAATAACAACTTCTCCAACTATCAAAGCTAGAGACCGGGAGTGGCAAGTAAGAAGATCATCCTATGAGTAAAGAGATAAGAATCAGGAACTTGAAATCTGCAGATGTGGGCAAAAGAGACTATAAAAAGGCTGAAGCACAGAGTTTAGATGGGGCCTCTCTCGAAATATCTCAAATCAGGGAACATCAATCATCTGATAGTGACAATCAGATCGACCGAGAAAGAAGAGGAGGCCAGCGGAACAAAAGCAAGCCAGCGAACACAAAAATAAAATACAAAGAGAGAAACAGAGACTCTCTCTCTTCTTTCCTATTGACGAAGCAAAGGAGGCAGGCACGCATCACCAGGCAACAGCTGGCCTCGATTGGCGCGTACGGCAGAACAGAAGTGACGGGCGCACTGTTCATCGGATCTGACCCGTGCGATCAGCGTGTGCGAAGCTGAAGTGGCGAGGTTGCTTCGATTTTGGACGTGGACGAACAGTGCTTCGGGTTCTGTGCGCTGGTGACTTGACGCGCTGACTTCGAAGCGTCAGAATGACAGGTGCTGGCTGCAGTGTTCGGCTGGTCTTCTTCGTGCTGACATCACATCTCGGGCTAGGCTTCGATTCGACTGGCGTGCGCAAGGAAGCATTCGGTTCTTTTGAGACAGAGGGGTTTGCAATTAATTTTTATTCTTTTTCTCCTCTCTTTAATTTTTGTAATGCAATCCTTGAACAAAATATTAATTGCAATATTTTTATGAATATGTGGAACTAATTTCATTGTTGGGCTGATTGAAATCATAGTCATGTAATGTTATAATCTTCTAATAACGCTGTTTTCATCACTTATTGATTAAGCCTGATTGTATTGATAACAATTTATAATATGAATCAAACTTGTTCAGAAGTTCTTAGGGCAGTCGACTGAGAGTGACAGCAAGTCGACTGACATACAGAACCTGATGTTATCAAGTTTGCGTATTATAAAACTGAATCTGTTATATGAGTATAGAGACGACCCGTATCTTGTGCTCATAACTTGTAACACAGGAATCTTTAGGGGTTCTTGGTTTAATCAACTTGAAGGATCTAGATCTGATACCAATTTCTAGAACTTTGAGTGTTTGTTTGTTTCTATTGTTCCTATGCTTTCTTCAAGTGCAACTTAGTAGATACCATGCTAAATACTTAAGGAAAGAAACGAATTAGAGTAGATACCATGCCTAATTCTTGGCCTAGGGAAACATTAACTTTAAGGAGTAGATACCATGCCCTTAAAGGAACAAACATGAGTTATGAGAATGGTGTAGAAGGTGACTTAGCATTCTTGACTATAGGTGGAAATCAAGCCCAACTCATTTAATTGATATTCTTGAGATACTACTTGATTTAGATTTTAATATTTTCATTTCTTTTCAAATAAACTTTTACAACAAACTTTATGATTTGCATTTTTTCTTTGTTTTATTGATTAGTGAGTTAAGTACTACAATCTCTGTGGGATCGACCCTTGCTTTTTACTACGCTTCTATAAACGATTCGTACACTTGCGAAGTTTTAATTTGTGTCTAGTTTATCTATTTATTTAGATCATCTGGATTTCACAACAGTTGTCTCGTCCGATCTCATTAAAAAATTGAAAAAAAATTCGGACGGAATATGTTGTCTCGTCTTTCATAATTTGAGAATCGCAAATCGGTTTCTAAAAAATGAGAACCGACTGTAGCTACTTTGCCATAAAATGGCAAAATAGCAAACGACTGCAGCACATCATTTCTCAAAAAATGAGAAATTGGCAAATATAGCAAACAATTGTGGATGCTCTAATACAGAGCGATCTTCTCCGAAAAAGCCACCCAACTTTTCCGTACTCTCCAAAATTGCATTAAAATCTCCCATGAATAACACTGATAAGAAGAACTGAAACAATCCAATCAAACTATCCCAAAGCTCTCTGCCTTCTCCTCGTCACGAACACTAACTAGCATAAACTCCGACAAATAACCATGGATCTCTTCTTGGTTGCATAACCTTGACAACAATAAAATGACGGTTCCATCATTCTTGCCGACTGTGGGTTGCTGTTTTGGTTGTTGTTGTTGTTTTTTGAGGTCGGCTCACCCACTAAGGATGTTGAAGTGAGCTCTAATCGTATGTACTGGTCATGTCGCTTCATATTTTATTTTCTGCCTGTAGTTTGTAATTCGGCACAGTACGCTGGGTTTGTTTGGTTAATTGCTTATTAATGAAACATGGTGGCCATATTCCACCTTTTCTTTAAAAAAAAAACAATAAAATGGCGGTTAGTGTCAATGTTGAAATATAGTAATTGTATATTCTGTTTCCTAATATAGGAAAAAGATTCCCCAAATCTCTCATCTTCCCAATCTTCTCTCAATTTCTTTTCTTCTTCTCCAAGAATGTAATCCTTATATATAGATGTATACAGTAAAGAATAAGGTACAACAAAGAAGAATAAGAATTATTTTCCCCAAAATTATTTTCTTCATGGTATCAGAGCCTAACTAGATCTAGACCAATTGAAGAAGAAGAGGTGATCAGATCTGCCTCCTCGTCATCCAAAGATCCCATTGCTGATCCCGTTGCTGATCCCGTCACCGATCATCATCCCGTTGCTGATCCTGTTGCTGATCCCGTCACCGATCATCATCTTCGTCGACTACAGATCTCCAGATCCCGTTCACCTTCATCTCCTGTGCTCATCTTCTCCCGGCGCCACTCCCCTGACCTTCCGGCGGCCACCCCTCCCTTCGCGCCACCCCCTTCATGCGCGCCGCCTGAACCCCACCCAAAACCCCCAAGCATCGTCTGGCTTTGTTCCCGCTCGACCGCGCAACACTACGCCAAGAAACCCACCCGAAACCCCCAATCACTGCTCCCTCCTCGGCGTGCCTGCTCCACCTGATCGCCGCTGCGACCTTGTCGCCGTCTGCATGCGGCGTCACGCCGACACCAGTGACATTGCGAGCCTTGGTCCTCCACTGTTGCTGCTGTCTCTCTCTCTCTCTCTTGCTGTTTATTGAGTAAGTTGTTTGCTGAGTTATTGATTGATCAAATCAGATCTGAGGAAGAAGAAGATCCCGATCCTGATCCTCCCCTGTCGTCCTCCCGAGCTCCCGATCCCTGATTGGTGTTTGTTGGTGTTGGTGCTTGTTGTGTTACTGTTGGTGCTATTTGTTGTGTTGCTAGTTGCTGTTCTTGGCCAAGTTGTGTCGATCAGATCCGTTGTTTTTTTTGTGCTGCTACCATGGGACAAACTGATAGAGCTGAGAAGAGTATTGGACTTGCCTCTACAATAGTCACAACTGCAGGTAATGATGGTAAGGTATTTAATATTTCTGCTTCTATTATGAATAGTGCATGGATAATTGATTCGGGTGCTACCGACCATATGAATTTTGATTCTAGACAAGTTCAAATTTTCAACCATCCACTAAATCGACTATGTCCACTGGCAATGATGATTCTGCCACTGTTACTGGCGATGGTACCATACATCTCACAAACAACCTAACCTTAAATACTGCCCTAGTTGTGCCATCCTTGAATATCAACCTATTATCTGTTGCTCAAATAACTACTGCCTTACATTGTATTGTAGTCTTTTGACCTTCCCATTGCATGTTTAAGGATATTCGGACTCGCAAGACGATTGGTTATGGGGTTAGGCACGGGAAGCTCTATTACCTGGATTTAGAATCTAAATGTTCGAGCAAGTTGACTCAAGCTCTAAGTGTGGAAGGATCCGAAGATGAGAAGAAGAAATCAGATATTTTGCTATGGCATCGACGTATAGGGCATGTTTCTTTTGGTTATTTGAAGAAATTATTTCCAAGTTTATTTTTGAAGTTGGATATATTTGTCTTTCGGTGTGATGTGTGTGAACTCGCAAAAGGTCATCGTGTCTCTTTTCCTCCAAATCCAAGTAAAAGCTCCCTACCTTTTATGATTATTCATTCTGATGTTTGGGATCCATCCAAAATCACTACATTTGGAGGAGCCAAATGGTTTGTGACCTTTATTGATGACTGTATCCATATAACCTAGATTTGTTTGATGAAGTCCAAAAGTGAAGTTAGTGGTTTGTTTCAGAAATTTCACAAGCATGTTATGATTCAGTATAAATCACAGATTCAAGTTCTTAGGAGTGATAATGGCGGAGAATACCTGAGTTCAAATTTGCAACAATATTTGGTGGAACACTGAATTGTTCATCAGACTACATGCTCGTATACCTCAACAGAATGAGGTTGCAGAAAGAAAAAATAGACACTTGCTCGAAGTGGTCCGTGCTTCTTTCATCCATGGAAATATGCCACTCATTTATTGGGGAGAAGCCCTTGCTTCTGCTGTATACTTAATCAACCGAGTTCCCTCTAATATCCTAAACTTCCTCACACCATTTCAAGCATTAACTGAAGCTGTGAATACACCAAAAATCGTCAACTTGCCACCTCGTGTGTTTGGGTGTGTTGCATTTGTTCATTGATGCGGTTTGATTCTGAGAGACGTGTGGATGCACCAGGTGTGAGTTCGGACTCGATTTGTATTGAAGGAGAATGCTGCTTGTCAGTCGACCCTCGGCTGACCGGGCGGTACCTACGATGGGCTAGGAGGGAGGTGGATGTCTGGGCTCGGACCAGAGGGTTCGGATCCGAGGTCTTGTGTACCTGCAGACGGTCCTGAAACACCGGGGTTTATCCCGGCGGCGGACCCTCCGACGATCTAGTCAGTCTCTGTGAGAGAGTAGCAATAACTAGGTGAATTTAAGTGGCAAAAGATTGATTACCTCAAAAGGTGGGTGAGGGTCTAGTATTTATAGAGAATTCCAACCGGGTTTGGATCCGCTTGGGGGCCGGGTCTGAATCCGAAAGCTCATGGGCCTGACGTGGCAGAAGGCCCAGGGGGTTTAGGGCAGACGTGGCAGTACCAGGAGTGGTATAGGGCTGACGTGGCAAAATCCTTGGCGGTATTTGGAGCTGACATGGCTGATCGTGGGTCTCCTGTGCCTCTGGGAGAATCGGAGGGCCTAGGCTGTGCCAGGTCATCTTCATGCCTCGCCAGGATGGGGGGACGGCCCGTGGGGCTGTCACGGATCGGAGGCCGAGGACCAATGAGGCTCGTCGGATACGAGGAGACCAGTTCTGTGGGGGTGAACTTGAGGCTCGGCGCCGACCCTTTAGTGGCTCGAAGCCGAACGAGATTGCTTTTTTATCATTTTTGAGTGAGAGTTGTATTGGGCCCTGGTTGGGCCCCAAGCCATTTTTACCCTACCACACAAGCCCTCCACTCCTGCGGGGGTGCGGGAGCTAGCCGTGGAGGAGTGTTTATGGTTGTAGAAATGGGATGGCGGATCACTGGGCCTTCATGAGGGTGTAGTCCTGATGTTAGAGCGATCCTCGAGCCGGCGAGGGTCTATGGATCGCCAAGGGTGGTAGCGAGCCGTTGACACTTTCTGAGAGGATTACCCTGGTGCTAGACCTGACCTCGAGCTGGCGAGGGATTACGGGTCAAGGAGGACGATGGTGAGCAGTTGAGCCTTCCTGAGAAGACTACCCTGGTGCTACTCCTGACCTCGAGCTGGCGAGGGATTACGGGTTAGCGAGGGTGATGGCGAGCCGTTGAGCCTTCCTGAGAAGACTACCCTGGTGTCAGACATGACCTCGGGCTGGCGAGGGATTACGGGCCGGCAAGGGTGATGGCGAGCCGTGGAGCCTTCCTGAGAAGACTACCCTGGTGCTAGACCTGACCTCGAGCTGGCGAGGGATTACTGGTCAACAAGGGTGATGGCAAGCCGTTAAGCCTTCCTGAGAAGACTACCCTGGTGTCAGACCTGACCTCGGGCTGGCGAGGGATTACGGGTCGGCAAGGGTGATAGCGAGTCGTGGAGCCTTCCTGAGAAGACTACCCTGGTGCTAGACCTGACCTCGAGCTGGCGAGGGATTACGGGTCAACAAGGGTGATGGCGAGCCGTTGGCCTTCCTGAGAAGACCACCCTGGTGCCAGACCTGACCTCGAGCTTGGCGAGGGATTACGGGTCGGCAAGGGCGATGGCGAGCCGTGGAGCCTTCCGGAGAAGACTACCCTGGTGCTAGACCTGACCTCGAGCAGGCGAGGGATTACGGGTCAACAAGGGTGATGGCGAGCCGTTAGCCTTCCTGAGAAGACCACCCTGGTGCCAGACCTGACCTCAAGCTTGGCGAGGGATTACGGGTCGGCAAGGGCGCTGGCGAGCCGTGGAGCCTTCCGAAGAAGACTACCCTGGTGCTAGACCTGACCTCGAGCTGGCGAGGGATTACGGGTCAACAAGGGTGATGGCGAGCCGTTGGCCTTCCTGAGAAGACCACCCTAGTGCCAGACCTGACCTCGAGCTTGGCGAGGGATTACGGGTGGGCAAGGGCGATGGCGAGCCGTGGAGCCTTCCGGAGAAGACTACCCTGGTGCTAGACCTGACCTCGAGCTGGCGAGGGATTACGGGTCAACAAGGGTGATGGCGAGCCGTTGGCCTTCCTGAGAAGACCACCCTGGTGCCAGACCTGACCTCGAGCTTGGCGAGGGATTACGGGTCGGCAAGGGCGATGGCGAGCCGTGGAGACTTCCTGAGAAGACTATCCTGGTGCTAGACCTGACCTCGAGCTGGCGAGGGATTACGGGTCAACATGGGTGATGGCGAGCCGTTGAGCCTTCCTGAGAAGACCACAATGGTGCCAGACCTGACCTCAAGCGGGCGAGGGATTACGGGTCGGTAAGGGTGAGGGCGTGCCGTTGAGCCTTCCCGAGAAGACTACCCTGGTGCTAGACCTGGCCTCGAGTTGGCGAGGGATTACGGGTCGGCAAGGGGAGGGCGAGCCGTTGAGCCTTAAAATGTTTGAGCGGGGTAGCCCGCTGTTTTTGCGGAGCATTGAAGGCGCTCCGGGATCTGTGTGATGTTCCAATTTCCCAGGGGCCTTAAATGCGCCGCCTAATAAATGCATGGCGCATGGGCTTCCATCGTTTGTCTTTCCCCATGTCATAAAGGCCGGCCTATGGGGGAGGCTATAAGTACCCCTCCCTCCGCAGCGGGTTTGATCACAGCAAGGGTGGTCCGTTGGCCATCAGAGGTGTCTGCTCTAGCGGACGCCTGTCTCTTGCAAAAAATTTCCCCCGGTCGTGTCGGAGAGGCGGTTACTCTGCCGTCCGGATCTTCTCTTGGGTCTGATGGCTCTGATATGGCAGCCAGATCCAGGGGAGATCAGGGCGAGAGGGAAACAACCGAAATCCGGACCGGTGGATAAAGAGCCTCGGATTGGTGGTGGCTCTGCCGTCTGGATCCTTTTTCGGGTCAGACGACCCTGACACGGTGGTTTGGCCCGAGAGAGATCTGGACGGGAGGGGCACCAACCGTATTCCGGACTTAGGGCTGAAGAGCCTCAGATAGAGGGATCGTCTCCGATTGGAGGTTGGCCAATCTGTCTTCCGATAGGGCTCCAGGGGATGATGGTTTCTGTCCCACCCTCGAACAGTTCGGGGTTTCGGCTGTCGAAGCTGTAAGCCCCGAGCTGCTCGTGGGTGAGAGGGGAACCGACCGAGCGCTGGAGCCCGGGGCGTCTGTCGAAGGACGACGCCTTAAATCTTAAGTAAAATGTTTTCTCCGCCGAATACTCCATCTGAACTGACCCCTGCGTCTGGCTGCCAGCCTGGCAGCTGATGACGTCAGCAGCGCACGTTTCGAGGACGTGGCGCGATTTTCCAGGCGGCAGTTGCACGTTACTCGGTGAACAGTAATTTCGGAAATCGAGGAGTCGTTTTTATCCTCTATAAGTATTCCCCCCTCTTCCCCTCTCGCCCACTTCTTTCTCGCTGCTTTCTTTCTCAAAAAATCTTCCAACCCTTTAACACTCGTCCCTGCAGTTTGCTGCACTAGGCTCGTCCTTCCGAAGCGACCCCAGGTTAGTTGGTAAGTCTGTTTAGTTTAGGCACAGATGGATAGGGCTCAGTCTGGCTCGTCAGCGTCGACGTCTAGGGGGAAGTGAAACCTGCCTCCAAATCGACGTCGTGGGAGGAGCCCGTGCTTGAGGAGGAGTCAGTACACGCTGCGGAGCTTTCCGATTCAGTTTCGTGGGAGGAACCAGTAGGTGAGGGGGAGGTGGTACACAAGGTGAGGCCGTTACGCTCCCGACATCCCTTCGTGGTGGAGAGTAGCGAGTCGGAGGAAGCCAGTGATGGTTCGGACGGTGTCCGTGTACTGGAGTTGTCTTCCGAGGAGGAGGGAGGCGAGGGCGACGCAGTAAGGAGATCCACCGTTCATGGTGCGGGTTCGAGTTCCATGCCGACTGCTCTGGGGCCATCATCTACCCCCTCGTTGGAGCGAGCCAAGAAGAGGAAGAGGGCTCCGAGGAAGGCAGGGTCGAGGGCTGGTGGTTCGAGCCAGGTGCCTGTTTTCCGCAATTTGATGACAGGTTCGCCCATACAGCCGAAGCCTTTCCGTCAGAATCCCGACGACCTCTCTGACAAGGAGCTCTTCGGTGTGCAGCCCTCTTCGCCGAGTCGGAAGAGGGTGATGATGGATGCGATCCCGACCGTCTTGGAGGGCGGGGACTTGGAGGTTTTGCAGCTGGCGTACCACATAGGGCCCGACTACGAATTGTTGTTGTCGAGCTCTACTCTGCGCCCCACCGATCCCCTTTCTGCTTGGTATTGCGTCTTCCCAGTGGACGCCTTCATCTCCGGGCTGAGGCTGCCAGTCCACCCGTTTGTTCGGGATGTGCTAAACTGGGCCTCTTTGGCACCGATGCAGTACGGGCCGAACTCCTGGAAGCAGATTATCTGCTTTGTGCTGATGTGCGAGGAACAGAAGGTACCCCTGCGGCTGAATGTGTTCCGAGCGATGTTGATGATCAGCTCGGCGGCTGAGGGTGTTTACTACATTTCTCCCCGGAGTAAGGGGAAGGTCGTTCACAGCCACCCGGACTCCATCAAGGATTGGAAGAAAAAATATCTGGTGATCCGGAGTGAAGAGCCCTGGGACATTCCCACTCGATGGAACCACTCCAAGTCGAGCTATCAACCGCCGAGGCCGAGGGATTTGACGACCGAGGAGTGGGGGTTTGTCGAGCGCCTCCGTCTGTCACCTAGTATTGATTGGACGAAGGTGACGGAGGCCCACCTGGCGAGCGTTGGACTGAGCCCAGCCGTTCTGTGTATGTAGTTGTTTCTTTTTTCTCGATCTTTTCGTACTTTCCTGCTCATTGCTCTTAATGGATTTTTCTGCAGATATGGATGAAGCATCGATCAAGGCAAAGAGGCTCGCCCTTAAGAAGGAGAAGGCTGAGAAGAAGGGGGAGGCGGCGAAGAGGCTGAGGGGGTCGTCCCTAGTCATCTCGGAGGCCCAGCTCGAGCCGGGGACGAAGAGGATTCACTCGGAGATGAGCAAGGGGGCGGCTACTTCGAAGGGCCAGGGCCAAGCGAGGGCATCCGATCTTGTCAAGGGGAAAGGTTCCTTGGTTGAGGTCGAGGAAGAGGACCCGGTGGTGGAGTTGCTGCGGCAACGGTGGGCACCGGACTGGTCGGTTCCGATGGGGGACTGTCTGACCGAGGAGGCCCAGGTCGTTGAGGTGGTGGAGAAGTTGGCAACCCCTCGCGACTGCAAGGCGATGGAGAGCGAGCCCGTGGAGGTGGCGTTCACGCGCCTGGCGCAGGCCACCGTGTTGGTAAGTCCGTCGACCCTATCCCTTGTTAATTTTTCTACGGAAGTCTTTTCCTTATCTGCGCTTGTCGGTCGCAGGCTTGTGTGCAGGGGGCTAACATGAAGAACCTCTACGAGGCGTCCCTGGCACAAGAGCGAGCTCGGGCGGATAAGAGCGAGTGGGAGATGAAGGAGATGCGGATCGAGCTCGAGGGCTCGCACAAGAGGGAGCAGCAGATGAAGCTCGAGCTCGAGGCCAAGGATGCGGAGTGGGGGAAGAAGGTGGCCTCCTTAAAGAAGAAGTTTTCCAAGGAGAGGGAGGAGTTGACGAACGCAGGTCAGATGATGGTGATCATGGCCCAGGACGAATGTTATGCGAAGGCCCTCAGTCATGTGAGGCACTTCTACCCGACCGTCGACCTGTCCAATTTTGAGTATGACATAGAGATCGAGGGGACACCGAAGACTCCTGGCGAAGAAGGGCCCGCTCTCGACCCGCCTGCCGACCCCCCTGTGAATCCGTCCATCGACGCTGAGGTGGGAAAATAAGTTGTATATTTTTGCCTTTCTTTTTCCCTCTCTCGACTGTATTTGCCTCCCGCGGACTGGCCACCGCATTTTTTGTAAGAAGCACCTAAATTTATAGAAAAAGATTTTTGACCGGCCAAGTGTTTTGACCTCGGATATTTCCGAACCTTCTTGCGTATGTGTGTTGAGTTGGCTGGTTCTCTTGTAGGTTGCGACTCCCCTTCCCGAGGTGGACCCCCATCGTTCCGACGCGGCGCGGCTCCGGAGCAAAGTTGAGGCCCTGGAGGCCGCGTTGGTTTGCTACCGAAGGGGGGCTCGTGACACTGATGCGGCTTTTAACTATTATCGGAATAAGTCTGAAGCCTTAAGTGAGGAGGCGAGCTGGCTGAGGAGGGCGATGGTGGATTGGGAACTCGGCGGTGCGAGCCTTGGACAGGCCGTGTCGAGTGCCTCGGTGCAGAGGCCCTCTTCTGAGAGGTTGCTTCGCGATGTCTTTATGGAGAAGGAGATGGAGATACACCGTTACAAGATTATGCTGGGTGTCTCGACATCTTCCTCAGTGGGTCGGCAAGCAGAGGGGGTTCCCTCTGCGCTGCTGCTGTTGCAGCGTATGCGACCGGATGACGCCGAGAGCTCCGTGGCTAGGGTGTCGACCGTGGCTGAGCCTAAGGACCATCTTAACGAGGAGAGGGCTCCTAGTCGCTCGGTCGGAGTAATCCCGCCCTTCGTCGGACCCGAGGGGCCCTAAGATGGCGACTTCCTCTAGTTTGAGATGAGTGGAGTGGTCCTGTAACGGTCTTTATTTGTTTTCTTAGAACAAAATAAAAGGGTATGAATAAAGAATTCTTTTCCTTCTTTGCTCCGGCTAGTAGTGTAGTGAATAATGGCGGAGGCAAGGTTCGGCTCCGCCGATCCGCGAGGGATCGAAGTGGGGCCTTAGGAAGAGTCCCTAGTCTGGATTCGGGTTGAGCCTACCGAGGCTGTTGGGGACGATACCGGAGTGAGGACTCAGGTGCCGATCCCATTATCTGGCGTTAGGTCGGATCTGCCGAGGCGTTTGGATTTTGACAAAAAGAGATCACTTTCGTATAAGATAGGGAGGGCCGCTAAGACGGCCCTTTACACATGAGTGCTTACACAAAAACATATTTACATTTAGCCAGGCTAGAACCTATGTTCGTCCCTCAAGGAGCTTCATTAGGTGCTCGGCGTCGACTGGGACCTCCTCCAGCTTGATGACCGGTTTGGGAGCAGGGCCGTCGATCTCAGGTTTGAATTCGACGGCGTCAAGGGGGAACACACCTCCCCCGACGGTGGTCATGTAGCACGATCGCGCTGCTTCTTGGCTGCCTCGGACGATGCCGACTCCTTGTGGGGTGGAAAATTTAAGTTTCAGATGGTAAGCCGAAGGCACCGCTTGGAGGGAGCATAGTCCGGGTCGGCCGAGTATGGCGTTGTAAGCCGCCTTGATGTTGACTACCATGAAGTCCATGGACTCGGTCCTCTTGACAGGAGCCGATCCTGCGGTAACGTCGAGGGTCACAATTCCTTCTATCACGACAGGGACGCCGGAGAACCCATGCAAGGTGTATCCGGCCGGCTTGAGTTTGCCTCTAGGTAACTTGAGGTTTTCGAAGGCTTCGAGGAAAAGAATGTTAACGGAGCTGCCATTGTCGACGAGGATTCGGCGAACTTCACAATTAGCCATGTGGAGACTAATGACGAGGGCATCGCAGTGGGGTAGGCGAACGCCTTCGAGGTCCTCTCCTGAGAAGGAGACCGGCATCGGTTGTAGCTTGGGCGAGGGGTTGTCTTGGACAGCATTCACCTCTCGGATGAAGGCTTTTCGGGAAGTATTTGATTCTCCTCCCATTGGCCCTCCGTGGACACAGTGCAAGATGAATGGCGTATCTGCGGCTCCTTCGGACTCGAGATCCCGACCCTGGATGTGGTTCGGAATAGGGTTCGGAGGAGAGAGCCTCCGGTTCTTAGTATCTCGCCGATCCCGTGGGCCTTCTCGGGTAAATTCTCGGAGGTACCCTCTTGAGATGAGTTCCTCAGTTTCGTCTTTCAGGGCCCGACATTGGTCGGTTTCGTGCCCGTGATCTCTGTGGAAGCGGCAGTAGAAGCGCTGATCTCGATTCTTGTTGTTATTAGACCGGGGAGGTAGTCGGACAATGCCTTTGTCTTCGATTTCTAAGAGGATGGCGGATACGTTATGCGTCAAGGGAGTGTACCTCTCGAAGCGGGGGACCGGCGGGACCTTCTTCATGGCCCCCGCATCCCTCGGAGCTTTTCTTGATGGTTCGACTTCTTCGGCCTTTCGCTTTCCCTTCCCGGTGGCCTCCCTGGGATCTTCGGGGTTGAGGGCCTCTTCTGCCCTAATGTATTTCTCGACCCTGTTGAGGAGGTCGGGAAAGTCGACGGGGGGTTTCTTCGCCAGCGAAGCCTTCAGCTGTCCATGACGGACGTTGTGCCGAAATGCCGCGGAGGCGATGCCAGGATCAAGGGAGGAGACCGACCTTGCCTCTGCGGTAAACCTCCGGAAGAACACTCTGAGTGACTCCCCCTCTATCTGTCTGAGCCCAAGTAAAGAGGCGCTGGTTCTTTCGGCCTTCCGGCTGGTGACAAAGTGGGCGAGAAAATTGTCCTCTAGTTGGTCGAAGGAATAAATGGAGCCGGGGGTGAGCTTCGAGAACCATTCCCGAGCCGGACCCCGAAGGGTGGCAGGGAAGGCTCAGCACAGCAGGGGATCCGAGGCGCTGTGAATCATCATGAGGGTTTTGAAACCCTCCATGTGATCAGCATGATCTCCCTCGCCGTCGTAGGTCTCGAATTGAGGTGGTCGGAAATTTCTGGGTATTTCCGCTTGGAGGATGGGGGCGAAGAAGGGAGGACGGACAGGTCTGTACCCCTGAGCCGCTCGGTGGTCGCCGTCTCCTATGTGATCGAGGCGATCCTCCATTTCTTGGAGGCGCCTTAGGAGTACGCCATCGTCCTCTGGCTGGATTGTTGATGGGCGGGACACGCTCGCCTCGGCGTCCGACCCGGTTTGGGAATGGAGGGTTTCTTCCCTGGGGGCCCGTCGGAGAGCCCCAAGAATTTCTCTTCGGAAGTCCTGGAACTCCTTGTGAGTGACGGGGGCTCCCTCGACCCTGTTCAGTCGGTCTGAAGGTTGCCTTCCGACGCGGCTGAGCGCTGGCCTCCGTCCCTCGGGCGGCGGTCATGGATGGTTCGGGGCCGGGTTGGAAGCAGCCCTTCCCCTGCTGCGGTTAATCTGTCGGTTGACGATTATCCCCCGTAGGTCGGGCTGGACTTGACGGGTGACGCTTCTTTGGGATCCCTGATGGGAAGCCCTGTGTTTTGAAATGCGTGGCTCGGCGTTAGCAGTTGGTGGGGGCGAGTCCCGTCGGTTGACGGAGGAAGCAGCCCCCTTGCCCTTAGAGGCCATGAGAGTTCGGCTGTCGAGGTCCCTCGATGGTCGGGCTCGGGTCGGCTTCTGAAGCAGTGTTCCCACAGACGGCGCCAACCTGATGCGGTTTGATTCTGGGAGACGTGTGGATGCACCAGGTGTGAGTTCGAACTCGATTTGTATTGAAGGAGAATGCTGCTTGTCAGTCGACCCTCGGCTGACCGGGTGGTACCTGCGATGGGCTCGGAGGGAGGTGGATGTCTGGGCTCGGACCAGAGGGTTCGGATCCGAGGTCTTGTGTACCTGCAGACGGTCCTGAAACACTGGGTTTATCCCGGCGGCGGACCCTCCGACGATCTAGTCAGTCTCTGTGAGAGAGTAGCAATAACTAGGTGAATTTAAGTGGCAAAAGATTGATTACCTCAGAAGCTGGGTGAGGGTCTAGTATTTATAGAGAATTCCAACCGGGTTTGGATCCGCTTGGGGGCCGGGTCTGAATCCGAAAGCCCATGGGCCTGACGTGGCAGAAGGCCCAGGGGGTTTAGGGCATACGTGGCAGTACCAGGAGTGGTATAGGGCTGACGTGGCAAAACCCTTGGCAGTATTTGGAGCTGACATGGCTGATCGTGGGTCTCCTGTGCCTCTGGGAGAATCGGAGGGCCTAGGCTGTGCCAGGTCATCTTCATGCCTCGCCAGGATGGGGGGACGGCCCGTGGGGCTGTCACGGATCGGAGGCCGAGGACCAATGAGGCTCGTCGGATACGAGGAGACCAGTTCTGTGGGGGTGAACTTGAGGCTCGGCGCCGACCCTTTAGTGGCTCGAAGCCGAACGAGATTGCTTTTTTATCATTTTTGAGTGAGAGTTGTATTGGGCCCTGGTTGGGCCCCAAGCCATTTTTACCCTACCACATTCATCTTCATCAACATGAATGCAATAAGTTAACTCCTCGAGCTGTCCGCTGTGTTTTCGTGGGATATGCACAGAATAAGAAAGGGTATCGGTGCTATCACCCACCAACTCAAAAGATGTTTGTGACTATGGATGTTGTGTTCCATGAAGATGAGATGTATTTTTCCTCTAAGGTTGAACTTCAGGGGGAGTACCGAGGTGAAGTTCAAACTCTTGCCTATGATGAAGTGGTTACTATTCAAACTGAACAATCAGATATAAGGGGAGAAAATCAGGATGTAAGTAATGACGATCGCTCGAATGAAGACTTGGTTGAGGAAGAAAATTTCCACAAAGATCTGCAGTCACTGCCGAACCTCCATAAAGATGAGCCATTGCCACCACCAGCACCATCTGAACCATCTCCACCACCAGTACCATCAGATCTATCTCTACTCCCAGCAGAACCCCAAAACCAATCGTCATCGCTGTCCGAAGCTCCAAGAAGAGAACTCCCAAACCGTACTACTAGAGGTATCCCAAAACCCACTTACGAGCCTAATCCCACTAGTAAAGTCAAGTATCCCATAAGTCATTATGTGTCCACTCACCGATTATCTGAATCAAATGAGTTATTTGTGAATCAATTATTTGCTGTATCTATTCCTAACAGTGTGCAGGAAGCCTTAGCCGATCCAAGGTGGAAAGCAGCTATGGATAAGGAGATGAAGTCCTTGAAAAAGAATGAGACTTGGGAGATAGTCGAGCTGCCAGTAGGGAAGAAGCAAGTAGGATGCAGATGGATTTATACAGTGAAATATAAATCGGATGGTTCGATAGAGCGGTACAAGGCAAAGCTGGTTGCCAAAGGGTACACTCAAACTTATGGAATTGATTATGACGAAACATTTGCACCTGTGGCAAAGTTCAACACTATTCAAGTTCTACTATCACTTGCTGCAAATCTTGACTGGCTGTTGGAGCAATTTGATGTGAAGAATGCATTTTTGCATGGGGAATTGACAGAAGAAGTCTATATGGATCTTCCACCAGGGTCGAACAGACCAGTCCAACACAGCAACAAAGTATGTCGTCTGAAGAAAGCATTGTATGGACTGAAGCAGTCGCCAAGAGCCTGGTTTGGGAGATCTACAAAATCAATGAGGACATTCGGATACGATCAGAGTAATTCTGATTATACTCTATTCCTAAAAAGGAAAGAAGGTAAAATTACTGCTCTTATTATTTATGTTGATGATATGATAGTAACTGGAGATGATCCTGAGGAGATGAAGGCATTAAAGAACTACCTGTTACAAGAGTTCGAAATGAAAGATCTTGGACCTTTGAGATACTTCTTTGGTATTGAAGTTTCTCGCTAAAAAAAGAGGATATTTCTTTCTCAAAGAAAATATGCTCTGGATTTATTGAAGAAAACTGGAATGTCCACTTGTCAACCGATTAGTATACCATTGGAAGAAGGACTGAAATTATGCAACGAAGCTGATCAAGTGCCTTATGATAAGGAAAGATATTAGAGATTGGTTGGACGATTAATGTATCTTGCACATATACAGCCAGATTTGTCATATGCTTTAAGTGTGGTAAGTCAGTTTATGCATGCACCTCGGGAACAACATATAGACACGGTAATGAGAATTATGAGATACATTAAGTCAGCCCCAGGAAAAGGAGTCTTATTTGCGAAACATGGTCACTTGAAGGTTGAGGCATATACTGATGCTGATTGGGCAGGATCTACAATCGATAGGTGCTCCACTTCAGGATATTTCACTTTTGTTGGAGGAAATTTAGTTACATGGAGGAGCAAGAAGCAAAATGTTGTTGTACGCTTTAGTGCAGAGGCTGAGTATCGCGGAGTAGTTTTAAGTATAACAGAAGCTTTATGGCTAAAACTCCTGTTGCGGGACTTAGGCTATGGTCCAAAGGAACCTATGAAGGTGTATTGTGACAGTCAAGCGGCGTGTGATATTGCGGCTAATCCAGTTCAGCATGATAGGTTGAAACATGTAGAGGTGGACAGATTCTTCATCAAAGAAAAATTAGATGAGAAAGTTATTGAGATATCCAAAGTGAAGTCAGAAGATCAACTCGCAGATATCCTAACTAAGACCGTTTCGACTCAGCTATTTTTGAAATTTGTTAACAAGTTGGGCATGCTCGATATCTATGCACCAACTTGAGGGGGAGTGTTGAAATATAGTAATTGTATATTCTGTTTCCTAATATAGGAAAAAGATTCCCCAAATCTCTCATCTTCCCAATCTTCTCTCAAACTATTTTCTTCTTATCCAAGAATGTAATCCTTATATATAGATGTATACAGTAAAAAATAAGGTACAACAAAGAAGAATAAGAATTATTTTCTCCAAAATTATTTTCTTCAGTCAACAACCTTAACTATCCAAAGCTCCTTTTTCCACAGAAAAACTAGTCCACCAGATCGACCAAATGCTGGAACATCCACCATGTTCCATGAATCAAGGACTCTTCGTCTCACAGATTCGATGCAACTACTATTCAACATAGTCTCCACCAATAAAATAAAATCAAGATTTTCAGTTGTAAGCCCATTAAGAGCATCTGTAGTCGTTTGCTATATATCGATAATATGGATATTTGGCTAAAAAAACCGCTGCACTCGTTTGCCAAATATCCATATTATCGATAATTTGTTACAGTCGATTGCCATATTTGAGAATGGATATAGCTTTTATCCATATTTGAGAAGTGCCGTCGCTGGATTTTTTATAATTTTTTTTCAATTAAAAAATCCCCTAAATCCCTCGGACGGCACTTCATGTGCCGTCCTTTGATTTTTATTTTTTTTTTCAATTAAAAAAATCCCACCGCTCCCCCAAATCCTCGGACGGCACTTGAAGTGCCGTCCGGAGGGTTTTGTATTTTTTAAATTTTTTTGCAATTTTTGAAAACGTTTTTGCAATTTTTTAATTTTTTTGCAATTTTTGAAATGTTTTCGTAATTTTTTGTAATTTTTTTGTAATTACTGAAATGTTTTTGTAATTTCCGAATAATTGGAAAATGACAAAAAAAATTCCACTAAGCTCTTGGACGGCACTTCATGTGCCGTCCGTGCTTTCGGTTCCATTTTTTTTTTCCTTCTCCGACGGCACTTCATGTGCCGTCCCTCCAATAAAATAAATTATTTTTAATTTTAACGCTCCGACGGCACTTCAAGTGCCGTCCCACAAAATTTATTATTTTTTATAATTTTTTTTCTTCTCAGACGGCACTTCATGTGCCGTCGCTTATTATTTTAATATAGATAGCTAAAATATAGGTTTAAACGAGTGCAGCAAAACTGCGATTCTTATTTTCATTTATCCATATATGGATATTTTTATATTCAACGACTACAGATGCTCTAACAAAGCAACAACGAAATCACAACAGCAATTGTATCAACATCTAACCTTTAGACTTCTGGCTTATGTTCTTATTTTTGTTGAGCAGTATATATACTAGTCTTTATTATTAGTCTATTATACTAACGAACCTGCAATAACTCTTAACTTATAACCCTGTTATACTTTTCATGGAGGTTTAAGTTGTTAATTCCATAATTTTTAGCTACCATTTCCTCTTGAGTTCCTAGGCGAATTGCATGACTCCTGTTTTAGGACAAGTTGAGAATTACGACCAAAGTGCTTTGTCCTCTCTTGGTTCTAGTATAGGAGTATATATATATATATATATATATATATTACATTATATTACATTATTGCTGGGCAGGGGCGGATTTGGCATGGGTCTAAGTAGTCCCAGGACCACCCAGAATTACAAAAAGTCTCCTAGTACTGATGGTAAATGTATTGGGTTATATTCTAGCTGGTCCAGGATCGAATCCTGGCCACAGAGGCGATTTTTTTTGCCAACAAAACTGGCCCTTTTTTTTAATTTTTTTTAACCACACAGTAACACCAATACTCTAATACCCTGTTAACCCTAATTACCCATTTACCCTTCATATTCCCAGCCGCCAACCAACCCCTACTTCTACTATTCATCTTCCTCTTCCTCTTCCCAATTCCCATATCTCTCTCACCTGGTCCCGAACGGAACCCATTCCTCTCCCGCTTCTCTCCACCACTCGCGACACCCTCCCCCACCACTGCACCCCGACCCTTTGTCTCTCTCCCTCCCTGTACATCCCGACGCCAGCCCCGCCGCCCCGGTGATCGCTCAGCCACTCGCCACCACCCTCCTCTGCCGGTGCCGGGACCGAAACAACACAAATCTTCAAGTAATTCTAGCACAAATCTATTGCTTTTTTTTAATTATGTTTTGGCCCCAAAATTCTAGCAATTTGCCTCAATTAATTTATGTTAATTATATATTTGATATATTTGATTATGAAATAGGATGCTAAGTATTGCTATTATTTTTTAATTATATTTTTGGCCCCGAATTGTTAGCAATTTGTCTCATTAAATTTTTTCTAATTATATATTTGATGTTTGGTTTATGAAATAGGATGTTAAAGTATTATAAATTGGTATCAAAATCCAAGGAATCTACAAGTGCACCACCAATTCAACAAGAAAGTGAACCATTGGATGATGAAGTAGATATAAATCCAAATCCACAAGTTCCCAAGCTACCACCAATTCAACAAGAAAGTGAACCATTGGATGATGAAGTAGATATAAATCCAAATCCACAAGTTCCCAAGCTACCAAATGATGTTAGTGAAAAATGGGCATATTTGGAGTTGGATCCCGGAAAAAGAAAACCTATTCTTGATTATCATCCAAATGAGCGTGATGAGGTAAGAAGAGCTTATCTTTTACATGGCCTTACTCAACCCCGTTTGGAGAGTTATCATGTCGAAACAATTTATGGGAAGAATCGTAGTTTTAAGGCTAATTGGTTTGATAAATATAGTTGGTTGGAATATAGTATTAAAGAAAAGGCTGCATATTGTTTGAATTGCTATTTGTTTTATACGGGGTTAGGAAACAGTAGAACTGCATTTGTGATTGATGGTTTTAAGATTTGGAATAAAAAGTGCAAGTTAACTGACCACCAAGAAACAAGTCATCACAAGAATTGTGTGCAATTATGTGAAGCTCTCATGAACCAAAAACAGAGTATCGAGTCTTCTTAGACAAAACATTCTGCAAAAGAGAAATCTGATTATCTGGTTCGTTTAAAAGCATCCCTTGAAGCAGTCAAATTTCTTCTTAGAGGTGGATTAGCCTTTAGGGCACACAATGAAGGGAAAGACTCTATATATAAGGGTCATTTTCTTGAATTAGTAGATCTTTTGGCAAGAAATTGTGATCACATAGCTGCAGCGATAAAAAGTGGTGGAGAAAATCATAAGATGACATCTCCACTTATTCAAAAAGATCTTGCAAATGCATGTGCTGTTGAAACAATTAAAAAAATCGTTGAAGAAATTGGAGATGACATCTTTTGTGTCCTTGTCGACGAATCTGGGGATTGTTCAGGCAAAGAACAAATGGCAGTGGTTGTGCGTTTTGTTGATGAAAGAGGTTTTATTGTTGAAAGATTTGTTGGCATTGTTCACGTCGCAGATACAAGTGCAAAAGCACTTAAGGAGGCTCTTGAAACTTTGTTGTCCGGGTTAGGATTGTGCATATCTAAAATTCGAGGTCAAGGATATGATGGAGCAAGTAATATGCGAGGTCATCTTGGAGGTTTGAAAACTTTGATTCAGAATGAGAATCCGCAAGCCTATTATGTCCATTGTTTTGCACATCAACTCCAATTGGTTCTTATTTCAATTCTTAGGCATCATGATGATGTTGATTGGTTTTTTTGTGAAGTTAGTCGTGTGGTGACTTTCCTTCGTGCATCTAACAAACGTCAAGCTCTTCTTTGTAAAAAGCAAGTTGCTTATTTTGCAGAATTAATTGATAATGACTTGATTGAAACTGGTACGGGATTGAATCAAGAAATGTCTATTGCAAGAGCGGGTGACACACGTTGGGGATCTCACTTTCGGACTTTGAATCGGTTACATGACTTGTTTACTCCCATTCTTGAAGTGTTGGAAGATCTTCAAAGTGATAGAACGTGTAAAGGTGAACCACAAAGTTTGTTGGTGGTGATGCAAACTTTTGGATTCATTTTCATGCTCCATTTAATGATTGATGTTTTATCTGTTACAAATGATTTGTCTCAAGCATTACAAAAGGGTGAGCAAGATATTGTGAATGCTATGGAACTTGTCCGAATCAACAAGGAAAGGTTTATAGAAATGCGAGAAGGTGGATGGGAATTGTTTTATGAAAAAGTTGTAGGATCTTGTGGTAACCTTGAGATTGATGTGCCCGACATGGATGCAAGGTATGTGAAAATTAATAAGTCGAAGCGCAAGGCTTCTATTGTGACAAATTTGCATTATTTCAGAAATGATTGTTTCTTGCGTATCATAGATTTGGTGTTGAATGAATTGGAAGACCGTTTTACTCCTGAGAATATTGAGTTGCTGCATTGCGTTTCATGTTTAAGTCCTTGCGAGTCATTTAAGGCTTTTGACATTAAATCGCTTGTGAGATTAGCGAGATTGTATCCTAACGACTTTCTTGATGTTGATGATGTGGAGTTGTCTAGCCAACTTGAGAACTATATTAGAAGTGTTAAAGCTGATGATAGATTTTCCAATTTGAAGGGGCTCTCAGATCTTTCTAAGACTCTTGTGCAAATAAAGAAGAACAAGACATATAACTATGTGTATAGGCTGATGAAATTTGCTTTATCTCTTCCGGTGGCAACCGCAACTGTTGAGAGAGTTTTTTCAGGAATGAAATATGTGAAGGATGAGTTGAGAAACAGGATGTCTAATCCTTGGCTTAATGATTGTCTAATCACTTTTGTGGAGAAGGAAGTGTTTAGCACAGTCGATAATTTAGATATAATTAAGTGTTTTCAGGCTATGAAGAAGAGGAGAGTTCAACTAAACTTGTAATAGAATTATATATTTGATTCAAGTTGCAGCGTACTTCATTATGCCATTTTAACTATATGAGATATTATTACTTTATTTTTAATTTTTTTTCTGTCGAGTTATATAATTATTTAATAGATAAAGGCACCCCCAGTTTTTAAATCCTAGATTCGCCCCTGTTGCCGGGTCTAAATATGAAAAATCAATCCAAAGACCAAAAAAAGGAAAAAAAACACAAATAATCTATATAATAAAACACAAAGGAAGCTATCAAGTGGTTCTCCTTCAATCTCCTAAAAAATTAAAGGCTCAGATTTAACCTCACAAAACATATTTTATCTATATAATAAAACACAAAGGAAGCTATCAAGTGGTTCTCCTTCAATCTCCTAAAAAATTAAAGGCTCAGATTTAACCGCACAAAACATATTTTTTCTCCAAAAGTTCCCTCCAAAACTCAAATTTAAATCCCTACCCAAAACAACTCCTATATTTATTTAATTTTTCTCTCTCTCCCTCTCTCTCTCTCCCTCCCTCCCTCTTCTATCCAAAAAATTATGAAAATAAAAATTCTTAAAATTTTTTTAAAATAAAAATTTTAAAAACTAAAAAAATTAAAAATTTAAAAGCTTTAAAAATAGTTCAAAAAAATAAATAAAAAATCATATAATATGTTTTTTTATTGACCCCAAAAGTTTTTCATATAATATGTTTACTACTTCAATTAATTTGCTCGAACTCCAAAACTATTTTATACGATCAAATAAGGTGCACCGTTCCGAAGACGTGCCGTAGGCACGTGTCAACGGACAAATCTAGTAGATTAATAAATATCTGGCACTGACCATAACACATATTAATTTCACAGCAAACCTAATTTAATTCATTAGAAGAAGAAGAAAAAAAAAAAAAATGTTACGACATTTCCCCATTTGACGCCGAAAGCTGACGGGAGCATTCAGCCCCTTTTCCCACTGTCCTCTCTTTCTATGTTTCCCAGTCCAGTAATAAACTAACACTCGCGTTGTTTCAGCCAATTTACTATACTTAAATTAAATTACGGGGCATTCTTGTTTGCTAGGGTTTTGACCGCGCTCTCCCTTCGCCTCCCTCTTCACCATTTGGGAAATTTCCAGTCTCCCAAGTCCCCAACTAATCATAACATAAGATGACATAACCCCCCCATCCCCCCAAAAAAATAAAAGAAAAAAAAAATCCTAAACTCATTCCTGCTTTGAAAAAACCACATTTCTCGTTCTTCTTCTTCTTCTTCTTCTTCTTCCCCCATCCCTTTTGAATTTTGACACCCCCTTCTTCTGGGTTCTGGAAGAAGAAGAGAGAGAGAGAAAAAAAAAAGAAAAAAAGAAAAAAAGAAAAAAAAGAAGCAGCCTCGCTACTTGGATTCGGCTTCCCCAGCCTTTGTCGGGGATTCCGGGATTCGATTTTGATCATCTAAAAGTTTACAAAAGACAACGGCCCAGACATGGCAGAAGAAAAGGATAGTTGGGAGGATATGTTGAGGAGGATATTACCTCCCGGAACTCCGATCCCTGAAGCTCCGCCAAATCTTGACTATTCGATTGCTATCGAGTATGATGGACCTCCGGTAGCTTACGATCCGCCTAGAGTGGACCCCGTCGATCTCAATGCTCCCCTCACTATTCCCATCGCACAGCCTGTTTCGACTAATGGGGTTGTCGATCCGCTTCCGCTTCCGGTGTCTAGGTTTGTGGCTGAGTGTGCTGCCTCGCCTTCTAGGTCGCTCGGCGATGGTGAAGAAGAATCGGTTCTTGAGAATCAGCAAGTGTTTTCCGATAATTCCCGTTCGGAGTCTCAGTCTGGCTGCTCGGCTCAGAGCTCCCCAGCTAGGCAGCTTGCTCAGTCTGGGAACGGGAACGAGCCCGAGCCCGAGCCGAGGAGGGTTGCTGTTGTTACTTTTGAAACGCTTGACAAGTCGAAGAGTTCGGAGCTTTATGTGGAGACAGAGACAACAAGTGCTGCTTCTCCTCACCATGTTGGGGGGGTGGTGTCGAGAAAGGAGAAGAGGAAGAGGGCTTGCTATAGGTGTGGTAAAAGGAAGTGGGAGAGGAAAGAGTCTTGCTTGGTTTGTGATTCGAGGTATTGTTGTTATTGTGTATTGAGGGCAATGGGGTCGATGCCGGAAGGGAGGAAGTGTGTGCAGTGTATCGGACGTCCGATTGATGAATTCAAACGGTCGAAATTGGGTAAGAGTTCGAGGATTTTATCTCGCTTGTTGAGCCCTTTGGAGGTAAGGCAAATCTTGAAAGCAGAGAAGGAATGCCCGGCAAATCAGTTACGCCCGGAGCAGCTTGTTGTGAATGGGTGTCCTTTGAGACCGGAGGAGATGGCCGAATTACTTAGTTGCCCTTTGCCTCCACATAAATTAAAGCCAGGGAGGTACTGGTATGACAAGGAATCAGGCCTGTGGGGAAAGGCAAGCCATTTTTTTTCCCCCCTTCTTTTTATTATTTATTCGAATGTCTTTTTTGCCACTATTGGAAGTCAATTCTTTTTATGATTATCTTCTTTTGATATGGCAGGAGGGAGAGAAGCCAGACAGAATGGTCAGTTCAAACTTGAATTTCACTGGGAAGCTTTCTTCGGATGCTAGCAACGGAAACACCCAAGTGTTCATGAATGGCAGAGAAATCACAAAAGTCGAACTGAAGGTGCTAAAGGTATTACATTTTGGTATTGAAGCAGTAACCATGTGGTGTTTCTGCTCTGCAATTTCTAAGCTACTTAATGTTTTCTTTAGAAAAAAAAAATGTATGACTTTCTTCATTATGCCTCAGTTTGTGGTAAGGCTACCACAAAGCACACTCTGAACCAAGAAAATCTACTGTCTCGAATTGATCGATACTCCTTTATGACCAGGTTCAATATATGATACTATACTTCTGATATGTATTGCTATCTGCCAATATTTTGAATCAAGACAGCTTTCTGATGCAGAAGACCTTATTGTCTTAAATTTAAGAATGTGAGTGAAACAAATTCCAATCTCCAGATCTTGTTGTATTGAGAGAACCTACCCAAGATGCTCATGATAAAAGTAGGGGGGAAAGAAAACCTTATCGTACTTCCTATTATTATCGACTTATCTTTCCTTTTTCCCATACTCATCTGCCAAACATCCTTATTATGTTGTACAAATAGTGTGATCAGTTTGTAGGATCTGCTACCCTTTTCATATCTTCAAAACTATGTCTGCTCATGGTATTAAGGTTGAGCCCTAAAACATTATTTTTGAACTAACTTTGTAGGTACATTTCCATTTTTTCTATTTGCTGTTAGCTACAATTCCATTTTTTTTTCCTACTCCCTATTAGCTTTACCAAAACTCGATTTGTCATGTATATCATCGGTTGAACCGATGATATACATCCACCTGGATCTAGTTTCTTCTACACTCTTACTTCACATGTACACATTTTGGCATAACATGCAATCCACCTACATGATACCCCACTGTTTATTTGAAAATAAATAAATAAATAAGTTCGGTCATATGTGTCGCCAAGTACCTGAACACCATTTTTTTCCCTTGAAAAATGAGCAGATTATATAAATAAATGCGTCTGTAAATCTCTAAATTATATAATATTATAATGGGAGAAGGCCTTCGTGTCATTTGTCAATCTATGAACACGTGCAACACGTGCATAACTATTATAAAGGAGGTCTTGGGTTCAAACCCAGACTACTTCTGAATTTTTACTTTAAAAAAACTATATTTATTAAGATGTGCATCGCACGTTTAAATCTCTACTCTCTAATATTATAATGGGATAAGGCCTTAGTGTCATTTTAAAATCTATCAACGCATGCAACACACGTGTATAACAATTATAAAGACGGTCTTAGGTTCAAACCCTGACTACATCTAAATTTTTAGTTTAAAAAAACTATATTTATTAAGACGTGCATTGCACGTGGAAATTAATGGTTAAATGAAATTTGAAACCCCAATACTTTTGCAAAGAGGTATGTCAACACTATAATATCTTATATTATTCATATATATATCTCCTCTAACGGTGGTCCATGCTTCATTGGTTCTGACCAATGTTACAAAAATGACATAAGTGCTTAAAAATGGCACTAATGTTAATTACAATTAACAATTTTTTTTATATGTCATACAGTTTGTTGTAGTAGATTGGTCAATGAACCTAAGTTGATATCTTTTTAGACAGGTTCACTCCAACTGACTATGAATTTCAGTTGACTATAGAAATGTTTGTTCCAATTGCAGCTTGCACACGTACAATGCCCTCGTGATACACATTTTTGGGTGTATGATGATGGTCGGTATGAGGAGGAAGGACAAAACAATATCAAGGGGAAAATCTGGGAGTCGGTACAACAATTGAATACTTTAAATTTCTCTGAATTTGTTAGTTAATTTGGCTGAATTTATTCGGAAATTTATTTTCTTACAGCATGTTATGCTTTTTTGCTTTGCAGACTTTAGCAAGATTGGCATGTACTCTATTATCACTGCCGGTTCCTCAAGCAACTTCACATGGAGTAAGGAATGAGGCTCCATATACAGCGAAAACTGTCCCAAATTACTGGGAGCCTAAAAGAATTCAAAAGCTTCTACTAATCGGGCCACAAGGATCTGGAACAAGTACTATCTTTAAGCAGGTGAGTTCATGTAATTTCTGACATGGTTCTTTGGTTCTTTATCTAGCTAGCGATAACTGAATCAGATAAACTTCTTGTGATTAAATATTGTATTTCAAATATGGCCTGAAATGATTAAATCTTGAATGCATGATGGATCTAGGCACTCTGAAAAAAACGATCGGCTTTTACTCATTGCATTATGTGTTGTCTGATGTGTTGTTGAAAAGAATGTTGTGTGATGTGTTTTTGAAAAGGATGCTGTGTGATATGTTGTAATGCATGCTGTGGCTTGCTCGTGGGCATTTTTATAATTTTGTGTTTTTAGAATGGTAGTTATGCCCAAAAATTTAGGGTTAAGGGTCTTTTTGTGTTTTTAGAATGGTGGTTATGCCCAGAGACTTGGGGTTAAGGTTTTTTTTGGGTGTTTTTAGGATGATTGTTATCCCCAAATAATGTTGTGTGATATGTTGGAGTGCCATTATTTTATCTGCATGTTGTGGCTTGCTGGTGGGCATAATTGAAAAATGCTTTTCTTGAGAAAACTACTCTTACACCCTTAATTTGAAAAATGAATTGTTTTGCAGTCCAAGATTCTTATATAATCCAGCAAACACAGTCAATATCTAATTATTATGTTAACTAATTTTTCCTCATTTATTTAATTTTAGTGCTATGTATTTATCTTCTTCTTCATCATCTCAATCCTTCAAGTGATATATAACACGTACAAATACAATCATTTAAATTAGAAATACTGTTAGGAACAAAGTAAGTCACTGTGCAATCTTTAGAACTTGTGTATATTAATAACCAAATATCTATTGTATGTTATTCATCTTTCTAGTGGGAGTAATTCTTTGAGTAATTTCATTACCTAATCGAGTAATTTAATTTGGTTTATGTTTAGTGTATGTAAGAAACCTTGTATATTTATAACCTAATATTTAGTACATGCTAATTAACTTTCCAATTTCTTTAGTTGAGTAATTTAATGTTTACAATTTTTTCTTGTTAATAATATAATTTTGGTATGTATTACTTAATATTTACATTCTTTTTTCTTGCAAATTGATTAATGCAAGGATTTTGATAATAATCATGCTAAGAAAGGGGGGAACAAAATCATTAAGATAGGCTGGAAACAATTGAACAAGTGAACCCAAACAACAAGAAGACGTTAAGTGTAATTATTGTCCCAGGCAGAGGGTTGTCACACGTCTTGAGGCATATTTGACTGCTATTAGAGAACATATTTTGTTTGTGAAAATGTCCCAAATGCAGCAGAAAAGAAATGAAAGCTCATATTAATGCTAAAGAAAACAAAATAAATAAAACTAGAAATTTCCAACAAAATTTAGTGGATGAAGCATTCAATATGCGAGAGTTTATTCAAAATGATGATAGTGATGAAGATGATAAAATTGTCGAGGGTAAAGATATGAAGTGAACTGCGAAAGAAAGTAAGACATGAGTTCCAATAATAATGAATTAGGAGGCGAGATGCATTTAGTTATTGAAAGTAGGTGTAGTGCATTGTTAGGTCCACTATCTTGTTTTATTCAGGAATTGTGTGGTAGTAACTTCCCTAGTAGTAATTTGTCTATAAATAAATGTTACTATACTTTCCTCTCAAAACAAAGGTCCAAGCAGCCAAATTTAGGAATGACATTAAAGAATATAAAAAATGGTAAGAAAGTTGGCAATGCTATTCTACAATTTAAAAAAAATTATATAATCACGTCATATTTAATGCTACTAGTTCAGATTATCCTCACTACCGAGGCATGGTAATTGTTGTGGATATTATGGTTCTAGAATACCATCCCTACTCCATATGAGATATCAACACTTTTCTAGAGGGAGTACAAGGATTTTTTTTCTTTCTTCAAAAAATTTCTAGTGCAATATGCAATGAATTTGAAGTGACTTTGATTTGTGATGAGTGGACAACCCAAAATAGGAGAAGCATTATTAAAGCAGTATTTTCTCAATTCAGTTGATTCTTCCGATCATACCAAACATTGTTAGTATAACGTAAGGTTGATGAAAGATGCGTCAATACAATGGGAGATAAAGAGAAGGTCCTAGTTGTCTCCAATAATCGAGCTATCATTAAAATAGTTGATGAAGCTTTAATGTTAGAAATTTCACATATATTTTGCACACTTTGTGCTGCTCATCACATTGATCTAATATAATTTAGAATATAAAGTATTGTCTTACCACATCCCAAAAGAAAACAAATTTCCATAGATAATTGTGGTTGGGCTCTTAGTATCATTCAATGAGAAACAAAAAATGCAGAATTGATTAGAGTAGCGATATCGTCCGGCATTATGAAGAATGGAGAATGGGAAACAAGCCACTCACTAGTTACCTTTATTCTCAAGACCTTTACTAAAGGCCTAAAGATCTAGTGATGACATCAGTCTTTGACAAGTACTTTTCTCCTATTATCAGATTATACGTCTTCTACCAAACCTTTGTCGTTTCCAAGCAGCTCAGTTATTCCAATATTGACAATGGATCATTCTACGTAGATCTCAGTGCGTTCATGATCGAATCAATTGAAAGAAGGTGTGTTGCAGTACCTATAATCACTGGTCTAATCAATACTCCATTTTTTTGTTTCCCGCTGCATGATAATAAGGACCAACCTTGATTGTGTACTAAATTTGTTATCTTCTTGGATGAGGTAGGCAAGACTTTATATTCTTATCATTTGCTATGACCTTCAACATTAGGTTAATATAGTGAACAACACAAGGTGTCAAAAATATGTATGGAATTTCTAATATTAAAGCTTAAGCTGCTGCTTTGTAGTTAGCTCCAATATCGGTGACAACTTGGACTATTCTTGTATCTCCATTTTTTGTGATGTCATCTTTCATCAACCTCTTGATATATTTAAATTTTGTCATTATAAGAAGCATCAATTGAATTAAGTAATACCAAGGAGAACACACCAAAAAATTAATTATGCTTCTTTTGTTTTAAGGTAGCATACCCATCACACATCAAAGAAACCAGATTCTCTCTAAAGAATACAAAGTACCCACTAATTGAGCGTCTGTTATCAACCAATCTTGCCCAATCAGTATCAAAATAACATCATAAAGAAAGTGAGTCACCAGGGTTGAAGAGAAGTTTTTGCTCTAGGGCCTTCTTAAAATAGCGAAGAATGTGAACCATTGCTTCTCAATGAGTGATGATCAGTCGCTAACTCGACTAACTGTCTGGGCAATATCTGGACTAGTCACCAAGAGATATATGAGTTTGCCAACCATGCTGCGATATTGTTCAAGATCAAAGAACGATGCATTAATGGATGACAACTTAATATTGGGATTCATATGTGTGTCACTGGGGAGACATCCTAACATTCTTGTCTCACTAAGAATGTCAAAAACATTTCCTTTGCATCCTTAATTTCAAGGAAGTATCGAAGCGGACTAAGATCCTTCATTTGAAAGGTTTGTGCTAATTGAGTTTGATATCTACAATACCGTGCGAGTCATTGACTGTGATAATGATATTACCAACATAAATCAATCGGATAACAATGTTTTTGCTTCTTTTCTTTGTGAAGAGAGTGGTCTGCCTTTGCTTCTAGAGAATCCATAAGAGTACGCAATTTTGTCAAACTTTTCAAACCAAGCTCGAAGAGACTGTTTGAGGCCATAAAAAGACTTTTTGAGCGATTATACAAGATTCTTCCCCTATCGCTCAAAAGTAGGAGACGGCTGCATATACACCTCTTTTAAGTCTCCATTTAGAAATACATTATTGACATCATGTTGATAAAGAGGCAAAGAATAATTTGATGTAAGAGAGATAAGTACCCGAACAGATGTGTGTTTCGCAACTGGAAAAAATGTCTTTGCATAGTCGTTGCCAAATTTCTATGTATATCCTTTAACAATAAGGTGAGCTTTGAGTCGTTCAAATGTGCCATCGGAATTATGTTTGACTGGGAATACCCACTTACAACCGTCTTACCACCCACAGGAAAACGTATCAACTGCCAAGAACCATTCTGTTGAAGAGCCTGCATTTTCTTTTACACGGCTGCGGTCCAACCAGGGTGCTTGAGTGCATATTGAACATTCATAGGAACAGAGATGGAATCCAAAGAAAAGGTAAATGCTTGAAAAAATTTGTTCAGTTTATAAGAAGATACAAACTTGATAATAGGATGGTGAGTACAAGTACGTTTAACCTTATACTGAGCGATTGGTAAATCATTTGTGTTATAGATATTACTGATTGGAGTAGTTGACATCGGTTGATCAACAGAAGGTACTGCTAGGATGGTCAAGTTTGATTCTTTCGTTTTCTTACATAAACTCGAAGTGGCGGGGACGGTAGGAAATCAAAATTCTCTACAACAGTCATTGGTACATCGGGAGTTTTGGAAGGATTTTGTTCAAAAAATTGCTTGTGTTTAAAAAAATGAAGCATTAGCTGGGGTAAACATTTTTTTTGTGAAGGACAATAGCAAAGATCATCTTTCAAAAATGTGGTTATCCAAAAAGCACATTTAGTTGCACGCAGGTCAAATCAGTGTCTGAGCCGAGATTTCGCACAAAACATGTGCAACAAAAAATATGAGGGGATAGTGAAAATGGATCTTTAGAGGGAAATACCAATCTGAATGAGAATTGATTTTGAAGAATAGGAGTAAGCATACTGTTGATAAGAAAATTGGCAGTAAGAACCGCAAAACTCTGATAAAATTTTCGGACCTTCATTTTAAATATTAGAGAGCGAGCAGTGCTAAGTAAATGTTGATTTTTGTGTTCTGTCACTCCATTTTGTTTAGGAGTGTAGGCGGAAGAAATTTGGTGTATTACTCCATGCTGAAAAAAATTTGAATTAGACCTTACATATTCTTTAGCATTATCAAAATGAAAACATTTTCAAGTAGTGCCAAATTGTGTTCTTATCTCGAAGAAAAATTCTTGAAAAAAACTTTAAATAATTTAGAATGATCTTTCAAGAGAAACAACCATGTCGTACGAGAGAAATCATCAATAAACGTAACAAAATAACAATATTTATTAAAGAGCAATGCTCCATTGCAAACCACTGAAGCCGTTGTTCGGAACAACAACTTCGTTTATTTTGAACCTAAGACTTAGAGTTTTTGGGTTAGGGTTTGGTGATGGGATTGAGAAGAAGAAGCCAGAGAAGGAAGAAGATAAGAGCCCGATAACTTTTTTTTTTCAACAGAATAGAAGAATAAAAGAACTCTAATATTTTCGTATAATTTACCTGCTTTGATACCATGTTAACGTATAGTATAGAGAAAGAAAGAGTACTTTATTGGATACTTATAACTGAATACAATGCCTCCTATATATAGTAGAAGACAAAAGGTAAACTAATTTTTTTACCGATGTGAGACTAAACTAAGTACTACTTTAATAGGAATAAACCAATTTAAAAGATCAACTAAAAGGTGTGAAGTTAAACTACATATTGCAATATTGCACACTAATAATCGGATAAAAGTTTGCAGTATATTAAATTCAAAATTAGATAGGTAAAATTATGATAATAAGATTAAACAAAGTAGAATACTAATTTTTTCAAGAATCTCATATAGAACTCATGGGCATGAATAGAACTACTTACGGACAACAAGACAACAAGAAATATACAAAGAACATATACATTTGAACATAAAAATGTGGAATTAATAGAAAAGACATTCTTAATGCGAATATTTTCAATTTTTATAACTGAAGGAGTTTGTTAGAATATTTGGAATAGCAAGGAATTTAAAGTAAAAAAGAATTGACAGAAAGACAAATAACAGAAGCTAATTTAAAGTCATAATAAACTTTGAAGAAAGAGCAAATCATAATAGAACATACTGGTATAGTGATGCTACTATTTTCTGGTGTGGGAGCAACAAATGATGAGTTATTTTGTTGGATGGAAAACATGGATCTCAGCCGTAGATCTGATCTTGATGAGAGGCTAGTATATGATAGGAATATGTGGATCTGGTGATTGTTGGCCGCCGAATGCCTGCAAAAAGCCTGAGACACCGGGAGTATTCCTGGCGACGGACCCTTCGACGATCAAGTCAACAACCAAGGGTAAAAAATAGGTTTTAGTGGCAAAAGATTTATTATCTTGTAACTAAGGAGGGTGACCTGTATTTATAGGCCCATAGAGAATTAGTTAGGAAAAGATTACCCAGTTGCCTCATTAAATTTCGTGGATTAGGGATGTGGAGTAACTAATCCCCTGATTATAGGAGATTTAATCACCAGCCATAACTAGCTGGTCAACTTTTCCTTGGCGGGTTGGCTTTGGGTGGTGGGCCTATGGATGCCTGTAGCTGCTTACGGGATTGTTATTGACCTTAGAAATCCCGAGATCCGTGAGGATCATGGGGTGCTGATTAGCCCCGATTTTCACCCTCATCATAAGCACCCCACTCTCGGAGGTGAACTCCAGTCGCCTTTGAGGACTCATTGGGAAAATCACGTCAGTGTGAAAGCCTGTCTATCGCAATGATGTTGAATCCCTTTTGTCATGCCCCGCTTCCTAAAGTACGGGAATACAAGCACGTAACAAAGACCAGTGAATGATGTAAACATTTTCCATCAGCTGTTCTAGTTTAACTCAACAACAACAACAAAGCCTTTTTCCCAACTAGTTGGGGTCGGCTACATGAATTCTGGTTTTTCGTTCTGCTCGGTTTAGTGCAATATCTTTTGTAAGGTCACAAGCTATCATATCTTTTTTCACCGTTTTCATCCAAGTTAGTTTAAGTCTTCCTCTACCCCTAACTTTACCCTCAATACTTATCAAATCACTCTTTCTAATGGGGGCACTACTAGGTCTACGTGTGATATGTCCAAACCACCTGAGGCGATTCTCTCTTAACTTATTTTGGATTGGAGCTACCTTTAGCATGTCTCGTTTATACTCGTTTCTAATTCTATCCTTCCTTGTTTTACCTCACATCCATCTTAGCATCCCGATCTCCGCTACACATTTTTTGGACATGTTTCTTTGTTGTCCAACACTCTGCTCCATACATCATTGCTGGTCTAACAACCGTCCTATAAAATTTTCCCTTCAACTTCAAAGGTATACGTTTATCACACAAAACACCACTGACACTTCTCCACTTAAGCCACCTTACTTGGATCCTATGTATAACATCTTCACAAATCTCCCCATCTCTTTGTATGATCGAGCCTAAATATCGAAAACGGTCTCTTTTAAGTATCTCTTGGCCATCAAGCTTCACTACTTCCTCAGTTGTGTTCCGAATATCACTAAAATTACACTCCATATATTCTGTTTTAGATCTGCTTATTTTAAAGCTTCTAGCTTCCAAAGTTTCTCTTCACACTTCTAATTTAGCATTGATTCCTGCTATAGTCTCGTCAACTAAGACGATGTCATCGGCAAAAAGCATTCTCCAAGGCACCTCATCTTGTATTCCTCGCGTCAATTCATCCATAGCCAAAGTAAAGAGGTAGGGGCTTAAAGCCGAACCTTGGTGTAAACTTTCTATAATAGAAAAATCGCTGGTCTCTCCTGTGGTTGTTCTAATTGTGGTTGTTGCCCCTTCATACAATCCTTAATTACCTCAATATACCGAATAGTTACTCTTTTATTATTTAACACCCACCATACTATGTCCTTAGGAACTTTATCATATGCTTTTTCTAAATCTATAAAAACCATATGTAGATCTTTCTTATTTTTCCTATATTTTTCTATAAGTCTTCTCAGTACATAAATTGCTTCAATTGTTGACATCTCCGGCATAAACACAAACTGATTCTCAGACACTGTAGTTTCTAGTCCCAATCTATGTTCGATCATTTTCTCCCAAATTTTCATCGTATGACTCATTAATTTAATTCCTTGGTAGTTTGAGCAACTTTGTATATCTCCTTTATTTTTATATATAGGTACTAAAATATTCTTTCTCCATTCATCGGGCATCTTCTTAGTCCTCAAAATTTCTTTAAATAATTTTGTTAGCCAACTCACTCCTACATCCCCAAGACACTTCCAAACTTCAATGGGTATATCATCCGGTCCTAATGCTTTTCATATTTTCATCATTCCTAGAGCATTTCGAACCTCCGAGGACCTAATTCTACGTAAATTTATATGCTCTCGACTCTCCCTCGAGTCCTCTAAAATTAAGTTGCTCATAACATTTTTATTTAATAACTTCTCAAAGTAATTTTGCCATCTTTCTTTAATTTCCTCATTTTTTACTAAGACTCTTGAATTCTCGCTCTTAATACACCTAATTGTATTCAAGTCTTTTGTTTTTCTATCCCTTTGTTTAGCAAGCTTATAAATATTATTTTCTCCTTCTTTTGTTTCTAATTTTGTGTATAAATCATCATAAGTTTTTTCTTTTGCATCTCTTACCGCTTTTTTAACTTCTTTTCTAACGGTCTTATATCTCTCCAAACCCTCTTCATTTTTACTCTTTTGCCATATTTTGAAGGTTGATCTTTTTTTTCTCACAATATTTTGGAGTTCTTATTGCCACCACCATGTTTCTTTATTTAGCAACCCTCTACTTTTAAATTCTCCAAGTACTTCCTTTGAAATTTCTCTTATGTACGGAGCCATTTTAGTCCACATTATATTTGTCTCCCCTTCCCAATTCCATGATACTCCTTTATATGAAAAAAATAACACAACCACGCATGGATAAACAATTACATAAACAATAAGTAAATTTTAATAACATGAAATAATCCATCAAAGTAATCCAACCTCTGGTAAAAACAAACTTCGGGTCAACAAGGCCAGGAAACAAAGTACAATAATAATAGCAATGTTCAAAATGAAATAGCATAAATAGATAATCAATGCAGTTTATTCCTTGAGCTCCAATCTCTAAAAGTGTTGCTTACCAAGTCCTTCGGGTATTATTCCTTGAGTACCTTCAAACTCGTGATCTAAAGTAGAAAAATAATGTTCGTTAGAGCAAGTCTTGGACAGCAAGTAGTGAGAAACAAAGAACAAGAAAAGCATGGTATATCAAGAATAAAATAATGTTCGTTAGAGCAAGTCTTGGACAGCAAGTAGTGGGAAACAAAGAACAAGAAAAGCATGGTATATCAAGAATAGGGGACTAGATCAAAGTCAAGGTGCAATAACAAGGTTGGTGATAAAGTCAATGGTCCATAATTAATTATGCAATAATCACTAGTTAATTAATGATCAATACCGATGACATTATTCAGGATCAAGCATGCAAGTGTCAATCTAGAAATACTATTTATTTTATTAACTTATCTAATGCACGTAATACTGTGTCCCATACTACAGGTTCGGTGCATGCAAACAGAGATCATTTAGACTGTGATGGTGAACTCTATAGATCATGTACCCGACACAATAACAATACTTTACAATCAATAATTAACAATCGATACTCCACCTTCCATAACAATAATCAATGTAAACTATAAGGGATCCTTGCTGTGTATAGTCTTCGATTGTTCACTACCAAGTCAGCCCTGAAAATCCCGACTTATTAATATTTTATTACATCCAAATGTGAGCATGCAAGGAGATGTCAAGTTGTGTCATGCAAGGTGTAGCTAATTCTACTCATTACATGCAAAGCAAAAGTGTTTATATCCAATCAATAAAACAAGCATACGTTCTGGACAGCAAGAAGTTGCTGTACAGAAACAGGTATTTTTGTTGCTACAGGGCAACAAATCAGGATCCGTCAGAGGTTCTAACAACTAGACTCTCGGCCGGTTCCAACGCATATATACACGACATATTAAAATCACAGGAACTGGGTGTAAAATCTTATTCTTTACTGATTTTATGTTCAGGCAGCAGGTTAAAGGTTATGTTCACATATATATATCGGGTCTGAAAATTTATCAATTAATTTTACAAAAATTCAGGGTGACTCCTAGTCATGTCTAGTCACAACCAAATTAATTTCAAATTTTAATTCTCCTGTTAACACCTTCTTTTAATTAACAATTCATGTTGATACCCATATAACGGCAAATATGGAAACCTAGACCTGGCAGCATTAAAAATCCGTTATCTTGCACATTATAACTTGGAATTCAGATCCGTCGAATATTCTGAAAAGTAGACTCACAGAGCTACAATTGTTGTTTACAAAGTTCAATCAAATTCCTACAACAACTGGTTCAAAATTGTAATGCAATATGAGACAGACAGCAGGCCAGCAAATAGATTAATATGAATTGACAATAATCGAACAAGCAAGCATGTGATCTCATGGCAATTAATCAACAGTAAATTCCACTTAATTATCAACATGAAATCTTAACATTTACGAGGCATTTCATGGCAATTAATTCACGAAAATTATATTCAATCGAAACATTCAAATCATCAATCAACCCTATAACATGGTACAAATTTGTATTCATATATTACGTGCATATGCAATTGTATAATAAGGCATGGGATGAGAATCCCAACTGAGTCAAAGATCACGACACGAAAAGAGAATTATCACTTGGTTTCGCCAATGAATCCGTGATAACCTCTTGAACAAATATCAAGTAAAGATTTATACGATGATTGGATTATGAACTACTTGCGAGGATCAACGAAATTCTTGAATGCGAATAATAAAAGGGTTCAAGAAGACTTGCCTTATATCGATGATTAATCCGAATGAGAGAATAATGGGATGAGAATTCCGACGGCAACACACATGCAAACTATGTGCACGAAGACACGTGCAAAGCACGGAACAACAATACAGTAATAACAGCAAGGCGAGAGCAGCAACAACGAGATCGACGGCGGCAGCGAACATGAGCGACAGGGTTCAGGGTGAAGGCATGGCACTGCGATGGTGGCGAGATGGCGATGACGGAAGGTGGCAACTGGGGACAGGGCGGTGGTGGTGATGACGATGACGATGAGGGGTGTCGACGATGTTGGTGGTGTTGGACGGCGGCAGTGAAGGGGAGATCGATGGCAGAGCTTGGTGGTGGTCGAAGGTGGAGACTTGCGGTGGATGGAGGGCGAGGAGGACAGGGTGGTTGCGTGGCGGTGGAGGCAGGCAGCGACTAGGCATCGCTCGGTGGTAGTCGAGTGCAGGTGGTCAAGTGCAGGTGGTCGAGTTGGCAATGGCTGTGATGGCCGCGGTGGAGATTGGCAGGGAGCGGCGGCAGTTGAGGGTGGTTCGGTGATGGGTTTAAGTGTAGTCGAGGCCGATGAGGCGGAGCTCGATAATGGAGGAAGACAATGGTGGGGATGGAGGTGAGGTGGAGGATGCGGTGGTTGCTTGAGCGGTGGATAAAGGCAGGGAGGTTCTTGAGGGCGGAGGAAGAGGAGAGGCGATGCGGGATGGTGACGGTTGAAGGTGGAGCTTCGGAGGATGTGCTCTGTTTTGGAAAGAGGGATAAGGAAACAGGGGAAGAAGAAAGGTCGGGAGAGAGGGAGTGGTTGTTAATAATAGGGATTTAATTTGGTAGGAAAATAGGTTAGTGGAGAGATTATTGTGAAATTAGTTAGGAGATAATCCTGGTTAGTGGAGGAGATTAAGGAGGGTGATTGTGTGTGCAGTTGGGGTTTGGAATAGGGTAGTGGGTTTGGGTTTTATATTAAATTGAATTTGGGCTTGAATTGGGCTTAACATTTAATAAGATAATAATAATAATATTGGGCTGGGTCTAGGCTTCAAAATAAAATAATCAACAGTGATATGGGTTTTGGGTTTGGTTAACAGAAATGGGCTTCACATCAAATTAACATTAGGCTTCAAACAATTAATAAGTTAAAATAATAGTAGTATGGACTTAATAATTGTTTAGGGCTTTATAAATAAAAATAATAAATTTAATAACATTGGTTGGACTTACACGAAATATAATAAATAATTATAGGAGGGATCGAGATTTAAAACATGGGCCTAACACCATGATCAAATAATAATAGACTTGGTACACAAAAGTATACATTTGTTCGGGTTTCAAAATAAATAAATAAAAGGTAGGTTAAGATCTATGGGATTTTAGAAATTAATAAACAATTGAAAAGTATTGATAATAATAATAATAATAACAGCAACAATCATAGTGATAATAAAAACAATTCAATGAATAATAATATATCAGGCATTGGGCTAAAATATGAATAGTCAAATAGTAATACAATACTACACATAAATTATACACTTAAATACTAATAACACAATAGAATGTATTAGAATTCTAGTGTTTAACAAGACGATTAATCAAATAAGAGAAGGAACAAGATTGTAGAATTGAATATGATTTTTATGCATGAATCAAAATACCAATTAGTAATAGAATAAAATGAAGTATAATTTGGGTTTGTATTTACACAATAAATAAACCAGTGATTAAATAGTAATAATTGTAGAAATTTCTGGGTTCAAACAAATTAATCGGATATTCAAATGAAAGCAATAAGGTTCAAGGAATTAGAAGGATTTATAGAAAAATTGAAACATTAGAATTCAGAGAAAAGAAAAGAGAAATCCGTATAATCGGGAATGGGGATTACACCTTTTTCCAGGGATCTAGAGATTTGGTTGCCGAGGTCTGAGCCTCGAGGAGCAAGATCCGAGGCACGAGGTGCGAGGGGAAAGGGGCAAGGTGATTTGCGAATAGGTCGGAGTCGGAGTACTATGCTGAGGGACGGGGCACGAGGCGGAGCTCGGAGTCGGGGTGCCCTGCTGAGGGACAAGGCACGAGGCAGGATCATTGTTGCAAAGAAATCTGCATGCATAGAGGCAAGGCACGAGGCGATGGCCTTGTTGCGGAGAAATTCGTGAGTGGCTCAAAGTTGGGGCAAGGCACGTGGTTGGAGACTTGTTGCAGAGAAATTCGGAGTAGTTCGGAGTCGTAGTGCCATGTCGAGGGGCAAGGCACGTGGCGTGAGCCTTGTTGCGAAGAAATCCGTGAGTAGCGCGGAGTCTGAGTGCCATGCTGAGGGGCGAAGCACGAGGCGAGAGCCTTGTTGCGGAGAAATTTGCAAGTGACTCGGAGTCAGAGTGCCAATCCGAGGGGTGAGGCACGAGGTGGAGCTATGTTGCGGAGAAATCTGCGAGTAGCTCAGAATCAGAGAAATCTGTGGGTACAACGGGTTGGGTGAGTGATGTTGGACCCGGTGCTTACTTGACTTTGAGGAGCTGTTACGTGATTTTGTAGTTATCGAGGAGACATCACGTGACCGGGTTTATTCGAGAAGTCGCACTCCCTCTATAAGTTTCACTCTCCTCATTTTTTATGATTACTTTCTCTTTCTTCAGTCAGAGCTTCTCTCTCTAGAACGATACTTTTACTTCAAACTAATGTATAGATAGTGTTTTTATCATGTCTGGTGATCGATCCAGTGGTTCGGCTTCGTCCTCTAGTTGAAGTGGGTCATCTTCAGATTCTTCGTCCCAGTCGTCCTCGTCGGCGAGCGAGCTCAAGGATTTGAGGCACGTTCGCGTTCTTTCTTTAGAAGAGGAAGTGGAGGTTGAGGTGTGCTCGGGCCCTGAGGGGGCGAAGCTCAAGTCACTTTGAGGAGGTGATTGGGATTGGTGAAGAGGAATGGGGAGTCCTGAGAGAGCGGAACACGAACACACTGGGGCTCCTGAGGAGGTCGAAGAGGAAAGGGAGAGTCACAAGGAAGAAGATGGTCCCTCCCCCTGACACAGAAGTGGAAGGGAGTCCCCAGGTCCGGAAAGTGGGGATCTCGTCCCTTGATAGCATCATGGCCGCCCCCCTCATGTTTGTTCACCTACGAGGAAGAAGATGGTCCCTCCCCCTGACACAGAATATGAACCGATGGAGTACGGGGGATGTGTTTCGACCGTTTTTCAGCGAAAAGCCTATCCAGATGTATCCAGATGGTTTAAAGGACACCGTTCGTTTTGGTGTGCAACCGTTGTCGCTGAACAAACCGAAGATAGAGACTGACAAAACACAGAATATTTTGGTGGCGAGTGACCTCGCCGACATCCGGTAGGCTTTTCACATTCCCCGCAAGCTCTAGCTACTGCTTTCGAATGCTGGGATTCGACTGACTGATAACCTCTCGGAATGGTTTTGTATGTTCCCCCCTGGACGCATTTTCTTCGGGCTTACGCCTCCCCATGCACCCGTTCATTAAGGAAGTCTTGAATTGGGCGGGGTTGAGCCCTATGCAGTATGTGCTTAACTTGTGGAAGCAGCTGACTAGCTTCATCATGCTGTGGAAGGCGAAAAACGTGCCCCTGATGCTTAAGTACTTCCGCATGTGCTTGGGACTAAACGCCTTTCCGGTGTATCGGAGACGGTGGTACATCTCCTCCATCCACAAATATTGTATGGTGCATAACCACTCGGATTCCATAAAGGATTGGAAGGCGAAGTATCTCGTCGTCTACAGCCCGGAACCTTGGGATATTCCTACCAAGTGGTCGAATGAGTTCCCGCAGAGGAAGAGTCCGAGGCCTTCGGAATTCACTTCGGAAAAGGAAGAATATAAGAGGTTGTTCAAGGGCGGCAACAACATAGATTGGGTGAGGTGACAGAAGTGAAGCTGGCTGCATGTGGCATGAGCCGCTACGTTCCCCGTATGTTCTTAGTTTCCTTTTGTGGTATTCTTTGGCTGTGTTTTAATGTATTTGCTCTCTTGCAGCTATGGTGGACAATGCTATTGTTGCCCTGTGGGTGGAGAAGAGGGCTACTGAGGACCACAAATGGAAGAAGAGGGAGACAGCTTTGGCATTCGGCATATCTCCGAGGGGAAGGCCTGATAGAGCGAAGAGATCGAAGGCTTTAGTCATCCATGATCAGAAGTCTCCGTGGGTTCAACCGAGCAAGAGATCGATCAGAGCCGCTGAACTGGTCAAGTCTCCTCTTCCCCCGTTCCACATGATGCTGAAGACCCTCCTTGGCGATTAGGCTGACGAGGCTTTCAGACCTTATTGGGCTGGGAAGACTCTTGATTCCATAATGGAGTCCAGTGTGGCTTTCGAGGTGGTGAACATAGCTCCTCCGAGGGACCACAGGGCTCTGAACTTGGAGACTCCTGGCTCAAGCTGTCACAAGTTCGCCCAAGCTTCTGTCATGGTAAATGCTTAGTCTTGAATAGAAGTGTTTACCTGCTTTCACACTTGGTATTTTTTCGAAAGTGTTCCTTTCTTCCTACAGACTATGCTTCAAGGGGCGAAGATGAAGATACAGTACGAATATGAGCTTAAGTGCGCTGCCTGGAAGTCGCAATGGCTTAAAAAAGAATGGCAGGAGGAGAAGCTTCGTGCTGACGCGCTGGAGAAAAATTGAAGGAGTTGGAGGAGGAGCTCGCAAGTGGGGTCTTAGACCGGGAAATTCTGATGGGGGAGAAAGAAGCCTGGGAGGAGCGGACGAAGCTGATGGCAGAGCTCGAGGGCACCATGGACATGACCATCTCGTGGCAGGACGAGGGCTATGATCGGGCCCACGAACATGTTAAGGAGAGGTACCCTGGCCTTGATCTCGTTGGCCTTTTCTTCGAGCCGGAGCTTAACAGTACCTCTCTGACTTCCGCAGAGTTGCCTTCGGGTGACGATGAGGTTCCTGCCGAGCGTAAGGAGGTCGGGACCGAAGTTCCTCACTCTTCTTCCCGGGAGGTGCCCCCTATGAAGCACGGATACAGGTACGGGGTGCGGGTACGATACGACACGGGTACGGGGATACGTGATTTTACAAAAAATAGGGTACAGGTGCGTTGTGGGTACGTTAAATATAAAATAATTTATATTATATGTATAGATACAAAAATATTTTTCTTGTTAAAAATTCCAACATTTAAACCATTTCATAGAATTATAAAAATACATTATAATATGAGCATTTTAGAGAAAAGAAATGATAATCTAACCATCAAATCTTGGTTAGTCTTGTTTTGTGTTTGACCATAATTGTAAACAACAAACTTTTGCAATTGCTCTAGGACCCCATGCGTTTATCTAAATATAATTGTGTCTAAAAGTTGTGAAAAATGCATTTAAAAAATTGGGTGCTCCTTGGGTACGCACCCGGGAGTACCCAAGGAGTATCGGCACTGATACACACCCGACACGGGTACGTTGACCATTTGGAAGTATCCGTGCTTCCTAGGGTGTTCCCTTCACTTAAATAAAAAGTTTCTTAATTCCTTATTTTTATACTGATCCCGACTGCGGACTGACCACCGCCCCATGTAACTTTTTTGTTTAATGAGAATTCATCCGATTTTTGACATCTTTTGGGCTTCGTACATTTGTCTGAGTTTTAAGATTGTTGTTTTGTTGATCAGATCGTAAGGTACGAGCCTCAGGAAAGTGGATATCAGGAAGAGATCCGAGCCCTCCATGGTCAGTTGCGTCAGGCCGAGGACACTATTGGCTGTCTTCGGAATGAAGTGATCGATAGGGAGGGAGTGTTTGACTATTACATTCGACGGTTGCAAAAGGTGGCGCAGGACCTTGCTCGCTTAAAGGCGTCTGTACCCGATGTCAGCTTGGCTCTCATCCAAGCCAGGAAGGATACGTCCTTTGGCTCGATCAGAGGGTAGGCCTCAGATTTTGTTCTCAAGCGGATGCTCGTGGAAAGGGATTTGGAGATATATCGGTTGAGGGTCAAACTCGGAGAGACAAGCCCGACGTCTACTTTCTGGAGTCCATTCTCGAGGCGGGATCCCTACTCGGGGACCTGTTTGAGAATGGGAGCACCTGTGGACGCCCAAAGTGGAGTGGCTGGATCTTCAAGCGTTGCTAGTATTTGAGGGGGTCTTGATTCGCTCGGGTTAGGTACCCGTCCATCGGGGACCGACGTAGTGAACACGGGGTCAGTGTATGCTGAAGGAGACCTCGGAGGTCAGGCTTGTAATATCCTGTGTAACCTTGCTAATATAACTTTTTGTTTCTTGATAATAAAAGCGTTTGTGCACGTCTTGGTTCTTTAGTGATTTGTGAGTGGCTCGGAGCCAGAGTGCCAAGCCAGGGGGCGAGGCACAAGGAGGAAGCCTTGTTACGGAGAAATCTATTAGTGGCTCATAGTCGGGGTGCCATGCCGAGGGGCGAGGTACGATACAGGAGCCTTGTTGAGGAGAATTCCAGGAGTAGCTCGGAGTCGGGGTGTCATGTCGAGGGCGAAGCACGAGGCGGGAGCTAAGCTTTTTAGAGGACCTTGCACGCATGCTTCACGTGCGTGTTCACGCGTAATGTGATATCACATGCTTGGAATAGGCACAGAAGCATGGTGTCAATCGATGTCTCCTTACTCTCATCTCCCTCATTTCGTCTTCTTTTGGCAAACAAGCATGGTGTCCGTCGAGATGTTGAAGGTGAGGCGCGCAGCCTTGAAGGCGTAGGCACAGAATCGTCCCCCTCCTTCGGAGCCGAAGGACCCTTCGAAGAGGAAGAAGTCTAAAGACGCTGAGCCCCCGAAGGCCAAGGCAGCCGAGGTAGTCGTGAAAAAGGAGGTCTTGAAGCCTCCGGCCCCATCCTCGAAGAACGCTGCGGCAATTCCAAAGCCACCCACACCGGCGAAGGTGTGGGCGCGTTCTTGGTCCGTGACTGAAGCGAACTTGTTGGCGGAGCGCCCCAACGCTCTGCAGGTGGTTAACCACCTTGCTACTACCTGCGATAGGGTGGCTCTGAAGAAAGAGTCAGAGGAGGTTTACGGTCCTTGGGCACAAGCTTCCGTTCTGGTGAGGGCCTTTGTTCATGTTGACACCTCATGATTCTTTTTTCCTCTATTTCATTTTTCTAAGTGTACTCCGGTTTTTTTGCTGGCTACCATCAATGGGTCCGAATTAAGGCAGAGGCTTGAGATGCTCCTTGGGCGGGCCCAGCAGGTTGAGGCGGGCCAGAAGGAGATCATGGACCAGAACGATTATCTCCGGCAGACAATAAGGGGGTTGAAGGCGGACTTGGCAAGGAGAAGAAGGCTCGGGATGAGCTGTCGAAGGAGAAAGAGGAACTGGCCGACGAAAGGCTGGTGTGGCTGGCGAAAGAGAGGAAGATGACGGCGGAGTATTACGACGCCTGGATCGTATCATCCGGGGCCAAGATGAAGGGTATAACCGTGCCCGTGAGGACATCGGAGCCAAGTACTTGGATCTCGACATCCAGGGCTTCTCCTTCGAGGAGAGGGCAGATGAGCCTGCCCAGTCTGTCGGAGGAGTGCCTTCAGGAGAAGAGGGTTTGGTGACCCAAGAGCTGGTTGTACCCGCTGCTTAGGTCGATGGGGCTCGTTCTGCTCCCGTCTTCGAAAATAGGTCTTCTTTCAAGCACCATCTGGTCTTGTCTGCTTCAGAAAATAGGGTCTTTTTCAACTCGTCGACTGGCTCCGAGCCAATTGAACTCCTATCATAGGGGAGTTAGATGGCGTCGAGGGGAAGGACCGGGTCTCCCACTATGGCGGTATAGCAGGCCCGGGCAGCCTCCTGATTACCCTTCATGTTACTAACCCCGGCCTTCGTGGGGAACTTCATTTTCATGTGATAGGTTGAGGGTATTACCTGAAGGGACGCAAGATTGAGTTGCTCGAGGAAGGCAGTATATGCCACTTTGACATTGTCCACCATGAAGTTTATTGGCTCGGTTCGGGTGGTCGGGGATTTTCCCGTAGTAACATCTCGAGTGATGATCCCTTTGATCTAGATGGAGCGCTTGAGAAGCCGTAAAAGGTGTAAGCCTGCGGGCTTTAGCCTTTCTCTGGAGTGCTTCAATCCTTCGAAGGCGGCGAGGAACAAGATATTAACTGAGCTACCATTATCCACGAGGATGCGTCGGACCTCGTGGTTTGTCAAGCCGTGATTGATGACCAAGGCGTCACAGTGGAGGGTCCGGACGCCCTCAAGGTTTTCATCCGAGAACGAGACGGAGAGGCCGTGCCCTCGAGGAAGGGGGCAATTATGGATCGAATTGACCTCCCGTACGAACGCCTTGCGGGAGGAGTTGGATTCTCCTCCTATAGGCCCTTCGTGTATAGAGTGCAGGATGGTCATACTCTCAGAATCCTAGTGCTCGGAGTCCGTTTCCGAATGTTTGTTAGTGAACTTGGATAGGTAGTCCCTACGGATAAGGGCCTCGATTTCCTCCTTCAACGCCTGACCGTTGTCGGTCTCGTGATCGTGGTCTCGGTGGAACCAGCAATAGAACATTTTGTCCCTCTTCTTGTTACCATTGTTGGGCCGAGGGAGGTGTCAGATCAGTCCCTCTTCCTCCACCTCCATGAGAATAGTGGAAACACTCGCGTTGAACGATGTGAACTTCTCAAATTGGGGCACTGATGGTATACGCCTCTGCCCGGAGGCATCTTTCTGAGCCTTCTTCGGCACCTAAGAACTATCCATCTTTCTTTTCACCTTTACAGGGGATTCTTTTAGGCATCCCAGATGTAAGGCCTCTTCAGCTCGGATGTATTTCTCGCTCCGTATATCCAAAGGAGGCTTCTTAACCAGGGAAGTTTTCAACAGGTCGTGTCGGACGTTATGTCTAAATGCAACTGCTGCGACCCTTGCGTCGAAGGAGGAAATGGACTTGGCCTCCGCAGTGAACGAAGTCTCGGAGGGACTCTTCGTATTTTTGCTTCAAATTGAGCAGGGAGGTGCTCGTCTTCTCAGCCTTACGGCTCTGGTCACAAAGTGGGCGAGAAAGCTCTCCTCAAACAGGTCAAAGGAGAAGATCGAATTCGGGGCTAATCTGGAGTATCACTTTATCACGGAACCTCGCAGCGTGGTCGGGAACGCGCGGCAGAGGGCATCCGAGGCGCTGTGAATCATCTTAAGGGTTTTGAACCCCTCATGTGATCAGCTGGATCCGACTCCCCGTTATAGGTCTCGAACGCAGGATGCTTGAAGCTCCTCGGGACCGGAACTTCGAGGATGGAGAAAGGAGGCCGGACCGGGCGGTACCCCTTGCTGGACAGCCTCTTGCTTTCCCCTATTTGGGCGAGCCGGTCTTCCATCTCCTGCAGTTGCTTAAGAACTGCATCTCGGATCGGGTCGACACGTAGGACTCGTCGTTCTCGGTCCCTCCGATGTGCGGGTTGTCCGAGCAGTTGTCATTTCTAGCTCTCCCTCGGAGATCCTGGAGGACCTCATTACAGAACTCACGGAATTCGGTCCTCGTCACGTGACCCTCTTCCTTTGGACCGTTCGGGGGTCGACGATCTCTTGGAGAGAGACTATGCTCCTCTCGGTCGTGGCAAGAATGATGACTATGGCTATGAAGATGATTCCAGGGTCCTTCATCGTTCTTGGAGCGAGTAATGTGATGGCGGAGGTCCTTTTCATTCTGTCGATTGTTGATAAGATTTCAGAGATCGGACTCCGCTGGGCGTTCAGGCCTCCTTGCGACCGAACGAGAGGCGCTTGGAGCCGGTCCATGTGGGCATTCGACTAGCTGTTGTTGCGACCCCTGAGTGGTTGCTCGGATGCGGGACAGACGTGGCGGAGGGTCGGCATAATGTCCCGTGGTAGCGGTCTTCTTAGTCTTGACGGCCACGGGAGAGGTGACGACGCCAATCCGATGCTGCTGTTTTCTGGTATGGGAGCAACTGATGAAGAGTTATTTTGATGGATTGGAAACACGATCTCAGCCGTAGATTGATCCTGATGAGAGGCTAGTATATGATTGAATATGTGGATCTGGTGGTTGTTGGCCATTGAATACCTACAAAATGCTGAGGTCACCGAAAATATTTTCGGTGATAGGCAGCGTTCTAAATGGCGGCTGCCTCGAATGCCTAGGCGGCGCCTAGGCGCTCAAATGGAGGAGAACGAACCGCCTTTGTCATAGGTGGTTGAAGGCGATTAGGCGGCCGTCCAGGGGCGGATCTAGGATTTAAAAACTGGGGGTGCCTTTATCTATTAAATAATTATATAACTCGACAGAAAAAAAAATTAAAAATAAAGTAATAATATCTCATATAGTTAAAATGACATAATGAAGTACGCTGCAACTTGAATCAAATATATAATTCTATTACAAGTTTAGTTGAACTCTCCTCTTCTTCATAGCCTGAAAACGCTTAATTATATCTAAATTATCGACTGTGCTAAACACTTCCTTCTCCACAATGATAACTCTCCAAACGGGGTTGAGTAAGGCCATGTAAAAGATAAGCTCTTCTTACCTCATCACGCTCATTTGGATGATAATCAAGAATAGGTTTTCTTTTTCCGGGATCCAACTCCAAATATGCCCATTTTTCACTAACATCATTTGGTAGCTTGGGAACTTGTGGATTTGGATTTATATCTACTTCATCATCCAATGGTTCACTTTCTTGTTGAATTGGTGGTGCACATGTAGATTCCTTGGATTTTGATACCAATTTATAATACTTTAACATCCTATTTCATAAACCAAACATCAAATATATAATTAGAAAAAATTTAATGAGACAAATTGCTAACAATTCGGGGCCAAAAATATAATTAAAAAATAATAGCAATACTTAGCATCCTATTTCATAATCAAATATATCAAATATATAATTAGCATAAATTAATTGAGGCAAATTGCTAGAATTTTAATTTGGGACCAAAAGAACAAACGAAGTTAACGCATGTGAATGGTTGTACACGGCAAGTTAGTGATTAGGGGTGGTAGTTTGGCTGTTTAAAGATAGGAATGGGTCAGCTGAATTAATTGGTTTCAGATGGAGGATAACAATCTAATATTAGCAAATATCTTTCGCAATCTAATAATTTCAAAAGAAGGCTGACAACATAATGGAAGAAACCAACCCAATTACCGAAATCAACTTAGACAAACCATCAAAAAATAGTCAACTTGCAATGCATCAAATTTAGGCATTCTAATACCTGGTTTTCAGTGGCGGAGGGAGGAAGGAGGGAGGGGGGCGGCGAGCGGGCGAGTGGCTGAGGCGCTGAGCGATCACGGGGCTGGCCGCTGGCGTCGGGATGTACGGGGAGGGAGAGAGACAAAGGGAAGGGTCGGCCCGGTCTGTCGCGAGTGGTGGAGAGAAGCGGGAGAGGAATGGGTTCCGTTCGGTGAGAGAGAGAGATATGGGAAGAGGAAGAGGAGTCAGGAAGATGAATAGTCAATAGTAGAAGTGGCGGCTGGGATTGGGAATATGTTGGATAATTAGGGTTAACACTTAACACGTATTAGGGTATTGGTGTTAGTTAAAAAAAAATAAAAAAAAAGTGCCAGATTCGATCCTAGGACCTGATTCGATCCTGGTAAAAAAAAAGTGCCAGATATGAAAAAATTAAAAAATCAAGAGTTTTGCTGTGGGCAGGATTCGATCTTGGGACCACCTAGAAGATAACCCAATACATTTACCATCAGTACTAGAGGACTTTTTGTAATTCTGGGTGGTCCTGGGACTACTTAGACCCATGCCAAATCCGCCCCTGCGGCCGTCTTGTTGAGAAGGTGTCCGTGGCGCCGATCAGGCGGACACCTGATATCCAACTCCCAGGCATTTTTTTATACTATAAAATAACAACAAAAAATTACCTTGCGCATAACTCTTACCTCACTCCTATGCCTTCCTCTCTGAACACAACATGACTCTTCGTCATTGTTGGACTTGAAACTTTGAATTTCAAATTTAGGATTTTGGTAAAAGAGAACTACTATTAATCTATTATATATTATGTATGGATCTTTAATAGCAATGGAATTTTTTTTTTACTTTTTTTAGTATTATTGGTGATGGATTGCACATATTACACCTATTACACATACTAAAATAGCACATATTATACATATTGCATATATTGACATATTGCACATATTACAATTGGACAATTGTTTTTCTAATTGCACATATTGCACATATTCACATATTACACATTAATTGCACGAGGAAGCTGTTTTCATGCATAAACACCCTTTAATTACACATATTACACAAGAACATGATAAATATTTGTAATTTGATTGCATAATTATACTTACTATTGAAGAATAGGGGCTGGAATTAACTAAATCGGCAAAAAAATTCAACTGCCTAGGCGCTCCAGGCCCCCTACGCGCTAGGTGCCCCTTGACCGAACCGTCACCGCCTAACGCCATTTACAACACTGGCGATAGGCCCTCCGACGATCTAGTCCGCAACCACGGGTAAACAATAGGGTTTAGTGACAAAAGATTTATTACCTTGTAACTGAGGAGGGTGACCTGTATTTATAGGCTCGTAGAGAATTAGTTAGGGAAAGATTTCCTAGCTACCACATTAATTCCCATGGATTAGGGATGTGATAGAGTAACTAATTTCTTGATTATAGGAGATTTAATCACCAGCCATGAATGGTTGGTCAACTTTTCCTTGGCAGGCTGACTCTAGGTGGTGGACCTGTGGACAGCCCATGAGCTGGCCCTGGGCCTGTAGCTGCTTACGGGATTGTTATCTTGACCTTAGACTATTTTAAATTTCGGCCGATATGGCCGAAATTTAGGTTGAAATTTTATTTCGGCTAGCTTGCCGATACAAAATCATGATTTGATACTTCATATCGTTTTGGACCGAAATGTGTACATATTTCGGCCAAAATTGCCAAAATATCGGTCGAAATATTGCCGAAATTGCTGAAATATTGGCCGAAATAGACACTAATGTTATTGTGAGAATATAACTTTTTTTGTTTTACTTTTCACATATAAGTCTTTCAATATAGGATCTTAAGCTAAGATAATGTGAGAGTTTTATCTCTATTGTTTGTATATATGCAAAGTCAAGTAAGTCTATTAACTATTACATTTTTTCAAATCAATGTAAATTCAGTTTAGTTATATACTTATATTACATTCTCTTTTATATTGTTGTTAAATTTTGCGAATATTTATTATTGATTCATGTCATTAGTTACATTATACAATATTTTATATGATGAATGACATGTAGAACATATAATATCTTGTTTAGTAAAAAAAATATGTTTATTGAGTGTCCGAAATGAACAGCCGAGATGATCTCATTTACCCGATATCTCCGATCCGAGATGAAACACCCATAGCCGAGACGAGTTGAAACTCGAGATTTAAAACCTTGCTTAGAAACCTCGAGATCCATGTGAGGATCATGCGGTGATTTTCACCCTCATCAAATAGTAAGAACTTCTCCCATTTCATTGGGTCCCACCTGTGGCGGTACAATCATATTGGGCCTGTATTCGGGACAGTGCAACTGTGAAAACTTTGGTGTGGGGTCAGCTGACCCCACAGCATTCTATATAGGTCCGCCCATGTAAGTGTGTGATGTCTCATGTGGAGTGGGTGGCGGTACTCTAGGACCACTTTCAGCCACAATGCTTACCATTTCTCCGTAGTAAGAATTATTTGAACTAGCAACATTATATAGGATTTGTCTATATAAAAAACGTAAAATGGCCCTGCTAACATTCTTTGCAGCCTCTTATTCTTCAATGCAATTTTGATTTTTAGCTGCTTGGAACTTTATTTTAAGATGAGAGCATGGTTAAATTTATTCATTGACAACTTACTGCCAGGAAAGTTACTCCCATATGGTTGATGGAGAAAAACAAGATCATAGAGTTAATGTAGCGCCAGACCTACGTCCTGTACTCAAATGCATCTCGCCTCCCAATTTATTGTTATTTGAACTCATGTTTACTTTCCCACGACGTCTCTTCAATCTTCATATCTCTATCCTCGAGAGTCTTATCATCATCTTCATAGCTATCATCGTTATGAATAAACTTTGGCATAACATTTCATCATCGAAATTTTCTTGAAAAATTCTTATCTCATTAGTCATTCCTTTTTCTCCCTTAGCATTAATTTGAATTTTATTTCTTCTCTAACTTCGCTTGGGACATTTTCACAAGCAGATGCATGTTCTTTAGTAGCAGCCAAATGTGCCTTATGACGTGTGACACCCCATGCATGTCCCTGGGAGAATATATTTGTCTCGACATTTTTCAAGGTGTTTGGGTCCACTTGTTTATGGTGTTTCCGGCCCGTGTCTAATAACTCCGCTCAACTAGTTTTTTTAAGTATGATTATTATCAAAATCAATCAATTTACAAAGAGGAAAATTGTAAAAAAATAGGTTATTAATAACATTATAATATACTGTATGTTAGGTTATTAACAAGAAGAAAATGTTAAATTTAATTGCTCACTTAAAAATGAAATTGTATAGGTATTTAACATACACTAGATATTAGGTTATAACATGCATTGAAAAAGTAATTTACATTAGTGTATGTCAGAACTTAGAAATACGAGGTTTCTAACATACAGTAGATATAGAATGAAAGTTAAATTGCTTACTCACATAATAAACATAAATAACATAAGCTAAATATTAGGTTGTTATTATGGAAATTTTAAAAAAAGTACATTATGACTTGTTTCTGTTTCCTAAGAGCATCTGTAGTCGTTTGCTAAATACCCATTTTTTGCCAAATTTGGGAAAAATAGTATTGCAGTCGTTGGCCGAATACCCAAACTTTGGGTTTGAGGGGAACAAGAGCTGACTATATTTGGGAGAAGATACAGGAATTTGGAAAATATAGCTAACGAAAGATCATCTTTTGGTCCGTCCAAAATTTATCCCAAAAATTGATCGAATGATAAATGATCTTTCATCCGAATTTTTTTCAAAATAAAATATAACGGACGGGAAATGATTTACCATCCATGTATTTAAGATAAAAAAAATCTCAGACGAGATTTGATCTCCCGTCCGATGCATTTACTTCCCAAAATTTGAAGGGTGTTTCTATGGAACCGGGCCTATAGGAATTGTTATGCGTACGTATTAGCTTTGAGATTGGTGTAAATTTTGGGATCAAGGGCTGAGATAGAATGGGCCTATAGGAATTGTTATGTATACATATGCGTACTTTTTTTTATTTTTACAAATCTTACTAAAAAAAGACTTGGATGGGTGCAATTTATTTATTTATTTTTTAAATATTCAAAGGATGGGATCAAGGGCTGAGGTGCAAAATTTGATATAACATCCACCGTCCATTGCTATTTTGGGTTAAATGCCCAAATTTTGGATTCAAACGACTACAACTGCAACTCAAAATTTCTATTTCTAAATGCCAAATACCCAAATTTTGGGTTACAACGACTACAAATGCTCTAACAGTTTTTTCTAATTTAAATGATTGCATGTGTTAAACATGTATAATTAATCTCCTTTAGGATGGAGATGATAAATACCTGGCCTAACGTTAAACAAAAGGGGGGTAAATTAGTGAATATAATAATTAGATATTAATTATGTATACAGCTGGAGTCTTTATGAAAATTGAATTTAGAAATAATTCACTTTTCAATTATAGTTGTAGGAGTTCTTTTCCCCATAAATAACTGAAGAGACTCGTCTGAACCTCCTTTAATTTGCCCTTAAAGGACGTTGATCTCCTCCTGCTACTAGTAGCACAGCCTCCTCTTCTACAAAAAGATTTTAGATATCTCTTCCTCCCCCTCCTCTAGGGAGCTCTTCTTCCACCTCCTAGGATCTCAAATTTAACATATTTCGGATCTTCAAAGTCCAACCCCTTATTGTACATAAATCTTTGTTAATGTTTTTACAGTTGGGATATTTTGTATGCAAATCATGTGAAAACTTTCATCTATTTATGCTAAAGAAAAATTTCCAGTATTTTCACGACGGAATCCAGTCTAAAAGATCAAAAATTTCAGTTTTCTATTTTCTCATGATTTCCCTTCGATTTCTATTTTTTGGGAATCAAGCTTTTAACACTTCTCCAATTTGTCCACCACTAGTGAACTCTATTTTCTAGATTGTTGCTTTCAGTATGGGAAGGGTCCTTTGCACTTGCCATCTCGGCTGATCCCCGAGTTGGATTGAGTATTGACAATCCTGAGATGTTAAAGGAGTTTTGGATTGCCCCCTCCAAATTTGGTTTGATCTAGATCAGGATCGGCCGAGCTTTCAAACCTTGTTCTGGAGAGATTCATCATCCATAACATTTAAATTAGACACAAGGTGCATTTATTTACTTTTGGATGCAAATACCTTTTTACATCATATTTTCCCACACAAAAATTCTAGTGCAGAAAAAGATCATATTGGTCATTTACCAAACAAATGTGTATCGGCCAACACCTGCCAACGAACAGTCAAAACAAGATCCCCTAATTTTTACGTGTATTGTTTTAAGAAAGTGAAAACAATAGCTATCCCCTAATAGGTTACTGGGGGTTACCAACGAGTATTAGTACAGTGAAAATAATAAGATAGCTATTGTTTTAAGAAAGGAGATAAAACCCTTCATGAAGGTGAAACCGAAAAATGATGTTGCTAACTTCAACTATATCGAGTAAAGACCTTTATGTTGTTGCTATGGTATCATATTGCAAGGGTGTTGATGTTTGCTTTCCATTTGCCCATAACATTCACCTGACTAATAATTTCTTTTTTGACGGTCTATCGTTGCCTATGCTCAGATAGACAAAGGTCAGCATATGGTATGACCTACTAATAATTAATCCAGATTGTGTAGTGATTAGCTTTGCTCCTTCGGATTACTTCTTGCTATCATCTTTCAACAGTTATGCCCCACACCATAATATTTATTAATTTATGGATAATATACTGTTTGGCTGTTCTGACTACTTGATCGTGTCTCTACCTTGAACAGGCCAAAATTTTGTATGGGAATAGGTTCAGTCAAGAAGAGCTAAATGACGTTAAGTTAATGATTCAAAGCAATATGTACAAATACTTGAGTATTTTGCTTGAGGGACGTGAACGCTTCGAGGAAGAAGCTTTGTCCAAGTCAAAAGAAATAAGTTCAGTTGACCAACATCCATCTGAAGGTAGTATCTGTTGATGGGTTTTACATAGTGGTTTCTCTGTTTTTTGCTCAAATTTCTTATGTTAGCATTGACAATGTTATGTGGTGCTATTTCATTCAGTGTTTTCAAATCATATCAAATTCACTATTTGAGCAGGACAATTATATGATTCTATTAAAATGTTTCTATTCATAATGGTTGCCTGCAAAAGAAAAAGGAAAAAGAATAAAAAAAGAAACATGTAAAGATGCAGTTTAGCTGTTCTCTTTAAATTATTATATGCTCTTTATCATAACAACTCGTAATTCCTTACCATAAATTAGCATTACTCAAAGGCTACAGATACTGGTTCTCAGGACCAACTTATATGCGTGTAGTTCTAAGTGACTATTCTTATTTACAACTACCTCTACAAATATATTTTGTATATTTTCACTATATATATTGCATCAAATGTTTGCGAAGACTATATGCTTCAATATGAATATGTGCAAGACTGCAATCTACACATTATTATGAGCAGGCACAGTAAATTGCTTATCCTCTTCATGGCACAAAACACTAACCACATGGTGTGTGGTTTACAATTAACTCATGGTATGAAAAAAACTCTTCCTTGCATTCATGCATTGTATTTTTTTTTGGTTACATTTGGAAGGTCATTGTCTTCTTTTTCTCTCATAAATATATGTGAATGATTTGTTGCAATATAGGTGAAGATGGTGGAGACACGAGCGTGCCAAGTGAGTGTGTTTACTCCATTAATGGAAGGCTGAAGCAGTTTTCAGATTGGCTTTTAGACATCATAGCAATGGGAGATTTAGATGCTTTTTTCCCAGCTGCAACACGTGAATATGCTCCTTTGGTTGATGAGATGTGGAAAGATCCAGCTATACAGGAGACTTACAAGCGAAGAAGCGAGCTTCATTTCCTACCGGAAGTTGCCGATTACTTCTTGAGTCGGGTATTATTTAATTCTAATTCGGCATTTTAGCTTTTATGTTATTGTTTTGGACTTTTAGTAATCCAAGTAATAATTTAGAACATGGGCAGTAAGGTACAGTAAGTGAGGATAAATTGTTAATAGTCAAGCGTAGATGGGTCATATACATGATTTCCTATATATTAAGATGAAGTATGGAGATTACTCATATTCTGTCTCTGTAAGTTTTCTTAGTCATCTGATAACTGCAGCATTCATCCTCCCTGATTCTCCCTTTCCCTTCTAAATCTTGTACTTGACAACTTCAATTCCCTCTTTCTGAGATTAGGTTTTCTTTTTTGTCATCAGTTCCTATTTCTTTTATCAGATCCTTCAAGTTTTCAATCTTTTCCCTTTTGAGTAGGATTGAAAATGAGACTGCTAGTTTACCCAATTCTCTCAAACCTCAACGTTTTCCGATCCGGAACATTTGTTTCGAATTGTGGTATGGTTGCATTCTGGAATGGTAAAATGAGTAATCCGGAATTCACAAAACCTAGATACGATTGTAATCCATGTGAAAAGTAGCAAACTTCAATTAATTATATGAAATAATGTGGAATTTGTGAAACCCTTTCCTCAAATTATGAATTGCAAAATTTTAAATTTTAAAAAAAAGAGAAAATTTGAGAGTTGCTGAGAAATATATGTATAGCACATTCACAAAAAAGTTGCACGTTCTGGCTAAACGTATTTCATTCTGACCGAGTGATTTGAAGAAAGCTACACCTATTGTCGCACCATGGTCCAGCACTACTGTTTCTCGTACCCATTTTTATTTTGTCTACCAACGTGATCCACGTACCTGGCAACCTGGAGAAGGTGTTACATGGAGGTGGTTCTTCCATCCAGAAATGAACGTACTTTAATGTTTACTGGCGGTTTTAAAAATTTTAGAAGTCCGGGGGGGTGTTTTTGGGTAAAGAGAGGTAGCTTAAGGGAGCTTTCAGTAATTTTCCATTAACACTCTGCCATGAAAGTTTCTATACAGGTAGTAAGGTTTGTATGAAATAGAACAGTTTGTATGAAAGGATAAGAACAGTTTGTATGAAATATAACAGATATTTCACACAAACTGTTACATCAAATTTTCAAAACTATCTATTCCTTAATGGTCATAGCCTGACCCACCTTTTCCCACTGGATAATATATTTCAAACATGTTTTTTGTGGAAAATACAGTGGTGAGCTTGTATGGCAAAGTTATGATATATGTATTTTTTATACTATTATTATTGTTTTGGGTGATGTAATTTATTTTATTATAGATCTCAATGTATTTTTTATTATAGATCTCAATATTTATACTATTATTATATGTATTTTTTATACTATTATTATATGTATTTTTTATACTATTAATTGTTTTGGGTGACGATGTGATTTATTTTATTATAGATCTCAATATTTTTCTCAGAAACTGTATTGTTATTGCAGGCAATTGAAGTATCAAGCAACGAGTATGAACCTTCTGAGACGGACATATTGTATGCGGAAGGAGTGACGCAAGGAAATGGACTAGCCTTCATTGAGTTCTCACTTGATGATCGCAGTCCAATGTCAGAACCCTATAATGACAATCCTGATGCTCATTCTCAACCACTTACTAGGTTAATTATTTCTTCTTATTCGAGAGTAGATAATCTTTATCTTTCGCCCCTAACTTTTTTTAATCTTTCATCAGATATCAGTTGATTAGGATAAGTGCCAAGGGAATGAATGAAGGGTGCAAGTGGGTTGAAATGTTTGAGGATGTTCGTATGGTGATATTCTGTGTAGCTCTCAGTGATTATGATCAGTATGGAGTCCCAGCTAACGGTAACAACAGGCCACTGATGAATAAGATGATGCACAGCAAGGAACTCTTTGAGGCTACAATCAGGTGTCACATCTGTGTTCTTCTTAATTTAGACCATATTTTTATTTTGATTTTTCTTCTTTCATTTAAGTAATAAGATGGTGGATTTTTCAAAATTATATGATGATAATTGTCAAGTTAATCCTTTGTCATTAGGGGTTTGGGAAACTGCGTTTTCTTATCTTAGGCTTGACTTCTGCAGAAAAGTACATTTGTTCTTTTGTGTTTGAATTTGATCAGTTTTAATTATTTTAAAATTTTATACTATTTTTTAAACTCTGACAGGAGCGTGTGAAGCAGTTGTCACTAGTCCGTTTATGGCATTGTTTTATGACACTGCCATTTACCAAACTAAACTTTTTAGGCATGTGTATTGAGAACAAATGATTTTTATTATTATTATTATTATTATTATTATTATTTTATTTTATTTTTAACAAGGCTGTAGCCGACCTCCTTCCCCCATCCCAAATACGAAGCATCGGGTACGGGTACCGGGATACGGAAAACATGTATAAAATAGGGTACGGGGTACGGCTATATTATTTTAAATACAATTTAAATTATAATTTAATTTATTCAAATCAACATAAAAGAGAATCTATATAGTTTAAAGGAAAAAAATCCAAATTCATTGAACATTAAAATTTTGAACTATTGAAAATAAGTCATCTAATCTTAACAAAATTTATACTCTTTAGTCATCTCTATTTTAGTTACAAAATATGACATACTTTATAATCCATACATAAGTTCACTGACAAAGTTTTTTTCATGATTATGGGTCATATCATTATTTTGACTTAAGGTGATTTTTCAACAAAAAAAAAAAACCGCAATACTTGATTGCTGTATCCGGTATGGTATGGGTATGCATGCAAGTATCTGGTACGAGTATGGCTAGTTACATCAGGTACCCATTTTTTGTAGCATCCCGATTAGGGATTTGTGGAACTTTTTTTGAAAATAAAACACTTTTCGAAAATATTTACCAAACTGACCCACTTTTGAAACTAATTACCAAACTGACCCATTCTCTGTGGGTCAGTTGTTAAATATTTTTGAAAAGTGGGTCATTTTTGGAAAAAAATCGGATTTGTGCTCACTAGCTAAGAGGCATACCACTAGGCTATTAGAGTACTAGGGAACTTACAAAAAATGAGCATTGTTAATTGTTACCGCTGATTTCGGTGTGGGGGTAAACAGATAGAATTTGTGAGTCCGAGAAGAACCTGAACAGTTGACTCTGCCTTCTTGCTCCCACCGCGACCTTCAAGGAAGTGCGAAACACCGGGGTTGATTCCGGCGACGCACCCTCCGACGCTCTTGTCAGTAATCAGGAAAGATTAAGAAAAGAGCTTAAGTGATGAAAAAAGTGATTAACCTGGTCACGGTGGTAGAGGGGTTGTATTTATAGTCGCCTTTGGAACGGTTAGGGGCCTGATTTCCTGCCTAACAGCCAGGAGGAAAATCCTCCTATTCTGTTCTGGGAAATTAGCCCCTGATTCCCTGGTGGGAGTCAATCAAGCATCATTGATTTGATCTTGTCAAATCAATGGCCCTGATTCCCCTCTTGGTGAACTGGGCTTGTATCGGGTCGGGACCCGTGCCCAGTTAAAGTGGATGCGTTCGCGGGTTGCTGGTTATGTGAGAAGGAGACCCAATACCCGTTTTGGATCCACTTGTATGTGAAATTACCTTTTTACCCCCGAGCATCAAGATTCGTGCCCAATCTGGACGGTTCCGATTTAACCCCATTTTTAGCCATATCACGAGCCCCCCACTCCTAAAGACTGAGCGTGATCAGTCTTTGAGGAGTAGTTTGACTATTTTGTGGGCTAGTGGAGTTGTATCGGAGTCCATATGGTGGACTTAGAATCTCGAAGGGGGTAGTGAGGTAACTTTTTGATGCCATGTGTTGTTCTCCAGCCTTATCGAGTATTTGGCGTCTTTCATCTATTTTTCTCGGATTATTTATTTAATTTTGCGATGTGTTTACTAATTGTTCGGGGGCCTTAACTATACATTCTAGGCAATAATTGTTCGTTCAGGGACTCAAAAATATACCCCCGAATTTTTAATTATTTTCCAGAATTTTTAGTTAATTTTTCCGAATTTTTGGCAATTTTTTCGCAATTTTTAAATAAATAAAACGAATTAAATAAATAAAAAACGATTTTTAATACTGATTTATGGCGTGGCGCAATCTAGACCTCTGATCATCGTCGAGCGTGATTTTCTGGGAGATCTGACAGTCTCCATCACTCGGCGTCTTTTTTCTCCATTTTCGAGCTCGGAATGGCACTTGCTCGGCCGCCGACCGGAGACTAGGGGGTTCGGCGATCCGAGCGACGTGGCGCAATCTGAGCCATCGGATGGCGGCACGTTTCCCAAGAAAACGTTATCTTGTCGTTTAGTGACCTCGGCGCTCAATCTGGACCGTTTATCATTAGGAGCGTGAATTTCTGAAAGATCCAACGGTCGTAGTAGCTCGGTGTCTATTTTTTTCCATTTACGAGCTCGGGAAGGCACTTGCTCGGCATCCGACCGGAGACAGGGGGTCTCGGACACTTTTTTCTCCGTTTGGCGAGCTCGGAAAGGCACTTGCTCGGCTTCCGACCGAAGACAGGGGGTTTTGGCAGGACGAGCGACGTGGCGCAGTCTGAGCCGTTGGATGACGGCGCACATCTCTAGGCGGGCACATTTCTCGAGAAAACACTATCTTGTCGTTTAGTGTCTTCGGCGAGATCTGGGCCGTCTGATCGAGATCAGGCGCGATTCTTGAGGGGAAAGTGAGTTTTTCCCATTTGCGAGCTCGGGAAGGCACTTGCTCGGAATCCGACCGTAGACAAGGGGTCTCGACAGGACGAGCGACGTGGCGTGCTCTGTCTCGAGTCGATCCTGTTCCCAAGGGCATTAATGGTGCTTCGGTGTTCGCGCGGCGTTCCATTTTTCCAAGTTCATTAAGGACAACTCCTTCAATTAATGCGTGGCGTTTCAAATTCCGATGATCATAATGGTTGCACCTTGGAGGGGAGCTTATAAGTACTCCACTCCCTTTGCCATTTCAATCGCACCAAATGTAGAGTTTCAAACTTCGGGGGCATTGGCCTTGGGTAACTTGTCTTTCGAGGTCCGAGGGGGTTGTCGCTCTTTTGCCTTTTTCTTCTCCCGTTCCTGACGGCCCCAAAGCGGATGTCAGGAGCGGGGTGGAATGAGGCAGTAGTGGTGACGGCTATGGTTCGGACCCGAGGGATGAGTTACTTCGGAAGGACGGGTGGTTGCTTTGTTGCCTTGTTCTTCTCCCGTTCCTCACGGTTCCGAAGGGGATGTCAGGAGCGGGAGAGAATGAGGCAGTAGTGGCGACGACCGTAGTCCGGACCCGGGGTGTGAGCTGCTTCGGAGGGACGGGTGGTCGTTCTCCCACCAAGATCTTCTGCCTACTCTGTTTGCTCCGCAGCGGGTGTCAGGGTCGGCAGAGATCTCGGCGGGAGAGGTGATCATCCATGTCCGAGTCCGAGGGGTGAGTTCGTCGGAAGGACGAGCGGTCGTTCTTCCGGAAGAAATGAAGGGCGTCCCGGGCAAGTTGTTTGCAACTGTGAAGGCGCGGTTGCCAGAGCACGCCGAACCTTTGCAGTTGCAATCGACTGGCTCGGAATGGTTTGCTTCTTCCGATCTCCGGGTGTTGATGGGCCCCCTCCCATCTCTGTCTTCCTTCCGGGCTGATAGCTTCTGACGAATGTCAACTCGGAGGAGTTAGAGACGGGGGGGGGTGCCGATCTGTTTTTGACCGGGCCCGTGGGTCGGCGGGATACCGACCGAGAACAGGGCCCGGGGGGTGCTCGCCGAGGGCGGTGCCTTAAAGCTTTGAATCAAAACTTTTTCCAGTTCCTTTAGACATAGGTGGGGCGTCCGAGGGTCCAGTCGTCCGTGCGATGTGGTGCAACCCGAGCCGCTGGATGAAAGTAAGTTTTCCCCGTTTGCAAGCTCGGGAAGGCACTTGCTCGGATTCCGATCCCATTGCGCCGAACTAGCTGACTTGGTGAGGAAGGCAGTGGTGATGGGCCTTCGCGACGTTTCGAGAGCAGCCCAAAAGTTGCGAACTTTCGTTTGGAAGTCCAAGGGACGTTCCTTTTTACTATAAATCTTCACCCCCCCTTAGACCAAGCATCATTTTTCACTTTTACTCTCTCTCTTCAGTTTTTACTTTGCCTTCGAAGTTTTCCGCTCTCTGGTGGCGTTGCTAGCTGTCGCAGTAGTGTTTCTTGTCTCCGGCGAACTTTCCGACCGTACCTGTCACTTCAAGGTCAGTCTCTTTCCCTTCTCTTTTAGAAAAAATGGTTAAGATCACGGATGAGACCCCCGCCTCGGAGCAAGCCGTTGGCCGAGGGGATAAAGGGAAGGAGGTAGTGGGTCCGAGCGATCAGAGTGTCGTTCGACCGGACAGAGAGGGAGAAGTGGCCGAGCTGCCTAAGGAGGTTGCGGCGGTGTCCCGGGAGGGGAAGGCCGTGGTCACGATCGTAGAAACGGCGAAGACGGCGCGAGCGTTCGGTCGGCAGCCAATTTCTCTGTCGAGCGTGGGGGGCGTACGGGATTACGCCGAGGACACCTTGGAGAGAGTAACCCAAGGCACGGGGAAGTTGGTGGAGGAGAACGAGCCGAGGGAGCTGTCCGAGGTGGATCATACCATCTCGTCTCTTACTGAGGGTGACCTTCACCTGATCCGGGAGGGCTTCCGGATCCCTGACGAGTATGGACTGCTTCTCCCCGGGCCGGGTTTCCGAGCCAACACAAAGTCCTCGTCGGACCTGTGCGTCTTTCCGGTCGACTCCCTTATTGCCGGGCTCCGGTTTTCCCTCCACCCGTTCGTTGTGGATGTGTTGACATGGTACGGGTTGAGCCCCGCCCAGCTGATGCCGAACACATGGAGGCACATCACGGCGTTCGTCCTCCGATGCCAAGAGGTCGGCGGCAAGCCGACTATGTTCCTCTTCCGGAGCCTCTACCGACCCTGCCAGCCGAGGCGAGACGAGCAAAGGTTCTTTCTTTCGCCCCGGACGGGCGTGAAGCTGATCGAGAATCCGGACTTGATCAAACATTGGAAGGAGAAGTACTTCCTCATCCGAGCCCCGGCGCCGTGGGTGATACCGACGGTTTGGGCAAAGGAGGGTCTGCCCAAGCGGACCAAGAGGGAGGCGCCGCTGAGTGATGAGGAGGCGGAGGTCCCGAGGAAGCTCCTCGCCCTGCCAGCGCTAAGCTGGAAAGATATTACCGAGGAGCATCTGTTCCGTGGGGGTCTCAGTCCGATCGACCCTCGTATGCTTCTGGTATTTATACTCTTTGTTTAAAGTTCATGAAAATTTTTCTAAGTTTTTTCATTCGGCTTTTGCAGAGACGATGAAGCTTGATTACAAGGCTCTGGTGGCGAAGGGCAGGTCGGAGCAGGAGGCGAAGAAGAAGAGGCCTTCGGCGGCGCCTCAGGACAGCCGAGCCACGAAGAAGCCTTCGGTGGCGAAGGTTGCCGACCAGCCGAAGGTCATGGTCCTCGCGAAGGGGGAAGTCATGGTCCTCGACCCTCCGACCTCGAATGCGCCGGTCTTCGATCCTCCGACCTCGGATGCGCCGGTCCTCGACCCTCCGACCTCGGATGTGCCGACACCGATCTCGAAGGGAGATACTCCCGGCTCGTCGAGCGGTGTGTTCGGCGCGAAGGAGGCGTTGTCCCTCCAAGTTCCGCCCCTCACTGCCGACGCGAAGAAGATCTTGATCGAGCGTCATAAGCAGATCTTCGTCCCCGACTGGCAGGTGATGAACGTCGACGGCTTCTTGGACGACGGGAACATCTGCATGGAGGCGGTGAGGCACCTGCCGACCCCGAAGGATCGAGCGACCCTGAAGGCCGGGATGGTAGGGGACGCCGTGATGCAGATTGCTCGGAATACTATGTCGGTAAGTGGGCCGAGCCCTCCTGTATCCAAATTTCTTCCTTAGAATTTTTTTCTAAGTTCTTGGGTTCGGGTTTTAACGTGTTGTTTTCTTTCAGACTCTCTGCCACTTCAACTTCCTGGTCGAGGAGTTGGCGAACAAGGAGCGGGAGAGGGCGGAGCGCGTCAAGGTCGCGCAGCAGCTTGATGCCGAGCAGCTTCTCTCGACGAAGAGGGCTGCTGCAGTGGGGGGCCTGGAGAAGCAGGTGGCCGACGCCATTCAGCTGTCGAAGGACACGGCGGCCAGGCTTGAGAAGGAGGCAGCCGAGCTGAAGGAGGAGCTGGCCAACGCACGGTCGGGAGCGGAGAAAGAGGTTGCCGAGCTGAAGGAGGCGCTGGCTAAGGCTCGGTCGGAAGCGGAGACGTCTCGGAAGAGGGCCGAGAAGATCAAGGCCAAACACCTGAAGAAGGTGAAGAAGGTGAAGAAGGCCGTGCAGGAGGAGGCCGCGCAGCACATGCTCCAAAACATGGAGGATGCCTACGGTCGAGCCTTGCAACATGTAGCCGCCAAGAACCCGGGCTTCGACACATCCATCTACCACTTTTACGACCCCGTGGAAGGGGAGGAGGAGGTTCCCGAGGGGCTGTTGGGTCCCGAGGGAGAGACGGAAGTTGTCGAAGGCCCTGGGGAGACCGAGGCCGAAGGCGAGGAGGACGACTCCGAGGAGGAGAGTTGGAGCGAAGGCGGAGGCGAGGGCGATGGCGAGGACAAGACCGGGGGGTCGACGGACCCGAACGGCAAAAAGGTCGACCCCTGACTCGGTTATCTTTTTTAGTCTTTTGTTGTTTTGTTTCTTTTTGTAAGCCTCATTGCGGACTGGCCACCGCTTTTGTAAAACCTTCTCTTCGGTTTTGAATGAAAAACATTTTGTTTGGCCAAAATTTGTCCAAGTGTTGAGCTTCGGATTTGTGTGTGACTAGTTGTAGATGTTTCCGTGTATTGTCCCATTGGATTTATCTCCACTTTTCAGGTAAAGTTCGGTCCGATTACGGAGGTTGTATACCTTCGGAAGGAGCTGGTAAAAACGATGGGCGAGCTCTTTCAGAGCCGGCAGAATCGATTTCTCCTGCTCGGCAGGCTGGAGGAGGCGAAGGCAGCTCTGCGGAGGTACTGTCGCGAGCTGTGGCAACTGCGGAAGTACCCCCCAGCTCCTTGTCCCGAAGGCGAAGTCGAGAGTCTCCGTAGAGAGCTCACTGCCGCCGAGCAGAAGAATGACGACCGTTTGGCTGAGGTCCAATACTTGGAGTTAGCGGAGAAAGAACGTTCGGCGGAGGGAGAGAAGCTGACTTCCGAGCTGGAGAAAGCGTCAACCGAGCGCAAGAGGTTATTGGCCGAAGTCGACAGGCTCAGAAGGATCACGATAGATAGGGGGATCGAGGTCACCCATTACCGACGGCTTGCGACCGATAGTGCCAACGCCTCGGGCTCGTCGAGGGCCCCTCGACCGAAGAAGTTGGCGAAGGACGATGCCTTGAGGGATAGAATCATCGAACTGGAGGAGGAGATTGCGTCGCTCAAGCCCGTGCCGGAGAGAGCTAATGTTCGCAGCACGTCGTGCACTCGCGAGGAGAGCGAGAGGGGGATTACCTTTTACGAACTTGCGACACGCTTGCCCTCGGTCAGACGGAGTCCAGCTGACGCTCAGAGTAGTGCGGCCGTTTCGTCGAGCGGGGCTTCGGTCGTTGGCGCGGTTAGGACCAGCAACGAAGGGGGGTCGCGCTTCGTTGGTTTAGGGTCGAGCTCGGAGGGCAGGCCTCGTCGTCCTCGCGTTTCCCTGAACCGAAGCATTCCCCTTTCGAAGAGGCCCTAATCATGTCGTTTTCTATTTTTGTTGGTTGTTGTAAAAACCTAATTGTAGGGTCGGTTCGGCCGTCTGTAACACTATTATGTCTGAATGCGAATCTTTTTTGAAAAATTTTCAAGTATTGGACTTCGGCAGTGTATTGAAACTTTGCTATTTGTTTTCCCCTTTTTTCAGCTCGAGGCGTCCGATTCATATGCTGATCTGTACGGCTCGGATGATGACTCTGAATCCGAAGCCTCTTCTGGGACGGCGGCTCTGAGTCCTAGGAGCGTCGAGCTGGAGTTACGCCGAGCTGAAGGTGAGCGGGCTCACCTTTTGTCCGTCCTCGACCTTCGAGAAGCCGAGATCCAGCGTCTGGAGAATAGGATTGCCGAGCTGAACCCTGCAGAAGGGGACGAGGACTCGCAAACCGCGTTCAGCAACGCTCTTCGGGTCAAGTGTATTCGGCACAGCCAGTCGAAGATCATGGCCGAGCGGGATGATTTGCTCTCGGAGATTCGACACTTGCAGACTGTGGTAGCGAAGCTCCGGAACAGTACAGGGGAGCTACCAGCCGAGGAGGACGAACAGTCGACCGAACAGTCCAGTGAAGATTTTTCCATATGAGGGCTAAGTGTAGTGAGTCGGCGTCGTGTATTTTGTTTCCAAACACTTTGTGACCATGTGTTTTGTATTGAGGTCTGATTGTTTAATAAAATATCTTTCACTGCACTGCATATTTGTCTTGCTTATAACTATGTTGGTCACGCCGAGGTCCTTGAACCGAGTGTGTTAGTTCCGTCAGCGAGAGTATTTGAACCGAACGGGTTCCCATGAGTACAGTGTTTTGTCGTTTAGCAACTCTGACAAGGTACGGCACGAGTTCCTAGGCAGCTCTGTCCCTTCGAAAGTGCTATCTTGTCGTTTAGCGTCGGTGGCAAGATCTGAGCCGTTGGGTGTTGGCACGAATTTCGAGGCGGCTCAGTTCCCAAGAAAACGCTATCTTGTCGTTTAGCGCAGGTGGCCAGATCTGAGCCGTCTGATCGAGATCATGCACGAAAGTTGAGGAGAAAGTGAGTTTTCTCCGTTTGCGAGCTCGGGAAGGCACTTGCTCGGTGGCCGACCGGAGACGTAGGGCTTCGGTCTTCGGCAAGTGGCCAAGATCGCTCGGATTACATGGCCGAACGAAGCTCCGGCATCGATCTTATGGAGAAGTTTGAACGGACTGGGAGCCAAGTGCTGAGCCTCGGGACCATTTTTGTAGCTCGACGGTTGTGGGAGCAATTCCGAACGGCGATCTACCCCTGGTTCGTCCGGAGACGAGCCGAGGAGGTAAAGTCGAGCCGAGTGTTGGACTCCGAACCATCGGTGTAGTTCAACGGCTGTGGGAGCAATTCCGAACGGCGATCTACCCCTAGTTCGTCCGGAGACGAGCCGAGGAGGTAAAGTCGAGCCGAGTGTTGGACTCTGAACCATCGGTGTAGTTCAACGGCTGTGGGAGCAATTCCGAACGGCGATCTACCCCTGGTTCGTCCGGAGACGAGCCGAGGAGGTAAAGTCGAGCCGAGTGTTGGACTTCGAACCATCGGTGTAGTTCAACGGTTGTGGGAGCAGTTCGGAACGACGGTCTACCCCTGGTCCGTCTGGAGACGAGCCGAGGGGATGAGGCCGAGCCGAACGTGGACTCCGAACCATTGGTTGAAATCACAATTTAAAAAGCAGGTGATAAGAGGGGAGAGAAACATGCGAATTCACAAGCATAATAGAGCTTTCTTTATTGATAATTGACGGCGAACCGTTTTACATAGTACATAGTACAATTTATGAAAAATGGGTTACAAGCCGGAGGACTGGAATGGCTGGATACTCCATGATACTTAGAGTGGCGCCGGAGCGCTTTCTTGGTATTTCAGGAGGTGGTCGGCATTCCAGGTCCTCGGAAGCTCTCTGCCCTCTAGGTCTTCGAGGCGATATGTTCCGGGCCGAACCACCTTTGTGATCCTGTACGGCCCTTCCCAGTTCGGAGCCAGCTTGCTCTTCTGACTGGGGAAGGATATGGCTAGCTTCCTCAAGACCAAATCTTCTTGCTTAAGGTTGGCGGGTCGGACCCTTTTGTTGTACGCTAGTTCAACTCTTCTTCGGTAACTCTGCTGCCGAATCGACGCCCTTTCCCTCAGCTCGTCTATCAAGTCCAAGTCTGCTCTGAGGTCCCTGGCATTCTGTGCTTCGTCATAGGCTGTGAGCCGAGGGGAAGGTATTCCGACCTCAAGAGGTATCACGGCCTCGGACCCATAGGTGAGGTTGAAAGGGGACTCGCCTGTGGGGGTCCGCTTGCTCGTGCGGTAGTTCCATAGGACGTTGGGGAGTTGGTCGACCCATAAACCCTTGGAACTTTTGTCGAGCCTTTTCTTGATGCCTGCGAGGATCTGCCGGTTAGCATTTTCTGCCTGTCCGTTCGACTGAGGGTGGGAGACGGACGAGAAGCACTGCTGAATGGCCAGGTCATCGCATAGAGCTCGGAACGCTGCGCCTGTGAACTGAGTCCCGTTGTCCGTTACGAGGACACGGGGGACGCCGAACCTGCATATGATGCTCTTCCAGAAGAACTGTACCACTTTGTTCTCGGTTATAGTGGCGAGGGGCTCGGCCTCGACCCACTTCGAGAAGTAGTCAATGGCTACGACCAAGAACCTGAACTGACCCGGAGCCGGAGGGAAGGGCCCTAGTAAGTCCATGCCCCACATTGCGAAGGGGATGGGATTTGATAGGGAGGCGAGGTTGGCCTGAGGGAGGCGTCGGATGCTAGAGTGTCTCTGACAGGAGCTGCATTGCCGAACGTGTCGTTCGGCATCTTGAAGGAGGGTCAGCCAGAAGTACCTATAATTCAAAGCTTTTCGGGCCAAGGACCTAAACCCCGAGTGCGCCCCTCCGATGCCTTCGTGGAGTTCTTGTAGGGCATATTCGGCCTGATCCGGAGAGAGGCACCTTAGGTACGGTCGGCTGTCCATTTGAGAGAAAGAGCGTTTGTATAGGATACCCTCGATCAGGACATACCGCTCGGCCCGGGTCCTGACTCGGCGAGCCTCTTTGGGATCCGAGGGCAGAACTCCATCCCTTAAGAATTCTATCAATGGTTTCATCCAATTGTCTTGTAACATGACTGGCAACGACTCCGCCGAGGCAGGCGTCTCATCTTCGATGCTCGGCTTAGAGAGGACTTCGATCAGCACGGTCTGTTCGAGACCTTGAAGTGAGGACGAGGCCAATTTGGAGAGGGCATCGGCCTGTGAGTTTTCTTCCCGAGGGACCCGCTGGATGAGCGCCTCCTCGAACCGGTCCATGAGATCCTGAACCCTAGCAAGGTACTTTGCCATCCGCTCATCTCGAGCTTCGTACTCGCCCAAGACTTGGTTCACGACGAGCTGGGAATCGCTGTGGATCCGGAGGCGCTGCGCCCCAGCACTTCGTGCAAGTCCGAGACCAGCGATGAGCGCTTCGTACTCCGCCTCGTTGTTCGAGGCCTTGAAGTTCATACGGATCGCGTACTGAAGGACGAAGTCGTCAGGGCCATTCAAAATGATGCCAGCGCCGCTTCCTTCATTACAAGAGGATCCGTCCACGAAGACTGTCCAAATGGGGGGTCCATTCGGAATGTGCTCGACCTCCGGGATAGTGGACTCCACGATGAAGTCGGCGAGCGCCTGTGCCTTAATCGCTGTCCGAGGCTGGTAAGTGATGTCATGCTGGCTCAGCTCTATGGACCATTTCATCAGTCGGCCCGAGGTTTCGGGCTTGTAGAGGATCTGCTTTAGGGGTTGGTCGGTGAGGACGACGATCGAGTGGGACTGAAAGTATGGCCGAAGCTTCCTCGCCGCTGTGACTAGGGCGTAGGCCATTTTCTCAATCTTCGGATAGCGGAGCTCGGCGTCCCGAAGCATCTTGCTCACGTAGTAGATGGGCCTTTGGGACCGGTCCTCCTCTCTTACCAGGACAGCACTTAGGGTCTGCTCGGAAGCAGCCAAGTAGACGAAGAGGTTCTCGCCCGGGACCGGTTTACTGAGCAGAGGGGGGTTCACCAAGTATGCCTTCAGTTGGTCGAACGACTCCTGTTGTGGCTGGCCCCATTCAAAACCCTTAGCCCCCTGAGTGCTTTGAAGAAGGGGAGGCACTTTTTCCCCGACTTCGAGAGGAACCGGCCGATAGCAGCGAGCCGACCGGTGAGCTTCTGCACCTCCTTGATGTTCCGAGGTGGGGCCATGTCTAATATGGCCTTAATCTTCTCGGGGTTAGCTTCGATTCCTCGTTGGCTTACCATGAAGCCGAGGAATTTTCCCGAGGAGACCCCGAACGCACACTTGTTCGGGTTTAGCCGCATGCTGTGCTTTCTCAACACGCCAAAAGCCTCCTGGAGGTCGGCTACATGATCGGTGTCGCGGATGCTCTTGACGAGCATGTCGTCAACGTACACCTCCATGTTTCGGCCGATCTGGCTCTGGAAGACCTTGTTGACGAGGCGCTGGTAGGTGGCGCCCGCGTTCTTCAAGCCGAACGGCATTACCCGGTAGCAGTAGAGGCCTTGGTCGGTGACGAAGGAGGTCTTCGGAATGTCCGGAGGGAACATTCGGATTTGATTGTACCCCGAGAAGGCGTCCATGAAGCTGAGGAGCTCATGGCCCGAGGTGGCGTCAATAAGGGTGTCGATGTTCGGGAGAGGGAATGGGTCCTTCGGACACGCCTTGTTCAGGTCGGTAAAATCAATGCATATCCTCCACGAGCCATTGGACTTCTTGACCATTACAACATTCGACAGCCACTCGGGGTAATTTACCTCCTGTATGAACTTGGCCTTTAGAAGTTTATCAACCTCCTCCTTGATGGCCTGCTGTCGCTCGGGAGCGAACTTTCGCCTCTTCTGCTGGACCGGTTTGCACCCCGGTTCGACACTCAGGCGATGGACGAGCAGTTCCTCGGAAATGCCGGGCATGTCCGCGGCCGACCATGCAAACAAGTCATGGTTATCTCGGATGCATTTAATCAGGTCCGAGCATAGTGCGGTCGGCAAGGATTTGCTGATGAGGAACTTCCGGCTCGGATCCTCGTCCGAGAAGGGCACTTCTTCTAACTCGTCCGCCGGCTCGGACGTTGGGCGGGCCTTCGGCTCGGGGATTTCTAGTGTCTCGAGCGAGAGCACTGGTCCCCCGGTGGAAGTCATGTAGCACTTCCGGGCTGTTTCCTGGCTTCCCCTGACTTCCCCTACTCCCGACCGAGTGGGGAACTTCATTTTCAAATGGTATGCCGAGGGGACAGCTTCCAGGGCGGCTAGGCCGGGTCGGCCTAGAATAACATTATATGCTGCCGGGACGTCGACGACCATGAAGTCCATCGGCTCAGTCCGGGTAGTAGGGGTGCTTCCCGCAGTAACGTCTAGGGTTATCACCCCTTCGACGGTTACCGGGACCCCCGTGAACCCGTGGAGTGTGTAACCGGCCGGCTTGAGACGGTCCCGGGACAGCTGCAGGCCTCGGAAGGCCGAGAGGAAGAGGATATTGACCGAACTTCCATTGTCTACTAAAATCCTCTGCACCTTGAAGTTGGCCATGCGGAGGTCGATGACGAGGGCATCGCAGTGTGGGGTTCGGACCCCTTCGAGGTCGGCATCGGAGAAAGACACAGGGACGCCGAGACCTTTTGGGGGAGGGGCACTGTGGACCGAGTTGACCTCTCGGACGAAGGCCTTCCGGGAGGAATTAGAGGAGCCCCCCATGGGGCCTCCGTGGATCAGGTGCAGAACCCGTTCTTCCTCGAACTCGGGTGTCTCCTCGCGCCGCTCGAAGCGCTTGTTAGCCCCCCGAGGCGGAGGAGAGTTGCGATCCGTCCGATCGTTAGCCTTCACGAATTTGGCCAACTGCCCCCTCCGAATGAGGGCTTCAATCTCATCTCTCAGAGCCCGGCAATCATTCGTGTCGTGGCCGTGGTCTCGGTGGTAACGATACCACTTATCTTTGTTCCTCCTCTTCGCTGGGGTGTGCATCCTCGGAGCCGGAGGGATGACCCCCTCTTTCTCCACCTCCATTAGGATAGTAGAGACATTAGTGGTGAGGGGAGTGAACTTCTCGAACCTGGGGGGAGGGCGGCGCTGACCGCCAATGTCCTTCTGAGCTTTCTTGGACCCCTCTTCCCCCGTCGCCTTCCTCTTTGACCCTGCGGAGGGCCCTCCGAAGCTCGGAAGGGCTTCAGCCTCCTCTGCTCGGATGTACTTCTCGCACCTCAGGAGGAGGTCGGCGAAGTCATGCGGGGGCTTCTTGGCTAGGGATGATCGGAGGTTGGCGTTAAGGACGTTCGACTGGAACGCCACGGTGGCCACGGACTGGTCTAAGGAGGCGATAGACCTGACCTCTGCGGTGAATCTCTTCACATAGTCCCGCAGCTTCTCTTCCCTTTCCTGCCGCAGGTTCAGTAGGGAAAGACTTGTCTTCTCGGCCCGCCTGCTACTCACGAAGTGAGTAATGAACAGCGTCTCGAACTGCTCGAATGAGAAGATGGATGAGGGGGCGAGCCTGGAATACCATTCCCGAGCCGACCCCCTGAGGGTGGCCGGGAAGGTCCTACAGAGCACCGCGTCGGAAGCTTGATGGATCAGCATCAGGGTCTTGAAGCTTTCGACGTGATCGACCGGGTCGGATTCCCTTGAGTATGTTTCAAACTGGGGCGGTTTGAAACTCCTCGGTATGTGGGCCTCCATGATCGACCGTGAGAAGGGGGGTCGGCTGGGACGGAAGGTTCCTGCTCGGGACTCCTCCTCCCTGTCCATGCGGCCGATCCGCCTTTCCACTTCGTGGATACGGCGGGTGAGGGCGTCGTCCCTTCGCTGGTAATCGTATGATCCCCCGGACTCCTCTTCATAGGAGGGGGAGCGCGGACTCTGGCGCCGGTAGTCCTGGGATCGGCGAGGACTATATTGCTGCCGCCGGCGGCTGGGAGCCGGGGAAGGACTTCGGGTTCGGCGGCGAGGACTGGGGTCCCTGGGGGGCGTCGGAGCCCTCTGAGCATTCTGGTCGTTCTGCCGAAGGTTGAGAGCCTGCAGAACGGTCTCCTGAAATTGGAGGAATTCGGCCCGACTGATAGGCACCTCTCGGTCCCTCGGATGACGCTGATCCCCGGGGGAATGCGGCCTCCTCCTTCGGCGCTCGGGAGACGCCGCTCGGCCTCTGCGGTCTGGGGACCTTCTGCCGTCTCGGCGACGAGGGGACCGCTCACCCTGACGCTGGCGGGAGGCTCCCTCTCGGGCCCGCCTCTCGTCAAGGTGGGTGCGGAGGTCGTCGTCCTTCTGGCGGTTCAAGAGGGTGATGCGGAGGTCGGGATGATGAGAAGCCATCGAGTCCGAGGACCCATTATGGGCCGAAACATGCTCCGGATTGATTGGCTGCTTCTGTTTCCGAGCATTATGGCCGGAAGGGCCATTGTTGGGTTGCTGCTTGGGATGAGGAGGTGGGACCTGCTGGGCCGGTGGAGTAAGATCGGACTGTGGAATAGAATTGACAGGGACTTCCTCCGTAGGGTCGGCGGTGTTGGCCACACGGTTCGACCCTCTAGATCTGACCTTCTTCGGAGGCATTGCTGCGGAGGACGACGAGGAAGTAGCTGAGGCTGTTCGTGTGGTCCTTCCCACAGACGGCGCCAATCTGTTACCGCTGATTTCGGTGTGGGGGTAAACAGATAGAATTTGTGAGTCCGAGAAGAACCTGAACAGTTGACTCTGCCTTCTTGCTCCCACCGCGACCTGCAAGGAAGTGCGAAGCACCGGGGTTGATTCCGGCGACGCACCCTCCGACGCTCTTGTCAGTAATCAGGAAAGATTAAGAAAAGAGCTTAAGTGATGAAAAAAGTGATTAATCTGGTCACGGTGGTAGAGGGGTTGTATTTATAGTCGCCTTTGGAACGGTTAGGGGCCTGATTTTCTGCCTAACAGCCAGGAGGAAAATCCTCCTATTCTGTTCTGGGAAATTAGCCCCTGATTCCCGGGTGGGAGTCAATCAAGCATCATTGATTTGATCTAGTCAAATCAATGGCCCTAATTCTCCTCTTGGTGAACTGGGCTTGTATCGGGTCGGGACCCGTGCCCAGTTAAAGTGGATGCGTTCGCGGGTTGCTGGTTCTGTGAGAAGGAGACCCAATACCCGTTTTGGATCCACTTGTATGTGAAATTACCTTTTTACCCCCGAGCATCAAGATTCGTGCCCAATTTGGACGGTTCCGATTTAACTCCATTTTTAGCCATATCATTAATGAAGTCATTTTAATAATTTTGACTCATCCTATAATAAGGGATTCATGTTCACAAGCGAAGAGGCATACCTACTTGAGTACTAGGGGCATAGGCACTAGCAAAAATAAGCATGGTTAATGGACTCATTTTAATAACATTGACCAAGTCCATGTTTGCATGAATTTGATTATTCACCCTTTAAAATATGTGAACTTTATTAATAACTTCAAACTTAATAATAATGTTGATCAATTTAAAGCTACTTGTATTGCACGTGCAACATCTCCAAACTTTTTCATGAAACTATCATGTATCATAGGCATCCGTGCTTCCAAGATACTCCATTTGTGCTGGTCCTGAATAAGTACGACCTCTTTGAGGAGAAGATCAACCGGTCGCCCCTGTCAACCTGCGAGTGGTTCAATGAGTTCTCACCTGTGCGGACCCACCATAACAACCAGACCCTGGCCCACCAGGCCTACTACTATGTTGCCATGAAGTTCAAGGACCTCTACCGCCAGTATGTCTCCCACACCAACCGCCGCCTATTTGTGTGGCAAGCACGTGCTCGCGACCGCCCCACCGTCGATGAGGCCTTCAAGTATATAAGGGAGGTGCTGAAGTGGGACGAGGAGAAAGATGACACCTATGCTGTTGAGGATTCTTTCTACAGCACCACTGATCTGAGCTCGTCTCCATTCATGAGACAGGAGTGAGTATCTTGATTATTCTTTTAAAATTTGTGAGAATAATAAATTCATTTGAGGTTTTTGGATGAGTTTCTACGAAATGATTGGGTGTTGGTTGAGAGGGGTGTTTATATGTGAGCTTGTAATGAATGTAATATATTTACAATTGAGATTGAGATAATTTGGGTAAATGTTCCATTTTGTTCAGAAGAAATTACAGCAAATGGTTAGTTTTCTTGAGAATTTTCAGATCTGAAAGCAGATATATATATTTTATCAAATTGAAGCAAGTATACTACATCGATACCATACCAATTAGATTGTTGTTGCATGATTTTGAGAATAGGGTCTATTTCAGTCTGATGATAATTGTAGTTTTAAATTCCAGTTCTTGATATCCTTTCGACTTTCAAATTTAATCAGAAAATCATGCCTGCTATGAAAACAAAACTGCTCCTTGCAAGTTGAAACAGCACTTCTGTTTTTGCGATAACCGCTTCAAACAGCTTTACGAACAACAGAGGTTCTAAAAATTTCAAAGCCGACTTTTAGCTGTAAATCAATGTTATTGAAGTGGATGAGAGAATCGTACTTGTCTAAATAAGTTCTAAAGAGGACCATAGTTTTCTAACCAACTTTCAAAATTCATAAGAGAAATGTAAATTTTAAAAACAAAAAACAAAAATCCCAGTAATGTGGATAATTTAACGTGAAACAAACTCTCACGCTCCCTCACTTACAAATCGACACTCGAGATATTATTATTATTTACTCAATTTCACATATAGGATATTTTTAAAAAATATTTGCAAATATAGAACACCCTCCAAACTATTTATAAAAATAGAGAAGTTGCAATTAAATTTTCAAGAAAGACCCTAACTTTAGAGATATTTACACAACATTAAAATTAAAAATTTACATATCTCACTACTCTATTTAAAAACTGGATATTTCACAGAAAATAAAAAAATTAAGATTAAAAAATCTTTTAAAATTTAAAATCATATACATTGAAATCAAGCATATAACTGATAGGAAAATATCAGAATATTTGTTAATAACAAGTAAAATAATCAAAAAATTACCTAAGGACGACAGCAAGATCGATGGCAACAGCAAGTGGCTGTCGCTGCGCTGACATCGACTGACAGTGGTGGGACTGGCGGTGTCGACTGAAGGCGCGACTGGCGGCGGGGGGCCTCGGGTTTGCTGCTATCGCGACGGAAAAGAGGACCAGCAGAGGGGGGTTCGATGGGTTGCTAGGTGGACTGGGGTTGGGCGTCGTTGGCGGAGGAGGGCGGCGCTCGACTGGGGATCGCCGGGGGTTTAGGCGGGAAGATGTGGCTACAGGGGATCGGGTTTGGCTGATGGGGAGAGAGGAAAGAGAGAGAGAGAGAGGAAGATGACCAGTAATTAGGGTTGTGTTTTTAGGGTTTGCATTAGGGTAGAATTTATAGAATGCAATTAGGTTGTTGGGTTATTGGGCTAGGATCTAATAATAATGGGTTTGGATCTAGGATTAATTGCAATTGGGTTTTGGGTTCAATAACATATGGATTTGAAGGAAATATGGATCAATAAAAATCACAATTTAACAAAATAAAATCTACAAGATAGATAGCTCAATAAAAGAAAAAGAATAGCTATGAACAAAATTTAATTGAAATCAAGGAAAAATATAGAGTACTTTATTCAAATGCAAATAAAATATTACAATGAAGGGAAAGAGGAAAAGAACGAAAACGGTAGTTACAATTCTCTCCACCTTACAATAAAATTTTGTCCTCGAAATTTAAGCAAGTGGTAATAGGATAACCCCAAAGAAAAGAGAAGAACTATACAAAAAGATGGGAAAACTTCTTCTGAATCTCTTCCTCAAGTTCCCAAGTCGACTCACCCGGCGAGTGAGGATTCCAAGCATCTCGAACCAATCTGATGACCTTATTCTTCAAAATCTTCTCCCGTCGGTCCAAAATCGAAACCGGACGGATCTCACAGGAGAAATTTGGTCAAACAGACAATTCCGAGTAGTCGATAACATGACTATCATTCTTGACATACTTTCTGGGTTGGGAGACATGAAAGACATCATGCACTCCAGATAAAGCCGGCGGCAACACGAGTCTGTAGGCCACCTTGCCTACTCGCTCCACAACATCAAACGGACCAATGAATCTAGGGCTTAGCTTGCCCCCACCTCCAAACTGAATAACACCTTTCTATGGTGATACCTTGAGGAACACATGATCCCCCACTTCAAATTCCAATGGCCTCCTATGAATGTCTGCCCATTTCTTCTGTCTGTCCTGAGCCGCCTTTAGATACTTCCTGATCTGGGCCACTGCATCAACAGTCATCTTGATTAATTCTGGCCCCGAAAGCTTCCTCTCACCAATGTCATCCCAGCACACTGGGATCTACACTTTTGACCATACAAAGCTTCAACGGAGTTGCCTTAAGACTTGCTAGGTAGCTGTTGTTGTATGAAAACTCCTTTAAGTGTAGATGATCTTCCCAAGATCCTCCAAACTAAAGAACACAGGACCTCAACATATCCTCCAATGTTTGAATAGTCATCTCCGATTGTCCATCTGTCTGCGAATGGAATGCAGTACTGAAATTATGCTTACTCCCAAGACTGTTTTGAAGACTCTCCCAGAATTGAGATATGAATCTAGTATCTCTGTCTGATATAATGCTGACAGGAACCCCATGCAATCTGATAATCTCATGTATGTACTTCTCTGCAAGGCTCACTGTAGACTGACCCACTCTGAAGGGAATAAACTGAGCACTCTTCATCAAGCGATCCACAATCACCCAGATGGCATTGTGACCCTTGGGACTTCTAGGCAAAGCAGTCACAAAATCCATGGCAATGTTCTCCCACTTCCACTCCGAAATAGGAAGCGGTTGAAGAAGTCCAGTAGTCTCTAATGTTCTGCTTTCACTTGCTGACAGATCAAACACTGCGAAACAAATCTTGCCACAGCTGTCTTCATACCATGCCACCAGAAATGCAACTTCAGATGCCGAAACATCTTGGTACCACCGGGATGAATAGAATATGGTGAACGGTGAGCTTGTTTGAGTAACTTCTGCTTGACTTTCCCCTTCGGAACACATAGACGGGTCACAAAGTAGAGAGATCCATCCTCATGAATAACCATATCAGTCCTTGAACCAGCTTCGTCTTCAGCTCGAAACTTCTACAATTTCTCATCACCAGACTGTGCTTCCTTAATCTGATCCACCAAAGACGACTGTAATTGAAGCACCATACAACTCTACTCGGAACCAGGCAAAAACACATCCAAATCTAATAACCTCATAGATTCCACAAGCTCATCCTGCTTAGTTAGAACCATGGCAACCGGTCTTCTGCTCAAAGCATCAGGCACCAAATTAATCTTGCCAGGATGATACTACAGACTGATATCATAATCCGCCATCAATTCCAATCATCGTCTCTGCCTCATATTCAGCTCATTCTGAGTGAACACGTACTTGAGAATTTTGTGGTCAGTGAGGATCTCCACTCGGTCTCCAAGTAAGTAATGCTTCCAAAGCTTCAAGGCAAAAATCATAACTGCAAGCTCCAAATCATGTGTAGGATAATTCTTTTCATGCTGCCTCAATTGTCTAGATGCATATGTGACAACTTTGCCTTGATGCATCAAAATAGCACCCAAACCTCTTCCTAAAGCATAACAGTGAATAACGAAACCTCCTGATCTATCCGGTATAGTCAATACAGGTGCTGATGTCAACCGATTCTTCAATTTAGCGAAGGCTTCATCACAGGACTCATCCCACACAAACTTCTGATCCTTCCTAGTCAACTTGGTCAATGGCCCGAAAATCTTCGAAAAATTCCGAACAAACTTCATGTAGTACCCTGTTAGACCAAGAAAACTCCAAACTTCAGATACTGACTTCGGCGTCTGCCAATCCTTAACTGCAGAGATCTTGGACGGATTGAAAAAAACTCCACCACCAGAAATGATACGGCCCAAGAATGCCACACGATCCAGCTAAAACTCACACTTGCTAAGCTTCCCATATAGCTGATTCTCCCTCAATGTTTGCAAACAGCCTTCGAGTGCTCCACATGCTCATCAGATTCCGAGAATAGACGAAGATATCGTCAATGAACACCACAACAAACTTGTCAAGGAGGGAGAGAAAACCTGATTCATCAAGCTCATGAACACAACTGGAGCATTAGTAACTCCAAAAGGCATCACCAAGAACTCATAGTGCCCATATCTTGTACGAAAAGCAGTCTTCTGCACATCTTCGGCTTTCACCTTAACTTGATGGTAACCATAACGAAGATCCAGCTTTGAAAATACAGAAGCGCCTCCTAATTGATCAAATAGGTCATCAATCCTTGGCAACAGATACCGGTTCCTCACTGTGACATTATTCAGCTCACGATAGTCAACACACAACCTGCGACTACCATCCTTCTTATTGATGAACGATACCGGAGCTCCTCAAGGCGAGACACTCGGCCTGATATAACCTCTATCCAGCAACTCCTGAATCTGCTCCTTCAACTTGGCCAAATCACAGGAGCCATTTTGTATGGACTCTTAGAGATCGGAGCTGTACCCGGCTGAACATCAATACTGAACACCACTTCACGATTTGGCGGTAATTTCGGCAATTCCTCGGGAAAACATCCAGAAAGTCTCGCACAACCAATGGTGCAATATCACCATATGCACACACTTCTTCTATCACTCCAGCTTCTTGACTTGCCAACTTCTCCACACAACTAAACGGTGTTTCACCTGCACAAAATTCAAATTCTTGACGTCCTGGCATTCAGAACACCACCTTCTTTACATGACAGTCAATTACAACACGAGTAACACCAAGTCAATTCATCCCCAAGAAAACATCAAAACCAGAATTATTGATGACAATCAGATCGACAACAAAATCAACACCACCAATAACCAAGGGATTCTGCTCATAGATCTGAGAATGCACGACAACACCTCCATCTGTAGTGATATTCCATACTGCTAGCATAACGCTGCTAGCCAAGTGATGCAGGTCGACGAAGCGAGAGGAAACAAAGGAATGAGTAGCATCAGAGTCAAAAAGAACATGAGCGGGAAAGGAGTGAACAAGAATAATGCCTAGCAAGAGGTCAAAGATGAGAACACAATATGTAGAAAGAAAAATGCAAGGAACAGACATGAATGGGATGATAACATGATAAGCAACAGAATAGAATAACAAGATAACAAGGAAAAAATAAAATCCAAATAAACACAACTAAAGATATACCTGCAACAACACCCAAAGCGGTTTTAGCATCCTATGTAGTCAGGTTGTAGGCCTGACCACGACCAGCGGGAAGACTACCTCCAGGAGCGGCTCTCCTTTGATCAAAGATCTGCCTCTGAGGTGGGAGTGGTGGTCCGCCCTGACCACGAGCAAGCGCTCCCTGCGGAGCGGAACCTCCAACTGGTGCCATGGGTTTGGCCCTTTGGCAATCACGAACCATGCGAACATTGCCTCCACACAGAAGGCATAGGTGATTTGCTATCTTGCAATCTTGGTGCAAATGCCCAGTCTTCCGACAGTGCAAACAGATCAGGTCCGTCCTGTGAATGGCAAGTGGGTAAGGCAATGCCCTAGCAAGAAGGGTCGGAACTGGCCTCCTAATAGGCCCTCTAGAAGGCCTGGCAGCAACAGGGTGCGGAACAGACCGCTGAATAGCATGCTTCCTCTACTAGTCTGCTCCTGAATATTAGCAGCATTCAGGATATCAGCAAGAACGAAGTCACAGGGCAGTAAGGCGGTCCTGAATTTCAATATCCAAGCCCAACAAAAAACAATGGCCTCTATCTTTATCATTCGCCACCATAGAAGTAGCAAAACGACTTAGTCAGGTAAATTCCGTAGCGTACTCGTCCATGGTCCGAGTCCCCTGATTCAAGATAGTATTTAGTTTAATGTCGGTACTTTATGAAATAACAATGAAAAAGCATGATTAAACACTATCTGACGAACCTGAGTTAGGAGGACAAACTGTCGTTCCATTTCATTCTTAGTGGCATTAGGAAAGAACTTTGTGAGAAAGCTCTCAGTAAAGATGGCCCAGGGGATAGGTCACTCTAATCGTTCAGCCTCAGCTTCCCACCAGAAGTGGGTAAGATCAACAAGTTGGATGCTCACGACATCCACACGATCGATATCCAAGATCCGTGCTGCGGTCAACAACTGCTCAGTCTGAATAAGCCATTGCTTAGCTTCAAGCGGACCCTCAGTGCCCGAGAATTTATTTGGATGGAGCCTCATGAAATCTGCCACATTACCAGGTCTCGGTGGCAGCAATCCGGGTGCAGGAACAATGGGTTCCCTGTTGGTAGCTTCAAAAGCCACCCTCATCAGTTCATTGTACTCACACTGCATCTGCATCATTTGTTGCATCATCTATGGAACAGTCAGCTCATCAGACTGGTCATCCCCAGCTCAGGAAGATGAAGCACCTTGTAACGCCCCGATTTTCGATAACTGGGAAACCGTGACATAAGCCAGAATCGTTCCTCCAATTAGCCACAATACACAGAAAAGACAGGAAAATTTAAAACTTTTTATTCAACACAAATGTATTACGAATCCGAATGTTAAAAAATTGCAATACATTACTATAGTGTTACAATGATACCTTTACAATCTCATGTGTTACAACTTTCACATATTACATCAGAGTACAATGAATAAAGAACAACACTTGGTATTTCGCTCGGATGCTTTTCAACAATTAAATAGATTACAAAATTGTTACAATGGAACAATAGTAACAACATATAATGCAGCGGAAATGGAAACGACTCTTACTTCTCTCGCCTTGAGTCCTCCTGAATCCTGTACCTGTACTTCTGCAATCTGGTATCTATTGAAATGGGGGCGTCAGTATTTACTGACGCTTTAAGGCTGATAACTAGCAACAATTCTCCACTTAAGCAAACAGATTAATGAAAAGAGAAAGGTGTATATATAATTAATGTGTTAGTGTATGCTATGCCTTAGACTTTAATACAAGATTGACTAACGCCAAGATGTTCTTATTCTAATGCAAGCAAGTCTCCGGAACAGTATGCAGCCCATACTACATACGTCCCATCTCAAGCCGTTTCTTCATATATAGGGATTCTAACCCTCGTTAAGAATTCTACATTGTACACAATCCTGTTCCTGACAATACCCCGTGACTGAGAGGTTGCAGGTGGGTCAAGTCCCACCAATGCAGTATGATTATGGTGTATCTGTTTGCCACTACTACCGGGCATACCGGACCTCACTCAAAAACAAGGTTGCGGGTACGGTCTAGTTCCGTTACTGCAGTCACATAGTGGTGTCCATGTTTGCCACTATTGCCTAGTGTATCGGGCCTTATTCGAAAATCCAAGAACATAGGGTCTCGTATGCGCAGGGTAGCGCGAAGCCTACCCTGTGGCACCCCTGGGGTCTCGCAAGCGTAGGACTGCACGTTGCATCCTGTGGCACCCCAAGACACGGTATTTCAGGAATTAACAGACGAGATACGCAACTCGTGCTCCTAACTCGTGAGATAACACCGTATGTATCCCTTTGACAGGAAGGTACAACCCAATAACACCGTCTAGTGTCGGCCTACAGGACAGGTTGGATCATAAGGAATCACCCTTAACACCAACTCTTTCCCTTCGGCAAAAATGATAATAAGTAAAGTTTATGTAGTAATAGCCATAAGTTACTACCCTATTGATGTCACTAAGCCCAAAGAATCTCACGGGGTTTTCAATAACTTTCTTATGATTATCCCCACCCAACTCATGGCCTATCGATTCAAGACACCAATGACGGAAATCTCTCTCACTCATCATTACCCCTAACTCGGATCTCATCAACATTCTCGGCCCATGATAAACCCACATCAGTTAAGATCTGTCGGTACTCGATGTGTGATTTATCTACGGTTTTTAAGGTGGTAAGATGCGATTCTTGATGGTCGATGGCCCTTACGACAATTATGAGACCCTATCACTACCCCTAACTCGGATCTCGTCAACACTCTCGGCCAGCGATCAACCCACATCAGTTAAGATCATCGGTGCTCGAGGTGTGATTTATCCACAGTTTCCAAGGTGGTAAGGTGCGAGTCTTGAAGTTCGATAATCCCTAGGCTAGCTTTTATCTAGCTATTGATACTAGTGACTTTCCCAACCATTATTTACCATATATTGAAGATGAAGCATATGCAAATCATATGGTCCAATTTCAATTAGAAACGCATACAACTAGAACTCATGGATTCTTTTCCAAAATTGAACTAGGACAATATGCGACTAGATTCATGGGTTCTTTCTCAAAGTTGAGCTAGAATCACCTAGAACCTAATTGCATGGGTTCCTCGCCAATTCGAGCTAGAGCTATCATGGAGCTAGTTTCATGAGTTTCTTCTTAAAAATTGAACTAGAACAACTATGGAACATGGGTTCATTTCAATAATTCAATTGGATTAGCATGCAAGCTAAACTCATGGGTTTCTTTTAGAATTTAACCGAAACCACTACAATCATATAACTCAACATGCATGGATTCTTTTGAATCTAAAACAACTACACATCTCAACATGGGTTCTTTACTAGAACTACTACAATAACACAAGCATGCGTTCTTTACTTAAAACAACTATAATAACTAAAGCATGGTATCTTTACTGCATCTCAAGCATGGTATACAACTTAACATGGTTTCTTCACTACATCATCCTACAAAAACTCGACCATGGTATACCTACTATAATCATCCTACAACAACTCAAGCATGGTATCTTTATAAAATCAACTCAAGCATGGGTTTCTCACTATAATCAACCTACAATAACTCAAGCATGGCATATCTACTATAATCAACTCAAACATGAGTTTCTCACTATAATCAACCTACAACAACTCAAGCATGGTATCTTTCTAAAATGAACTCAAGTATGGGTTTCTCACTATAATCAACCTACGACAACTCAAGCATGGTATATTTACTATAATCAACTCAAACATGGTATCTTGCTATAATCAACTCAAGCATGGTTTCTTCCTACACTCAAGCATGGTATACAACTTAACATGGGTTTCTTCTACAACAACTTACAACAACTCAAGTATGGTATACTTACTATAATCAACCCACAACAACTCAAGCATGGTATACAACTTAAGTATGATGAGTTTCTTAATACAACAACTTAAGCATGGTATCTTGTACTATATCTCAACCATGATGGGTTTCTTTCTACAACGGTTAGCAACTTAAGCATGGATTTTTACAACTACTTAAGCATGGTTCTTTTCCAAAATAATTAGCAACTCAAGCATGATATTCTTTTGACATAAAACAATGAAAACTCAAACATGGTAGGTTCATGGATTCACAAGTATGAATAGGTTCATAAGCATGAAAATGGGTTCATGATTCACAAGCATGAATAGGTTCATGGGTTTCACAAGCATGGTTCATGGGTTCACAAGTATGAATAGGTTCATAAGCATGAATAGGTTCATGGGGTTCCCAAGCATGGTTCATGGGTTCACAAGTATGAATAGGTTCTCTTTTTGACATAGAACACAAATATGGTAGGTTCATGGGTTCACATAAACATGGATGGGTTCTTTGTTACAATTCAAGCATGGTAGGTTCTTTACTAAGAACAACTAAATATCACAAGCATGAATGAGTTTCTAGTAACCTATAAAAGTTTAGAACATGCTACTAAAAGACTAAAAATAAATTATTACACGACTACTCTTTTAGGAAATTACAAGTCATACATATTACAACGACTACATTTATTTAGTCTACAAATTAGTATATACTACAACCCACTTTTCTTCAATCCTACAAGTTCCTACATATAAAAAGAGCAACTTTTTATGAACTAGGGTTAGCAAAGAATGATTTCTTAACAAAGTAGAGAGCAACATATAACAAAAACTTATTCTTTAAAAAGCTAGATGAGTTCTACAACCCTAAAATGGATAAGTAAACTTTTTTTTTACCACATTAATCTTTATATGCACATAGCTATAGTCCAAGTGGTCATTTGTGTTAACAAAATAACCATATTAACAACAATAGTCATAACAAGGTTAAAAAAACAACCTTTATGTGTTTTTAATTTAAGTTCCACCACCAACCTTTTCATGGGATCCTTTTGATCCCTACAACCACCTTATGCTTAATACTTAGTCCAAGTCATTTTTAGAACACACATACAACAAAAGTGGATAAGAATCCACACAAATAAAAAGAGAGAATTTCATCTTGATTTCCCACCGTTCTTATGCACAAATCTTAGTCCAATTAGACCAAAATAATTATCACAACAATACTAACCATACAAGGTCTCAAAAATCAACCTTTATGCCATTTAATTTGGTCTCACCATCCATCTTTTTCATGGGATCATTTTGAACCCTACAAACATGTTTATGATTAGGAATTAGTCCAAGTTATTTAGGAACATAAACACACCACAACACATCATAAAGATGGGTTCTTTTTAACCTACAACCACTTATATGCTTAGAAAAATAGTCCAAGTTATTTAGAACAAACACCTACAACATCCACCATAAAAAGATGTGTTCTTTTTATCCTACAACAAATAACCATCAAAGATGGGTTCCTTTTCACATACAACCATTTCTAACCCTTAAAGAAATAAATAAGAAAACAAACAACCTAAAATAGAAGTAGAGAATCCCCACCTTAGATCTCTTTGTAGGAAGGACTAGCTAGCTTCCTTCTCCTTCCTCCTAGCTTTCTACTACAACTTGAATGAAGAACACTCCTATGGGAAAAACCCCCAAATGAAAAACACTTAAGGGTTTTCCTTCTCTTTATTTTCCTTTCTCTTTTTTTTTTCTTGTAAATGAGGCAAAGTGTGAAGGGGAGGGGTTTTTATAGGACAAAATGATGGTGAAAAGTTCAAAATACATCAACACAAATGCAAAAACCCCCTTGGGGTTCATTTGGGCCGGCCATAGGCTTGATGAGGTGGAGGGTGAGGTGGAGGGGTGAGGTGGAGAGGTGAGGTGGAGTAGAGGTTTCTAGTAGAAGTTAACTTAGGTGAGAAGGAACAACACCTATTAACTCTTATGTTACTCTAATTAGTCTTAACCCTAGGTTTAAGCTCCCAAACCAATCCTAGCCATCCAAATTTGATTAATCATGACAAAAATAAGATATTTTTTTATCTAAAACACATACTACATGATTTGTATAAACGTACGAAATCGGTACAATACACATACGTATGTATATATCTATATACCGATAATTTCCATTTGTAAAACCGCTCAACCCGTACAAAAATAATTTAATTCTGAATAATAATAAAATAAATTTTATTATCATCCCGGAAGATTCCAGTACCAATTTGATACAATACAGATGTATACAGACTGGTATGTGTACACAGATAATGCTTATTAACAAAACCGGGTGATATCCTCCAAAATATTTCATTTCGGAAAATAAAAATAAAATAATAATAAAATAATAATTTTCAGTGTCTTCCCGGGATTTTTCAGACATTTTTCTCAAAAATGCGTTTTTCAGGATTTAGTACAAGTGCATAAAACTGATACAATGCCTGTATATACTTACCAGTATATAGATCTAGGTAACTTTTATGAGTGAAACCAAGAAATTCCCATTAAAAATATTTTAATTTAAAAATAATAATTTATACAATATAATATCCGTCCGGAATATTACAATACTCCCTCCTTAGAATAGTTCTGTCCTCAGAACTACGTTAAGTCAGAAAAACAAACAAACATTCATACACTAAATAACTCGGGAAAAGAAAGCTTATACGGCTTTCCGGCTTCCAAGTGATTCCTCCACGAACTGGTTCTCCAAAGAACCTGACCTTGATCCTAAAGTCCCGCAAATTCTTCCAAATTCGAGATGTAACTCTCGAATCTTGGTCAGAACCACTGACACTGATACTCCATGCTGCTTTCTTACGCCTTCAATGTGGATTTCTGCTAATTTCTCTAACGTCTAAGTCATCTTTATCGGAAAAATGTGCAGAATTTTCAATCGGATCCCTAATATCCCAAATTGGGTCATCCATTTTTGAACTTCTGGGTAATCCTATGACGAAGTCCATACTGATATTCCGATATTTTCCTTCATCAATTTGCCACTTCAGTGCTTTGATCCCTGCATCTTCGGACTAAGCCTTCTGACATGCTCCCTTAGACTCGGTTGTGGCCTTAATCGTGCCAAAACTGAGCTCCAATCTTCCCTGATCATCTCAAATTCCTCGAGGAACATCCTCGACAACTGACTATCAAGTGCTCAACGCATCCTTCCATCCTTGAGATTAATCCCATCGTGTGGATCATTCTGAAATTCTCACCACACAACTCCCCATGAGTATTGCTCTCGTCCCGAAATACTGGAGATCGATCCCTTTCCACAGATCATTCTGGGGCATATTTCATCCCTCGTCTGGAATACTGGGGAACATCTCACTTCGTGGATCATTCTGGAGCCCTTACTCATCCTTGAATTTCTTTGTGGGTATTACTCTTTTCCTCGGAATACTGGAGATCAATCCCACTCCACAGATCATTCTGGAGCCTATTTCATCCCTCGTCTGGAATACTTGGGAATATCTCACTCCTTGGATCATTCTAGAGTCAATGTCCCACTAACCTGTATGTGAATGTTGCTCTCGTCCCTGGAATATTGGAGATCAATCCCGCTCCACAGATCATTCTGGGACCTATTTCGTCTCTCGTCTGGAATACTGGTGAATATCTCGCTCTATGGATCATTCTGAAGCCAACGTCACACAATCTTTCCTATGAGCGTCGCTTTTTAATCCCTGGAATACTGGAGATCAATCATGCTCTACAGATCTTTCTGGGGCCTATTTCATCCTTCGTCTGGAATACTGGAAAATATCTCGCTCCATGGATCATTCTGGAGCCGACCTCATTATACGAACTCCCTCGTGAGTATCGCTCTCGTCCCAAAATACTGGAGATCAATCCCACTCCACAGATCATTCTGGGGCTTATTTCATTCCACGTCTGGAATGTTGGGGAATATCTCACTTTGTGGATCATTTTGGAACCTCTCTACTCACGATCGTTCTTGCTTTATCATATCTCCCATCCAGTGCCCGAGTCAAGTTCTCAGCATATCTTCTAGCTCTCAGTTTCACTACTAGAGGGTCGGTGACCACTCCCTCCTTAGGAAAGAATTTGGTTTAACCATGGAGAAGGCAAAAATTCCAGCTTCATGCCCTCTCAAAAACATATAAGATAAGAGATGAACAAAAGCCAAAAAATTTCCATGTATATAAAAAGTAACCATATTTTGATACAAAATCATGTTACAAGTTCATCATCCATAGCTTGCAAAAATGCAGCTAGCAAAACATTCTACTATTTCTGGACCATGATAGCCCTCACAACTACATACTTCTTTCTAGTTAAGCTAAAGTTCATCCCCGACGAACAGGCTTCTTTCCTTTATTGACCCCCTTCCGTATCTGGTCATTGGGGTTTCTTTGCAGTTGTGGACAATCTGATTTCTTGTGCCCGGCTTCTCTGCAATTGTAGCAAGTGCTTGCCTGGGCTCTTTTTGGGCATTGATTCTTGAAATGACCTGGTTCTTTACAAAAGTAACACACCACCGTCTAGTTAGTCCCTTTGCTAATGTTAAGCTTCCTGGACTTGTGAGTTGAGTCCTGCTTGTCTTGGTCATTGGTGAGAATATGCTTCTTCCTCTTTTTCACAGTCTTTGCCTTGTCTTGATTTTGTTGGTCCTGGCTCATGTCTAATTCAGTTGCAGCTGCTCGCCAAACCAACTTTTCAAACCTTCGAATGCACAATGGTACTAGCTTGGTTCTAAGTCCAGGCCTAAGTCCCTGTTCAAATCTTTTGGCCTTTTTTGCTTCGTCTTGCACCATTTCTGGGGCATAACGGGATAGCTAAGTAAATCTGGTTTCATATTCTCGGACGGTCATACCTCCTTACTTTAGATTGTGGAATTCCATTGCCTTTTCTTCTTGTATATCATGGGGAGAATAATGCTTCTTAAACTCGTCCAGAAAGTCCTCCCATTCTATGGGTCCTTACTATCATCCAGAAAGTCCTCCCATTCTATGGGAGAATAATGCATAGTTCGTTTCACAGATTGCCACCATACCCCGGCATCCATTTCTAGTAAAACTGCAGCTAGTCAGACCTTACTATCGTCTAGTGTCAGCATTACTTCGAACACAGTTTCCACTTGATGAATCCAATTATCAGCTGCATCTGGATCTGCCTGGCCCTCGAAGATAGGTGGCTTCATCTTCTTAAAAGATTCTACCATTTTGACTGGGTCAGCTTCATTATTCCCCTGGTTCCTACTTGCTTCGACAAACTCTCCAATTGTTTGGTACACACGGGTAAACTCTGCTTCAACATTGAAGTTGGTGTTGTTGGTCCTACTGCCCTCGCCCTCAGCCGCTCTACGGTGGTTGTTTCTGATTCTTCTGGGCATTCTTCATGGAAAGAGAACTCACATACTAGAATTAGTCCAGATATAGAAAAATTATAAAACATAAGTTGAAAGAAACAACAATATGTATTATAATTGTCTACAACTAACTAAAACCCGACTCCTAAAAGGCATCCAAGTTTAATTTTCCTACTGTGTTGGACTGTAAATTGAAGTCGACTCTGATACCACTCTGTAACACCCTGATTTCCGGTAACTGGGAAACCGTGACATAAGCCAGAATCTTTCCTACAATTAGCCACAATACACAGAAAAGACAGAAAAATTTAAAACTTTTTATTCAACACAAATGTATTACAAATCCGAATGTTGCAAAATTGCAATACATTACGATAGTGTTACAATAATACCTTTACAATCCCAAGTGTTACAACTTTCACATATTACATCAGAGTACAATGAATAAAGAACAACACTTGGTATTTCACTCGGATGCTTTCCAACAATTAAATAGATTACAAAACTGTTATAATGGAACAATAGTAACAACATATAATGCAGCGGAAATGGAAACGTCTCTTGCTTCTCTTGTCTTGAGTCCTCCTAAATCCTGTACCTGTACTTCTACAATCCGGTACCTATTGAAATGGGGGCGTCAGTATTCACTGATGCTTTAAAGCTGATAACTAGCAGCAATTCTCCACTTAAGCAAACAGATTAATGAAAAGAGAAACGTGTATATATAATTGATGTGTTAGTGTATGCTATGCCTTAGACTTTAATACAAGATTGACTAATGCCAAGATGTTCTTATTCTAATGCAAGCAAGTCTCCGGAACAGTATGCAGTCCATACTACATACGCCCCATCTCAAGCTGTTTCTTCATATATAGGAATTCGAACCCTCGTTAAGAATTCTACATTGTACACAATCCTGTTCCTGACAATACCCCGTGACTGTGAGGTTGCAGGTGGGTCAAGTCCCACCAATGCAGTATGATTATGGTGTCTCTGTTTGCCACTACTATTTGGCATGCCGGACCTCACTCAAAAACAAGGTTGCAAGTACGGTCTAGTTCCGTTACTGTAGTCACATAGTGGTGTCCATGTTTGCCACTATTACCCAGTGTATCGGGCCTTATTCGAAAATCCAAGAACATAGGGTCTCGCATGTGCAGGGTAGCACGAAGCCTACCCTGTGGCACCCCTCGGGTCTCGCAAGCGCAGGACTACACGTTGCATCCTGTGGCACCCCAAGCCACGGTATTTCAGGAATTAACAGACGAGATACGCAACTCGTGCTCCCAACTCGTGAGATGACACCATACGTATCCCTTTGACAGGAATGAACAACCCAATAACACCACCTAGTGTCGGCCTACAGGACAGGTCGGATTATAAGGAATCACCCTTAACACCAACTCTTTCCCTTCGGCAAAAATGATAATAAGTAAAGTTTAAGTAGTAATAGCCATAACTTACTACCATATTGATGTCACTAAGCCCAAACAATCTCACGGGGTTTTCAATAACTTTCTTATGATTATCCCCCTCCAACTCATGGCCTATCGATCCAAGACACTAATGACGGAAATCTCTCTCACTCGTCATTACCCCTAACTCGGATTTCGTCAACACTCTCGGCCAGCGATCAACCCACATCAGTTAAGATCCGTCGGTGCTCGAGGTGTGATTTATCCACAGTTTCGAAGGTGGTAAGGTGCGAGTCTTGATGTTCGATAACCCCTAGGCTAGCTTTTATCTAGCTAACGATACTAGTGACTTTCCCAACCATTATTTACCATATATTGAAGATGAAGCATGTGCACATCATATGGTCCAATTTCAATTAGAAACGCATACAACTAGAACTCATGGGTTCTTTTCCCAAATTGAACTAGGACAATATGCGACTAGGTTCATGGGTTCTTTATCAAAGTTGAGCTAGAATCACCTATAACCTAATTGCATGGGTTCCTCGCCAATTCGAGCTAGAACTATCATGGAGCTAGTTTCATTGGTTTCTTCTTAAAAATTGAACTAGAACAACTATGGAACATGGGTTCGTTTCAATAATTCAATTGGATTAGCATGCAAGCTAAACTCATGGGTTTCTTTTAGAATTTAACCGAAACCACTACAATCATATAACTCAACATGCATGGATTCTTTTGAATCTAAAACAACTACACATCTCAACATGGGTTCTTTACTAGAACTACTACAATAACACAAGCATGCGTTCTTCACTTAGAACAACTATAATAACTCAAGCATGGTATCTTTACTACATCTCAAGCATGGTATACAACTTAACATGGTTTCTTCACTACATCATCCTACAAAAACTCGAGCATGGTATACCTACTATAATCATCCTACAACAACTCAAGCATGGTATCTTTCTAAAATCAACTCAAGCATGGGTTTCTCACTATAATCAACCTACAACAACTCTAGCATGGTATATCTACTATAATCAACTCAAACATGAGTTTCTCACTATAATCAACCTACAACAACTCAAGCATGGTATCTTTTTAAAATGAACTCAAGTATGGGTTCTCACTATAATCAACCTACGACAACTCAAGCATGGTATATTTACTATAATCAACTCAAACATGGTATCTTGCTATAATCAACTCAAGCATTGTTTCTTCCTACACTCAAGCATGGTATACAACTTAACATGGGTTTCTTCTACAACAACTTACAACAACTCAAGCATAGTATACATACTATAATCAACCTTCAACAACTCAAGCATGGCATACAACTTAAGTATGATGGGTTTCTTACTACAACAACTTAAGCATGGTATCTTTTACTATATCTTAAGCATGATGAGTTTCGTTCTACAACAATTAGCAACTTAAGCATGGATTTCTACAGCTACTTAAGCATGGTTCTTTTCCAAAATAATTAGCAACTCAAGCATGGTATTCTTTTGATATAAAACAACGAAAACTCAAACATGGTAGGTTCATAGATTCACAAGTATGAATAGGTTCATAAGCATGAAAATGGGTTCATGGTTCACAAGCATGAATAGGTTCATAAGCATGAATAGGTTCATGGGTTTAACAAGCATGGTTCATGGGTTCACAAGTATGAATAGGTTCATAAGCATGAATAGGTTCATGGGTTTAACAAGCATGGTTCATGGGTTCACAAGTATGAATAGGTTCTCTTTTTGACATAGAACACAAACATGGTAGGTTCATGGGTTCACATAAGCATGGATGGGTTCTTTGTTACAATTCAAGCATGATAAGTTCTTTACTAAGAACAACTAAATATCACAAGCATGAATGAGTTTCTAGCAACCTATAAAAGTTAAGAACATGCTACTAAAAGACTAAAAATAAATTATTACAAGACTACTCTTTTAGGAAATAACAAGTCCTATATATTACAACGACTACATTTATTTAGTCTACAAATTAGTATATACTACAACCTACTTTTCTTCAATCCTACAAGTTCCGACATACAAAAAGAGTAACTTTTTATGAAATAGGGTTAGCAAAGAATGGTTTCTTAACAAAGTAGAGAGCAACATATAAAAAAAACTTATTCTTTAAAAAGCTAGATGAGTTCTACAACCCTAGAATGGGTAAGTAAACTTTTTTTTTTACCACACTAATCTTTATATGCACATAGCTATAGTCAAAGTTGTAGAACCCCGTATTTTCAAATATTATTTTAATTATTTGAAAATAAATTTTAAATGATTTTGAGTATTTGATAAATATTTTCTAAAAGATTTATCTTTTGTACACGTGCAAAACACGTGCAAATGGCTTTTCAGAAGTTTGAAAAATTTAGTTTTCCTTATGAAAAATCATTATTTATTATTTGAGAACTATTTAATATTTTTCCAGATTTTTCTGAAATTAATTATGCCTATTTGCAATTTTTGAGAAAAGAAGGACTTATTTGCAAAATTGACAATTTTGAGGGTTAGAATGCAAAACGTATTTACTGGACATTCCGATCAGTATTTGTTGAGGTTTAGAAATATATTTTTCTATTATATCCTAATTTAAATGATATTTGATTCAATTATCAAGAAAAGAATTATATATATGCAAGAAGTATTTTTTGGAAAGGATTATTTTGCAAAGTGGGAATAAAACCCTAATATACAATCCGACATATTTAAGGGATTCTCTCTTCCCAGCCGTCATTGAGCATATTCAGATTTTGAGATTATTTTGAGGAGCAAAAAGGAGGATTCTTGGATCTAGCAAGGAGAAAGCTTTTTGTGGATTTTTCTTCAAATCAAAGGTGAGTGGATTGTTTTGTTTGTTTTGTTTTGCTTTGCTTTGTTATCCGAATGATGAATGACGTAAGATCTTTGTATGCTTGTTTGTGTTCATTATGCCATTATTTTGTTAGTCTCATTGTACGTATGATATGGATCTTTTATTTGGATATGGAGGATGAGAACTCTTATTGATATTTGGATCATGTATGAGAAATTATTAAGTTGTTGAGGAAAGGTTTGATTTATGAGATCGTATTGTTGGGAGACATATTAAGAATGGATAATGTTGTGATCAGATGGTAAACATCTGGATCTTTTGGGTGTAGTTCAGATTTTGATTGAGTTGTGTAAGAAGTTTTGATGAGAAACCCTAATAGAAAGATTAGGAGTTTAGATCATGAGGATTTGAGAATTGAGTATTTGATTGATTGTGTAATGTATCCTTGATGGAGATTATTGAGAGTTGTTTATTTGCCTGGATACAAATCAATTTTTATGATCAGTGGATCTTTAGAAAACTCCAGTTTGATTTTTGTATTCAGACCTGTTTTTAGAAATCTGTAGCCGACAGTCGACTGGTACGAGCCTACTGCTGTACTTTTAGTCTTTTAGCATTGTTCGGGACAGTCGACCTAGACTGAGGTCAGTCGACTGGTCTTCTGTTTGTAATTTTGTTCAGTCCTTCGGGACAGTCGACCTATGAACCCCTTTTAGTCGACTGATATACTTAGAATATTTGATGAGAATTATTTGTTTTGTCTCGGGGCAGTCGACTGACTTCTTGACAAGTCGACCGATCATACCTTAGCTTATTTTTGAGAAATTTTGGATTATGTCCTCTGGACAGTCGACTGATGTGCTATACAGTCGACCGGTCCTGAGGGATCTTTGTATTTGGTTTTGAGATCTTCTGTTTAGTGTTTGATTTTGAGATGTTTGTTCTGTCTTTGATTTCGAGATGTTCAGTTAAGAACATGATTTTGAGATTTTCAGTTGAGCCACTTGTTTAGTGGAATTTTGTTCAGATAATTGTTTTTGAGTCTTTAGAGGTATGTGACCCTAGTATACCGGTGTTGAGATATTTGTTCAGTTATTTGTTGAGGCCCATTGAGGCAAATTTTCAGTTATTCAGATTTTTAGTCCGGTAGGGTACACTACTCTAGGAGATTTGTTCAGTAACCCAAACTAATAAGGACAGGCATTAGTAGTGTCATGACGAATGGGAACTTGAGTTATGCACCTCAGTAAGGCTTTTGATGTAGGATTTAATCTCCTGAATTATCCAAGTAGTTAACTTGTGATGTGTGATTTATCTCCGGAATTATCCAGGTAGTTAACCTGAGATGTGAGGTATTTCTCCTGAATTATCCAAGTAATTATCTTGAGATGTAGGATTGACCTACGGAATGATCGGAGTCGAGGCGACGCTTTTGGGGTATTATTGTGATGATGAGTCTATGTTTAGATGTGGGATGGTCTCCTGAATTATCCAGGAAAAATACCTGTGATGTGGGATCAATCTCCGGAATGATCAAGCATGGGCAAATTATCATAGTTTATCTTCATATCTTAGTAGTCATCGTTGTCAGCATGTAGTCATGATGTTTTCTTGAATCACTTTTATGCATTTGGATTTCCTGTTTTTTACACACACTTGGCTTTTGGTTTTGGTATCACCCATTACTCTTTTATTGTTACTTCATACTTTAGTGTTTGATTATTATTTGTTGGATATTGTTATTTCAGTTCATTTATGATGTTTTGTTTGATTTGTCACCACTTACACCATTTATGGCTGACCCCGTAGTTTGGGGGTTAGGGTTCAACTCTAGCCTCACATGTTGCAGGTTATTGCTTAGATTGGAGGTTGGATGCTTGAGTGGGCAGTTTGAGATAATTGGATTATTTAGTGATTGGTGTAAAACTGTAAAGGATATTTGAGATCATTTTTAGTTGTAAATAAAAAGATTAATTTGTGTTGAGATGATTAGACTTCCGCTGGGATTTGTAATAATTGTTGTAATAAAAGAAAGAAAATTTTAGTGGTGTTTGTTGGTGTTTATTGTTGTATTGAAGTGGATTACTGGGATTTCGCCACGTATTTTCTAAGCTCTCATATTAGAAATTCGGGGCGCTACAGAGATTGGTATCAGAGCTCCGCTTCAATGTAATAATAGACTTAGTATGACAACCAACCTAGGTGTGGACACTAGAGAGTGAGTACCTAGGTGTGGACATCAGAGTGTGAGTATCACATAGAGTTAAAATATAATGTTTGGTTGAAATTATGGTTTGGGGTATGGTTATGGCTTTGTCATAGGGTATTGATTTGAGTTTGAATTGTATGTGTGCTCTAACTTTACCCTCGTTTTGCAGTATTCAAAATGGTTGCACCTAGAGGTAGAAATGGTGGCAATAATGAGGATGGATCTGGTAGTTCCCGAGGGAATGGGATCGACCTTGAAGCTGAGTTTGCCAAAGTATATCAGACGTTGAATACGCTGATGGCACTCAATGTGGCACAGCAGCAAGCGCAGCAGCAGAACCCACCGCCAAATCATGGAGCTGGTCATGGATTGGTGAATGCCGACCCCATAAAGCAGATTGAATCCTTTAAGAGGATGAGGCCACCAGTCTTTGAGGGGCAAGCTGATCCAACAGCAGTAGATGATTAGATCAGGAAGATGCAGACGATCTTCGAAGTGTCGGAGACTCCTGAAGCTAGCAAGGTGAAGTTGGCTTCGATGCAGCTCGAGAAAGATGCTGGTGTATGGTGGGAGTCATTGAAGAGGAACTTGGGAGATCAGCAGCTGACATGGGAAGCTTTTCTGGAGGAGTTCAGAGATCGTTTCTTTCCTCTTGATGTTCAGGAGAAGAAGGCGACTGAGTTCATGAACCTTCAGCAGGGGAGCATGACTGTTCGTGAGTATGAGACGAAATTCGCTCAACTTTCGAGGTATGCACCAGAGTTGGTCATGGACGAAGCAAAGAAGGCCAAAAAGATTAAGCTAGGATTGAGGCCAAACTTGAGGTCAAGGATGGTTCCATTGGGCATTAGAAGATTTGACAAGCTGGTCAGGAGGGCCGCGATGACTAAAGAGGATATGGACTTGTTTCAGAAGAAGCAGGATTCTTGGAACCGGAACAAGAGGCCAGCATCAGGCCAGAGTGGGAAGGGATTCCCCGCGAAGCAGGCAAAGTTCAGTGGACCGGTGCAGAAGGCATCTGGAGCTCAGGGAGTGACCTGCTACTACTGCAAGGAAGTAGGACATTACAGGTCAGCATGTCCGAAGTTGGCAGAGCATGTTTGTTCTCAGTGTGGGCAGACTGGACACTCAAAGCCCCATTGTCCACAACTGAAGAAAGATGGTTCGGGTGGAAGCAAAATCCCGAAGAGGCAAGGGCGAGTATTTGCATTGACTGAGGAGGATGCGAGAAACTCGGAAGATGTAATACAGGGTATGCAGGAATTTTGATTTCTTTCATTTTGAATCAGTGTAATGAATAAAACTTTTATTTCAGAACAATTTAAGATTGAGTATCATTCTTATTGTAACAGGAGTTGTTTTAATAAATGGAATTAAAGCAAAGGTTTTGTTTGACACTGGTTCATCGCATACATTTGTATCGCCAAGTTTTGCCAGGATCTTAGGTTTGGAAGCTAAGTTATTTCCAGGAAGAGTTTTGTCGGTGGCAACGCCGTCAGGTGAGGAGCTGATAGCGGATCGATATTACGAGGGCTGTGATATCGAGATTGGTGGAAGGATGTTCGGCATCGACTTGATCGAGCTACAAGTTCCGGGAGTGGATGTCATCGTGGGCATCGATTGGATGGCTATATATGATGCCACAATTGACTGCAAGCGGAAGGAGGTGTTGGTGAAAGCACCAGGTGGACCTGCAGTAACTTTCCAAGGGGAGAAGAAGATTCTGCAGGTGGCTGCAATGGTATCTAAGAAGTCTGTTGCAGATGAAGTCAAGGGCATTCCGGTGGTTCGAAGTTTTCCTCAGGTATTCTTGGATGACTTTCCAGGGTTACCGCCGCAGAGAGATGTAGAGTTTTGTATCAACGTTCAGCCGGGGAGTGCGCCGATTTCCAAGGCTCCGTACAGGATGGCACCTGTAGAGCAGGATGAAGTGAAGAAGTAGATTGAAGAGCTTTTGAGCAAAGGGCTTATCAGACCGAGTTCATCTCCGTGGGGAGCGCCAGTGTTGTTGGTCAAGAAGAAGGATGGGTCGATGAGGATGTGCATTGACTATCAGGAATTGAATAAGGTGACTATTCAGAACAAGTATCCACTGCCGCGGATTGATGATTTGTTCGACAGGCTTCGAGGAGCAGCGGTGTTTTCGAAGATTGATCTGAGGTCAGGGTATCATCAGGTGCGAGTCAAGGAGGAAGATGTGAGTAAGACAGCGTTCAGGACTCGTCATGGGCTGTATGAGTTTTTGGTGATGCCATTCGGGTTAACGAATGCGCCAGCAGTTTTCATGGATATGATGAATCGGGTGTTGAGGCCGTTCATTGATTCCTTCGTGGTCGTCTTCATCGATGATATCTTGGTGTATTCGAAGTCGGAGGAGGATCATTCTAAGCACTTGACAGCGGTATTACAGACATTGCAGGAGCACAGCTTGTATGCCAAATTGTCGAAGTGTGAATTTTGGAAGTCTGAGGTAGCTTTCCTTGGTCATATTCTTTCTAAGGAGGGAGTAGCTACTGATCCTCAGAAAGTGGAAGCAGTGAAGGATTGGCCCAGGCCGACGTCAGTGAAGGAAGTGAGAAGCTTCTTGGGATTAGCTGGTTACTACAGGAGGTTTATTCAGGGGTATTCTCAGATTGCAGTTCCATTGACAAGTTTGACCCGGAAGAATGTGGCATTTTTATGGACCGATAAGTGCGAAAAGAGTTTCCTTGAGTTAAAGGAAAGGCTGACTACTACACCTATATTGGCATTGCCGCAAGCTGGGAAAGATTATGATATCTACAGTGATGCGTCTCTCAGAGGTTTGGGTTGTGTCTTGATGCAAGGAGGCAAGGTCATTGCTTATGGTTCGAGGCAGTTGCGTCCGCATGAGAAGAATTATCCGACGCATGATCTGGAGCTAGCAGCTATCATATATGCCTTGAAGCTATGGAGGCATTATGTCTATGGTGAGAAGGTCAATATGTACACTGACCACAAGAGCCTGAAGTATATTTATCAGCAGAGGGATTTGAATCTTCGGCAGAGAAGGTGGTTGGAGGTATTGGAAGACATTCGTCCTGAGATCAAGTATCATCCGGGCAAGGCGAATGTAGTGGCTGATGGACTTAGCAGGAAGAGTAGTTTATCGAGATTGATCACTACTCGAAGGGAGTTGGCAGCAGAGATCGATCAGGCAGGTATCGAGGTGGTACTGCGAGGTTTAGGGGCATCTTTGGCTCAGTTGAGGCTGCAGCCGTCTTTGAGAGAGAAGATTGTGGAAGGTCAGAGATCAGATTCAGAGATCCAGAAGATGTTGCAGCAGGTTTCAGAAGGCAAGTTATCAGAATTTCGTGTCCAAGATGGAGTTCTTTGGATGGGTGAAAGGTTGTGTGTTCCAGATAATGCAGAGTTGAGAGAGAGTATCTTACAGGAGGCACACAGTACATTGTTATCAGTTTATCCAGGAGGCACGAAGATGTACAGGGACATCAAACCACATTTTTGGTGGTCTGGTATGAAGCGGGATGTAGCAGATTTTGTGGCAAGGTGTCTGACTTGTCAGCAGATCAAGGCAGAGAATCAGAGACCTAGAGGCTTGTTACAGCCATTACCCATTCCGGAGTGGAAGTGGGAAAATGTCAGCATGGACTTTATCACAGGTTTGCCGAGGAGTTCAAAGGGCAATGGACTCGATTTGGGTCGTTGTGGACCGATTGACTAAGTCGGCACATTTTCTAGCCATGAAGATTACTTGGTCAATGGAGAAATTGGCTGAGTTGTACATTGGAGAAATTGTGAGACTTCATGGAGTTCCTGTGTCAATTGTTTCTGACAGAGATCCGAGGTTTACCTGAAGGTTTTGGAGAAGTTTACAGGCAGCTTTGGGCACCAGAACTGATTTCAGTACAGCATTTCATCCGCAGACAAATGGTCAGACGGAGAGGGTGAATCGAGTGCTGGAAGATATGTTGAGAGCTTGTGTTATGGACTTTGGTGGTAGTTGGGAGAGATACTTGGCATTGGTTGAGTTTGCCTATAACAATAGTTACCATGCAAGTATTGGGATGGCACCGTATGAGGCTTTGTACGGGAGGAGGTGCAGGACACCTGTTTGTTGGTATGAGGTTGGCGAAAGGCAGATGTATGGTCCTGAGATCGTGCAGCAGACGTCAGAGCAGATTAAGCTGATTCGCAAGAGATTGGTTGAAGCTCAGAGTCGGCAGAAGAGTTATGCTGACACTCGACGGAGAGATTTGGAATTTGAGGTTGGGGATGCAGTTTTTCTCAAGGTTTCTCCGACCAAAGGAGTGATCAGATTTGGTAAGGGAGGCAAGTTGGCGCCAACGTATATTGGGACATACAGGATCGTGGAGCGGATTGGCAAGACCGCGTACAGATTGAAGCTTCCAGAGGAGTTGGCTCAGGTGCATGATGTGTTTCATGTATCATTACTGAGGAAGTATGTGGCCGATCAGAAGCATCAGTTGGTGGAAGTTCCTGAAGATCTACAGGTGAACCTGAGTTACAAGGAACAGCCTGTTGAGATCGTTGATCGTAGGGAGAAAGTCCTTAGAAGCAAGGTGATACCTATGGTCAAAGTATTGTGGAGGAATCAACAGTTCGAGGAGGCTACATGGGAGCCAGAGGATCGCATGCAAAAGGATTTTCCTGGATTGTTTGTATGAATGTATTTTCTTGTATGTGATTGTAATTCTTTGAATGATTGTACCATTGATTGATACATGATGTAATCTTTTATTTGATTGTGATGTTATATGAAATTATTTGGATTATGATCTATTTATGAAGTATTGTTTCCTTTTGTTGGTATGTGTTTGAACTCATTAGTAGTAGTTCTGAGGACAGAACTCTTCTAAGGAGGGAGTGATGTAGAACCCCGTATTTTCAAATATTATTTTAATTATTTGAAAATAAATTTTAAATGATTTTGAGTATTTGATAAATATTTTCTAAAAGATTTATCTTTTGTACACGTGCAAAACACGTGCAAATGGCTTTTCAGAAGTTTGAAAATTTTAGTTTTCCTTATGAAAAATCATTATTTATTATTTGAGAACTATTTAATATTTTTCCAGATTTTTCTGAAATTAATTATGCCTATTTGCAATTTTTGAGAAAAGAAGGACTTATTTGCAAAATTGACAATTTTGAGGGTTAGAATGCAAAACGTATTTACTGGACATTCCGATCAGTATTTGTTGAGGTTTAGAAATATATTTTTCTATTAGATCCTAATTTAAATGATATTTGATTCAATTTTCAAGAAAAGAATTATATATATGCAAGAAGTATTTTTTGGAAAGGATTATTTTGCAAAGTGGGAATAAAACCCTAATATACAATCCGGCATATTTAAGGGATTCTCTCTTCCCAGCCGTCATTGAGCATATTCAGATTTTGAGATTATTTTGAGGAGCAAAAAAGAGGATTCTTGGATCTAGCAAGGAGAAAGCTTTTTGTGGATTTTTCTTCAAATCAAAGGTGAGTGGATTGTTTTGTTTGTTTTGTTTTGCTTTGCTTTGTTATCCGAATGATGAATGACGTAAGATCTTTGTTATGCTTGTTTGTGTTCATTATGCCATTATTTTGTTAGTCTCATTGTACGTATGATATGGATCTTTTATTTGGATATGGAGGATGATAACTCTTATTGATATTTGGATCATGTATGAGAAATTATTAAGTTGTTGAGGAAAGGTTTGATTTATGAGATCGTATTGCTGGGAGACATATTAAGAATGGATAATGTTGTGATCAGATGGTAAACATCTGGATCTCTTGGGTGTAGTTCAGATTTTGATTGAGTTGTGTAAGAAGTTTTGATGAGAAACCATAATAGAAAGATTAGGAGTTTAGATCATGAGGATTTGAGATTTGAGTATTTGATTGATTGAGTAATGTATCCTTGATGGAGATTATTGAGAGTTGTTTATTTGCCTGGATACAAATTAATTTTTATGATCAGTGGATCTTTAGAAAACTCCAGTTTGATTTTTGTATTCAGACCTGTTTTTAGAAATCTGTAGCCGACAGTCGACTGGCCTATAGAGCAGTCGACTGGTACGAGCCTACTGCTGTACTTTTAGTCTTTGAGCATTGTTCGGGACAGTCGACCTAGACTGAGGTCAGTCGACTGGTCTTCTGTTTGTAATTTTGTTCAGTCCTTCGGGACAGTCGACCTATGAACCCCTTTTAGTCGACTGATATACTTAGAATATTTGATGAGAATTATTTGTTTTGTCTCGGGGCAGTTATATTTGATGAGAATTATTTGTTTTGTCTCGGGGCAGTTGACTGACTTCTTGATAAGTCGACCGACCATACCTTAGCTTATTTTTGAGAAATTTTGGATTATGTCCTCTGGACAGTCGACTGATATGCTATACAGTCGACTGGTCCTGAGGGATCTTTGTATTTGGTTTTGAGATCTTCTGTTTAGTGTTTGATTTTGAGATGTTTGTTCAGTCTTTGATTTCGAGATGTTCAGTTAAGAACATGATTTTGAGATTTTCAGTTGAGCCACTTGTTTAGTGGAATTTTGTTCAGATAATTGTTTTTGAGTCTTTAGAGGTATGTGACCCTAGTATACCGGTGTTGAGATATTTGTTCAGTTATTTGTTGAGGCCCATTGAGGCAAATTTTCAGTTATTCAGATTTTTATTCCGGTAGGGTACACTACTCTAGGAGATTTGTTCAGTAACCCAAACTAATAAGGACAGGCATTAGTAGTGTCATGACGAATGGGAACTTGAGTTATGCACCTCAGTAAGGCTTTTGATGTAGGATTTAATCTCCTGAATTATCCAAGTAGTTAACTTGTGATGTGTGATTTATCTCCGGAATTATCCAGGTAGTTAACCTGAGATGTGAGGTATTTCTCCTGAATTATCCAAGTAATTATCTTGAGATGTGGGATTGACCTACGGAATGATCGGAGTCGAGGCGACGCTTTTGGGGTATTATTGTGATGATGAGTCTATGTTTAGATGTGGGATGATCTCCTGAATTATCCAGGGAAAATACCTGTGATGTGGGATCAATCTCCGGAATGATCAAGCATGGGCAAATTATCATAGTTTATCTTCATCTCTTAGTAGTCATCGTTGTCAGCATGTAGTCATGATGTTTTCTTGAATCACTTTTATGCATTTGGATTTCCTGTTTTTTACACACACTTGGCTTTTGGTTTTGGTATCACCCATTACTCTTTTATTGTTACTTCATACTTTAGTGTTTGATTATTATTTGTTGGATATTGTTATTTCAGTTCATTTATGATGTTTTGTTTGATTTGTCACCACTCACACCATTTATGGTTGACCCCGTAGTTTGGGGGTTAGGGTTCAACTCTAGCCTCACATGTTGCAGGTTATTGCTTAGATTGGAGGTTGGATGCTTGAGTGGGCATTTTGAGATAATTGGATTATTTAGTGATTGGTGTAAAACTGTAAAGGATATTTGAGATCATTTTGAGTTGTAAATAAAAAGATTAATTTTTGTTGAGATGATTAGACTTCCGCTGGAATTTGTAATAATTGTTGTAATAAAAGAAAGAAAATTTTAGTGGTGTTTGTTGGTGTTTATTGTTGTATTGAAGTGGATTACTGGGATTTCGCCACGTATTTTCTAAGCTCTCATATTAGAAATTCGGGGCGCTACACAAGTGATCATTTGTGTTAACAAAATAACTATAATAACAACAATAGTGATAACAAGGTAAAAAAAACAACCTTTATGTGTTTTTAATTTAAGTTCCACCACCCATTCTTTGCATGGGATCCTTTTGATCCCTACAACCACCTTATGCTTAATACTTAGTCCAAGTCATTTTTAGAACACACATACAACAAAAGTGGAAAAGAATCCACATAAATAAAAAGAGAGAATTTCATCTTGATTTCCCACCGTTCTTATGCACAAATCTTTGTCCAATTAGTCCAAAATAATTATCACAACAATACTAACCATACATGGTCTCAAAAATCAACCTTTATGCCATTTAATTTGGTCTCACCATTCATTTTGATCCCTACAAACATGTTTATGCTTAGGAATTAGTCCAAGTTATTTAGGAACATAAACACACCACAACACATCATAAAGATGGGTTCTTTTTAACCTACAACCACTTATTTGCTTAGAAAAATAGTCCAAGTTATTTAGAACAAACACCTACAACATCCACCATAAAAAGATGTGTTCTTTTTATCCTACAACAAATAACCATCAAAGATGGGTTCCTTTTCACATACAACCATTTCTAACCCTTAAAGATGGGTTCTTTTTTATATACACAAAATAAATAAGAAAACAAACAACCTAAAATAGAAGTAGAGAATCCCCACCTTAGATCTCTTTATAGGAAGGACTAGCTAGCTTTCCTTCTCCTTCCTCCTAGCTTTCTACTACAACTTGAATGAAGAACACTCCTATGGAAAAAACCCCCAAACGAAGAACACTTAGTGTAACACCCCGCAAAATTTAAATGACAATTTTGCCCTCGAGTGTTACGCACGTGCATTTTGTACTAGTATTAACTATATCCATAACGCATTTTGATATGTATTTTGAATTCTAATTATTTATGCAATCCCGTATTCTTAAAATCGCATTTGAGACAACTCAATTGCTAAATTTCAATCTTGGAGTTTTTACGTGCTTTTTACGTATTATCGATGTACGTGTCGATTTCGGGTATTCCACCGTTACGTGCAAATTTTTTCAATGGATTTTAATCACTTATTTTTATAAACATGTTTGAATTTGTTTTGTAAACGAAAATTCAATTTTTGACTATCTCTATTAAAATAAATTTTCTACGTGCAATACACGTGTTTTCTGTACGTTTGAGTATATTATCAAATATGTATATTAAATATACTTTCTGTTGCATTCCAATTGATTTTAAATATTTTCGGTTCATAAAGTCAATTTTTGTATTTTTGAGATTTTACGGGCAACGCACGTGTTTTGGTGCACGTGTTTTAAGCGTATTATTCTTTCAAAATAAATTTCATGAAATTGGTTGTGTCTATTTTTATTGTGCATAAAAAGTATAATTTAAAGTTAATTTTGTATATTTATTACAAATTTAAATAAGTTGTTTTAAATGGATTAAATAAATAAATTGTTTTTGTACACAAAGCACGTGCACGTGCACACGTGCGATGTGCACACAATTTGGGGATCGGGCTGCTCATGAGGAGAGGAAAAATCTGAACATTTGATTTTGAAATGGTAGGGAAAACAAGTTACAAAGTTTAAATATGGGGTTAGTGGAGTTCATGTGGGGTGGTTGCTATAACTACCTATTAGTTAATCTATAAAATACACCCTTAGTCTCTCTTTCTCTCATCTCCTTTCTCTCTTCTCTCCTGCCATTCCGAAAAGAAGCAACCCCAAAACCAGCAAAGACCTTGTCCATTCTCCACCTAATCATCTATCCCACTTGCCTATATACATATGCTAAAGTATATATATGTACATACATAGTATGTGTATATGGAAGGAGATGGGAGTTTGTCCTTATTGTTGCCGAATGGAGTGGGGATGGAGATGCTCTTGATGAGAGATGCTTGCCGAAATGTGGAGCTTGGAGGATTGCCTCGGTGTGCGGATTTCGAGGAGTTGCAATTGGAGTTTTCTTTAGGAGCTCCTAATTCTAGGAGTTCAATTGAGTACAAGGTCTTTAATTTAGGTGGGTGTTTCTTAAATACTTTTTAATTTAGGAATATAATTTGCATGATAGTTGATATATGATTCATTTGGTTGAAATTGAATTAGTATTATGAGATTACATGCAAATTAATGAATCGTTAAATTTTGATTGATTGTGGTAAATGCAAATTGCTATGCTTGTTATGATTGCTAGTTAAATTGCTAGAATTGAAGTGATTTATATGCAATTGATGCATGTTGAGACATTATTAGAATAATGCAAATATTGCAAAGAAGTGTGATTATAACCTCAAAATGTTATTTATACGAGTATAGAGATTTTGTAAAGTAATTTCGATAAAAGAAAACAAGTTGCTTGGAAAATGGATTGAATATGTGTTTGATTGCATTTTAAGGGTTTCATTGAAAAAATGAGAAACTTGATAACATGTACGATATTGTTTTAAAGGAATACATTTTTGAAAATGATCTACACTTTTATATGGAAGTACAAATCAATTACAAGGTCGAAAATTATATGTAGGCTGCAATTTGTGTGATTGACAGCCGACTGTTCACTTCCACAGTCGACTGGTAAGTGTTAAAAAGTTGGTTTTCGTCAGCAGGACAGTCGACTGAATACTTTCACAGTCGACTGGCCTATTGAAATATATTATGTACAGTTCAGAGTTCGATGAAATGATGTATTTTTAATAAGATGTGTTAGTGGGTTAAATTGAGATTAGTATTCATCTCTACAAGTAAACGATAAATGAAGGTGCATGCTTAGTAATTCCTTTGAGAAGAGAAACATTAGCTATGTGATATTTACGTTTAATTGAAATGATGTTATGATAAGAAATTACAAGTTATGTTGATACGAATATGATATAATGTGGGTATTGATGATCAGAAGGAAAGATGATTTCTTAAATTGAAATGTAACCTGTTCAGTCGACCGAATGCTTGTAGCAGTCGACTGTACTGAGTAGAAAATGTATAGTTGAATCACTCTATACAGACGACTGATTTGAATGACAGTCGTCTGTTAATTGAATGACATTTAAATGTGGAAACTGCAGAACAGCCGACTGGCCGTGTGCAGCAGTCGACTCTTCCGAGTGTTATTAATGAACTGTATTTGACTGGATAAGTCGACTGGTGGAGTTCCAAGTCGACTGTCCAGAGTGCTTTTTGATATATCTAAAATCTTATGATTTGTTTGTGGTAAAGATTGTGAATCTGGATATTGGTAAACTCTATTGTTCTTGCATGAACGTACATGAAGTGAATCATTTATTGTGAATCATGAGAATTAAATGAATATGAGAAAGCTATGAACATGGAAAAGAAAATCCATTATGATTATGAAAAATGAACTTATGAGCTAGTAACGCTCAATGTTGGAAATTATGAATTGGAATTGAAATGAAAGAGTAGCTAAGTCTCCCCCGGCATTTGGAAAGAAATGAAATGAATATTGAAAAGAAAGACCAAGGTTGGTCATGTTGAAATGAATGAATAAGTCCGGTTTGGTGGAGAGGCTAACTCTAGAGCTTTGATTTTGTTCATGATTCTAATAAAACTAAGGATTAGTACATAGTGGAGACGTGATGAAAGTAGGAGAAAAACACGAGTGAGAGCCATCGGATTTGCGGCGGAGAGTATTTCACAGGTTCTTCACGATGAGTCGTGACATGACGTGGATACGGCTCCAGGGTACCGTGGCGGTGGAGAGTATTTCACAGGTTCTTCACGATGCGTCGTGACATGACGTGGATACTGTTCCAGGGTACCGTCCCGGTGGTGACACTTGTGGGATGTTTGGTGACTGCATGAGGACCGTGTGCCATGAAGGAGGCTAAATTGTCCATAGGTTCTTCACGATGAGTCGTGACATGACGTGGGATTCCCCTCCAGTTTCTGTACACGTGCTTGCACTTATAGATCATCTAAGACACTACCGTAGTTACAGTAGTAGATTAAGTCATGGCGAGGGATTGAACCCTACAAAGATGAAGAACGACTAAGGGCTTGCCCTCGGACCTATGTAGTATGGGATGCATAGAATCCGAACAAGTGTGCATTAGTGTCATGTAATATAAATAACTGCATTAAGGACTAAATTCACCGTACAACACGACATCTATAGGATAGTCCCTTTTGTAGCTTTATTTGTGATCAAGTTTGTGTTTGCTAAAGTATTTAAGAATCGTTATACTGTTTCCGGCATAGAGAGGATGGCCGTGTATAATATTTTGTCAGTTGTAAGCAACTGACGCGCCCACAGTTTTATATGCAGGATGTGGAGTTACATGAAGATATAAAGATGATTTGATGCTGTTGATTACTTAAATGTTAAAGTTGTAACAATTGTACATTCATTATTGTTGTATTTTATTAATTCCGCTGCTTATTGATGTAATAGACTCTGATGTAATTATTATTGAAATAAAAGTTTTAAATTCCTTGTAAAATTGTACGAAAGAAGTGAAAAGATCCTGTAGAACTCTCGAATTCAGTGTTTTTGGGATTCGGGGTGTTACACTTAGGGTTTTCCTTCTCTTTCTTTTCCTTTCTCTTTTTTTTTCTAGTAAATGAGGCAAAGTGTGAAGGGGAGGAGTTTTTATAGGACAAAATGAGGGTGGAAAGTGCAAAATAAATCAACACAAATGCGAAAACCCCCTTGGGGTTCATTTGGGCCGGCCATAGGCTTGATGAGGTGGAGGGTGAGGTGGAGGGCTGAGGTGGAGAAGAGGTTTCTAGTAGAAGTTAACTTAGGTGACAAGGAACAACACCTATTAACTCTTATGTAACTCTAATTAGTCTTAACCCTAGGTTTAAGCTCCCAAACCAATCCTAGCCATCCAAATTTGATTAATCATGACAAAAATAAGATATTTTTGTCCAAAATACATACTACATGATTTTTACAAACGTACAAAATTGGTACAATACGCATACGTATGTATATATCTATATACCTATAATTTCTGTTTGTAAAACCGCTCAACCCGTACAAAAATAATTTAATTCCGAAAATAATAATAAAATAAATTTTATTATCATTCTGGAAGATTCCAGTACCAATTTGATACAATACTGATGTATACAGACTGGTATGTGTACACAGATAATGTTTATTAACAAAACCGGGTGATATCCACCAAAATATTTCATTTCGGGAAAAAAAATAAAATAATAATTTTCAGTGTCTTCCGGGATTTTTCAGATATTTTTTCTCAAAAATGCGTTTTTCAGGATTTTGTACAAGTGCACAAAACTGATACAATATCTGTATATACTTACCAGTATATAGATCCAGGTAACTTTTTTGCGTGAAACCAAGAAATTCCCATTAAAAATATTTTAATTTAAAAATAATAATTTATACAATATAATATCCGTCCAGGATATTACACACCTTTTCTTGCCCTGGTCTGCAATAAAAATCAAATGGTTAGCATTAAGATCATGAGTTGGTTATCAATTATCCATGTGATTCCTATATTGCACATACTGTTGACTCAAATCGGTTAACCCAAATATGATTAATATATCAGTCAAAGCTAAACCTCCATATGTTAGCCATGTTTGACTGATATATCATCCAAACCCGGACTCAGATACCACTAAAAATCTTGTCACGCCCTGCTTCCCAAATATACGGAACACAAGCACACGACATTGGCCCAGCGAATGACTTGCATCATCCATAAGCTGTTTACCCATTCAACTCAACAATATAAACAATACAAAATAATTGCGCAGGCAATAAGAACAACCACATGAACAATAATACTTGGAATAAGACAATATGCAATAACCGAATTCGATAATCCAACATCTAGAAATAAATAATAATATATGGGTCATATGCCCAATATAATAATAAATCCAAACACAATGGTAGTAAGTTTCAATACAATAGGTTCAATGAAATAAAAATCAACTAGAGAGCAATAAATCTTTAGAAATCTTGTTCTCCAATTCCTGCAGGTAATCCTCCCTGATCAACTGTGAATACTGCATCTAAAAAGAGGAAAAAAATTGTCCTTAGAGCAAGTCATGGACAGCAAGTAGAGAAAGCAAGAAAACAGTGGAATAATAATATAACAATGAATTCAATAAATCAATAGGAATCAATAACATGGGACAATAGCAATAATCAATATCAATGGTAATCGATGCAATGGTTATAAATGATGATTCAATATTCAACGTCAATGTTCAATGGTCGATGTCAATATCACTTAGACAATATTCGATGTCAATAGAATGATGATGTTCAATATGCAATGTTGATATTGTGTTAATTCTTAAGTCTATCAATCTTTAACCTAACTAATGCACATACTACTGCATCCCAATCTATAGGTTCGATGCATACAACCAATTTTGTTTAGACTTATGTGGTAGATTCTATAAATCATGTACACAGCACGATAACACTGATTGTAACATTGTTGCACACTGGTCGACATGATAACACTAAAACAATACACGACGAATTGGGATACAATGGTTAGTAATCCAACAATAAATCGATAGCACTAGCAGACACACACTATTTTGAGAAACATGGTCCAAACTTCCGAGTACAGTCACTATATCATCAACTACACCAGTCAACCCTTAACCTCGGCTTGTTAATTATTTTATCGATGCAAACAATATATAATATAATTTAGAGACATTATATGAACGATAGTAACAATAGGAGAACAATAGGATGATAACTTTGGATGAAACAAATAGAATGATGACAATAGTACACTAGGATCATGCAATACAATATATACACTTCAATTTATGCAATACAGTGATATATGTATAAATATATTAAGAAAATCTGGAAAACAAAATTCTAGACAGCAAGAGGTCACTGTACAAAAATCAGTTTTCCTGCTGCTACAGAAATTGAAAACTGAAACCGTCAGAAATTCTAGAAACTAGACTTCCCAACGATTCCAATGCATATTTAAAATACAAAATCCAACAACAGTAGCTAGGTCAAATACATCATTCTTTATAGATTACATATTCTGACTGAAAATCGACATCAAATTGTTATATCTTTAGAATTAGCGAAAACTCAATTATAAATTCATCAAAGATATTCATTAGACTCCTAAACATGTTAACTATCATTCTGGAAATTATCAGAGTATTATTCTAACATTAATTTAGATTTTTAATAGTTTAAACATGAAAACATACATGAATCTGAAATTCTGAAAATAAAATGCAGTAGTGGTAAAATCATCATAACTTTTGCAATGCAATTCTGAATTTAAAGATCTTAGATTTTATGAAAACTAGAGACATACGGTTACAACTCTTATTCAGAAAGCTATTAATTTTGATGTCAAATTCTGGGTCGAAAATGCCTCACAAATTCCAGACAGACAGTAAACATACAGATTTTCAATATATTTCATGAAACAAGCGATCTAATATGATGGGTTTCAATTCAATTAGTCAATAAATCTTATAATCAACATGGTAGGTACAATAGCATGGTAAACATCATTAAGGATACACACATACACTAATTTATCAACAACAAAAATATCAATCAATCATCCAAGCGCACAACCTAGTATTCAATTCTATGATAGTTTATTTGTGTGTCATTTGTATGAATAAACCCTACTATCACTACTACATGGATGCATGAAAGATTCAATTTTTGTAGTCAACAAAGGCACGAAGTCGGGGATATTTGGGTTAGCTCGTGTAAACCATCATATACTCAACGAAAGAGGAACAATAGTATACGATATGATGAATGAATAGGATCTACTTGTGGAATTTCAATAAAAACTTGAATTTGATAGAATATTAATTCAAGAGGAATGTGACTTGCCTTATCAATGATTAGTTTGAATACCAAAGAATAACAGGATGAGAATCCCGGAGCAATGAACACAATCCCACAAAGAAATATGTGTACATAACGTGCACAAGAAAACACACAACAATAATAGAAGACAGCAACGACATCAAGATCGATGGTAACAGCAAGTGGCTGCTGATGCGCTGCCGTCGATTGACGGTGGCGTGACTAGCGACGCCGACTGGTGGCACGACTGGCGGCGGGGGGCCTCGGGTTTGCTGCTATTGCGAGGGAAAAGAGGAGCTGCAGAAGGGGGGTTCGATGGGTTGCTAGGTGGACTGGGGTTGGGCATCGCTAGCGGAGGAGGGCGGCGCTCGACCGGGGATCGCCGGAGGTTTAGGCGGGAAGATGAGGGCAGAGGGGATCGGGTTTGGTTAACGGGGAGAGAGGAGAGAGAGAGAGAGAGAGAGAGAGAGAGAGAGAGAGAGAGAGAGAGACGACTAGTAATTAGGGTTGTGTTTTTAGGGTTTGCATTTGGGTAGTATTTATAGAATGCAATTAGGTTGTTGGGTTATTAGGCTAGGATCCAATAATAATGGGTTTGGGTCTAGGATTAATTGCAAATGGGTTTTTGGTTCAATAAGTGATGTATTTGAAGGAAATATGGATCAATAGAATTCACAATTTAACAAAATAAAATCAACAAGATAGATAGCCCAATAAAAGAAAAAGAATAGCTCATGAACAAAATTTAATTGAAATGATCAAGGACAAATATAGAGTATTTTATTCAAATGCAAATAAAATATTACAATAAAGGAGAAAATGAAAAGTTTGAAAACGGTAGTTATAGATAAAGTGTGACATGATGCTAGAGCAACAATGAAATACTATAGAACATATAGACAAACAAAGAATTTGTTGTAAAGATGTAAGACCGAATCATTGGGGATGTAATAATAACTATAATTATACAAAGAAGAGTAAACACAAATTTCAAAAATATAAACCAAAATATAGAAAAACTTTTAAGAGATATAAAAAAACCCTATAAAAGATACTTCAGAAGAATAAATAAAGACAATATCCGAAAAACCCAAAGAAATGTAATTGTTATATATGTGGAGAAGTATGACATATATCACCAAATTGCCCTAAGAGAATGAAAAAAAAAATGTAAAATACGTAGAATAAATTGAAGAAATGAATAACATAAATTATGAACTCATAGAATATGAGGAAGACTAGACAGAAATTAGTGAAGATGAAGAAATAATGGTATTTGATATGGGTCAGATGACGTGGCCCTTCCTGGGCCACCAGATCCCCTAAAAAAGTGCACTTCTGTGATCATCAGGCCAACCCAGAGGCATATGGGCTTCTGCCCCGTCAGGCCCACGGGAAAATGGGTCCGACCCAGCCCGGCAGGGTCTCAGACCCGTTTCTCCTGCATATAAATACCAGACCCCCTCCTCACTGAAGAGGTAATCAAACTTTCTCCTCCTGAACCCTAGCTACTATTGATTTTCCAGTGATTGACTTGATCGTCGGAGGGCCTGTCACCGGGACTTCTCCCAATGTTTTTAAGCAGTGTGCAGGTACCCAGGACCGAGCCGAGCCCATAGATCCCAGCCGAGCTGCTGGATCTATGCCGAGCACCCGGTCCCCACCTCACTCCTGCTACTCCCGAGCCGGTCCCTCAGCCGAGGGTCGGACCAGAGCCAGTACCGCAACTTCCACTATACAAACTATGAGAACTCACACCTGTTGAAGCCACACCCTAAAAACAAACCGCATCAGGTTGGCGCCGTCTATGGGAAACCTCGGTTCTGACTTCAGTCTGATCCCAGCCAAGGATGTCATCCCAAAATTCGAGCTCTTACGTGGCACCCAATACCAGAAGTGCTGTCACCTCTGGACGTCGTCCACATGCTCCCTCCAGAACAGCTACGCCGTGCTCAGGGATCTAACCATCCGAGGGTCGACGGCAAACCAAGAGCCGGACTGGGCGCTTCTCACTCGATCACAACCGAATTATGCCACATCATCGAGAACCGGCAAGCCAGCCGAACAAGGGGAGGGGCCGCTTCCAACTCGGTCCCAAACCATCCCAAGCAGCCATCCCGGGAGCGGGAGCCAGAGCACAGTTGAACGGCCCGGAGGCGGCCACTCCCGCGGGACCCAGCCGAGCAACCTCCCGTCACACGAGCCGAGTTCCAAAACTTTCGGAACGAGGTCCTGGAGACCATCTTAGGAGTCGAGGGAACCGAGACCCTCCACTGCTCTTACACATGGTCGGGTGCCGGAGGCAGCGAGCCTCATGGCTCGACCTGCCCACCAGAGCAGTAAGATGCCGTCCTTCAATGCCTATAGGAAATGGAGAACCGCCTCGCCCAGTTCGGCAAGGGTGGTCCGATGCCAGCTCAGGGTCATAGGCCGACCCGACTGCCTTTCTCTACTTCTATCTTGGAAGCAGAGATTCCCCAGAATTTCCGACCTCCCCAGTTCGAGACCTATGATGGCGAGGGTGATCCTGCTGATCACATGGAGGGGTTCAAGACCCTCATGATGATTCACAGTGCTTCGGATCCCCTCCTGTGCCGTGCCTCCCTAGCCTCCCTTTGGGGCCTGGCCCGAGAATGGTTCTCTAAGCTCGTCCCCGGTTCGATATTCTCGTTTGAACAGATGGAGGCCAACTTTCTGGCCCACACCGTAACCAGCAAGAAGGCCGAGAAGACGAGCGCATCATTACTGGATCTCCGATAGAAGGAAGGGGAGTCACTCCGTGAGTTCGTCCGGAGGTTCACCGTCGAGGCAAGGTCTGTCTCCTCCCTAGACGCCGAAGTCGCCTCAGCGGCGTTCCGACACAATGTCCAACACGGACAGTTGAAAGCTTCCTTGGCCAAGAAGCCTCCCCTAGACTTCCCCGACCTGCTCAACCAGATCGAGAAGTACATTCGGGCGGAGGAGGCATTAAACCACGAAGGCACCAAAGAGGTCACTGGAAAGGGGAAGCACAAAGCCGACGAGGTCGAGCCCGCCAAGAAGGTCCCGAAAGATGGGACCGGTATGATGATGGTCCCTCTGGCCCCTCACTTCGAAAGGTATACGCCACTAACACAAAACGTATGGGCCTTCCTCCTAGAGATCGAGGATAAGGACCTCGTTCGACTACCCCCTCGACCGACCAGCAACAAGAAACGAGACCAATGATTCTACTGCCGCTTCCATAGGGACAACGGGCACGAAACCGACAATTATCGGACCCTCAAGGATGAAATCGAGGCCCTCATCCAACGGGGGTACCTCCGAGAATTCACCCGGGAAAGCCTGAGGGACCGAAGGGATACGAGGAATTGAAGGCCTTCGTCTCCTCTTTACACACCCAAATGGCATCCCGAGAAGGACCAAGAGCCCGAGAAGACCGGAGGCCAGGCCATCCTACACTGCGTCCATGGGAGGCTTATGGGAGGGGAATCCAATACTTCCTGCAAGGCTTTCGTACGAGAGGTGAACGCCGTTCGAAACCTTCCTTCCCCCCAGATATAGGAACTTCCTGTCTCCTTCTCTGGAGAAGACCTGGAGGGGGTCCGGTTCTTGCATTATGATGCACTCAGCATCAACCTCGACATGGCAAACTTCAAAGTCTACCGGATCCTCGTGGACAACGGGAGCTCGGTGAACATCCTTTTCTTGGAGGCATTCGAGAATCTCAAGATCCCCCAGGACAAGCTCAAACCGGCCGGGTACACCCTCCACGGGTTCTCCAGCGTCCCAGTACAGATAAAGGGGATCATGACTTTAGATGTAACCGCCAGCACGACCCCCCTCAGATGGACCGAGTCGATGGACTTTATGGTAGTCAATGTCAAAGCGGTGTGCAATGCTATCCTCGGTCGACCCTGGTTCTGCTCCTTCCAGGCTGTCCCCTCAGCCTACTACCTAAAACTGAAGTTCCCTACCAAGCAGGGGGTCGGTGTTGTCTGGGGGAACCAAGAGGCCACACGATCGTGCTATATGACGGTGGTCAGAGGTGGTGTGTTCCCCCTCGATGCCGTCGAACTTCAACCTGAAAGGAGCCAACCAGAGTCCGAACCGGCCGACGAATTTGAAGAAGTCTCATTCGAGGCAGAAGACGAGTCAAAGTGATTTCGCGTGAGCCGCTCCCTCGCCCCTGACTTGAGGTCAGACCTAATCGACTGTATCCGCCGCAAGTCGACCTCTTCGCTTGGAAACCATCTGACATATCCGGGATATCCGAAGATCAGATCATGCAAAGACTAAGCATTATCCCGAGCTCGAAGCCGATCATCCAGAAGCGGCGTAAGTTCGCCCTAGAGATGCAGCAAGCAGTCAAGGTAGAGGTGGACAAACTTTTGTCTGCCCAGTTTATTCAAGAGGTTAGCTACCCCGAGTGGTTGGAGAACGTCGTGATGGTGAGGAAGGCCAGTGGGAGTTGGAGGATCTGCATAGACTTTACAGATCTGAACAAGGCGTGCCCCAAAGATCATTTTCCCCTTCCCAGCATCGATGCTCTGATCAACGCAACGTCGGGTCACGAGCCCCTGACCTTCATGGATGCCTTCTCGGGCTACAATCAAATACGGATGTTCCCCCTGAATATCATCAAGACGGCCTTCGTCACCGACCAGGGTCTCTACTACTACCGGGTTATGCCCTTCGGGCTGAAAAATGCCGGAGCTACCTATCAGAGGCTCGTCAACCGAGTCTTCAAAGATCAGATCGGTCGTAACATGGAGGTGTACGTCGAAGACATGCTTGTCAAAAGCAAACGGGGGCAGGACCACGTCGCCGACCTCGAAGAAGCCTTTGGCGTCCTTCGGACCCACAACATGAGGCTCAATCTTGCCAAATGTGCATTCGGCGTCTCTTCGGGCAAATTTCTCGGGTTCGTCGTTAGCCAGCGCGGCATCGAGGCAAACCCCGAGAAGATCCATGTCATAATAGACATGGCCCCTCCTAGAAGCATCAAGGAGGTGCAGCAGCTCACAGGGAGAATGGCAGCCATCGGCCGCTTCCTCTCCAAGTCTGGAGAGAAGTCCCTCCCCTTCTTCAAGGCACTGCGTGGAACCGGAGGCTTCGAATGGGGCACCCAGCCGCAGGAGGCATTCGACCAGCTAAAGGAATACCTCGCTAATCCCCCACTTCTAAGCAAACCTGAGCCGGGCGAACCCCTCTGGCCTTACCTTTCAGCCTCGGAAAGTGCTCTGAGTGCCCGTTCTCATCCAAGAAGAATGACGGAGTCCAGAAGTTGTTATACTATGTGAGCAAAGTCATGCTCTCGGCTGAGACCTGCTACGCGAAGATGGAGAAAGTAGCGTATGCCCTGGTCATGGCCGCCCGAAAACTCCGCCCTTATTTTCAGGTGCACTCAATCCAGGTTCTCACGGATCAGCCCCTCAAGGCCGTGCTCCACAAGCCAGAGAGCTTTGGCCGATTGGTCAAATGGTCGATCGAGCTAAGTCAATACGACATCAGCTACCGGCCAAGAACAGCCATTAAGGGGCAGGCCCTCGTCGAATTCATCACAGAGTGCACCATCTCCGTGCAACCCAACAGTCAGGAGGTCGAACCGACGTGGGATGTTTAGGTCGAAGGCTCCTCCTGCGAAGCAGGAAGTGGTGCGGGCATCATCTTGCGAGGTCCCGACAACTTCCTTCTCCAATATTCTCTCCGCCTCAACTTTCCAGCCTACAACAACGAGACGAAGTACGAGGCCATGATTGCAGGGCTTACCCTAGCACACCAGGCGAATGCAAGGCAGATCAGGGCCTATAGCGACTCCCAGCTCTTGGTCAATCAGATCACCGGAGAGTACGAGGCCCATAATGATCAGATGGTCTGATACTTGGCAGTGGTCCAGCGGCTCTTAACATCCTTCGACTGTTCGGCAGTACTACGAATCCCAAGACAGCAGAACGCTCAGGCGGATGCCCTGTCAAATCTTGCCTCCTCGTCATTTGAAGGCCTCGACCGCACGGTGTTGATTGAAGTCCTCCTAAAGTCGAGTATCGACCTCCCCGAAACCCTCTATATAAACCACGAAGCTCGGCCGGACGATTGGAACACTCCGATCTGAAAGTTCCCGGTAGGGGGCGAGCTCCCCCAAGATCGATCTAAAGCAAGAAGAACCAAGGTTCGCTCAGAAAGATTCATCGTGATCAATGAGACCCTCTTCAAACGCTCGTACACAATGACAGATGGAAGACCCTACCTCCGCTGCCTATCCCCTAACGAGGCCAAGTATGCCCTCAAGGAGCTCTACGAAGGAATTGGCAGGTGCCACATGGGGAGCCGTTCGCTCGCCAGAAAGGCCCTGAACCACGAATATTACTGGCCAACAATGTTACAAGACGCCTTGGCCCTCGTCAAAAATTGCAGTCCTTGTCAAAGATTCTCCTCAGTAAGAAGTGTTCCACAGGCAAACCTCTGTTCTTTAGCCAGTCCGACCTCATTCGCCATGTGGGGAATGAACCTAGTCAGCCCCTTTCCGAAAGCAACAAGCCAAAGGAAGTTCCTGGTAGTAGCCATCGACTACTTCACCAAATGGATCGAATCCGAGCCCCTGGCAATCATCCCAGAATAGCAAACTCAGCAATTCTTCTGAAAACACATCATCTGCTGGTTCGGAATTCCGCACATACTCATCACAGACAACGGGACCCAGTTTGCGGGCAAGAATTTTCAAAAGTTCTGCAAGGATCTCGGCATCTAGCAGCGTTTCTCTTCGGTATGCCACCCGCAGTTGAACGGCCAGGCCGAGAACGCGAACTGCCAAATTCTTGATGGCCTCAAGAAATGGCTTGATAATTCCTCCAAGGGACTATCGGTCGACAAGCTGCCGAACGTGCTCTGCGCACATCGAACGACGAAGAGGATCCTCATGGGAGAATCACCGTTCAATTTAACTTACGGCACGAAAACAGTGATCCCCCTCGAGATTGGGCTACCTTCGCCCCGGATCATGGCCTTTGATGAAGAGAGCAACTCGGTGCAGCTACGTGCCAACCTGGACCTCATATACGAGGTCAAGGTGAAATCAACCATCAGAAGGAGCATGTATCAGCAGAGGATCGAAAGGTTCTACAACAAGAAGGTTCGTTCCACTGACATCAAACTCGGGGACCTCGTGCTCAGAAAGCTGGCGGTATCCAACCAGGGCCAAAAGAGGAAGCTGACACCCAACTGGGAGGGCCCGAACAAGGTTTTCGAAGTTGTGCTCCCCGGCACATACCGACTCACCAACCTCGAAGGCAGGACTGTAAAAAGACCTTGGAACGCGGAACCTCATCAAATTCCTTGAGAGGGAGGGGTAGCTCTAGTAACTTCCTTTTGTAAATAGTAAGATGTAATCGGCACCATGTGCCTCGTTTTGTAGCGAGTAAATATGATGTAAAATTTTCCTCATTTTTGCCTCATGCCAGCTTTCTTAAAACAAGTATGGGGGCTTGACATACGGCATCAACCTCGAGCAAGGCCTGGGCTTTTTCAAGCCCTGCAACCTTGAAGCTCGGCGTTGGCCTCGAGCTACACCCTGTCTTTCTTAAAATAAGTTAAGGGGGCTCGACCGTCGGTACTGACCTCGAGCCAAGCCCTAGCTTTCTTAAGCTGTCAGGGCTTCGCGCTCGGCAGTGCCTCCGAGCCATGACCCGACAACCCTGCCAAGTTAAGGGGGCTCGACCCTCGGTGCCGACCTCGAGCCACGCCTTAGCTTTCTCAAGATAACAGGGCTCCGCGCTTGGCAGTGCCTCCGAGCCACAACCCGACAACCCTTCCAAGTTAAGGGGGCTCGACCCTCGGTACTGACCTCGAGCCATACCCTAGCTTTCTCAAGTTAACAGGGCTTCACGCTCGGCAGTGCCTCCGAGCCATAATCCGACAACTCTTCCAAGTTAAAGGGGCTCAACTTTCAGTACTGACCTCGAACCATGCCCTAGCTTTCTCAAGCTAACAGGGCTTCATGCTCGGCAGTGCCTCCGAGCCATAACCCGACAACTCTTTCAAGTTAAGGGGGCTCGACCCTTGGTACTGACCTCGAGCCACGCCCTAGCTTTCTCAAGCTGACAGGGCTTCGTGCTTGGCAACGCCTCCGAGCCACAACCCGACAACCCTTCCAAGTTAAGGGGGCTCGACCCTCCGAGCACCCGAGGGATTTTTTTTCTTTCGTCAAAACACAAGTCTTGGACCTTCGGCCAGGATTTCAGCTCTCCCCCCTACCCAAAAATTTTCATTAAGATTTAGGGCATTCACCTTCGACAAACACCCTGAGTCCCGTACCATCGATCGACCCACCTCTTACCCGCTGGCAACTCGGGATAAACAGCTCTCGGAACCGCTACCCTGAATTGTCAGAGGGTGGCAGGGGAGCTACCGATCCGGGACTCTCGGCCAAAAGTTTCATTAGGAGCGCTCACCTTCGGCGAGCTCCCCGAGCCCCGCCTCCGAGACCGACCAACCTCTCACCCGCTGGCAACTCGAGGTAAACAGCTCTCGGAGCCGCTACCCCGAATTGTCAAAGGGTGGCAAGAGAGTCACCGGCGACGGGAACTCACAATGAAGTGAGGCAATTTCTGATGAACTACTAGTGAAGGGGTAAGGGTTATATAACCCTCCAGAAAGGAACATTTATGACATCAGGAAGTCCAAGCGACAGAAGATGAAATGTCCCCTATTTAAGCAACATTGAAAGACAAAACGGCATTCGACGCCGGTCTCAAGTCACTCCCTCGTTTCCTGTAATACAGGGGGTTCGGAGACCGGTTTGAGGGACAAATCGAATCTTAATTCTTTCGAAGTCAAAAGGGTCAGACAAATCGAATCTTATTCATAAAATGCCCCCAAAGGCTACGGTACAATTAAAAAATATTACAACACTCTTCCTCTACCACTACCTAAGGGTCCCTCGTCGGACCCTCCGGACTCACAAGAGCCACCTCGAGTCCTGCGGAACGACTCCGCCCTTCAGCAATCTCATCCCCGATCTTGGGCGTAGCCATTGTCGATGTCCCCGCAACCGAGTTCTGTGCGTCAGCGGGCCTCGCCATCTCCAGGTATAAGGGCGACAAGGAGCCTAAGACAGAGGGGCCCCCTTGCCCCGGACGGCCGAGTCGAGGTTGCCCGGTGCCTAGCAGCACCTTCAACCTCTGAATCTCCAGCTCCTTCTCAACAATGACCTCCCGAAGAACGGATTCAGAGGTCTGATGCCTGGTGGAGGTATCAGATAGAGCCCAGTTCATCTCGGCACTACCCCAATCGCGGTCGGCTAGAGCCTTCTTCAGACGAGCCGCCTCTAAGCTGAGCTCCTTAGACTTATTCATAAAATTGTCTACCGTGGCTTCTCGATCGCGAGCCTTCTCTTGATTGCGAATCAACACACTCTCCTTGGACTCTAGCTTATTCCGAAGTCGCCGGACCTCGGCAGAACTAAGGTCGGTCCCAGCAGTCTCGTTCATCTAGCAAAAACAAGGGAGAAGCAACGATTCACTAAGAAAGCTCGCTAAAAACAACAAGCCATAGAGGGTAAATTCAAAAATTGTGTTAAAAAAGCGGTGGCCAGTCCGCAGAAGGCAAAAACAGATAAAAAAGAAAGTAAAAATCCTACACTGCTTTGGCACCTCTTTGGCACCCGGGGCACCCCCTGCCACCTTCTCCAGGTGAGGGTCCTTCGGAGCCTCGTCTTCTTCACCCCCGTGGGTCAGTGGAAGTACGGGAGGCGCCCACCCATAGTGGAGGTGGTCGATCTTGGCCTCCGCATAGAGGTGCAGAAAGTGCTTATTGGCTCGGTCTTAGGCGTCGTCTTGAGCTTGGATCAGCTCGTCCACAAAGGACATCTGCAGCTCGTTATACTCTGCCCGGGCCACCGCTCGAACCGCTGCTACCTCGCGCGCATGCTGATTCTGCAAAGAAGCCATCTCGGCTTGGAGGACCCTCTGAGCTCCCTCAGCCGCCGTCAGCTTGTCCTTCAGCTTCTTTGCCTCTCGGAGGAACCGCTCGGCATTCCGCTTCTCGACCTGGACTTCCTTCTCCAAGCACTTCCGTAGATGCGCCCCGTGCAATAGCGCCTGGCCGAGGAGAATTGAGTTAGACGCAAAACTCATAAATACTAAGCACAAAGCAGATAACTAACAAATACTTACCGTGACCCGTGCCCAGGCCCACTTCATGTAGGCCACCTTGGATGTCTCTGCCGCTAGAGTCATCCGGTCGCGCTCCGTAGCGATCTTTTCTGCCACCTCCACTGCGATCGGTCCCTCGGTCAAAAAATCGCCGTCCTTAACCGCCCAATCCGGGGCGAATGACCTTAGACCCTTCCTGCCCACCATCTCCTGGGCATCGGCGCGAAGTTCTGGGGTCCCTGCCTTCAGAACCTTTGTCACCTTCCTACTGCTAGAGCTCGGCTCTGACTCCTTCAGCCCTCTAGACGAGTGGCTTTTCTTTGACTTCTTCGGAGGCGGCTCCGAAGATCCTTGAGCCACCCTCTGGGTGGACCATACTACCGGGGCAGCCTTCTCCTTGGTAGCCTTCTCCCGGTCGGCTCTCCTCTTCGCGGACAAAGCCAGAAGGGCATTCCTCGCCTCGAGGTTCCACGCGTCCATCGCTGTAAAGAGAAAAGGAAAAATGTTAACACGAAGGCAGAAAATTGAGTAAAGTAGAAACAAAAACTTACAAGGGGGCGCTGAGCTCAGTCTGGCTCGGGCCAGATGTAACTCTGTGATGCGCGGCCAACCGATGTTGTGCCCCTCGACAATTTTATCCACTTCAGCCCACTCCTTTTTCGTCAAGTTCCTCCGCCTCGGGGGCTTATGGTTCGGCTTGAAAAATTTCCAGACAGTGGGGATTTCCCAAGGCGTCTCGCTCCGGACAACAAGGTACTTCTCCTTCCAGGCCTTTGTCGAGTCCGGGTGACCGTGCATCACCCTCTTGTGGGGGCATGGCGACATATAGAAAATCCCCTCCATATCTCCGAGCGAACTGACCCCCAAAACGGCTCGGAAATACTTAAGCTTCAGCTGGACCCCCTTCTCCTGGCACTTTAGGATAAAGTAGACCAGATGCTTCCATGAGTTGGGGCCATACTGCATCGGACTCAGCTCCCCCCACCTTAGCACCCTCCTGATAAATGGGTGCAGCGACAGCCTCAGTCCGGAGACAAAAGTGTCCTCGGGAAACATGCAGAAGCTCTTCTCCAACTCAGTGGTCGGACGAAGACCGGGGCTCGGAATCAGTAGCTCAAACTCCTGAGGGATGAAATAACTCACCCTTAATATAGGCAGGTAGTCCGCCTTCAGCACACACTGGACGTTGTCCATCTTTATCATGACCCGACCAGATGCACGCTCCCCCGCGGTAAATTGGACAAGTTCTTCGACATCATCAGGATACATCCTGATTGACCCTGGATTCCTATTGGACGGGGGGGGCTTCTCCTGGCTGGGGTCCAAACTCGTCCTGCGTGCCCGGACTATCTGGCCTAATCCACTTCCTCTTTCTCCTACGGAGGCGAGGTTTCCTCTCCGGAGATGGAGTCGACAATGGGGGCAGAGAGGGGAGACCAGTTTCTTCCTCCGCTACCACTCCCTCGGCCCCTCCTTCACCTCCCTCCTGGCCACCCTCTCCCTCGGTTCCTCCTTCGCCCCCCTCCTGGTCGCCCTCTTCCTCGACAAGCTTCTCTTCAGAACTCTCGTCAGTCTCCTCCCCCGACGACCCCTCTTTTGGCATACGACTTCGCAAGAGGCCCACGTCAATAATTACATCGCTCGTACACCCAGATCCCAAATCCAACTGTTCTTGCTCCAACAAAAGTAGTGTCATCCAGGGACCAAGACGTCGACTGTGTCTCGACCACCACCACACCACGACCTGAAGAGCTCGCCTCGGAACCGGACTGAGAGCGCAACATAAGGAAAAAAAATACTAACCTGATTGACCGGGAAGTGGGGGTATCACCGAAAAAGTTATCGCCGACAGCAAAAAGAGAGGAAAATTCTGGTTATGAAGAGAGAGAGAGAATGCGTAGTGGAGAAATGAAGGGAGGGGTGGGGGACTTATATGAGGGGAAAGACTCCTCGAATTCCGCAAAATGATCCTCACCGTCCAATCTTGATCATCAAGATCTAACGGCCACTAGGATCTCAAAAAACCTTGATTTCCACCCCCATGACGTCAGCATGACACGTAAAATTCCGGTTTTACCCTCAGCCTTGTCAGCCTGTGCAGTGGCTCGGTGTCCCGTGGCAACGGCTCAAGTACTGCACTTTCTTCGTTACCACTGCTCCCCCTTCCTCTCACGACAGAGGAATAAGTTCAGCCTTTTTGTTACCAAAACTTTTCCAACAAGTCTTGGGGCTCGGAGCTCGGTTGTGACCTCGAACCATACCGAAACTTTTTCAACAAGTTTTGGGGCCCGGAGCTCAGTTGTAACCTCGAGCCATACCAAAACTTTTCCAACAAGTCTTGGTGCTCGGAGCTCGGCTGTGACCTCGAGCCGTACCAAAACTTTTCCAATAAGTTTTGGGGCTCGGAGCTCGGTTGTGACCTCAAGCGATACCAAAACATTTCCAACAAGTTTTGGGGCTCGGAAATCGGTTGTAATCTCATGCCATCGCCTTGCTTATCACAAGCAATAAGGAGGCTCGGTGCTCGGTACTGAATCCGAGCCACACCAAAGCTTTTCCAACAAGTTTTGGGGCTCGTCGCTCGGTAGTGAATCCGAGCCACACCAAAGCTTTTCCAACAAGCTTTGGGGGCTCGGAGCTCGGTTGTAACCTCGAGCTATACCAAAGCTTTTCCAACAAGTCTTGGGGCTTAGAGCTAGATTGAAATCTTGAGCCATCGCCTAGCTTCTCACAAGCAGTGAGGAGGCTCGATGCTCAGTAGTGAATCCGAGCCACACCAAAGCATTTCCAACAAGTTTTGGGGCTCAGAGCTTGGTTGTAACCTCGAGCCATACCAAAGCTTTTCCAACAAGTCTTGGGGCTCGGAGCTCGGTTATAATCTCGAGCCATCGCCTAGCTTCTCAAAAGCAATGAGGGGGCTCGTCGCTCGGTAGTAAATCTGAGCCACACCAAAGCTTTTCCAACAAGCTTTGGGGGCTCGGAGCTCGATTCTAACCTCGAGCCATACCAAAGCTTTTCCAACAAGTTTTGGGGCCAGAGCTCGGTTGTAACCTCGAGCCATGCCAAAGCTTTTCCAACAAGTTTTGGGGCTCATCGCTCGGTAGTGAATCCGAGCCACACCAAAGATTTTCTAACACCAAAGCTTTGGGGCTCGGAGCTTGGTTGTCATCTCGAGCCATACGAAAGATTTTCCAACAAGTTTTGGGGCTCGGAGCTCGGTCGTGACCTCGAAGCCATACTAAAAATTTTCCAATTTTGGGGCTCGGATCTCGGTAGTGACCTCGAAGCCATACTAAAAATTTTCCAATTTTGGGGCTCGGATCTCGGTCGTGACCTTGAAGCCATACCAAAGTTTTTCCAACAAGTTTTGGGGCTCGGAGCTCGGTCGTGACCTCGAAGCCATACCAAAGCCTTTCCAGCAAGTTTTGGGGCTCATCGCTCGGTAGTGAATCCGAGTCACACCAAAGCTTTTCCAACAAGCTTTGGGGCTCAGAGCTCAGTTGTCACCTCGAGCCATACCAAAGCTTTTCCAAAAAGTTTTGGGGCTCGGAGCTCGGTTGTGACCTCGAAGCCATATCAAAGCCTTTCCAACAAGTATGGGGGGCTCGGCGCTCGGTGGTAACCTCGAGCCACCCCTAGCTTTTAACCACAAGCAGGGGGGCTCGGCGCTCGACCCTCGACGCTCGGCTAAATAACCCCCCTATTTTCGGCTCTCAATGCCCCCATAGCCTTCGAAACAAGCATAGGGGCTCGGTGCTCGGCTGTGACCTCGAGCCACCCCATGGCTTTTCCAACAAGCTTGGGGCTCGACGTTCGGTGGCAGCTTCGAGCCACGCTTGGCTCCCACCGACGAGCTTCTAGGCTCGGCATCTGACGTCCAGCCTCGACACCCGAGCTCATGAGGGTTCGGCCCCTGATGATCGACGCTCGGTGATAGACCCTAGCATCCGATTGCATAGGCGCTCGACACTCAACCCTCGATGCTCGGCTCACGACCCCCTGTTTTCGGCTCTCGACGCCCCCCATGGCCTTTCCAACAAGCATAGGGGCTCGGTGCTCGGCCATGAGCTCGAGCCACCCCATAGCTTTTCCAACAAGATTTGGGGCTCGGTGTTCGGTGGTAGCTCTGAGCCACACTTGGCTCCCACAAACAAGCTTCTAGGCTCGGCATTCGACGTCCAGCCTCGACACCCGAGCTCATGAGGGCTTGGCCCCCAACGCTCGATGCTCGGCAACAGACCCCAGCATCCGATCGCATAGGCACTGGACGCTCGATGCTCGGCTCACGACGCCCTATTTTCGACTTTCAATGCCCCTCATACCTTCAGAGGGATCCTCTTCATCCTACCCAGCTGGCCTCTTTAGGAAGATACGAACCACATTTTTTGCCGCACACACCGCTCCAGTCTTCCTACAGAGGCAAATCACTTCTACACGGCTGGATTACCCAGTCCTTCAGGAGTGGAGGGCTCCTAATATTGGTCAGGTGATATGGCCCCTCCTGGGCTACCAGATCCCCTTAAAAACCACACTTCTGTGATCATCAGGCCAACCCAGAGCCATATGGGCTTCTGCCACGTCAGGCCCATGGGCAAACGGGTCCAACCCGGCCCAGCAGGGTCTCAAACTCGTTTCCTCTGCCTATAAATACCAGACCCCCTCCTTACTAAAGAGGTAATCAAACTTTCTCCCCCTGAATCGTAGTTACTGTTGCTTTTCCAGTGACTGACTAGATCGTCGGAAGCCTATCTCCGTGACTTCTCCCAGTGTTTCTAGGCAGTGTGTAGGTACCCAGGACCGAGCTGAGCCCATAGATACGAGCCGAGCTGCTGGATCTAAGCCGAGCACCCTGTCCCCACCTCATTCCTGCTACTCCCGAGCTGGTCCCTCGGCCGAGGGTCGGACCAGAGCTAGTACCGCAACTTCCACTATATAAACTACAAGAACTCACACCTGTTGCAGCCACACCGTAAAAACAAACCGCTTCTATATTGAAAGAAGATAGTGGAAGTAGTGAAGCTGAAACAGAAAAATGTGAAATAAACATGATGACAGAAAGAATAGAAATATGAGAACAATTAGAAAGAGAAGAAACAATGAAGAAGTAAGGAAAAGAATGTGCTTCGACATACAAAAATACGATAAAATAAGAGCAACCAAATTAGATATAAACCCAAAAGAGATATTTAAACTAACAATATTCGAAAAGAAGAAGAATACCATCATAATAGCCAGGAATAATGAACAATGTATAGACATTGAACAAGCACAAGGAAAAACCATAATCTCATTAATAACCAAAAAACTAATAAGACAAGAGATGAAAAAAATAAGTGAGAAAACCAGAAAAACATTAAGACACATACATTTAGGAGCTGTGCAAATAATAATAAAAGCTTATTTTAAGGAAGGAATAAATCTACCCCTGAAAATATACCTAATGGATGATAGAATCATATCAAGTACACAAAATGTCTTAATAGAAATAGTACAAGGAAACTTAATGTATCAAAAGATAAAATTTACAATAAAACATAATCTATATAATAAAACACAAAGAAAGCTATCAAGTGGCTCTCCTTCAATCCCCCCAAAAATCAAAGGCCCAGATCTAACCTTACAAAACATATTTTCCCCCCAAAACTCAAATTCAAATCTCCCACCCAAAACAATTCCTATATTTATTTAAATTTTTTTTTCTCTCTCTCTCCCTCCCTCTTCTATATAATATAAAAAAATTAAGAAAATAATTTTTTTAAAAAATTAAAATATTAAAAAATTTAAAATTTTAAAATTTTAAAATTTTAAAAACTTTAAAAATAATTCAAAAAAATCAAAAAAAACATATAATATGTTTTTTGCTCTATGTTTGCTACTTCAATTAATTTGCTGGACCTCCAAAACTATTTTTTATGATCAAACAAGGTGCACCGTTCCGAAGACGTGCCGTAGACACGTGTCAACGGGCAAACCTAGTTTCTCTATAAGTATGGCCGAGGAAAATAAGGACAAAAGTCTAGTCATATACCACAGATTATCAGCAATAGAAATGATAGAGAAAAGCAAAGTTATGAGTACATAAATAAGAAATATTTATGCTTTCACTAGTTAGCATGAAGTAAAAAATACAAATATAGAAAATTTTAAAATAGAACCACTATTCAACAAAATTATAAGTGTAGCGCCCTGAATTTTCAATATAATATTTCAGAAATACGTGGCACAATTCCCAACATCTACCTCAATTGTAATAGTAAATATAGCCAGAGCACAGATAAATTTTTTCAACTTTTATTACATTAATTCTTTACAAAGCACAGCGGAAAATTAAATATGTTGGATTACAAATTCTTTCTTTTACAACACATTCTTTTACAATTTACATAAGCCATAACATCATTCTATCCTATACATCCAAATCCCAGGCTATAGGTACCTACCTGTAAAACATGAGGTTAGAAATAACCTTAACACCCAAAACTATAGGGGTCAGTCATAACGGTGTGAGTGACATAAAAATAAATGTAACATACATAAAACATAAGACATAGAGTCATAAACAACATGTATCAACAGCAAGAATAAATGAAATAAGAAATAAGAAATAACAATAAATAAAACATGAAACATCAAGTGACACTAGACTAAGTGTCAAGTGTAGAAATACAGAAAATAACATGCATGAAACCAAGTTAGGAAAATACCAATGCTATATGTTGACTCTCTAATGCAAACTTGTCGGATTCTATGCATCCCACTCTACATAGATCCGGTGCAAGCCCTTATCTTTCTCCACTTGATAGGGTTTAATCCCCCATTATGCAACTAATCCTACTATGATGACTACAATGAGATCTAGATAAACTGTGAGTATTAGCCCATGCCTCGATAATTCCGGAGGTCAATATCTATCCACAGATAATTTCGGAGACTATTTCACTCACACATGGGAATCATCGAGAATGCCTTACACCGCAAGCTATGGCACCCATCATACGAACACCCCATGAGTGTCGCCTCGACCCCAATAATTCCTGAGATCAACCCCACACCGCAGGTAATTCTAGAGACTATTTCACTCACACCTCGATAATTCTAGGGATTATATCACACCGCAGACCATACTGAAGTCCATAACCCATGTTCTTATTTCATCATATCACCATCTAGTGTCTGTCATTATCTTGTTAAGTTAGTTAATTGTTTAATAGATTGCGAATCTCTTAGAGTTGGTGTACCCTACTGGGCTTAACTCAACTGAATAACAACTAAAATCTCAACTGCCGGTAGCTAAGCCCCCACTCAATCTTTAAAGACTCATAACTCAACCATCAATACCAAAACTTCAAATAAAACTCATAAATCCATCATCAAGACGTTTATATAAGAAAACCTCTTTAATCAACAAAATTCAAATTCATTTAATGTGCTCATAAAATTCCAGAATTCAAATAAAATATTAAACCCATCAAATAATAGAAAATCACATTTTTAAGTCGTAGAATATCACCAAAACATTAATTCTTTTGAAAACACATATAACTCACTTAATAATATCATAAGAATACAATTTAAATTCTATTATAAATAAAATATAACTCTCTGTAAAATACTGTAATCTGTAGTAAAAACATCATCTAAAACAGTAGAGCAATAATCCATAATATCGAGGAAACAACCGTTTAAAATAAACGAAGAAAACTCAACAAAACAGCCACAAAAACAATTGACGGTCGACCGCTCAAGCAGAGTAATTGACTTTCAATTAAGAATTCTTAAAATAGGGGTATGACGGTCGACCGCTCAAGCAGAGTAATTGACTTTCAATTAAGAATTCTTAAAATAGGGGTATGACGGTCGACCGTGCGGTCGACCCTGACCTGCTATACAGCCAGGTTAGGGTTTTTTTGTGTGTGCACGTTTCGACTGATACGTCGATTAAACTTCGTAAAATCAAAAATAAACTTCATGAGATGATAAAGTATGACTTATATAACATATAAGGGTTTATAAAACACATCAAAATATATCAAGATCTCAAAAGAGTAAATCTTTCACAAAATTCTTCGAAATCAGTAAAAGTGTATATATATAAATATATATAAGTGCTTAAGCATCAGTATAACATTAAAATCACATCAGTTAGAAGTAGTATAACGTTCAAACAGTCTCAGTACAAAAAAATAACTCAGATTTCAATCGAAATTCCATAAAACATCAAAATCAACTTCGACAACTGCAACATATGAACATATATACATATATGTGTATATGTATGTTCTCGTATCAGTTAAAGCCTAAAAAAACATCAAATAGGAGTAGTATGATGTTTAGGTTTAGTCTCAGTGTTAAAACAAATCAAATTCCATCGAAATCATCACAAAAATCACAAATCCAAGTTTCGGTCTGTGTGTAATCAGACCCGCAGAACTCAAACTCATCTTTTACTCAAAACTCAATCTTTTGATTCAATAACTCTTCATTGTAATTTTATTAAACTTATGCACAACCACTCACAATAGTTTACTCATGAATATAATAAATTTTCAACAAGTATTAATCAAGTTATACTCAACAAACATCAAGAACAATATGTATGTCTATATACACAGTAAAGGTTAGGTTTTTGTTTACTTTTGCATTAAACAACATAAAATCTCATCATAACAAGTCAAAACATCAAGTAGATGAAGGAAAACAACCTACTCATGATTTCTATTAGGTTCTTTAACAATCTCAAGTCGTCTATATGTAATTTTAAATCATCAAAGCATAGGTTTCATGAAAAGATTCAATTTTTAGTTCATCTACTCATCAAATTTCATCATATCTTCATACCATCATCTAACATGCTTTCTAATAGATAAATCATCACATACAACTTACACAGAATAATAAGAAAACAAACATATGTCACTCACTTTATTGAAGAATCAACCGAAGATAATAAAGAAATAAGAAAATCCCTCATTTCGCAAGAAAACCAAGATCCTCGCTTTGAAACTTCAAGAAAATAATAATAAAGAAAACCCCTTTGTGTTGTGCAGCAAAGAAATGGCTGCACCTCACCTTTAATAGGCCGGAAATAGGGTATCTAGGGTTTTTAAATAGATTTGCAAAATATCTCTTTTAAATATATCTTTACATATATAAATCCTTATACTTGGAAATTAGATAAAACCAACTTAATTGGGATTTAAAAACAGAAACAATTACCCTAATATTGGCCCGCACTGTTTTTAAAACCCAGAAAACGAAATTGTACTTTTTTGCACTCTATGTGGCAATTTTGCAAAAAGACCCTTCTTTGTCAAAACTTGCAAAATAAACCAAATTTATTAAAACAAAAAGTAAACTCTTGACCTCTGAGTTGACTAGGCATCATGCCCAACCCAAAAATATGAAAATCTGGAGTTTTCATTCCAAGTTGTAATTTTGCACAAAAGTCGCTCTTTTTGTAATATTTGCAAATAGGTCAAACAATTATCAGAAAAATCCAGAAAATTCACAAATAATATCTAATAATAATTAATGGGTTTCGCCAAAATACTTTTTGACTTTGAACTTCCCAAGAAAATATTTGTTCGTGTAAAAAGGTAAATTTCAGAAAAATGTTTATTAAATCACAAAAAAATCATGTTAATTCATTTATTAATCTTAAAAGCATTATTTAAAAATCTGGGGTATTACATCACTCCCTACTTATAATAGTTTTGTCCTCAGAACTACTACTAATAGGGTCCAAACAAAATAAGGAAAAAGGAATTGAAATCTCATAAATGGGAATATAGTTTACGAAATACCATTACACAAGAGAATGTAATCTAACAAAAGAAATACAACTTAACTCAAAGAGTATAATCATACAAAAGAATACAATCATACAAAAAGCTCAGAAAAATCCTTCTGGATGCGATCCTCCGGCTCTAAAGTAGCCTCCTCGAACTGCTGGTTCCTCCACAACACCTTGACCATAGGTATCACCTTGCTCCTCAAAACTTTCTCCCTACGATCAAAAATCTCTACAGGCTGCTCTTTGTAACTCAAGTTCACCTGTAGATCTTCAGGCACTTCTACCAACTGATGACTCTGATCCGGCACATACTTCCTCAACAACGACACATGGAACACATCATGCACCTGTGCCAACTCCTCCAGAAGCTCCAATCTATATGTCGTCTTACCAATCCGCCCCAAAATCATGTATGACACAATATACCTTGGCGCCAACTTGCCTCCCTTACCAAAGCTGATCACTCCTTTAGTCGGAAATACCTTGAGGAAAACTGCATCCCCAACCTCAAACCCCAAGTCCCTTTACCGAGTGTCGGCATAACTCTTCTGCCGACTCTGAGCCTCAACCAACCTCTTGCGAATCAACTCAATCTTCTCCGATGTTTGCTGCACAATCTCGGGCCCAAATATCTGCCTCTTGCCAACCTCATACCAACAAACATGTGTCCTGCACTTCCTCCCGTACAGAGCTTCATATGGAGCAATACCAATACTTGTATTGTAACTGTTATTATAAGCAAACTCAACCAATGCCAAGTACCTCTCCCAGCTACCACTGAAATCCATAACACAAGCCCTCAGCATATCCTCCAATACCTGATTCACCTTTTCAGTCTGACCATCAGCCTGTGGATGAAAAGTAGTACTGAAATTGGTTCTTGTACCCAAAGCTGCTTGCAGACTCTTCCAAAACCTTGAAGTGAACCTCACATCCCTGTCGGAAACAATCGACATAGGAATTCGATGAAGCCTCACAATCTCATGAATGTACAACTCTGCCAATTTCTCCAACGACCAAGTAATCTTCATAGACAGAAAGTGAGCTGACTTAGTCAAACGGTCAATAATAACCCAAATTGAAGTCATTGCCCTTCGGACTCCTCGGCAACCCTGTGATGAAATCCATGCTGATATTCTCCCACTTTCATACTGGAATGGGCAAAGGCTGCAACAAACCTCCAAGTCTCTGATTTTCTGCTTTGATCTGCTGACAAGTCAGACACCTCGCCACAAAATCTGCCACATCCCTCTTCATACCGGACCACCAAAAGTGTTGTTTGATGTCCTTGTACATCTTTGTGCCTCCAGGATGTACTGACAACAAAGTCCTTTGTGCCTCCTGCAAGACACTCTCCCTCAAGTCTGCATTCTCCGGGACACACAACCTTTCACCCATCCATAGAACTCCATCTTGGACACGGAACTCTGATAACTTGCCATTGGAAACCTACTGCAACATCTTCTGAATCTCTGCATCTGATTTCTGACCTTCCACAATCTTCTCTCTCAAAGAAGGTTGCAGCTCAACTGAGCCAAAGACGCTCCCAAATCCTACAATACCACCTCGATACCTGCCTGATCAATCTCTGCTACCAACTCACTCTGAGTAGTGATCAAGCTCGCCAAATTGCTCTTCCGACTAAGCCCATTGGCCACCACATTTGCCTTGCCCGGATGATACTTGATCTCTAGACGAATGTCTTCCAATACTTCCAACCACCTTCTCTGCCGAAGATTTAAATCCTTCTGCTGATAAATATACTTCAGGCTCTTGTGGTCGGTATACATATTGACCTTCTCACCATATACATAATGCCTCTACTGTTTCAAGGCAAAGATAATAGCTGCTAACTCCAGATCATGCGTCGGATAATTTTTCTCATGTGGACGCAACTTCCTCGAACCATAGGCAATGACTTTGCCTTCCTGCATTAAGACACACCCCAAACCTCTGAGAGATGGATCGCTGAAGATATCATAATCCTTTCCAGCTTGTGGCAAAGCTAAGATAAGCATAGTCGTCAACCTCTCCTTTAGCTCAAGAAAACTCGCCTCACACTTATCAGTCCATGTGAATGTCACACTCTTCCAAGTTAACCCTGACAAAGGAACTGCAATCTGTGCATAGTCCTGGATGAATCTCCTATAGTACTAGCCAAACCCAAGAAACTCCTAACTTCCTTCACTGATGTTGGCCTGGGCAAATCCTTCACTGCTTCAACCTTCCGAGGATCAGTGGCCACTCCCTCCTTAGAAAGGATATGACCAAGGAAAGCTACCTCAAACTTCCAAAACTCACACTTCGACAGCTTGGCATACAAGTTATGCTCCTGTAACTTCTATAACACCTTTGCCAAGTGCATAGAATGCTCTTTCTTTGACTTCGAATACACCAAAATATCATCAATGAAAACCACCACGAAGGAATCAATAAATGGCCGCAATATTCGATTCATCATATCCATGAATACTACTGGTGCATTCGTCACTCCGAATGACATTACCAAAAACTCATAGAGTCCATGATGAGTCCTGAAAGCTATTTTACTCACATCTTCCTCCCTGACTCGAACTTGATGATACCCTGATCTCAAATCAATCTTCGAAAACATAGTCCCGAAGCCTATCGAACAGATCATCAATTCGTGAAAGCGGATACTTGTTCTGAATAGTTACCCTATTCAACTCCCGATAGTCAATGCACATCCTCATTGACCCATCCTTCTTCTTGACCCACAACACTGGCGCACCCCACGGTGAAGAACTCGGCCTGATGAAACCCTTACTCAGTAATTCCTCAAACATGAAATATGGTGTACAAGATGTCTAAGTAACATGGTATAGGGTATTTCACAAGTCCATAACAAGTCTACCACGAATAACACGAACGAGCACGTGATATCATATGAACAACACGCATATCTACAATAAGAAGTGGTCAACCCTAGGTTATTTCACGTCATGTATGTCGTGAGGCAACTATGGTCGAATCAATACAATAGAGACAATATCAACAAGGGGTTTCACACACAATTTGTCTTTAGAACCCAACTACACTACAGGCGGTATTTAGTAATTGTATTACACAAAGAAAAGAATACAAGTTACTTGCCTTATAACCGACGATGAAACGATAATGCAAACCAAGAATAACAAGAACGGATTCCCGAGCAATGAACTCAAATGAACAGAAACCACGAACAAGAACTCGAACCAACAAGCCAAACAACGAACAACCAACACCACTAACACTTGCACTCACGTACGTAACACAAGAGAGCGAGCAGTTGGAAGAGATAACGGCAACTGGGAGGAACGACAGCACAGCGATCAGCTGTTGCTGTTGCTGCGGGCTGCTACAGTCGAAGGGGATGGCGCCGGCACTATTGTCGTGGCTGAGCGACGGAGAGCGCGACTAGGGTCGGCTGCAGGCGTCACAGGAAGGCAATGGCAAGGGGAAACCACAAGGAAACACTACGGTTGTTGCAGTGTGGCGGCACTGTCATCGCGACTCCGAGGCCGAGGTGAGCATGGCGGACGGGGAGAAGAGAGTGAACGGGAGAGAGACTGAGGTGAAGGTCAGGAGAGCTAGGGTTAAAGAGCAGCTGTAGGGAGGATGGGGAAGCGGCTGAGCATGGGTATATATATACGGGTTGGAGGTTTAGGGTTAGGGGCAGTAGGGAGGGAGGCAGCACAGTATTTGGGTTGCTAACGGGTCAGATAGGGGATGCGGGTATGGCAAATAGTAAACAGGGCATGAGTTAAGTATAGCTAAATGGGTTTTGGGTAATAATTAATTAATGGGTAGGGTTAAATATAAATGGATATGGTTTCATTGTATTTTAGGAGTTCTAAATGGGTATTAGGGTGCAAGCAATGGATAAAAAGGTCCGAGAATCAAGATAGAGCAAAGGAATAAAATAGGAGAGAAGAATAATACAAAAAATGCTGGAGATCAAAATAGGAGTTCAATCGAACAGAGACGACCCAAAAAAGACAATGGAAACAGGGAGATCAAATAGAAGATGACAAAGACAAATCAATAAATATATTGAAAAATAAAATCCAATATACAGTCCAAGAGAGATACAATAAGAGAAAATCCACCAAAAAAAAATACACTAAAAAATACACAAAATGAAAAATAGGGGTTACATCATATCACCATCTAGTGCATGTCCGTATCTTGTTAAGTTAGTTAATTGTTTAATAGATTGCGAATCTTTTGGAGTTGGTGTACCCTACTGGGCTTAACTCAACTGAATAACAACTAAAATCTCAACCGCTGGTAGCTAAGGCCCCACTCAATCTCTAAAGACTCATAACTCAACCATCAATACCAAAACTTCCAATAAAACTCATAAATCCATCATCTAGATGTTTATATAAAGAAAAAATCTTAAATCAACAAAATTCAAATTCATTTAATGTGCTCATAAAATTCCAGAATTCAAATAAAATATTAAACCCATCAAATAACAGAAAATCACATTTTAAAGTCGTAGAATATCACCAAAACATCAATTCCTTTGAAAACACATATAACTCACTTAATAAGACCATAAGAATACAATTTAAATTCTATTATAAATAAAGTATAACTCTCTGTAAAATACCATAATCTGTAGTAAAAACATCATCAAAACAGTGGATCAATAATCCATAATATCGAGGAAATAACCGTTTAAAAGAAACGAAGAAAACTCAACAAAACAGCCACAAAAACAATTGACGGTCGACCGCTCAAGCAGAACAGTCGACTGTGAATTGAGAATTCTGAAAATAGGGGTATGATGGTCGACCGTGACCTGCTATACAGCCAGGTTAGGGTTTTTTTTATGTGCACGTTTCGACTGATACGTCGATTAAACTTTGTAAAGTCAAAAATGAACTTCCTGAGATGATAAAGTATGACTTATATAACATATAGGGGTTTATAAAACACATCAAAATATATCAAGATCTCAAAAGAGTAAATCTTTCACAAAATTCTTCGAAATAAGTAAAAGTGTGTGTGTGTGTGTATATATATATATATATATATATATATATATATATATATATATATATATATATATATATATATATATATATATATATATATATAAGTGCTTAAGCATCACTATAACATTAAAATCTCAACAGTTAGAAGTAGTATAACGTTCAAACAGTCTCAATACCAAAAACAACTCAGATTTCAATCGAAATTCCATAAAACATCAAAATCAACTTCGACAACAGCAACATATGAACATATATACATATAAGTGTATAAGTATCTTCTAGTATCAGTTAAAGCCTCAAAAACCATCAAATAGGAGTAGTATGATGTTTAGGTTTAGTCTCAGTGTTAAAACAAATCAAATTCCATCGAAATCATCACAAAAATCACAAATCCAAGTTTCGGTCTGTTTGTAATCAGACCCGCAGAACTCAAACTCATCTTTTACTCAGAACTCAATCTTCTGATTCAATAACTCTTCATTGTAATTTTATTAAACTTATGCACAACCACTCACAATAGTTTACTCATGAATATAATAAATTTTCAACAAGTATTAATCAAGTTATACTCAACAAACATCGAGAACAATATGTATGTCTATATACACAGTAAAAGTTAGGTTTTTGTTTACTTTTGCATTAAACAACATAAAATCTCATCATAACAAGTCAAAACATCAAGTAGATGAAGGAAAACAACCTACTCATGATTTCTATTAGGTTCTTTAACAATCTCAAGTCGTCTATATGTAATTTTAAATCATCAAAGCATAGGTTCCATGAAAAGATTCAATTTTTAGTTCATCTACTCATCAAAATCCATTATATCTTCATACCATCATCTAACATGATTTTTAATAGACAAATCATCACATACAACATACAGAGAACAATAAGAAAACAAACATATGTCACTCACCTTATTGAAGAATCAACCGAAGATAATAAAGAAATAAGAAAATCCCTCATTTCGTAAGAAAACCAGGATCCTCGCTTTGAAAATCCAAGAAAATAATAATAAAGAAAACCCCTTTGTGTTGTGCAGCAAAGAGACGGCTGTACCTCACCTTTAATAGGCCGAAAATAGGGTATCTAGGGTTTTTGAATAGATTTGCAAAATATCTCTTTTAAATATATCTTTACATATATAAATCCTTATTCTTGGAAATTAGATAAAACCAACTTAATTGGGATTTAAAAACACAAACAACTACCCTAATATTGGCCGGCACTGTTTTAAAAACCTAGAAAATGAAATTGTACTTTTTTGCCCTCTAAGTGGTAATTTTGCAAAAAGACATTTCTTTATCAAAACTTGCAAAATAAACCAAATTTATTAAAACAAATAGCAAACTCTTTATCTCTGAGTTGACTAGGCATCATGCCTAACCCAAAAATCAGAAAATTAGGAGTTTTCACTCCAAGTGGTAATTTTGCACAAAATTCCATCTTTTCCTAATATTTGCAAATAGGTCAAACAATTATCAGAAAAATCCAGAAAATTCACAAATAATATCTAATAATAATTAATGGGTTTTCCCAAAATAATTTTTGACTTTGAACTTCCCAAGAAAATATTTGCACGTGTAAAAAGGTAAATTTCAGAAAAATGTTTATTAAATCACCAAAAAATCATTTTAATTAATTTATTAATCTTAAAAGCATTATTTTAAAATTTGGGTATTACAATAAGATTCAAACCAGCTAGAGAAAAACCCTGAAATGACTATACCAAATTATGTAGAATTTGACATTGATTAATAAAGCAAAAGAAATTGCAAAAGGAAAAGCACCACAAATAATGTTTGGAAAGAGATCACTATCAATAAGAAACAAACAACAAGCATTGGAATTAATACCCATAATAAATACATTAGACAATCAGGACAATAACCAATTTAAAATAGAAATAAGATATTATGACAGTGGAAAATGGAATAAACAAGTAGCCCTAGTAGATACAGGAGCTACTAATTCACTTTTTAAACAAACAAATATAAAAACAAAAGAATTAATACCATTAGAAAACCTAGACTATTACAATAATAGACATCCAATTGTACATAAAATAATACTGCCACTAAGGATAAATGGTAGAAATAAAATGTTATTACATTTACATGTAGATCCAGAACACCATGTTAATGAAATGTTATTAGGAACTGACTTCATTACATCAGTACAACCTTACTCAATACAAGAAAAAAAATCACAATAACAATAAACAATGAAAGTATAGTAATAAATAGAATATTGAGTAAATGAATCCATTAAGAGACACATAAACACGTTATACTTACTAACAGAAGTTGTTTACGAATGATACAAATCATGAAACTATCATAGTCTAATAGCACTGGAGCAGGTACTAGCTTATACCGCGAAAATATACTACCAAAATAGAGACAAGATGGATATAATAAAAAAGCAATAACTAGATTAATTGGACAAACTAAAGTATCAACAAAATGTTAATATACAAATAGGAAATTACATAATAAAAATACCAATAAAATACCAGTTTGATGATATGAATAATGATGTGCTATTTGGAAATGACTTTTTCCAACAATACTATCCTATAACCATATCACATAAATTCGTTATATTTACAACACCTTGTAGACACCAAGCAATAGCAATTAGAAAACCCAACCTTATTCTAGGACAGACCTGCCGCATATCAGAGTTTCTTCAACCCAGTATGGTGAATATCAATATTTATCAAACAAAACTAGAATACAACAAGTCCAAGAAATAACTACAAAAGAAATTTTACAGAAACAATTAGAAGATCTATGCGGAGAGGACCTCTTGGCAAAATGTGTAACGCCCTGGATCCCCGTTACAGGACATCCGCGATATCACCAGAATCTTTTCCTTCAAATGCTTCTCAATACAGTAAATAACACGGAAATTAAAAAACTTTTATTGCCAAATAGAATCATTACATCAATAATTACAATCATTATCTTGTTCTTGAACAAGGAATACAATTTACATAAACTTATTACAACTGATTACAAAAATATTTCAATTCCTCTTGCAAAGCTATCGGCTGTCTTCCAGAATGATGATCGGCTGGTCACTATCAAAAATTCTGCTGAATGGTCTATCTGCCTCCCTGGGACTTGCCCCTCGGCTTGAGCCTTCTGCTGCGCGACTTAGATATTTCTGCACCCGCTCGAATGGTAGGCATGTACACTGCTGCCCCACTTGGATGCCCTGCTGGTTTGGCTCTCCTGCCCTCTTGACCCGGTATCCATTACCTAATTAAGTGGGCACGTCAGTAATTCTACTGATGCAATGCTGATAAGAAAACAGCGATCTCCAACTATTACACCCATAATTCATCTTGAATGGAAAAGGAATGTGTATCCTGATTTCCTAGTGTTCGTGTATGCCATGACCTAAAGTCTAATGCAAAAATACAGAGTACAGAACAGATGCACTTAATCTAATGTCAGCGAGACTCTGGACATACATGCATCACATACTACATATGCCCCAGATCAAGCCGTTTCTCCAGTTTCAGGGATTCGAACCCTCGCCATGCAATGCATTCTATTATTGTACACTTTCAGGCATGATTGAGGAGGTATATAAAAGAAATAATTCAGGGAGCTATCCCGTTATCACCAATAATTGCTGCATCGGACCATCCTCAAGAGCCGTGACGAACTTACAGATATACAGCAGCATATCCAGTGCGCAGAAGATCTATTATGATCCGTTTGTGTCCACAAACATAGAACATGACGGCCTCGAAGGTCTAAAACTCCCTATCCACCAGGAAATCGACATCCCGTTCTTACCACGATACTTCAGGAATCAACAGGGCAAGCTACGCACAGTAGCACGTATCCCTAATGACAGGAAGAGACAACCCCATAGTTATCACCACCTAGTGCAAACTCTCAGAACGAGTCGGATTATAGGGAATCACCCCTAACTCCAATTCGGTCTTCAAGCAAAACAATAAAGAAAACCTAATCGATGCGGTTTACTGAAAACATGTTGTTACCCAAATCACACTCGGTGTCGATCAACAATGTCGAGCCTGACTGTTCTGTCAAAACAACAATCATCACGGGAATCACATCTGCTGATTCTCAATACCTTCACAGGTCATCGACCAATAACTCCGGCCCATGACTCTCAGCGAGTAGTCCAACAGCGCCCAAAAGATGCAATGTAATTGAATGAAGGTAAGCACACACATAACCACCAATTTCAGACCATTGACAGACTCAAGTATCGAGACACCAAACACAAATTGACCATGGCTAGCTCCCAACTCACTCATGTCCACCATGAGTACTAAGCACAAAAACATGTATAAGTTCTAGATGAAATGCTAAAAACATCCTTTTAAACTTAATAGCTCATGATCACCACACTGCGGTATCCAGAGAATTCCTCATTAATCATCCAATAAAAGTAGTTCAAGAAATAACAGTAGCTATACCCCAAGCTACACTTATCGGAATCCAACAAAATCAGGGTTTATAGAAGGGTAGGAGACTCTATCGCAATCCCCTAGTTGACATCTCCCTCAAATTTCTTAAAGAACTCAAGTCCCCGAGTTAATTTAAGCTTGAAGTTTATTTAAACAACAGGTTGTTAAACTTGCAACATCCATAACTTCCAACATGCAACTCGGAATCGCTTGATATTACTTAATCTAGAAAGCTAAGACCTTAGTCTACAACTCTCCAGTTAACCATTTCCTCAAATTCAATCATCTTGACCCTATATAAACCTCATATACTCTCAGCTGTATATTCCTTTATGCATTTGCTGCACTTTTCCAACATCATAAAAATTTGCTCACTCATCGGAATTAATCGATTCCGGATCCTATGGAAAGGTATGAGTGTCTACTATAATTTCCTAGTAGAACACATTCTCAGATTTAATCACTAAAGTCCTCAAAAACTTCAATTTCTAACAGGTGCACCAACAGGGAAGAATTGGTTCTTTTAGCCAACAATGCCTCAACTAAGACTGGATCTGCCCCAGTCTTGGAAAAATCATAACTTTCAACTTACAAACTAGAATTACAATATTCCGGATGTTTTGGAAATCTATGGCTCCCTACTACAAATCTCTAGTTGATCAATTTCCCAAATTCTTAACCACTAATTCCAGAACTATACATCTTTACGGATCAGTCAAGCTGAACTAGGCTGAACCAGGTTTGCTTTGAAATTCAATAAAAAATCAACCTTAAGTCCAAAGTTCATGAAATTTTAGATTCTTAACCCACACATATACCATTTCATTGTGTCCAAAAATTGCACTTAAATTCATCCTACACAAAGAGTTATGACTCCTCAATCCTAGCATAAAATTTTAGCTGCTCTTTCAACAGGGTCTTTGCGACTCCTCACTATTTATTTTTGAAACCTCATCAAATGACCTCTAAAAATTCTAAAATTTGAGAATCATTAAATAGAATCATACCACAAGCTACTCCAGAAAGTTCATAGCAATTTCATACACACAAAACTAGTTATGACCTTTTGAACTTCAGTCCAGAAACAGTCAGCTTTCAGCTGCAACTTCCAGACCAGTGTATTCTAAAATTTCTTTGAGGTATCAAACGACCTCAGAAAAATATGAAATTTAAGACTATAGTTTTAGACACATACAAGAGTGTCCAAAAAAATATTCAGCTCAAAATACTCAGTCCACACTGAGTTACAAAATCGGAAAGACGCAGCAAATTTTCACAGCCAGCAACATTTTCAGCTGTTCACTGTCCTGAATTGGACTTGGTGTTTGGGATACTAAATGGCTTCCAAATATTATGAAAAAATTCATGGATGTTTTACATACATATAAGAACATATCTCCCAAATTTGAGCCCCAAATTCCAAACCGTTTGAGAGCAAGAAATTCCCAAACTCACCCTCGCAAACAAGCTTCTTAACAAAAGCTCAAGAAAAATTGTTCTTACCATACAACCATCTTTTTCTTAGCAAGCCACTATTTTATACATGATAATTAAAATTTCTCTAACTATTCCACATGCTAAAATTCACATAAACATAAAAAACTAAATTTGTAGAGTTAAGAGAAATCACCCACAAGTTGATTGAAGAAATGAAGAACCCCTTGCTTCTAGCTTCTCCTCCTTTGCAATTCTTCTTCTCCATCTCCTCCTAGTGCTTTCCCCTTCAACCTACAACAGAAAATCAAACTCTCTTTCTCTCTTTCTTGATAATAGGAGAAGTAGGAGAAGTAGAAGAAGGTGGAGGGTTGGGTTTTGTATGAAGTGAAATGGAGATGAGAGATTTTTGGATTTCGGCCATGGGGGATTAGGTTTCTCTGCTGCCGAAAATGGGAAGGAAAGAGAGAAGGTAGGTCGGTGGATGAGTGGGAGAGAGGAAAATGAGATAAGGAGTAGGGATTTTGACACTTAAATCCCTCGAAGTTTCAAATATTGCTTGGATTTGTTTGCACTAGGAATAAATCTCCACCCTAGGTTTTATTTGATCATCAAGATAAAAAATGAGAACTCTTGGTTGTGTGTGATTCTTACACATCCTACCAAGTATACATGTAATCATATCATATACAATCCAATCACGATATACATATATTCATATATGTATATGTACCTTCATATACAAATAAAATATTTATTTGAAAAATAATATATAAGAATATATGTTATAAAAATATTATTTCCCAGAGATTGTCTCGTTAGAACAATCGGAACAATACACACAATTTAATTGAGAAGATATCCCGAATATACTTCATTGGGTTTAGAATATGTAATATATCTGAAATTTCTCAATTAAAATCAGTTGTTATTAGAAAAATACATAATCGCGTGCATTTCTCAATTGTGCACGGATTACAATACAAAATAGCCATATGCTATTTTGCGGGGTATTACAAAATGAGACTTAAGTAAACCCACAGCACATATAGAGTTAATACATAAGAACAAAATAATAAAAATTAAATCTATAAGACATACTCCAACAGATTTAGAAGAGTTCAAAATACATATAAAAGAACTAACGGAAAATAATTACATAAGAAAATCACAAAGTCCACATTCATCACCAGCATTCATAATAAGAAAACATTCAGAAGAAAACCAGGTAAATCTCGAATGGTAGTAAATTATAAGAAACTAAATAAAAATACTAATAGATTTGGATATCCACTACCAGATATGCAAATACTACTTAACACAGTAAGAACAAGAAAAATATGTTCGAAATTCGATTGTAAATCAGGATTTTACCACGTAAAACTAACAGAAGACTCAAAACATTTAACAACATTTAGCACACCTCAAGGATTCTATGAATGGAATGTATTACCATTTGGATATAAAAACAGTCCAGGAATATTTCAAGAATATATGGACAAGATATTTGAAAAACACAATAGTTTCATATTAGTATATGTAGATGATATTCTAATAGGATCCGAAAGCGAAGAACAACATAAAGAGCATTTAATAAAATTTATAGAAATAGTAATAAAATGCAGGTATTATACCATCAAAAAAGAAAATGAAATTGTTCATTCTTAGGAACAAAATTATCACATGAAGGAATAGAATTACAACAACATATAACAGAAAAAATAAAGACATTTTCTAATGTCCTGAAAGAAAAAAAGAGAAGTACAATCTATAATCGGGCTACTAAATCAAACAAGATGATACATACCAAATTTATCAGCAAAAATAAATTGGTTACAACAAAAACTAAAAAAAAGTTTAAGAAATGAGAATGGACCCCAGAGGATGAAGAAAAACTTAAAATATTAAAACAAAAAACTTCAAAATTAAATAAGCTAAGATTACCTGTTAAAAAATATTCATGGATAATAAAAACAGATGCATGTGAAAATAATTGGGGAGCAGTATTAAAATTCATTGAAATAGGTGAAGAAGAGGAAAGACTAGCCAGATATACTAGTGGATCATTCACATAGAACCAATAAAATTACCACATAAATGAAAAAGAACTACTAGCAATCATAAAAGCTATAAAAAGTTTGAATTATTCATAATACATACGAAATTCACAGTAAGGACAGACAATACACAACCAAAGAGTTGGATTAACAAAATAATAGACCCAACTATAGCAAATAAAAAATTGATAAGATGGCAAAATGGAGTTAGTACATTACTACTTCTCAATAGAAAATATAAAAGGAAAAGATAACATCCTAGCAGTTTTCTTATAAAAAAACTAACAATTTCATTTTTACAAGATGAAAATAGAGTCCAGCATATAGAACAAGATATAGTCTACCTAAAGGCGACTGTGGAGCAATTAAAATAAGCATTTAACTAACTATAGTTGCAAATATGTGGTCTTCAAAGTATATTTTACCAGCATATAAATGCAGAACATATTGAAAAACTGAGCGAAGGGAGCAAACCTATTAACCCACAAAATACAAGTGACATCACAAAAATAGTCACACAAGAGAAAAACTCCACATCCATACAGCCTACTACCTACAAAGAGAGTTTACTCTCAGATTCTTCAAAATACTTCAAGAATGATTTGTTTTTACAATATATTGAGAAATTATGCCAGACCACTCAGGTCAACCTATTTATCAAAACTATTTCTCAACAACATATGAACAAAGCGATCATACTACTAGGAGCAAATCCAAAACAGTACGAGTATTGTTTGAAAGAGAACTTATCCACTGCATATACCCATCCCGAGTGTAACACCCCGCAAAATTGGAAATTACAATTTTGCCCCTGGATGTTACGCACGTATATTTTGTAATGTGTTTCACTACATATTTTGGATTCGTACTATTCATACATTTTTCGTATTGATTTTAGTCAACTAAAATATAATATTTCAATCCCTGGGATTTACGTGCTTCTTACGTGTTTTGATGCACGTGCTTCCACCACTACGTATAATATTTTCTATAGGTTTAAATTATTTATTTTTATGTATTTAAATCTATTTTATAAAACGAAAATTTATTTTCCCCTTGTTTTGATTAAAATGCATTTTTCGACTTTCTGCACGTATAATGCACGTGCTTTCTACATGTTGTGATTTCATCATGAAGTATATGTAAATTAGTAAATATAATTTTGGTTATATTATTTTCGATTATATTTAATAATTTTTCATCAATAAAATTAATTTCGCATTTGGATATTTTACGTGCGATGCACGTGTTTCCTACGCACGTAGTAATTACATCATAGAATGGATAAAATTAATAAATAATTTTTCTTATATTTTATTGAACATTTTTCCGTTGATAAAGTCAATTTTTGTATTTCGGTATTTTACGTGCGATGCACGTGTTTTCGGTAAACGCATTTGTTTTTCAAAATAAATTTCGGAGCGTGTATAACACAGGTGATTTTTAAATAATATAAATAGTAGTATATGTATATATATTAGTAGTGTATACATATATATATATGAGTAGGTTGGCTGTTATATGCTTTCATAGTAAAGATAGCACTTTGGTTCAAAGGGAAAAGGAATTATATAGTAGTAATGCATGGTGGGTGGCCCACGGTGAGAAGGGAGCAGCAAGTATGCTGCTTTGACTTGGTCATCACCTAAGGGGGCCCACGGTTTGTATAAAGAACAGCAAATGGGCTGTTTGGTGGGCTGATGGCATATATAAAAAATGAATGGAGTTGTATTTGGAATGATGGGGGCCCAACTTGGGTGAGTGAAGCAACAGCACAATTTGTGCTTGTGACCGGGTTGTAGTGGGGAGAGGAAGGTAAGGGGTTATGGGAGAGGGATTTGATTAGTAGGAGTTAGTGTTTTAGAGAGTGGGGAGATGAAAAGTGAGGAGTTAGGGGAGTTATGAAATGTGAAGAGGTGAGAATTAAAAAGAGAATTAAAATGAGAAGTTATTAGGTTGGAGATTTTGCAATATAGTCCCTAGCATTGTCCTATAAATAGTAACTCATTTCTCATTCTTTTTCACACCAAAAATAAAATAAATAAGAGAAAGAGAAGAATAAAAGAAAGAGAGAAAAGAGTTTGTACTTGGTGGCCATTGCTAGGAGGAGAAGATCTAGGAGGATATTGGATCTAGAAGTGGTGCTCTTCCCTTCATTAGTCAAGTTTCAATTGAGGTGGGTCTCTCCTACTTTCTATATTTTCTAGAACTATGCATGCTAGTAATTATAGATGAATAATATAGAAATTTTGATTATGATAAGTAGAACAATTTATGCTATTGGATGTGATGAATAGTAGTGAATCATGTTATGATTAGTAGATTAAATTACAACTTGTTAGTTGATAAATGAGAAAAGAATTTATTATTGCCATGCACTAGTATACATGAATCTAGAGATTTTGATAATTGTTGAGTTTTCCTTTTTAATAAGAAAATACATTTTTGGTAAAGTGAAATTTGGTACTATGGGACTCATTTGATTGTTCATAAAAGATCTAATGTACTATTTTGATTAAATTGAGTAAATACAAATTCATGTTTATTAATAGGGAGAAATAAACTATTGTCTAAAATATCATTTATAAATTATAATTTACTGTTGAAAAAGTAAACTCAGATTACAGGAACAAATTTCAGTCTAACAAAAGATTTTGAGGAAATCGAGTTCTATAGTAGAATGGAATAACAGAAAATTAGTATACAAATCCACGAAGTGATCTTATACCCGTTGATACAATTGGCCCAGTGGCTGAGCGTGAGATGCTTCTTTGTTTCGGCCTGGGTTCGATCCTTAGTAAGCCCAAAAACATTTTTTTTGTTTTATTTTAAATGAGTACAGAACCCGAGAGTTGATATAAGAAAATTTCAGCCTGCCTCTATGACAAGAAAGTCACAAAGACTTCTTGGTTAGTGGGGTAACTGTGGTGGCCGGCTGTGCCTGGTTCGAATCCCACGGTGAGCAAATATTGTTTTTGGGTTTTAAGAAGTTTTATATAAAAAAAAAAATAATTCCCGAAACTGATCCACCGTGGAAAATATTTACCCGACTGGTCCACTTTTGAAAATATTTACCAAAGTTAGTCCACAACTGGTTCACTTTCGAAAATATTTGGCCTATGTACCCAAGCAAACTGTAGCAAACTAGTTGTTCGGCTACTTGTGCATTGTATAATGTAGTCTTCATATTTACTACAAGGTTTATATGTTTTAAGAAGAAATGTAAAGTAGTATTTTTGTGAAGTGATTTTCTTGAAGAGAATTTTACTCTTATTTGTTCGAAGAATATTCTAAGTAAAGTGAGACATTATAATGGCTTGAATTTATTATGAAATCTCATGTGATGGAATTGTGTTCTTAAAAGAAATTATTCTTTTGCTTATAAAGAATGTGAACGGATGACTAGATCATGAATAATGATGAGACTATGATTAATTGTGATTAAGTTGAAAGAAGAAATTATATAAGTTTAAGACATGATTAAGAAAGGGTGTGAATACCCATGTTTTCTTGTACATGAAAGTTTATGATTTAGAGTTAGTAAGACCTCGGTACCGGCATTATTGAAAGAAAGGATTTGAGAAATGATTTGGAGATATTGCCGTGGAGCTATCTCGTATTTGTTGATTAAGTCCGGTGGGAGGTAAGACTAATTCTTTGAATGGAAATTATTCATGTCTTGAACTTAGGAAAATTTAGGCACATAAGTGAAGATGTAGTAAACTTAGGAAAACGTAAGTGGGGTGCTCTATATAGTCGGCGGTGGACTCCAAGACTATAGACCCAGTTGGTGGACTGAGGTTGTCCTGTGGGAGACGGATTATTATATTTTAGTCCGGGACTATGAGGACGGGTCAGCGGTGGACTCCGGGATCTTGAGTAGTCGGACGGATGGATTTTTGTGTTTACCGTCTCCAATGTATATATATATATATATTGGGCTAGAGGGTCACATACGGGACGGTTCGTACGATGTGGAATCTGTTATAACAGCTGGCGGTGGACTCCAAGGCTGGGATTCACATTCGTGGAATAGTCTGAACTTTGTTTTGCTACCGGGTAGTTTTCATGGCGAGGGATCGAGCCCTGTATTGTGAAGAACGTAGGCACTTGCCCTCGGACCTATGTAGTATGGGATGCATAGAATCCGAACAAGTGTGCATTAGTGTCATCCTAGTATAGAAATGTGTGCATTAGGCATTAAGGCATGACATACACTTATGTTTAGAATAATCACTTTTGACACTTTACTTGTTCATTCAATCTTTTTGTGATTTGTTAAAGTATGAGATCGTTATACTATTCCCGGCATAGAGAGGATAGCCGTGTATAACATTTCGTCAGTTGTAAGTAACTGACGTGCCCACAGATTGACATGCAGGTAATGGACTATTCATGGAGTTATAAAGTGGATATGCTGTTACTGTTTAGACGTTAAAGACGTTGCAAATGATGTTAAAGTTATACAAGTTGTTTTTCATTATTGTAATCTTTTAGTCTTCCGCTGTGTAAAAACTAAGTGTAAAGGAACTCTGATGTATTGTGAATGAAAAGTTTTAAATTCCTTGTAAAATTGTACGAAGTGAAGTAAAGATCCTGTGAAATCCCGAATCTATCCTTATATGTAAATTCGGGGCGTTACAGATGGTATCAGAGCATGCTTCACAAGTAGTACAAGTTTATAAGAAACGATAAAAAGGGACGATAAATTTGGGAACAAGCTAAAGGAGTCCTTCTGTCAACCGGGTGTAAACAGCCCTAAGCGACACGATATTTAAGCGTCTTCGGACCACCGCTAGCTGGGAACTGACTCCTACAGCTAACCCAAGTAAATCAGAACTTGATAGACTAAAGATTTGTTTAGGAAAAGTAGTAAGATCATTGACTATAGTCTAGAACCCGTGACACCTTATTGAGTAGTTACAATATTATTCCTGCAGACACTAGAGTGTGAGCTTCAGCTTATAGAGATTTAAATGTAAGAGATTTACATTTGTGTTGCTCTATATACTGATATTTTCTCTTCCTTTTTCTTTTGGATGGTTGGAGTCGTGAATGAAGTTGTTATTGAACTTGCATTCAATTTCATTCATGATGTTCTCCTCGTATACATTAATATGAGAGTGTATGCGAGCACATTTTTCCTGGGTATCAGAGTGGCGCAGTGGAAGCGTGGTTGGCTTGGACCGTCATTCATGATACCTTACACACTTCCCTCTCAAATTATTTTGTAGATTTTTATCATGGTACTTTCTCCATATTCAGTATTTTTCAAATAAATATTTTCTTATGTTATTAAATCATTTGAATATTTATTATTTATCTATCTTCCTTAGTCTTGATATTTTAAACTTGTTTTTTTTTTCAAACTTAAAATTTCATCTTTCATGTATTTATGTCACTTCATGTTTACCCGTCTATGTCTACTATTACTTTACGTATTTTTTCAAGTTTTAAATTGCCATTTATTAAGTTAATATTTCAACAATTATTTTCTTCATTTTGGATTTTTCTTATGAAATTTTCTTATGTGCTCTCATTTTATATGATTTGATTTCTGTGATACTATATTACCTTATCCTATATGTTTTAAATGAGATTGAAATTTTCTACCTATGTAAATATGACCTACCGTTTGTTTTATTGTCTACATTCGGTACTATTATTATTGCATATTTGTTTTGATATATTCATTTTTTTCTATTAATCGCTACTCATTACTTTTAAAGTTTTACACTTCTTTAATATAATGCATATACTCACTATTTATACATTATCTTTTCTCAAATTTTAACTGTCTTTACACTCTTAGTTATTACATATATGCTCCCAATGATTTCTATATATATCATATATTCCAATATTCTTAGTATACACATCATTTTACCCTCATCTAATTACTACATTAATATTTTTGCATATACTCGTTTATGTCTATTGTCCTAATTTGCTATACTATATAATTAGTGTTTTCATGTTTTCATCTCGTGTATGTGCTTTACACTATTTTGTCTTAATGTTATAAATTATTTTCATCACTACAAAATTTTGTATATTCAAAAGTATTTCGACGCATGCCTTTTATTTTTTTCAAATTGTATGTATAATTGTTATAGTTACCTTACAAACTATTTTATTAATTGGTATACAAAGTCGTTTTATGTTCAACTAAGCCTCATTCCCATTTATTTTTCCAAACTCTTATTTCTTGTTTTAAATTGCTAACTCAATTTCGTTGTACAGTTTGCGAATTTCCTACCATTTATTACATTGATAAATTTTTCTAAATTATCTATTGACTATGTTTTCTTCACCACATTGTTTTTCCGAACTATTTCGAAATTAACGACATAATTGACTTTTCTCTTTTATTTAATAGCTTACCTAATATTATTTTTTTTGTACGAAAATTTCTCTCAAACTATTCTATCTCTTGTCACATTTCAGTTCTTATACCATTTTCCTAGTTTTCTTGTTCCGTTTTCCTATACAGAGTTTGTCTTGTTTTTCCTCGTTGCGTATTTTATATACTTAAAGTTTGTAGTTTTCTAAATACAAGAATAATATTTTCTTTGACGTGTACAAAATACAATCTTTACCTTAGCGAGTTCCGGGGACGGAACTACTCTAAGGGGGGGAGAGTGTAACACCCCGCAAAATTGAAATGACAATTTTGCCCTCGTGTGTTACGCACGTGTATTTTATAACGTGTTTTCACTACGTATTTTGACTACCGACTATTTATGCATTTCCCATATTGATTTTTATCCTACTTTGAGTCAACAAAAATATAATATTTCAATCTCCGTATTTTTACGTGCTTTTTATGTGTTTTCAATGCACGTAACAATTACGTATTTTTCCATCTCTAAGTGTGATATTTCTATGTGTATTGATTATTTATTTTACGTGTTCGAACTCGTTTTATAAATGAACATTTATTTTTCCCTATTTTGATTAAAGTGCATTTTTCAATTTTTGCACATATGATGCACGTGCTAGTTTTCTATCTCCATTTTCTTACTCTCATTTCTTATTTTAGCATGCATAAGTTTTAATTAAGCCTTCTTTTGATTCATGGACCTATAGAATAAAATATGGCCCATTAGGAAAGGAGCCCACTAGATAATTAAATAAATTAATTAGTAATGAGCCCATGTAGCAAGCCCACTAGATAATCAAATTAATTAGAAATGAGCCAATGTAGCAAGCCCATTATTAAAATCACATTTTTAGTTAAACATGTACTAATACATGACAAGTTACACATATTAGTACACATTTAGAGTTATAGAAATGTGTTCATATTTGTTTATGCATGTGTGCATGCATACACAAATGTATTTGGACCATTTTTTGGGCAAGGGGAGGAGAAGAGTTGGTAGGTTGAGTTAGTGCTTTGGAAGAGTGGGGAGATGAGATGTTGGGAGTTTTAGGAGTTAAAAATATGAAGAAGTGAGAATTAAAAAGAGAATTAAAATGAGAAGTTATTAGGTGGGAGATTTTGCAATATAGTCCCTAGCATTGTCCTATAAATAACAACCCATTTCTCATTCTTTTTCACACCAAAAATAAAATAAATAAGAGAAAAAGAAGAATAAAAGAAAGAGAGTTATTGTGCTTGGAGGATCTCTTGCTTGGAGCATTTGCTAGGAGGAGAAGAGGACTAGGAGTTGCTAGGAGCAAGAAGGAGCCATTCATTTGTAGTTTTCAACCTTCAAACAAAAGGTGGGTTCTCATGCTTTCTAATTTAGAACTATGCATGCTAGTGACAAAATATGAGCATTTTGTTTTGATATGTAGTTAAGATTTCATGTTAGTGTTACATGCTATGAATGAAAACAATATTGTTATGATTAAACAAATAATAGGAGATTTTGACTAAAGAGCTAATACCATAGATCATGTTAGAATGCTTGTAAAATGTTATGCATGTTAAAAGTTTATTCTTTTGTATGGGAAATTTGTTGAAAAATGTTGTTTTATGTTCTAGGGTCATGTTGATTAATGAATAAGAAAGAAAGATTAATATTGTGTTAGTGGTTGATTTTTATATTGTAGTACAAATATGCTAATTTTGATAAATAAAGTAAAATGTGATGGGATAAATATATTGTGTTTATGAATGGTAGAAATATTGTTATGACTAAGAGAACAATTTTCCATCACGATAGTTAAAAATAATAAAATGAATTACTGTCACAAACCATACTAGTACGCATGATTGTAAATGTCGAAATGTATAATTTGTAGGAAGATTGTTGAGATTATGCAATTATGATGAATGTGAAATTCTAGATTTCTATGTGTACTCAAATTGTTAATGAGTTTAAATTAGATGAATGCATGAATAGAATTCTTGTTGGAAAGAATTGAGAATAAGTGAATTATGAATAGAACATTGATTAAGTTGTGAATTATTTGTATTTGATTAATTGGAGAGACTTCATGAGTTTAAAATTTGCAAATGAAATTGCTATTGTTGTTGATTCATAAATGAACTAAAAGAGAATTATGATTGATGCTAAATGAGATATAGATCAAATTGTGGATGGCTAGAGACATGGAAATATCTAAGTGAAGACATGATAATGAAAAGGGTGAAAAGAAAATAATTTCCGAAACTGATCCACCGTGGAAAATATTTACCCGACTGGTCCACTTTTGAAAATATTTACCAAAGTTAGTCCATAACTGGTCCACTTTCGAAAATATTTGGCCTATGTACCCAAGCAAACTGTAGCAAACTAGTTGTTCGGCTACTTGTGCATTGTATAATGTAGTCTTCATATTTACTACAAGGTTTATATGTTTTAAGAAGAAATGTAAAGTATTACTTTTGTGAAGTGGTTTTCTTGAAGAGAATTTTACTCTTATTTGTTCGAAGAATATTCTAAGGAAAGTGAGACATTATAATGGCTTGATTTATTATGAAATCTCATGTGATAGAATTGTGTTCTTAAAAGAAATTATTCCTTTGCTTATAAAGAATGTGAACGGATGACTAGATAATGAATAATGATGAGACTATGATTACTCGTGATTAAGTTGAAAGAAGAAATTATATAAGTTTAAGACATGATTACAAAAGGGTATGTGTACCCATGTTTCTTGTACATGAAGGATTATGATTAAGAATTAGTAAGACTTCAGTTACCGGTAATTTTGAAAGAATGAATTGATATGATTTTGAGATAATGCCGTCGGGCGATCTCGTATTTTGTGAATAAATCCGGTATGACGTAAAACTGATTCTAGGGTGATAACATATTCATGTCTTGAACTAAAAATAATTAGGCACTTAAGTGAAGATGTGATAAACTTGTGCAAACGTAAATGGGTGCTTCTATATAGTCGGCGGTGGATCTCCGTGGCTATAGACCCAGTTGGTGGACTGTGGTTGCCCCATAGGAGATGGACTGTATTTTATCCGGGACTTAGGGTAGTCGACGGATATTTACCATACTCCAAAGAATATGTATATACTGGGGCTAGAAGGGCATTTACGGGATTATCATCACGATATAATAGCCAGGGAGGCTGGGATCTGTTAATATAAGCCAGGGAGGCTAGCCAGGGAGGCTGAGATCCGTATCTATGAAATAACTCTAAAACTTGTTTTATTACTGGGTAGTCTCATGGCGAGGGATCGAACCCTTCAATGTGGAGTACGTAGGCGCTTGCCCTCGGACCTATGTAGTATGGGATGCATAGAATCCGAACAAGTGTGCATTAGTGTCATCCTAGTACAGAAATGTGTGCATTAGGCATTAAGGTATGGCATACACTTATGTTTAGAATAATCACCTTTGACACTTTACTTGTTCATTCAATCTTTGTGTTGATTTGTTAAAGTATGAGATCGTTATACTATTCCCGGCATAGAGAGGATAGCCGTGTATAACATTTCGTCAGTTCTAAGTAACTGACGTGCCCACAGATTGACATGCAGGTAATGGACTATTCATGGAGTTATAAAGTGGATATGCTGTTGCTGTTTAGAAGTTAAAGATGTTGCAAATGATGTTAAAGTTATACTAGTTGTTTTTCATTGATTGTAATCTTTTAGTCTTCCGCTGTGTAAAACCAAGTTGTAATTGAACTCTGATGTATTGTGAATAAAAAATTTTGAATTCCTTGTAAAATTGTACGAAGTGAAGTAAAGATCCTGTGAAATCCCGAGTTTGTCCTTATATTTGAAATTCGGGGTGTTACAGATGGTATCAGAGCCAGGTTCATATATATATTAGTAGTGTATACATATATATATATGAGTAGGTTGGCTGTTATATGCTTTCATAGTAAAGATAGCACTTTGGTTCAAAGGGAAAAGGAATTATATAGTAGTAATGCATGGTGGGTGGCCCACGGTGAGAAGGGAGCAGCAAGTATGCTGCTTTGACTTGGTCATCACCTAAGGGGGCCCACGGTTTGTATAAAGAACAGCAAATGGGCTATTTGGTGGGCTGATGGCATATATAAAAAATGAATGGAGTTGTATTTGGAATGATGGGGGCCCAACTTGGGTGAGTGAAGCAACAGCACAATTTGTGCTGGTGACCGGGTTGTAGTGGGGAGAGGAAGGTAAGGGGTTATGGGAGAGGGATTTGATTAGTAGGAGTTAGTGTTTTAGAGAGTGGGGAGATGAAGAGTGAGGAGTTAGGGGAGTTATGAAATGTGAAGAGGTGAGAATTAAAAAGAGAATTAAAATGAGAAGTTATTAGGTTGGAGATTTTGCAATATAGTCCCTAGCATTGTCCTATAAATAGTAACTCATTTCTCATTCTTTTTCACACCAAAAATAAAATAAATAAGAGAAAGAGAAGAATAAAAGAAAGAGAGAAAAGAGTTTGTACTTGGTGGCCATTGCTAGGAGGAGAAGATCTAGGAGGATATTGGATCTAGAAGTGGTGCTCTTCCCTTCATTAGTCAAGTTTCAATTGAGGTGGGTCTCTCCTACTTTCTATATTTTCTAGAACTATGCATGCTAGTAATTATAGATGAATAATATAGAAATTTTGATTATGATAAGTAGAACAATTTATGCTATTGGATGTGATGAATAGTAGTGAATCATGTTATGATTAGTAGATTAAATTACAACTTGTTAGTTGATAAATGAGAAAAGAATTTATTATTGCCATGCACTAGTATACATGAATCTAGAGATTTTGATAATTGTTGAGTTTTCCTTTTTAATAAGAAAATACATTTTTGGTAAAGTGAAATTTGATACTATGGGACTCATTTGATTGTTCATAAAAGATCTAATGTACTATTTTGATTAAATTGAGTAAATACAAATTCATGCTTATTAATAGGGAGAAATAAACTATTGTCTAAAATATGATTTATAAATTATAATTTACTGTTGAAAAAGTAAACTCAGATTACAGGAACAAATTTCAGTCTAACAAAAGATTTTGAGGAAATCGAGTTCTATAAGTAGAATGGAATAACAGAAAATTAGTATACAAATCCACGAAGTGATCTTATACCCGTTGATACAATTGGCCCAGTGGCTGAGTGTGAGATGCTTCTTTGTTTCGGCCTGGGTTCGATCCTTAGTAAGCCCAAAAACATTTTTTTTTGTTTTATTTTAAATGAGTACAGAACCCGAGAGTTGATATAGGAAAATTTCAGCCTGCCTTTATGACAAGAAAGTCACAAAGACTTCTTGGTTAGTGGGGTAACTGTGGTGGCCGGCTGTGCCTGGTTCGAATCCCACGGTGAGCAAATATTGTTTTTGGGTTTTAAGAAGTTTTATATAAAAAAAAAAATAATTCCCGAAACTGATCCACCGTGGAAAATATTTACCCGACTGGTCCACTTTTGAAAATATTTACCAAAGTTAGTCCACAACTGGTTCACTTTCGAAAATATTTGGCCTATGTACCCAAGCAAACTGTAGCAAACTAGTTGTTCGGCTACTTGTGCATTGTATAATGTAGTCTTCATATTTACTACAAGGTTTATATGTTTTAAGAAGAAATGTAAAGTAGTATTTTTGTGAAGTGATTTTCTTGAAGAGAATTTTACTCTTATTTGTTCGAAGAATATTCTAAGTAAAGTGAGACATTATAATGGCTTGGATTTATTATGAAATCTCATGTGATGGAATTGTGTTCTTAAAAGAAATTATTCTTTTGCTTATAAAGAATGTGAACGGATGACTAGATCATGAATAATGATGAGACTATGATTAATTGTGATTAAGTTGAAAGAAGAAATTATATAAGTTTAAGACATGATTAAGAAAGGGTGTGAATACCCATGTTTTCTTGTACATGAAAGTTTATGATTTAGAGTTAGTAAGACCTCGGTACCGGCATTATTGAAAGAAAGGATTTGAGAAATGATTTGGAGATATGGCCGTGGAGCTATCTCGTATTTGTTGATTAAGTCCGGTGGGAGGTAAGACTAATTCTTTGAATGGAAATTATTCATGTCTTGAACTTAGGAAAATTTAGGCACATAAGTGAAGATGTAGTAAACTTAGGGAAACGTAAGTGGGGTGCTCTATATAGTCGGCGGTGGACTCCAAGACTATAGACCCAGTTGGTGGACTGAGGTTGTCCTGTGGGAGACGGATTATTATATTTTAGTCCGGGACTATGAGGACGGGTCAGCGGTGGACTCCGGGATCTTGAGTAGTCGGACGGATGGATTTTTGTGTTTACCGTCTCCAATGTATATATATATATATATATATATATATATATATATATATATATATATATATATATTGGGCTAGAGGGTCACATACGGGACGGTTCGTACGATGTGGAATCTGTTATAACAGCTGGCGGTGGACTCCAAGGCTGGGATTCACATTCGTGGAATAGTCTGAACTTTGTTTTGCTACCGGGTAGTTTTCATGGCGAGGGATCGAGCCCTGTATTGTGAAGAACGTAGGCACTTGCCCTCGGACCTATGTAGTATGGGATGCATAGAATCCGAACAAGTGTGCATTAGTGTCATCCTAGTATAGAAATGTGTGCATTAGGCATTAAGGCATGACATACACTTATGTTTAGAATAATCACTTTTGACACTTTACTTGTTCATTCAATCTTTTTGTGATTTGTTAAAGTATGAGATCGTTATACTATTCCCGGCATAGAGAGGATAGCCGTGTATAACATTTCGTCAGTTGTAAGTAACTGACGTGCCCACAGATTGACATGCAGGTAATGGACTATTCATGGAGTTATAAAGTGGATATGCTGTTACTGTTTAGACGTTAAAGACGTTGCAAATGATGTTAAAGTTATACAAGTTGTTTTTCATTATTGTAATCTTTTAGTCTTCCGCTGTGTAAAAACCAAGTGTAAAGAAACTCTGATGTATTGTGAATAAAAAGTTTTAAAATTCCTTGTAAAATTGTACGAAGTGAAGTAAAGATCCTGTGAAATCCCGAATCTATCCTTATATGTAAATTCGGGGCGTTACACCGAGAATGTGAAGAACTTAGTCAGCTACCAAGAGAAGTATAGCTAAGAGTTATTTTGGTCTTACAAATACCTCCAAAATATATGTCCGGGTATTTTTCGCTATTCCAGAATTCCTTGAAGAAGATGAAGAACTACCCGCTGAGCATATTATAAAGATAGGGATGACTACACAAATCCTGTTTGGAGCAATCAATATTATACCATATAAAAATGAAGAATTTGAGAAACTGATCCCAGAAAGAAGAGCTATAGGATTTAGAACAATGTATTGTGAACTAAAGGACATACAAAATAGAGACAGTAACATATAAGTCTATGATGACCCTGACCCACAAAAATTAGTGATTTACAACATAACAAAGATTAAACAATCAGAGTCAAAGAAAGAAGTCTTTGACAGCTAGTACCAAATTCTACATAAAGGAGCCATGACAATGACAGAAGAGACAACAACTGTCTACTACTGTGGATTGATGAGGATGGAATCACAGCATAAATGCAGACAATGCGGACAATGCAGAAAAGAACAAGAGAAGGCTGGCGAAGAGCTATTTCTGATGTAAAGCACGTGAAGATGTTGGGCAGAAAAGAATTTTTAACGTAAACAGTGACGTAATAGGCTCAATTATTCATCTCTAATGTAAGCAGTGATGTAATGAGAACAATAATTGTAACTGATGTAAAACCATCCCTTCTTCTATAGAAGGGGAGGCTGGGTAAGGGAGAGAACACAAGATCTTTGGTATCCATATAAGCTTGCAAGGAGATATTCCATAGAAGTTTGTAAAGAGAGTTTGTAAAGAAGTTTGAATAAAGTTTTAGGAAAAAATATCCAAGAGAGAAATTCCACATAATTCACTTTGTTCTTCTTCCATATAATCTTTCTTGATATTTCTTGTCCAAAGAATGACTAACTAATCTCTTCCTCTCAGGGAGAGCTTGGTAAGGCTCTGCCTGAAAAATCTTGTAAAAAGACCAAATTGTAACCTTCTATAGTTAAGCCGTACACCTAGTAGCAGGAAACGAGCTAGGTTGTGGTTGCCTGTACTGAAGTGCTACTAAGTTGTTTCAGACGTATCCCTTGGATGAAGCTCTCTTAAAGAGCATAGTAGTTCTGAGATGGGAGGAACGTAAAATGAGCACTGAAATCGGGGTGCATACCAGATGTATTTTATCCACTGGTAGTAACCGGTACAGAGCAGCTCAAAGAAGTTTAACTATATCGAAAACATGATGGCCCATTTTATTTTGATTTTTATGATATCCTTAAGAAATCTCCCCCTACTCATGATTTCATTTAAAGTTTTTTTTTGATGTTCTTTTGTTCTCTTTTGAAGACAATTACAAATCTATTAATATAGTCACGCAGCACATCAGAATAATTAGAAACAGAATTAGAAGCTATGAGAGATCTTGAAGGTACATCTTGTATTTACAGGTGTTTTCACGCTTCACAACCCCAATTTGGTATCAGAGCATACTAAATACATATGAAGAAGAAGAAGAAGAAGACAAGTAAAAAGAGAATAATAAATAAGAAGACAAGTAAGTGACTTGAATTTAATTTGTGAAAATAATAGAGGTACGGGAGATAAGAAATGAATGAAATCTAACAAAGGAGAATGTGACAAATAAAATGGAATCTAATAATGGAACCTAATAATGGTGAAAATGACTTGAAGATGGAATCTAACAATGGTGAAAGTGATTTGAAGGCTTATGAGCCTATCAAAACATCATACTAGTTATGCTACTTTCTTCATGTTGTATTGTATTACTTTCTTTATCGTGTTTGTCTTGTGAGTTTGCTTTATGTACTTTTATTTATTTCTGCGTTAGAATCGGTCCTATAATCAGTTCTGTAACGCTTCAACCCAGTTGGTATCAGAATCTTGTTTCCAAGTAAGTAATTCCATCTAGTTTTCTCAAAATATTTAATACAATTTAAGTAGTTAAAAAATTGATTAGATAAGATAAATAGAAAGTTTTACAAAACAAATTTTAAATTTGCAAGAAAAATTACAATTCTATAGAAAAATCGAGTAAGCATAGAATATTAATTAAAAACTATTCCTTAATTGCAAATATTTTGGTCATTGTTATTTTCTTGAAAATATTTTCAAATTTGGTCCTAAAAAACAATTAACTCTATTATTGTTATTCCCTTCATCCATCATCTTCTTTCTCAAACCTGAAACCCTAGCAATCGAATCTTAATCAAATCAGTAATGGAATCAATGGCATCCCCATTCCTCTCCGCCTTCCCTACTCCTTCCAAACCCCCCAGACCCAAACCTAAACCCCAATCTTTTAAACCCTCCTCCCACTTCACCCTCAGCGACGGCAACGACCCCAGCAAACCCAAACCCCAATTCAAGAAACCCAAACGGAAGCCCCTCTCCGACGACGACGCCCGCCGCCTCATCAACCTGCGCGCCGTCCAGCTCCGGCGCCTCCGCAAGAGCCAAGGGCCCCTCGCTCAGACCCCGCGCTGGGTCCGCCGCACGCCCGAGCAGATGGCGAGGATGCTGGAGGACGACCGGGAGGGCCAGCTCTACGGGAAGCACGTGCTGGCCGCGGTGAGGGCGGTGAGGGCGCTGGCAGGGATGAGGGAGGGGGACTACGATATGAGGGTCGTTATGGGGAGCTTTGTCGGGAAGTTGAGTTTTAGGGAGATGTGCGCCGTGTTGAAGGAGCAGAGAGGGTGGCGCCAGGCTAGGGATTTCTTTCACTGGATGAAGTTGCAGGTGCGCAATGCAATGCAATGCATGTTTAATATGTTGAATGTTTCTATGTCGATTGTTTATATTTAGTTTAAAATCAGTTTCCTTGCTACCAATGAAGGGGTTTGTGTGTTTATGGTAATGAGTTGATGTGTCATGTCTCTGAGGTTTGGAACGAACATGCGATTGAATTTTACCCAACTATAAACTTGTTTGCTGAGAGGTTGGTGCTGTGTTTTCTTTATGACTTGTGAAGTTGCTATCGCCAATGGAATTTTGTAGTTGCAATTTCTCCAGTTTGATTGTGCGCAAAAGTGATAAATGGAGTTTAGAGAAAATTTGTCAAATTTGTGGGTTCTCATTATCTTCCTCAGAATTTGTTGAGTTAAATAAAGTCTTGACTTGGTCTTTCCAGGTTGAGTTAGAAACCTAAGAGTTTGTTATCTGGTTATTTGCATTCCTAGTTTGTAGGCTGTTTTGAATTAGTCAAGTTTGTAGTAGAATAGGACTCCTAGGTTCATGGCAATCTGTTATGGCTGTGAGCTAGCATTCAGGTTTTCAGTTGTGTAATTGGCTTTATAAGTCAGCCACTCTATCAAATAAAAATTCATTGAGTTGAGTTCCAATTGTGTTCTAAACCTTTCTATTCACAGGGCTGGAACAAATTGGTATCAGAGCACCAATCCAAGGGGCCTGATTTGTGAGATCACCAATCAAACGAGAAAAACACGAGAGAAAGCTAATGTCTTCATCAGTGAGTGGAGCAGGAAGGGTTGTGATGGAAGGGGGATCAGCACTATTAGCTGTACCTGTCTTCGATGGACACTATGACCATTGGGCGATGTTGATGGAGAACTTCATACGATCCAGGAAGCTATGGCACTTGATTGAAACCGGAGTTCCTACTGAGACTCAGGTTGCTCAACAAGCCATAACGCTCTCAACCATTGTGCAAGGTCAGCGACAACAGACTGATTCCCAGAAGCAGAGAGAGGAGGAGCTAAAGCAGCGAGTGGAGAAGATGAAGGAAGATGACTTCATAGTGAAGAACTATCTGTTCCAAGCCATTCACAGAACCATCATGGAGACAATCATTGACAAGACCAGCTCAAAAGGCATCTGGGATTCCATGAAACAAAAATATCATGGAACCACCAGAGTGAAGAGAGCTTATAGGCAGGCTTTGAAGAAAGATTTTGAAAATCAACAAATGCAGGAAGATGAGAAGGTGGATGATTACTTTGCAAGGGTATTGACAATCGTCAATAAGCTTCAGGTGCATGGTGGAGAGACAATGTCACAAACTGACATTGTTGAGAAGGTGTTGAGATCTTTACCTCAAAAGTATGACTATGTTTCATGCTCTATTGAGGAGTCCAACGATCTCGATACAATGACAGTAGATGAACTTCAAAGCAGCTTGTTGGTCCATGAGCAGAAGTTCAATAGAAGAGCTGGTGGTGTAAAGGAAGAGCAAGTGTTGAAAGTGACTGTGGCAGGTGAGAACAACAATTCAGGGAGAGGTTTCAGAGGACGGGGCCGAGGAGGATATGGACGAGGAAGGGGAAGGACTGGCTTCAACAAAGCTACTGTAGAATGTTACAAGTGTCACAAACTTGGACATTTTCAGTATGAATGTCCAACACAAACGAATGTGGCCAACTATGCGGAAGCGAATGAGGATGAAGAGATGCTCCTGATGGCCTGTGAGGTAACCAATGCTTCAAATAAAAGTACTGCTTGGTTTTTAGATTCTGGGTGCTCTAACCATATGTGTGGGGATAAAAGATTATTTTCAAGTTTGGACATGAGTTTCAAACACTCTGTCAAACTTGGGAATGATTCAAGTATGATGGTTATTGGGAAAGGGAATGTTAGAGTTGTATTTAATGGCTTGAAATATGTGATTGAGGATGTTTATTTAGCTCCTGAGTTGAGGAACAATCTACTTAGCATAGGTCAGTTGCAGGCAAGAGGGTTGTCAGTATTGTTTCAAAATAACATGTGTAGACTCTATCATGATCAGAGGGGGTTGATGGCCACTTCAAATATGAGTAGGAACAGAATGTTTATTTTGTTCTCAGACCAGGTCACTACCAACAATGAAGATGACCAATGCCTTCAAGCTGACACCTCAAAAGACCAAATCAAGCTATGGCATCAAAGATACGGTCACTTAAGCTATAAAGGCTTAAGAACATTGCAGTACAAGAAGATGGTGACTGGATTGCCGCAACTCGGAGCTTCAAAGGAGGTCTGTCGAGAGTGTTTGATAGGGAAGCAGCCGAGAGGTGTCATACCAAGAAGAAGCATCTGGAGAGCCAAGAAAGTCCTTGAACTAATCCATGCCGACATTTGCGGTCCTATCACTCCGGCCTCAAGCAGTGGGAAGAGGTACATATTATGCTTTATAGATGATTTCAGCCGAAAAGCATGGGCATACTTGTTATGTGAGAAGTCAGAAGCCTTGAAAACCTTCGAAAACTTCAAAAAACTAGTTGAGAAGGTTGCTGATGCCTCTATCAAGTGTTTAAGGACTGATCGAGGTGGTGAGTTCACATCAAACGCATTCTATGATTTTTGTAAGGAGCATGGGATTAGGAGGCAGCTCACTAATGCTTACTCACCATATCAAAACGGAGTTGCGGAGCGAAAGAATCGGACGGTGTTAAACATGGTGCGTAGCATGCTGGTTGCGAAAGGAATGCCCAAGTTCTTCTGGTCTGAGGCTGCTTTATGGACGTTCTATGTCCTAAATAGATCACCAACCACAGCGGTAAAAGATGTCACACCACAAGAGGCATGGAGTGGAAGGAAGCCGTCCGTAGATCACTTTCGAGTTTGGGGTTGCATAGCTCATGTCCATGTACCTGAGGAGAGGAGAACCAAGTTGGATAACAAAAGCATCATGTGTATCTTGCTGGGAGCTAGTGAGTCTTCTAAGGGCTACAAGCTCTACGATCCTGTTGCGCAGAAAGTGGTATTTAGCACGGATGTAGTGTTTGAGGAAGGAGAAGCTTGGAACTGGGGAGAAAAATTTGAAAACCAAGTAAACATGGAATTAACTTGGATAACTGAGGCAGTAGAGTGAGTTTGAAGGTGAAGGATGTGAAGAAACTGATAGTGAATTCAGTGACAGAGAAGAAGGAAATGGAGATGAAGCTCAGGCGGGAAATGAATTAGAAGCTACTGCTCAAAACCTGGACTTGCCTCCAGGCCCACAAGCTGATGAAGACTTAAGCCAAGGCCCAGACTTGAGCCTAAATGAAGATGAACCATCAAGAAGGAAAAGTAGCAGAACTGGAAGAACGATCAGACAACCACGGTGGCTAGAGGAGTACGTCACTGGAGCTGAGTTTAATGAAGAAGAGGCGCTGCTTATGGAAGATGCAGAGCAATGGGAAGATCCGGTCTGCTATGATGAGGCTGCCAAAGAAGAAAAATGGAGGATTGCGATGGATAATGAGCTCAAATCCATTGAGAAAAACAACACCTGGACATTAATGGAGCTGCCGAAAGGAGTGAAGACGGTGGGGGTAAAGTGGATCTTCAAAACAAAGAAAGACGAGAAGGGAGAGATAGTGAAGCATAAGGCGAGGCTCGTTGCGAAGGGATATTCTCAGAAGCAAGGGATTGACTACTCGGAAGTCTTCGCACCAGTCGCACGATTGGATACAGTGAGAACAATCATTGCTCTCTCAGCTCAGAAGGGTTGGAAGATCTTCCAGTTAGATGTTAAATCAGCGTTTTTACATGGGGAGCTAGAAGAGACGGTGTTCGTGGACCAGCCTCAAGGGTACGTGAAGAAGGGTAAGGAGATGATGGTATACAAGTTGCATAAGGCGCTGTATGGGCTGAAGCAAGCTCCGCGAGCATGGTTCAGCCGAATTGAAGCATGGTTCACAAGTCAAGAGTTCCATCGATGTGATAGTGAACAGACTTTGTTCACAAAAAGGAGCGAGGAAGGAGGAATAATCATAGTAAGCATTTATGTTGATGATTTGATTTTTACTGGCAATGATTCAATTATGTTGAACAGCTTTAAGCTTACTATGATGGAAGAATTCGACATGACCGATATGGGGATGCTCTCCTTCTTTCTGGGTATTGAAGTGATTCAAAAGCCATACGGTATTTTCATAAACCAGAAGAATTATGCTTTGGAGGTGTTAAGGAGATTTCAAATGGAGGACTGTAAAGCTGTGGCCACACCCATTGTACCAGGGATGAAATCAACAAAGGACGCAGAAGGAGTTGCTGTTGATGAAAATTATTTTAAAAGGCTGGTTGGAAGTCTGATGTACCTTACATCGACTAGACCAGACTTAACGTTTGTTACAGGTCTTATCAATAGGTATATGAGCAGCCCCACTGAGTATCATCTACAAATCGCCAAAAGAGTGTTGCGGTACATAAAAGGAACAAGTGGCTATGGTATTCTGTACAAAGCAAGCGGCAGCAGAAGTTTGGAGGCGTACACCGACAGCGATTATGCTGGCGACTGCGACGACCGAAAGGGTACGAGTGGTTACGTATTCTTGCTGAGCTCAGGAGCGATAGCATGGAGTTCTAAAAAGCAGCCCATTGTGACATTATCGACCACCGAAGCTGAGTTCGTGGCTGCTGCAACCTCGGCGTGTCAGGGAATTTGGTTGAAGAGAATTCTTGAAGAACTAGGCGAGAAGGAAAGTGAAATGCTGCAAGTTAAATGTGACAATAGCTCCACTATTAAGCTGTCAAGGAATCCAGTCCTCCATGGCCGCAGTAAGCACATAGACGTGCGCTATCATTTTCTCAGAGACATCACAAAGCAAGGAGTGCTTTCATTAGTACACTGTGGAACAGAAGAACAAGTAGCTGATATCATGACTAAGCCACTGAAGGTGGACACTTTCACTTATCTCAGAGGCAAGCTTGGAATGTGCGATTACATGGAGTTAATCTGAAACATTGTCATATGTTGCAGATTAAGGGAGAGTATGTTGAGTTAAATAAAGTCTTGACTTGGTCTTTCCAGGTTGAGTTAGAAACCTAAGAGTTTGTTATCTGGTTATTTGCATTCCTAGTTTGTAGGCTGTTTTGAATTAGTCAAGTTTGTAGTAGAATAGGACTCCTAGGTTCATGGCAATCTGTTATGGCTGTGAGCTAGCATTCAGGTTTTCAGTTGTGTAATTGGCTTTATAAGTCAGCCACTCTATCAAATAAAAATTCATTGAGTTGAGTTCCAATTGTGTTCTAAACCTTTCTATTCACAGGGCTGGAACAGAATTATGGTCCTGTCACCTGTGTGGTGTACATTCAAGCGGGGTGGCGGAGAATATAGAATATGCATTAAATGGGAATCAGACTAACCAGTAACTTAAAATTTACTTAGAGCATTGAAACTTCTTCATAATACGTGTTGCATTTGATTGATGTGCTTCTGCGGTTGCATCATTTTCAAGAATCTTGAAAAATCTTAGGAAAAGTTGTTAATTAAAAGATAGGATTTAGAGACATTTCAATTTGTTAATGAACACGTGAAAAGCTACCTCAGGGACAAGCTAACTAAACACACCTACCGTTACTTAGCATTATACAGATATTAGCTGGGTGTAGCAAGCAAGAATCAAGTTGGTCCTATATTTCTGAGTAGGTTTGGGTTGGTATCCTACAATTCTTATTGGATTAGGAAGTGACTCTCATAATAAATGTCCTGAATTTGGCCTGTTGTTACATATGAAGTACAGACACTTGTACTTGCAAGCCACATTGTGTTGGTCACGCTGTGGATACTTCTAGAAGACACATATTTGATGAGATGCTTCATATTTCTATAAATATTTTAGAATTTTATTTGTCTTGATATTGCATATTGTGTGTATCCATGTACGTACTTATAACCTAACCACTGTTAGTTTATCTCTGTTATCAGTTACCTTGTTATAAGTTACCGGTAAGTGATAGAATGTTCTTTAGTGTGAAACTGACCATAATGGTGATAAAATTGCAACACCAGCATTCTACTTGAAGTTTCTGCATTTTAATTTGTTGTTTTCTGATATTTAGTTAGTGGTTTACTTAGTCTGCACATTTGTTCCTATTTCTTAGGTCTGTTGAGGTTGTTTCCCTAGTCTTAAGGGTAGTGGAGTCTTGAGAGAGAAGTTAGCAACAAAACCTCTCTTGTAAGCCTATTTAATGCCATTTTCTTTCATTGAATTAATCAAGCAGCAACAAAAATCTTCTTTACAATTTTTTACTACACTCTGTAGTTCCCTGTTCAACATTCTGGTATCAGAGCCAGCCTTTCGCATATTATTTCGTGAGCATTCTCCCTCGGCAAAATGAGTGATCTCCAAGTGATCGGTGGGCTGAAGAAGCTCAACTATCAAAATTATAATTCTTGGTCTACATGTATGATGTCTTACATGCAAGGCCAGGATCTGTGGGAAGTCGTGAATGGAAGCGAAGTCATGCAACCAGCGGTAGAAGATGCGAATGGCACGCTCCGAAAATGGAAAATTAAAGCGGGCAAAGCCATGTTCGCCTTAAAGACAACAGTTGAAGAAGATGTGCTAGAGCACATTCGGGATGCCAAAACACCCAAAGAAGCCTGGGATACGCTCGCCAATCTGTTCTCAAAGAAGAATGATACGAGGCTTCAACTTCTTGAGAGCGAGCTCTTGTCAATAGCGCAACGCGACATGACAGTCGCTCAGTACTTCCACAAGGTTAAGTCGCTATGCCGAGAAATTTCTGAGTTGGATCCACAAGCTCCCATCGGCGAAACTAGGATGAAGAGAATAATCATCCATGGTTTAAGACCAGAATTCAGAGGCTTCGTTGCAGCAGTACAGGGATGGCAAATTCAGCCATCACTTGTTGAGTTTGAGAATTTGCTTGCTGGTCAGGAAGCATTGACCAAGCAAATGGGCGGAGTTTCGCTGAAAAGTGAAGAGGAAGCGCTCTTCGCGAACAAGAGCAGGTGGAATCCCAAGCAACATGTTCTCTCTAGATTTAAGAGGAATGAGGACAAGGCAAAAAGTTATCAAGGTGAAGGCAATGCATGTGCAGAGGGAGTGTCAAAGAACCGTGGCAGCAGTAAAAGGTTTGAAGGGAAGTGTTATAACTGTGGCAAGAAGGGTCATATGGCGAAAGTATGCTGGGCGAAGAAAAGGTCCATAGAGAGTAATGTTGCTACATCCAAAAGTGAAGAAGAATGGGATGTCGAGGCATTGCTTGCTGCAGAAGAAGAAGACATGGCTCTTATGGCAACAACATCTGACCGAATCGATTATGATAATGTATGGATTGTTGATTCGGGCTGCTCAAACCATATGACAGGTGACAAAGAAAAGCTGCAGAATTTGTCAGAATACAAAGGAAGTCGTGTGGTGGTGACGGCAAACAACTCTAAGCTACCGATAGCTCACGTTGGTAATACGATAGCTCCTCCTCAGTATAGTGCTATCGAAGCACCGCTTCAAAATGTTTACCACGTCCCAGGTATGAAGAAGAATCTTCTTTCTGTAGCACAGTTAACATCTTCAGGCCATTATGTCATTTTTGGTCCTCAAGATGTGAAGGTTTATCACAACCTCAAGATTCAAGAAGAGCCTGTGATGAAGGGACGAAGAGTAGAGTCAGTCTACGTGATGTCTGCAGAAACTGCATACGTAGACAAGATGAGGAGAAATGAGACAGCAGAGTTATGGCATATGCGGCTAAGTCATGTTAGCTATTCCAAGCTAGATATGATGATGAAGTCAACGCTGAAAGGACTTCCACAACTTGATGTCAGAACAGACACGGTATGTGCAGGTTGTCAGTTTGGAAAAGCACATCAGCTGCCATATGAAGAGTCCAAATTTAAGGCGAAGGAATCATTAGAGTTAATTCACTCTGATGTGTTTGGACCTGTGAAGCAAGCCTCCATTGGTGGGATGAGGTACATGGTGACTTTTATTGATGATTTTTCCAGATATGTATGGGTTTTCTTTATGAAGGAAAAATCTGAAACTCTCACAAAGTTCAAAGAATTCAAAGACGCCGCAGAAGCAGAGATCAACAAAGGAGTTCGTTGTCTACGCACTGACAACGGGGGAGAATATACCTCGACTGAGTTCATCAAATTCCTTCAAGAGAATCGAATATGTCGTCAGTTCACATGTTCCAGCACCCCACAGCAGAATGGCGTGGCTGAACGAAAGAACAGACACCTGGCAGAAATATGTCGCAGCATGCTTCATGCGAAGAATGTTTCGGGATGTTTTTGGGCGGAAGCAATGAAGACTGCAGGCTTCATAATCAACAGGCTTCCTCAACAAAGGTTATGTTTCCTCTCACCTTTTGAGAAATTATGGAGCAAGACACCTACAGTTAGCTATTTTCGAGTTTTCGGATGTGTATGCTATGTATTTGTACCTGACCATTTACGTAGCAAGATGGACAAAAAAGCTGTTAGGTGCATCTTTGTAGGATACGATAGTCAAAGAAAAGGGTGGAGATGTTGTGATCCTACAACTGGAAAATGCTACACATCCCGAAATGTGGTGTTCGATGAGGCATCTTCGTGGTGGTCCTCAAATAAAGAGGTATTGCCAGACTCAGACGTTTTCAAAGACGAGTTACAGTCTTCTCAAGTTCAGCTACATTCAGGAGAAGTTGAGGTTGAGCATGATGAAGACGTAACTCAGAGTCCTTGGCAGACTGGTGTGCATCAACAACCAAGCAAAGAATGTGAACCTTGTGAAGCACACACACCAGTCCCACTTAGAAGATCAACAAGAGCCAGAAAGCCAAATTCAAAATATGCCAATGCTGCCATAATAGAAGAAGCTGATGCAAAAGAGCCGGAGACATTTGAGGAGGCATTTCAGGATCCGGAATAGATTAAAGCCATGGAGGAAGAAATTGCTGCATTAGAGCGGAACCAGACTTGGGAGCTTGTACCAAAGCCGAGAGATGTGAAGCCTATTTCCTGTAAGTGGGTCTATAAGATAAAGCACCACACAGATGGATCGATTGATAGGTACAAGGCTCGCTTGGTAGCTCGGGGGTTCTCTCAACAATATGGATTGGACTATGACGAAACGTTTAGTCCAGTGGCGAAACTCACAACTGTGTGAGTTTTGCTTGCGCTTGCAGCTAACAAAGGCTGGAACTTGTGGCAAATGGATGTGAAAAATACATTTTTGCATGGAGAGTTGGATCGGGAGATGTACATGAATCAACCGATGGGTTTTCAAAGTGGAGATCATCCTGAACATGTGTGCAAGCTACGAAAGGCGCTCTATGGTTTAAAGCAAGCACCGAGGGCTTGGTATGGCAAAATCGCTGAATTTCTAACTCATAGTGGTTATTGAGTGGCATCTGCGGATACTAGTTTATTTGTTAAAGCTGATGGAAGAAAGCTGGTTGTTGTTCTTGTGTACGTGGATGATTTAATCATAACAGGAGATTGTGAAGAAGAAATTCTCCAAACAAAGGAGAATCTATCAGTTCGCTTTCAAATGAAAGAACTTGGACAGCTCAGGCACTTTCTTGGCCTCGAGGCTGAATGGATTCAAGAAGGAATTTTTCTTCATCAGCAAAAGTATTCCAAGGACTTACTGAAGAAGTTTGGAATGCTCAAGTGCAAGCCGATTTCGACACCGATGGAGGCAAATACCAAGTTGTGTGCACATGAAGGGAAAGATTTAGAAGATGCAACGATGTATTGAACTCTAGTGGGTAGTTTAATCTACCTAACTTTAACAAGACCCGACATTTCTTATTCGGTCGGAGTGATGAGTCAGTACATGCAAAATCCAAAGAAGCCTCATTTGGAAGCAGCTCGATGAATTTTGAGATATGTGAAGAGTACACTTGGCTATGGTGTTCTGTACAAGAGAGGTGAAGACTGCAAGTTAGCTGGTTTCTGTGATGCAGACTATGCAGGTGATCATGATACCCGACGTTCAACTATAGGGTATGTTTTTATGCTTGGATCAGGAGCGATCTCTTGGTGCAGTAAGAGGCAGCCAACTGTGTCATTGTCGACAACAGAAGCAGAATATCGGGCTGCAACCATGGCAGCTCAAGAAAGTACTTGGCTTGTACAATTATTGAAAGACTTGCATCAGCCAACAGAGTATGCCATTCCTCTGTATTGTGACAATCTGTCAGCAGTGCGTTTGGCGGAAAATCCAGTTTTTCATGCAAGAACTAGGCATGTTGAGGTGCATTATCATTTTATCAGAGAAAAAGTTCTGCAAGAAGAGATTGGATTGCAGCATGTCAAGTCAGAAGATCAAATTGCAGATTTATTCACAAAAGGCTTGAGTGGCGACAAGCTTGAAAGTCTTTGTCATCAGCTTGGCATGGTGGAAAGGACAGAAGTTGGTGTTGAGGGGGAGTGATAAAATTGCAACACCAGCATTCTACTTGAAGTTTCTGCATTTTAATTTGTTGTTTTCTGATATTTAGTTAGTGGTTTACTTAGTCTGCACATTTGTTCCTATTTCTTAGGTCTGTTGAGGTTGTTTCCCTAGTCTTAAGGGTAGTGGAGTCTTGAGAGAGAAGTTAGCAACAAAACCTCTCTTGTAAGCCTATTTAATGGCATTTTCTTTCATTGAATTAATCAAGCAGCAACAAAAATCTTCTCTACAATTTTTTACTACACTCTGTAGTTCCCTGTTCAACAAATGGTTTACTACATGTGACCACTATTGCTTTCTTTTGACGTGCAGTTATGCTACAGACCTAGTGTTATTGTCTACACTATCCTTCTTAGAATTTATGGCCAAGTGGGAAAGATCAAACTTGCTGAAGAAGTCTTCTTAGAGATGCTCGAATCTGGCTGTGAACCAGATGAAGTCGCTTGCGGTACCATGCTCTGTGCTTATGCCAGATGGGGCCGCCATAAAGACATGATGTTGTTCTACTCAGCTGTTCGTAGGCGTGAAATTTTGCCACCAGTCACAGTTTATAATTTCATGCTCTCCTCATTACAGAAGAAAAAATTGCATGGACAGGTTATTGATCTGTGGAACTCGATGGTAGATGTTGGCTTAGAACCTGATCGCTTCACTTATACAGTTGCAATAGGTTCATTTGTGAAGGAGGGCCTTTTAGAGGATGCTTTAAATGGATTACTTAAAATGAAAAAAAGGGGCTTTCTCCCTGAAGAGGCTACTTACGGCCGTCTCATTAGTTTAACTGCTAAAAGTGGGAAAGAGGACAAAGCTTTAGAATTATACGAAGATATGAAATCTCAAGGTATTATTCCGAGCAACTATACATGCGCTTCACTTCTGACCGTACATTTCAAAAATGCGGATTACCCCAAAGCCCTTTCACTTTTCTCAGAGATGGAGAGGAATAAGATTGTTCCAGATGAAGTTATCTATGGTATACTGGTCAGGATATATGGTAAACTTGGCTTGTATGACGACGCACAACAAACTTTTGCAGACATTGAAAAGCTTGGCCTTCTTACTAATGAGAAAACATACGTTGCAATGGCTCAGGTGTATATGAATGTTGGGAAATATGAGAAAGCTTTGGAGGTTTTGGAGCTTATGAGAGCAAGAGATGTGGAGTTATCGAAATTTGCATATGGTGCTTTGCTTCGATGTTTTGTAGCCAAGGGAAATACTTATTCAGCTGAAGTGGCATTTCATAATTTGTCAAGGTCTGGTGATATTGATGCAGTCAGTTGCAATGAATTGCTAACGTTGTATATTAAATTGGGTTTTCTGGAAAAAGCCAAGGGTTTAATTACTCGGATTAGAAAAGACCAAGTGCAATTTGATGAGGAACTCTATATAACAGTGATGGGTGTATACTGCAGAGAGGGGATGATTGTTGATGCCGAAAAATTAATAGGAGAAATGGACAATATTGGTTTGAATATGGACAAGTTCAACAAAACTTCATTGATGGCAATGTATGGGAAATCAGGAGGGCTTCAACAAGCCGAAGAATTGTTTAAGACCTTAGAAGCACCAGATACTGCTGCATTTGGTATTATGCTGTGCCTATATTTAGAAAATGGCAACATGTATAAATCCAAAGAAACACTGAAATCTTTGTTAGAAATGACTGGTGGCTTATCGGCTTGCAGCGAACTGATAATGAAGTCTGCAAGGGAAGGCAAGCTGCTTTTGGTGTATAGTTTGTATGGTTCTTCAATTTTTAGTCATTTATTTAAATCTGAAGTATTTCTTGTTTTTTTTGTTTTTTCTATATCTATATAATAAAACTCAAAGAAAGCTATCAAGTGGCTCTCCTTCAATCCCTTCAAAATCAAAAGCCCAAATCTAACCTCACAAAACACATTCCCCCCCCCCCCCCCCCCCCCCCCCCCCCCCAAAAAAAAAAAAAAAAAAAAAACTCATTTATTTAATTTAATTATTTCTCTCTCTCTCTCTCTATTTACTCAGAAATTTAGATTTTCAGATTTCAGGTTTGTAAATTTTCAGATTTTTTATGTTTTTTTTATTGTTCATGTTACATTGAAAATAGCAAATATCTCTTCAATAGTTAAATTTCATCATTTTCCACCCTCGAAGTTCTAAGAAGTTGGATTTTATACCCTCGAAACATGAACTTTTATTTACAACTAATTATTGTCATACTGTTCAAACTTGAGCTACATAATTGTTGTTTTACTAGTTACAAGGCTTTTCATATGCTGTATCGTTCTAAAGACTGCCGTAGGCACGTGTCAAGGACAAATCTAGTCATGCTATACAATTTGTTGTTTTGTTACAGGGGATGTAGATAAAGCCAGATCGATATATTTTCAGTCAATTGAACTTGGCTTCAGACCTGAGGATGGAGCAATTGCTTCTCTTATTAGTTTACATGGTCGGCATCAACAACTAGGACAAGCTGTAGAAGTATATGAATCAATATCGAACTCTTGCAGAGTTGGAAGATCTGTGTATATTTCTATGGTTGATGCTTATTGCAAATGTGGCAAAATTGATGATGCATTCCACCTCTATAGAGAGATGATCGATGGGGGCCTTTTTCCCAATGCTGTTGTCACCAGTGTGTTAGTAAATGCTTTAGATAAGAATTGTATGCATCTCATCATAATTTTTATAGTCAATATCTGAATATTTAGGAAGTATTTCCTTATATCGTCTTTTATTCAGGCAAGTATGAGGAGGCAGAATACATAATTGATGAGAGCTTTAAAGGAAATGTCGAACTTGACACAGTGGCATATAATACTTACATCAAGGCAATGCTTGGTTCAGGTTATGTTTTTATTATCCTGTTATTCAATGCACCAATCGAAGTGCACTGGTCATGTTTAAGCTGGCTAATAAAGGTAAAAATGTAATTAAATTTATGCAGGTAAGTTGCACTCTGCTGTTAACATTTATGAGCACATGATAGCATCGGGTGTCCGTCCATCCCTCCATACTTATAACATTATGATTAGGTAATTAATAATCTGGATATTTTCATTCATTGCTTCTCTCCTATGTCTATCTATCTGATTTCCCTGTTAAATTAATGCAGTGTTTATGGTCAAGGAGGAAAATTGGACAAGGCCATTGAGATGTTTAGCACGGCGGAGGGATCAGGTCTTCCAATCGATGAGAAAACATATACAAACATGATTAGCTACTTTGGGAAGGCTGGTAAGTTCTGCCTTCATCTGACTCCTGCACCTTAAAAAGTTATTTCTTCATGGTTGGATACTTGTAACTTAGTTTTGAGAAGATAATCTAACTCAAATGTTACCCACTATAGCTAGACTAACTGGGTGACAAAGGTTATTTATGAATTATGATTAATGTTTGTGGAAAGTGGAAAGCAAAGCAAAGCAGGAAGGAGAGCTTAAGCTTTTGAAGCTTTAAAAGGCAAGACACCAATTTCTTTTAAACAATTTTTTTTGTAAGATGAAATATTAATAAACACGTCAAAACAAATAAAGGAAAAATTGTAATACAGTAACTGTGCCAAGGTTAATTTTGAAATAAAAAATTTTGGCAAATAATTTATTAACAATCGATTTTAAGAAATATTTAAAAAAATCATATTGCAAGAGGATTATATGGAAGTGCTTCAATAATAAAGCAACAAACAAGATTAATGCTGAAAATTTATTCGTAAAAAGCAACATTTAGAGACAATATTCACTGCAGATCTTAAAGCTTGCTAGGAAAGCTTATATGAAAGTCGGAACTAAAAGTGGGGATTTAGCAGGGCTTTTTAGAACAATGTTTATGATTGTATTTAGTAGTTTTACTGTTTCTTTCACTATATTGCAGGCAGGAGCCAGGAGGCCTCTCTATTATTCAGTAAAATGAAGGAGGAAGGAATAGAACCTGGAAAGGTATGTTTATGTGATTTGGAATAGCGTACATGAGAAGCATGTGAGGAAGCAAGGAGAACTCCTAGCCATTAAAAATTTACTAATATCCACCAGCAAGTTTTGTTCGAGTTTTTGAGTACTTTTAATCCATGTGCTCGTCTGACAGAGTATTTTGCTGATTCTTTTGCTGATTATGTAGATTAGTTACAACACCATGATCAATGTGTACGCCACTGCTGGGCTCCACCATGATGCAGAGAATCTCATTAATGACATGCAAAGAGATGGATATTCCCCTGATTCCCTCTCATATCTTGCTCTTATCAGAGCATACACACAAAGTCATAATTATTCTGAAGCCGTGGATACTATTTATAGGATGCAAAAGGAAGGACTCTCTCCATCTTGTGCTCATTTCAACCAACTGATCCTTTCCTTTGTAAGGGAGGGATCTATTGATAATGCAGAAAGAATCTACAACCAGTTAGAGCAGGCTAATCTAGTTCCTGATTTAGCTTGCTGTAGAACCATGATGAGGGGTTATGTTGACCATGGTCGTGTAAATGAAGGCATTCTCTTTTTTGAGAGGGTTCATGGGTTCATTAAACCCGATGGGTATATCCTAAGTGCTGCCTTTCACCTTTATGAACTTACTCGGAGGGAAAAGGAAGCTGGAGATCTGATGGATACTATGAATATTGAAGGGATCGTATTTTTGAGAAATCTAAGGATTGGTTCGAAAGCTAAAACATTGCATAATCAATAACGTTGGGCATTCCAAAGTTAGGCAGAAGATGCAATCACTATGCAAGCAAATGGATGGGACAAAGGGTAAAATTGTTAATACCGATCTGATACAGGTTCAAATGTTGCTTCTTGGCTCAATTGTTTGTTGATGGCGAGCTTCTTGGAGGACATGCATCTCCACTGTATTTCTACCTGTATTGGCGAAATACATAGATGGATGTGAAACTAGTCGGTACTGCACTGCACTGATACTGATAGAATTAATTCATCTCAATGCAGCAGGCAAGGTCTGTCGAAATGTCTACAAGATGGTTATGAAGTGAAACAGTATATAGCCTAAAACGGAATATCTCATCAGTGGGGCTGGGTATGATTTTCACACAGCAATATATTTCTTAGATCTGATGCGCATCTTGAAAAATTAACTGAGTTAGTTAAAAGAATGAAGAAGGGAACAATCAGATTAGATTGTTGTATAGAAATAGTGAACACTGCCATAAAAAATTAAAAGAATACAACGATATTTTTTTTGTTAGTACCAGATGGCATATTGTCTGTAGTCTGTATGGTTTTGATTGTATAGATATCATTTTATCAAGAGCAATGTCTATATTGAAAGATCTTTCAAAATAAAATAAAATAAAATAAAATCAGGTCATCTTACAAGCTGGTAAAAAAGAAAGGAAAACTGAAGAGAACTTTGTATGATTGTATCTCATGTGCTCATGTATGCTGTATTTTAGTATCGATTATGTAATTGAACAGTCTATTAAATAAGTGATACTTGCCTAGTATACTATCCTATTATATTATATTGATAATGGCTGAAGAGCCCAGTTCAGGGAAAATTTTGCCGGACTGCCCCACTTTTTGAAAATATTTGGCGCTCTGTCTCACTTCCGAAAACAATTAGCGATCTGCCCATATTTAGGACACGTCAGCATAAACCGTTATTGGAAATAACGGCATAGGTTATTTATGTGCCGTTATTTCCAATAACGGTATCTATTTTACATTTTTTTTTTCATGCCGTTATTTGGAATAACGGCATCAGTATATTTCTCTTACAAGTGTGAATTTTCTAACTTTAAAAAATTCTAAGTGTGAAAAAAACTTATAAATAATGCCGTTATCCTGAATAACGGCATTCGAATGACTGATGCCGTTATTGGAGATAACAGCATCAGTTATATATAAGTGAAGTCTTGCCGTTGTTTGAAAACAGAGAGAATGAATAATAAGTTAATTTTTTTAAAAAAAAATTTATAATTGATGCCGTTATTCGGCACCAGTTATAATTTTTTTTTAATCAACTTATTCGTCAGAGAGGATGAATAATAAGTTACTTTTTTATAAAAAAAAATTTATAACTGATGCCGTTATTCCAAATAACGGCATCAGTATTGATAATGTCGTTATTTGAAATAACGGCATCTGTTATATGGTTTTCACACTTGCAATTTTTCTTCTAAATGGAGACTACAAGCTGTCGAAAAACAAAATAACCTATACCGTTACTCCAAATAACGGTACGACACTTTTTAAATATAGATGCCGTTATTGGAAATAACGGCACGTAAATAACCTATGCCGTTATTTCCAATAACGATTTATGCGGACGTGTCCTAAACAGGGGCAGATCGCTGATTGTTTTCGGAAGTGGGGCAGAGCGCCAAATATTTTCAAAAAGTGGGGCAGTACGGCAAAATTTTCCAGTTCAGGAGGAACAAATAGTAGATGAGAGCATCCACAGTCGTTTTCTATAAATGCCATTTTGCCATATTATAGCAAACGAACCTCTGCAATCGTTTCCCATTTTGCCATTTTATGGCAAACGTTCTATTCTTGTTTCTCAAATATGAGAAACAAAGATGAGAATTCTCAAATTATAAAGGACGGGGAATGATTCCCTGTCTCTCAAATTTTAATATATTTTATTATCATAAGATGGGGTATCTTATACCGTCTGGTAAATTTTATTATTATTATTATTATTTTAAAAAGGGTCAGACGGGATATCATATCCCGTCGTTCCCCTTTATTTAAAAAAATTTTTTTTTTTAAAAAATGAACAGCCATGATTGGCCGATTAGAAAGAAAGAAAGAAAAAAAAAAAAAAAGGGCAAATGGTGGGCCGGTACATGATGTACCGGCCGGGGAATGATTCCCCGTCCATGAAATGTGGTCCATTAAATGGGTAGGTTTAGGTAGTTAATTAGGTTTAGGTAGTTGTATAATTAGGTTTAGTTATTATTTTAATATTTAATTTATTTAATTAATATAGTTTAATAGTTAATAAGTAATTAACTATTTTAATTTAATTTTAAAAGTTGAGACGGTATATGATATAGCGTCCCACTCAATTTTTGGCGAACAATATAGCAAACGACCACTGCAGCGAAAGCTTTTATTTGCTATTACTGTAGCTATCATTTTATAGCATATGAGAAAAACGACTGTGATGCTCTGATAACATAATACATGGCAAGCAAAAAGGTGTAAACAAAACAACAGGCCGAACCATATTGATCTACAGTGCTCAAGTAAAAGCTGCTTAGCTGCTGCAGTCGGAAGAGTTGAGATTGAAGACTAGCAAATGGTAAGCTACAATGTTAATCACTCGAGGAATAATATAGCAGTGAAGTTTGGTCGAGTTCGAGATTGAAGCTGTAGCAAATGGTAAGCTGCACAGTTAATTTCTCAAGGAATAAATATAGCAGTGAAGTTTCGTAAACCTTGGCTGAATTAGGGTTGGCATTCGGGTCGAATGGGCCGGGCCGGACTGAACCCGCCCGGGTTGGACCTTGGCTCGGGCGGGCTCGGGCCGGTTTGGCGACTTAACCGGGCCGGGCCTAAAGTTGTTTTAGGTGACCCGCCCAACCCGTGAACCCTTTAGGGTCCAACCCGGGTCGGGTCGGGTCGGGTCGACCCACGGGTTGGCCCGTTTGGATAGATAGGTTTTTTTATAATATTTTTAACTTAAAATAATAATAATAATAATACTAATAATACTAATAAACATTAAAAATCGTAATAATAATAATAAGATTAAAAGAGTAAAATTGGCAAAAAATATTGAAATATTATTCATATGAATTTAAGTTATACAATTTTTACAATTTCTAATGAAATGAAGAATTCAATTCACAATTATGTTTTATACACTAACATATTTCTTATATACAATTTTAATTGACTCCAATTTTACTAATTTAACATAACAAGCAAAGATATAATACAATTTCTAACGTGTCGGTCGAGTTGCTATTACAAGCAAAGCTATTGTTGTTGTTATTCTTCCGGCGAGTTGCTCCCACTTATGGACGTTGATAGTATTTTCCCTTGTGTCCTATCTTCAGCCTTCAGCCAGTCTTTTGTGCAAGCGAGTATCTCAACGTGTCGGACTTCAAGCGATTCCTGTAATCAGTTAGAACTCTGCCACTTGAAGAAAATACACTTTCAGAAGCAACTGTAGAGACAGGAGGAGTTAGTAAATCTTTAGCCATAATTGACAGATACAAATAGTGTGTTCATGGTTGATATGGCTAAAAAAATGGGATTAAATCGGAACCGTACAAATCGGGCGCGAATCTTAAAGCCTAGGGGCAAAATGGTAATTTCACTCCACAAACGGGTCTGAAGTGGGTTCTGGGTCTTTTCCCCAAAGACCCAATAACCCACGAACGGATCCACCTCAACTGGGTACGGGTCCCAACCCGAAATAAGCCCGGTCCAGCAGGATAGAATTAGGGTTTCTGATTAATACTAATCAACGACCCTGATTCATATCTATCCTTTCACTGGGGTTAGGGATTACATTCCTTATCTGATCACAGGGATTACATTCCTAATCTGACCCCAACGGCGGCTATAAATACCCCCCATCCACCACCATTAAGAGATAATCAATCTTTTGCCAATTTACGCTCTCTCATAATCTTTTCTGGTTATTGACTTGAGCGTTGGAGGGTGCGTCGCCGGGATCAACCCCGGTGTCTCGCACTTTTTGCAGGTGTACGGCAGGTGTCAACGGCCAAGCTCCGGCAGAATAGGTTTCAGGTTTGCTATTTAAGTTTTCCAAGAATCCACAAATTCATCTGTTTGCCCCCACACCAGATTTAGCGGTAACAGATTGGCGCCGTCTGTGGGAAACACTAATAGCAGCCCTTCCTCTTCCCGTCAGGTCTGACCTAAACAGCCATGCCTCCCCGAAGGCTGAGATCCCGAGGGTCCAACCGCGGACCCACTTCCCCTCAACCACAACAGGAGGTCCCTCTCCAAACAGTCCAGCCACAGGGACTTCCTCCTCAACAAGACCAAGCCCCGCAGCAGGACCAACTCCCTCTTCAACCCCCTCGCGGTCAAACCGGTCCCCAGAATGCCGGTGCGGGGGGTTGCCGTCCCGATCCTCCGAGACAACCTCTCCAGCATGATCACGTCTCCGTGCACAACCCCTCAATTGATTCCATGGCATCTCACAATCCCTGGGCCTCTGATGACCTCCGCAACACCCTTAACAATCGACATAAGGAAGAGGATTTTTGCCGCTGTTTGGATGAAAGGCGGGCTAGAGAGGGAGTCTCCCGCCAACAACATCCAAATGAGCGATCTCCTCATCGCTGGGAACATAGGAGGTCGCCGCCTCACCGAAGACGGAGAGAGTCCCCCGAGCACTATAGAAGAAGGCCTCTCTCACCGAGGGATGATAATGCTACTATCACCCGAGCCGAATTCCAGCAATTCCAAGCAACCATTTTGCAAGCCCTCCATAACCGACCCAACAATAATGATGCTCGAAGGGTCCCCACTCCTCCTCCGATCCAAAGTCCTCGCCGACGTTTCCTGACTCCTCCTCCAGCTCCTAGCAACCCCGAGCACATTCCTAGTCCTCGCCACTCCCGGGGCTACCGCCGTCATAGCCCCCGCTCTCCCTTGTACGAAGATGAGTCCAGAGGCTCGTTTGAATACCGTCGAAGGGATGATACTGTCTACCGTCGTCTCCATGAGATGGAGAGGCGCTTGGGTCAGCTAGACAGAGAAGAAGAGCTTAGAGGAAGGACCCTCCGTCCGAGCCGACCTCCTTTCTCTCGTACCAACATGGAGGCGCCCATTCCAATAGGCTTCAAGCCTTCATAGTTCGAGACTTATTCCGGGGAGTCCAACCCCGTGGACCACATCGAAAGCTTTAAGACCCTCATGCTAATCCACCAGGCTTCCGATGCTCTGCTGTGCAAGACCTTCCCCGCTACTCTCAAGGGTCCAGCCCGGGAATGGTACTCTCGCCTCGCCCCATCCTCAATATTCTCCTTCGAGCAATTCGAGACCCTCTTCGTCACCCACTTCGTGAGTAGCCGCAGAACCGAGAAGACCAGCATTTCGCTACTCTACCTCAACCAGAAGAAGGGTGAGAAGTTAAGAGACTATGTGAAAAGGTTCACTGCGGAAGCTAAGTCTATCGCTTCCCTCGACCAATCGGTCGCTGCAGCAGCTTTCCAGTCTAACGTCCTTAATTCCAGCCTCCGCTCCTCCCTTGCCAAGAAGCCCCCGCAGAACTTCTCCGATCTCCTTCTCCGAAGCGAGAAGTATATTCGGGCCGAGCAACCTGAGCACCGCCCCAACTTTGAGGAGCCTTCCTCCGGGTCCAAGAGAAAGGGAACAGAATAAGGAGCCAAGAAGCTCCAGAAGGACAATGGCGGACATCGCCGACCTCCCCCCAGATTCAAAAAGTTCACTCCTCTTAACGCCAATATTTCAACAATTCTCATGGAAGTTGAGAAGGAAGGGGTGCTACCCCCTGCCCCGAAAATGAACACCCCCGACAAGAAGATAGACAAAGAAAAATGGTGCCGCTATCACCGGGACCATGGCCACGACACCAATGATTGTAGGGCCCTGAAGAACGAGATAGAAGCCCTCATCCAGAGGGGGCAACTGGCTAAATTCGTGAGAAAGGACCGAACCGACCTTCCGTCTCCTCCTCGAGGAGCTAACAAGCATACCGAACAACGCGATGAGACGCCCGAATTCGAAGAGGAGCGTGTCCTGCACCTCATTCATGGGGGCCCGATGGGGGGCTCCTCCAACTCCTCTCGAAAGGCATTTATAAGAGAAGTTAATTCGGTTCGCGGCACACCTCCTCCTAAAGGCCTCGGAGTACCTGTCACATTCTCAGATGAAGACCTTGAGGGTGTCCGAACCCCCCATTGTGACGCACTTGTCATCAACCTCCATATGGCAAACTTTAAAGTAGAAAGGATCCTGGTGGACAATGGCAGCTCCGTTAACATCCTCTTCCTTGCCGCTTTCAAAGGTCTCAAACTGTCCCGGGACAGACTTAAGCCCGCTGGCTACACACTCCATGGGTTCACGGGAGTGCCAGTGACTATTGAAGGGGTGATCACCCTCGACGTAACCGCTGGCAAAACTCCTACTACCCTAACGGAGCCGATGGACTTCATGGTCGTCGATGTCCCCGCTGCTTATAATGTGATACTGGGCCGACTTGGCTTAGTTGCCCTCGAGGCCGTCCCTTTCGCTTATCACCTCAAGATGAAGTTCCCCACCCGGGCAGGAGTAGGGGAAGTAAGAGGCAGTCAGGAAATGGCGCGCAAATGCTACATAACCTCTACTGAGGGTCCAGTCCTCTCCCTTGAAACTCTTGAAATCCCCCAAGATGGTGTCCGGCCAACGTTCGAGCCAGTGGATGAATTGGAGGAAGTGCTCTTCTCTGAGCAAAATCCGAGCTGCAAGTTCTTTATCAGCAAGACCTTCCCATCAGCCCTAAGCTCGGACATAGTTCAATGTATTAGAAAGAACCGCGACCTCTTTGCCTGGTTAGCCGCCGACATGCCTAGAATTTCGGAAGAGCTTCTCGTCCACCATCTGAGTGTTGCACCGGGGTCCAGACCGGTTCAACAGAAGAGGCGCAAATTTGCTCCCGAGCGCCAACAAGCTATAAAAGAAGAGGTGGACAAGCTCCTCAAGGCTCGGTTCATACAGGAGGTCAATTATCCCGAATGGCTCTCAAATATTGTAATGGTAAAGAAGGCCAATGGTAGTTGGAGAATATGTATCGACTTCACCGACCTGAATAAAGCATGTCCCAAAGATCCATTTCCTCTCCCAAGTATCGACACCCTGATCAATGCAACTTCGGGCCATGAACTCCTCAGCTTCATGGACGCCTTCTCTGGCTACAATCAGATTCGTATGTTTCCCCCAGATATCCCGAAGACTTCCTTTGTAACCGATCAGGGCCTCTACTGCTACACTGTAATGCCTTTCGGGTTGAAGGATGCAGGTGCCACTTATCAACGCCTCGTCAACAAGGTTTTTTAAGCACAAATCGGCCGAAATATGGAGGTATATGTTGACGATATGCTTGTGAAGAGCATCTATGGGGCCGATCATGTGGCCGATCTACAAGAGGCGTTCGATGTATTCAGGAAGCACGATATGAAGCTCAATCCGAACAAGCGTGCGTTCGGAGTCTCGTCGGAGAAATTCCTAGGCTTTATGGTCAGCCAAAGAGGAATCGAAGCAAACCCTGAGAAGATCAAGGCCATATTGGACATGGCTCCCCCAAAGAATGTTAAAGAGGTTCAGAGGCTAACAGGTCGCCTTACTGCCATAGGGCGATTCCTTTCTAAGTCAGGGGAAAAGTGTCTTCCCTTCTTCAAAGCTCTCAGGGGGGCAAAAGGCTTCGAGTGGGGTCAGCAGCAACAAGACTCATTCGACCAGCTAAAGGCTTACCTTGTCAATCCTCCCCTCCTCAGCAAACCTGTTCCCGGGGAAGCCCTGTACCTCTACTTAGCCACCTCCGAGCGGACCCTCAGCGCTGTCCTCGTAAGGGAAGAAGATAAGACTCAAAAACGTATTTATTACGTGAGCAAGGTCCTTCGGGATACCGAGCTCCGCTACTCAAGGATAGAGAAGATGGCATACGCCTTAGTCATGGCCACAAGAAAGCTTCGCCCATATTTCCAATCCCACTCGGTGGTCGTTCTTACCGACCAACTGTTGAAGCAAGTCCTTCACAAGCCGGAGACTTCCGGTCATCTCATGAAATGGTCTATCGAGCTGAGCCAGCATGATATAACATACCAGCCTCGGACCGCGATCAAGGCTCAAGCATTAGCTAAATTCATAGTTGAAAGCACCATTCCCGAGGTCAGTCAAGCGTCAAACGGACCTCCTATTTGGACAGTATATGTTGATGGATCCTCTTGTACCGAAGGGAGCGAAGCCGAGGTTATTCTGGCAGGCCCAGATGACTTCGTCCTCCAATACTCCCTCCGCATCAACTTCAAGGCCTCCAACAATGAAGCGGAATATGAAGTCCTTATAGCCGGTCTTGGAATGGCTCGCAAGGCAGGGGCACAATGCCTCCACATATTTAGTGACTCTCAGCTAGTTGTGAATCAAGTCTTGGGCGAGTATGAAGCGCGAGATGACCGAATGGCTAAGTATCTAGCCAAGGTCCAAAATCTCATGGCTCTCTTCGAAGAGGCGTTTATTCGGCGAATCCCAAAGGAAGAAAATGCCTAAGCAGACGCTCTCTCCAAGTTAGCCTCCTCCTCCCTCCAAGGTTTCGAGCAGACCGTTTTAATTGAAGTGCTCCTGAAGCCGAGCATAGAAGAAGAAATTCCCGACTCCATGGAGTCGCTGCCGGTCCAACTTCAAGATAATTGGATGAAATCCCTGGTAGAATTCCTAAGGGATGGGCTCCTCCCCGAAGACCCTAAGGAAGCTCGCCGAGTCCGAACCAGAGCGGAGCGGTACACCATTGTAGAGGGGGTTTTGTACAAACGCTCCTTCACACAAATTGACGGCAGACATTATCTGAGGTGCCTCTCCTCCAAACAAGCCACATACGCCTTGCAAGAGCTTCACGAAGGCATAGGCAGAGCACATTCAGGGTCCAAGTCCCTTGCTCGGAAGGTGTTGAATTATGGATATTTCTGGCCTACCCTCTTACAAGACGCCGAGCGACATGTTCGGCAATACAGCTTTTGTCAAAAGCACTCCAACATCCGTCGCCTCCCACAAGCTCGGCTCGCCACCCTATCAAGTCCTATCCCTTTCGCAATGTGGGGAATGGATTTACTAGGACCGTTCCCGTTAGCTTCCGGCCAACTCAAATTTTTGGTCGTGGCAATCGACTACTTCTCGAAGTGGATAAAGGCCGAGCCCTTGGCCGCAATCACTGAGAGCAAAGTACTTCAGTTCTTTTGGAAGAACGTCATCTGCAGGTTCGGCGTCCCTCGAGTCCTCATAACCGACAATGGTACACAGTTTACAGGGGCCTCCTTCCGAGCTCTGTGTGAAGACCTCGCCATCCAACAACGCTTCTCCTCTGTCTCCCACCCTCAATCAAACGGCCAAGTGGAAAATGCCAATCGACAGATCCTCTCCGGAATCAAGAAGAGGTTGGATAAGTCCGCTAAGGGTTTATGGGTTGATCAACTCCCGAACGTACTGTGGAATTACCACACTACCAAACGGACCCCCACAGGAGAGTCGCCATTCAACTTCACCTATGGGGCCGAGGCTGTAATCCCCCTGGAAGTCGGTGTACCCTCTCCTCGTCTTATTGTTTACGAAGAAGAGCAGAATGCCAGAGAGCTCCGAGCAAATCTGGACTTGATCGATGAGCTCCGAGAAAGAGCTGACATTCATCAACAAGGCTATCGGAGAAGGATCGAGCTGGCCTATAATAAGAGAGTTCGTCCTACTGACCTCAAAGAAGGGGACTTAGTCCTCAGAATTTAGCTATCTCCTTCCCCAGTCAGAAGAGTAAGCTAGCTCCAAATTGGGAAGGACCCTACAAGATCACCAAAGTAATTCGGCCAGGGGCCTACCGTCTAGAAGACCTTAAAGGCAGAGAGATTCCCAGGACTTGGAATGCCGGCCATCTCTTGAAGTACCAAGAGAGCGCATGAACGCCTCTCCAAGTACCATCAGATGTCGAACCGTTCCTTTCCCTTCACTTGTATTTTACTTTTACTTTTTTTATTTCTCCCATGTAATAACGGCTCGCAACTTAGAAGCAGCCGAGTATTAGTTTTCAATAAAGAACATTTTTCTTCATATCTTACTTGTGAATGGCTTGTATCTCTCTGTTATTACCTTCTTTAAACTCTTACGACGAGTTCGGAGTCCAACACTTGGCTCGACTCCGCTTCGTAGGTTCGCTCGGAAGCGAGCTAGAAGTGGTTCGCTATTCGGAATTGCTCCCACAACCGTTGAAACAAACTCTAACGACGAGTTCGGAGTCCGACACTTGGCTCGACTCTGCTTTGTAGGTTCGCTCTAAAGCGAGCTAGAAGTGGTTCGCCAATCGGAATTGCTCCCACAAATATTGAAACAAACTCTAACGACGAGTTCGGAGTCCAACACTTGGCTCGACTCCGCTTCATAGGTTCGCTCTAAAGCGAGCTAGAAGTTGTTCGCCATTCGGAATTGCTCCCACAACCGTTGAAACAAACTCTAACGACGAGTTCGGAGCCCAACAGTTGGCTCGACTCCGCTTCGTAGGCTCGCTCTGAAGCGAGCTAGAAGTGGTTTGCCATTCGGAATTGCTCCCACAACCGTTCGTCAAAACTCACATCAATGAACCCACCTCGATGAGCTCCGCCATGGCTGTTCTACCGAGCCGAGATGCCGAGGTACCGACCTCCACATATGGAGAAAAATGCACCTCAAAATCCGTGCTCGGAATTGCCGAACAGGAAGCAACACACGAACACCACAAAAAAGTAAAAATAAAAGAACTTTTATTAAGGACAAAAACATCCAAGTTATTACAACGGACAAAAAATCTAAGTTACAAGCCCAAGCTATTACAACGGACAAAAATTCTAAAGTATAATACAACTCTTTCAACGCCTGTTCGGGACAGGGACGTTCCGGTTTAAAGAGACGCGAGGGCGGCGCTGCTTCACCTCCGAGCTCGTCTCTACACCCACGAACCGAGATGCTTCCTCGGCGCTGCCTCTGACAGTGGCTCCAACCGAGGCTCCGCTAGACGAGATGGCCACGCCACTCTGGGCATCGGCTGGGCTCCGACGAACGATAGGTGGACGAGTCGCGAGTTCGTAGAAAGAGATCCACCTCTCACTCTCCTCGCGGGTGCACGAAGTGCTTCGGACGTTAATCCTCACGGGCTGAGGTTTAAGGCGAGCGACTTCCTCTTCAAGTCTGACGATTCTATCCTTCAAAGTATCGTCTTTCACTGACATCTTGAACCGAGGAAGTTTTGCCGAGCTCGCGTCCCCGGCACAGTCAGTTATGATTCGGCAAAGGTTGGTCACTTCGATGCTCTTGTCGACCGTAACCCTCGTCGCGCTCGGCCAGTGCCGAGGTGAACTCGTCCTCCTTTGCCGAGAGTTCTCCTTCGACTATCTGCAAGTGATGAATCTCAACCAATAACTCGCTGTTCGTCTTCTCCACGTTGAATAGCACCCTCCTGATTAGCTCAACCTCGCCCTCGAGACGAGCCTCGCTCGATCGCTTGAATAATTCCGTTCACCGCTGAGCCGCTGCGGCGTCCGAACCAAGTTCGACAATCTGAAAAACCAAAGCATTCTATTGGGAGACGAGTTCCGAGCCAAACACTTAGACGAATTCAAAGAAAAAAAATCTTTCATTCATGTCAAAAAGAAGCGGTGGCCAGTCCGCTATAAGGCTTTACAAAAAAAGAAGAAAAAGAGATTCATGCAAAGGATGGAGAGATCAAGGATCCACCTGAGGCGACAGGTCGATCACAGGCGCCTCGCCAGTTGGTCCCTCGGCCCCCGTCGCCCCGGCTTGGGGGTCGGCAGCCACGATCACGGGGTCGGCAGGCACCTCCTCGTCCCGCTGGTCGCCCTCCTACCCTTCTCCTTCCTCTCCTTCGCCCTCCACCTCCTCGCCGGGCCACAGGCGATATCCCACTCTTTCAAAGCCGGGGACACGTGCCTCGACGTGGTCAAGCGCTCACGCATAGGATAGCTCCATGTTACTGGCCATATGCTTCTTCGCCTTGGCTTCAACCTCCTTCCTGGCCACCTCCGCCGCGGAGTCCCTCTCTGCCTTCGCCGCCTCCAAGGCCTTCGCCGATGCGGCCAGCTCCTCGGCAGCTTTAGCAACCTTGGCGACCTGCTCATTAGCTCGCTCCAAGGCCGTCTCAAGATCGGCGACCCGAACCTCCAAGTCCTCCGAATGGCGCCGCTCCGCCTCGAGCTGCTTCACCGCCCTCGCCTTCTCCGCCCTGTCCTTGTCACAGTGGGCTTTCAGCTCCTTCTTCTGCTCGGCGAACTCCTGAACAAGGTGGCCGAAGTGGCAAGTGGCCTACAATGAATGAGCATTAGGTGGTTGTAAAATCCGAGCTATGGACTTAAAGAAATTTTTAAAGAAAGATGCTTACCGACATGAGCGATCGAGCAATCTCGTAGGTGTCATCCCCGGTCGTCCCCGCCTTCAGAGCGGCTCGGTCCTTTAGGGTCGCGAGATGCTTGACGGCCTGCATACACATCTGCGAATCACCAAGAAAGCCGTCGTTGTTCTTCACCCGCCAGTCAGGGACGAACAGCTTCTTTTGGGCTTCGGTCAAAATCTGCTCGGCCTGAGGCGTTAGAGGCGGGGCCTGCAGAGCCAGCACCGCCAAAACCGAAAAGGCCTCACTGGCCGGGGCAGAAGAGGCCGGAGCAGGCGGGTCTACCAGGACGACCACCGACGGAGATGGCGCCTGAAGAGCAGGGGTAGGGTCGGCAACTACCGAGGGAGTCTTGGAAGGTCGTCCGGATGTGAGCCCGGTGCTCGGCTTCTTCCTCTTCCTACCATCGGCGACCTTGCCTCGCTCGGACATCATTTCCGTGAAGTCCATCTTCGGCACCTCTGTTCCAAACAACGAAAACCAAAAAACAACAAGTTAGAAGATCGCACAAGAAAGAAAGAAGAAAAAAAACAACAAGTTAGAGATGTCAAGGGCATACTCGAGTCGATCGGACTAAGGCCCGACCTGTGTAGCACTTCCTCAGTCATTCCTCTCCAGCTTAACATTGGGAGAGCAATGAGCTTCGCCGCCACTTTCTCCTCGTCCGGACTCAGCACTGGGTCGGCCCTTGAGAACTTCGGCACTTCGTCCTTCCACCGAGTCGGAAAGTCCAGCCTCGAGGGCCCCTTCAGCAGAAAAAACTTCTCCTTCCAACCTTTTATCGAATCCGGATTCTCTAGGAGCTTAACGCCTCTTCGGGGTGACAAGTAGTAGTGAGGCTCGGCCTTCGTCATCCGGTTGATCCGATACAGACTCCGAAGGATTACCATGTCTGGCTCTACCTCGGCGATGCGATACTGCAGCAAAAAGGCGAGCACGTGGCGCCAGGTGTTCGGCATGAATTGCACCGGTGCCAGACAATACCAGTGGAGAACCTTCAACACGAAGGGATGCAGAGGGAAGCGCAAGCCGGCACACAAAGAGTCGAAGTCGAACACGCACGTGTTCGGCGACAGCACGGTGTTCGCTCGCATCCCATGGCCGGGGAGGATCAGATTGTACTCTGGAGGGATGGCGAACCCCTTTCTGATCCGGAGGAGATCCCTCTCGGATAACACCGAAGCAAGCTCGTCCACCTCGGTGACCTCCCTCGGGGCGTTCTCCTCGTAAACTACCGACCGACCAACGATCGCCTTCTCCAGCAAATCACTCTCGTACTGCCTAATGTCGGCGTGTCCGGACAGCACACCAGGATACCGACCCGACTCGGGGGCTAGCCTCTCTGGCTCTACGATCTCCTCGACTATGGACGACCCTACCACTTTCTTCCCCTTTCTTCGCTCGCTACTTGAATTCTCTCCTCGGCGCCACTATCTCCAGAGGACGACGCCTCACTTCCCGAGTTTACCCTTGACATCTCTAAGAAATATCAAAGGCAAAAACACTGACCTTGATGTGACGTAAACTTGGAAGTGACGTGCACGGTGGGAATTTTTTCGCCGAAAATCGCCTGGCCCACGCGACAGCTAGCACCACCACCTTGGAGCACAAACCACCGCTAGTAGAGCGAAACTGGGAGTAAAAGTAAAAATTCAAAGTGAAAGAGAGAAATGTGCTAGGGGGTGAGGAGAGTGGGGACTTATAGCCAAGAGAGCGATGTTTGGGCTCCCTAGGCATTTAAGGGCCCACTAAAGGAAGGCAAAATGACAAAACGGAGAAGTTGCGACGATTCATGACAAGAACTCGTCAAAATGCTTAACTCCATCACTCGGCGACCAGTGCCTCGACGTGCCACCGAACCGCCGTTCTACCGAGCCGAGGTGTCGAGGTACCGACTTCCACATATGGAAAAAAATTCTGCCGAGCCAGAATCACCGTCGAATCGTTCCAAAATCTGTGTCTAAACTTGATGGACTGCTCAGATCGCCACACGCCCACAAAACGACAAGATAATGTTTTCTCGTGATCTGAACCCCGTCCTCGTGATTCGCGCCATGATGGACGCTAAGGATCGTGCCACGTAGCTCGGCAGATCCCAGCGCTCCGAGCCGAGCTGCTGAGGAGCCGAGCCGAGGTGCCAAGGTACCGACCTCCACATATGGAGAAAAATTCTGCCGAACCAGAATCACCGTCCGATCGCTCCAAAATTCGTGCCAAAACATGATGGATGGCTCAGATCGCGCCACGCCCACAAAATGACAAGATAACGTTTTCTCGTGATCTGAACCTCGTCCTCGTGATTCGTGCCGAGATGAACGCTTCAGATCAAGCCACGCGCTCCTTCCGAGCTGCCGACCACCGCGGTGCATAGCCGAGCTACCGAACAGCTTGGCCAAGCAACCGAGCCACTGGGTCGGAGAGTTGCGACGTTTCAAAACAAGAACTCGTCAAAATGCTTAACTCCATCACTCGGCGACCAGCGCCTCGACGTGCCACCGAACCGCCGTTCTACCGAGCCGAGGTGCCGACCTCCACATATGGAAAAAAATTCTGCCGAGCTAGAATCATCGTCGGATCGTTCCAAAATCCGTGTCAAAACTTGATGGACTACTCAGATCGCGACATGCCCACAAAACGACAAGATAATGTTTTCTCGTGATCTGAACCCCGTCCTCGTGATTTGCGCCATGATGGACGCTCAGGATCGTGCCACGTAGCTCGGCAGCTCCCAGCGCTTCGAGCCGAGCTGCCGAGGAGCCGAGCCGAGGTGCCGAGGTACCGACCTCCACATAGGGAGAAAAATTCTGCCGAACCAGAATCACCGTCCGATCGCTCCAAAATTCGTGCCAAAACTTGATGGACGGCTCAGATCGCGCCACGCCCACAAAACGACAAGATAACGTTTTCTCGTGATCTGAACCCCGTCCTCATGATTCGCGCCGTAATGGATGCTCAGGATCCTGCCACGTAGCTCGGCAGATCCCAGCGCTCCAAGCCAAGCTGCCGAACAGCCGAGCCGAGGTGCCGAGGTACCGACCTCCACATACGGAGAAAATACTAGCCGACCCACACAGATCGTCCGATCTCCCAGAAAATTGTGTTCGGCGACGATAAAGGGTCCAGATCATGCCACGGCATAATTAGGTATTATAAATTAATTTTTATTTATTAAAATCATTTTATTTATTTAAAAATTGCGAAAAATGGTTAAAAATTTGGGAAAATTAATTAAAAATTCTAGGAAACAATTATAAATTCGGGGAAATATTTTGAGCCCCTGAGAAAGTAATTATTGCCTAGAATGGCTGATTAAGACCCCCGGACGACGAATCAACACTTCGCAAAATTAAATAAGCGATCCGAAAGATAGATAAAAATTAAGGAAAGATGCCAGAAAACCAAAGGTGCTCAAGAACGGCTTAGAGCATGCAACTAACCTGGAAAATCACCATACTGCCCCATGCAAAGAATCGTCACCCCTCGTTCGGACTCCGATACAACTCCGAAAGCCATTGAAACAGTAAAACTACTCCTCAAAGACTGAACCTTCTTAGCCTTTAGGAGTGGGGGGCTCGTGATATGGCTAAAAAAATGGGATTAAATCGGAATCGTCCAAATCGGGCACGAATCTTAAAGCCTAAGGGCAAAATGGTAATTTCACTCCACAAACGGGTCTGAAGTGGGTTCTGGGTCTTTTCCCTAAAGACCCAATAACCCACGAACGGATCCACCTCAACTGGGTACGGGTCCCAACCCAAAATAAACCCGGTCCAACAGGACAGAATTAGGGTTTCTGATTAATACTAATCAACAGCCCTGATTCACATCTATCCTTTCACTGGGGATTAGGGATTACATTTCTTATCTGATCACAGGGATTACATTCCTAATCTGACCCCAACGACGGCTATAAATACCCCCCATCCACCACCATTAAGAGGTAATCAATCTTTTGCCAATTTACGCTCTCTCATAATCTTTTCTGGTTATTGACTTGAGCGTCGGAGGGTGCGTCGCCGGGATCAACCTCGGTGTCTCGCTGTCACGTCCCGCTTCCCAGAATACGGGAACACAGGCACGTAACTGAGGCCCAGTGAATGATGCGAATACATCATTCATAAGCTGTATATTTAACTCAACAACAAGATGACAATATCAACCACGCAAGCATGTTAAATCACAATAAGATAACAAAGTACATGACATAGTACAGGACGTAACCAACAACTGAAAAAGAAACATAGTTACGCGTCAAACACGCCCGGATTACAACAAGGATTACATGAATAAAACATAAACTAAAATAACATGAAATTAAACAACACTAAAATCTCTGTTCAGCAACACCTTCGGGTAGTTCTCCATCTGGACCTGCAAGTATATTATTATAAGGGAAGAGACAAAGAAGTACCCGTTAATGCAAGTCACGGGCCGCAAGTGGTACAAGCAACGGGACAATTATAAAATGAAACAAAAGCATGGAAAGAACAAGGAATCAAGAATCATATAATAGAGCAAATACAACATGCAACAGGATCAAGAACAAGACCTCATGGAACAAATAACATGCATGTAAATAAGTAAATAATCCATAGGAACATGTAACATGTAAACGGGTATGCAAGTAAACGTGTCAACATGAACGAGTAACATGTAAACAAGTAAACGAGTTATCATAGCCATGTAACATGTAAACGGATCATGCCAGTGTACGTGTTAATGTCATGTCTTTCATTAACCTAACTAGGTAGCACTTCATGCGTCCCATACCACATGGTTGCTACTCGCAATCAAGTGAACGTTTAGACTAGTAGTGGATTCTATAAGTCACGTACTCGGGAATCATGTCATGTCATGTCATGTCGAGTATATCTTGTATCAAGATACGTGCAATGTGGAACATGTAGTGTGTCTTGTAACGTGCACATGTAAACCTGTAATTTAGCAAACTTGCAACTTGTAACTTGTAATTTGTAGCGAGGAACCACGAGCCCCCGTCCGAGTACCCATCCGAGTACGCTCTTCTATATTGCCCACTACTAAATCTTTTCCCTTTATACCCTGGCTTATTATTTTTTTATTTTAATCAAATATAAACAATAACTACATGCAACAAGGACGAGTAACATAGCAAGAGTAACATGACAGGATCGGGTATCAAGACTTATGCAATGTAGGAAAATATATTTCAGGGTCTATAAAACATATTGATGCAACTAATGGCATGCATAACACTTAATCAAGAATAAAAAATATTATAACAACATGCAACCTAGGAACAAGCAATTCATGCACAACATCATGTATAATTATAAGAGTATAAATGTGTATCGTGTTCATGCAATGCATATGGCAACAAAGTATTCGTGATCTTGTACGAATACGGGATCAATAGATTATATATAATACGAAGAGAGTCAAAAATATACTTGCGGTATTTTGCAAAATAGCTTGTACTAGACCAACGAATTTGTACAAGGGAATACTTGCCTGTTAGTTGACGATGATTAAATTTAAGACAGAATAACGGGATCAGTATCCCGGGCAGCAGAACACGTGCGAGATATTTGGCAGCCACGCCAAAACAGAAAATCCCAAAATAGCAAACTCCAAACAACAACTCCAATAACAACTCCAAAGCAGTAACACACCAAAGCAATAAACAGCAACAATGATTCCCAACAACTCCAATAATAATCCCCAAATCCTATTCTTCTCCTTTTTCTTTTCCAACAAAAACAGAAAGAGAGTGAAAGAGAGAGCGGAAGAATGGGGCTGCGACTGGATGTGTGCGTCACGCTCGAGGCTGGTGACTAAAGGCGGTGCGACGACGATGACTGGATGGCGACAGAAGGAAGGAGCAGCGACTGCGGGAGAAAGGTTTAGCTGGGGCATTCGAACGGGAGATGAGCAGAGTGAAGCAACAATGGCAGAGGGAGCTCAAACGGGGGAGGCACGACTGGGCTCGAGCGGGAGGCGCTCGGAGTCGGAGCGAACGACGACGCAGCGTCGCTGTGGCGATGCGACTGGAGGCGAAGGTGGGCGACTGGTTAGCGAGTGCGAGGAGCGGCACTGGAGAGCGAGCTCGATGGGGTTCGAACAAGAAGACGGCGAGGACGTCGAGCTGGGCGATTGCGGGTGCGGCGGGAGGAGTGCGGGGCTGCAGGCGGAAGACGACGAGAGAGAGAGAGAGGGCAGCACAGGGAAGCTGCGACTGGGAAGGACGACGAGCGATGGCAGAGGGCCTCTGAGTTAGGTTTGGGGGCTGCGAAGGCGGCAGGAGACGCGCGGGGATGCAGTGGGTTCTGGTGACGATGGAGGAAGAATGGGAAATGGTGTGGGTTCTCTGGAGGAGACGACACGCGGTGATAGAGCTTGGGGGATACTGGCGGAGGCGAGTGAAGAAGATGATGGCGTCGAGGCTCGATGAGGTGGGGCAGCGGCACTTCGGGGCTTGAGCGGAGAGGACGACGGCACTGGCGGGCTTCGCGGAGTTCGAGTGGAGACTGGCGGTTGCGGAGGCGCGGAGAAAGCAAGAGGATGATGATGGCGAGCGAGTATGGCTGTGGGAGTGAGGAGATGAAGTGGAAGAGTGGGTTCTGTGCTTCGTTTTGGTTTCTCTGTTTTGGTAGAGAAATAGATAGGGATGGATAGAAAATAACGGGGAGAGAGAATGAAGCGGGGAGAGGGGAAGATATTATAATACTATAAGATAATGGGGTGAGAGAAAGTGGGGTAGTTACGAGGAGTATGGGGGAAAGTGCAGGTACGAGAATTGAGGAGTGAGGAGTTAGAGTATGGGACAAAAAAGTGGGGTAGAGGAAAATATTGTATACGGGTAAGTATAGATGGTAAATCTGTACAAATATGGATACTGGGTTTGGGTTTGGGCTTGGTTCTTGGGCTTAAAATATTTAAATAAAACAATTGAGACATTGGCCTAAAATTTTTGGGCTTAGATTAATTTAATAAAATCAAAATACAACTTGGGCTCACATTAATAATCAATAATGTAAACTTGGGCTTAGAATAAATAATTGGGCTTCAGAATAATAAATAATAAAATCAAAAATACAAAATTGGGTATTTAACTAAATATTAAACAATTGAATAATTTGTATATTGGACTCATAAAATGGTTTAAATAATAAAATAAATTAGGAGGAAATAGTTATAAAATACTAGTGATTTAAAATACAGAAAAATAATTACGTATTATTGAAAACAGGGGTTACACTCGCACTTTTTGCAGGTGTACGGCAGGCGTCAACAGCCAAGCTCCGGCGGAACAGGTTTCAGGTTTGCTATTTAAGTTTTCCAGGAATCCACAAATTCATTTATTTGCCCCCACACCAGATTTAGCGGTAACAATGGTCTTTTCACCATTGTAAAATATCTAGTGGAGAAGAAGAAGGCTCAGAATCTTGTTGGTTATACCAATTTAATTTATTTGGTTGATTAGTCTTAGATTTTTTTGATTGAATTTGTGCAAGTAAATTAAATATTCTATCATCAAATATACTCTTACCCTTACCTTTAGAAGTAGCAGAAGAAGAACTAACTACAGAAGTTATACTACTAGAAGCAAAATATTTATCATAATAATCATACAAGTTATTTAATGTAGATTCAAACTGAACTAAAAAAGTAGCGCAATCAATTACTATTTCTACATTTTCCCCAAGTAATGCAAAAAATATTTCAATCAAACCCTTCGTACCTTCGAATTTGATATGAGGATCCATAACGATAGCAACACAAATCAACATAGGAGGAGGAAAATAATACTTCAAAAATTTTGTGTATGCAGGTTTTACAATCTCACCAATATTGGGATCATTTAACATTTCTCGGAATGTTTGCATCATGCTAACTAATGAAATAAAAGTACTACTAGAAGTAGATTCATATGTTTTTGAAAATTTTAAAGTTGCGGTTTTAAACGGTTCTAAAAATTTCAACAAAGCTTCAGCATAATACCAATCGGTATGAGTCATTTCAAAATTTGGCACATGAAATGCGATACAAAAATCATTTACAACTGCTTTATATTCGGTAACAACATGTAGTAAATCAAAAGTAGAATTCTATCGGTGTCTAACATCATTTGGAAATCTTCTAAAAGGTACATTTTTAAGCCTACACCAAGCTTTCCATTCTTGAAATACGCTTGGACTTAATGCAATGAAATGTACACAATTTTTAATTTTAACTATATATGGATCGGCTATTTTTAATGCATCTTGAACACATAAATTTAAAATATGACATGCACATCTAACATGAAAAATATTGTCAGATGGAGGGTTTAATACGAATTTTAAAGTAGTAATTACTACATTAATGTTAGATGCATTATCAAAACTAATACACATAATTTTATCGCGAATATGAAAAATATCACAAATTTCTAAAATACGGTTTGCTATTTCAGCGCCACTATGGGGATACGGCAACGCAGCAAGTGATATAATTCTTTTTTGAAGAATCCAACCATTGTCGATCCAATGACAGGTTATTCCCATCATTGAAATATTGTTGACACCCGTCCAACAATCCGAAGTTAAACTAACTCTACAAGTTAAACTCCATAAAATTGCAATCAAAGTGTCCTTCATTGCGATGTACATTTTAAAACAATCCGATTTGCAAGTATTTCTCGAAATTCTTTTAAAATGAGGGTTTAAGGCCGTTTGGTTAAAATTTTCCAAGTCCCTACTCTCGGGATAGGAAAATGGTAACTCTTCCTTTATGACTAATCGGTCCATTTCTCGACGAACATGATCGGGATCATAAGGGTGGCTATCAACTAGACCGGTCCTAGGATTGATTTTTTGTTGGCCTTGTAGGTTATCAAGAAGGTCTTTATGGTTATGTTAGATGTGTCTACTAATCTTACCGGTGCCGTCACCCCTCTTGAATATGTATGTTTTAGAACATGTTTTACAAACTTTCAAACCTATACCTGGAGTTTGTTCGTCCGGGATATAATCGTAAAACTTATGCCAATCACTACTTTCTCCTCTACTTTTCCTACTACTACGGGGTTGTGTGGTTTTAGTTGGTTGTTGTTGTTCTTCTTCTTCTAATTGTATGTCACCTACAAACTCGTCGTGTGCACCCCATTGTTGGGTAGGAGGATCATGGTACTCTTGGGCGGGCTCACTAATTGGGACAATTGGTGGCCTACGGAAAGAGGAGGAATCTTGCCCGCTACGACCGCTACCGCGTGATCTAGACATAATGTAGTAATGTACTAATGTATGTAAAAAAAAATTACACAATGTAGGAACGGTGAATTATAAAAAAAAAATCTAAAAAACAAGATGGTTGAGATAGAGAAAATAAAAAAACCAACAATAATTATAACTACAACACAAAAATAAAATAACGAGAGAGGTATGAAATTTTGATATCGTTTACCGTGGATACGCGTATATAAAATAAACCGTAAAAATAAGAATAGAAGTAGAACTAGAAATAAGCGATTCCGGAATTGAAGAGTTGATGAGAGCTTGAAGAGAATTGACGACTTGATCACTTGGAGTTGGGCGAGAGTTGAAGAGTTGAAGACGTTGTTGAATTTTGATTTCGATACGATCGAAAATTGATCGTGTATATACCTTGAAGACTTGCTTGTTGAATACTCGAATTTTTGAAAAATTCCTTAGAAATGAGTTATAATAGTAGAGAGAGTAAGAGAGTAAGGTGTGATTTTTTTGATGGGGTTTTGGGGGGGGGGGGGGGGGGGGGGGGGTATTTATAGGCTCAAAATAAACAAAAAAAACCAAAAAATCCAAGCAAAACGGCTATAATAGCTGTTTTGCTCTCTGTGCTACAGTGCCCCCCCCCCCCCCCCCCCGCGGCTTGTTTGACCCGCGGGTCAACGGTTGACCCGTGACGGGTCGAACGTTCGACCCGAACGGGTCCAACGGTTCGCGACCCGCGGGGTGGCATACGGGTTGGGTGAACAGTAACGGGTTTGCGGGCCGGGTTGTGCGGGTTCGAATCGCTATTTACGCGACCCGGGTTGACCCGATACTATTCACGGGTTCAACCCGAACCCGCCAAACGCTTTCACGGGCCGGGTTCAATGGGCGGGTCGCCGGTTGACCCGGCCCACTTGCCATCCCTAGGCTGAATAGGGGAGCGGTTATCAGATCGCTTCCACTAGAGCTGGGCAGATGCAAAAATTGGCAAGAAATAAAAGGAACCAGTTTCCACAATTAACGACCCCTTTATATGCAACAACAATGACTTCTAGGAGCAGGGCCGGCCCCCACCTTAGGGCAGGTGAGGCGGCCGCCTCTGGCCCCCATATTTTTTGCAATTTTAGAGGCTTCAAATTTGTATTCTCTTTATAAATATAGATACGTATTTTGCTGGTAAAAAAAAATATATTATTAAGGGTCCCAAAAATAATTATTTGGTCATTCGTCTCGGACCTCCGGAAACTCAAGGCTGCCCTGTCTACGAAGGGAGCAGAAATTGGAGCGTGCGTGCGGAACACATTTCAACCTGCCTGTAGGAGAGACCCTTGGTGATTTTCTTGCGACGAATGAGAAACAATAATGGTAGTAAACTAACCTTAGATCTAATTAACACACATCTTAGTCTTGATCATTTCCACAAACGAAACTAAACTAAACTAAACTTTCCCTCTCGAATAACCCCACCCTTAAGAAGAAAGGGTTCGGGTTGGGTTCTTGCCACCATGGTTCTTGCCACCTTAGATACTCCCACGTGGCTTTACGATTGGTTATTTAAAACATTAACTAAAGTTAACTTACCATTAATATATTTCGTGATAATTAATTTTTCTTAGTGTCTTTTCCAAACTTGATGACATATTTTTCGAAGTGATTTCAAAGTCATCCCAAACTTGGTGATTGTGCTCTATGTAGCATGGGTAAGGTACGAGACGTAGGGATGGCAAACGGGCTGGTTTAGCCCGAAACCAAATCAGACCGTCTTGTTTTGTAGCTTAGACTAAACAGACTGCTACTGTAGTGGGCTCATCACGAGCCCACCTGTCTAATTTAGGCGGGCCAGTCCGGTTCTTCCTTCTTTGAACTACGGCCCGGTTGGAACCAGACCGCTTTGGCTCGTGTCTCGCTGGGCCGTGAACCGGACCAACCTGGAATCGTAACCGGGTGGTCCAGCCCGGTGGGCCAGCAACGGTCGGTCCAAGCCGACCGTTATACAATTTTATTTTATTTTTAAATATAAGCCCAAACAAATGTCTAAAATAACATTTCCAATAACTATTAACGATTAGTTTCTGGGAGCAAATTAGGAAACACAAACAATATGAAATTCTATAAATTGAGAAGCCTTCCAAAAAAATTTCTTTACACCAAAACTTCCAAACAATTCTCCCAACTCTCTCAATTTATCCTTACAAGTTATATAATTACATTACATACCAAAATTCTTGCAATTTGTAGAATCTCAAAGTTTAAACAAGTGAAGAAGTGCAATCTTGAAGTTATTTTGAAATCAATCAACAATCAACAAGCATTCACAACACAACTTTGAGAATTTTTCTAGTGCGGTAATTTTTTTTATAAGGATGAGTTACCATTTACTTATTCCGAAAGTAAGAACCTAGAAATGTTTACCCAAAACACTGTTAAATCCGAATGTTTCAAAATATATAATGAGCTTAAATATACTTTATCTGCTACTTTGTCTTCTTTACATTTTAAAGTTACATTAACTAATGATTGTTATAAATGTTGTAATGATATTTCCGTGTGCACTACTTGTCATTAGATTGATAGTAATTGGATCATTAAAAAAATGATCATACAATTTGGTTATTTTGATGTATCTCCATAATGGTTAGGCTATCACATCACAAATTAGAGAATCATGTAATAGTTTTGATATTGAAGATAAAATTATTTCTATTAACCTTGATATTGCCGCCAATAATAAAAAAGAAGTTCCTTCATTGATTGATGCGTTTATGCCTCCATTGCCTGAAATATTTTATATTAAATGTGCATGTCATATCAACTTGTGTGTGCAAGATGTTTTGAGATAGTCGAACCATATGTTAATGCAATAAAAGGTTGTGTGCATTTTAATGATATGAGTGGTCGTAATCTTCTAGAATTCGCACAATGGTGTGATCTTAAAGGAATAAAATTTCTAAAATTCCCAAGATATGTTAAAATTAGATGGAATTCTACTTACAAATTGATTACAATTGTTGGTATATACAAATAATTTTTATATTGCAAAACACATGGAAAACTTTTGCATGAATCAACAGTTTGTGAATTATGCCAAAAGTTTGTTAAAATTTTTAAAACCTTTTCATGATGTAACTCTTCAATTTTCGAGTTCATATGAGTCTACTTCTAGTTATGATTTATTTACTATAGTTAATATGTGCAAACTTTTCAAGAAATAAAATTTGACCCTTTGATTAGCATAATTGTTATTCTCGCTTACGCAAAATTCATGAAATATTTTCGTCATCTTCTTTTGTTATACTATATTGCAAGTGTAATGGATCCTCGTATCAAGTTATATGCTGCGAAGGGTTTGAATGAAATGCTTTATAGTTTGGTTGAAGAAATAGTTTATGACTATGATAAATATATGTTAAAATTTGAGTCAATAGTAGAAACGTTATATGATACTTCTGATAGAAAATTTGCATCTAGTGGTCAAAATACAACAACATCATCTTCATCAAAAGGTAAATACATTGCATCATCATCATCTGTATGGAGTAGTATTACATCTAAAAAAACCTAAGAAAAATGCACCAAATGAGTTAAAATGGTATGATGCACAACCTGCACTGCCTAGTGATAACAACATTGATGTTTTAACATAATGGAAAAATAATGAAGGTTGATATCCTATTCTTTCTTGCATGGCACGCTATCTGCTACAGACCCCCCCCCCTCCCCGGTGTCCACCATCGCATCAGAAAGTGTTTTTTCTTATAATGACAAGATATTAAACAAGAAAAGGAATTGTTTGTTACCAGAAACTTTGCAAATGCTAGTGTACTTACATGAAGGCTCAAGTGGTAGAGACACTCTTAAAGAATGAAAACGAAATCTCAAAAACTCTGAGGGATGAAGAACACATCTCAATAACTCTTCGAGTATGAAAACCAAATCTCACAAACTCCTGAAGATTGAAGATCAATTGTAAACATTAAATTTCATGTAAACTAACTCAAACTTTAAATTTCTATTAACAACAACTGCAACTTTTTAGAAGAATAATAATTATTGAGGTATTTTTCAATATTACATGTTTTTTTAATTTTATATGTTAATAGATAGAAGAAGAAAAAAAGTTCCAAAACCGGCCTGGACTGGCTCGCCGGAACCGATGGGACTAGGCTGGCGGGCTGGTCCGGGGTTGCCTCCATCCCCTTGAAACCGGACTGGCCTGGACCGATTCTAACACGAATTGGAACCGTCTCGGTACAGTGACTAGCTCGGTAGGCTATGTACAGGACCGGCTTGTCGGGCCGGTTTGCCATCCCTATGGGTATGACACGACACATGTGTGGTGATACGCAATTTCTATAAAAGTAGGATATAGGTGCATTTTTGGGTGCATTTAATATAAATATATAACATATTTTAATAAATACAATGTTAAAAATAAAAAATAAAAAATATTATAATAGCTTCAAAAGAATATCAACTTACCACTAACTAATAATTTAACATTTTAACATAAAAATAACTGATGTGATACTATTTTAAAAAACACATCATGTCAATCATTTATATGCAAGTCAAATCCCAACTCAAAATGAAGTATCGCAAAGTCATAGTGACTACATACTTTTATGTCATAGAGAAACAACTACCGGGTATTGGGTATCACTACCTATTGTTTTATAATTATTTGTATTTGGTTATTGGATATGTAATCCAATAACCTTAAACTTAACTTTAAAATATATATATATATATATATATATATATATATATATATATATATATATATATATATATATATATATACTAAAATAAAAATGCACCCTAGTTGAACCCCATACGCACCCGGAGTGCATGCGAAATGCACGCAAAATGCACCCATTTTTTTAATCAATAAAATAAGTGGGTGTGTATTTGACACGCACCTGAGTTGCATCCGAACGCACCCACACCCGATATGCACCCGATACCGATACGCAGGGGTGTAGGTACCTGGTCCCGAAGGGGTGCGGCTGAGTCCCCTCGATTTTCGGTTGCGCCCCTTGGATTTACATGAGTATTATATAAATAGGGTAATTTAACACTTCAATTTCACTAATTTGTTGTAGTCTAGTTGGTTAGGGTAATTGTCTCTCACTCTAAGAGAACTTGGTTCAAGTCTTGGGAACAGTTTTTTTTTAATACTTTTTTTTGAAGTTTTGGACCGGTTCTAACACGAATTGGAACCGTCTCGGTACAGTGACTAGCCTGGTAGGCTATGTACAGGACCGGCTTGCCGGGCCGGTTTGCCATCCCTGTGGGTATGACACGACACATGTGTGGTGATGCGCAATTTCTATAAAAGTAGGATACAGGTGCATTTTTGGGTGCATTTAATATAAATATATAACATATTTTAATAAATACAATGTTAAAAATAAAAAAATAAAAAATATTATAATAGCTTCAAAAGAATATCAACTTACCACTAACTAATAATTTAACATTTTAACATGACAATAACTGATGTGATACTATTTTAAAAAACACATCATGTCAATCATTTATATGCAAGTCAAATCCCAACTCAAAATGAAGTATCGCAAAGTCATAGTGACTACATACTTTTATGTCATAGAGAAACAACTACCGGGTATTGGGTATCACTACCTATTGTTTTATAATTATTTGTATTGGGTTATTGGATATGTAACCCAATAACCTTAAACTTAACTTTAAAATAAATATATATATATTTTTTTACTAAAATAAAAATGCACCCTAGTTGAACCCCACACGCACCCGGAGTGCATGCGAAATGCATGCAAAATGCACCCATTTTTTTAATCAATAAAATAAGTGGGTGTGTATTTGACACGCACCTGAGTTGCATCCGAACGCACCTACACCCGATATGCACCCGATACCGATACGCAGGGGTGTAGGTACCTGGTCCCGAAGGGGTGCGGCTGAGTCACCTCGATTTTCGGTTGCGCCCCTTGGATTTACATGAGTAGTATATAAATAGGGTAATTTAACACTTCAATTTCACTAATCTGTTGTAGTCTAGTTGGTTAGGGTAATTGTTTCTCACTCTAAGAGAACTTGGTTCAAGTCTCGGGAACAGTTTTTTTTTAATACCTTTTTTTTGAAGTTTTAACTTCTTTTTCATCAATTTCGGGAACAAAATTGGATTTAGTTTCTACTTTTATTTCAAATTTTAATTTCTTTCTTTTTAAATGACCAAAATAAAAAATTATTTGACGACAACGGGAGTTGAAGCCATGACCTTCTAAAAATTGAAGTCAAACACACTAATCCACTGTGTACAGTGTGAGTTTGTATTTCATTTACATTTGAGGAATATTCACTGCTCTGATGGCTAATATTCTGACATTTAGTGAAGTGTCCAAGAATTTTGATGAATAATCATTGCTCTGATGCACACAATATGAAGTGTCCAAGAATTTTATTGTCGAAGAAAATGACTATTTAGTGATTGTAATAGTTTATAACATTTGGTATTAATATATGATGTTTTTAGGAATATAAATGTATTTGTTATAATTTATTATTTTTTAATAGTAAGCGCCGCAACCCCTGAACAAAAATTCTGGCCGTGCCACTGCCGTAGTGCTAAGTCCAAAAATAAGCCCCGTGCTTCATAGATTGTGCTGTTTAATTGTGGATTGATGAATAGTTACTATAGAAGGAAAATATTATATGGTTCTAATGCTTTGAAACAATAAAAAACATGTTCTAATCTTATTCAGAAACGTGGTGATATAATGAAAGCTCTGTTTTATGATGTCTACATGACTAGATTTTAACTAAAGGTTTCTTGCTGAGCAAGATACTTTTTGTTATGCACTCGTTGAATTTTAATGAAACTTTTGATTACATTTTTCATATAGAATCAAGTGATAGCAAAGTTAGGGAGACCAGGAAGATGTTCTCAACTTCATTTTTAAAATTGAGCCACAACGTAGGTAACTTAAAGATTATCATGCCAGCAATAGAAGTATCGCATATAGGAATGTTCTGATTATCTAATATAGATGGAAGGTTCTCAAGTTCTGATGCCTTATGGAAGACCTCCTTATCTTCCTAAAAATCTAGAAGACATCAACTTGTCCAAGAGATGCATCTTAGTCAATACTGTATTGTAACACACTGAGTCTGAAAATCACCCTAGGAGGAGTGAATAAGGTGATTGAGCGGAATTAAAAAATTAAAGTGCAGAGTAAATAAGAAGAGATAAGAAGAGCAAACACAGATAGTACAAGTGACGCAGAGATATAACGTGGTTCGACCCCCAGATCTACGTCCACACCTCCTACTTGTAGCAATTCTCCGCCACAAGCGTTTCACTATACTCAAACTCTTATACAGTGATTCTCGGATTCAGGCCGAGAGACCTGACTGAAGAATACACAAGTCCCGTCAACCTCACCGAAGTGGAAGAAAAAGAAAAGGCTCAAGATCTTTAATGATCATGACTGAAGAATACAAATAGTTATCACACACACTCGGATTGGTTGTTGAAAAATTAGTTCAGAAGATTCTTCTCAGAAGTAAATAGGTAAAGAATACACTGTGGGTTCGTCAATTAAATAGACCGGAAAGTGTATCGATCAAAATTAGAAACGATACATTCCAAAAATGTGAACAGCACAAAGTTCGTCGACAGCAATTTCGGTGCAGTCGACCGTTCATCTCTCTGACGTAAATTAGATTGATGAAGGGTTGACTGCTTCTTACGTAACTGTGAGTTACAATCGACTGCGATGCGGTAGACCGTCATGAGGTGCGGTCGACCGGTATCGCGTTGTTCATACCGAATCCACTTTATATTCTTACCAAAAACTAATCAACCACCAATCAATTTTTTACAGATTAAATCTCACAAATATAGAATGATAACAACCGGTCCTGATAGCTTTCTTGGACACTAATCAATCAACTGCTCTTTTTGAATATCATATTCTTTTGCTTGATTTCTCAGTCTTTCTTTATTACTTTTCTTCTTTGAATATTCTTGAATCTCTCTTGGATCTCTTATGGATATTATTTGATCCTGAAAGTCTAAACAACTTAATTTCAACTTATTAGTATTTATGGACACGTTTTGTGCACACCAAACTAAGAGTCGACAATCTCTCCCTTTTGGTGTGAACAAAATATGTGTTTGAATGTTGGAAGTAAAAATAAAACAATAGGGCATATAAATACTCCCCCTGAATTTATTACTTCCTGTGGCATAGATTTTCATAGATAAAGTGCATTTAAAGAGTACTTAAGAGAGATTTGTAAATACTCCCCCTCAATTCAATACTTCCTGTTATACAGAATTTCATAGAAGATATATAAAGAAGAAATAATAATATTATATTTACTTTCAGTTAAAAAACATTTATAAAAATATTCTCCCATTTTTTGGAACACACCAAGAGGAGGCCAAAGATAAGCATAGATTAAGTATATAACATACTCCCCCGAAAGCTATTTGTAAATGTAAAGAATATTCATTAAGCAACACAAAAGGTTAATTTGGGGAACATGATAAAGGATGAATATGGGAAATATAATAATTTTTGAAAGCAGAGGAAAATCCACTTACATGATACCGTTGATAGAGAAACTCTTTGATATACAGGGAGAGCTCTTCATGGTATCATATATTTGAGATTTTCTCAATACAGATGCAAGGCATAGAACAGAAGAAAAGGTATTTCAATAAACCGATATTATAGAAAATGGTGAATAGAGGGTTGTAGAAATTAAAACGAGTAACCAAGAAAAGAACCGGTCGACCGCAAAACCAATTGAACATATAAAATAAAGAATCAACCCGAGAGCAAGCCGGTCGACCGCACACCTTGTAAACACAAAACGAAAGACAGAGATCGAACCGGTCGACCGCACGTTCGACCGCAAATACTAAAGTCCAATTTTTGAAAAGAAGCATAAAACCAAACGAAGGCCGAGAGCGTGCCGGTCGACCACCCAGTCGGCTGTACACCTTCTCAGTCGTACAGTCGACCGTCCAGCGACCGAAACCCAATTTTAAGCAGAAATATCAATAAAATTGGTTTTCATCTAAAGGCTTAGAACAAATATCAGCAAGTTGAGAATTAAATGAGTTTAAATTTGCTTACCAGACAAAGAATTAAACTAAAATTGTTTTACCTTAAAAAAATATGATCTTCCCTTTTCTTTTCTTGATAGTGATGCAAAAGTGTTGTTTTCATCAACCATGAGCTTTAGGCATCCACTATCAAGGTGCTACCGATCTTTAGGTGAAGTACATTGATGTGCCTACATTAAGAATAATATGTATCCAAATAGGTACTGTTCCTGCACTTGTATTCTTCTTTATCCAAACGAAGTTAGTATTCCTTTTTAAAGCACAATTATAAGAAATATGTCATAATCTACAACAATAGTGACAAGTAATGCGATTATGCTTTGGATCATGCACATATGCATAATTGTGTGTTGGTTTGTAACTATTTTATAGGCTATGCATATGTGTATGACAAGATTGCTTAGATTTTTGATGTTGTATTGGCTCATTGTAACCAAGCCCTCGATTATCATGATAAGATCTTGAATTCTTTGTAATAAGGTAGCTGTGCCCTTCATATTTTTCAACAATTTTCTCGAGCTCAATTAGTCTTTTACAAAGTCATTTTCTAGTCATCTCATCGTCTTTAGTGTACCAACGAAAAGTGTCTAGGGTAGCATCAAGTATTCTATTTTGCTCAAGAGCTTTGTTACAACCTTCCACTACCTCATCAAATTTTCTTTTACATTCTTTTAAATCATCAGTGAGCTTAGCAATATGAACAGATTTCTTATGAATTTCTCTCAAGTGTTCATCACGTGTTGCTAAGGATTCTTGAATTTGTTGTTTTAAGAGTTCATTTTTCTCTAGTAATACATCATGATCTTTTCTAAATGACTCAAATTTTTCCATGATCAAGGAATTTTTATTTTTCAGTTTTTGATTTTTAGCGATGCAAGAGTCATCAGATTCATTTGGAATTTGTTTATATTGTCTTGATTCACGACTCAATTTCTTAGCATAATCTTTTAATCCATTACACATATCTAATAGCTCATCATAAGGGGGTTCTTCGATTATCTCTTCTTGAGATAGTGATTGCACCTCACCATTCCCATGAGCCATGAAGCCGACATTGTTGTGATATTTCTCATCTTCACTTGAATCTGAGTCTAGCCACGTTTCTTTCAACACCTTCTTTCTCAATCCTGAATTGGAGTGATGATAATCTTTGTTCCTACCTTTCGATAGGGGACAGTTTGGGCATATATGTTCTGGCTTGTTGCATTTGTAGCACACATCATTTTTGTCTTTGTCTCTTTCTCCTTGTGACCTGCTGTACTTTCTGCGTTTGAGATGCTTACAGAATTGTTTAGTTATCCGTATGAAATCTTTGTTTGATTCTGATTTTGATGGACGTGACTTCTCTGCTTTTAAGGCAATGGTCCACTCTTCAGTTTTTGGTTCAATCTCGATGTTCTGTCTGTATCTTTTGGTTTCTGTCATTTCCATCTCGTATGTCTTTATCTTTCCTTAGAATGTGTAGTAGTCGAATTCTTTTTCTTCAAGGGTCTCCCTCATTGCAGCAGCCTTTACATCCCACTCTAGCGTGAGACAGCTTATGAGTTTTCCAACCTTTCGGTCATCATCCTGCCCCTTACCTAAGCTCTCAAGTTCGTGGGCAATGATATCGAAGCTGGCAAGAATTTGATCCACATTTTCTCCTGGCAACATACGAAGCACATCAAACTTATAAAAACATAAATTTACTTTAGCTTTTACCTCAGAAGTGGTTCCCTCATGCCGCTTCAACATGTTGTTCCAGATCTCGTACGCAGTCTTACAGTTTCGCCCGCATCGCATTAGTTCTTCGTTATTCAACCCTGCATAGAAAGCCGTCATAGCTTTGAAATTTTCCGTCTTCAGCGCTAGCTCGGCTTTTGTGAAAGCTGTCTTCCCGTCACTAACTGGAATGTCTGTTTTATTAATACACACATTCCATACTTCTTCTCCAAGCATCTGTAGAAAATGAGACATACGAACTTTCCAAACATCATAGCATTTTTTATCAAAAAATGGTGAGCATGTAAGACTTGTCCCATTGGAGACGAATGGCTCCGATGAGTACAAGTTTTCGGGAGGAGGGATTTCGGCCATTGGACCTTTTGCTTAAGCTTTTAATAAGCACCTCACTCTGATTCCACTGTAAATCACCCTAGGGGGGGTGAATAGGGTGATTGTGCAAAATTAAAAAATTAAAGTAAAGTGCAGAGTAAATAAAAAGAGATAAGAAGAGCAAACGCAGATAGCACAAGTGACGCAGCGATATAACATGGTTCGACCCCCAGGTCTACGTCCACACCTCCTACTTGTAGTAATTCTCCGCCACAAGCGTTCTACTATACTCAAACCCTTGTACGGTAATTCTCGATTCAGGCCGAGAGACCTATTACACCCACAAGACTTCTAACACAAGTCCTGTCAATCTCACCGAAGTCAAAGAAAAAGAAAAAGCTCAAAATTTTTAATGATCCTGACTGAAGAATATAAATAGTTATCACACACACCCAGATTGATTGTTGAAAGATTAGTTCAGAAGATTTTTCTCAGAAGTAAATAGGTGAAGAATACACAGTGGGTTTGTCCAAATAAATAAATTAGGAAGTGTATCGATCAAAATTAGAAACGATACATTCCAAAAATGTGAACAACACAAAGTTCGGTTGATCGCAATTTCGGTGCAGTCGACCGTTCATCTCTCTGACGTAAAGTATAGAGATGAAGGGTTGACTGCTTCTTACGTAGCTTTGAGTTGCAGTCGATTGTGATGCGGTCGACCGATATCGCGCTGTTCATACCGAATCCACTTTATATTCTTACCAAAAACTAATCAATCACCAATCAATTTTATATAGATTAAATCTCACAAATATAGAATGATAACAACTGGTCTTGATAGATTTTTTGGACACTAATCAATCAACTGCTGTTTTTGAATATCTTCTTCTTTTGCTTGATTTCTCAATCTTTCTTTATTACTTTTCTTCTTTGAATATTCTTGAATCTCTCTTGGATCTCTTATGGATATAATTTGATCCTGAAAATCTGAACAACTTAATTTCAACTTATTAGTATTTATGGACACGTTTTGTGCACACCAAACTAAGAGTCAACAGAGTCCACTCGCTTACTACTCTAACAACCTTGAGTCATTCATGTAGTCGCGAGCTAGTATTGCCTTGATATTGCCAAAGAGCTAAAGTCTCACCCAAAAGACTTACTAGTTTGAAGGCAACTTAGGATCATGGACTTTACTATATAAGCTACTCACCATCTTTTGATTTACCGATATGGGTTATGGCACTAAACTTCCCCTTCTTACACTCATATGTACAATTTCTAACTACTACTAGGCCCAACCTAGTAAGTCCATTAGTTAATACTAAGCCCATTCTATAAGCCCAACAACTAATTAGCAGGACGATTTAGGAATTTACTAATTACTATAAAGAAGCTAATTGTATCTAATCCCACCACCTTTAGGGGTATTACAATCATTATCATCCATACTTATGGACATAGCCTCGCTAAGCTAGGACTCGCAAACTAACTAGGACCTCCTTTTTTGCCAATGTAGTTCACATGGTTGCCACTATCTTGGACCCACCTGTGTACTACCCCTGGTTCACCAGTGTGTATAGACTAGTATGGCCCCCCACCGTCGGTGTCAAATGTGGCCTCTGTTGCCATTTGTAACGTCTGGAACTCATTCTGTAGTGCCCCGGACTCCCGTTGCCGGACATCCGTGACATAACCAGAATCTTTGCCTTCAAATGCATCTCAACACAGTAAAAATATGGAAATTTAAAATTTTTTATTGTCATCAGAGTTATTACATCATTAGTTACAAATACTATATTGTCCTTGAACAAGGAATACAAATTACATTAGCTCATTATAAAATGTTACAAATAATCAGACTCCTCCTGTGAAGCTATCAGCTGTCTTCCAGATTGGTAATCGACTGGTCACTGCCGAACTCCGCTGAGTGGTCGATCTGCTTCTATGGGACTTGCCTCTCGGTCTGAGCCTTCCGTTGCGCGGCTATGATATTTCTGCCTCAGCTCGAATGGTAGGTAGGTACACCACTCCTCCAACGGATGTCTGCTTTCCTGATTCCGATTTCCAGCGCCTAATTAAGTGGCTACGTCAGTAATTCTACTGACGCAATGCTGATAAGAAAATAGCGATCTCCAACTAGCAATCACAACCATCTTGAATGGAAAAAGAAATGTGCATCTTAATTTTCTAGTGTTCGTGTATGTCATGACCTGAAGTCTAATGCATAATACAAAATACAAAAATGGATGCACTTAATCTAATGTTAGCAAGACTCTGGATACGCATGCATCTCATACTACATACGTTCCAAATCAAGTCGTTCCTCTAGTTTTAGGGATTCGAACCCTCGCCATGCAATGCATTCTGCCATTGTACACTTCATGTTCCTGATAAATATAACATGATTGAGGAGGTTATATATATATATATATATATATATATATATATATTCGGGGAGCTACCCCGTTGTCACTAATAATTGTCGCATCAAACCTCTCTCAAAAGCCGTGAAGAAACTTACAGATATACCGCAACATACCCATAGCGCTGAAGATCCATCATGGTCTGTTCGTTTCCACCAACATAGAACAAGGGAACATTCCATTCTTATCAAGGTACCTCAGGAATTAATAGAGCGAGATATGGCTCCCGTGTCTTACCAAAAAGACACAGCCCGTATCCCTTTGACAGGAAGAGACAACCCTGGTTATCATCGCCTAGTGCTGACTCTTAGAACGAGTCGGATTATAGGGAATCACCCCTAATAGCATTCGGTCTTCAAGCGAACATTAAAGAAAACTTAATAAAATACAGTTACTGAAAACACGTTAACACTAAAATCATGCACGGTGTCATATCAAACAATGTTGAGCCTAACAGGTCTGTCAAATTAACAATTAATCACGTGAATCATACTCACTAATTCCCAATACCTTCATAGGTCATTGACCATACCCCTGGCCCGTGACTCTTAGCGAGTAGTCCATCGGCGCCCAAAAGATGCATATAATTTGTGAACGAAGGTAAATATACACAACACCAACACCCGACCATTGACAGACTCAAGCATCAAGACACCAATCACAAATGAAACCATATAGCTATCTCCCAGCTTACTCATGTGTCCATCATGAGTATGAAGCACAGGAAACTTATCTAAGTTCCATGAAGTGCTTAAAACATCTTAAACTCAATAGTTCACGATCGTCACACTGCGGTATGCAGAGATTCCCTTATCAGTCTTCCAGTCATATGCTGTTCAAGACATAGCAGTTGCTGCGACTCAAGCTACACTCATCGGAATTCAACAAAATCAGATTTTCTAGAAGGATAGGAGGCTCTACTTCAATCCCCTAGTTGACGACTCCCTCAAATTCCTTATGGAATTCTAGTTCCCTGATTTGATCCATGCATGAAGTCGATCAAGACTGCCGGTTGCTAAACTTGTAACATCCATAACTTCCATGATATAATTCGGAATTACCTGATATCACTCATTCTGGAACCCTAAGAGTCTAGGCTACAACTTTCTAGTTGACCATTGCATCAGATTCATCCATCTAATGGCTCTAAAAGGTTACTCAAGCATCAGCCCGTGTACCTCCCGTACACTGGCTGCACCTTGTCGATGACATAAAAACCTACTCGCTCATCGGAAAGGCACAAATTTAGGTTCTATGGAAAGATAGGAATGTCTACTACAACTCCCTAGCTGAACACAACCTCAGATTCATCCACTAAGGTCCTCAAAAACTCCAATCTCTATCAGGTGCGCATACAAACAAAATTGATTTATTCAACAACAAGGTCTCGACTAAGATTGGATCTGCCACAGTCATAGGAAAATCATAACTTTCAACCTACAAACTAGAATTACATAATTCTAGATATTTTGGAAAGCTATGACTCCCTCCTACAAATCCCTAGTTGAACAATCTTCCAAACTCTTAACACATAATTCCAGAATTACCCCTCTTCACAGACTAGTTGATCTGAACTAAGCTGAACCTGGTCTACTTAAAAATTCAATAAAACATCAACCCTAAGTCCAAAGCTCATGAAATTTGACATTCTGATACTAAACATATACCATTCCATTGTGTCGAAAAGTTTCATCTAGATTCATCTTACACAGAGAGTTATGACCGTTTAAACATAGCATAAAAATTCAGCTGCTTTCCAAACAGGGTCTTTAACACTTCATACTATTTATTTTTGAAACTTGATCAAATGATATCTAAAAATTCTAAAATTTGAGAATAAATGTGCAGACACATACCAGAAGCTACTGCAAAAATTTCATTGCAATTTGATGCATACACAAGTATTTATGACTAGATGAACTTCAGTCTAAAAGCAGACAGGTTCAACTTCTGTCGTTCGGACCAGTCGAAACTTACAAATTTTTTTGAGGCATCAAACGATCTAGGAAAATTATGAAATTTGAGAATATGGTCATAGACACATACAAGAGCATCCATAACAAATTTTAGCTCAAAATAACCCACCAATATTGAATTATGATTTCGGAAAGACATAACAAATTTCACACAATGGCAACTTTTTCAGCTGCTCTCTGTCCGAATTTTCATTGGGTGTTTGGGCTACTAAATGGACTCAAAATATTATGAAAAAATTCATGTAAGCTCTAGATACATAGAATAACAAGCCCTAAAAATTTGAGTCCCAAATTCCAAACCGTTTGTGAGCTAGAAATTCCCAAACTTACATACTCATACATGTTCTTAACAAAAGAATAATGAAAAAAGTGTTGTTCTACTATACAAGCTACTTTTCTTAGCATGTCAATTTCTTCACACATAATAATCACACTTTTCTTAACTATTACCACATGCTTATTCACATACACACAAAAAAAACTAAACTTTTTGAGTTACAAGAACTCTTGTAGCTTTAGCTCGCTCCCTTCCTTTGCTCCTTGCTTGTGTAGGAGCTCCACAATTCCTACTACACTTTTCCTTCTCTACTTCAACTCTCTACTCTTAAAAACTTCACCTTTCTCCTTCTCTCTCTCTCTCTCTCTTTTTGTTTTTTTTTGTTTTGAAACTAGATGAAACAAAATGAGAAGTGAATGGAGTGGGAGGGGGTTTTATAAAAGAAGGAGAGCTAGGGTTTCCAATGGAGATCGGATTTTGATCAAGAGTGGGGATGGATGGGGTGTGAGTGAGTGGGAATGGGTGGTAGGATGAGGTGCCAACAAAATATCTTCTAGAAGCTTCAAGTGTCTTCTTGGAAATTCAAGAAGAAGTCTTCATGGTGAGTTCCAACCATTGGATCTCATCAAGATCCAAGCCATGATCACATGATGCTAAGGTTCCTAACCCTAGGTTAGGTCAAGGAACCCTAGGTCACCATACCCTAACCCTAATGCACAAATGCAATCCACATTCAGTTTAATTTAAAATAAATAATAATATATATATAATAATAAATAATTTAAATTAAAAATATTTGTTTTACAAAGATGATCATTTTCTCCCGAAAATTGTCTTGTCAAAACAATCGGGGCAAATCTACAGTTTAATTGAGAAGATGTCCCGAATATGCAATGTATCTGAAATTTCTCAATTAAAGCTAATAATTATTAGAAAAATATGTAATCGTGTGCAAAGGTTGGGCTAATTTTGTTGGAGCATGGTGAAAATAATGGGTTGGAATGAAATGAATTAGAATTGGAATGTTGGAATAGGATAAGAAACAAAAAGAGGCTATTTGGATTGAACAACAACTCTTTCTCAACTGGTTTTTACTAACTTTTCTTACTTACATACAAGAGGGTCATATCCTCTATTTATAGTGTACAAAAGAATTCTCTAGATGTTTAGAAGTCTCTAGGACATTTTTGACTTTGTTTATGCTAGAGCTTCTTAGAGATAAGATATTCTAGACTATTCTACATTCTTACATGCTGATATGGTTAAAAATGGGATTAAATCGGGGCCGTTCAAATTGGACACGAATCTTAAAGCTCAGGGGTAAACGGTAATTTCACCTACAAACGGGTCTGAAATGGGAACTGGGTCTTTCTTCAAGACCCAATAACCCACGAACGGATCCACCTCAACTGGGTACAGGTCCCAACCCGAAATGAACCCGGCCCAGCAGGATAGAATTAGGGTTTCTGATTAATCCAAATCAACGATCCTGATTCATATCTATCCGTTCACTAGGAATTAGAGATTACATTCCTAATCTGATCACAGGGATTACATTTCCTTATCTGATCACAGGGATTACATTCCTAATCTGATCCCTAAGGCGGCTATAAATACCCCCTATCCACCACCATTAAGAGGTAATGAATCTTTTGCTAATTTACGCTTTTTCATAATCATTCCTGATTACTGACTTGAGCGTCGGAGGGTGCATCGCCGGGATCAACCCCAGTGTCTCGCACTTTTTGCAGGTGAACGGCGGGAGTCAACGGTCAAACTCCGGCGGAACAGCTTTCAGGTTTGCTAATCAAGTTTTCCAAGAATCCACAAATACTATCTGTTTGCCCCCACACCAGATTTAGCGGTAACAGATTGGGGCCATCTGTGGGAAACACCACGAATAGCAGCCTTCCCTCTTCCCGTTGGTCAGATCTTCTCCAGCCATGCTCCAAGGAAACTCAGATCCAGAGGGTCCAACCGTGGACCTACCCCTCCTCCAACACAACAAGAGATTCCCCTGCAAACCGTTCTGCCGACGGGACCTGCCCCTCAGCCTAATCAGGCCCTTCAGCAGAACCAACCTCCTCCTCAGAATCATCAATCCCCTCGCGGTCAAACCGGTCCCCAGAATGCCGGTGCGGTGGGCTCCCGAATCGATCCTCAGAAGCAACCACTCCATCAGGACCGCGTCTCAATACACAACCCCTCTTTCGATTCCATGGGATCTCACAACCCCCGAGCCTCAGATGACCTCCGCAACACCCTCGACAATCGGCAGAAGGAAGAGGACCTTCGCCGCCGTTTGGATGAAAGGCGGGCCCGAGAGGGAGCCTCCTGCTAACAACGTCCAAATGAGCGATCTCCTGATCGTCGAGACTACCGAAGGTCCCCTTCTCGAAGAGGGTGGAGAGAGTCCCCTCGGCACCATAGGAGAAGTCCCCATTCTCCTAATGATAGGCAACCTTCGAAGAATGACGAGGCACCCATCACTCGTGCCGAGTACCAACTATTCCAAGCAACTGTTTTGCAAGCCCTCAATCTTCGACCCAACAACAACAATACTCAAAGGGTCCCCACTCCTCCTCTAGTCCAAAGCCCTCGCCACTCCCGGAGCTACCGCCGTCGTAGTCCCCGCTCTCCTTCTTATGAAGACAAGTCCAGAGGCTCATTTCACTACCGTCGGAGGGACGATGCTCTCTATCGCCGTCTCCACGAGATGGAGAGGCGCCTCGGCCGAATGGACAAAGATGAAGAGCTAAGAGGAAGGACCCTCCGCCCGAGTAGACCTCCCTTCTCCCGAACCATCATGGAGGCCCCCATCCCTGAGAACTTCAAGCCGCCTCACTTCGAGTCGTATACAGGGGAGTCCGACCCCGCGGATCACATAGAGAGTTTCAAAACTCTCATGATGATCCACCAAGCTTCAGATGCCCTCCTCTGCAAGATCTTCCCTGCCACGCTAAAGGGGTCTGCAAGAGAATGGTACTCTCGCCTCGCCCCGGCCTCCATCTTCTCATTCGATCAGTTCGAAGGGCTCTTCCTTACTCATTTCGTGAGTAGCCGCCGGGCTGAGAAAACAAGTGTATCTCTGGTGACCCTCAACCAAGAGAAGGGTGAACGCCTAAGGGATTACGTTTGACGCTTCACCTCCGAAGCCCGGTCCATTCCCTCCCTCAACCAATTAGTAGCCTCTGCCGCATTCGAGCGCAACGTCACTAATGCCAACCTCAGGGCGTCCCTTACCAAGAAGCCGCCTCGGGACTTCTCAGAACTTTTACTTAGGGTGGAGAAGTACATACGGGCGGAAGAGGCTCTCAACCCCCTTGCTCTTGAGGAGACATCTTCCGGAAACAAACGGAAGAACACAAGCGAAGAGGGGTACCAAAAATTCCAGAAGGACGGCAATGGCCAGCACTGCCCGACTCCTCGTTTTGAGAAGTTCACCCCCCTCATTGCTAATATATCAGAAGTTCTTATGGAGGTGGAAAAGGAAGGGCTACTCCGTGCTCCCCTTAGAATGAATACACCTGGGCAAGAAGAGGAACAAGGATAAGTGGTGCCGCTTTCACAGGGACCACGGCCACAACACGGATGATTGTCGGGCTCTCAAGGAGGAATCGAAGAACTCATACAGCGGGGGCACCTGACCAAGTTCATCCAAAAAGAGGGGGCCGAGCTTCCCCCGTGAGGAGCCAACAGACGAACATAAAGGCCCGCCGAGCTTCAAGACTCGGCTCATCCCAAGAGGTCTTCACCTCATCGTAGAAGTAGGATCTAGATTTTCAATAAGGCCGATGCTTGTAACTCAGCCAATAGCACGTAAGAATGGCCCGCCCTATTGAAGCGGCCACTTAGTTTACCTAAATAAAACTTTACATTTTTTATTGAAAATTATTGCTCTTGCTTCTTCTCTATCTCTTCGAGTCACATCTACGACTCGTTAAATGGTGAGTTCGGAGTCCAGCTTCTTCTACATGGCTGCTCCCACAACTCACTAAGCTCTAACAACGAGTTCGGAGTCCAACACTTGGCTCGATTTCGCTTCAAATAACTTGCTCTTCAGCAAGTTAGAAGTGGTTCACCATTCGGAATTGCTCCTACACCTCGTTAGCTCTCTCTTAAACGACGAGTTCGGAGTCCAACACTTGGCTCGATTCCGCTTCAAATAACTTGCTCTTCAGCAAGTTAGAAGTGGTTCGCCATTCGGAACTGCTCCCACAACCGTTGACAAATTCTAAACGACGAGTTCGGAGTCCAACACTTGGCTCGATTCCGCTTCAAATAACTTGCTCTTCAGCAAGTTAGAAGTGGTTCGCCATTCGGAACTGCTCCCACAACCGTTGATACTCTCTTAAAACGACGAGTTTGGAGTCCAACACTTGCCTCGATTCCGCTTCAGATAACTTACTCTTCCGCAAGTTAGAAATGGTTCGCCATTCAGAACTGCTCCCACAACCGTTGACAAATTCTAAACGACGAGTTTGGAGTTCAACACTTGGCTCGATTCCGCTTCAAATAACTTGCTCTTCAGCAAGTTAGAAGTGGTTCGCCATTCGGAACTGCTCCCACAACCATTGATACTCTCTTAAAACGACGAGTTCGGAGTCCAACGCTTTGCTCGATTCCGCTTCAAATAACTTGCTCTTCTGCAAGTTAGAAGTGGTTCACCATTCGGAACTGCTCCCATAACCGTTGATTCTCTTACTTAAATAGCGAGTTCGGAGCACAACACTCTCCTAGAGTTCCTCCTTACACTCGTCTCACAAATGGCTCTCTCCCATAGCCGAGCTCTTCACTCCGCTCACCTCCAAAGCAGACCTCTTCTCGACAAGTTCGGAGCACAACTCTCTCCTATAGTTCCTCCTCACACTCATCTTCCAAATGTCTCTCTCCCAGAGCCGAGCTCTTCACTCTGCTCCAAAGCGGACCTCTTCTCAACGAGTTCGGAGCACAACTCTCTCCTAGAGTTGCTCCTCACACTCGGCTTCCAAATGGCTCTCTCCCAGAGCCGAGCTCTCCACTCTGCTCGCCTCCAAAGCGGACCTCTTCTCAACGAGTTCGGAGCACAACTCTCTCCTAGAGTTGCTCCTCACACTTGTCTTCCAAATGGCTCTCTCCCAGAGCCGAGCTCTTCACTCCGCTCGCCTCCAAGGCGGACCTCTTCTAAGCGAGTTCGGAGCTCACAACTCTCTCCTAGAGTTGCTCCTCAAATTCGTCTTCCAGAGGGCTCTCTCCTAGAGCCGAGCTCTTCACTTCGCTTACTTCCAAGGTGGACCTCTTCTTAGCAAGTTTGAAGCCAAAACTCTCTCCTAGAGTTGCTCCTCAAACTCGTCTTCCAGATGGCTCTCTCCTAGAGCCGAGCTCTTCACTTCGCTTAACTCCAAGGCGGACCTCTTCTCAGCGAGTTCGAAGCCAAAACTCTCTCCTAGAGTTGCTCCTCAAACTCGTCTTCTAGATGGCTCTCTCCTAGATCGGAGCTCTTCACTCCGCTCATCTCCAAAGCGGGCCTCTTCTAAGCGAGTTCGGAGCTCAAAACTCTCCCATAGAGTTGCTCCTTGCACTCACTTCAAAGAATGGGACTTCCCATGGCTCGTACGAGGATCTTCCTAGTGCATCTTCTTCACCTCTAGGAGTAGAGCTCCTTTTCAAAAATCTCCAAAAATAGAGAGCACATCACCAGGCTTCGGAGCTCTTCACCTCTCCAAATATGCCGACCCCCTTCTTTGTTTATATCCGACCTCTCCTCCGTCGTTGAGCTCCCCTCGATGAGCTCCGCCAGGGCCGAGCTCCACTATGCCGAACTACCGAGTCACCGAGCCGAGGTGTCGAGGTACCGACCGCCACATATGGAGAAAAATGCTGCCGAGCCAGTTTCACCGTCAGATTGTCTCAAAATTCGTGCTAGAACATGATGAACGCCTCAGATCGTGCCACGTCTCCACAAAACGACAAGATAACATTTTCTCGAAATTCGAGCCTCTTGTCTCATGATTCGCGCCACGATCGTGATCAACCGTCCAGATTGAGCCGCGTAGCTCGGATCTGAAATTTGAGCTACCAATCTACCGAAGTGCAAAGTGGCGAAAAATATGCCTCAAAATCCGTGCTCGGATTCGCCGAACAAGCAAGAAGAAAAGGAGACTAACGGGTCTTCTCCTTCTTTTTCAGTTTCCTCACCAAAAGCACCCAGCTCTTCTCCTCTTCTTCACTGTGCAACAAAACAAGGTAGAGGAGAGAACCCAAATGCCTTTCCTCCACTTCTTCTTTCTTCTCAGGGCTGAGCTCCGCCATGGCCGAGCTACCGAGCCGAGGTGCCGAGGTACCGACCTCCACATATGGAGAAAAATGATGCCGAGCCAGTTTCACCGTCAGATTGTCTCAAAAAACGTGCTAGAACATGATAAACAGCTCAGATCACGCCACGTCTCCTCAAAACGATAAGATAACATTTTCTCGAAATCTGAGCCTCCTGTCTCGTGATTCGCGCCATGATCGTGATCAACCGTCCAGATTGAGCCACGTAGCTCGGATCTAAAATCCGAGCTACCGAACTAACGAAGTGCAAAGTGGCAAAAATGTGCCTCGTAATTCGTGCTCGGATTCGAAAAAAAAAATGGGAGCACAAGGGTCGGGTTCGGACCCGTTAAGGGATCCAAACCCGAACACCCATACCCTTCTTCTTCTTCTTCCGCACGTTCCCGCCAAAATCTTCCTCAGCTCGCAGTCGAGCTCTCCACGCTCGACGACCACCACCAAGCTCCTCACATCGTCGAGCGAACTCCTCCTTCAAACTCCAAGTATCGAGCTCTCACCTCCAAGCTCCATTCCGATGCCGAACCCATCGCCATGCCGAGCTCTCCACCAACGAGCTCCGCCATGGCAACCGACGCCGTCGTCGGCCATCCTCCCCACGCCGAGCTCCACCTCTGCTTCGAAACAGAGCGCCAAAAACACCTCGTCGAGCTCGAGGTCGCCGAGCTCCGACGTTGGCCTCACCTCCGCCATCGCCTCGCCCTCGCCACCATACTGAGCTCGAACCCATCACCATGGCAATGACGAGCTCCTCACATCGTCGAGCGAACTCCTCCTTCAAACTCCAAGTATCGAGCTCTCCCTCAAGCGAGCCCATGCCGAGGTCGAACTCACCAACACTGCGAGCTCGCCTCCACTTCGCCGAAGCTCCATTCCGACGCCAAACCCATTACCAATCTCGAGCTCCACAAACTCCTCACACCGCCAAGCACTCCCTCCTCCTTCGGCGAGCTCTTCTCCACCACTGTGTCGAGGTCCCCTTCACGAGATCCCCCACAGTCGAGCACCAAGCTCCGCCATGGCCGACCACAGTGCCGAGCTCCTCTCCAAGTGCCGACCACAGTGCCAAGCTTCGCTGCCGAAGTTCCAAACTCCTCTCAACCTCCGAGCTCCAGCTCTCTCCCTCGTTGAGCTCCGAGCTCAGTCTTCTTCCTCGGTGGAGCTCCGCCGAAGCTCCGTCCCCAAGCACGGCATCTTCACTTCGTCGAAGCCCTCCGCGTTGCCGAGCTCGCCTCCAAACGTCGAGCCCCAACTTCTCCACCGCTGTGCCGGGCTCTCACTTCGTCGAAGCCCTCCGTGTCGCCGAGCTCGCCTCCAAAGGTCATGCTCCAAGCTCCATGAACCCCCGCACGGGGTGCTCGACACGATGAAGACAGGGCTCGGAGACGAAGGCCAGGGGTGAAGTCGAAGACGCTCGGCGAAAAGACGAAAGAAGAAATGGAGGCGAAGTCAGAGAACGGAGAAGGAATAGAAGCTGGGCACGAAGAAGAAGGAAAGAAAGAAGTAGAGGAGAAGAACAGAGGCAAGGAGAAAGATTTTTTTTTAATTAATTAATTTTGCCACGCGGCGACGCCACGTGGCTTCATCTCCATCGTTCGACAGTTACCGAGGTGCCGAGCCGAGGTGCCGAAGTACCGACCCTAAAATTGGAGAAAAAATCCTACTGACCTATACGAGCCGTCCGATCTTCTCAAAAATCGTGCCACGACATGATCGACGCATAGAAACGCGCTACGTGTCCAGAACGTAATCTGCTTTGCGATGCGCGCACATCTGATCATGATCGACGTCCAGAAATGCGCCACGTGTCTAGGTAGTATTTAATTAATTAATTAATTAATTAATTAATTTGTTTTAATTATTTAAAAAATCTGAAAAAAATATTAAAAAATCGAAAAAGTTTAATTAAAAATTCTAAAAATAATTATTAATTCAGAAAAATTATTTTAAAATTCTGAAAAGTATAATTATTTAATTAGAATAATTAATTAATATTTTCGATAATTAATTATTTAATTCGGAAAATGAATAAAAAATTCAAAAAAATAAGAAAAAACTCAAAAAAATCTGGAAAAATCACCAAAAATCCAGAAAATTTTGAGGATATTTTTGGGCATTTTACAAGTCCAGAATAACACCGTTACACCCCGAGCAAGATCCGAACTCCCTTAAGAACTCCGATAAAATTCCGTACGCTATTAGAACAACAAAACTACTCCTCGAAGACTGTAAAACTCAGTCTCCAGGAGTGGGGGGCTCGTGATATGGCTAAAAATGGGATTAAATCAGTGCCATTCAAATCGGACACGAATCTTAAAGCTCAGGGGTAAAACGGTAATTTCACCTACAAACGGGTCTGAAATGGGAACTGGGTCTTTCTTCAAGACCCAATAACCCACAAACGGATCCACCTCAACTGGGTACGGGTCCCAACCCGAAATGAACCCGGCCCAGCAGGATAGAATTAGGGTTTCAGATTAATCCAAATCAACGGCCCTGACATATCTATTCGTTCACTGGGAATTAGGGATTACATTCCTAATCTGATCACAGGGATTACATTCCTTATCTGATCACAGGGATTACATTCCTAATCTGATCCCTAAGGCGGCTATATATATCCCCCATCCACCACCATTAAGAGGTAATGAATCTTTTGCCAATTTACGCTCTTTCATAATCATTCCTGATTACTGACTTGAGCGTCGGAGGGTGCATCGCCGGGATCAACCCCAGTGTCTCGCACTTTTTGCAGGTGAACGGCGGGAGTCAACTGTCAAACTCCGGCGGAACAGGTTTCAGGTTTGCTAATCAAGTTTTCCAAGAATCCACAAATACTATCTGTTTGCCCCCACACAAAATTTAGCGGTAACACATGCATTACTACTTTTCTACAATACTCTAGAAAATTACAAATTACATTTCAACACGCCCTCTTAATTTGTAATTTTCATTTGGTTTCTAAATTGGACGAACTTCTCAATCGACAAGGCTTTTGTGAAGATGGACGCAAGTTGCTCGTTTGTTATGATGAATTCCAGCTTGATCTCTTTGTCTTGTACCAAATCCCTGATGAAGTCGTTATGGATCTCGATGTGCTTCATCCTGACATGGAACACAGGATTGTTCATAATGGCTATGGCATACATGTTGTTACAATATAGAGGTGTTGATGTGTCAGGATTTTGTTTTAGATCAGAGAGAATCCTGCAAAGCCAAACTGATTCACAGGCGGCACTTGAGGTTAAAATGCATTCGTCTTTTTCTGACGACAATGCAACAGTCTGCTGCTTTCTGGATGACCAAGATATCACATTCTTTCCCAAGTTAAATGCATACCTTGATGTTCTTTTGCGATTGTCGATGCATCCAACCCAATCACTGATGGTGTAGCTTGCAATTGTCTCTCTCTGATGTGTACTTGATCCTAAAACTCTTCGTACCTTGAAGATATTGGAGAATACGCTTTCCTGTGACACATTGTAACTTACTAGGATCACTCATGAATCTAGAAACTACACTTATTGCATACAATATGTTGGGTCTTATGTTGGTGAGGTATATCAATGAACAGAATAGGCTTCTGTACATTGACGCATCCACCTTTTGCGGGCCATCATGCATGGATAACTTCTCATTTAAAGCTGCTGGTGTAGCTATTAGCTTGCAATTTTTCATGTGAATTTTTTTTAAAAGATCTTCACACAAATTTTCTTTGCTTATAAATATTTATCCTTCCATTGTTTTACTTGTATGCCAAGAAAATATCTCATGAGATCTAGATCTGTCATGTCAAATTCTCGTATCATATTCTTCTTAAATTCTTCTACCATCTTCACATTAGTGCCGTAATAAATAAGATCATCAACATAGAGGAAAATGATAAGAAAGTCTGCACCTTGCTTCTTGATGTATAAGGATGGCTCTCTTGGACTTCTCTAAAAACCATCCTTGCGGCAGTGTTGGTCAATTTTACCATTCTAGGATCGTGGCGCTTGCTTCAATCCGTATACTGCTTTGCGTAGGCGGTATACTTTATCTTCTTCTCCTTTGATGATGTCACCTTTTGGTTGCTCGATGTACACATATTCTAGTTCTTCATTTAGAAATGCAAATTTGACATCTAGTTGATACACCTTTAGCTTGAGTTGAGCTGCTATCGCCAATACAGTTCTGATTGTCACTATGCGAGCATCTGGGGCAAACGACTCGTTGAAGTCGATGTAGAGTTGTTGCGAGTATCCCTTTGCAACAAGTCGAGCCATTAGCTTCTGATTGAGTCATCTTCATTGTACTTGATCTTGTAGATCCATCTGAGACCAATCACCTCCTTTTTCCTTTTGGAAGATCCACCAGCTCCTATGTTTGATTTTTCAGCTCCTATCTCGATCATAGTGATGTCCTTGTCTATGGCCTACTTCCAGCCTTCATCTTTGACGACTTCCTCTAATACATGTGGTTTCAAATTTCTTCTTCTTCTGGTGTCGAGCAGGCAAAAGAGCGAGCTGTAACTTTTAAGGTCCTTACAAGAGAAAAGAGCCACATCACAAGAATTTTAAACATCTTGTAACGAACACACATTTCTCGGTGGTGAATCTGTGGTTAATGATATCCTCGATCTCGGACTTGGAGGCTCTTGATTAGATAAGGAAGATCCTCTAGTTTCTTCTGCGACTATGCTTGGAATGGTGGTTTGATTTTCTTCCCATTTCCATGAAGTTGTTTCATAAAAAAATAACTTCTTTAGAATTCACAAGCTTGTTAGCATTTGGGTGATATAATAATCTGTAAGCTTTGGATTCCTTACTATATCCAATAAAGATGATTTTTTTTGCCTTTTTCATCAAAAAGTTTCTTTTCGAATTTGGGTTGGAATGTGAGCATAGGCAATGCATCCAAACACCTAAAGAAAGTCACCTTTGCTTTTCTGTTGTACCATTCATCGTAGGGTGTCTGTCTTGTCTAGTAAACGTTTTGTCGAGGACTTGTTCAAGATAAAGACATAGGTATATACAACTTTAGACCAAATTTTGTTAGGAAGGTCTTTACCTTTAAACATTCTTCGTGACATCTCCACAATTGATCGATTTCTTCTTTTTTCCACGTGTTTTGTTGAGGAGTGTACCTTGATGTTAGCTCCTTCTTAACTCCTTGCTTGCTGGAAAATTCTTGAAATTCTTTTGAATTAAACTCTCCTCCACGATATGTTCTTAGCATCGTTAACTTATGGCCACTTTGGTTTTCAACAACACGTTTAAATTTTACGAACATTGAGGATACCTCTTATTTTTCTTTTAGAAAATATACCCACATCATTCTATCACTACTAATCGGAACGCCTATCGCGGCGTTTATAAACGCCGCCATAGATAGTAGCGGCGTTATAATTACCGCCGCGAGAAGCGCCGTTGCATCGACCGTCGGGACAGATCACGCGTCTATATCGGCGCTTTTGTAGACCGCCGTTACAGACCATAGGTCTACAAAGGCGCGTCTGACATAGCGCCGCTATAGGCCTCTGACCTGTAACGGCGGCCAGGAAAGCGCCGTTGCTGATAGGGCGCCTATGCCGGCGCTTCTTACAAACGCCGCTATATGTGTATGCTTGTAACGGCTCTTTTTAAAACCGCCGTTACAACTCGTAGCCTATGACGGCATTTTTTAAGAGCGTCGTTACACTTCGTAGGTCTATTACGGCGCTTTTTAAGCCCGCCGTTACAGCCCGTAAGTCTATTAAGGCACTTGTTTAAAACGCCGTTACAAATCGTAGATCTATTACGGCGCTTCATAAATGCCGTGATAGACACATGCGCGTATATTTTCTAAATCATTTCGATATGCTATACCGGTGTTCATAAACGCCGGGATTGGTTCTTTTTTTTTTTAATAATTAACCACGATTGGTGGTTCCTCTCGGCATATTTATCTCAAAACTGATTGATAGGGGGTTTCGGGTTTTTCCCACTATTTAAAAAATGTCACAAATTCAAAATATATGTAGTCATATCAAATTTGAACGTTCAAATCTTAAAAACACTAATAGCAGCATAATAAACAACTATATAATCATGGACCACAATAAACAATAATTACTTGTCTAAAAATGGTCATACAAAGAGTTAGAAATATACTTGTTATACATCAATTTCTTTAACAAAGCATAAATTCTGTTTCAACAAAACATAAAAAGACTAAAGTCCAAATTTAACTCAACAATGGCAAAGTCTACTGAAGCGGCTCGGCATTGCTTTGATTCCCACTGATATTTTGCCCAGATGTATGTGCGTGACTAGAAGTCGATGGAATTCGTTGGCTCTGTATAATTCACAATAGTGTCATTTATTAGATTATTCACTACACTAGGCACCACACAAGTAAAATGCAATAGTTAAATTTCATACTAATATCATAAAATATTGTTGAATACTTACAGTTCCATGTACTGGATTGTTAGAGTTCTGATTTTGTTGGGAGATTAAAGAAGCAATCATATCTTTCAAACCGTCAATCTCACCCTGCATCTTGGCTTGCATCTTGAACACATCCGGAAAGGATGTAAGACTGGAGGTAGATGCACAAGAACCAAATACCTGTGATTGAAACCATGTCACCCAAACCAAACTTTTTTTTAAACCCTGAAAATGGTTCTATAATATTGCAGTTTAAAAAATTAATCAGGTTTCTGTTGCATCACAATTTTCAATACTTCAATTGAAAATGGTGGGTGCCCAACAACTCTGAATTTCTATCTGCTCAACTTCACTAACTAATATTTGCTGGTTTCTTCACTTACTGCCTGTTTAGTTACTCAAATGGAAAGTGACACAAAGACTTATATCCCATATCTACTAAATATATGCAATATAACAAAATTCGAGATTGGAATCTAAGTTCAAAAGGATAAATTTTTAGTTGTCTTAGTAAAAAAAAATTTAAAACCCTATTTGTTTGACAAGAAGCAGCCCAGAATTACTTTTACTTCCAGAATAAGCAATAAAATGAATCAGATAGACAATCTTGCCAACTATTTCTAGACTTGCCAAAATTTCTTTTGTGAAGTAAATATTTAATACTTTCAAACAGTAGTCTTACTAGGGTTGGATTCAGAAATATGGTTATCCAGACACACAGCTAGATCAAAATTCTTAAGCTATACTGGCTTGCACATTGTGCTTAATAGCATGCTTGTATATCTGATATAGTTGGAATTTCTCAAAATCTTTTCAATGGACATATTGTATTGCTGTATTTTCTTTATGATATAGCAAGTCCCCATATCATAATTAATTTAAGTTATTATTATGTGATTGATGATACAGATTCAAAATCAAGTTTCTGCTCAAAAATTCACTCAAAAAATTTGCTAAAAACTTTTGTCTGTTAGTATGTAAATTAACTTTTACAGATGGATGCAACTGGCTAAGATGCACTTTGTGGCTGTCTGTAATCCTACTTTTCATTTGCATATCATGTTGGAATAGTTTGGTAAACCTACTGATTATATATATGTATATATGTATACCTGTGAGGGTGTTGGCCCCAATCCCATTCCCCTCACACGACCAGGTCGCTCTTTCCCCCTCACATCAGTCATAGCTTCACGCTGGATGGTTAATCGATCTGCTGAAGATGCCGGCCTCTCTTCAATCAATTTTCTAGCTTCTTTCTAGAAAAGAGAGCAAACAATACATTAATACCAAAATGAAAATTTTTGTTGCAGAATGAAAATTTGAGTTCGAAACTTTAATGTTTACCACTATATCAGCTGCAAATTCATCCCGATATGTCCCATCCTTACTTGTGTGGGTAGATTCAAAAAAATCTACCTCACCGACACTCTCTCCCTCGAGTGTACTAACCTATATATGAGTCAAATGAATTAGTTAAATCATACCAACACAGAAATTAGCAAAAAAAAAAACTTCCCACCATTTTAAAAACAGACTTGCTATAAAATAAAATTTCCATTACCCAGACTTGCTATAAAATAAAATTTTTATTACCATCTCATCCCGCACAACAGCAAAGCTGCAGCTCCCCGTAGTGTGCTTGATCTTCAACTGCCTACGGCTGCTTTGACCAATCTCAGCTTTCCTCTATACCATTTTAAAAATGGGAATAAATGCTTATGTTTACCAAAATTAATAATTTATATCATCAATTTAAGATATAAACAATGAATTATGATTACCTTTCCAGTTTCTGATTTCCAATATTTGACAAGAAAATGCCAATCCTGTGGCGTCACGCATTCGGGGACTGACCTTGCATTTTCGACCTCGGTCTTATCCTCATCATAGTACTTCCCTTTCAAGAAGCTCTTGTGATCCCTCCATTTTTTCGAAATCGATTTATTGAGCCATCCATCAGAAGCGTCAGGGATTGCAAACTTTTGCTACAAAATAAGAAAGATTGCCATTTGTTTTTATGATACGAGAAGGCTATAAATAACCATATCTTATGATGTTTTTTTTAATCTAATTTTGAGTGTCATACTATTTGACAATCAATCCTAAACCACAAAATCAATTGCGCAATCTAGACATGAAGATAATGATAACAAGAACAACCATGATAGCTGTGATTACAAATATTATGACAGTGATGATGACAACAATAGTGCAGTATTGCAGTCTTAGACACATTGGCTACAAAGGCCTCAACCTGTGGATTCTCCTCCTTGCAGAACTTAGTAACAAAACAGTTACACCTCAATAATGCTTCTTAGACTATTGTACATTCTATCAATAATGCATGCAGCGGTACACAACAAAAAAGACGCTACCAACAACAAGAACTTTAGTTGTACAGTCGCAGATAGTAACACGAAATAATCTCATATTCATAGACTGAGTCATAGTTTCAATACTTGAACCTCTTTATCTCCTTATGTACATATCTCAGGTCAAATCTTTAATGCAAATAAAGATACACATGAATGTAATTTAATCTGTCAGTCAAAGTAGAAGTGAATAGTCTGCACATGGTTCGTACCCCAGAAACTCGTATGGAAAGTAACAATTCTAATTAACTAAAAGGTTAGTTTGGGATTTTATTTTTTAGGGATCCAAAGATTTTTAAAAACTCATAGAAGAATATCACCCCTATTATGAATTACCTCCAACAAAATCCAGGGTGAGGACATCACTTGATAAGTTTGGTCCATCAGATAAATTAGTGATACTAGACTGCATGTGCTTTTGCTACAAAATAAGAAACATTGTTGTGATACCCTCATTTGTTTTTATTGAACATATCTATACACATGTTTCCAATTAGGTATTAGATAAAGGAATCAAATAATAGTTCCTCAGTGAGGGCCATTATAAGCTTAATAATAAACCTTCATGTAGGTTGTGCAAAAGATAAAGATAAAGATAAGCATGATAATAAAGCTTCACAGTTACCATTCAATCTAAGTTACAGGCTTGCAGCATATTCTCTCCCAAATAAAGATAAAAGTACTTTTTTTTTGTATAAGAACTCTTAATTGAGTATAACTACTCAACCTAGTGGAAAGGGCTGCTTCCCACTTACTGAGGTTGCTCTTACATCTAAGGTGGTACTGGGAATCTATGTTTGGACTATTTTGTGACAAAAAGAAATAGATGTATATTTGACAGAGACTCTGCACAAATTAAAGCTGCAGAGTCACATTGAAAATACGAATAAGGAGACACAGGTCGCTCTTAGAAGCATGAAAGTTCGGAGGGTTGTCATGCTGGAGCATACGACTGTACTAGCATGCATTTTTACTTAGCTAGATAAAGTGGATTTCACACAACACTATAGTGGTTATGATGTGGTTATTTTATTTGGATGCTTTTATTCACTTTTGTATATGGTTGGATAGACTCATTTTTCCCCTCTGTGTGTGCATGAAAACATGTGCATATTGTCATTTGAGGTCTAACAAGAGGTTTTACCATTCGAGAAGAGAATTTCCACCAAATAAACTAAATGTTCAAACTCAAGGAAAAGCCATGGTGACTATCATTTGACTCACTGGTCTGTTTTATGACAGAGATGAATGTGACTCCTTATTCCCTATATAATAGCTGACTAAACAATAACTAGTCTAGAAGAACTTAATATTAATCCTTGTTTTCATAAGCTTGATATGACCTAAAAAATCTGAACTGACCCTCATTGCACAGCCACAATTTTGACAACTCAGCAAAACATGAGAGATCAATATATTAAAAACATACCTTAATTGCATTGATGGCCGTCAGCTTGGTCATCGTTGGTACTTTTGACCAACTCTCGTAGCTTAGGGGAAGGATACGCGTGCTATGACACTGCAAAACTTCGCGAGCTTAGTCCCGCCATCTCTATGTGGTTGATTGTGTTCGTTGCATTCCACCAATACTTTTGTATTGTTTGGGAGCTTCCATATTTCCTTCATCTTCGTCGGCCCCCTCGACCTCCTCAAAGTAGTGGGAGTGCTACCTTCACCCCCCTCGACTGTAGTAGCACCCCCATCCGCCACACCTTCAAGATGGTCCGTAGGGTGCTCAGTAGAAAGTCCCTGGCTAGGCTGCTCTAAGGCCTCGTCTTGGTTGACAACTATTGTTGGCAACTTTCTCTTTGTTCTAGCCATATGTCACCTGTTTCAAAAAATTCAGACTAATTATAATTTAATCAACAAATCAAACATATGAACAAATAATGACATTAAAACAAAAAGTTAATTAAAACATCCACAAATCATCACAATATGCTAACAATTTTAGGCTTTTACGTCAAATAACATTAAATAAAGGTATGACAGCTAATCCATGTGATAGAAGACAGTGATATGTTTACTTAGAATTTTTTAAAAACAATAGAATGATCAGTTCTGCACTGAAGATAAAATTAGAGTTAATTGACATATGATTGTAATTAAGTCAACGGTATATGTATCAGTCTCTCTCTCACAATGAAAATTTATTTCCCAGGTTTACCCTCTACTAATTACTATATCTACTGTATACACAATTATATATATAAGCTTGGACTCACGATTGGGCTTCTGATAGAAGGTGGACGTCCCTATGTTTCCCTGTACCAACCCACTGCATATAGGCTATTAGAAACTAGGAAAGATTAGAAGTACAAACTAACTAAGTGTACTTCTAATCCAGTATAATATTCTCTTCTTTTAGTCGCTATATATGTACTGATCCAAATTTCAATTTTTTGTCGAAACTCATACAGTATGATTCTAGTGTAAGTTCTGGCTATAAAAGATCCAAACCAACTAAGTGTCTTAAGCTATCCTCGAAATAGACATACAACATCTTAAATGTCTTAAGCTGCAGAGTCACATTGATTTTTGTGCATGTTTCCACTGATATACACATCGACCTTGTAAACTTAAAGTCTAATTTCCTGGGGTGTTTAACCATCTCTACCATTACATATAAGGGTTATAAAAACACTTCAAAACATATACAGACCTAAAAATAGCAATTCTTCACAAAACTTTCAAAGCAGCAGGTATACAATGTTAATATGTGTATGAGTGTAGTTGTGCATCAGTAACCACTCAAGAATTCATTGTATATGGAAGCAGTGTGTGTGTATATATATATATACAAGATCAATAATACAATGGATAACCATACTCAGTTCAGCTAGGTCAAGTTTCAACCAAAATCAATTATATAAAGTCCCTAGTCAGTGTCAGTTTTAAAAGAAACAACCCATAATGCACACTGAAGATTTCTTATTTAAAACTCTGATTTCCTATCAAAGTTCTGTTATATGATAATTTTTAACTCAAACGCAAGTGGTTCCACCATCTCAGTCCTCAAATTACCAGATTTTCTAACCAAGACACGCTCAAGATGTCTTGAAGAGAATATATGTCTGCAGAAGAATTTCTGCACCAGATTTTCTAACCATGAGTGTTTTAAATGTAAACTGATGGAAAATTTTGCAAGAACTAAAAAACATGTTGGAGCACCTTTGATAAATTTATAGTATCAGTTTCTAGCAAATATGTTAAACTCAAGTAAACTTCTAGTTGCAGTCGACATAGGACTTAATATTGTTAACAAAAAATTGTGGGTACTTGATAGTTGATGATAGCTTGCCAACACTATCTAATCATCTTTTACTTCAGTGAATCTTGTACAAAATAAAAAAACAATCACTTTTTGGCTAGCTTGTGCTTATTTGCAAATTTAGAAATTACCAACTAAGAACTTACTACTCTTACAAATTACCAATTACAGCCTTTTCACTTGTGACTAAAAAGTACTACTATGTTTTGAATGTTTCATTATGTATAACAATGGCATAAATTGGAATAACAACAAACCATTATTGTTCATGTAATGTTTATTGCACTATTATCGATCCTCCTAAACCACCAACTGCATATGTTATCGCAATCCTACTTTTGCATACCAATCATAATGATTTAATGTAATGTTTTGAATGTTTCATTATGTATAACAATGGCGTAACTTGGATAACAACAAACCATTGTTGAATATGTAAAGTTTCTTGCACCATTATCCTCATCCTAAACCTTCAACTGCAGATGTTATAACAATCCTACTTTTGGATACCAATCATAATTATCTAATGTAACAATGCTAGTACATAAATCATTTGACACAGATGGCCAACAGAATAATAATAACAACAACATTATAGCAAATGGGCTAACAAATTTCTACCAAATCAAGACAATCAATCCCATATCACAAACCAACCCATTATTCAATCACCAATGCCAACAAAAACCCACATCCCCAAAACCACAATGTCCCCAAACTACAAGTCGCATAATCACACTTCTCAGATGGCCACCATTTCAAATTAAGCAAAGTTAACAGAACCCTAATCCCGAAAAATTGAAAGTGACATCAGAACTAAGAGGATGTGAAATGTACCAATCAAATAGAGAATGAATCCACACGGAGCTTCTTCTTGAAAGGAGAAGGGCGACTGCAACCGTGTGGGGAGACGAAGCCGAATGGGGAGAGGGGAAGATGCGCCGAATGTGGAGAGGTCGACTGGTCAGAGAGAGAGAGAGAGAGAGAGAGAGAGAGAGAGAGAGAGAGAGAGAGAGAGATTTTCGAGACGGAGAGTGGAGCGGCGCTGGAGTATTTTTGATTTGGGTTTTCGATTTTGGGGGGAAACGAAGAGCGGAGCGGAAAGAGAAAAGCGGCGATGGAAAACTTCACTGATTAGGGTTTTCGATTTTGGGGGGAAACGAAGAGCGGAGCGGGAAGAGAAGAGCGGCGATGGAAAACTTCACTGATTAGGGTTTTCGATTTTGGGGGGAAACGAATAGCGGAGCGGGATTTAATTATGCGCTCGACGATTTTGGGGGGAAAACCTAATCGCTAATTATGTTTTCGCTAGCGCTAAACGAAGAGCTATTATGCGCTCGATCTATAACGGCGGTGTCTATACCACCTGTATATATAACGGCGTAATATAGCACCGCCGTCATAGAGGCCCGCTATTAAAAAATATTTTATAATGCCGATCTATCGCGGCGTTTGGGCATAAACGCCGGGATAGATACGCCGTTATATCCATTCCGATTAGTAGTGTATAATCATCCACAATAAGTAGAAAATACTTTTTTCACGTAAGATGGGGTTTAGGGTTGTGCCACATACTCCGCATGCATCAATTCTAAAGGAGCTTTAGCTCTCGATTTTGTTTTTGTGAAAGATAGTCTATGCATCTTTCCATAAAGCATCTTTCACAAATTTCTTCCTCCTCATTTATATGTGGAAGTCCTATGACCATGTGTTTTTTTTAAAGTAAATGCAAACTTCTAAAGTTTAGTTAGTCAAATCCCAAGTGCCATAACAGAGAGATACTATTTTCTTCAGACTTTAATGCATGATTCTCAATTTGCATTTTTAGTGGATAGACTTTATTTTGGGTCATCTATGTTGGCCACTATTTGGTTATTTTTCTCTTCTATAATTATGCATTCATCTTTCACAAAATTAACCATATATCATTTTGTACAGTTAATAAATTTTGTGTTAAGCCCGGAAAAGAAAGAACATCAGAGATAAACTTAGTCTACACCACTATCACTCCCGTTCCTTCAACTTTTTGCAATTTTTCATCTCCAAGCTTCACCTAAGGATTGACTCCATTTTGTTTGACGAGGCTACCTTTATTTCCTGTCATATGATTGATGTATCTATTATCCCGATACCAAATGTCTTTTAATCATGTCTTGACATTAAAACAAAAATAAAACAAATTACCTTGTTCCGTTTCAGTATATTTAGCTTCGTCATTTTTACGAAACCAACAATCTATACAATCTCTCTGGGAGTGATTAGGATATTTGCAATTTGTGCATTTGAATCTTCAATCTTGTGTCTTGTGATTAAACTTTTTGTAAATTCAACATTGGGAGTAAGACATACCTTTTGAGAAGTCTCTGTTATTCTTTCCATACCTTTCTTTAGGGCCATTATTTTTCCAATATTTTGTAGCTTGGAATTGCCTCTCCAGAATTGGTGCTTTAGTGGAAAACATCTTCTTGTATCTTCTTTTTCTATCTCTCCTCTTTTATCTACAAGTGTGACTATTGATGTTTTCCCACCTCTTGACTTGAAAATCTGTTCATTACAAGTTGATTATGTGCCTTCAAAGAAGCCATTAGTTGATGAAAATTTGAATTAGATAAATCTTTGGATTTTTCATAGGTGGCAACAACATGAACTCATATATATCATAGGTAAACTTCTTAATATCTTTTCAACAATTTTCTTATCTTCTATTGTGTCCTCATATCTTCTTTTTTGATTAATAATGAAAGTAACTTTATCAAAATATTCTTGCATAGTTTCACAAAATTTCAACATCAAATTATCAAACTCTCTCCATAAAGATTGAAGTTTGATAGAGATTCCCTTAGATTAACATTGGAATTCTTTCTTAAGAATGTCCCAAGCATCCTTTGATTTAGTGGCTAACATGATTTGGGGAAAGATAGTTTTGCAAAGAGAAGCGCTTAAGCGTCCTTTTTATTTTCAATGAGCTCTTTCTTCTTGGCCGTCGTCCATGATGCGAGAGCTGTCAAGCTATTCGATTCTTCATAGCCACCTTCAACAAGTTCCCAAAGGTATTTGGAAATAAAGAGTGTTCATTTGAAGATTCCAATAGTTGTAATTTTCTCCATAAAAAAATGGAGAAAAGATTTTGTAAGTAGTTGAATAAAGATGGTGAAGATGGGGTAGGTGTTGCCCTGGTGAATGATGATAGGACACAAGGCTAAGTTGGCTGTGATACCAAATTTGTTGGAGGAAGGAGGTGAAAATAGTAGGTTCGAATGAAATGAAATATAATTGAAAATGTTGGAATAGGGAAAGGAACAAGGATATGCTGTTTGGATTGAACAACAACTCTTTCTGAATTGTTTTTACTTACTTTTCTAGCTTACATACAAGAGGGTCTTACCCTCTATTTATAGTGTACAATAGAATTATCTAGATGTTTTGAAGTCTCTAGATTTAGATTTCTCTAGAGCTTCTTCACACTTCTTGATAGGACCATGTATAGAAGTCCCTAGAATATTTTTAACTTTGTTGTCCTAGAGCTAGATATCTAGACTATTTTACATCCTTATATGCATTACTACTTTTCTACAATACTCTAGAAAATTACAAATTCCATTTCAACAAATTTATTGTTGGGCTTGTAGGATGAGCATAGTATTAATTAGTGAGCTTTGTAAGTTGGACCTAGTAATAGTTAGAATATGTGTATATGCGTGTGTGAATGGAGAGTTTAGTTCCATATCGGATAAATCCAAAGATGGTGAGTAGCATTTATAGTAATAAAGTAAAGTCCATGATCCCAAGTTGCCTTCGAACTAGTTAGTATTTGGGTGAAACTTTAGCCATGTGGCGGGACTAGGGATGGCATTCGGGTCGAACGGGCCGGGCCGGGCCGAACCCGCCCGGGTTGGACCGTGACTTGGGCGGGCTCGGGCCAGTTTGGCCACTTAACCGGGCCGGGCCCAAAGTTGCTTTAGGCGGCCCGCCCAACCCATGAACCCTTTAGGGTCCAACCCGGGTCGGGTCGGGTCGACCCGCGGGTTGGCCCGTTTAGATAGATAGTTTTTTTTAAAAAAATATTTTTAGCTTAAAATAATAATAATAATAATAATACTAAGTAACTAATAATACTAATAAAAATTAAAAATCATAATAATAATAATAATAAGATTGAAAGAGTGAAATTGGCAAAAAAATTCGAAATATTATTCATATGAATTTAAGTTATACAATTTTCACAATTTCTAATGAAATAAAGAATTCAATTCACAAATATGTTTTATACACTAACATATTTCTTATATACAATTTTAATTGACTCCAATATTTCTAATTTAACATAACAAGTAAAGATATAATACAATTTCTATTTTGTCGGTCGAGTTGCTATTACAAGCAAAGTTATTGTTGTTGTTGTTGTTGTTGTTGTTCTTCCGACGAGTTGCTCCCACTTGTGGGCGTTGATAGTGTTTTTCCTTGTGTCCTATCTTCAGCCTTCAGCCAGTTTTCTGTGCAAACGAGCATCTCTAACGTGTCGGGCTTCAAGCGATTCCTGTAATCAGTTAGAACTCTGCCACTTGAAGAAAATGCACTCTCAGAAGCAACTGTAGAGACAGGAGAAGTTAGTAAATCTTTAGCCATAATTGACAGAATGCTAAAAGTGTGTTCATGGTCTTTCCACCATTGTAAAATATCTAGTGGAGAAGTAGAAGGCTTAGAATCTTGTTGGTTATACCAATTTAATTTATTTGGTTGATTAGTCCTAGGTATTTTTGATTAAATTTGTTCAAGTAAATTAAATGTTCTATCATCAAATTTACTCTTACCCTTACCTTTAGAAGTATCAGAAGAAGAACTAACTACAGAACTTGTACTACTAGAAGCAAAACGTTTATCATAATAATCATACAAGTTATTTAATGTAGATTCAAACTGAACTAAAAAAGTAGCGCAATCAATTACTAATTCTACATTTTCCTCAAGTAATGCAAAAAACATTTCAATCAAACTCTTCGTACCTTCTAATTTGATACGAGGATCCATAACGGTAGCAACACAAATCAACATAGGAAGAGGAAAATAATACTTCAAAAATTTTTGGTATGCAGGTTTTACAATCTCACCAACATTGGTATCATTTAACATTTCATTAAATGTTTGCATCATGCTAAATAATGAAATAAAAATGCTACTAGAAGTAGATTCATATGTTTTTAAAAATTTTAAAGTTGCGGTTTTAAACGGTTCTAAAAATTTCAACAAAGTTTCAACATAATACCAATCGGTGGGAGTCATTTTAAATTTTGGCATATGAAATGCGATACAAAAATCAATTACAACTGCTTTATATTCGGTAACAACATGTAGTAAATCAAAAGTAGAATTCCATCGGTGTCTAACATCCTTTGAAAATCTTCTAAAAGGTACATTTTTAAGCCTACACCAAGCTTTCCATTCTTGTAATATGCTTGGACGTAATGCAATGAAATGTACACAATTTCTAATTTTAACTATATATAGATCGGCTATTTTTAATGCATCTTGAACACATAAATTTATAATATGACATGCACATCTAACATGAAAAATATTGTCAGATGGAGGGTTTAATACGGATTTTAAAGTAGTAATTGCTACATTGTTGTTAGATGCATTATCAAAACTAATACACATAATTTTATCGCGAATATGAAAAATATCACAAATTTCTAAAATACGGTTTACTATTTCAGCGCCACTATGGGGATACGGCAACGCCGCAAGTGATATGATTCTTTTTTGAAGAATCCAACCATTATCGATCCAATGACAGGTTATTCCCATCATTGGAATATTGTTGACACCCGTCCAACAATCCGAAGTTAAACTAACTCTACAAGTTAAACTCCATAAAATTGCAATCAAAGCATCCTTCATTTCGATGTACATTTTAAAACAATCCGATTTGCAGGTATTTCTCGGAATTCTTATAAAATAAGGGTTTAAGGCCGTTTGGTTAAAATTTTCCAAGTCCCTACTCTCGGGATAGGAAAATGGTAACTCTTTCTTTATAACTAATCGAGCCATTTCCCGACGAACAAGATCGGGATTATAAGGGTGTCTATCAACTAGACCGGTCATAGGGTTGATTTTTTGTTGGCCTTGTAGGTCAGCAAGAAGGTCTTTATGGTTATGTTGGATGTGTCTACTAATTGTACCAGTGCCGTCACCCCTCTTGAACTTGTATGTTTTACCACATGTTTTACAAACTTTCAAACCTATACCCGGAGTATGTTCGTCCGGGATATAATCGTAAAACTTATGCCAATCACTAGTTTCTCCTCTATTTTTTCTACTACTACGGGGTTGTGTGGTTTCGGTTGGTTGTTGTTGTTGTTGTTCTTCTTCTAATTGTATGTCACCTACAAACTCGTCGTGCGCACCTCATTGTTGGGTAGGAGGATCATGGTACTCTTGGGCGGGCTCACTAATTGGGACAATTGGTGGCCTACGAGAAGAGGAGGAGGAATCTTGCCCGCTACGACCGCTACCGCGTGATCTAGAAATAATATAATAATGTATGTAAAAAAAAACTACACAAAGTAGGAACGGTGAATTATAAAAAAAATCTAAAAAACAAGAGGGTTTAGATAGAGAAGATCAAAAAACCAACAATAAGTATAACTACAATACAAAAATAAAATTACGAGAGAGGTATGAAATTTTGATACCGTTTACCGTGGATACGCGTATATTAAGAAAACCGTGAAAATAAGAATAGAAGTAGAACTAGAAATAAGCGATTCCTGAATTGAAGAGTTGAGGAGAGCTTGAAGGAGAATTGACGACTTGATCACTTGGAGTTGGACGAGAGTTGAAGAGTTGAAGACGTTGAATTTTGATTTCGATACGATCGAAAATTGATCGTGTATATGCCTTGTTGAATACTTCAATTGTTGAAAAATTCCTTAGAAATGATTTATAATATTAGAGAGAGTAAGAGAGTAAGGTGTGAATTTTTAATGGGATTTTGAGGGGGTATTTATATGCTAAAAATACAACAAAAAACCAAAAAAAACAAACAAAAAAAAAAACGGTCAAGAGAGAGCCAAACGGCTCTCTGTTGAACAGTGCGCCCCCCCAACGAGTCGCTGACCCGCGGGTCAACGGTCGACCCGTAACGGGTCGAACGTTCGACCCGTGCGGGTCCAACGGTTCGTAACCCCGGGTCGACCCGCGGGTATGCGGCGGGTTGGGCTATTTTAAACGGGTTCGCGGGCTGGGTTTAACGGGTTGGATTCGCGTTTTTGTCGACCCGGGTCGACCCGTTACTGTTTACCGAGTTCGACCCGAACTCGCCAAACCGTTTCACGGGTCGGGTTCAACGGACGGGTCGCGGGCGGGTCATCGGTTGACCCAGCCCATTTGCCATCCCTAGGCAGGACCATGAAAATATTGGTGTCACTACGTGTAGCACGTGCGCGCACACACATCGTGTATGTGTGTATGTATGTGTATATATATATATATATATATATATATATATATATAGAGAGAGAGAGAGAGAGAGAGAGAGAGAGAGAAGAAAGGCTTCCGTTGTGCACCACCTATGGTGCACACAGCGTGTGCACTCGGTCTTCCCGCCTTCGTATCGACGATCCGAATTGTTCACATTGATCTACATATCTAAATTAGTCTAAATATGTAAAATCAAATCATTTGAAATTTATTTGCCCATCTATTGAAGTGTTACAAAATTGTATGGATTAAAATCATTGTTTTTTATAGTCACATGATGAATGAGCAAATGAATTTCAAATGTTTAGACTAATTTAGATGTGTAGATCAATGTGAACGGTTCAGATCGTCGATACGAAGGCGGAAAGACTGAGTGCACACGAGTGCACAAGGAAGGGTGGTACACAATGAAAAATTTTCATATATATATATATATGGGTAAAAGGGATATGAGGAACTTGTTCATTTAGTAAATGAGCAAGTGATGAGGTGGCATGCATGTGATTGGAAAATCCTAAAAGTGGTTAGATACTCAATGTATCACATGCATGCCACCTCATCACTTGCTCATTTACTAAATGAGCAAGTTGCTCATATCCCTTTTACCCTATATATATATATATATATATATATATATATATATATACTATTATAATGGGAGAAGGGGTTAGTGTCATTTGTCATTGACTGTCATTTTGTCAACACGTGCAGCACACGTGTTGGTGGTTTTTTTTTGTCCTTTTCATTCCCCCTACCAATTTTTCCAACATGCAGCGCACGTGTATAATACTAAATTTTTTTTGGGTCCTTTTCATTCCCCCTCCCCATTTTCTCCACGTGCAACGCACGTGTATAATACTAGTAATTAATGATGTGAGAACATACTATATTGACATTTTAGTTCCCGAATATCATTGAAACCGTGAACATACAAAAATATTAAGGAAATCATTATTACCATGTTCTTAATTCGTCGTACAACAGACTCATCATTTTGTCTTTACCAAGATCAGCAGCGTTTGAATTCAAAATTGACCGCTGCTTTGCAACAGAAAGAAGTTCATCTTTGTTTGGCACAATTAGAACACCGAGACGCCCGTTGATCCTATGAAAAACATGAGAAAAACACGTGCTAGTATCATGCACGTGCGATGCACGTGGAGGAAGAAGGAAAAAGACAAAAAAAACATACCAACACGTGCGCTACACGTGTTTTTTTCGCACGTGTGGAAAATGGGGAGGGGAATGAAAAGGACCCCAAAAAAATCTAGTATTATACACGTGCGTTGCACGTTGAAAAATGGGGAAGGGGAATGAAAAGGATTAAAAAAAAAAACCCAACACGTGCGTTGCACGTGTTGACAAAATGACAGTCGATGACAAATGACACTAACCCCTTCTCCCATTATAATAGTAGAGATATATATTGGGTTGGACTTGCAACAACCACACATTAAACTTGCTTGTAAAGAAACCGTTCAATTTAATTATGTTAAGGTCTGTGGGAGTTCCAGTTTGATGTTCACTGATATCCATCTTGATCCAGCACGAAAATCAAAGAAATTAGAAAGATCAGGAAATAAATTTGGATTACATTTTGGTATGAAACATGTTTTTTTATTGAAGATACCTAGTACATTGCTACCGGAGGTATATATAGCAAATACCCACTTGATTTGTATTAAAATCATAACGGGTTATGGTCCCTCATAACGGGTCAATGTCCACATACCCATGATCTGATATTGATGACGTAAACACATATACATGTTAGAATTGTGTCTTGTATACTCGTCGTTCAGATTAGAAGAAGGTAAGATGAAGCACGGAGGTCGAAGCATCGAAGTAGGTAGAAGAAGAAAACAGCAGCAGCAAGGTGCAGGCATAGTTGCGGTTGACCGCACTCTCCGACCGCTCGTAGTACAAGGATTGTCCAAGAGAGGGACGGCCGACCGGTCTTGTTGGACGGTTGACCGACCGCGGTGCTGTGTTCATTTTAGGCCTCAATTTGTTAGGTCATTTCATCCCAATCTTCAACTCCAAGTTAGATCGTACGGCTCCTATTCAGTTACTTCTTTTCCAGGTTATATCGGACGACTGAGAATCAAGATTAGACCTAGGTTTCTTTCTGTTCTTCTATATATATTGTAAACTCCTCTAATATGAGAGGTAGTACTTCATAGATTCTTTTCTCCATTGTAAAGAGAGGCTCAAGAGAGATAGTTCTTGGTGAGTGAGTTTAATTCCTTGTATTAAGTGAATCAATAACTCCTTGTAATCTCTTCTAGTTGAATATCATATCTCCCTATATTTCCCATCGGATTAAGCAAAAGCTAAACAGGATAAATCCTCGTTGTTTTTGTGTTTGGATTGGTGGATCTACTTGCTTGCTCAATTTATTCGTCTCATCTCTTCGACTTCCTCATTGCTATAATTAGTTCAGCTGCAACAACGGGCGTTGGTTGACGCCCCAATCCCAACAACTGGTATCAGAGCTTCAGGTTGCCGAGTCCCTTGGTTAAGATGACAGATCACAATCTTTTGAAGATCAAGCAGTTCAATGGAAAGATCAATGAAAAGCCATCCGACATGAAGGAGGATGTTTGGGAAGATATTCGTGAAAGAGCCATAAGTCTGATCCGAATATCCTTGGTGGACGAGGTCAAGTGCAGATTTTTGGAAGAAACTGACGCGACGAGTTTGTGGGAAAATTTCATAGTTGACTACTATGGTTCGTCGTTATTAGATCGGATGTATTGGAAAAGAAAGTTGTTCTGTTTATCTATGAAGGAAGGTACCGATCTCTAAGACCACATTACTGAGTTCAATAAGATATTATTTGAACTTAAGGCGATTAACGCGGTTGTGTGTGAGGAAGATAAAGCTTTCAACCTGATATATTCACTGCCGGATTCGTACGAGCTTTTGATAACTACCATGCTACACGGTAAATTTGCCAAGGAGAGTATTACAGTGGATGGTGAAATCAAAGCATTGAAGGAAGATCAACTTAGGAAGGAGTTCCATAAATCATCATCGTCTATTCCTACAAGTTGTCTAGCAATGGATGGTCCTTCAGGAGAAAGACAAAGTGCTTTGCAAAAGGATTCGATCCGTTGCCGTTATTGCAAGAGGCCAGGGCATATCAAGAAAGATTGTTGAAAATTGCTGAATCAGGAGAGCGCAAAGAATGGGAGTTCAGCCGCTAATGTGGTTGGTGCCTTTGATTCAGGTGATTCGTGCTTTCTTGTTTCAAATTCTTTTGAAGTGGATTCTAGTTGGCATCTTGACTCAGGGATTTCTTCTCATATTTGTTCCAAGAGGGAGTTATTTTCTACTTATAAGTCTACTACGGGGCGTTGTGTGACAACAAGAACTGGGAAGATTTGTGAAGTAGTAGATGAAGGGACAGTTGAGTTGAAGATGCCAGGTCTAAATATGTTCACTTTAAGGGATGTTTTGCATATTCCTCTGCTAAAACGGAATCTGATTTCCTTAGGAACTCTTGATGCACGGGATTGTAGGTACACAACTCGAGGTGGAGTTCTGTTAGTTTTTCAAGGTCATCGTAACGTGATTAGAGATATGAGAGTGGTTGGGCCAAGCTAACATAATCTCTATAAGCTTTGGAGAATTCAAAAATCCTGTGCAGGGGTTGCTAGTTCTTTTCCCGTTATTCCCGCAAGCTCAGCTAGTTTGCCGTAACTAGATTCATCGAGACGAGACCACGACATTCGAATATCGTCGAGAGGTGGAGAAAGCCTAAAGATAGGTGGAGTTCGTGCAGAGTTTGGCAACTTCATGAGTACATCTACGGAGGTGTACCCTTGAAGGGGTATACTGGAATCGGTGAGATTGGGAAGAGATCAGTTCAACTAGAAGAAGAAGCTATTGTTCTAAGTTTTCTTTGCAAGTGGAATTTATTTGAGTTTGGAGATGAGTAACACATCATGTGATAACGCTGGTATGCAATTCAAGGTGGAGTTCGTTAGGATTGTGTCTTGTATACTCGTGGTTCAGATTAGAAGAAGGTAAGATGAAGCACGGAGGTCGAAGTGTCGAAGTGAGTAGAAGAAGAAAACAGCAGTAACAAGGTGCAAGTATAGTTGCGGTCGATTGTCCCAAGTTGCAGTCGATCGCACCCCTCGACCGCACCCCCCGACCACTCATAGTACAAGGATAGTCCGAGAGAGGGATGGTCGACCGGTCTTGTTGGACGGTCGACTGACCGCAGCGCTGTGTTCGTTTTGGGCCTCGATTTGTTAGGTGATTTCAGCCTAATCTTCAACTCTAAGTTAGATTGTACAGCTCCTATTCTGTTACTACTTTTCCAGGTTATATCGGATGACTGAGAATCATGATTAGACTTAGGTTTCTCTCTATTCTTCTATATATATTGTAAACTCCTCCAATATGAGATGTGGTACTTCATAGATTCTTTTCTCCATTGCAAAGAGAGGCTCGAGAGAGATAGTTCTTGGTGAGTGAGTTTAATTTCTTGTATTGAGTGAATCAATAACTCCTTGTAATCTCTTCTAGTTGAATATCAGATCTCCCTATATTTCCTCCCGAATTAAGCAAAAACTAACCGGGTTAAATCCTCGTTGTGTTTGTGTTTGGATTGGTGGATCTACTTGCTTGCTCAATTTATTCATCTCATCTTTTCAACTTCCTCATTGCTCTAATTAGTTCCGCTACGACAACGGGCATTGGTTGACGCCCCAATCCCAACAATACACACACATATTGCTATACAAACACAAATCATACATTTATATTAGAACATATAAATAAATGCCTAAAGCATCAACACTGCTCACTATCAAAAGAAAAAAAATGCATGTTGATCTGTGGAATCAGATGGTAGATGTTGGCTTAAAACATGATCGCTTCAGTTCACTACAAACTGCATAGGGTTTTCCGATGGTTTTTTTGGCTATCCTGCGTTTAAAAACACCATGATAGACCATAGCGGTGTTACTGGATATGCCGCTAGAAACTCTGCTATAGCACGCATCGGAACATGTAAGGGGGTCTATCTTGGTGTTTTTGCCAACCGCCGCTACGGAACCAATACCTATCTTGTCGTTTCTAAAATGTCGAGGTAGGTATTTTTTTGGCTTTTGGTTTTTTTTATAAATAATAAGCTATTCCAGCATTGCTGTCCCTTGCTTTTTCTAATGTTATATTGTATGGTTTTTCTATCGTACTACTTGATGCTACTTGCTGTCTGAATCTTGCTCTAACGGACACCCCTCACCCCAGATGACGTTTATGCAGGCACATATGATGAGATGAGGGACTTGATGAGCAAACTTTCTAGACGGCCATAATGGAGTTACTCGTGTTATATTTCTTAGTCGCTACTTTATCTAGCTAGTCGTAGCGAACTATTATTTGCATTACATTTCTTTCAGTTTATTATGTTCTCGGGGAATCTTGACCCGAAGTTTATGTATATCATATGATAGTTATTTATGTAGAGTTATTTCTATTCCTGTTCACGTGATAATTATTACTGCCTGCGTGGATATATTTTGTTGTTGAGCTTATGACTGTACGACTTATGAATGATACTTGTATCATTCACTGGGCTTAAGTTGTGTGCTTGTGATTCCGTATATTGGGAAGCAGAGCGTGACAGACTTGCTTACACTACAACATATATAGCTTTCTATAGCGGATTTATTATAGCGTTTAAGTGTAAATTCTATTGAAAGTGATCAATAATAGCATCTCTGAATAAAATGCTAACTTTGATTAATTTTGAAATTTATTCTTAGGTACGACAGCATTTTTAAAATGCTGTATTTTTTACAGCGTTTTAGAAACGCTATAATATCTGTAAATAAACTTAAATGGTAAGGGTAAAAAAAAAATTCTAATTAAAATCCAAATCATTCTCAAACCAGTTTATTTTCTCCTCCTCATCCTCTTATTTTTCTTCAATATCCCAATTAGGGTTTCCATCCCAAATTCAGTCACCCCAAAATCCAAAAATGATTTTCCTCCTCCTTCCCCCATCGCCGCTACCCGCCCCTTCGGCGCCACCGTCCCCGTCCCTTTCCACCGTCGTCGCTCCTTCCCCCATCGCCGCCACCCGCCCCCTTCGGCGCCGCCTTCCCCCTCCCCTTCCCCCGTCGTCGCTCCTTCCCCCATCGCCGCCACCCGCCCCCGCCGCCGCTCCTTCCATGAATGCTGTCTTCTTCCTAGGGGATACTGCCTTGAATAGCTTGGTAAATGCTTATTTTATTTTTATCCATAAATTGCTTGGTTTTACGAATTTATTTATTAATTAATTTTCGTGTGACCTATATTCTTTCTTGTATATCTCTCTGTAGCGGTTCCATTAGTTTTCGGATCTCATACTTCCTTTTATGGACATCAACATTTGTCATTTTTCAGTGGATTGTTCATGCCTGTATATCAATTTGGTAATGTTAATTGTTAAAGTGAAAGTACTGATCCTACTAAATGACTACTTCGCAACTAGTTTAGCTTTACTTAAACTCAGTTGCTTTTATTGCAGGTGGCCTTACCCATTTCTTGATCTGTCATCACCTCAAGCGCCAACATGGTACTTTCTGCCAGATACTACTTTCTCCATATTGTTTTAGTTTACTAATAACTGATATGTACAATTACATATATGTTTTGACAAAGTCTTTGGTGCTAGACATATTATTAAGAAAGTTAATAAAATTTAAAAAAAAAAATAGAAAACTGGCTAAAGTGGATATTTTCATGATATAGCTTACACAGATTTATCTCTGTGGGAAAAAATTAAGGAGAAAAGGTATCCTGTAGGGTAATAAGTAAGAGATTATATGAACTAACTAAGCTAATTTCAAGTTTTACGCCCATGGTTCTTTTTTATGTTTGTATGGTTTTCAACTAAAAATTTTCCTCAGGGATAACAGGGTCTGGTACATTAAATAATTCTACAGAAGTATAGATACTGAACTTCATCAAACTTTACTTCCTAATTCCTATACTGGGTTTTCAGAGAGTGGAAATAATGATATTATCCCACAACTACCTCAAGAAATGAGCTAAATTTCTGCTTAAATAAAACAAGGTTGTAGATGGAAGTAAACATAAATAAACTAAATTAATCTAAAAGAATCTACTTCTAATTGCCTTTTTTTTTGTTTTTTGTTTGCTTTGAGATTTCCGTAAAGTTTCTCTTTTGTTCTGTGTAGGTATTTTATGGTCGTGTTGATGCATATCCCTTGCTATGCAATTTTCCCTATTATTCTAAAGATAAAGCATGTACTTCTATTAAGATGGTTTCCGGAGTCCTACCAGCTTTGATGAAGCACAAAGACAAGTCATGAAGAGTGGCAAAATGAATCTCATGAAGAGTGGTTGAAATTTCCAAGCCAACTTAGAGATTCAAACATTATTTTCTGGAAAAAATGTTACCCTGGGTCAGGCAAGATGACTAACTAATTTGCAAAAGCGGTATGATCTTTTAGGTCCTGAATGAATACGTACAGAGCACACTTATGATGTACATACACAGATTTAGAAGTAAAGGAAGTGATTGGTATACAATATAGATATATTATACAAGTTGAGAATTTGTCTTGAATGTAGGTCTCTCGTAAGCTGTAGTACACAGTATGCAGGATACACCTAATTTCGAGTTATAGTTCTAACTCTGTTGAATTCATTGAATTCAGAGTACATTCAGTATATAGCAAATATTATATTTTGAGTTGAGATATTGTTTGATTTTTATTTTATTTTATATATTGTTTGATTCTGATGATGAACATCTAAATTGAGACAACCATTTACTTGAGAATAATTTCGAATAAAGAAGGAACAGATTCAGGTAATTTATCTTCTGATATCTTTCTCAATGAATATACTGGTTTAAATTGATACAATTGTTTATCTTGCAGTTGGAGATGAAGAACCAACAGATTGCTTCGTTAGAGAAACAGATGGCTGATTCAATGTCAGAGACTGAAAAAAACATGGATAAGCTGGGGCTTTCACCAGTAAGTCCTAATTGTTTTGTGAATTTTCACCAGATTATTATTTACTTTCAGTATTATTGGCTTATTGGTCATTCCTTTTTGTAGTCATATGCAGAAGTATTAGAACAACTCAATGAAAAATCCTTTGAACTTGAGGTAATCAATAATTTCGAATAAAGTTTTTTTATATCTTTCATACATCCCTAGATATCTCCACTGCTTTAGCTTGTTCTATTTTTTTCTTTGTAACACTACACTCAGAATTGCTCTTGATTTGTTTCGAGTTTCCGTAAATATGATTTTTCGCTCCCTAGCTGAGTATTCTCTCAGAAATTGTCGTACTTTTGTACCCAGGTGAAAATTGCAGATAACAGGGTGACCCTTGATCAACTACAACAAAAGGTTAAGCAAGTTTTTTTACTGTTTGAGAAAATACTTGAAAACTGCCCCGTTGCTAATTTGAAATTTTCGTCTTTTTTCCAGATATGTGAGTGTGAAGAGTTGCAGGAAACAGTAGCTTTCTTAAAGCTGCAGCTTTCACCAGCTCTAGATTTGAAAAATTTTGCCAAATCATTCCCTATGCATGTGAAAGAAAATACACCCAAAGTGGGTGATCCAAAGGATCTCCAAAGGATCGATCGTATCAGGAAAAGATTCCTCTGGAAAGGTGCTGACTCAAATAAGGGAGGCTATCACCTTACTAAATGGAATATCGCATGCATGAAAAAGAGGTACGGAGGGCTAGGCATCATTGACATCAGAGATATGAATCTAGCAATACTGGGAAAGTGGTGGTGGAAAGTGTTCCATCACTGCGGGAAAGGATGGCAGGATTTTATCCAACCTTACCTTCGAGGGAAAGGGACAAGAAGTCTAGGCTTCCGAGTAGGACCCAAAGTCTCCCGGTTCTGGAAAGGAGTTGCTAAAGCCAGCGGACCTTTCAACTCAGCAATTTCATCTTTGATCGGCAATGGTCGATCCACCAGATTTTGGTGGGACAAATAGTGCGGTCCTCACTCTCTTAAGGAAGATTTCCCAGAGCTGTTTGCTAAAACGAATCGACCGAATATCTCGGTGGCGGAAACATGGAAAAGGGGGACTTGGAGACCGTCGTTCCAAGGAACTCTTTCTCCAAGTTTGCTACAGCAACTGCATGAATTACAAACGCACATAGTCCAGTCTAGGGTGATATGTGCCCAAGGCCCAGATCACGTGCGGTGGGGACTAGAGAACAAGGGAGGGTTCTCGGTTAGATCTCTTTACCACCGGATTCACTTCCGAGGATGCAGGCCCTGCTGGGCAGCGGTACTTTGGAAGACAAAATCACCTCTGAAAATTAGAGTCTTCCTCTGGCTTGTGCTCAACAATGCCATTCTCACTAGAGAGAACCTTGCCAAGAGGCAACCTCACATTGCGACCAATTGCGGGTTCTGCAACGTACACGTGGAAAGTCTGAATCATCTGTTTCTTCACTGCACTAGAAGCAAGGCCGTCCTGATAGAGGTGCTGAGAGCACTCGGAACAAGTGACTACCCAAGAGACTATGAGGAACTGTGGGTCGGTCCCAGATTTGCATCAGTCCGTCACGATATGAAAGATGCATGGTTTATTGCCATTGCGGCAACCACATGGGTGTTATGGCTAGATAGGAACAATTTTTATTTCCGTGCTTCATGTAATTCTATTTCTAGTAATCTTACTCATATCATGCATCTTATTTCCTTTTGGGCTACATTTGCTGCTTCGGGAGCAAGAGGGAGGATTGCAAGGGTATTCCAGGTGGATGATTTTGATGACGAGGAGATAGAGATCGGGCCAACTCTAGACTGATGAGTGGACTCTCGCCTCACAATTCATATTTTGTATCAGACCTTGTATTTTGTATTTTGGTTGCCTTTAGGCTGGATGATGTAACCCACCCCCAGGGTTTTGTTGGGGGTTATGTTTTATTTCCTGCACTGCACTTTTCTTTCCCGGGACTTCGGGGTTGTTTATTAATCACTTATTAATTAAACAGGGTGGCATTATTCCACCTTTTCCTCAAAAAAAAAAAAAAGAAAAAAAGAAAAGAAAATACACCACCCGCAGAGCTGCTGCAACAAGCTCACATGGTCAGTTTTGCTATCTTCGAGCATTTTTCTACATTTTGTAGGAATTTTTATATGCACTATATACTTATACTAGGACAAGTTTGCTATCTTGAGCGTCTAATTTCTAAAAGTTATCTATATTTGGTATTGCCTTATTGCATATAAACTAATATTTATTGAACTCAGGTTGAAATTTTGATTTGTGGCCTAGTGATAGACTATTTATTCGAGTGTGGCTTCTTGTCGGGGTTTGTAATCATCAACAAAGAACCAAAAAAATATGTCTTTTGCAGTATAGAACAAGCCACATATTAAACCTATACCTTAGACAGCTAATACCACTTCCACTACCCATGATAATGAATACCATATAAATCTAGCATCTCAGTAGCATGAAACTATATAGCAATTGTGTTTCAATTTCTTCTTTCTTAAGGCAGAAAGAAGTTTATTGTTGTGCTTGTTTTGCGACTCTTTCTTCAATGTCTTCTAGAATCATTTAAGGCAGAAAGAAATTGATAGACTATTTCTTCTTTCTTAAGGCACAACGGAATCAGTAATAAGAAATCAGAAGACATTGAAGCTTATAAAGCTACAAAGAAAAGATGAGTCATCATAATACATGACTTGAGTGTGGTATAAGCATTCCGTTATAGAAGGCCTGTTAGTTTAGGGACATCTGATTTAGCTAATAGTCATGCATAGATAAGGCACAAATAAGGTTTTCTTAGATTTCTACAAGCGCTCATCGTTTTCTTCATCCTCTTGCAGAGTAGAGGTGTTGCTGCTAGAAAGAGAGGAGTCCGAAGGAAGTTCGAAGAGGAGATCTCTGATGGTTGTGCTTTTAAGTGCAGGCCTGGAGCTCAGCGGCATCCTTTTTCTTTCGAGAAATCTATTCGTGTTGTTTCTCCAATCTGTAGTCAAGTTGCAGATGGCATGGATATGAGCTAGATCTGTTTGTTCCTTCTAGTTTCTTTCTTTCCTCTATCCCCCTTGTGTTGGAGAATAAGAACTTTAAAACTATGATGAGGCTAATGTGGGAAGTGGATGTGTTGTGGACTTTTGAGAAACACTTTAAACTCCTTTGTAGTAGTGTTAACTTGAATGGTTCTCCAGTAACTGTTAGATTTTAATTAAAGACTGAGGATTTTATGTTTTATCTTGTTACAATTTTTTTATATAAAAATATTGGTGTTTTGGAAACTGAGGATTTTATGTACTGTATCGACCTTGAGCTTTATAGCATTGATCATGGATGTTGGAGAACAACATTGACTGAACTATCAGCAAATTGATATCTTCTGGTGAATTTTCAAAATTTTTCTATGCATCTGTAGTTTTTTTTTGCATACAGGTCAAAAATAAATGACATTTTTAAAATGCTGCGAAAAAAAATCATCACTCTTACAAACGATAGCGTTTCCGAAACATTATTAAAGGCATGGCGTTTGGAAAATACTACAAATACAATAGCGTTTCGACAAACGCTATGGTTTTTATAGCATTTTGAAAATGATATAAAAACGCTATAAAAACCATAGCGTTTGTCGAAATGCTATGGTTTTTATAGTGTTTTGATGGTTTTTATAGCGTTTTCGAAACACTGTGCTTTTCATAGCGTTTCGCGGAAACACTATAAACTTACCATAGCGGGGGCTTTGACAGCGTTTGCAAAACGCTGTCATATGTCTTTAATAGCATTTACAAAATGCTATCAAATGGCATATATGTTGTAGTGTTAGGAGTTAAGGATTAGTGAGATATGCCTTAAGCTATTTAATGGATTCTTGTTGTGCTTGCTCCCACTCAAAGCCCTTTAATCCATAGTGAGCCTTGAAGAAAAGGAGGCACTTCCCTCCAGACTTGGAGAGGAAGCATTCAATGACGGCGAGGCATCCTGTAAGTCTCTGGACTTCTATGATGATGAATGGGGAAGACATATCGAGAATGGCCCGAATCTTCTTCGGGTTGGCTTCAATTTCTCTTTGGCTCACCATGAATCCCAAGAACTTGCCCGAGGAGACCTCGAAGGTGCACTATGAGCAGTTCAGCCTCATGTTGTGCTTCCGGAGGACATTGAAAGCTTCTTGGAGGTCGGTCACATGATCATTCTTCTTGAGGATCTTTACAAGCATATCGTTTACATACCCCTCCATGTTTCAATCGACATGTTCCTTAAAGACTTTGTTCACCAAGCGCTGGTAAGTGGCACCAGTGTTCTTCAGCCCAAAGGGCATGACTCGATAGCAACAAAAGCTTTGGTCAGTGATAAAGGTTGTCTTCGAGATGTTGAAAGGAAACATTTGGATCTGATTGTATCCCAAAAAGGCATCCATGAAACTAAGAAATTCGTACCCGGATGTGGCATCGATCAAGACATCAATGCTTGGGACAGGGAATGGGTCTTTTGGACATTGTTTAGATTGGTGAAGTCAATGTAAATCCTCCTCTTGCCGTTTGTTTTTATTACCACGACTACGTTAGCTAGCCACTCAGGGTAGCTAACTTCTTGAATGAAGAAGGCGGCTAGGAGTTTGTCAACCTCTTCCTTAACTGCTTGCCTATTAGGAGCAAACTTACAGTGTTTTTGTTGGGCTGGCTTGACATATGAATTTATACTTAGGTGGTGCATGGACAAGTCTTTTGAGATGCTAGGCATGTCGGCGGCAGCCCAAGCAAACAAGTCTCAGTCTCCCTAATGAATCTGACAAGTTGTTCTTTGATTCGGTGGGAGAGAGCTATGCTTACCATAAAACACATGGTCTGATTCTCTTTGGAGAAGGGGATATCTTCTAGCTCATCCACGGGCTCGAAGTCAAGACAACTCTCTTGATGGTGTTCTACGACATCAAGGGGGAAGACCGAGCTCCCTATTATGGCTATGTAACATGTGTGAGCCACTTCATGGCTCCCCTTAACTTCTCCTTCTCTTGTTGATGTGGGGAACTTCTTCTTCATGTGAAAGGCAGAGGCTATGGCGCGAAGAGTCGCTCGGCTAGGGCAACCAAGGATGGCAATGTCATCCTTCACATTGACGATCTTGAAGTTAATGGTCTCAGTTTGGGTAGTTGGGCTTTACGGGCACATCGAGGGTGACTATTCCTTCGATTTGGATCGGGACCCCGGAGAACCCATGAAGGGTGTACCCGTCAGGTTTAAGATGGTCCCTAGAGAGTTTGGGGCCTTGAAAAGCTTCCAAGAAGTAGATTGTAACATCCCCAAAAATAATAAAAATAATTTATATATTTTACACGTGCATTACACGTGCAAATTTTAAACAATTTAGTCCATAATTTTCTAAGAACCATGCATATCTATTCCCATTTTTTAAAGTTATTTACTTTGATTTTAAATCCATAGTCCCTAATCTATGTTTAAAAGTCCAAGAGAAACTAATTGCAAAATAGAAGCCCATGAGATTTTTTTTTATTTAATACACATTTAAATTTGTCACCACACTTGTCATGTAACAAATATATACAATTGGACTATAAACAAATGAATGAGAGTGTGTGCATGTAGAGTGCACGTGCACAAAAGTGCACATGTGGGAAAGACCAAGGGTTGGCTGGCCATAGGTTAGGAAATGGAAGAGTTGGAGAGTGGGTGTTAAATTGTGTGAGTGGGCATTTATTTGAGGAAGTAGGGGTCCTTTTATCTACCCAATTGACCCAATAAATACATCCCATTGTATGTGTGATTTTCACAAGAATCAAAAGAATCAAAAGAAAAGAAAAAGTGAAGGAAAATAGAGAGAAAAGTTAGAGAGAAGGAGTGCTCGGATTTCTTCAAGAAGGAGGACTCGAGCTTGCTTTGCTAGGAGGAGAAGGGAGTCTCATTCTTGTTGGAGCTAGGAGCAATCTACTAGGATTCCCTGTTTCTTTTGCAACTATAAGGTGGGTATTCTTTCTTGTTTTCTAAAGTAAAATAGATTGCATGTGTAGGAAATTTGTTGATATTTGAAATTGTATTTTAGAATGAGTTCTAGTTGATCTTTGTGATGCATGTGATGTTGCTATTTTATAACTTTTGGTAGAATTGAAATATGGAAATTGTTGCATGCTAAAAGAGAAATTCATCATGATATAATGAGGTTGTCGAATTAAAAGTTTATTTCATTAGTATGTTGAAATGGTTATATACAAATATCATGTCATGATTAGATCATTTGATTTGTGCATATGTGTAAACAAACTTGTAATTTGTATGCAAGAAATTATGAGAGTATTAAAAGAAATTATGAAAAGAAAATCAAAGAGGATGATATTTCTTGTAACAAAGAATATACACCTTCACGATAATAGAATTTTTTTTCCAATTGCAAAATATAAATACTATATTTCAAAATAATTATTGACTTGTGATCAATTTTATACTAATATGATTAAAATCAGTAAAGAAATAATTGTGGGCGTTTGGAAATGTATTTGATAGTATTATTTTGGAGAAAAGATTAGAAATTAAAAATTGTTTGAAAGTTTGAAAATCGAGATTAAAACAGAGCATGAAATAAAAAGAATTTAACACATACTATATTAGTTGAGAAGCTTTGGCTTGGTGGCTAATGGGGGCGTGCTTGCGCCTGGCGTTGCCACGTGGCGCCCTGGGCTTCTCTCTGGTCGTGGGTTCGAGCCATGGAGTTGGCATTGTTATGTTTTTAAAAAAATAAAGTCAGGGGTGTATTTAAGCATTTAATTAACACAAAGAATTTATATGCACAATTGAGAGTTGGTCTAGTGGTTGGACCTACTGGCTGCTTGCTTGAGGTCTCAGGTTTGAGCTCTCCAATGCACAGAAAGTGCATTTTTAAAAATTATTTTGGTTGTTTTTTAGTTTTAAAAACTCAGAAAATTTGTATAAATATTTTAAAATATTAAGAAAGTAATTGAGAGTATTTTCTCACTATTTTAAGTTATATTTTTGGGATAAATAAAGATCATATTCATGTATTAGAGAAGATTTGAACTCAAGAAAAAAATATATATCATTAAAGATGTTAAGAATTGGTAAGATGAATTTCTATTGATGAATCTCAAAGAGATTGTGTTTTAATCTTAATTAACTTGTATGGAGAAAGTTTAGATGAGCATTGTGAAAATGAATAGTTTGAGATTTTACTTATTGATGTATAAATAAGAAAGAATGAAAGGATTTGAATGAAATATGAATACATGAAATTGAGAACATGAATTATGAGGGTATGAGTACCCCAAGTTCTTGAACATGAAAAGATATTGATTCTAGAGGCTTAGTGAGACCCAGGTACCGGCAAGTGTTGAAAATAAATAATTGATTTGAGAAGTGTCCAATATGAGCTGTCGTTCTCGGTATTTTTGTGTAAGACTGGTAGGAGGGTAAGCTAACTCTAGGTGGTATAATTTATTCTTGTTTAAACTTAAGAATAGGCACTAAGGGAGATGTAATAAAACTTGGGCAAACGTAAGTGGTGCGCGTCTATATAGTCGGGCGGTGAATTCCGGGACTATAGACCCAGTCGGACGGTGGATTCCGAGACTGTGGTTGCTTACGGAGCGAGACAAGCCTCAATTAAATCCGGAATTATGATTGACCGGGCGGTGAATTTCGGGATCATGATTAGTCGAGCAGGTAAGAGGCAGATCTCCAATATATTCCAGGGCTAAAGCGGCAATTGCAGGATGTTCGCACGACGAGGTTTTCTGTATGAACTTGACAGTGGACTCAAGGGTTGGAATCCGTACTCGTGGAGAGTCTAAACCTTGATTTTGTTACCGAGTAGTTTTTCATGGTGATGGATTAAACCTATGACGTGGAGTACGTAGGTGCTTGCCCTCGGACCTATGTAGAATGGGATGTATAGAATCCGAACAAGTATACATTAGTGCATCGTAGTGTAAAGTTGCATTGGGAATCTAAGGCATATCATACACTGACATGTTTAGGATAGTCACCTTTTGCACTTTAATATACATTCAAGTTTGTATTTGCTAAAGTAAGAGATTTCGTTATAATACAGCATATAGAGGATTGCTGTTTATGACATTATATCGGTTGTAAGAAACTGACGTGTCCACAGATTTTCAGTATAGGAATTGGATTAGCAAGGACTTAAGGAAGAATTGATGATGAAGAATATTTCCATAATTTATGTTAGAGTTGTATTTCATATTGTATTTTATTTAACTTCCGTAGTGTAATTCTGAAATAAACAAAGTGTAATAAAAAGTTTAAATTTCCTTATAAAATTGTACGAAATGAAGTAAAAGATACTGTTGTGCTACGAATTACATGTAAATAGAATTCAGGGCGTTACACAGATGTTCACCGAGCTACTATTGTCCACCAAGATAAAACGCACTTTGCAGTTTGTCATGCAAAGACTGATTACTAGTGCGTCTCAATAAGGTGTTCGGATGCCTTCTAAATCATTGCCCGAGAAGGTCACGGGAACTCCTAAGCTCTTGGCTGGGAGAGATGTTATGCAGTGAGTTTACTTCTCAGACGAACGCTCAGAAGGAGTTAGAGTCCCCCATTGGTCCTCCGTGGATGGAGTGGAAAATATCTATGTACTCTGAGTCTTGGGACTCGGGTTATTTCTCGGCACACTTGTTAGCTCCCCGAACCTAAGGAGGCCCAACCTTATCTTTTCGGGTGTACATGGAAAGGTAGCCTCGCTGGATTAGAGCTTCGATCTTCTCTTTGAGGGCCCGACAGTCATTAGTGTTGTGGTCATGGTCCCTATAAAATTGGCACCATAGTTTCATATCCCTTATCATGTCTGGCGCATTCATCCTAGGAGGAGGATGGAAAAACCCATCTACCTTGGTTTCCATGAGGACCATTAACATGCCGACTTTGAGAGGAGTGAATTTGTCAAAGCGAGGTGTCAGCGGAAGGCAACGCAAGCCAGACCCATCCTTCTAGGACTTCTTGGTCCTTTCTTCATTGGCATTCTTTTGTTTGTTCCCGGGTGAAGGTTCTCTTGGCTCTGGGATGAACATCTTCTTCAGCTCATATGTACTTCTCACTTTGTAGTAGGAATTCAAAGAAGTTCAGAGGGGGCTTCTTGGCAAGAGATGCTTTGAGGTCGATGTGGCAGATGTTGTGTCTAAAGGCGGCAGTCGTGACGGCTGTGTCAAGGAGGGGATGGATTTCGAATCGGCTTTGAAGTGCTAGAAAAAATCTTATGAGGCACCACATCCCTTTACTTCAGGTCGATCAAGGAAGTGCTCGTCTTCTCGGCATTGCGACTGCTGATGAAGTCGGTGAGAAATAGCTCCTCGAGTCAATCGAAGGAGAAGATAGATCTTAAAGAGAAGACGGGAATATCATTCCCGTGCTAATTCGTTCATGGTTGCTGGGAACATTTTGCAGAGGAGTGCTTTAGAAGCTCAGTTGACCATCATGAGAGTTTTGAAACTCTCGATGTGATCTACTTGGTCAGATTCACCATCGTAAAACTCGAAGGTTGGTGGCTTGAAAATGGGGGGGTTCAAGAACTTATCTAGGAGAAGGGGGATAGGCTGGGGCGGTATCCTCTACCTTGTCGACCCTCCTCTTGACTGATTTGAGCAAGGCGGTCCTCCATTTCCTATAAGCAATGAAGGACTAGGTCTTCTCGTCCCTTGGATCGAATTGACCAGCGAGACTCTTCTTGTCGCACAGTTTTAGGATGGTGATTGCCTATTTGATAGTCCTTGTTCGGGGCAACATGGAGGGCTTTGAGAACTTGGTCTTTGAAGTCATATAACTCAATCTGGGTGATGGGTGCCTCCTCTTCTTTATTGTTCTTGGGCTCATCGACTGATTGGAGTCGGGCTCCTTTTGCATCTTCGTCCTCTTGGCGAGGGTGTTCAACGGGACTTCTGTCATTTACGAGAATGGCTTCTCTTACTCCCTTGGTGCTCTGAGAGGAAACTTCATCTAGGCGTGCTTTTCATCTAAGCATTAGCAGAGGTTCATCCCTTGCTGTAGAGAGTTGATGATATCTCGGAGATCTGACTACACAAGATGCACTGGAGAAGGGGAGGTCATGTGGACTGAGACTCAGTCCTAAATCGGGTGAGGCCCAGGGCAAGGTTGAGAGCAATGCTTAGAGTGATGCCATTGGGAGCCCACCAAGGCAGTCTTGCCGAGGGGAGGTTGCAATGGCGAACGAGCGGCTTGAGACGATGGGCATGGAGGTTGCCCCTGAAGAGAAGTAGGAAGAGGAGCATCGGCTTGACGGTTAGTAGCTGCTGCCTTCCTCATTTTGGAGTCCATGGTTGAAAGTGGTTTTTTTTTACGATATTTAATCGGAGTGGCTGCTCTGTAGTTTCTCACAGCCGGCGCTAATATGTTGTTGCATTTTGGTGTGGAAGCAATCAGATAATGAGTTATTTTTTAGGGAGGAAACTTACAATATGAATCGTTGATCATATCTGAATTGTGATGGTTGAAGGCTTCTTGGTCTGAATATGAATGGTTGAGAATGTCTAGATCAAAATCTGGACGGCCGAAAACGTCCGGTGAACCTACACAAAGTCTAAACACCAGGGTTGGCCCCGGCGAACGACCCTCCAACGCTCAAGTCAGTGACTAAAAAAGATGATTAGAGTTTTAGTGACAAAAGATTGATTACCCTTTACTGATTAAGGGGGACAGTATTTACAAGCTAAGAGTTAGTTACAAAACATTAATTTAAAGAAGAATCTTTTGAGTTTAAATTGCAGATTCTCATGGTTATGGAATATGATTAGTTAATAATCATGTTTAAGATAAGAGCTTTGATTGACAGTTTTTGATTAGCTGGAATTTTCTCTTCTTGGGCCGAAATTTAGCCATAATTGTGGATCTGGTTGAACTGATGAGCCTGGATGCGGCCCGTGTTCTTTTCTAGGCCTGTAGTCACCATTCTACTCTTGAGAAGCATTAAAATGGTTACTGAGACTGTGTGGCTCTGATTTACTCATTCGAACATCTTTCTCTTATTAAAAAGAGATAAAGCTCATAGACTAATCAATGAATGGATGTTTACATCCTTCTCTTATTTAAAAAGAGACAAGAAATAATAAAGTGAGACCCAGAGAAAATGGTAAAGAGTTGGATAGATGTGATTTAAAAGAAGACAACGAGAAAAACTACAATGTCAATTTGGTTTCCATGAAAATCAAATCTATAAAATAAAATCCTAGCTTCCTTATTTGTTTACATGTAAATCAATGGTTCTAGAAAGGTAATCTATGTGTTGATGTAACAATGAAAAAGATAAAAGCTTAAAATAACTTTTTTCATATACCACCCTAGTCGCTTCAAGTAGCCTTCTCCAGCGGCTATATCTCTAATCTCTAATATTTTAACGAAAGAGTTGGAATTTATAACAAACAAATCCTAACTTTGTAACTATATAAACACATATAATACACGTCTAAATTATATCTAACATATATAAATGTGCACCGCACATGTAACCCAAATCAAAACATTTAAATATAAACTATTTTTTTTCTTCTTCAATATATATTCATTTAATTTAATGACTTTATTTTTTTAGACGTGCATCACACGTACCTCATGCTATAATAGTATATAAGAAAGCAAAGCTGCATCCTCCACCAAATCACCAATTTTCATACAGTTAAAACATCATCCAGCTGTATAACTAGGTTAACCAATGTGCAATATACACATGTCCTTATTATTTCTAACACTCCGATTTTAAAGGCCCAATATTTTCCAATCGCCGGTCCCAGTTTCTTCATCCCTCAAGGAAATTTTTACTGCTTTCATTTAATTCTTGTAGTTTTGCCAATTGCCGATAATAGGTGAGTGGGCACAACCCATTTTACTTATATTGTACTAGTGTTATCTTGTGCAATTATATTGTACTAGTGTTATCTTGTGCAAATTGCACATACTAAAACAATATTGAAGGACTCATAAAATTATATGTAACTCCAAAAAGTGTGATAGAATTGGAAAAAATTGCATCTTCAAAGTATAATTAGTGAAATTTAAATTTAAAAATATGCACATAGGTTGACTTCGTGTACATCATAACCGACAATACGCAGGCTCTGGCCCACCTCATCTGGACTCTTCCTTCCCTGCCCTCTCCCTCCCTAATCCTTACCATACTCTTCAAAATGTAGATTGTTGGAAGTATAAGGTAGAGCGAACTTTGGCAACACAAATCACAAAGATCATTTTTAATATAGAAATAAGTATGTCCATCAACATACCAAGCAATTTTTAAGATATAGGAGTTAAATTTTGAAATATCTCTACTATTTTAATGGGAGAGTTGGGGTTTGTAACAAATAAACTCTAACTTTGTAACTATATAAACACGTATAATACACGTCCAAACTATATTCAACAAATATAAATGTCCACCGCACGTGTAGCCCAAATCAAAACATTCAAATATAAACTGTTTTTTTCTTATTCAATATATATTTATTTAATTTGATGACTTTACTTTTTTAGACGTGCATCGCACGTAGATTATACTAGTAATATATAATGCAAGGTTAGAGGAAAAAAAATCAATGACAGGAAGTTAGTCAATGAAAATGGAAATGAATCGTGTATTTGCTCTCATATCCATCTCACTCATCTCAGGATGCCAATCAAGTGTCACATGAGAATCGAACCAATCAACATCTCACCGATTTAACATTCCAAGAATGTTTCCATTTCATTACCATCAGTTCCTTGTCATGTATTACAGTTTAACACATAATTATCATATAAATCTCCATAAAGCTTTCGATTTATTTCCCTCATCAACCATGTTAAAATTTCCAAATTCAACAATTCCAAAAGCAACAATAGACAGCATGAGTAAACAACATAGAAATATATTAATCACATTCATCTATTCTAACATGAATACGTGAACACAAATCTTTATTACTATCTCTCCCTCTTAAATCATCTCATTCATCTTATAACTCCAATCGGGTGTCACGTGAGAATCTAGATCTCAACCATGAACATTCCAATTATGTTTAACTTCAACTCCATGCTTTCTCATCGTTTGTCCCAGTTTAACACATAATTACCATATAAGTCTCCATAAAACCTTTCATATTCTTTCCTTCATCCACAAAATCAAAGTTTCCAAGTTCAAAAAATTCTAAGAGCAAAAATAGATACATGATCATACATTCAATACTAATTTATTTCTTTTATTCATTATTGACTTCCAATATGTCAGTACCACTTTTACTACTACAATTACTACCACTCATTAATCTACATAGCCTATGGCTTGGTTAATAAAAAACAAAACACTACAGTTGACTTATCTCTCAATAACAAATCTAAAATTCTAAATCAACCCAAAACCCATATTCTGCAACTTATAGATCTATTTTACAATCTGGCACCAAAAAAAGCTTAAGAGCTCCGATATCTCAAGTTCTCATCATCAAGCTAACAATTTGGAAAACAAATGAAATGGGTACTCCGAAAACCGATTAGAATAAAAATAAAAAAGTATTGGTGCCTTCTTGTGCTTAGCGTTGAACTCTTTGGAAATGGATGCCTTCTCATTCATGGTTATAATCTGATGAATCAAAGATAAGCTAAGCTATTGGACGAAAAATTAAGAGGAAGAAATCCACTCTTTCTCTCTCGATATACGCGGTAAGAGAGAGAGAGGGGAATCCAATAGAAGAAGGAGAAGAAATAGAGGAAAATGATTATAAATGCCGTCTTGACTTCCTTTTTTCCTCGTGATTTGAAAATATTTTGATTTGATCGGTCATTTTGAATCGGCGAAGAGGGGAGAGCAAAGCTAGGAGGGAGAGGAGGCTGCATAAAGAAGGGCGGGTTTGATTGAATATGGAATGAGAAGAGGAGGAAGATGAGCGGATGAGAAGATGAGGGTTTTTTTTTCTTTTCTTTATTTACTCTAAATTTTTTTATACACACTGAGCACGTGTTAGTTTCTACTTTGACTCTCCTTTCTCTATTTCAAAATGGAAAAATGATAAAAGGGGTAAGCCTATTTTTATAATATATATAGTATAATAATTCATACATTTCCTCTCCTTGTTCTATTTCAAAATAAAAGCAGGACAGCAACGCTAGGGAGCACATTAAGTTCAAGAAATTAGAATCATTTCCAAATATTTTGGAACCAAATCATATAGAAAGCAAGATTATATTATACCTTTGGTCCCATAGTGACTTTGACGGCATCTGCGAGCTCCTCGACTCCCCTATGCATCAAAGCATGTGGTTCAACTTCAAATGTGATGTCTTTCACCGTCTACACCGTTACACAATCACAACACTCAAATCAAAATTCCAAACTCGCCAAAAATCAACCAAAAAATTCAAACAAAAATAGAATTCAATATTCGAATCCTCACCCATCTACCGCTGGTGCTAGTAGCAGCCCTACAAATCAAAGAAAAAGATATTAAGAAAATTCGAAGAATGAGAATCATAGTCTTACCTACAAAATCCAACAAAAGGATATACATTTGGCCTAAATCTCACCTGGCATTGGAGGCGAGGCTAGCGCAACGTGATACATGATAGAAGATTTGGATCTTATGAGATCGTTGAATTTAGGGTTACGGTTTCAGAAACAATGAGAGAGGGAGGGAGAGAGAGAAAGTGGGAAGAAGAAGCTTTAAAATGAGGAGAGAGTTCTAGAGAGGATACAGAAGACTCTATTAGGGTTTAGGGTTTTAGAAAGGTGACGCGAGATGCAGCGTGGGAGGAGAGCGTCGTGGTTGGGGAGGCATGCGGCTGGCAACAGGCAGCGACAAGGAAGCGATGGCGGCGGGAGGTGCTTAAATGAGAAAAGAAAGAAGAGTGGATGAGAAGATGAGGAATTTTTTTTGTACTATAATTTTTTTATACACGCTAAGCACTTGTGAGTCCCTACTTAAGTTCTCATTTCTTCATTTCAAAATAGAGGAATGAGAGATGGAGGAAACCTATTGGTATAATATACAGTATAATAGATATTATTGTTAAGATAAATCAGAGAGAAATGAAGACAATACTGAATATTGAATTGAGAAATAACTGAGTACAATATCTCCTATATATATGAGGAGCCAAATACAAAACTAGCCAACTATCCAATGTGGGACTATAATGTCTAACACCCCCTCTCAAACTCATGATGGGTCAAACAATGTGAGTTTGCCTACTAAGTGTTGGAATCTCTGAACAGTATGAGATTTGGTGAAGAAGTTTGTAGTCTACTGGGAAGAGGTAACAGAATGGAGAGAGATGGTCCCTGCCTCAAAATGCTCACGAACATAATGACAATCAATCTCAATATGCTTCGTTCGCTCATGAAAGACCGGGTTGCTTGCAATGTGCAATGCACTCCGGTTATCACAATAAGTGGAGTAGCTCATGTAAGAGTGACACCCATATCTGATAACAGCCAACGAACATGGACAATCTCTCTAGTAGTAGCTGCCATTGCTCTGTACTCAGCCTCGGTGGAAGAACATGCAAAACTGCCTGTTTCTTGCTCCGCTATGAGATCAGCGAATCACTAAGAAATAGACAGAAACCTGTGGTAGACCTTCTGGTAGTCGAATCACCTGCCTAATCTGAATCAGAATATGCACTCAGCTCTAGTTTGGATGTAGAAGGCATGAATAATGAGCGAGTGATAGTATCCCGAAGATATCTGAGGATCCGAAGAAGAGCACCGTAGTGAACTGATGTAGGAGCGGAAACAAACTGACTGACAATACTAACTGCATGAGCAATATCGGGTCTGGTCATACATAAGTAGACAAGCTGTCCAACAATCTACCTGTATCTAGTGGGATCAGGAAGGAGCTCACCATCTGTAGGATGAAGCTTCACATGAAGCTCTAAGGGTGTATCAGCTGATCGACTGTCAGAGAGACATGCAGCAGAAATAATATCTGATGTGTATTTCTGTTGAGAAATGAGTATCCCCCGAGATCCATGAGCAATCTCTAAATCCAGAAAGTAACGTAGCTTACCAAGGTCTTTCATATGAAACTGCTGGTGAAGGTATTTCTGGGTGGATGCAATGCCGGCGGAGTCATTCCCAGTAATGATCATATCATCAACATATAGTAGTAGAAGTACCCTCCCCTGCGGTGATGACCGTATAAACATAGAATGGTCCTGGGAACTCTGACGAAAGCCAGCCTTGGTGATGACAAGCCGAAAATACTCAAACCAGGCTCGCGGGGCCTGTTTCAGACCATATATAGCACGACGAAGTCTACAAACATGACGAGGAGGAGTAGTAAGGCCAGGAGGAGGATACATATAAACTACTTCAGATAAGGTACCATGAAGAAAAGCATTCTTCACGCCCAACTGATATAGCGGCCACTAACGAACGACGGCAACAGCAAGAAGAGTGCGAACTGTAGTCATCTAAGCCACTGGGGCAAAAGTCTCATCATAATCAATGTCATGCTCCTGAGTAAATCCCCGGGCAACTAGACGAGCCTTGTGCCACTCAATGGAGCCATCAGGTCGATATTTGACCTTAAAGATCCACTTGCAGCTAACAGGCTGAACACCCATACGCAGTGGAACAACATCCCATGTACCAGTCTGATCAAAGGCACTGAACTCCTCTGCAATAGCTTTCCACCACTTGGGGTATTGAACGGCTTCCTTATAGGTTCTGGGCTTACGTGTAGAGTGCATAGCAGTGAGATATGCATGAAACTATGGTGAGTAAGAAGCTAGTGTGGCAAAACCAAATTGGTCAGAGGGACCAGTGGCATCAGGTGTGTATCGGGGTTGTGGGATGCCCGCAGTAGAACGTGTAGACTGACGCACTGGTGGTGAAAGGGTAGTATGTGGAGGTGAGGTAGGTGGTGTGGGTGTAGGCAACTGAGAGGATGCAGGTGGTGGAGAAACAGGAGGTGTCTCTGTAGGAATAATGGGGGGACTGTCTACAGCAGGAGTGAAAGGAGCCAAAGGAGTGGGATCAAAAGGAATATGTGGAGTGGAAGTAGGCCCAATAGGTGAAGAATCGAGAAAACTAGTGTCCTGAGGAGAGGTTAAGTAGTAGGGAGAGTCTTCTACAAAGGAGACATGTCAAGAAATACGAATGTGACCTGCCTCAGGATCAAATTAACGATAACCTTTATGTTCAGGACTGAGACCTAGATGAACACACTTAGCAGCGCGAGCAGTGAGTTTCGTGCGCTCAGTGGGAGGGAGAAGGACATAACATGTGCAACCAAAAATACGGAGCATGGTGTAGTCAGGGGATGAGTGATAGAGTGCTTCATAAGGAGTGATGCCAGAGAGGGCAGACGAAGGAGTAATGTTAATGAGACTGACGGAAGTCATGACAGCTTCAGCCCAGAAAGAGTGAGGAACAGAAGAGGATAGTAGAAGAGCGCGAGCCGTCTCAAGGATGTAACGATGCTTGCGTTCAGCTACACCATTCTGCTCATGGGTGTGGGGGCATGATTGCTGAAAAAGAGTGCCATGGGACTGAAGAATTGATCGCATAGTAGCAGAGGTGTACTCACGAGCACCATCTGAGCGAAAAGTTTTGATACAAACCCCAAATTGGGTGTGAACCATGGTCGTAAAGAATCGGTAAATGTCAGGTATCTCAGAACGCTGGCGCATAAGAAATATCCATATGTGTCTAGTGAAATCATCGATGAAACTAACATAATAGAGATAACCTTTTTGAGAAGGTGTAGGAGATGGACCCCATATGTCAGAGTGAATGAGTTGAAAAGCATGAGTAGAATGAGAAGTGCTTTTATTGTTAAAAGGGAGGGCTAAGTGTTTTGCCAACTTACAACCCTCACAAACAGATAATGAAGTAAAATTAAAACGACCAAAAGCACCACTACGAACCAAATCTTTCAAACAAGACGCACTAATGTGACCTAAGCGCCTGTGCCACAAATCGGCATCAGAACTGACAACACCAACAAAACTAGAAGTGGAATCATGAGCATGAAGAAAATCTAGATGATATAGACGTCCATGTCTGCTAGTGCGTCCAATCATATGACCAGTCCGAGGATCCTGTATGGTACAGTCGAAAGAAGTAAATGTAACGGTGAGACCACTATCACATAAAGCACTAATGGAAATAAGGTTCGTAGATAAACGAGGGGCATAAAGGACAAAAGGTAAAGTGAGAGTTGGAGTGTTAATAGATACAGAGTGTGTAGTGAGAAGTAGTGAACTATCGGCAGTGTAAAGTGACGGTGAATGAGAGGTAAGTGGAGTGCGAGTGGTGAGAAGTGTACAATTGCTAGTGAGATGATGCGAAGCACCAGAATCTAAAAGCCAGGAAGAAGACATACCAGGAGTGACAGAGAAAGCAGGAGCAGATGAACCAGCACTGATAGACTGGTCCGAGTTCTGAAGATCCAGCTAAGCTAGACGGTGTTGTGGAATATCATAGGGAGTAGGAGAAGGCATGGCTAGAGTGACGACCATCGCACCAGGTGTGCAGAGAGGAGGTAAACCCTATTGCTGTCTGCGCTGCTGTGCCTGAGCTAGGAGCTGAGGATGAAGGATAAAGCAGTTACTATGAGTATCACCATCCCGCTGACAGTGAGTGCAATGGGAACGACGATCAGGAACAATGCGATGGGCGGAAGGAGTAGGTGTCGAACTGGAGCGAGGCTTGCGTGAGAAGGATGGACGATGAGCAACAGCAAGGACACTTTCACTGGTAGAGGATGAGTGAGAAGTAGGAGTTGGAAGAGCACGTAACCGGGTTTCTTCTGCAACAAGCTCAGCAATAGCAGCTTCAAGATGAGGGACCGGATCCCGATGGATCAATTGACTGCATAAAGACTGATATTCTGGTCGAAGATCCATCATGAGTGACATGCACCTCACTGTTCTCTAGTTGCTGTAATTCGCGCCAGATATTGCGCATGGCTGTGTAATGTTCCTGAATGCTGCGATCACCCTGCCGATCAAGAACGGACTGAACAAGGAGCTGATACTCACGAGCCCCACTATTCTGAACATACTAGGTAACCAAGTGTTTCCAAAGAGCCTTGGCAGGACGACCTCGAAGAAGATCAGCACGAAGACTACGGTCAACAGAGGATATGAGGAAGGAAATAACTCGACGGTTATGATCATCCCAAGTGGTTTGAGATGTGTGGATCAATTGCTTATCGGTAGCGGAAGCGGTAGTATCGGGATCTTTGGGGCGAACAGTGGAACCATCAATGTGACCCTATAAAGAATGGCCGAGAAGAGTGGCCTCAACTGAAGCAGACCAATCAGTCCAATCCTTAGCAGAGGAAAGAAGGAAATCAGTGGAGACTGGAAGGTACTGACGAAATTGAGGCTCCATGAGAGATTCAAGTACCTGCAAGAAGAGATTTTTTTTTTGATTTTTTTTGATTTTTTTTTTTTTTGATTTACAACAGAATCAAATAGAAGTCGGGGTACCCATAATCTGGATCTGAAGGACGACGGCTGCAGGCATGGCGGCTGGATCTGGATCTGGAGGACAACGGCAGGTCGATCGATGGGTGGATGCAGGGCGGCGGGTCGTGGGAGAGGTGATTGATGATAAGTGCCGATGGGTTGTGCAGGAGATGACAATGGGTTGTGCCGATGGATGCTTCTTCTTGATGACAATGGCCGATCGACAAGTTGCAGGAGATGACAATGGGTTGTGCCGATGAATGCTTCTTCTTGATGACAATGGCAGATCGACAGTGGGTTTTTTTTTTTTTTTTTTTTTTTTTGGAATTCTAGGGTTTTGGGAAGAATGGAAAATTTGTATAATCTGGCTGTTGGAATTTTTGTAGAGGAATTGGAGAATTTTTGATGAAGAAATTTAAGAAGGGAAAATTTGAATAATTTGCTCTGATACCATGTTAAGATAAATCAGAGAGAAATGAAGACAATACTGAATATTGAATTGAGAAATAACTGAGTACAATATCTTCTATATATATGAGGAGCCAAATACAAAACTAGCCAACTAGCCAATGTGAGACTATAATGTCTAACAATTACATAGGTATCACGATTCTGCCAGACTGCCACCCACCCAAATTTAGAGACCGTGGATTGGATTCGAGTCTTAGAGAAGTTTGATGAAACTTTACATCCAAAGTTTCCCAAGCTCCAATACAATGTAGATCCACTGAGAAACCGCGTCCGAAGAAGAGACGCTCTTTGAATCTCTCTTCTTGAATAAACAGTTCAGGAATTCTGGTAAGCTCAACTGCATAAAAGAAACATGCTAAACTGCATAAAAACATAATAAATCTGCCCATATTTACCAATGAAAAGCTCTCGATATATATGGCCGTAAAATATTTCGAATTTGCGGCGCGCGGGGGGTTGGGGGGGGGATAAATCGGGAACTGCTGGCAAATTTCCCATAAGGCCACAACACTAGAAATGCTTTGGCATCGGAAAATCTCCTAATCTCCAAACATACACCTAGTGAAGTGTATACATTGCCACAATGTTTTTATATATCCGGTGTGGTTACCGGTGTGGTTACCCAAAACGCAACCAAAACAGGATAACTATATGGTATGATTGTTCATATACATATGCCACTAAATCAGAAAAAGGTGCATTCTCCCAGTAACAGGCCATTAGAAACTTACAGAAACTCAACTCTAGAGTAAAAAATGAAAAATGAAACAGAATTCTTTTTTACGTATTATTCTCATCGTGTAGGTAACCATACATGCATTCTAACATCGCAATACCAGCTCTAATGATGGTTAATAACTATGTTTCAACAAAGATAAAAAGATAAAGAAGATTTATGTAATAATTTTCTTTTCCTTTTTCCTCCTTTGGATAGAGACCTAAGGCTAAGACAAGTCAACTATCTGACTGCCCTACTGTTTTCTCTCTTTTTTCGGCATTCTGCCTTAGCCGTAGCCGCACTCCTACTGTTTTGGGTGGTCGTAAACTGCAATTCCTGCTGCTATATATGAAATAACAGCTTGGCATTGTACATTGATGATACAATTATACAGTGGCTGGAAAAATTTACCACTATAATACTTGAATATTTTGAATATCACTCTTCATGTAGGGGAGAATATGATTCTAAGAATTCTTCAGCATCTTCCAAGAAGCTCTTGGGTTTGCTTTGCTGCCGTTTCAGCCCCTCCTGAATCTTGTCTTTAATGGCAGTTTCCTGTATACAAGGAACATATGCAAAAATGAGGCCCATAATAATGATGGATAACGTGCTCACATTTGTATAATTATAATATTCAAAGGAGTGTGGAAGCCATTTTTTTCCCTATACTACTTTGATTATAACATGTGCCGTATTGCACACATTATTCTCTTTTTCCCGAGGGAATTAGCTAAGATTATCTGGATGCATCATGCAGTCGTGCTGAGTAATAAATCTTGTTGCCGTAAGGCAGAATTATATAAGCATGAACACATGCCGACATGGTCACTGTGCAATATGACACACAGGCATACAATAAATTCTAAATACTATTGGTAGAGACGTACTCTTCAACTTTCCAAGTATAAGTGTCCGTACTTGATGAGAATTATGAATTTAAGTCTTGAGTAGAAAAGACGGGGGTAAACAAAAATCTAGTTTTAAGGATATTATTAGAATCACCCACCATTAAGTGGCAGCCTTCCTCGAATTTCTCAAGAAAACCTGCAATCCAGCGGTCTGCATTTTCCACCCACTCAGTATATGAAGCTGTCTTCGCCACTGTATGAAGCTGCATCACAAATAACGAGAGGAAACAATTTAAATATTGACATCCAAGACTGGACTCTATATAAGATGGATTAAAGAGTATCAGACCTATGAAATAGATATACAGTATCATTTACTGATATCCCTCAGAATGTGTGCTTGCAGATTTCTTTCTTACATTCAAACCTCCTTGCACAATTACGGAAGATTTACATCATTTCTTAAGTGGCACTCACGTATATTGACCAAGAGCAAACATGAAGAGTCTAAGATTAAATTATGAAGTCTTACATTCCAATACACATCATATATTAGGTTCCCGATGTTTTTTTTCATCACGAAACAAGGAAGAGTATTTCTTGAGATCATATCATGTGTCTCACGTAATATCATAATTGCTGTGAAGTTAAGGAACAAACTCATAACTCAACTATAAACCTTCAATCAAATCTTTAGTAATACAAACCTTCTTGCCCACATTTTCCTGGTGTTCTTTAACTTTTTCCTTTAGTTTGGTTATCCCCATGTTCACTCTCAGCTGCTTCTCCTGTCATCAGTAATATAACCAATACAGAGTGAACACTAAAACTTTCGTATAAGAAAAAACAAGAAAAAGAATCATGATAAAGGAGCATTTAAGTTAAATAATATATACCTTTACATAGCTTACACCAAGGTCCTTTCTTGAATACCCACGAGCCAAATTGCGCATGACATACTCATTATAGTCTTTAAGTATTCTCATTATAATATCCGATGTGGAAACACCACTTGTGCGCTTTGTTTCTTTAAATTTTCCAATCTTTTTAACCTATTTCCAACACCGAAAGTAAATAACTTTAGACAATAAAATATTCAATAGTAGCCTACATTTAGAGTCAAAATGGTAACTAACAAATTCATAGACATCATTCCCAGCTCCACTTGCATCTGCATATCTACAAAGGATAAACATAAATATTGCTTAAGACAGATAAAAGGCTGCGAATATTTTCAGTGGTTATTTAACTAGAAAGCTAATACATAGGCTAATAGCTTTATAAACAGAATTATAAGAGTACAAATTAGTAAAAATGTTGTAGCACTTGAGCACTTAACTACTATGTAATACATTAATCATCTTATTAAACAAAGAACTATTGCAGAAGAGAGATGAATACACCATGAGAAATAGTAACTAAACAAGATATTAATGTAGCTAGATCTTACGGGAGGGCATCATGGGCCACGTAGTCGATGTTGTGCTTGTCAATAAACTCCTGTGTGAGGACCCAGGGAGCATCAGGAATAACTTCATCAACCCACCTGTAGTAGAGAGAAAGACAGTCAAGTCATACACTGACAATTAAGAATAACATTTTTATTAAAAAAATGATTGCAAAATGTTGCTTTTCATTAAAGTTTATTCATATGAAAATTAGTTTTTGCAAGACCTAAGATAATCAACCATGGATGACTCAAACTTCGTATGGTTTAGGTTCTCATGATTATCTATATTTTATTACTGCAATCTCCATGATAAAGGAGATGGACGTGGGTACCCGACATGTTTGGGCTCACCATATCCCATTTTCATGAACTATAGTCTCTTCGTCTTCACGGAGAACTCTCCTAATAGAGCGACAACTTGTTCTCCCGTAAAATAATAGTAGACTTCTTGCGTGGGATATCAATTTTATTCAAAGCCATAATCTTTCTTTCCATTCTGTGACTGCTCCCAAAAAGATCAAAACGACTCTTGTAAAATTATGATATTGATGTTGGTTCTACCAATGAAAACGAAGAACGTTTTGATCTCTTTTATTCAGTCCCACACTCTTACTTCCATGAAGAGAACTTTCCACTCAGTGATCTGAGCAAATCCAATTCAGATTTAAGGATTGTGATTGGAGAGCAAAAGGTCATTATCTATCTGGAATATACTCAATTGGTTGAAGCTCAGATATGTTCTCTTGGATGAAGGTTGAAGCAATACCAATTGCCTTAACCGATTGGAAAGGCGTGGCATGCTTAACCTACACTCATTATCTTTATTGAATAGGTCTTCCTAAGTCTATATGTAGTCTTAGATAACGGTATCAGAACTGGGGAAATACATGCAACCGTAGTTTATAGCATTACTAATTCTTTTAGCACCTACTCCAGTCAAGTTGAGGCCACAAACAAGACCATGCTTAGTATCCTACGAAAAACTGCTAAGAAAAAATAAGGATTGCAATCGGAAACCTTTAAAAATACCCTCTTTCAGTTTTTTTCATTATCCCTTCTGCTTTTGTACATTAATAATTTCATAATCAAAATAATCTCTTTTCTATGACTATATGGCATAACTATATAAAAGCAATGTACCATAATTTAATTTACTCAAATAACTAAGTTGATTGGTAGATGAAGGAGTAATAACTACAATAATTTAATATCAGTTTTAAGCAAGCAGTAAGGAGAACACATACTTGCAGTGTCGGAGTGACTCATAACGCTCTGAACCAGTCATGACAGTTTTTCCTTTGTACATATGCGTAATCTCGTCACTGCAACACCCAACAAGGAGGTAGGTATTGGGAAATCTGACAAGGAAAAGCACAATCATATCAGATGATAGCATGCCACGGGCGTGGCATGCCATCATGCACCATGACAATAAAGACAGAATTGGCACGAACTTAAAGCAAAAAAATAAAATAAACTTTAAAAATAAAAAAATAAAAAAATAAAAAAATAAAAAAACCAGTTTCCTCCTCATCTCTCGCTTATGAACCCACCCCCTTCAAATCCAATGCCACGACCAGCCGCGGTCCTCCCCTCCACGATGGCCCCACAATCCATCTGGACCACTGCCTATCTCCGGTCACCTCCAATCTCTTCGCGCTTCACCGGACACCGCCGCTCTCCAGCCGTCTCCAATCTCTTTGCGCTTTGCCGGCCACCACCGCTCTCCGACCGCCTCCATTCGACGCTACCTCCCGGGGTGTTTTGCAGGCAACAGGTTAGGGTTTTGGAGAGAAAGAGAGAGGGTGTTTTGCGGGAGGTGTTCTGGTTTGCAGAAGGAGAAAAAGAGAAAGGAGAAGGGCGGTGACAGGAATGCAAGGCAGGTGACCACATCGCGAGCGTGGCATGCACGCCCGCAAGGCAAGCTGTCATTTCTCATCATATCAGGATGAATATTTGACCCAAAAAAAAAAACAAAGCGACAAATCTAAACATAAATGCAATGCTAGGAAACCCACTAAACAACAAGTAAATGCATTATAACTTGGACAAAATGGATTAAAGCAAGTCTACTAAACACAGCGAAATTGACAACTCAGAGAATCATCTTGGTCTTGGTCGATATTGATCCAATGCTCTAATTTCTCATATAACATCTCCCAAAGAAGATAAATAGGTTTTGGAAGGTTTTAGCTCCCTTATTCATCATCTTCTTCCTCTTGCTGTCTTCTCTTGCAAATTGAAAACATCAGTTTCAAATATTTATTACCAAAACTTCCAAATTTACCTTACAAATGTTTATTCCAGTTATTTCTTGCCGAAATGTTCATTCATTCCGCTCATAATTTCTCAATCTCTCTTCAATCCTAGAGTTTTAAGGAATTTCCCACAATGTACAAAGAAAAATGCATGTTTCATATACAAACCATTCATCTGATTTCACCACCCTCTCATTCCAAAATTCAACCCCTCACGTAAATAAGACTAATGATGAGCTGATACAGTTTCTTAAAACTGTATCTTTACATTTCAGCCCATTTTTGCATATCTGTATTTCTTATATCTTTGTACATTTTTTGTATATCAGTACCTTTACTTTTGCGTATCAGTCCTTAGGAGGAAAAATGTGCTATGCACATACTAATTCAAATGTGGAGGAATTGGTTAGTTAGCAGTGGCCCCACTTTGTGCATTACTAACAAATTATTTGAGTTAGTTGGACTACGTTTCTGTTACTTTTGGTAAAAATGGTGGAGATTGTTCTGAGGAGCACCATGATCACTGATTTGAATTTGGATATGTCCAACTAGTACACTTGGATTCGTTTAATCTAAGTACTCTGGTTGCGGTTGTATGACACCCTTTAGCTCTGCTTGCGCTTGTTGTCTTGATGGTGTGTGTACCTTATTAAGGGAGGGAGGCTTTCCTTTCATTCTTTTGTTGATGGTTACTCTCCGCTACAAGGAGAAGATTCTTTGGAATATGTCCAACTTTTGCCCGGAAGAATAAGATATAGTCGGTTGCACATTACACGAACATGCAGTCCCAAGCATGTTTAGTGCAACCTTCTCCTACTGCCTCAGGTACATCTCCTACTTGTTACTTTCCTTAACTCCTCAAACTTAAGTGTTTGATTTAGGTGCTTCTAATTATATGACTGGGAATAGGGTATATTGTCTAATATAGTAGTCATTCCATAAATAACAATGTTAAGATAGATGATGAATCTTTTAGTCATGTTCAAGGAGTAGGCTATTTCAATGAACACCATATATCTCTTTGCAAAACTTGAACTTGAAGAACTTGAAGACTTTAAAGATTAAGTTGACCTCCATTTATGAATTACTTTGTGAGTCATGTCAGTTGGGTATGCATCACCGCACTACATATCCACTTAGCGTTGAGAATCATTTTGGTTGTTTGTTTGTTTTAGTTCATCCAGATATATGGAGGGCCATACCTTGCTAAAACAGTTAATGAAGATTTTCGATATTTGATTTTTGTGGATGATAATTCAAGGCTTACTCATCTTAATGAAATTTCATTATGAAATATTTGATATCTTTCGAAAATTTTGTGCTGATGTTAAAACTCAGTAATCTACCTGTGAAAATTTTGAGAGGTGATAAAGGAATTTTTTTTAGTTCTTATAAGCCCACTGAATGGATGAGTGTGTTGCCATGGGCATAATTTTAGTACCATACCATTGGCACAGCTCCTCCAAGCTCATTCCCTATGAAGTGTTGTGTGGTAAACCTCCTCTAGCAATTCTCACTTATATCTCTAAAATTGCCTGCGTTCAACCAGTAGATGATGTTTTACTCACTAAAGATGTTGTACTTATGATCCTCAAAGAGAATTTGCTCAGAGCTCAGCAAAGAATGCAACATTTGGCTAATAAACAGAGGACTAAGAAGGTGTATGTGGTTGGGAACTAGGCATATATGAGTAATACCCATCTAGACAAACCAATGTGGGAGAAAGGAAAGTGCAAAGGCTATCTTCTTTGTATTATGGTCTCTACCTGATCACGTAAAGGTTGGTTCAATAGTTTGTTGGATGCAACTATGTAGTGATGCCTAAATACACGATCTATTCCTTATCAATCTTACTAGATTCATAGTACGTTTTGGTTCATGGTACGGATACGGGATCATAATACGCTACCTTGAGCCGTACGTGGTACGAAGGGGGTGAGGCACTCATTTGATATTGTGCATATGTATGTGTATGTATAAAGATAGAGATACCGATAGAGATAGAAAGTTAGACTATCAAAGTATACATATAGTAGCTACTTGCACTGCTAAATACAAGAGTTAATAAATTAAACTCTATGGAAATTTGAAGAGAGTTCGAAAAGAAGTGGATGTATTAATGAAATTAAGTGTTTATTTTGAAGATAAGGAAAAAACTATATGTGAATCTCTGGTTTAAGAAATCCGGACCACGGTCCCATTATAGATCGGATGAAGGATTCGGATCGTAGTTATGAGGGGGGATAGGAGAGCCTCGTAACTCTGTTCATATCTCTCAAATTAAGGTACACATTGGCTCATCCACTACTATTGTGCAACAACAGGAGATGCCTTCCTATATTGTCGAGGAATTTATTGAACCCTAAACAAAGAATGGTCCTATGCAAGAAGTAGTAGTTACTTAGATTTTAGTTCAATGGAAACATAGAGTGGAGGAAGCTACCAGGCAGAGGTAATGGGATATATATCGCAGATTCCCACGGCTCCAGGCAGAGAAAGAGGTTTCTTTTCCAGTGAAAATGACTGATATACGGTTTTGAAGAGTGTATCTTTCCATTTTGGTCTATATAGTTGGCATCTTTCTATATTTTTTCTTTTGCATATATGTAGCGTAGCTGTGGCATATTAGGCCCTCTTTGGGAACAAAGTTTAGATAACCAAAGTTCACTTAACTTTGGAGGTACAAGGTATGCTAACTTAATTTTGCCTAGGGGGAGGGGTTAGGAAAACTCATATGACTATATATAGATATATTGAAGTTTTTTTCATATTTTTTAGGGGGGTCAAACTATAAAATTTAATAAACTGAAGGGAAGTTTTCAAAATTTTCATTACTTTTATGGTGGGGGGGGGGGGGGGGGGGGTTTAATTTTGGGTGTCCGGACCTCCCCGAGCTCTCATTAAGCTTCGTCCCTGCCTCCATTTTAAGGTTATTTATACTCCAAAATGAATCTCAAACAAGCCAAAATTAGGATAACTAGAGTTTTTAAAAGTTATGAGAGCTAACTTCAGTTATCCTAACTTAACTTAGTTCCCAAATATATTTTAGTCATTAGGTGAAATATTGTGCTTTGCACATGCTTTCCTAGAAACTAAATTGCTTCCCCACTAGCTCTAGAATTTCCAAGGGCTAAATTTAAAAAAAGTACACAAAGTTTTAGGCCAGTTTAAAAAAAAATACACAAAAGTTTTTTTATTAAAAAAATGACACAATGTTTAAATAAACTCCATTGGGTTAGTTAGGGTTAGGGTTAGGATTAGGGTTAGTTCGGGGGAGTTTATTTAAACATCTGATTAGTTAAGTGATGTTTTTTTAAACACAAATAAAAGATGAATGTAGTTTTTTTAAACACAAATGAAAAATGAAATTGGTTTTTTTAAACCCTACCCTAACCCTAACCCTAACCCTAACTAACCCAGTTGATATGGCTAAAAATGGGATTAAATCGGGACCGTTCAAATCGGACACAAATCTTAAAGCTCAGGGGTAAAACGGTAATTTCACCTACAAACAGGTCTGAAATGGGGACTGGGTCTTTCTTCAAAAGCCCAATAACCCATAAACGGATCTGTCTTACTGGGTACGGATCCCAACCCGTTACAAACCAGTCCAGAAGGATAAAGAAGAATTCGGATACATAATTATCCGTAAGAGGAGGTTTTAACCACTTCTATCCATCCACACCGGGAAGTAGAGATTTGTTCTTATCTCGAAATGGATTCCTAAGGCGACTATAAAAACCCCTCTCCCCCAACCATAAGAAGGTAATCAATCTTTTTCCAATTAAAGCTCTTTCTTAATCAATCTGATTACTGACAAGAGCGTCGGAGGGTGCGTCGCCGGGATCCATCCCGGTGTATCGCACATTTTGCAGGTTCATGGCAGCGGCAAGAGACCAAGTCAATAAGCTGGTGAAGGTCAACAGGTCAGCAGGTTTGCCTCGTTTGTTTTCTCAAGAATCCACAAATTCATCTGTTTGCTCCCACACCGAAATCAGCAGCAACAGATTGGCGCCGACTGTGGAAAACAAAAAAGAAACCCGACCTAACTTCATCAGGGAGATTAGTTTCAAGCCATGCATCCAAAAGAGAAGGAAAAGGCAGTGGTCTCCAACCGAAGAACCACTTCTCTTCATCTTCCCCCTCCTCCGGCTCAAGGTGTTCTTCCTCAACAAGCCCCTCTAGGATCTCGGGGGGCTGCCCAGGGGGGCGCTCGTAGGAGTCGCCCAGAGCAACATCCTCCGCAGGACCATGTCGCGGTCCACAATCCGCCAGTTGACTCTATGGCTTCTCAAAGCCCTCCCGAGCGGGATCTCCGTCAAGTGATTGCCAACTGCCAAAAGGGGGTCGACCTCTGAACTCGCCTGAATGGATGGCGAGCCTTTGGGGGAGTCCATCAACCTGAGCACCCGGGGGTCTCAAGAGTCCGGACCCCCCCGCCGACCGAGGACCAAAAGATCCCCTCCCCCGAGGAGACGAAGAGAGTCCCTTTAGCGTCATCGGCAGAGAACTCATTCTCCAGTAAGCCGAGCCACACATAGGGACCGCCAAGCTGGAGAGGCACCAGTCACAAGGACGGAGCTCCAAGATTTTCAAGAGGCCGTTCTGCGGGTCCTCAACGCCGCTCCCAACCACGAGCAACGGGCACCTAGTCCTGAACCTGCCCCAAGCTATCACCACTGCACTCCTAGTCCCCTTTCGCATGAGAAAGAGTCTAGGGGATCGGCAGGATATGACCGAAGGGAAGACTCGATCTACCGCCGTCTCCACGAGATGGAGAGGCGCATTGGCCGACTTGACAGAGAAGAAGAACAACGGACGAGAAAATTTCGCCCGAGCAGGCCCCCGTTCTCCCGAGCCATCATGGAAGCCCCGGTCCCGCAAAACTTTAAGCCCCCTAACTTTGAGTCATACAATGGGGAGTCGGACCCCACCAACCACATCGAGAGTTTTAAAACTCTCATGATGATCTACCAGGCTTCGGATGCGCTCCTTTGCAAGATCTTTCCTGCCACGCTGAAGGGGCCTGCGAGAGAATGGTACTCTCGACTCGCCCCGGCCTCCATCTTCTCGTTCGATCAGTTCGAATGGCTCTTCCTTACTCATTTCGTGAGCAGCCGCAGGGCCGAGAAAACAAATGTATCTTTGGTGACCCTCAACCAAAGAAAGGGTGAACGCCTAAGAGATTACGTTCGGTGCTTCACCGCTGAAGCCCGGTCTATAGCCTTCCTCAACCAATCAGTAGCCTCTGCGGTATTCAAGTGCAACGTCACCAACGCAGATATCAAGGCGTCCCTTGCAAAGAAGCCCCCTCGAGACTTCTCAGAACTCCTGCTTAGGAGTGAGAAGTACATCAGAGTGGAAGAGGCTCACAACCCCCCCACTCTCGAGGAATCATCTTCTGGGAACAAACGGAAGAATACGAGCGAAGAAGGGTCCCAGAAACTCCAGAGGGATGACAACGGCCAACGCCGTCCAACTCCTCGTTTCGAAAAGTTCACCCCTCAATGCTAGTATATCAACAGTTCTTATGGAGGTGGACAAAGAAGGGCTACTCCGTGCTCCTCCTAGAATGAATACCCTAGCAAGAAGAGAAATAGGGATAAGTGGTGCCACTTTCATAGGGACCACGGCCACGATACAGATGATTATCGAGCTTTCAAAGAGGAGATCGAAGAACTCATACAGCGGGGACACCTGACCAAGTTCGTCCAAAAAGATGGGGCCGAACTTCCACTCTGAGGAACCTACAAGCAAGGAGAAAGGTCCGCCGAGTTCCAAGATTCCGAACCTGGGGCCGTCCTCCACCTCATCCAAGGAAGTCCAATGGGGGGAGAACCAAACTCCTCCCAAGAGACGTTCACCTTATCGTAGAAGTAAGATCTCGGTTTTCAATAAGGCCGATGCTTGTAACACGGCCAATAAGCATGTAATAATGGCTCGCTCTATTGAAGCGGCCACTTAGTTTATCTTAATAAAACTTAGCATTTTTTCATTGAAAATTATTACTCTTGCTTCATTTCTATCTCTCTAAGTCACATCTACGACTCGTTAAATGGTGAGTTCAGAGTCCAGCTTCTCCTACATGGCTGCTTCCACAACTTACTAAGCTAAAAAAAACGAGTTTGGAGTCCAACACTTGGTTTGATGTTGCTTTACCTGCTTGCAAACAAGCAAGGATGGGACAACTCACCATTCGGAATTGCTCCTACAACTCGTTAACCTCCTCTAACAACAAGTTCGGAGTCCAAAACTTGGCTCGATTCCTCTTCAACTACTTGCTCATAAGCGAGTAAGAAGTGGTTCGCCATTCGGAACTGCTCTCACAACCGTTGATTCTCTCTTTTAAACGACGAGTTCGGAGTCCAACACTTGGCTCGACTCCGCTTCGACTACTTGCTCATAAGCGAGTAAGAAGTGGTTCGCCATTCGGAACTGCTCCCACAACCATTGATTCTCTCTTTTAAACGATGAGTTCGAAGTCCAACACTTGGCTCGACTCCGCTTCGACTACTTGCTCATAAGCGAGTAAGAAGTTCGTCATTCGGAACTGCTCCCACAACCGTTGAATCTCTTTAAACGACAAGTTCGGAGTCCAAAATTTGGCTTGATTCCTCTTCAACTACTCACTTCCAAGCGAGTAAGAAGTGGTTCGCCATTCGGAATTGCCCCCACAGCTGTTGAGTCTCACTTAAATAACAAGTTCGGAGCTCCTTGGACCGTCAGATCGTCCAAATGTTCGGGCTAACGACTGATGGGTGGCTCAGATTTCGCCACGTTCACAAAACTACAAAATTACGTTTTCTCGTGATCTGAGCCCACAAAACAAGTTCACGCTTTCTCGTGATCTGTGCCCACAAAACGACAAAATCACCACCGAGCTACTGTGCTACCGAGCTGCAAAATAGCAAAAAATTATGCCTCAAAATCCGCGCTCAAATCAAGATCAATGGCTCAGATTCGCCAACAAATAAAAAGGAAAAAGAATTAAGGGGTTAACGGGTCGGGTTTCCGTTAGTGACCCACACCCGCAACCCACTATCTTCTTCCTCCTGAAAGCGGTTTCCCGCCAAAACCAAAACAAAAGAGAAGAACCCAACCTCCAAGCACCTCCTTCGTCAACCACGCGAACTCTTCACTTCGTCGACCATCTCCTCGCCATGCCGAGCTCCACCTCCGACGAGCTCCCCTCATCAACGAGCTTCATCAAGCTCCACTCCACCTCCAAATGCCGAGCTTTCCACTGCTTCGAGCTCCAACCTCGCCGAACTCCACCTCCCATGGCGTCATCGAGCTCTCCCCATGCAGAGCTCAACCACTCCGCTCGTCAGCTCCGCCGAAGCACCTCTCCTCGCCCGGTCGTCGAGCTCGTCAAAGTCGATGCCCTCGCTAACACCTTCTCGTCAAAGCTCGGCCAAGCTCCTCGCCAGATGAGGTAGGAGAGGAGGTGAGGTCAGAGGCGAGGCTAGAGTCGAGGATGGGGTGAGGGGCGTGGTCGGAAGCCTCAGTCGAAGACGAAAGAAGAAAGGAGGCAAAGTCGAAGAGAAGACGAAGGAGAAGGAAAGAACAGAGCGGGGGGAAGGAAAAAAAAAGAAGGTGCCACGTGGCGGTCAATGCCAGCATTGACCGTGCCACGTGGCGACACCTGCTGGGTCGGCACCGCGTGTTGAACTACCGAGGTACTGGACTGCACATGTGGAGAAAAATGCTGCGGAGCCACACGAGCCGTCAGATCATCCCAAAATTCATGACACGACCTGATCAACTTAGCACCAGATCATCCCAAAATTCGTGACACGACCTGATCAACTTAGCACCATGTGTCCAGCAGAATGCTCCGCTTTGTGATGCGCGCCATCTGATCGTGATCAACATCCAGAAACACGTCACGTTTCCAGAAAATGCTCTGCTTTTTTATGCGTGCCATCTGATCGTAATCAACGCACAGATTAGCACCACGTGTCCAGGTAATATTTAATTAATTAATTAATTTATTTATTTGAATTAATTATTTTAAAATTTCAAAAAATTAATTAAAAATCGAAAAAATTAATTAAAAAATTCTAAAAATAATTATTAATTTGGAAAATTATTTTAAAATTCTGAAAATAATAATTATTAAATTAGAATAATTAATTAAACTTTTCGATTATTAATTATTTAATTCGGAAAATGAATAAAAAATTCAAAAAATCTGGAAAAATCACAAAAAAGTCTGAGGATATTTTTGGGCATTTTACAAGCCCAGAATAATACCGTTACACCTCGAGCAAGATCCGAACTCCCTTAAGAATACCGATAAAATCTCATACGCCATTAGAACAACAAAACTACTCCTCAAAGACTGTAGAACTCAGTCTCCAGGAGTGGGGGGCTCGTGATATGGCTAAAAATGGAATTAAATCGGGACCGTTCAAATCGGACACGAATCTTAAAGTTCAAGGGATAAAACGGTAATTTCACCTACAAACGGGTCTGAAATAGGGACTGGGTCTTTCTTCAAAAGCCCAATAACCCATAAACGGATCTGTCTTACTGGGTAAGGGTCCCAACCCGTTACAAACCAGTCCAGAAAGATAAAGAAGAATTCAGATTCATAATTATCCGTAAGAGGAGGTTTTAACCACTTCTATCCATCCACACCGGGAAATAAAGATTTGTTCTTATCTCGAAACGGATCGCTAAGACAACTATAAAAATCTCTCTTCTCCCACCATAAGAAGGTAATCAATTTTTTTCTAGTTAAAGCTCTTTCTTAATCATTCTGATTACTGACAAGAGCGTCGGAGGGTGCGTCGCCGAGATCCATCCCGGTGTATCGCACATTTTGCAGGTTCGCGGCAGCGACAAGAGACCAAGTCAACAAGTTGGTGAATGTCAACAGGTTTGCCTCGTTCGTTTTCTTAAGAATCCACAAATTCATCTGTTTGCTCCCACACCGAAATCAGCAGCAACACCAGTGGAGTTTATTTAAACATTGTGTCCTTTTTTTAAAAAAAAAATTGTATACTTTTTTTTAAACTGGCCAAAAACTTTGTGGACTGTTTTTAAATTTAGCCATTTCCGAGTCTAGTTGGTGCGAGATGAATCCTGATCCCACATCAATTTCTCATTAGAACTCAGAATACCTACTCATCATTTCCTTCCTCTTATTGTCTTCTCTTGCAGATTTGGTCAAGTTTTGCAGGTGAACTGATGCCTCGAATAAAGAACCCCATATCCACATCTCATTTTAAGATCGCAAGTGTATTGTCAGCCCATACACCGCACACGCATAATAGGTGTCATCAAATAACTATCAATCAGACTGACTCACAAATACAGATGAAAAGCACATGAAATACACGTACAAAGACTACGCGCACAATGTCCCCATCCCTAACTCCCTCCTAGTAAAAGAACCCCCACATTACCCAATTGCAAACATTAAGAGAGGGAAATTAAAGAAAGAGGATCACTGTACATGGATTTTTACCCCCCAAACATATATTATAAATGTATTGGGATAAACTTTTCACTGAAGACAATGTTTTAATCTTGTCTTTTAATGAGAAGTAAACCCCAATACATTTATAATGTACGTTTGGATAAAAATACATGTATATCTAGCATTTTGCTTAAAGAAAAGTACTGACAATTTTTTGGCCTGTTCGAGGGCACGGGCGTGGCCGAAATGGAAGAGATCGTAGATCCCATCGGCGTAAACGCGAACAGGCGGCTCTAATGGTTTTTGAGGATCTCTTTCTTCTCTCTCTTGATCTGCTACTGCTACTACTGATGGCGATGCGAGGCATGCCGACGGGTCGTACCACGTGGTCGGAGTCGTCGGAGCCTCTGTGAAATCGTCGTCAGCGACCACGAATTCTTCTTCGCCATTATCGTCCTTGCGAGGCAATCGCGCCATTCTTGGATTCGACCGCCCCGAAATTTGAGGAGAGAGAGAAGGAGATCGGAAATATTGGGAGAGAGAGAGGAACAAAGAGTATTTAGATAGAGAAAATGTGTGAAAGGTTTGACCGTTCCAACGCTCTTTCCCTCGCTTTATTTGACGGCACGCTTTTCGATGGTTAGTTTAATTGCCATTAGCACCTTCAAAATTTGAGTAATTTAAGTTTTAGTCCACATTTTAGCTAATGTGTTGCATTTTTTTTTTTTTTTTTTTTTTTGAGGAAAAGGTGGGATAATGCCACCCTGTTTCATTAATAAGTGATTAATAAACAACCCCGAGGTCTCGGGACAACAAAAGAGCAGTACAGGAAATAAAACATAGCCCCCAACAACACCCTGGGGGATGGGTTACATAATCCAGCCTAACGGCAACCCAAAACACAACAACAAACTACAAGGCCTGTTACAAAGTAAGACGAAATGAGGAGGCTGTCCATTCCTCAGTCCAGAGTAGACCCGATCTCTATCTCCTCGTCGTCGTACTCGTCCACCTGGAACACCCTTGCAATTCTCCCTCTTGCTCCTGACGCAGCAGCTGTAGCCCAAAAGGAAATAAGATGCATGATATGAGTAAGATTACTAGAAATTGAATTACATGAAGCACGGAAATAAAAATTATTCCTATCTAGCCATAACACCCATGTGGTTGCCGCAATGGCAATAAACCATGCATCTTTCATATCGTGACGGGATGAGGCAAATAGCCAACCCACAGTTCCTCATAGTGTCTTGGATAGTCACTTGTTCCTAGTGCTCTCAGCACCTCTATCATAACGGCCTTGCTTCTGGTGCAATGAAGAAACAGATGATTCAAGTCTTCCACTTGAACGTTGCAGAACCCGCAATTGGTGTCAATGTTAGGTTGTCTCTTGGCAAGGTTTTCTCTAGTAAGAATGGCATTGTTGAGTACAAGCCAGAGAAAGACTCGAATTTTCAGAGGTGTTTTGGTCTTCCAAAGAACCGCTGCCCAGCTGGGCCTGCATCCTCGGTAGTGAATCCGGTGGTACAGCGATCTAACCGAGAACACTCCTTTGTTCTCGAGACCCCAACGCAAGTGATCTGGGCCTTGGGCACATATCACCCCGGATTGGACAATGCGCAATTGTAGTTCATGCAGTCTCTGGAGTAAACTTGGAGAAAGAGTTCCTCGGAACGATGGTCTCCAGGACCCTCTTTTCCATGCTTTCGCTACCGAGATGTTCGGTCGAATCGTAATAGCAAACAAATCTGGGAAATCTTCCCTAAGAGAGTGGGGCCCGCACCACTTGTCCCACCAAAATCTGGTGGTTCGACCATTGCCGATCAGAGATGAGGTGGCAGAGTTGAAAGGTCCGCTGGCTTTAGCAACTCCTTTCCAGAAACGAGAGACTTTTGATCCGACACGAAAGCCTAAGCTTCTTGTCCCTTTACCTCAAAGGTAAGGTTGGATAAAGTCCTGCCACCCTTCCCCGCCGTGATGAAACACTTTCCACCACCACTTTCCCAGGAGAGCCAAGTTCATATCTCTGAGGTCAACGATTCCTAGCCCTCCGTGCCTCTTTTTCATGCAGGCGATGTTCCATTTAATGAGGTGGTAGCCTCCCTTACTTGAGTCTGCACCTTTCCAAAGGAATCTCTTCCTGATACGGTCAATTCTTTGGATCACCCACTTTGAGAGTTCAAAGAAGGACATGTAATAAATGGGCAAATTGGATAACACAGAATTGATGAGTACCACTCTGCCCCCAAGAGAAAGAGATTTTCCTTTCCAACCAGACAGTCTGTCCTCCACCCTGTCAATAATAGGCAACCAGTCCGCTTTAGTAAGCCTCCCTGGACGGAGCGGAAGTCCTAGATATTTGATTGGGAATGCTTCAATCGCACAGTTGAGAATGGTGGCATGCTCCCGAGATTCCTCTTCTGTTAAGGAGATAGGAGTCAGCGCACTTTTGTGGAAATTAATTATAAGACCTGACCAGGCCTCAAAACAGTACAGGATGCCTTTAAAGCAAATAGTTTCCGTTCTGGACCCGTTCCCAAAGATGAGAGTGTCGTCAGCATATTGCAGGATCGTGCATCCTTGATTAGCAGTACTGCTGGCCACAGGTGATATCCACCCTTTTCCTTGACAGTTTTCTATCATTCCTCTGAGCACATCCGCTACAATAGTGAATAGAAGAGGGGACAATGGGTCCCCCTGACGGAGTCCTTTCTTGCAAGGAAACGAAGGACCTGTGCGCCCATTCACTGAGATGGCCGTTTTGCTAGAGTGTAAACATTGTTTGATCCATCTAATCCATTTGTCCCCAAAGCCTCTCCCCTTTAGGGCCTCTAGCAAACATTCCCAGTCCACAGAGTCGTATGCCTTTTCAAAATCCAGCTTGAGGAGGAAGTTCTTGGAGTTGCTCTTATGGCAGTGGTGAATAACTTGCTCAGCAGTTGCCACGCAGTCTAGGATACATCTGCCCTTAATGAATCCCGTCTGTATTCTACTGATAATACTGTCCATTATGCTACTCAAACGGACAGCTAGAACCTTGCTGATGATTTTAGCCGAGCAGTTTATCAGGCTAATTGGTCTAAAATCCCCAACGCACTTGGACTCCTCCCGTTTGGGGATCAACACAACTTCCGCAAAGTTGAACATCCCCAACCTCAGGTTATTGTGGAAAAATTCCATCATAACATCCATAAATTCTCCCTTAATTTCTTCCCAGAACACTTGGAAGAACATCATAGGAAAACCATCAGGCCCCGGGGATTTGTCAGCTCCCATCTGGTCAATGGCCGCTTTGACCTCTGCTTCCGTGAAGGGTTCCTCCAGAGGGGAAGCATATTGACCTGGATCCATCTGATACTTAAGCCAGAAGGCCTCGCCCATAGGGATCCTAAAATCATTCTTCTTCCCAAAGAGACCCTTGTAGAAAGACAGGAAGGTAGAGGAGATAACCTTTTCATCCTACGAAGGTCCAGTTTCAGTCTGAATAGATAGGATAAGATTGGATCTCCTTCTGGCACTAGCAACCCGATGGAAGCAGGCCGTATTTGCGTCTCCCTCTTTGAGCCACGAAATCCTGGACCTCTGTTGCCATTTGATCTCTTCTAGTTTATACAGATTGGCAATTTTATCACGGAGTTCTAATAGCCTGTTACGTTCTACCTGCGAGAGAACTCTAGACTCTTCCACCCTCTCAAGCTCATCAATTTCTTCTAGGAAGGACTGTTTATCGCGCCAGATGTTCGCGAATCTAGACCGATTCCATCTACAGAGCCTCCTTCTAAGTCTGCGGATCTTCCCACACCATCTAGATGCTGCGTCCCGGCCGGGCAGTGGGAGTGCCCAGTTCTCCATAACCATATGGTGGAATCCCTGAATTTCCAGCCAGGCCTTCTCAAATCTGAATTTTCTTGGCTTGCGGGGACCCCGATTGCCTAAATCGAGTAGGATCGGGGTGTGGTCCGAAGTTGGACTAGGAATCGATCTGGCCGATGCAAGAGGAAATAGAGCTTCCCAATCCATAGAAACTAGGATCCTGTCCAACTTGGCCATAACCGGAACCGCTTGCAGGTTAGACCAAGTAAAAAGTCTATCATTGATAGGAATATCAATCAGTTCAAGTTCCGTGATAACTCTGTTGAATTCCTCTCGATGCCTGTCGCTAGCGCCTCTCCCCTTGTGCTCAAAAGCAAATCTAGTAATGTTGAAATCACCACCCACAATCTAGGGTCCCGACCAGCGCTGACGGATGTCGGCCAATTCTTGCCAGAAGGCCTCCCTGTCTATGGCCACGTTCGGCCCGTAGACAACAGTGACCGTCTGCATCCAGTCATCGGATCGACGCTTAAGACGGGCCGTCAGGGAAAACGTACCACTATGCTCCTCTTCACATGAGAGAAGATCAGAATTAAACCCAATAGCAATCCCCCCTGAGGCCCCTGCAGAAGGGCGTAACACCCACTCCTTGATTCTGTTACCACCCACTCTTTTGAGTTTGTGCCCATGTTGGAGTTTGGTCTCCTGCAATCCTACAACATCTGCCTTGGAGTTGCTAATGACATCCCGCACCATACCCCTCTTCCCCCTGTCCCCCAACCCCCTAACGTTCCAAAATAGTGTATTCATTGGGGAACCAAATCTACAGATATCGTTGTAGAGGGTGTGGGGCCGACCCCAACCTCCTGGGTATCAGTGGGACTTGTGCTATTCAAAAGGGCGTAGTCATGGCTAGTTTTAACCCTATCACCTTCCCAACCCCTGATTTTATTAAGAAGTAACGCGCTCCGGTCCGTGTCCCAAACCTCTAACCCACAAGTTTCAGCAAGTAAAAAAACATCGGAATCTGACATGAAGTTTAAAATAGATGCTAAAAAGTGAGTCGTACCTCCATTGTCGAATTTGGCGGCTTTGGCCGCCGCTGCCACTTCAAGGTAGTCATCCAAGGACTCCACGTGAGCCCTCTTTGGTGAACGGTGGACTCTGAACCCACCAGCCCTCAGCTTCACTCCAGAATTGCCCACTGGGGCTGAGTCTGGGAAAGTAGACAGAACCATCTCTGCGGAAAGCTCCTTCTGGGTGTTCGCAATGAACTCAAGATCCTCTGATTCGTCATCTGAGAGTGAGAAATCTACATCAAGATTGAGTCTCCCTTCTGGGTCGTCCTCACTATCTATAGAAGCCTGCAATGCGGACTCCACATTGAGCCCGCCTCTAGGTGCTTCATCAATAGTAGTTGCGACCTCCAATACGGACCCCTCAGTGGGCCCGCTCTCAGTCTGATAAACTGCCTCAGAGCATGAAGCAGAAATGAGGGATGGTCCTGAAACACTAGACGGCGCTATGGACCCCTTCTTGGGCCCAACTAGGTCTATAGAACGCCCATCCACAATCTCAGTGCCAGCCTGGACCACAATAGAACCGAAGTTGTGCCTGCGGACTACCACACCCTCGCCATCAATTAACGTGCCTTCCGCATTAAATGGCAGAGCGGTAAGCTTACCGACCCTGCCAGCTGTCGCCCCTCCATTGGGTGACAGCGCGGCGTTAGCATCGGTGAAGTTACCGCTCGAGTGAGCTGGCGCTTCCTCATAGGCTTGCACAACGGCAGTTTCTAGCGCACTGCGTAGAACTCGAGGAGTCTCTATACCCCTCCCACTCGATCTGAGGGAAGCCAACTCACCGACCTCTTCGTCTTCTTGCCTCTTTTTGCCAAGCTCCAACTCCGGAGTTTCCCTGTTTTCTTTCCCAAACATGCCAACATCTAAAAACCTGCTCTTATCACCCACACTCTCTTTACTCGTCTCTTTTGAGACGAAGTTGCTGTTTTGGTGCAAGCCTGTGCTCGCCGCTTTCCCCAAACTTTCCTCTGACCCCTGAAAAGAATCCTTCTTGGATGCAAAGAAGCTCTTTTGGACCCATTCTTTGGTCGAAAGTCTTCTTTCTTCTGACGTATTCCCCAAAGTGGCGTTCTTGATCACTGACCTCCGGTTCAAAGCTTGCATGTTGCCAAAAACGGAAGTAATGTCATTAATGGGCGCTGACCCTGGCTCATCTCCCGACGCCAGCGCATGTGCTACCAAGGGAAGGCTGTTGACTGGGGCCACCGCTCGATCCAGCATGTTGAGGGTCTCTGATGACTCTTGACCACTGGGTCTTGCGGGACGGTCCCGTCTCCGGTCGTCCCTGACCTTGGCAAGCTGTACTGGGGGTTGGTGACGCTTCTGCTCCCTCGCTACCTTGAGAATCTCTCGGTGGGCTCGCTCCACCTCGTGCGACCCATCAATAGTGAGGTCGTTGTTCGGAGAAGCCACCTGCTTGAACGATCTGTGATCTGTGAGGGAGGAGGATGGTTTGGGAGAGGGGTGGATCTGAACCGGAGATGGGTCGACTCTCCTGTCTAACACAAACCTGACGAGGTACGATTCAACAAAGGAGTAGATCTTGGCGAAACGCGGCATCAAGGAGATGTCGACGCTTCGGATCAAGACCCTGGCAGAGATCAACTCCGATCGCCTCACCGTCTTCTCATCCACCTCTTCAATAGATCCAAAATCGGCGACCATCTCTTGAAGCGCCTCCCTCTTCCAAAAATGTAAGGGCATGTTATGAACCCACACCCAATACAAATCTCCCTGAGGTGGCTCGGCGCCGAAGGTTGGCATCCACGCAGTGAATTCCATTTGAAAATGCCCAAAATTTATTATCCCCATACCGACCACCTCTGAGACTTTTGCCGGTGAGGGGAAGGAGACCAAGAACTGCATGTGGCACAGCTTCTTGGCCACCCAATCTCGATCGGCACGCATGGGCCATTTAAGAGCTAACGCCTGAGTGAGGTGCACCTCCGATGGCCGACCCTTCTTAACTTTTGCGATTGCACACCATTGCCTTAACCAGCTCTCTTCTCTTTTGATGGCTTCCAAGCTATTCGCCAGCTTAATAACCGAGGGATGTTCCGGCGATCTACCCCTGCACACCTCCCTCTCATCGTCACTTTTAGAAGCAACCACGTTGGTACACACATAGGATAGATGGCCCCATTTCAGGCATTTGATGCAGCGAATTTCTTTCGTGCATTCACTCTTGAAGTGCCCAAGATCTCCGCAATTAAAACACGGCACCGGCTTCTTCTTCCCCTTCCTCTGCTTCTTGAAATTTGTGGAATTGCCCAGATGGAGGTACGAAGTATTCTTGGTTTGATTGTTTCGTTTACCCCTAACAACAACCCACTGCCCCTCCTCTGCACCATCGTCGGTAGCCCCAGTAGTAGTCCTATCAAGCACCTCCCCTTCGTGGGTATGTTTGATGTGAGATAACACTTGGCAGCTATCCGGCGCTGAGTGCGGCAGGAGATGCTCGGTGGTGGGTTTGATTGGGATTTCTGTGGGTTGCAAATGCTGTTCAAATGCTTCCCCTGCATCTCTCCTCTGTATGGTTGGATCAGAGCCTCTATGCGTATCCGACGAAGTGTTATGGAAAGAGGTGTATTGTTGAGGATGACTGGTTGGATTAAAACGAATGCCATTGTTGGGTTTGTGGTGTGGCCTGGAAGCCAAGTGAGGACCACTGCCAGCGCCGAGCTTGTGTGCACCCCATCGTGGGAAGTCCGATAATGGCCCCTTGGAGGGGTTTCTTTCCGCCTGAGAGGGCCTGGAGGGGGACCCCTTCGATGGGCCCTTCCCTCGAATACTTCCTCACGATGGCGGTGATGCCCTTGGTGCCTAGGTGATCTCACAGTAGAGCGATGATGCGAAAAATTCCTCTCCACACGATGCTGTTGTGCACCTCTGTGCACACTCGTCGAAGAGAGGATTCCTCTGAGCTCTTTGTGCCCAAGCTCTTCCACCACAACAGGTGTAGGTTCAATCATCGAAAAAGTCGCAGGAGGTGAGGTAGGAGGGTGGGATTGCTGCAACGTGGAACCAGCATTGTTACCGTTGCCATTCGCAGCCTCCGGTTGGATCAAAGGCGGAGACGGTGGGTGTCGGACCCTCTCGTTGGGCCCGCACCCACTGAGCTCAAGCAGGGACAACATGGTAGGAACTGGGGAAGGAGGAGGTCTACAATACGACTGAGCTACTAGGACTATAGAAAGGGGAGCGGGGGGGGGGGGGGGGGGGGGGGAGGGTGAGGAGATGAGAACTGGTATAGGAGTCGGGGTTCAAGGTTGTAGATGGCTAGTAGCCAAGAGGATGCAGAGAGGGTGAAATGTCGGAGGGGATGATCGGAAAAGGGGAGGAGAAGGAACAGAGGTGAGTAGGTGACAATGTGTTGCATGTTGCACGCGTACTACGATACGATACACACCCTAACAATTAACAACTAGTTCACAACCTAAAAATCACTATTTATCTAAAAATTCAAACTTTGTCAATCAACAATTCTAAAGAACAATCACAATTTCATGTAAAAAAATTCAAACTTTTCCAACATACCTCTTTTGATTCCTCGCTTTCTGACTTCTCACTCACGCACAATGATTCCACCTCATTCAATATAAAAATCTGAAACACACAAAAACATACACACATCAATCTCTCCATCGCCACATTCCCCCAAATAAACAACACACTTCTATTTCAAAGTCAAGTTGCACAATAAAAATGTCACTTCTATTCAAATACAAACATACCTATTAAAATTTTGAAAATTTTCAAAAATATCATTGTTTCATGCGAACCTCTCATCTATCATGGAGTGTGAGAACACAACAAACTGCAACAAACACACAATCACATAACACTGAACAAAAGAAAACTTACAACTCTGACCGACGAATGACATATTCCTTCACCACCGGATTCGTCACATTTCACGGAACCCTGACCGTACGAAACCCATCTTCCTCCAACACCCTTTGCAAACAACAATGAAGTTCCACTAAATCATCAAAACTACTACTCATATAAGAACTTTCTTTAAAATTTTGCCTTGAAAGCCTCCCTCTCCACCGTCATCAAGTTGTTCCTCGCAAAGCTCAGCTTCGTCAGCGACTACAACCACAATCGCAAATCACAAAGTCTTAAGCCTTACAAAACAAAATAAATAACTTTGCTTTAAGATTCAGATCAATTTTCACCTGACCGAGTCGGTGGTGGGCAGTGAAGAACGCGGGGGAGAAGGTGGAGGAGTCGAAGTCATGCTCGAAAGTGAAGGTGATATGCTTCGATTTAGAGGAAGATGAAGAAGAAGGAGGGAGCGGGGTTTGAGGGTTGGGACGATGCCAGCACGTTCGAATTCATCGTCATTGAGGATAGTTCGTCGGATTCTAAGGCGGAGGAAAGTATGAGGAGAGAAAGGAGAAAGAAGGAGATGAGAGGGGGGCAGAGAACGTCGGTGTATAGATCGTCGAACTTGTCTTCGTCGTCGATGTCTATTGTTGTGATTTTTTTTTTTTAGGGGGGGGGGGAATTAGGATTTGGAGAGAAAGAGAGATATCGAAGGGGGGGGATTGGGGGAGGTTGAGTGTGACTTGAGATTTAGTTATGATAATGTAAGATTTTAGAATATAAGATTGAGATGTATTGAGAGATTTAATTTGTACCAGCGATGCACGTAAGTTGTTTGTCTACAAATTACACAATCTCAACTCTCTTATTACAGCATTAGAGATCTCATTTGTAAATGGGTAGTTGTGCACATATGATGAGTATAGAATGATCTGCGTTGTTTATCATGTTCTTTGTGTCATAAGAAGTGAAACATGTGTATATTGATATGTAAATCAATATAAACGGTATAGATGCTAATTTCAAATGCTCTTAGTCCTTAGAGCATCCACAGTCGTTTGTTAATTATCGATAAAATGCATTTTATAGCAAACGGCGAGCTGCAGTCGTTTGCTATTTATACATATTTTGGCTAAAAAGCAACAGTAGATTGCTATAAATGAAAGGGAATATGAGAATTATGCATAATTTAAATGACAGTAGTTGCGTCCTTCAATTTTTGTTTTTTTTAAATTTCTTCTCCCCTTCCGATGCAACCTCAAACTCCGTCTGAAAATTATTTTTTATTAGATTGTTATAAAATATCATTCAACGACTGCGGCAAACTGTAAAAATGCTATATGCATATATGCATTTATGTATTTTTTTTCACAATCACAATTATGGATGCTCTTAGAATGCTAATCCATAATCATATTAATAAACTAATTTTATGACTTCTTCTTTTTGACATAGTTTTGTGACAGATACTCTATAGTAATTTAATTTCTAGATTACGTTAAAGAATAGATAGATAATATTATACGAAGATTTAATCTATTGGCATATAATGTGAGTAAAGTACAGAATAACATGAATATGTTCAAAAAGAGGAAATGACGGAAAAGTTTTCGTGACCACCTGTGCAGTTGCTCATGATTTTTTTTTTCCTAATTTGGCTGCTCATGAATTGACGACCAAAATGTATTTAACTTAACAAGAAAAGTAAACTCTCTCGTGACTTTCTCTCTCTATATTTTTTAGAAAGAGAAGGTTCCAAAAAAAATCCAAAAACTCAAAAACCCTAGATCTAGAGAAAGTTTGGAGGGGGTGGCGGCCGGGATCTCGCTGCTCCCTCCCCGTTTGCCGTTCGGCGTCCCTACCCTTTCGCCGTTTGATGTCCTTCTAGCAGCTCCCCGGAGTCGCTCGACGTCCCTACCACCGTTTCTTGAAGCTCCCTGTCGTCCTCTTGCTCTGCTCGCAGCCATCTCAGCGCGCCACGCCAGCGCGCATCCAGCTCCTCCAACGCGCCGTCCCTTCGCCCAGTCACCCCATCATCCTTTTGCTGTGTTCGCAGCAATCTCAGCACGCCACGCCACAGCGCATCCAGCTCCTCCAGCACGCCGCCCCTACCCCAGTCCAGCACGCTTAACGTCCCTTCCTGTTCGAAATGCACCGCCAGCGCGCATCCAGCTCCTCCAGGGCGAAGCCTCCTTCGCCCAGTCACGCCGATGTCGTTTATGTCGTGTGGGGTAAGTGGGTTGGCTGGTTGGGGTTTCCGCTCCAGATCTGTTGGTTCTTTGCTTCCAGATCTGAGATCTGGGTTACTTTTGGAGTTGGGGGTTTGGAGGTGGTTTGATTGGGTTGGGGTTGGGGTTAGATTGGGGTTGGTTGGCCTTACTAGATATTTGTCCGGATGTTCTTCACGTTTGCCACCATGTCCACACTCTCGGGGCCAATCACGGCGATCTGCGGCTATGATTTGGTTTTTGTGAGGATTGGTAGTGCGTGTGAAGAAGCCGGGTGTGCTTCTCTATCTGCGTGTTGCTATGATGTGCGGGTTTTGATGTTTTGCACGATTGTGGAGCTTGGATCCGAAGATTAGGTTCCTCCGTGGTGTGTGCTCACTTGTCTCTACTTTTGGGGTGCTTATCTCAACTGTCACGGAGCGACTATGTCGTGCCAGAGCATCCTCCCACGCCTGTTGTCGCAAACGTCATGGTTCTGGGGTTCAAGTGTGATCGGGGCAATGGCGATGTGCGCCCCCCCCATCCTGAAGTGCGATGTCTTGCACGATTGTGGAGCTTGGGCCCGAAGATAGGGTCCCTCCATGATGTGCGCATTTGAGTGTCCTACGATATCACCGGTGCAGTCTTCACAGCGCCTACTATCAGGCTATTGAGCTTCCTCCAGCTTAGGTCACTGGCTCGTGACAGCGTCGCCTCTTTCCTTGGATTGGGAGTATGAGTCGAGATAAGTCTGTATGGTGAGAAATCGCCGGAGAGAGCTAGACCGAGAGAGAGGTGAAGGTATCCTCTCCACGGCTTTCTCCTGGAGTGTGGTGTTTGGTGGGATGGGCGAGATAGTTGTTTGGTGAGAAATCGCCTGAGAAAGCGCTATCGTGTGAGAGGTGAAGGTATCCTCTTTACGGCTATCTCTTTGGTAGCGGCTGTGAAAGCTATTGACGCATTTGTAGGATGAGTGGTGGAGATGGTGGGAGGGTGCGATCACTGTGGATGTGCCGTGGGCTCAGAATTCGATCTGCGAGGCTTGGGCCTAGAGATGGGGTCCCCCCGGCGAGGTGAAGGCAGGGATCGACGGGTGATAAAATCCTGTCAGACTTGTTTCAGGTGGGTGTACATGTGCCGTGGAGGCACTGTACGAAGCTAAACTGACGCACTTACAATTTTGCTAAACCGAGCTGGTTTGTCGGCCCACCCTCCAGGGTCGTTGGAGGGATTTGTTGTTTGTACGCATCATGTTGCTTCATGTATGTTTTATTTTCGGTCTGTAGTTTGTACTTTCGCCCAGTACTCTGGGTTTGTTTCTGATATGGCTAAAAATGGGGTTAAATCGGAACCGTCCAAATCGGGCACGAATCTTAACGTTTGGGATAAAACGGTAATTTCACCTACAAACGGGTCTGAAATGGGTACTGGGTCCTTTTCCCAAAGGCCCAATAACCTGCGAACGGATCCACCTCAACTGGGTACGGGTCCCAACCCAAAATGAACCCGGTTCAGCAGGATGGAATTAGGTTTTCTGATTCATCCGAATCAACGGCCCTGATTCATATCTATCCGTTCACTGGGAATTAGGAATTACATTCCTTATCTGATCACAGGGATTACATTCCTAATCTGACCCTAACGGCAGCTATAAATACCCTCCATCCACCACCATTAAGAGGTAATCAATCTTTTGCCAATTTACGCTCTCTCATAATCTCTTCTGGTTATTGACTTGAGCGTCGGAGGGTGCATCACCGGGATCAACCCCGGTGTCTCGCACTTTTTGCAGGTGTACAGCGGGAGTCAACGGCCAAGCTCCGGCAGAACAGGTTTCAGGTTTGCTATTTAAGTTTTCCAAGAGTCCACAAATTCATCTGTTTGCCCCCACACCAGATTTAGCGGTAACAGATTGGCGCCGTCTGTGGGAACAACAAATAGCAGCCCTTCCTCTTCCCGTCAGGTCAGACCTACCCAGCCATGCCTCCCCGAAGGCTGAGATCCCGAGGGTCCAACCGCGGACCCACTCCCCCTCAACCACAACAGGAGGTCCCTCAATCCGACCAAGCCCCACAGTAGAACCAACTCCCTCCTCAGAATCTTCAACCCCCTCGCGGTCAAACCGGTCCCCAGAATGCCGGTGCGGGGGGCTGCCGTCCCGATCCTCCGAGACAACCTCTCCAGCATGATCACGTTTCCGTGCACAACCCCTCAACTGATTCCATGGCATCTCACAATCCTCGGGCCTCTGATGACCTCTGCAACACCCTTAACAATCGACATAAGGAAGAGGATCTTCACCGCCATTTGGATGAAAGGCGGGCCCGAGAGGGAGTCTCCCGCCAACAACGTCCAAATGAGCGATCTCCTCATCGCCGGGAACATAGGAGGTCGCCGCCTCACTGAAGACGGAGAGAGTCCCCCGAGCACTATAGAAGAAGGCCTCGCTCACCGAGGGGATGATAATGCTCCTCTCACCCGAGCCGAATTCCAGCAATTCCAAGCAACCATTTTGCAAGCCCTCCATAACCGACCCAACAATAATAATGCTCGAAGGGTCCCCACTCCTCCTCCGATCCAAAGTCCTCGCCGACGTTCCCTAACTCCTCCTCCAGCTCCTAGCAACCCCCAGCACATTCCAAGTCCTTGCCACTCCCGGGGCTACCGTCGTCATAGCCCCCACTCTCCCTCATACGAAGATGTGTCTAGAGGCTTGTTTGAATACCGTCGAAGGGATGACACTGTCTACCGTCGTCTCCACGAAATGGAGAGGCACTTGGGTCAGCTAGACAGAGAAGAAGAGCTCAAAGGAAGGACCCTCCGTCCGAGCCGACCTCCTTTCTCTCGTATCATCATGGAGGTGCCCATTCCAATAGGCTTCAAGCCTCCACAGTTCGAGACCTATTCCGGGGAGTCCGACCCCATGGACCACATCGAAAGCTTAATCCACCAGGCTTCTGATGCTCTGCTGTGCAAGACCTTCCTCACTACTCTTAAGGTTCCAGCCCGGGAGTGGTACTCTCGCCTTGCCTCATCCTCAATATTCTCATTCTTGCAATTCGAGACCCTCTTCGTCACCCACTTCGTGAGTAGCCGCAGAACTGAGAAGACCAGCATTTCGCTACTTTACCTCAACCAGAAGAAGGGTGAGAAGTTAAGAGACTATGTGAAAAGGTTTACCGCGGAAGCTAGGTCTATCGCTTCCCTCGACCAGTCGGTCGCTGCAGCAGCTTTCCAATCAAACGTCCTTAATTCCAGCCTCCGCTCCTCCCTTGCCAAGAAGCCCCCGCAGAACTTCTCCGATCTCCTCCTCCGAAGCGAGAAGTACATTCGGGCTGAGGAAGCCGAGCACCGCCCCAACTTTGAGGGGCCTTCCTCCGGGTCCAAGAGAAAGGGAACAGAAGAAGAGGGAGCCAAGAAGCTCCAGAAGGACAATGGCGGACAGTGCCTACCTCTCCCCAGGTTCGAAAAGTTCACCCCTCTTAACGCCAACATTTTCACTATTCTCATGGAGGTTGAGAAGGAAGGGGTGCTACCCCCAGCCCCGAAAATGAACACCCCTAGCAAGAAGAGGGACAAAGAAAAATGGTGCCGCTATCACCGGGACCATGGCCACGACACCAATAATTGTAGGGCCCTGAAGAACGAGATAGAAGCCCTCATCCAGAGGGGGCAACTGGCAAAATTCGTGAGAAAGGACCGAACTGACCTTCCGCCTCCTCCTCGGGGGGCTAACAAGTGCCTCGAACAATGCGATGAGATGCCCGAATTCGAAGAGGAGCGTGTCCTGCACCTCATTCATGGGGTCCCGATGGGGGGCTCCTCCAACTCCTCTCGAAAGGCGTTTATAAGAGAAGTTAATTCGGTTCGCGGCACACCTCCTCCTAAAGGCCTCGGAGTACCTGTCACATTCTCAGATGAAGACCTTAAGGGTGTCCGAACCCCCATTGTGACGCACTTGTCATCAACCTCCATATGGCAAACTTTAAAGTAGAGAGGATTCTGGTGGACAATGGCAGCTCCATTAACATCCTCTTCTTCGCCGCTTTCAAAGGTCTCAAACTATCCCGGGACAGACTTAAGCCCGTCGACTACACAGTCCATAGGTTCACGGGAGTGCCAGTGACTATTGAAGGGGTGATAACCCTCGACGTAACCGCTGGCAAAACTCCCACTATCTGAACGGAGCCGATGGACTTCATGGTCGTCGATGTCCCCGCTGCTTATAATATGATTCTGGACCGACCTGGCCTAGCTGCCCTCGAAGACTTCCCTTCCGCTTATCACCTCAAGATGAAGTTCCCCACTCGGGCAGGAGTAGGGGAAGTAAGAGGTAGCCAGGAAATGGCCCGCAAATGCTACATGACCTCTACTGAGGGTCCAGTCCTCTCCCTCAAAACTCTTGAAATCCCCCAAGATGGTGTCCGACCAACGTCCGAGCCAGTGGATGAATTGGAAGAAGTGCTCTTCTCTGAGCAAGATCCGAGTCGCAAGTTCCTTATCAGCAAGACCCTCCCATTAGCCCTAAGCTCGGACATAGTTCAATGTATTAGAAAGAACCGTGACCTCTTTGCCTGGTCAGCCACCGATATGCCTGGAATTTCCGAAGAGCTTCTTGTCCACCATCTGAGTGTTGCACCGGGGTCCAGATCGGTTCAATAGAAGAGGCGCAAATTTGCTCCCGAGCGCCAATAAGCTATAAAGGAAGAGGTGGACAAGCTCCTCAAGGCTTGGTTCATATAGGAGGTCAATTATCCCGAATGGCTCTCAAATGTTGTGATGGTAAAGAAGGCCAACGGGAGTTGGAGAATATGTATCGACTTCACCGACCTGAATAAAGCATGTCCCAAAGATCCATTTTCTCTCCCAAGTATCGATACCCTGATCGACGCAACTTCAGGCCATGAACTCCTCAGCTTCATGGATGCCTTCTCTGGCTACAATCAGATCCGTATGTTTCCCCCCGATATCCCGAAGACTTCCTTTATAACCGATCAGGGCCTCTACTGCTACAGGGTAATGCCTTTCGGGTTGAAGAATGCAGGTGCCACTTATCAATGCCTCGTCAACAAGGTTTTTCAAGCACTGATCGGCCGAAATATGGAGGTATTTATTGGCGATATGCTTGTGAAGAGCATCCATGGGGCCGATCATGTGGCCGATCTGCAAGAGGCATTCGATGTACTCAGGAAGCACGATATAAGGCTCAATCCGAACAAGTGTGCGTTTGGAGTCTCGTCGGGGGAATTCCTAGGCTTTATGGTCGACCAAAGAGGAATCGAAGCGAACCCCGAGAAGATCAAGGCCATATTGGACATGGCTCCCCCAAAGAATGTTAAAGAGGTTCAGAGGCTAACAGGTCGCCTTGCTGCCATAGGGCGATTCCTTTCTAAGTCAGGGGAAAAGTGTCTTCCCTTCTTCAAAGCTCTCAGGGGGGCAAAAGGCTTCGAGTGGGGTCAGCAGCAGCAAGACTCATTCGACCAGCTAAAGGCTTACCTAGTCAATCCTCCTCTCCTCAGCAAACCTGTTCCCGGGGAAGCCCTCTACCTCTACTTAGCCGCCTCCAAGCAGACCCTCAGCGCTGTCCTCGTAAGGGAAGAAGATAAGACTCAAAAGCCCATCTATTACGTGAGCAAGGTACTTCGGGATGCCGAGCTCCGCTACCCAAGGATAGAGAAGATGGCATATGCCCTAGTCATGGCCACAAGAAAGCTTTGCCCATATTTGCAGTCCCACTCGGTGGTCGTTCTTACCGACCAACCGTTGAAGCAAGTCCTTTACAAGCCGGAGACTTTCGGTCGTCTAATGAAATGGTCTATCGAGCTGAGCCAGCATGATATAACCTACCAGCCTCAGACCGCGATCAAGGCTCAGGTCTTAGCTGAATTCATAGTTGAAAGCACCATTCTCGAGGTCAGTCAGGCGTCAAACGGGCCTCCTATTTGGACGGTGTATGTCGATGGATCCTCTTGTACCGAAGGGAGCAGAGCCGGGGTTATTCTTGCAGGTCCAGATGACTTCGTCCTCCAATACTCCCTCCGCATCAACTTCAAGGCCTCCAACAATGAAGCAGAATATGAAGCCCTTATAGCCGGTCTTGGAATGGCTCGCAAGGCAGGGGCACAACGCCTCCGCATATTTAGTGACTCTCAGCTAGTCGTGAATCAAGTCTTGGGTGAGTATAAAGCACGAGATGACCGAATGGCTAAGTATCTAGCCAAGGTCCAAAATCTCATGGCTCTCTTCGAAGAGGCACTTATTCGGCGAATCCCGAGGGAAGAAAATGCCCAAGTAGACGCTCTCTCCAAGTTAGCCTCTTCCTCCCTCCAAGGTCTCGAGCAGACCGTCTTAATTGAAGTGCTCCTGAAGCCGAGCATAGAAGAAGAAACTCCCGACTCCATGGAGTCGCTGCCGGTCCAACTTCAAGATAATTGAATGAAACCCCTGGTAGAATTCCTAAGGGATGGGTTCCTCCCCGAAGACCCTAAGGAAGCTCGCCGAGTCAGAACTAGAGCGGAGCGGTACACCATTGTAGAGGGGGTCTTGTACAAACGCTCCTTCACACAAATTAACGGCATACCTTATCTGAGGTGCCTTTCCCCCGAACAAGCCACATACGCCTTGCAAGAGCTTCACGAAGGCATAGGCGGAGCACATTCAGGGTCCAGGTCCCTTGCCCGGAAGGTGTTGAATTATGGATATTTCTGGCCTACCCTCTTACAAGACGCCGAGCGACATGTTCGGCAATGCAGCTCTTGTCAAAAGCACTCCAACATCCGTCGCCTCCCACAAGCTCGGCTCGCCACCCTATCAAGTCCTATCCCTTTCGCAATGTGGGGAATGGATTTACTAGGACCGTTCCTGCCAGCTCCCGGCCAACTCAAATTTTTAGTCGTGACAATCGACTACTTCTCGAAGTGGATAGAGGCCGAGCCCTTGGCCGCAATCACCGAGAACAAAGTACCCCAGTTCTTTTGGAAGAACGTCATCTGCAGGTTCGGCGTCCCTCAAGTCCTCATAACTGACAATGGAACACAGTTTACAGGGGCCTCCTTCCGAGCTCTGTGTGAAGACCTCGCCATCCAACAATGCTTCTCCTCTGTCTCCCATCCTCAATCAAACGGCCAAGTGGAAAACTCCAATCGACAGATCCTCTCTGGTATCAAGAAGAGGCTCGATAAGTCCGCTAAAGGTTTATGGGTTGATCAGCTACCGAACGTACTGTGGAATTACCGCACTACCAAACGGACCCCCACAGGAAAGTCGCTGTTCAACCTCACCTACGGGGTCGAGGCTGTAATCCCCCTGGAAGTCGGTGTACCCTCTCCTCGTCTTATTGCTTATGAAGAAGAGCAGAGTGCCAGAGAGCTCCGAGCAAATCTGGACTTGATCGATGAGCTCCGTGAAAGAGCTGCCATTCGTCAACAAAGCTATCGGAGAAGGATCGAGCTGGCCTATAATAAGAGAGTCCGTCCTACCAACCTCAAAGAAGGGGACTTAGTCCTCAGAAAGTTAGCTATCTCATTCCCCAGTCAGAAGAGTAAGCTAGCTCCAAATTGGGAAGGACCCTAAAAGATCACCAAAGTAGTTCGGCCAGGAGCCTACCGTCTAGAAGACCTTGAAGGCAGAGAAATTCCCAGGACTTGGAATGCCGACCATCTCTTGAAGTACCAAGAGAGCGCATGAACGCCTCTCCAAGTACCGTCAGATGTCGAACCGTTCCTTTCCCTTCACTTGTATTTTACTTTTGCTTTTTTATTTCTCCTATGTAATAACGGCTCGCAACTTAGAAGCAGCCGAGTAATAGTTCTCAATAAAGAACATTTTTCTTCATATCTTACTTGTGAATTGCTTGTATCTCTCTGTTATTACCTTCTTTATACTCTAACGACGAGTTCGGAGTCCAACACTTGGCTCGACTGCGCTTCGCAAGCTCGCTCTAAAGTGAGCTAGAAGTGGTTCGCCATTCGGAATTGCTCCCACAACCGTTGAAACAAACTCTAACGACGAGTTCGAAGTCCAACACTTGGCTCGATTCCGCTTCGTAGGTTCGCTCTAAAGTGAGCTAGAAGTGGTTCGCCATTCGGAATTGCTCCCACAACCGTTGAAACAAACTTTAACGACGAGTTCGGAGTCCAACACTTGGCTCGACTCAGCTTCGTAGGTTCACTCTAAAGCGAGCTAGAAGTGGTTCGCCATTCGGAATTGCTCCGCGCTGCCTCTGACCGCAGCACCAACCGAGGCTCCGCTAGACGAGATGGCCACGCCACTTTGAGCGTCGGCCGGGCTCCGACGAACAATAGGTGGGCGAGTCGCAAGCTCGTAGAAAGAGATCCCCCTCTCACTCTCCTCGCGGGTGCACGAAGTGCTTCAGACGTTAACCCTCACGGGGTGAGGTTTAAGGCGAGCGACTTCTTCTTCAAGTTCGACGATCCTATCCTTCAAAGTATCGTCTTTCATCGACACCTTGAACCGAGGAAGTTTGGTCGAGCTTGCCTCCCCAGCACAGTCAGCTATGATTCGGCGAAGGTTGGTCACTTCGATGCTTTTGTCGACCATAACCCTCCTTAGCTGCTCAACCTTCGAAGCGAGCTCGTCGTGCTCGGCCAGTGTCGAGGTTAACTCGTCCTCCTTCGCCGAGAGTTCTCCTTCGACTATCTGCAAGTGACGAATCTCAGCCAATAACTCGTTGTTCATCTTCTCCACGTTGAATAACACCCTCCTGATTAGCACAACCTCGCCCTCGAGACGAGCTTCGCGTGATCGCTTAAATAACTCCGTTCGCCGCCGAGCCGCTGCAGCGTTCGAACCAAATTCGACAATCTGAAAAACTAAAGCATTCTATTGGAAGACGAGTTCCGAGCCAAACACTTAAGACGAATTCAAAGAAAGAAATCTTTCATTCATGTCGAAAAGAAGCGGTGGCCAGTCCGCTATAAGGCTTTACAAAAAAGAAGAAAAAATGATTTATGCAAAGGATGAGGAGATCAAGGATCCATCTGAGGCGACGGGTCGATCACAGGCGCCTCGCCAGATGGTCCATCGGCCCGCGCCCCGCCTTAGGGGTCGGCAGCCACGGTCATGGGGTGGGCAGGCACCTCCTCGTCCCGCTGGTCGCCCTCCTCCCCTTCTCATTCCTCTCCTTCGCCCTCCACCTCCTCGCCGGGCCACAGGCGATATCCCACTCTTTCAAAGCTGGGGACACGTGCCTCGACATGGTCAAGCGCTCTCGCATAGGACAGCTCCATGTTCCTGGCCATATGCTTCTTCGCCTCGGCTTCGACCTCCTTCCTAGCCACCTCCGCCGCGAAGTCGCTCTCCGCCTTCGCCGCCTCCAAGACCTTCGCCAATGCGGCCAGCTCCTCGGCAGCTTTAGCAACCTTGGCGACCTCTGCGGCGAGCTGCTCATTAGCTCGCTCCAAGGCCATCTCAAGATCGGCAACCCGAACCTCCAAGTCCTCCGAGCGACGCCGCTCCACCTTGAGCTGCTTCACCGCCCTCGCCTTCTCCGCCCTGTCCTTGTCACAGAGGGCCTTCAGCTCCTTCTCCTGCTCGGCGAACTCCTGAACAAGGTAACCGAAGTGGCAAGTGGCCTGCAATGAATGAGCATTAGGTGGTTGTAAAATTCGAGCTATGGACTTAAAGAAATTTTTAAAGAAAGATGCTTATCGACATGAGCGACTGAGCAATCTCGTAGGTGTCGTCCCCGGTCGTCCCCGCCTTCAGAGCGGCTCGGTCCTTTGGGGTCGCGAGATGCTTGACTGCCTGCATACACATCTGCGAATCACCAAGAAAGCCGTCGTGGTTCTTCACCCGCCGGTCAGGGACGAACAGCTTCTTGTGGGCCTCGGTCAAGATCTGCTCGGCCTGAGGCGTCAGAGGCAGGGCCTGCAGAGCCAGCGCTGCCGAAACCGAAAAGGCTTCACTGGCCGGGGCAGAAGAGGCCGGAGCAGGCGGGTCTACAAGGACGACCACCGACGGAGATGGCGCCTGAAGAGCAGGGGTAGGGTCGGCAACTACCGAGGGGGTCTTGGAAGGTCGTCCGAATGTGAGCCCGGTGCTCGGCTTCTTCCTCTTCCAACCATTGGCGACCTTGCCTCGCTCGGACATCATTGCCGTGAAGTCCATCTTCGGCGCCTCTGTTCCAAACAACGAAACCCAAAAAACAACAAGTTAAAAAAAAATGCAGCGAGATGTCAGGAGCGTACTCGGGTCGATCGGACTAAGGCCCGACCCGTGTAGCACCTCCTCAGTCATTCCTCTCCAGCTTAACATTGGGAGAGCAATGAGCTTCGCCGCCACCTTCTCCTCGTCCGGACTCAGCACTGGATCGGCCCTTGAGAACTTCGGCACTTCTTCCTTCCACCGAGTTGGGAAGTCCAGCCTCGAGGGCCCCTTCAGCAGAAAAAACTTCTCCTTCCAACCTTTTATCGAGTCCGGATTCTCAATGAGCTTAACGCCTCTTCGGGGTGACAAGTAGGAGCGAGGCTCGGCCTTCGTCATCCGGTTGATCCGGTACAGACTCCGGAGGATTACCATGTCTGGCTCGACCTCGGCGATGCGACATTGCAGCAAAAAGGCGAGCACGTGGCGCTAGGTGTTTGGCATAAATTGCACTGGTGCCAGAAAATACCAGTGGAGAACCTTCAACACGAAGGGATGCAGAGGGAAGCGCAAGCCGGGCCACAAAGAGTCAAAGTCGAACACGCACGTGTCTGGCGACAGCACGGTGTTCGCCCACATCCCAGGGTCGGGGAGGATCAGACTGTACTCCAGAGGGATGGCGAACCCCTTTCTGATCCGGAGGAGATCCCTCTCGGATAACACCGAGGCAAGCTCATCCACCTCGGTGACCTCCCTCGGGGCGTTCTCCTCGTAAACTGCCGACCGGCCAACGATCGCCTTCTCCAGCAGATCACCCTCGTACTGCCTAATGCCGACATGTCCGGACAGCACACCAGGATACCGAACCGACTCGGGGGCTCGCCTCTCTGGCTCTACGATCTCCTCGACTATGGACGACCCTACCACTTTCTTCCCCTTTCTCCGACTCGCTACTTGAATTCTCTCTTCGGCGCCACTATCTCCAGAGGATGACGCCTCACTTCCTGAGTTTACCCTTGACATCTCTAAAAAATATCTAAGGCAAAAACACTGACCTTGATGTGATGTAAACTTGGAAGTGACGTGCACGGTCGGAATTTCTTCGCCGGAAATCTCCTGGCCCACGCGACAGCTAGCATCACCACCTTGGAGCACAAACCACCGTTAGCAGAGCAAAACTGAGAGTAAAAGTAAAAATTCAAAATGAAAGAGAGAAATGAGCTAGGGGGTGAGGAGAGTGGGGACTTATAGCCAAGAGAGCGACGTTTGGGCTCCCTAGGCGTTTAAGGGCCCACTAAAGGAAGGCAAAACGACAAAACGGAGAGTTGCGACGATTCAAGACAAGAACTCGTCAAAACGCTTAACTCCATCACTCGGCGACCAGCGCCTCGACGTGCCACCGAACCGCCGTTCTACCGAGCCGAGGTGCTGAGGTATCGACCTCCACATATGGAGATAAATTCTGCCGAGCCAGAATCACCGTCGGATCATTCCAAAGTTTGTGTCAAAACCTGATGGACGGCTCAGATCGCGCCACGCCCACAAAATGAAAAGATAACCTTTTCTCGTGATCTGAACCCCGTTCTCATGATTCGTGCCATGATGGACGCTCAGGATCGTGCCACGTAGCTCGGCATATCCCAACGCTCCCAGCCGAGCTGCCGAGGAGCCGAGCCGAGGTGCCGAGGTACCGACCTCCACATATGGAGAAAAATCCTGCCGAACCTAGAATCACCGTCAGATCGCTCCAAAATTCGTGTCAAAACTTGATGGACGGCTCAGATCGCGCCAAGCCCACAAAACGACAAGATAACGTTTTCTCGTGATCTGAACCCCATCCTCGTGATTCGTGCCATGATGGATGCTCAGGATCGTGCCACGTAGCTCGGTAGATCCCAGTGCTCCGAGCCGAGCTGCCGAGGAGTCGAGCCGAGGTACCGACCTCCACCTACGGAGAAAATACTAGCCGACCCACACAGATCGTCCGATCACCCAGAAAATTGCGCTCGGCGACGATAAAGGGTCCAGATCGTGCCACGACATAATTGGGCATTATAAATTAATTTTTATTTATTAAAATCATTTTATTTATTTAAAAATTGCGAAAAAATGGTTAAAAATTCGGGAAAAATTAATTAAAAATTCTAGGAAATAATTATAAATTCGGGGAAATATTTTGAGCCCCTGAGAAAGTAATTATTGCATAGAATGACTGATTAAGACCCCCGGACGACGAATCAACACTTCGCAAAATTAAATAAGTGATCTGAAATATAGATAAAACTTAAGGAAAGATGCCAGAAAACCAGAGGTGCTCAAGAACGGCTTAGAGCACGCGACTAACCCGGAAAATCACCATACTACCCCATACAAAGGATCGTCACCTCTCGTTTGGACTCCGATACAACTCCAAAAGCCATTAAAACAGTAAAACTACTCCTCAAAGGCTGATCAAATTCAGCCTTCGGGAGTGGGGGGCTCGTGATATGGCTAAAAATAGGGTGAAATCGGAACCGTCCAAATCGGGCACGAATCTTTAAGTTTGGGATAAAACGGTAATTTCACCTACAAACGGGTCTGAAATGGGTACTGGGTCCTTTTCCCAATGGCCCAATAACCTGCGAACGGATCCACCTCAACTGGGTACGGGTCCCAACCCGAAATGAACCCGGTTCAGCAGGATGGAATTAGGGTTTCTGATTCATCTGAATCAACGGCCCTGATTCATATCTATCCGTTCACTGGGAATTAGGGATTACATTTTTATCTGATCACAGAGATTACATTCCTAATCTGACCCCAACGACGGCTATAAATACCCCCCATCCACCACCATTAAGAGGTAATCAATCTTTTGCCAATTTACGCTCTCTCATAATCTCTTCTGGTTATTGACTTGAGCGTCGGAGGGTGCATCGCTGGGATCAACCCCGGTGTCTCGCACTTTTTGCAGGTGTACGGCGGGAGTCAACGGCCAAGCTCCGGCGGAACAGGTTTCAGGTTTTCTATTTAAGTTTTCCAAGAGTCCACAAATTCATCTGTTTGCCCCCACACTAGATTTAGCGGTAACAGTTTCGTTAAGCTCTCATTAATGAAACAGGGTGGCCAGATTCCACCTTTTCGTTAAAAAAAAACTTAATGAAGCGATAAACGGAACAATTTCCTAAAACTAAATCGTAAGTTCTCCTTGAACTTTTTAAAATACCTTCTTTTTTTGGGCATTCGACTATAGACGACTAGACGAGTTAGTCATATCTTTTAGTGCTATGCACTCAGGTTCGTGCTTCTCATGAGATTAGGTTCTTTTTTTTAGGTATACTAGAGGTCAATGAAAAAGTTTGTTTCTAACGTTGGTAAAAATCCAGTCCAATCTGAACCGTGTAATTTCCTCAGGATCTGCAAATCCCTATCAATTAGGCTTGTAGGCCCTATGGGCCTTTTGCTATTTCAGCACACCAAACCAACCCACAGAAAAGGGTCAACCTGGCCTATTAGTGTTAGGGTTCCCTCTCCCCGCCTATAAACACTACAAAATATAATGTCTATCCCGGCAATTCTATCCTGGTGTTTGGAAGAAGCGTCGGGATAGACATTAAAACAAAAGACCAAAAAAATATTTCCCTCTCTATACCAGTGGTTCAAGAAAATGTCGGGATAGAGGTGGGTTATCCCGACGTTTTTTGGTGTAAACCCCGCAATAGACCTGTACAAATCCCTACATCCCAAAAATGCACATTTCATACTTTAATTTATTTTCTCTCTCCCCCCCTCTTTCACTCTCTTTCTCACACGAATCCTAGCCCAAATTCCTCCCCACTTCTTCACTGTCGTCGTCCCCCTCCCCTGCGTCGTTGTCATCGTCCGTCCTCTTCGCCGTGCTACTATTGTCGTGCCACCTCCCATCTCCTTTCCACAACAACCCACATCCAAAACTAGATCATCCCTATGCCCCATCGCCATCGTCGTCCCCCACTCCCCGTCGCTGTGCCCCAGTCTCCAGCCCGACGCCTCCCTTACTCTTCGATTCCCGAGTCCGACCTCCCATCATCACCACCATCACCATCATCTTCTCCCCTTCCACCGAAACCCAACTCAAACTCCATCATCATCACCTCCATGGCCAGCTCTGCCTCCAGTCCAACCCGGCCTCCACTCCAACTCAACTCCAAACCCCTCCCTCTCATTCTCGAACCCTAACCCCATTTCTCCATCAATTTGTGGTAAGTTTTCGCCTCTCTTTAATTCATGTTTTTGGATTTATTCGATTAGGGTTTTTGGTTTCGTTTCTTCGCATTCCATTTTCTTGATTCTCAATTTATTTGCATGATTTATCAAAGAGATGGATTGATTGTTGTTGTTGTTGTTTGTTTAATGTTGTAGGTAAAGGGTTTGTTGATGACAACTACAAAATTTGCTCAATATGTTAATGCTGCTCTACCTCCCAATGCCGTCTTCTCGCCTTCATTCCAAATTAGGTAACCATTCTATCTTTATTTTGTTGTTAGTTGTTTTGAAAGATTAGCAGCATTTGGGTCACAGTTGCCAGAAATTGTAAAGAATGTATAGGTTATTTAATTATGGTTTATGGGTTTTAATCTGCAACTTGCTGTTAGATAACGATTCGTGTCATGAAACTTGCATTGCTTCCTAGTAGATGCCCTGCCTTGGTCGGCAGTTTAGTATCATTTTCTTTTCTGTTAATCGAATTTTGTATTTTAAATTAGTACTTTAGTAATGCTAGTTTTCAAATGGTATAGCTTTTAGTATTGGTTAAATTTGTTTGTTGAAGACTATCAAGTGTTTATCTCAAGTATAGCTTGAGTGCATTCGATTTATATCATAGATTTCAGTTGGGTTCATGTTCATGATATTTGGAATTAGATGGAAGATATTATGTTGCTTTAGAAAGACACTTTGATAATTGTTTTTCTTGTGAATTAGTAGAAGTACAAGCACCTTCCCTTGGTAATGTGAATGCCTGGTGGATTTAGTTCTGATTTCACACAGTATTATCAGTTTTCCTTAGCATACTTAGAGACACAACTTTGTCTGATTCCTTCAAATGACCAATTTATTGAACAAATATCAATTTTGTTTTATTTTTTGCTTTCTTATAGTGTTGAACCAATACATTATTATTTGCCTCTACAGATATTTGAAACTAAATTGCTAGACCGGTCGAGCAATCTAGTAAGCTTTGGTGCTTTTTTGCGTAGTCTTCGTTCATTCATTTAAGGTTGGTGTCTTGTTTTATAAATTGTATTAAACGCTACTTTGTTAAAGAAACTTATATTGGCAATGTTAGTCATATACACCATACTATCTGTTGAAGGTCTTTCACAGCTATCTTTATTTCTTAAACTATGCAACTACAACAATTTTACTTTGACATATTTTATGTTTTTTATAGTGGCTTATGCCTTGTGAGGAAGGCATTTTGGAGGCTGAAGGCTTGGAGAAGACGTGGAGGATCAAACAAAAGGCTATACTTAAAGAAATAGATATTAACAGTTCAAGAAAGCCATTTGATATGATCTTACCTGGTGAACAGTCTTTTCAAATGTTAGTTGGTCACCTTATAGAACTGATATTCCCATGCTATAAAATAGTTTTCAATATTATCACGCCCCGCTTCCCAAAATACAGGAATACGAGTACGTAACGAAGGCCCAGCGAATGATATAAACACCATCCATAAGCTGTAACATTCTAACTCAATAATATGAATAAGAATCACAACCACGCAAGAGAATATAATCACATAAATGAAGAACAACTTCAATATAAATGAAATAATACAAATAATAATATCCAACATCTGAGATAAAAACAAACTTCGGGTCATAAAAGCTCAAAACAAAGTACAATATCAATAACAATGTTCAAAGGAAAAACAAATAGCATATAGATAATTCAAGCAATCTATTCTTGGACTCCATCTTCTAGAATCGTTGCTCACCAATTCCTTCTGGTATCACTCCTTCAGTACCTACAAACTCGTGATCTAAAAATAGAGAAAATAATGTCCTTAGAGCAAGTCATGGACAACAAGTAGTGGGAAGCAGAGAATAATAAAAGGCATGATATATTAAGTATAAAGGACTGGATCAAAGTCAAGAACAAAAGCAAGGATTGGCAATAATGTCAAGGGTCTATGTTTGATTATGCAATAATTAATAATTTCAATTCAAGATTAATATCGATGACAGTATACGGGATCAAGTATGAAATGTCAAGTGAGGGTTATTATTCATTTTATTAACCTATCTAATGCACGTAGTACTGCGTCCCATTCCACAGGTTAGGTGCATGCAAACAAGTGAACGTTTTAGACTGATGGTGAACTCAACATATCGTGTACTCGGCGTCGGCAACAATAACTAACAATCAATAATTAACATTCAATAATTTGGAATCGATACTCCACCTTCGAATCAATCAATGTAACAATAAGCCCTTTACCGAGTACAGTCTCCGATTGTTCACTACCAAGTCGACCCATAATACCCCGGCTTGTTAATATTTTATTTCATCCTATGTGAGCATGCAAGAAGATGTCAAGGTTGTGTAATGCTAGGTGTGACTAATTCTAATCATTATAGACAAAGCAAGGAACATTTATATTAAATCAACATAGTTCATACAAACTGGACAGCAGGACGTTACTGTATAAAAACAGATTTTCCTGCTGCTACAGAAAAGCAAATCTGGATTCGTGAGAAGTTCTAGAAATTAGACTCTCTGCCGGTTCTAGCGCATATACATACGACATATAAATATTATAGAAACTAGGTTCAAATCCTTATTCTTTATAGATTTCATGTTCAGGTAGCAGGTTATAGATTGTATTCACATATATGTTTCAGGTCAGAAAACTTATCAATTAATTCCACAAAAATTCAGGGTGATTCCTACACATATCTAGTCTCAGCAAAATTAATTTTACATTTTATTTTTACTGTTAACATGTTACTTTTATCAACAAATCAAGGTGATACACATGGAATTGCAAATCTAGAAATCCATGCCTAGCAGTAATAAAAGTCTGCTATCTAGCAGATTATAAATCGGAATTCAATTCCGTCGAATGTTCTGGAAAGTAGACACATGGAGCTACAATTCATATTTACAAAGTTATTCAAATTATTATAGTAGCAGGTTCAAAAGTCTGATACAAAAAGAAATAGACAGCAGGCTAGAAAGTAACTTAGCATAAATAGACAATAATTTCATCACACAAGTATGCAATTTCATGATAATTAATTAACGAAAGTTTTATTTGGTGATTAACATGCAATTCTAAGATTAATGATGCAATTTACAATCAAGTTAATTAATTCATGGAAATAATATTCAATTGGGAACATTCTAGTCATTAAACAATTCTATAACATGGATCTACTTGTTTTCATGTATAACATGCATATGCAATGTGCAATAGGGACTAGGGTTTGAGTCGAAGATATTGGCACGAAGTCAAGAATATCTTGGGTTAGCTCGTGTAAACCCTCAATATACTCAACGGAAGATGAATAGTATAATAATACGAAAATAATCGGGATCTACTTGTGGGGATCAAAAGAGTTCTTGAACAATAAAAATAAACTAGTTCAAGAGAGACTTGCCTTTTAGATGGTTAATTCGAACACGAATGAATAACGGGATAAGGATCCCGATGGCAACGAAACATGTGCAAAGCACGTAAAAATCCAAATAGCAAGAACTTAAATTGGCAGCAATTATACATGCGATGCACGTATAATCCAACACAACAACACCAAACAGAGACATCGGCAATGCGGCGGGGGAAAGCAAGGCACTGGCGGCACTGACTGCGGCTAGGGCGACGACGGTCGACAAGGCAGGATCGACGGTGGTCGATAGGATGCTGTGAGGAGGAGCAGGCGGCGACAGCCCTCTGTTTTCTTCCAAAACAGAGGAGCAGCTGTGGTCGATGGGATCAACAACAGGGGATGAAGGTGGTGGGATGGTGAAGTCGATCGTAAGGGTGGTCGGGGTTGACGAAGATGAGGGGCGACAAGACAGGGAGACGTGGTGGTGGTTACGGTTGAGGGCAAGGGTTGGCGAGGTCAGGGATGACGAGGAGATTGACGATGGGGTGGATAGGTGCTTTGGTGGTTGGAAGAGAGGGCGACGAGGAGGATGGTCGAAGAGGCAGTGGGCGAAGACAGAGGAGAACGACGAAGGTTAAGGGATGGGTTCAATGGGTTGAAAACGAAACAGAGGAAAGGGGTAAAGAAGAAGGGTGACGACTAGGGTTACACAATAATAGGTTAGGGTTAGGTTAGGCAGGGGGGTTGTATAGTACTATTTATAGGGTTTAATAGGATATTGGGTTAATGAGTAGAATCCAATAGGAGAAATAATAGGGTTTGAGTTTGGGTTTAGATTCGATAGGCAGATAAACTGGATTTAGATTAACAATTGAACAAATAAATTAATAGTAACATAATATAACATTTAGAATCAAATACTATGCATTACATTAATACTCAACTACTAATAAATACAATAGGATGTATGGATTGACAAAATAAATAAAATTAGATTTGATTTGGCTAAAATATAATAAATAGTAATATAATAGTACATATTAATTAATTAAATCAAGTAGTATACATAAAATCCATACTCCAATAATAATAAAATATAGATTAAGATCAAAAGGCTTTCACAATTTAATAAATAATCAAAACATGAATTTTTAATAAATAAACAATTAAAAGTAATAATAATAGTAATAATGAGATTGTATAAAAATAGGAGTTGGGGTTTAGCAAAATCATTAAAATAATATAAATAGTAATAATACATTTGATTTGGGCTCAAATATAAATAATCGATCAGTAAGGATTATAAAACAAAGTTAAAGTACACTACTATTCGAAAATAAATAAAATTGTCAATTATAAGATACTTTAATATAAAGTCCAAACCAAATTTAACACATAATGAATTTATTAAAATTTGAAATACAGAAAATACTCAGGAAATATGTATTTGCGGGAACAGGGGTTACAAATATTTATATTCCTGTTGGTTAAATTTTCTTGTAAATGTGCAGACTTAGGCTCATACACGTTGGGGCACACCATGAGTGGTCGTTATATGATTATGGGAGGGCGCAAGGGGCACCTAGCAATGATTGATATGATAACTGTGGATTTAATTAAAGAGTTCTAGGTTTGTTTTGATCGCCAAACTATTGATGATATCTTCTAAATGTATAAGTGTTTGGTTTATCTATACCTTCGTATGTCTATTTGTTTTTTATGTTATAGTTATTTAGTTGTCGATGAGCTCTAGTGTAACCCCTATTGCTCATTATTGTATTTTTAATTTATTTAATAAAATCTTGGAATTATTTTTATTTTATTTTTGGTTGTATTTATTTTCCCTTCCTGCGTGTTGTTCTCCTTATGATTCATTCTTGTTTGATTCAGCCTAATATTCTCATTTATTTGATCTACAAATTTTTCTTTGATCTTGTCTATTGTTTGAACCTATTTCATGACGTATTTGTCTCTTATTGATTCTTTCATTCATATTGGATACTACCCAGTTGACCCAAATCCATATTGACCCTATATAAACACCCTAATTGAACCCTAACCCTAATTACCAAACCCTAATTATCTCTCTCTCTACCCCCTTGTAATGCCCTGAATTTTCATGAATGAAAATTAGTTATTTATTTCATTATTTTGCACGTAGTGTGCACGTACCATTTTATGAAATTTTATAATGAATGATGAGTATATGTATATATGTTTGCTAAATTATTTATTTTTAAAAAAGGTCCTTGTTTCAAATAAACTTAAGCCCAAAATCTAAATTATTTATTTTGTAAAAGTTAATGTTTTAGCCCATTAATTTAAGCCCAAGAATTAATTCTCTTTTTTAAATAACAACTTGTAAAGTAAAACTCTTTTAAAAGATTATTTTGTAAAAATGTATATGTACAAGTTTGTTTACATGGAGACTAGAATAGCACGTGCATGCAACATAGTGTGCATTGCACACTATTCCTTCCATGGCTGGTTTCTTCTTCTTTTGGAGGGAATTGGGAACTTTCAAATGGAGATCATGCATGGGTGGTTACTTAGTTGTGGGTAGTTGATGCAACTCCTACTTTCATCTTAGCCCTCCATCTCATAACCATCCACTAGATCCTAGCCCTCCATTCTACCCAAAGTGGTGTATAAATACCCCCCATTTAATTGTAATCTACCCAAAAATCTATTTAGAGAAAGATATATTTGCAGGAGAGTTATGAGTGTGTTTAGTCTTTGGAGGCTGGCATTACATCAGAAGATTCTCGGTGGCAAGGAGCAAGGAGGAGGAGTCACATTATCACTAGAAGGCTTTTCGGGATTTCGTTTATTTCGTCAACAAGGTGGGTGTTTCTCAGGACTTCTAATATAGAGATCATGCTAGGGCAATTTTGATTGTTATCATGCTTGTGAAATGTGGATTGATATGGTGATCATTATGCTAAAATGCGTCGTGCTATACTTAGTATGAAAGATGTGAATGAATGAGTAGAATTAATGAAATTTAAAAGATCGGAACTGACCTGTACAGTCGATCGGTCATGTGAATAAGTCGACTGGTACGAGGTGGATGTTTCCCATGACTTCTAAATTAAAATTCATGTTAAGATCGAGGATTTAATTGTGTATGTATGTGCAAACTGAAGTGATAGAATGGTTGCTAATTGATATCCTCCATGCTGTACATAATGTAGAAATTATGAACTTATGAAAAAGGACTAATAATAATTAGAGAACTGGGAATGACCTGGACAGTCGACCGGTCGTATGAACAGTCGACTGGTATATTGAAAGAAACTATATACAGTTCGGATTTTCATGAAACGACATACTTTTAATGCGAATTATTAATTTGATGTTCTAGCATGTTAAATTGGGATTAGTATTCATCTCTATGAGTAGACGATGAGTAAAAGGAAAAATATATGTTTAGCATTTCTTTTGAGAAAAGAAAACACTAGTTATGTGGAATTTATATTTAATCGAAAACTATGTTGTGATGTTAATAAACATATAAGAATTTCATGTTTACTTTGGCCTGAGCACATTGTAGTGTGACAAAAAATGATGTGAGAACAGAATAAAGAGAGAATTCTTTAAATTGAAAGTTTAATCTGCTTAGTCGACCGAATGTATGTAACAGTCGACTGTACTGAACTTGAAAGGTTACATAATTGAACTCTGCTGAACAGCCGACTGGGTTGATTGACAGTCGACTGTACTGTAAATGATATTGGAATTTTGAACGCTGCGGAATAGCCGACTGGCCATGTGCAGCAGTTGACTCTTCTGAGATGTTTACTGAAGGACTTTGTTTGACTGAACAAGTCGACTGGATGAGTTCTAAGTCGACTGTTCAGAGCACTTTTGACATCTCAGAAATTCTATGAATTGTTTTATGATAAAGATTATGAATCTTATGTTGAATATTGGTTGTGACAGTAAACTCTATTTGTCTTTGCATGAATTATTATGAAGTGAATCATTTGTTTGAATTTATGAAGGTTATAATTGTGGAATCCATGGTGATTATGAAAAATGAACTCATGAGCTGGAAGTGCTCAGATTATTTTTTCAGTAGTTGTGAATTGGAATTGAAACAAAAGAGTAGCTAAGTCTCCCCCGGCAATTGGAAAGAAATGAAATGAAATTTGAAATTAAAGACCAAGGTTGGTCACGTTTGAATAAATGAATAAGTCCGGTTTAGTGGAGAGGCTAACTCTAGTGCTTTGATTTTGTTCATGATTCTATTTCATTAGAATTAAAGATTAGTTACATAGTGAAGATGTGATGAAAGTAAGAGAAAAACACTGAGTATGAGGGCCATTGGATTAGCGGCGAGAGCGTATCCCAGGATGTCCCATGATGAATCAGGGCGAGGATACTGCTCCAGAGTACCGCCCCGGTGGCGACGCTCGTGGGATGTTTGAAGACTACGGGTGGTGTCATGTCTATGGTAGGAGCTGAATTACCACAAGATGCCTGCATGATGAGTCATGTGTCAATGCGTTGGGATTCCCTCCAGGGCGCCTAGACATGAGTTCGTAGGTCAGAAAACATCTAGAATACTTACCGTAGTTACAGTAGTAGAGTAAGTCATGACGAGGGATTGAACCCTACAAGATGAAGTACGATTAAGGGCTTGCCCTCGGACCTATGTAGTATGGGATGCATAGAATCCGAACAAGTGCGCATTAGTGTCATATAATATAAATAATTGCATTAAGGACTAAGTGCACAATTACAACACGACATCAATAGGGTATTCCCTTTAATTTGATATGTGAACAAGTTTGTGATTTGTTAAGAAATGAGAATCGTTATACTGTTTCTGGCATAGAGAGGATATCCATGTATAAATATCGTCGGTTGAATAAACTGACGTACCCACAGTTTTATATGCAGGATGATTGGTTTGATAAAGGTTAAAGGAGAGTCAATGCTCAAAGATCATCATTTATTGCTGCATCTTTTGTATAATGTTATAATTGCTTCCGCTGTCATTACATGTAAATTATTAATGTATATGCTTCCGCTGTAAAATATAAAGTGTAAAATCTCTTGTAACTCTGATGTAAAATGGAAAGTTTTCAATTCCTTGTAAACTTGTACCGAAGGAGACAAAAAGATCCTGTAGAACTCTCGAATTCAGTCGTATTTGGGATTCGGAGTGTTACACCCCTAGCCGTCACCCTCTCTCAACCTACTCTCGACCTTCTTCCTCCTCGCCGTCGTTGTCTACCCCGACGCCGACCATCACCCCACCGATCACCTCTTTCCCCTTTCCTCTCTGCTCTGCATGTACCCCCATGTCCCCTCGTCGCTGTCTTCGAACAGCAGCCCGCAGCGCCGCACCCAATCCTATCGCTGTCGTCGTCCTCTCTGTGGTCGACAATGCCAGCACGCAGCGCCGTGCCCAAGCCGGAGCTGTCCTTTGCTGTGGTCGCCAGTCACTGACCATCTTGTCTTGTTGCTGCCACAGCTCTTGCTGTGGTTTGCTACTGTCTTTGTGTGTGCGTGTGAAGCACGAGAATCGCTCGTGTTTGGTTGGTGTGGATTCTCGTCTCTTGTTCGTTTGTGTTCGTTGTTCGGGATCCGTTCCCTTTATTCTAATCTTCATCTTCGTTTCCGTCGTTTTCATTACAGGCAAGTAACTTGTATGTGTTCTTTTTGTCATGCAAGTTAAATACTGTAAGTAATCTAGTATGAAAATATTTGTACTCTCATGATGATCTTATTTTATTAGGTTAACCATGGATATCACCTCTTGATCATGAGTAGTTACAATAGTTGACACCCGTTGCATGAAAACAATTAGATTAGTGGACATCTTGACTGTATGTTATTTGTGGCTCACCGTATGTTGTAGATGACTGTTGCATAGATGTTTGTTGGATATATTATCTCATTATGGACTATTTGATTCACATGACATGCTAATTTGAGTAACCCACATATTCCATGTTGTGTATAACATCTTAGATTGGACCGTTTGAAATTAAGTTGTTTGATAAAATGCATAAAAGAACTTTGTTTGCTACTGTCCTGTTTTTGTACAGTAATTTTGACCATGTTAACATCAGTATAAGGAATAAGTTTGTGATCATGATTTGTAGCCTTTGTTTTCTAGTTTTCAGAACTTTTTGACGGATCTGAATTCCGATTTTTTATGCATAAGTTATTGCTGTTTTACTGCAGTCATATCGTACATTCCAGATTTTGAACTATATGTATTCTGTAAGATATTTTATTTTAAAACTGATACTGAAAGTAGAATTTGAACTCTATATTATTGATATGGCTAAAAATAGGATTAAATCGGGACTGTTCACATCGGACACGAATCTTAAAGCTCAGGGGTAAAACGGTAATTTCACCTACTAACGGGTCTGAAATGGGAATTGGGTCTTCCTTCAAGACCCAATAACCCACGAACGGATCCACCTCAACTGGGTACGGGTCCCAACCCAAAATGAACCCAGTCCAGCAGGATAGAATTAGAGTTTCTGATTAATACTAATCAACGGCCCTGATTCACATCTATCCTTTCACTGGGAATTAGGGATTACATTCCTTATCTAATCACAGGGATTACATTCCTAATCTGACCCCAACGGCGACTATAAATACCCCCCATCCACCACCATTAAGAGGTAATCAATCTTTTGCCAACTTACGCTCATTCATAATCTTCCTGATTACTGACTTGAGCGTCGGAGGGTGCGTCGCCGGGATCAACCCCGGTGTCTCGCACTTTTTGCAGGTGAACGGCAGGAGTCAACGGTCAAACTCCAACAGAACAGGTTCAGGTTTGCTATTCAGGTTTTCCAAGAATCCACAAATACTATCTGTTTTTCCCCACACCAGATTTAGCGGTAACAGATTGGCGCCGTCTGTGGGAACCGAAAAGGCAACCTGACCTAACTTCATCAACGATACTAGTATCCAAAACAGAAGGGGAAGGCAGCGGTCTCCAACCGAAGAACCACTTCTCTTCCTCCTCTCCCTCCTCCGGTTCAAGGTGCTCCTACTCAACAGGCCCCTCAAGGGTCTCGTGTGGCTGCCCAGGGAGGCTTCCATCAGAGTCGTCCGAAGCAACATCCTCCTCACGACCAAGTCACGGGTCCCAATCCTTCAGTTGAATCCCTGGCTTCTCAAAGCTCTCCCGAGCGGGATCTTCGTCAAGTAATTGACGACCGCCAAAAGGGGGTCGACCTTAGAACTCGCATGAATGGATGGCGGGCCCTTGGTCGAGTCCATCAACCCGAGAACTCAGGGGCTTCAAGAATCCGAACCCCCCGCCGACCGAGGACTAGAAGATCCCCTCCCCCGAGGAGGCAAAGAGAGTCCCCTCAGCGTCATCGGCGGAGAACTCATTCTCCAATAAGCCGAGCCACACATAGGGACCGCCAAGTTGGAGAGGCACCAGTCACAAGGGCAGATCTTCAAGACTTCCAAGCGACAGTCTTACGGGCCCTCAATCTCGCCCCAAAGAACGACCAGAGGCCACCTACTCATGAGCCAGCTAGGAGCCACCGCCTTCACACTCTCAGTCCTCGTCCTTCTCCAAGCTACCATCGCCGCAGCCCTAGTCCATCCTCGTACAAAGATGAGTCCCGGGGCTCGGCAAGATATGATCAAAGAGAAGACTCAGTCTACCGCCGTCTCCACGAGATGGAGAGGTGCCTCGGCCGAATTGACAAGGAAGAAGAGCAACGGGTGATAAACCTCCGTCCGAGCAGACCTCCATTCTCCCGCACCATCATGGAGGCCCCCATCCCAGAAAACTTCAAGCCGCCTCACTTCGAGACATATACCGGGGAGTCGGACCCCGCAGATCATATAGAGAGTTTCAAAACTCTCATGATGATCCACCATGCTTCAGACGCCCTCCTCTGCAAGATCTTTCCTGCCACGCTGAAGGGGTCTGCGCGAGAATGGTACTCTCGACTCGCCCCGGCCTCCATCTTCTCATTCGATCAGTTCGAAGGGCTCTTCCTTACTCATTTCGTGAGTAGCCGTCGAGCTGAGAAAACAAGTGTATCTCTGGTGACCCTCAACCAAGAAAAGGGTGAACGCCTAAGAGATTACGTTCGACGCTTCACCACCGAAGCCCGGTCTATTCCCTCCCTCAACCAGTCAGTAGCCTCTGCCGCATTCGACCGCAACGTCACTAATGCCAACCTCAGGGCATCCCTTACCAAGAAGCCTCCTTGGGACTTCTCAGAGCTCCTACTTAGGGTGGAGAAGTACATACAGGCGGAAGAGGCTCTCAACCCCCTTGCTCTCGAGGAGACATCTTCCGGGAACAAACAGAAGAACACAAGTGAAGAGGGGTCCCAAAAATTCCAGAAGGACAGTAATGGCTAGCGCCGCTCGACTCCACGTTTTGAGAAGTTCACCCCCCTCATTGCTAATATATCAGAGGTCATTATAGAGGTGGACAAGGAAGGACTACTCTGCGCTCCCCCTAGAATGAATACCCCTGGCAAGAAGAGGAACAAAGATAAGTGGTGCCGCTTTCACAGGGACCACGACCACGACACGGATGATTGTCAGGCTCTGAAGGAGGAGATCGAAGAACTCATACAGCGGGGGCACCTGACCAAGTTTGTCCAAAGAGAGGGGGCCGAGCTTCCCCCCTGAGGAGCAAACAAGCGAACAAAAAAGCCCGCCGAGCCTCAAGACTCATAATCTACCAACTCCTCCCAAGAGGTCTTCACCTTATTGTAGAAGTAGGATCTTGATTTTCAATAAGGCCGATGCTTGTAACTCGGCCAACAGCATGTAATAATGGCTCGCCTTATTGAAGCGGCCACTTAGTTTATCTCAATAAAACTTTACATTTTTCATTAAAAATTATTGCTCTTGCTTCTTCTCTATCTCTTCGAGTCACATCTACGACTCGTTAAATGGTGAGTTCGGACTCCAGCTTCTTCTACATGACTGCTCCCGCAACTTGCTAAGCTTAAAACGACGAGTTCGGAGTGCAACACTTGGCTCGATTCCGCTTCAAATAACTTGCTCTTCAGCGAGTTAGAAGTGGTTCGCCATTCGGAATTGTTCCCACAACCGTTGAATCCCTCTAACGACGAGTTCGGAGTCCAACACTTGGCTCGATTCAGCTTCGGATAACTTGCTCTTAAGCGAGTTAGAAGTGGTTCGCCATTCGGAATTGCTCCCACAACCGTTGAATCCCTCTAACGACGTGTTCGGAGTCCAACACTTGGCTCGATTCTGCTTCGGATAACTTGCTCTTAAGCGAGTTAGAAGTGGTTTGCCATTCGGAACCGCTCCCACAACCGTTGATTCTCTCACTTAAATAGCGAGTTCGGAGCTCACAACTCTCTCCTAGAGTTGCTCCTCAAACTCGTCTTCCAGATGGCTCTCCTAGAGCCGAGCTCTTCACTTCGCTTGCCTCCAAAGCAGATCTCTTCTCAACAAGTTCAGAGCACAACTCTCTCCTAGAGTTCCTCCTCACACTCGTCTCACAAATGGCTCTCTTCCAGAGCCGAGCTCTTCACTCTGCTCACCTCCAAAGCAGACATCTTCTCAACGAGTTCGGAGCACAACTCTCTCCAAGAGTTTCTCCTCACACTCGTCTCACAAATGGCTCTCCTAGAGCCGAGCTCTTCACTCCGATCGCCTCCAAAGCGGACCTCTTCTCAACAAGTTCGGAGCACAACTCTCTCCTAGAATAGCTCCCCAAACTCACCTTCTAGATGGCTCTCCTAGAGCCGAGCTCTTCACTCCGCTCGTCTCCGAAGCGGACCTCTTCTCAACAAGTTCGGAGCTCACAACTCTCCCCTAGAGTTGCTCCTTGTACTAACTTCAAAGAACGGGTCTTCCCACGGCTCTTACGAGGATCTTCTTAGCACCTCTTCTCCACCCCTAGGAGTGGAGCTCCTCTTTAAAAATCTCCAAAACCAAACAGAACAGAGGCAGAGCTTCGGAGCTCTTCACCTCTCCCATATGCCAACCCCCTTCCTCGACAAGCTCCGACCCATCCCCTTCATCAACTCGCCGAGCTTCTCCTCACGCTCGAGCCGTCCAAACTCCGAGCTCCACTACACTGAGCTACTACGGGCAGAGGGTGAACTACCGAGTCACCGAGCCGAGTGGACGAGGTACCGACCTCCACATATGGAGAAAAATTCTGCCGATCCCATCTCACCGTCGGATCGTCTCAAAATTCGTGCTAGAACATGATGAACGGCTCAGATCTCGCTACGTCTCCACAAAACGACAAGATAACATTTTTTTCGAAATTTGAGCCTCGTGTCTCGTGATTCGCATTACGATCGTGATCAACCGTCCAGATGGAGCCACGTAGCTCAGATCTGAAATCCGAGCTACCGATCTACCGAGCAGCAGAGTGGTGAAAAATGCTCCTCAAAATCCGTGCTCAGATTTGCCGAACAAGAAGCAGAGGAGAGAAGGAAAAAGAAAAAGAAAAAGAAAAAAAAAAGAACAAGGGTCGGGTTCGGACCCGTTAAGGGATCCAAACCCGAACCCCATACCGTTGTAGTTCTTCTTCTCCACCTTTCCCACCAAAAACAAGGAGAACCAAAAAATGGTAAAACCCAATGTCAGCTCCTTTCGCCAAAACTTCGAAAGCTTTGTCCCTGAGCTCGCCCCCATGCCGGAGCTCCTCGTTCGCGAGCTCTCCGTCGCCGAGCCTCTCTCCTCGTTCGTGAACTCACCGAAGAGCTCACTTCGCCATCATCCCTACGGTGGAGCTTCCCCCCATTGCCGAACACAAAGCTCCACCTCCGACGACCACCTTCGTCTCCCTCTTCCTCAAACACCGCTCGTCAAACCCAACACTCCAACCTCCATTCCGAGCTCTGCTGCTTCCTCACCGAGCTCCACCTCAACCGAGCTCCATCACCGAGCTCGACCCCATCGCCGTGCCGATCTCCTCTATCCGCTGAAGCCAACAAACGAAGCTCCTCCATGGCCGACCACCTCCACTCCTTCACGAGCTCCCCTCGTCGAGCTCGACCACAGCTCCTCGCCGACTTGCCGAACTCCATTGAGATCCCGCACCGAGCTTCTCTCAACTCCGAGCTCCGAGTTCCATTCCCAACTCTCTACAGTGCCGAACTCTCAACCGAGCTCCACACTTTGCCAAAGAGCTCCATCGAGCTCCATAGCTTCTCCCGCCTCCACGAGCGTCGACCCCGAAGCGTCGAGCTCCACGGCGCACGGAGAAGAGGTCGGAGAGGGAGACGAGAGAAAGAGCAGGAGAAGGCAGGAAAGGATGCTCGAAGAAGTCGAAGAAGAAAAGAGAATAAGAAATGGTCGAAGCAGAGGAGAAGGAGACGAGATGAAGAAGAAAGAAAGAATAGCAGCGGGAAAAAAAGGGGGGCACGTGGCATCATTTGGAGGGGTCGGAAGATCTGGGTTGACGAGCCGAAGTGCCGAACCGAGGTGCCGAAGCACCGACCTTGTAATTGGAGAAAACACCCGTCGACCCATACGATCCGTCCGATCGTCTTAAAATTCGCGTCGCGACACGATCGACGCTCAGAAATGCGCCACGTGTCCAGAACGTGATCTGCCTTACGATGCGCGCACATCTGATCATGATCGACGCTCAGAAACGCTCCACGTGTCCAGTAATATTTAATTAATTAATTTATTTGTTTATTTGTTATAATTATTTAAAAAATCTGAAAAATATTTAGAAAATCGGAAAAAATTAATTAAAAATTCTAAAAATAATTATGAATTCAGAAAAATTATTTTAAAATTCTGAAAAATATAATTATTTAATTAGAATAATTAATTAATATTTTCGATAATTAATTATTTAATTCGGAAAATGAATAAAAATTCAAAAAAATGAGAAAAAAATCAGAAAAATCTGGAAAAATCACCAAAAGTCTGAAAAAATCACCAAAAATCTAGAAAATTCTAAGGATATTTTTGGGTATTTTACAAGTCCAGAATAATACCGTTACACCCCGAGCAAGATCCAAACTCCGTTAAGAACACCGATAAAATTCCGTACGCCATTAAAACAACAAAACTACTCCTCGAAGACTATAAAATTCAGTCTCCAGGAGTGGGGGCTCGTGATATGGCTAAAAATAGGATTAAATCGGGACCGTTCACATCGGACACGAATCTTAAAGCTCAGGGGTAAAACGGTAATTTCACCTACTAACGGGTCTGAAATGGGAATTGGGTCTTCCTTCAAGACCCAATAACCCACGAACGGATCCACCTCAACTGGATACGGGTCCCAACCCAAAATGAACCCAGTCCAGCAGGATAGAATTAGAGTTTCTGATTAATACTAATCAACGGCCCTGATTCACATCTATCCTTTCACTGGGAATTAGGGATTACATTCCTTATCTAATCACAGGGATTACATTCCTAATCTGATCCCAACGGCGACTATAAATACCCCCCATCCACCACCATCAAGAGGTAATCAATCTTTTGCCAACTTACGCTCATTCATAATCTTCCTGATTACTGACTTGAGCGTCGGAGGGTGCATCGCCGGGATCAACCCCGGTGTCTCGCACTTTTTGCAGGTGAACGGCGGGAGTCAACGGTCAAACTCCAACAGAACAGGTTCAGGTTTGCTATTCAGGTTTTTCAAGAATCCACAAATACTATCTATTTGCCCCCACGCCAGATTTAGCGGTAACAATTATGCTGGGTATGTTTATACATTACTGGGATCAATCCCTGATTTTTTGTAGAATTAATTAATGACCTTTGTATCTCATTTCATGCTTATGAAACCAATCAATATGTTTTCAAACTGCATGTTGTTCAGTATAGAACTATATTTTCAACCTGATTCTATTTGTTTTTGATGAAAACTTTATAAATATGAACCATAGCCTTATCTATCTATTTTATCACCCTTTTGACGGATCTGGATTTAGAATTATATTTTATGAATTATCGCTGTTTTGGTACTGCTGTATCTGAACTTTCATAATCGAGATTTTGTTGCATTTCTCTGTTTTCCCAATTTTGTTGGCTATACTATCTGTAATATAAATTCATGATATTTCAAATTTTGAAACTAGATATGTTAGGGAATCTTCCAGATTTTTCTCAGATTTAATTATGATGATTTTAAACTCTTTTCATGCATATAAACAAGATTTTGCATTTTCTGGCTGAACATAACTTCTGTATTAAATGCTGTTTTCAACCCTGTTTCTATGGCTGATACGTGACTTATATATATGTGCTGGAATCAGCAGAGATTCTAGTTTCTATATTTTCTGACGGATTTGGATTTTCTATTCTGTACCAACGGGAATCTCAGATTTGGTACAGTAGTGTCTTGCTGTTAAAAACTGAAAGTTTCGTTGTTTGGACTATTATGAGTTATTTTATCAACCATTTGTATTTTCTATTCATCTTAGACTTATCCTTTATTCTTGCCATGTCTTTAGCTTGTTGTATTCGTTCACACCTGTTTGTTAATAATGAAAAGAAATCAAGTCGGTTTTTTAAGGAAAAAGATCGAGTATTGGACAATATAGAAATGCATATTCGGAGGGAACTCATTTTCCCCACTGTGTACTGTGGTACCTACTGTTTATCTCTGAATACATGAGGGCATGATCCATGACACTGTTTGATGTTGATGTTGATGTTACTGTTACTATTTATCTGAATATACTGTCCTATCACTACAAGAAAAACCCTTTTTCGCAACGCCAAATATCGTTGCTAAAACTCATTTGTCGTTGCGAAAAATATTTTTGGCAACGACATTTGTCGTTGCAAGGTCGTTGCGCGTCCGGGCGTCGCGAAAGATTTTGACTACGACTTGCTGTCGTTGCCAAACATAGATTTTTTCGCAACGACATTGCCGTTGCAATATATTTTGTCGTTGTCATACCTAATTCCACTCGTGCTATGCTATTAAATCAATCGCAACAACATATTGAGTATTAATGACAATATATTTTTTGAGTGAAGCAGGCATATGCATTTTGAGTATATAAGTCTCTTCTTTGAGTATTGTTCCCCAATTAAATTCATGTATTGGGTAAATTAGGATACGTGTAAGATGGCCTCTGCTATAGATTAATAGATAATTTACCTAGTTCCCCCATTCAATACTAATCTCGCTAGTTCTTTGACCATGGCTCATAACATGGATTAAGTTTTCTCATATAAAATCTTTAAAAGCCTAAAAAAATAAAAGGAAAAAAAATAAAATCTTTTCAATGATCAATAGTCAAGTCTCCAACTTTCTTCAATCGACAAACATTACCAACATCCAAAACCAAATTCATGGCATCTAAATAACACTCAGTAACATCAACCTCCCAAAAAAAAATATTTTTTAAAAACAAACTATAAAATAAAATAAAAAACCTTACCAATTGTAGGGCAGTTCTACCACCGCACTCATCAGCAGGCCAAGAGTGCCTCCGACTATGAAACAGATGCCCACTCAACATGATCCGAACCCTAATTCCACCCCCAAAAAACAATAAAAAAAAAACAACAACAACAAAGAACCAAACTTTTATCACTTCAACTATCAACAAACCCACTTCAATCCCTAAATCAAACAACACCCATCAAAATTAGTGACTCTCCGACTCCAAATTCCACAGTCAAACCACAGCAGGTCAAATCAACTCATAAGAGTTGAAACTGAAAATTTCAGTTTTATTTGGGTCAAAAGAGGAGGAGAAAGTAGAAACTCTAGATTCGATAGATCGATTGAGTATTGGGATTCATTGGGGTTAGCCTAGAGAAGAGAGATGGGGGAGTGAATGAACGCCATTTGGGTCGGAAAAGAAATTAGGAACAAAAGAAAGAGGGATATGGGAAAAAATTTGGGGAATTAGGAAAGAGTACTATTAAGTTAAATTATTTTATTTATTTTTATTTTTTTATATTATTGGCAACAATACTGTCGTTGCAGTAGATATAAGGAAATATACGCAACGACATTTATCGTTTTCAATTTACACAATCCGGCGGGGGGATTTGCAAAGGCCCGCGCAAGGCATTTTGGATGAGGGAAATTTTATTTTATTTTTAGCAACGACTTTCGCGTTGCCGTAACTAATTTTCACAGCGACTAAACAGTCGTTGCCAAAACCTTGTTGCGAAAAAAGGTTTTTCTTGTAGTATATAGCAGTTCCACTACAAAATCTTAAAGTGAAACTATTTGATGTAGCAACCATGTGGTAAAATCTGGGATGCATGAAGTGCTACCTAGATATTAATGAACATTAGACATATGAATAACTGTTTTCACTGCCTCATCATGTTACTGTTATTGTTGGTTTGCTATTACTGTTGACACACTGTTTCTGTTGGTTTACTATCACTGTTGACACACTATTACTGTTACACTCTTACTGTTACTGCCATTTGTAGACTGTTATAATTTTTATCTGCTCCATATTAGTATTACCTGTTTAATTTATTTAGGTTTCCCTTCATTTTCCTTCTTGTATTGCTTGCGGTCGGAAACTTGCATCTAACGGACGTTTTGTTTTTCTGTTTTCCCAATTTTCCTTTTAATTGCCATATGAGCAGGTTTTGCTGATCAATTGCCTACTAGAGTTGGTGAGCAAAAGTTTTGAGCTGCGCAATTTGAATAATTTGTTTAAATATTTTGATGAACTATTTTATTTCATGAATTGTATTAGACTTGTATTTGGGCTTATTGTCCTAGGATTACTGTTTGTTTCGGATCTAGTATTTGTTCGGATATTTATTATTGATGCAATAAATAATGTTGAGTTATGACTGTTTTTGCATGTTTGGTTGAATATGTTGCCTTATTTACTGTTATGATGAGTCAAGCAGATCCGCACAGTTTATGGATGGTGAAAACTATCCGCTGGGCTTAGTTACGTACTGTATTCCGTATTCTTTTTGAGAAGCGGGGCGTGACATCTACCCATAAATGGGTGCATTTCAAGTATACAACTCAATAGATTCTTTGATTTTGTTGATTTTCACTCTCCTCTTGATAATGGGGAAGTACATAAATTGTCTAACGCGTCCTGTTTTGAAGCCTTGTTCACATATACATGTATGGACAACCCAAATCTTTACAACCAAATCTTAGCTAGAATACATTTCACTGATTTCAGATAGGCTGGGCCTATGAATGACTACTTTTATTCTAAGAAGCACAAGTCAACACAACATATTATTGTGTTGATAACCGATGTTCATCTGGATAAAAACTATTAGATGCTTAGATCTTCTTGGATCGGCTCCTTCTATCGTGATATGTAGTAATATTGTTTCTTGTTGGTTGCTTAATGGAGATGTTTTTTTTTTTTTTTTTTTGCATATATCATTAATTGGCACAACCACCATCTAAGCATTAATTGGTTACCGGTGGAAGCTGGACCAAATTTTGTGACTGATATCATCTGTTATTAGCTTTCTAATTTGTTGCCTTCTGTACCCAATAAACTTGTAAACATATGGTGCTCTAGGAGGGCAGATGGCAGATGGCAGATGGCAGATGGGGGGAACTTTCCTTGTAGGTCTTAGAATTTGATAAGCTCAGTAAACCGAGGATCCAAAAATTTGCTTGCTTCAAGAGTTCAGAAGGACATGCCTGCGAATGGAATGCTTACAAAACAAATCTCAAACTATATTATAGTCTGACCGCAGTGCACTGAGATTCACTTGCATTATACCCTAGTAGATATCTTGTATTTTGTATAGTAACATTGTAGAGCTCAGTCTCTATAACTACTTGAATTAGAGCTCGTTTTTTAATGTATTTATAGCTTAATTTGATTTTTTTTTTTTTTTTTTTTTTTTTGCTTTGTATACTGAGTTACAAATGAAAACATTGAGTAGCTTGACTAACTACTTGTTGATAAATATTCACGTTGATTCAATTGGTTGTATTGAATGGGATTGAGGTACTCTATGTTGTTTTATAACATATGCATGAAATTTTATTTCATGTAGGGTAATTTTTTATTAAAAAATATTTTAAAATTCAAAAAAATATTTTTTTTAAAAAAGAAACCTATTTATCCCGGCGTTTTGGCCAAAAATGCCGGGATATGGTGTTTTTTATAAAAAAATAATAACCTATCCCAGCATTTTTGGTCAAAAACGACGGGATAGATTACATTTTCCTTTTTCCTGACAAAAGCTCTATACCAGCATTTTTTCAATTAAACGCCGGGATAGATATAGGCTATAGCGGCGTTGCTAAAAAATGCCGGAATAGATCCTATATTTGTCCCGACGCTCGCCATAGCGGCGTTTCTGGCGGCGTTTCGCCAGAAACGCCGCTACAATCTATCCCGGCGTTATGAGAAAAAAAAACGTCGGGAAAGCCTGTGCGGTTTGTAGTGAAATACAAGTCCCCTCCTCTTTTACAGGGTAATATCATTTTAACCTCTCAAACTCTAGCTTTCATTTCCTTAAGTGAATGACTCAATTGTCGGAGGGCCTATCGCCGAGATCTCTCCCGGTGTTTCTAGACATTGTGCAGGTGTTCGAGGCGGCCAACAACCAGCATCACCACCTCTCATGCTCCTCACAAAACCCCCATCTCAGATCTAGATCTGTAGATGAGATCTATCTCTCCCTCTACAAATAATAAGAACTCACATCGGTTGGTCCCACCACTAAATCATCAGCATCACCTTGGCATCATCTGTGGGAAGATCAGGCAGATCCAGGACTAGACTCTGGTCTGTTCCACTACTGTGCCCTTCCATGGCACCCAAAGCCAAGAGAGTGACCACGCAGGACACCATGCCGACCCTCCTCCTTCTCATCTGTCTCGCAGTCATGTGATCACACGAGGGTCTCATAGGCAGTGAGCCGATGGTCCTTTGGAGCCGGATCCGAGCGCTTCACGCTCGGTCGCGAGGCAACCGGAGCGCCTAGCAGTCGATAACCTTTAGAACATTATCAATAATCAGCAAATTGTGGATGACCTCTGGCACCAGCTCAGCTGATCGAGGGCGGGGCTGCCCCCTCCAACTAGGCTCTGACCCACAACATTCACCCATCCCAGGTTCGGGAACGGAGGGGCAGCCACTCCTCGAGAGATTGTCCACCCCGCAATAGTTAAGGCGAATAGGTCCCGGTCACGAGAGCTAAGTTCGATGAGCTTAGGAATGAGGTCCTCCAAGCCCTCCGAGGCGGCCCCAGAACCGAGCATCAAAATGAAAACCTTTGCCAGGAGGAGGAAGTCCAGGGTAGCAAGTCTTACGGCTCGACCTAGTCGGCGAGACGGGATGATGCCATCCTCCAGCGCCTCTAAGAGATGGAAGATCTGCTCACCTGGATCGGAGAGGGCGGAGGACAATCCATTCGTGGGTATTAGCCTACCCGACCCACATTCTCTGCTCGATTCCTCGACGCTCCTATCCCGAGGAATTTCAGACTGCTTCAGTTCAAGATGTACAATGGAGAGAGTGATCCTACTGATCACATGGAAGGGTTCAAAACCCTCATGATGATTCATAACACTTCGGATACTCTCCTCTGTCGCGCATTCTCAGCCACCCTGTGTGGCCTTATACGGGAGTGATTCTCCAAAATTGCCCCAAACTAGATTTTCTCATTCGATCAGCTCGAGGCGAGCTTCCTTACTCACTTAGTGACCAGTCGCAATGTCGAGAAGACAAGCGCATCCCTAGTGGACCTCAAACAGAAGGAAGGAGAGTTCCTTCGGGACTTGGTGCGGAGGTTTACCACCGAGGCTAGGGCGGTCTCTTCTCTCGACACTGGCGTTGCGTCCACGGCCTTCCAGAACAATGTTCGCCATGCCCAGCTGGAAGCCTCCTTGGCAAAGAAGTCACCCACTAATTTTCCTGTCCTCCTCAACAAGGTTAAAAAGTACATCCGAGCCGAGGAGGCTTTGCACCATAAAGGTCTGAAAGAAACCCCAGCTAAGGGAAAGAGAAAGGTCGATGATTCTGAGCCTACGAAGAAGGCTCAGAAAGATGCCTTCGGTCAGAGATGACCACCTCTTGTCCCTCGCTTCGAAAAGTTTACTCCACTGACTCAGAGTATGTCGGCTATCTTCATGGAAATTGAGGATAAGGGAATCGTCCGCCATCCTCCTCGACCCAACAATAATAAGAAGAGGGACCGAAGATTTTACTGCCTGTTTCATCGGGACCATGGGCACGAGATTGATAATTGCCGAGCCCTCAAAGACGAGATTGAGGCCCTCATCCAAAACGGGTACCTAAGGGAGTTAACCCGGACTAACCTGAGGGCTTCACCTCCTCCTCAAATAGCCAACAGACGTCCAGAGGCGAAACACGAGCCCGAAGGAGCCATTGGGCTAGCCATTCTTCATTGTAACCCCTATTTTTCGTTTTGTGTATTTTGAGTGTATTTTTTTCGTTTTGGTGTATTTTCTCTCTTTGTACTTCTCTTGTATTTCTCTTGGACCGTATGTTGGACCTTTTGTTTCAATATATTTATTTTTATGGTTTATCATCTTTTATCTGAATTCTTGATCCTGTGTCTCTTTTGTTCGTCTCCATTTGATCGGGCCATTATTTGTGATCATCTTTATTTTATTCAATCGTGCCCTATTTTATTTCTCTATTTTTTTTGGTGTCATCTCATTTTTTTTATATCTATTTTGATCACCATATTTCTTTTAATTATTCAACCCATTTCAATATCCATTATACCTATTATTAATCTCTACCCATTATCTAACCCCTTACAATTCTCCTTATTCCCGTATCTGCCTACTCACCCTAAGTTAACCAAATATTTAATCTTTCACCTAATACCCACTTCCTATATTCCTATTACCCATACACTAATTACCCTTAAACATATTCACACCATAATCTAGTAAAGCAATACCTAACCCGTTAGTACCCTACCCGCACCTATACAACCCGTTAGCAACCTGTAGCCGTCACCAGTCCCATTCCCCCTCCTAAACCTAATTCTTCACATATATATATTAGTATGTTTCCTTGAGTTCCCATCCCCTGCATACCACCCGACCCTTACTCTATTTTTTCCTCCCGTCCACTTCATCCCGATCACAGCTCTCCCCCTTCCCAACCTACCGCAGTCATCCCTGCTCCGTCTGCGTCGCCGTGCCGCTCTCCGATCTCGCGCGACTATAGCTAGCAAGCCACGACAGCGAGCTTCCTTCGCTGTCCATCTTCGCGGTGCCGTCAACCTGTCGTTGGTCTCTATCCCTCATTGTCACCATCTTCCCGTTCGCTCTCTTTTGAGGTTGCACGCGCAAGGTATTTGCACGTGTTATCTCGGGTTGTGGATCTCGAGTTTCGATCCGTAGTTCATGAGTTTTGTTCGTGGGAGTTCCTTGCTCCGGGAATCCATTCCTGTTATTCTTTATTTTCGTTAGGTTCGTCATCGGTTAAGGCAAGTAACTTGTACTCCAATTCCTTTTGTATGATACAAGTCAAAAATACCGCTTATAGTGTAGTTGGGTTCTATAGACAACTCATGTGTGTGTTATGCTTGATGGGTTTTGTCTCTATTGTGCTATTGACCATAGTTGCCTCACGACACAAAATCGACATAAAAACAACTAGGTTTGACCGTTCTTGATCTATTCATATAAGTGAGATAATTAGGGAAATTATGTGTTTGATGAGATCCATGTGATATGATGGTTGTGAATGTGTTATATACTCTATTTCATGATGTTTGGACACTTAATAGACTCGATACCATGTTTGATTGTGATTGGAACACGTTTCGTATGTTTTATGTTGATTTTGGGTTTTGAGGAAAATCTGTAAATTGTCGATGAACCGTTTTGATTTGTATTTTAGACCCTATTAAGGTCAGAATTCTTAATTTTTGTATTTGACATGAATTGTAGAGAAATTTGTCTTCTTTCCAATCTCTGACCTTGATCGATTTCATTTTCGTATGAGTGAGTTATGGCTATTTTACTGCAGAGGTGTATTCTATTTCCAGATTTCATTTCCTGATGATTTTGATGATTAAACTATTTTGATACTAGTTCTAATTATTTTAATTTGATCTAAGACATTGCACAATATTTCTATACCTATCTAGGGATTACCCAGAATTTTGGTGGATTTTATTGATGAGTTTTATATGATGTTTCATGCTTGTTTATGAAAGCTATACTTGATATATTTTGTTCGTTGTTCTGTAAACAATTGTTTTTTCACCCTATTTCCTTTTACTGTATGGAAAATATTTATAAAATTTGAAAGATAACTTATTCTGTTTTCGTCTCCCTTTGGTAGATTTGGATTTCGTTTCACGCTTTGCGAGATATTACAGTATTCATACAGCAGTGTTAGGAATTCCTGATTTGCCAAAGTATCGTTTCTTGATGTTTTTTGAATTTTGTTGGCTGAACTAATTTTACTGGAACATTATGAAACTTTATATTCTGATACTAGACAAATAGGGGATTACCCCAGATTTTTCCTGGATTTATTTGAGAAGTTTTGATGCTGTTTTCTGACCGAGAATTCATTTTGCTGATTTCTGACTGAACGTATTTTCTGCAATTAAATCCATTTTGAGTTAAGATTTTGTGAAATACTATATGGCTTACATATAATTGCTGGGTTCGTGTGGAAGTATATTTTACATATTCTTCGACGGATTCAGATTTGGATTTCTGTAGTAACGGAAATCACTATTTTAGTACTGTATTGTCATGCTGTCCTGAATATGAACATACACTGTTTTGCTCGTTTATGTGATCGTATATTATCTACGCATGTTTATTTGTTTTCCTGAACCTAATACTGTTTATACCATGTTAGTTTGACACTAGTTCATGTACCATCATGCCTGTTTGATAAGTATAATAAAAGTGATCAAGCCAGGGTTCTTAAGGGAAGATCTAGTAGTGGAAAATATGGAAACGTGTACTTGGAAGGTAACTAGTGTTCCATACTGTTACTATTACTGTTCCTGCTACTTTTACTGCTACTGTTACTGTTACTTTTACTGCTACTGCTACTGTTACTGATACCTGAGTACACTGCCCCATTATGGTCCACTATGAAATCTAAAAGCGAAACTATTTGTTGTAGCAACCATGTAGTAAAAACCGGAATGCATGAAGTGCTACCTAGCTAGTAATACACACAAGACTGTAAGAACATAAGACTGATACTGTTAGACTGATACTGTTAGACTAATACTGTTGGACTAATACTGTTATATTGTTACACTGATATACTGAGCTTAGTGTTACTGGACACTGTTAGTTGCCATATGACACTGCATTTGACATAAACATCTGTACTGTTAGTATACCATGCTAGTTGACTTGTTTTACCGATTTATGCTAGTTATTACTGTTGATGCATTATTCCATGATAATTGTTAGTTTTCCCATGTGCTTGCATCTTACATTATAAGTAGCCCGTAACTTGCAATTGAAAGTTACTTGTTTTCTCTTTCCTTCTCCTGTAATTATTAATTGCAGATCAGGATGGTCAGCTGTCCGACGGTATTAGCGAAATGAGATATTAGTGCTGGATTTCTTGTTTATTAGTATTATTATTATTGTTGCTTTGGAACAATATATTTTGTGTAATTGGATATTTATTTTGTATTTGGGCGATGTGACCCAGGATATTTGACTTGTCCAGATTCTGATTTATTTGAGAATATTATATTTTGCTTCAAATAAATTCGGTTGGTTTATTTCTTCAGTTATGCATGTGTGGTTGACTCTTTTGCTTCCGACTCTAATTATTTTGTGAGATGTTGTAAAGATTCCTGAACATCTTATGGATGATGAAAATCATTCGTTGGGCTTTTGTTGTGTATCCGTATTCCATATTCTTTTTGGGAAGCAGAGAGTGACAAGGTTTTTAGTGATATCAGAGCCCAGATTTAGCTAATGTATTAGTTTTACTGATATATTAGACAAGCTTGGCTCGAACTGGGATCTGCTCAACATTTCACCCACCATGCATACATGAATGAAATTAATATCAACTCTGATTCTGGATGCTAATTGTTTTGATTTTTGTGCAAACTATGGATCGTGGAAACTCTTCTCAGCCTGATCCGATTGAGTCTTTCACTACTGTGCTTGAGCGACTGATTAATCAGCAGAAAAACCACAGTGATCTTGTGATGGCTGCTTTTGAAGCTGTCCGGGTTCTGCCTCCAGTTGTGCCTATACAGGCAAATCTTCCGCCTCGTCCAGGAACAGTTATAGATTTTATGAGGCTACATCCCGACTGTTTTTCCAGTACTGAGACACCTTTGGAGGCTGAACAGTGGTTGATCCGGACCTAGCGCTTGCTCTTGGCGGCACGGGTTACCGAAGCTAATAGGGTGGACGTGGTTTCCATCTATCTAGTGGATTTGGCACATATTTGATGGATGGCCAAGTCTGAGCGTCTTGAGAGGTCTATTGCTTAGGCTACTTTCACTCGGGGATTCTTGGAGAAGTTCTTCCCTAGTAATACTCGAGTTAAGATGGAACAACAATTCCTGGCCCTAAAACAGGTTAAATCATTATTCTATTTTGAATTTTGTTACATAATTGTTCAAACAATGTTGTAACATTGACTTCTTGTAACCGGGTTCTAAGTCAGTGGATGAGTACGCAGTTGAGTTTACTAGACTTAACCGCTTTGCTGTCATTCTTGTGGCAACCGAAGAGGATATGGCTCGTAGATTCACAAATGGGCTTGAGCAGGATATCAAGAGGCATCTCGTCTCTCTTCGCTTGCGTACTTATGCTGAAGCTCTTGAGGCAGCTCGAGCTCAGGAGCAGGCTCGTGGTGGTTTGGTTCCTTCTCTGCAGACTGTTCCGCATTCTGCTGCTAGGCCTTCTGGTGGTCCTGTTCGGAGGCCTGTCCCAACCCATCTGGCTAGGGCAGCTCCGTATCCTTCTGCTGGTTTCTAGAAGGGTGGTTTTTGCGACTTCTGTCACATGTCTGGACATGAGCATAAGAATTGCTGGTGCATCAACCGTCGGTGCTTTAGGTGTGGCACCGCTGATCATTCTGTATGCAATTGTCTGCAGCAGAAGCAGGTGGATCTTCCAGCCAGGGGTCATGTTCAGCAAGCAGGCCCAGCTCGTGGTCCAGTTAGGCCTCCGCTTCCTCCTCAACGGCAGATCGTCGGTCAGAGGACTGCTGTTCCGATGAGAGGTCAGGCTTTCAACTTGACTGTTGCAGATACTGAGACAGCTGAAGGAGTTGTGGTAGGTATATTTTGTTTTGTTGTTTTGTTGTTTTGTTTCTCTTTTGTTTTCTTTCTTTTGGTTTTGCTTGGCTTCCTTATGTTATCTTTCTGCATTGTTGTTTTTTCCTCACCCTTGATTGTTTATTCTTCTCCTTGTCTTTTGATTCTCTTAGGTATCATCCTTGTTTGCTCTTTTCCTGTCCATGTTCTTTTTGATTCTGGGGCAACCCATTCTTTTGTCTCCTCTCGATTTGTCACTCGCCATCAGTTGGAGTGTAGCAACATATTAGAGGCTTGGAATATTTTGACAGGTGGTGGTGTTGTCATTTGTTCCCGTGAGTGAAGGTAATGTTCCGTTGTTATTGAGGATGCAGATTTCAAATCCAACCGTGTTATAATTGGTCTGGATTCGACGTTATTCGGGATATGAATTGGTTGGGTGAAGCCCTTGCCATTATTGATTGCCGTGCCAAGAAAGTTATTTTCAGAATTCCAGATCGAGTAGAATTCGAGTTCCATGTCGGGGAGTCTTCCCTTGGCCGAGCAAGGGCTGCAATTGTACAGGTGGATTGTGCGATGGAATTGCACTCAGGCTGTGAGGCTGCGCCTATAGTAGTTCAGGAATTCTTGGATGTTTTTCTAGAAGAGTTACCTGGTTTACCCCCTGATGGGGAAGTGAATTTCGGTATTGATGTTCAGCCTGGTATGACACCGATATCGAAGAATCCCTACAGGATGGCACCGGTTGAGCTAGCAGAGCTCAAGGTGCAGCTTCAGGAGTTTCTTGATTTGGATTTCATTAGACCTAGTGTTTCACCTTGGGATGCTCCAATCCTTTTTGTCAACAAGAAGGATGTTAGTCGTCGGCTGTGTGCGGATTATCGGGAACTGAATAGTGTCACTGTGAAGAACCGATATCCGTTGCCCAGGATCGATGATTTGTTTGATCAGTTGAATGGGGCTGCTATTTTCTCGAAGTTGGATCTTCGTTCTGGGTGTCACCAAATCAAGGTGAAGGCTGCTGATATATAAAAGACTGCATTTAGGACTAGATACGGGCACTATGAGTATCTTGTGATACGGTTCGGGGTCATGTGCCAGCTGTATTCATGAGTCTTCTGAACCGGGTCTTCTCTCAGTTCTTGGATAGATTTGTGGTGGTCTTCATTGATGACATTATGGTATATTCTCGGAATTGGGAAGATTATGCTGAGCATCTTAGAGTGGTTCTGCAGACTTTGAGAGAGAATCAGCTTTATGGAAAACTTAGCAATTGCGAGTTTTGGCTCGGTAGGGTTTCTTTCTTGGGGCACATTATTTCTGGCGATGGTTTTTCTGTGGATCCTTCTAAGGTTGAAGCTGTGAAGGATTGGCCTATTCCTAAGTCAGTTTCCGAAGTGCGGAGTTTTCTTGGTCTCGATGGCTATTATCGGAAATTCGTCCAAAATTTTTCTAAGATTGCAAGGCCGTTAACTAAACTGATGGGAAAGGATCAGAAGTTTTGTTGGTCTGATGAGTGCAATGAGGCTTTTGTTGAGTTGAAGAACAGATTGACGTCAGCACCTGTGTTGACTATTCCAGATGGTTCAGGCAAATTTGTAATTCACTGTGATGCTTCTGGTAAGGGTCTTGGAGCAGTTTTGATGCAGAAGGGCCGAGTCGTTGCGTATGCATCGAGACAGTTAAGGCCGCATGAGAAGAACTATCCGACTCATGACTTGGAGTTAGCGGTAATGATCTTTGCTTTGAAGCTGTGGAGACATTATTTACTTGGGGACCGAGTGGAGATCTTTACAGACCACAAAAGTCTCAAGTATGTCTTCATCCAGAAGGAGTTAAACATGTGGCAAAGGCGTTGGTTGGAACTTATGGCCGATTATGACATCAGTTTGCAATACCATCCTGGTAAAGTAAACTTGGTGTGTGATGCTTTGAGCAGGAGACCAGCAGTTATGTTTCTTACTCAGCAGAGTGATCTCATTCAGTAGATGCAGAGGTTGGAGTTAGATATTTTGTTGCCGAGTTCTGGTCGGAGTTGTTTGGCGGTCCAGCTTCAGTTTTCTCTTGTTGATCAGATTAAAGAGGCTCAGGCTGGTGATGCGCAGTTGCAGGGTTTTTGAGTTGAGGTTGAGTCTGGGTCCAGAACGGACATGGTTATTCATGTAAATGGATCGCTCCATTTTGGTTCCCGGTTGTGTGTCCCTAAGGGTGAAGTTCGTCAGAGGTTGCTTGAAGAAGCTCATCAGTCTTCGTATTCTGTTCATCCTGGTGGTACTAAGATGTATCAGGATTTGAAGCTTCATTTCTGGTGGCATGGTATGAAGAGGGCTATTGCTCGGTTTGTTGCTCAGTGTTTGATCTGCCAGTAGGTTAAGGCAGAGCATCAGAGAACCGCTGGATTTCTTCAACAGCTTCCTATTCCAGAGTGGAAGTGGGAGTATATCACTATGGATTTCGTGACCGATTTGCCGAGAAGTCCTAAGGGTCACAATGCTGTTTGGGTGATTGTCGACCATTTGACGAAGAGTGCTCACTTCATTCCTTTTCAGGTCAGTCAGTCTACTGAGAGCCTTACTAAGAAGTACATGTAAGAGATTGTCAGAATCATGGGGTCCCAGTCAGTATTGTATCCGACAAGGATACGAGATTCAGATCTCTGTTCTGGAAGAGTCTTTAGAATAGTTTGGGGAGTAAATTAAAGTACAGTACGGCTTTTCATTCCCAGACTGATGGACAGTCAAAGAGGACTATTTAGATTCTTGAGGACATGTTGAGGTCCTGTATGCTTCAGTTTGGTGGATCATGGAAGGACCATTTGCATCTTATAGAGTTCTCGTACAATAACAGCTTTCAGGCCAGTATTAAAGCTGCTCCGTTTGAGGCGCTCTATGGGTGGAAGTGTAGATCGCCAGTGTGCTGGGATGACATTGGTGAGAGGAGGTTGTTGGGTCCGGAGTTGATCACTAGGACAATGGATGTTGTGGTTCAGATTAGAAAGCATTTGCAGGCAGCCCAGAATAGGCAGAAGCGATGGGCCGATGTCCATTGTAGAGCTTTGGAGTTTGGGGTTGGTGACCATGTTTTCCTAAAGGTATCGCCGTGGCGCGGTGTCATTCGGTTCGGTGGTGGGGCAAGCTTAGCCCTAGGTTTATTGGACCGTTTGAGATTTTGGAGCGAGTAGGCAAGGTAGCCTATCGTCTTGCTTTGCCGCCAGCTTTATCAGGAGTGCACAATCTTTTTCATGTCACACACCTCAGGAGATATATCCAAGATGAGAGCCACGTGATCGACTATTCTGAGTTAACCATTCTGCCGGATTTGACTTGTGAGATTCCACCAGTTGCTATTGTGGATCGGCGGGAAAAAGTGCTTAAAAACAAGGTCATCAAGTTGGTTCATGTTGCTTGGAATCCTCATTCGCCCGGTGAGTCGGCATGGGAGCTAGAGGAGATTCAGCAGAAGTTTTTTCATTTGTTTGAGTAGTGGTTGTTTTGTTTAGTTTTGTTTCTTTTCTTTTGGGGTTACCCTATGTATCTTCTTTTTGAATTTCGAGGACGAAATTCTTCTTGTGAGGTGGGTAGGATTGTAACCCCTGTTTTTCGTTTTGTGTATTTTGAGTGAATTTTTTTTTGTTTCGGTGTATTTTCTCTCTTTGTACTCCTCTTGTATTTCTCTTGGACCGTATGTTGGACCTTTTGTTTCAATATAATTATTTTTATTGTTTATCATCTTTTATTTGAATTCTTGATCCTGCTGTCTCTTTTGTTCGTCTCCATTTGACCGAGCCATTATTTGGGATCCTCTTTATTTTATTCATTCGTGCCCTATTTTATTTCTCTATTTTTTGGGTGCCGTCTCATTTTTTTAAAATCTATTTTGATCACCATATTTCTTTTAATTATTCAACCCATTTCAATATCCATTGTACCTATCATTAATCTCTACCCATTATCTAACCCCTTACAATTCTCCTTATTCCCGTATCTGCCTACTCACCCTAAGTTAACCAAATATTTAATCTTTCACATAATATCCACTTCCTATATTCCAATTACCCATACTTCAATTACCCTTAAACCCATTCACACCATAATCCAGTAAATCAATACCCAACCCGTTAGTACCCTACCCGCACCTATACAACCCGTTAGCAACCTATAGCCATCACCAGTCCCTTTCCCCCTCCTAAACCTAATTCTTCACATATACATATTATTATGTTTCCTTGAGTTCCCATCCCCTGCATACCACCCAACCCTTACTCTGTTTTTTCCTCCCGTCCACTTCATCCCGATCATAGCTCTCCCCCTTCCCAGCCTACCGCAGTGCCCCCCCCCCCCATCATCCCTGCTCTGTCTGCATCACCGTGCCGCTCTCCGACCTCGCATGACTGCAGCCAGCAAGTTGCGACAGCGAGCTAACCTCGCTGTCCATCTTTGTGGCGCCGTCAACCTGCCATTGGTCTCTATCCCTCATTGTCGTCATCTTCCCGTTCGCTCTCTTTTGAGGTTGCACGTTCACGGTATTTGCACTTGTTATCTCGGGTTGTGGATCTCGAGTTTCGATCCGTAGTTCGTGAATTTTGTTTCTAGGAGTTCATTACTCCGGGAATCCGTTTATGTTATTTTTTATTTTCGTCGAGTTCGTCATCGGTTAAGGTAAGTAACTTGTACTCCAATTTCTTTTGTATGATACAAGTCAAAAATACTGCTTATAGTGTAGTTGGGTTCTATAGACAACTCATGTGTGTGTTATTTTTGATGGGTTTTGTCTCTATTGTGCTATTGACCATAGTTGCCTCACGACACAAAATCAACATGAAAACAACTAGGTTTGACTGTTCTTGATCTATTCATATATGTGAGATAATTAGAAAAATTATGTGTTAATGAGATCCATGTGATATGATGGTTGTGAATGTGTTATATGCTCTATTTCATGATGTTTGGACACTTAATAGACTCGATACCATGTTTGATTGTGATTGGAACAAGTTTCGTATGTTTTATGTTGATTTTGGGTTTTGAGGAAAATCTGTAAATTGTCGATGATCCGTTTTGATTTGTATTTTAGACCCTATTAAGGTCAGAATTATTAATTTTTGTATTTGACATGAATTGTAGAGAAATCTGTCTTCTTTCAAATTTATCTGACCTTGATCGATTTCATTTTCGTATGAGTGAGTTATGGCTATTTTACTACAGAGGTGTATTCTATTTCCAGATTTCGTTTCCTGATGATTTTGATAGTTAAACTATTTTGATACTAGTTCTAATTATATTAATTTGATCTAAAACTTTGCACAGTATTTCTATACCTATCTAGGGATTACCTAGAGTTTTGGTGGATTTTATTGATGAGTTTTATATGATGTTTCATACTTGTTTATGAAAGCTATACTTGCTGTATTTTGCTCGCTGTTCTGTAAAGAATCGTATTTTCACCCTATTTTCTTTTACTGTATGGAAAATATTTATGAAATATGTACGATAAATTATTCTGTCTATTTTCATCTCCTTTTGGTGGATTTGGATTTCGTTTCACGATTTGCGAGATATTACCGTATTCGTACAGCAGTGTTAGGAATTTCTGATTTGCTAAAGTATCGTTTCTTGATGTTACATGATTTTTCTTGGCTGAACTAATTTTACTGGAATGTTATGAAACTTTATATTCTGATACTAGACAAATAGGGGATTACCCCAGATTTTTCCTGGATTTATTTGAGAAGTTTTGATGCTGTTTTCTGACCGAGAATTCGTTTTGCTGATTTCTGACTGAACGTATTTTCTGCAATTAAATCCATTTTGAGTTAAGATTTTGTGAAATACTATATGGCTTACATATAATTGCTGGGTTCGTGTGGAAGTATATTTTACATATTCTTCGACGGATTCAGATTTGGATTTCTGTAGTAACGGAAATCACTATTTTAGTACTGTACTGTCATGATGTCCTGAATATGAACATACACTGTTTTGCTCGTTTATGTGATCGTATATCATCTACGCATGTTTATTTATTTCCCTGAACCTAATACTGTTTATACCATATTAGTTTGACACTAGTTCATGTACCATCATGCTTGTTTGATATGTATAATAAAAGTGATCAAGCCGGGGTTCTTAAGGGAAGATCTAGTAGTGGAAAATATGGAGACGTGTACTTGGAAGGGAACTAGTGTTCCATATTGTTACTGCTACTGTTAATGTTACTTTTACTGCTACTGTTACTGTTACTTTTACTGCTACTACTACTGTTACTGATACCTGAGTACACTGCCCCATTATGGTCCACTATGAAATCTAAAAGCGAAAATATTTGTTGTAGCAACCATGTAGTAAAAGCCGAGATGCATAAAGCGATACCTAGCTAGTAATACACACAAGACCGTAAGAACATAAAACTGATACTGTTAGACTGATACTGTTGGACTGATACTGTTATACTGTTACACTGATATACTGAGCTTACTGTTACTGGACACTGTTAGTTGCCATATGACACTGCATTTGACATAAACATCTGTACTGTTAGTATACCATGCTAGTTGACTTGTTTTACTGATTTATGCTAGTTATTACTGTTAATGCATTATTCCATGCTACTTGATAGTTTTTCCATGTGCTTGTATCCTACATTATAAGTGGCCTGTGACTTGCAATTGACGGGTACTTGTTTTCTCGACGGGTACTTGTTTTCTCTTTTCTTCTCCTGTAATTATTAATTGCAGATCAGGATGGTCAGCTGTCCGACAGTATTGGCAGAATGAGATATTAGTGCTGGATTTATTGTTTATTAGTATTATTATTATTGTTGCTTTGGAACAATGTATTTTGAGTACTTGGATATTTATTTTATATTTGGGCGATGTGACCCAGAATATTTGACTTGTCCAGATTCTGATTTATTTGAGAATATTATATTTTGCTTCAAATAAATTCTGTTGGTTTATTACTTCAGTTATGCATGCGTGGTTGACTCTTTTGCTTCCGACTCTGATTATTTTGTGAGATGTTGTAAAGATTTTTGAATAGCTTATGGATGATGAAAATCATTCGCTGGGCTTTTATTGCGTATCCGTATTCCGTATTCTTTTTGGAAAGCAGGGCATGACATTCACTGTGTCCACGACGGGCCTATGGGGGGAGAGTCGAACACCTTCCGCAAGGCCTTCGTACGGGAGGTTTACTCAATCCATAACTATCCGCCCCCCCGGGATCAAGGACTGGCAGTCTCATTCTTCAGCGAAGACCTAGAAGGCATCTGACTGCCTCATTGTGATGCCCTAGTAATCAACCTTGGCATGGTTAATGACGAGGTCTGTCGCATCCTTGTTGACAATGGAAGCTCGATCAACATCCTGTTTCTGCCTGCATTCGAAAGGCTCAAACTCTCTCGCGAGAGGCTAAAGCCGGCCAAGTACACGCTCTACGTGTTCTCGGGCGTTCCTGTCCAAATCGAGGGAATCGTCATGCTTGATGTCACAGCCGTAACAGCCTCAATCATCCGAACAGAGGCGATGGGTTTCATGGTGGTCGACGTCAAGGCCTCCTATAATGCCATCCTTTATAGAACCGACCTCTACTCCCTCCAGGCGGTGCCCTCCACCTATCACCTGAAGATGAAATTCCCTACTGACCACGGGTTCGGCATTGTCTAAGGCAATCAGGATTCTGCACGTTCATGCTATATGGTCGTGGTGGGTGGGTGGGGGGGAGTTTCCCCCCTTGACACAGTCGAACTTCCGTCTGACATGAGTTCATTGGGCTCAAATCCCGTCGATAGGTTGGAGGAAATCCCCTTCTTTGGAGAGGACAAGTCTAAATGGTTTCGAGTGTGCCAGTCTTTCGCTCCAGACCTGAAACTGACCATTATCGACTGCATCTGTCAGAATGTAGACCTCCTTGAATGGATGCCCTCGGATATGCCAGGGATTGCGGAAGACCTCATAATGCACAAGTTGAGCATCCACTCGACCTCGAAACCAGTCCAGCAAAAGCACCGTAAGTTCACTCCTGGTAGGCAACAAGCGATAAAAGAAGAAGTGGACAAGCTCCTCTCGGCTCAGTTCATACAGGAGGTCAACTACCCAGAGTGGTTGGCAAATGTTGTGATGGTGAAAAAACTGAACGGGAAGTGGAAATTGGGCTCCCTTCGCCTAGGATCATGGGTTTCACGAGGAACCGAATTCGAGCGATCTCAGAGCCAACTTAGACCTATTCGACAAAATCTGTGAAAATCCACCATCAGAAGAAATATCCATCAGCAGCGGATGGAAATGTTTCACAACAAGAAAGTTCATCCTACCGATATTAAGGAAGGTGACCTCGTACTCAGGAAGCTTGCTATTTCCAACCCCACCAAGAAAGGAAAACTGGCCCCGAACTGGGAAGGCCCGTATATGGTCTCCCAAGTGGTACGCCCAGGTATGTACTGACTTAAAAATCTGGGGGGCATGGTAGTCAAGAGACCCTGGAACGCAGAGCACCTTATTAAGTTTCATGAGGGGTCATAAGGGCCAACATAGGCGTCTGTGGTTGTAATAGGTGCTACGCTTTTTCTTTTGTAGCCAAGCATTGAATAAAAGCAATGAAATTTCTTTTAAAATCAAGTCGAAATGCCTCAACTTTGCTTCTCCAAATGAGAGATTTCTCAATCTCTCAAGTCGTCGCCGCTCGGCGTCGACTCCAATCGCTAACGAGAGTTCTCAATCTCTTAGGTCTTTGTTTCTCGGGCTCCGTCTGAGATATTTCTCATTCTCTCAGGTCCTCGCTACTCGGCCTCGACCCCAATCGCCAACGAGAGATTCCTCAATCTCTCAGGTCCTTACCACTTAGCGTCGACCACCAAACACTAACGAGAGATTCCTCAATCTCTCAAGTCCTCGCCGCTCAGTGTCGACCTCATATATTAACGAGAGGTTTCTCAATCTCTCAGGTCCTTGCCGCTCGGCGTCGACCTCATACACTAACGAGAGATTTTTCAATCTCTCAGGTCCTCGCCGCTCAGTATCGACCCCCAATTACCAACGAGAGATTCCTCAATCTCTCAGGAACTCGTCACTTAGAATCGACCTCATACACTAACGAGAGATTTCTCAATCTCTCAGGTCCTTGTTGCTTGGCGTTGACCCCTAAATGCCAACAAAAGATTCCTTAATCTCTCAGGTCCTCACCGCTCGGCGTCGACCCCCAAACGCTAACGAGGGATTTCTCAATCTCTCAAGTTCTCGCCGCTCGGCGTTGACCTCATACACTAAAGAGAGATTTCTGAATCTCTCAGGTCCTCGCCACTCGGCGTCGACCTCAAACCCTAATGATAAATTTCTTTCAGGTCGTCACTACTCGGTGTCGACCCCAAACCTAAGAAAGTTTCAATTATATTTACGGTCCTAGCCTTTGGCAAGGACCTGGAGTGTAATATCCCGACCGACTATTAATAATACTATTTTATTAGCGTTCGACTACTTGATTATTTTATATTTTTCTTCACCATTGTGATTCTTTTAGCCATGACAACCTAATAGATAATTAGGAATTATTAGGTACTAAACCTAGGGTTACAAAGACATAAGAGGGTTAAGAATTCTTCTAGAAAACTTCTCCCCCACATCAACCTCCCCTCACATAACACCTCCCCCACCTCCCCCCTTCTCCTAGGTATGGCCGGCCCCCCAAAAGATGGGGGGGCTTTTGTACAATTGTGTGGGTGCACAATTGAAATCTCCACCCCTCTCTCCTCCTATAAATACCCCCTTCCTTTCACCATAGTCTCATTTTAGAAAGATCAAAAAAAAGAAAGAAAGAAAGGAAAAGAATGAGTGGACTAACTTGAGAGTTTTATTTGTAGGTTTGCTAGAAGTTCTAGGAGAAAGAAGGAAAGTAGCTAGTGCTTCCATCAAGAAAAGAAACAAGGTGGGGGTTTCTCCTAGGTTTGTTGTTTGTATGTTTGTTTGTTTGGTTGGTTGTTGTTTCTTTGAATGGTGTTTGATGATCCTTCTTCTTCTTACCCTCTTGTTTATTTTTCTTTTGGTGTGGTTACTTTGTAGTGGTGTGGTTATATGAGTTTTCTCATTTTGAATGTTGTTAACTACTTGGACTAAAATAACACATGCATATAAATTTGTACATACAACCATGTAAGGTTGTAGGACTTGAATGTGAGACCACACATAAGGCATATGAATTTGTTTACAACCATGTAAGGTTGTAGGACCTATGTTGAACCTTGGACTAAAAGAGAACACATGTTGATTAAACCCAAAAATGAAGTGTTCTTACTTGATTGTGTTATTGTTTAGTTTTAATCTTAAAGTATGAAAAAGAAACTAACTAAATCACTAGTTGTAGAATAAATAAATAAAAAGATCTTTTCTTTTCTAAACACTAGTTGTAAAAAGATTAAAAAGATTTCTTTTATGTCCACTAGTAATAATAAGAAACCTATGCTAATAAAGATTTTAGTAAGTACTTTAGTTGTAGATATTTATAATTTTTAGTAAAGACTCATGGTAGTAGTAGTAGATATACATGTTCAAATAAGGTAAGTAGTGGTAGATGTTAAGTAATTTAGTTGTAAATATTTATGCTAAATTTTAGTAGATGCTCATAGTAGTAGTAGTAGACATATATGTTCTAATAAAGTTGTAGTAGTAGTAGATATGTATGCTTCAATTTAAATAGCAATAGTAGATGTGTATGTTTCCACTAAAGTAGTAATAGTAGATGTGGAATTTATTATATCATGTTTAGAAGCAATATTCATGCTTCAAATGTTGTAGGATCACTTCTAAAAATATTAGAAGCCATATTCATGCTTTACATGTTGTAGGATCACTTCTAAAAATATTAGAAGCCATATTCATGCTTTACATGTTGTAGGATCACTTCTAAAAATATTAGAAGCCATATTCATGCTTTACATGTTGTAGGATCACTTCTAAAAATATTTAGAAGCCATATTCATGCTTTACATGTTGTAGGATCACTTCTAAAAATACTAGAAGCCATATTCATACTTTACATGTTGTAGGATCACTTCTAAAAATATTTAGAAGCCATATTCATGCTTCAAATGTTGTAGGATCACTTCTAAAAATATTTAGAAGCCATATTCATGCTTTACATGTTGTAGGATTACTTCTAAAAAATATTTAGAAGCCATATTCATGCTTTACATGTTGTAGGATCACTTCTAAAAATATTTAGAAGCCATATTCATGCTTTAAATGTTGTAGGATATATTCTAAAAATACCTACCATGCTTAGGTTAATTTATTTGTATTTAGAATGTTGTAGGATTCATTCTAAAAATATCTATCATGTTAGGAATGATATTTGTGTTTAGAATGTTGTAGGATTGATGTAAAATTACTTACCATATTTTAGGGATGATGTAGAAGTATATACACATGCTTGAGAATGTTGTATGTTCATACTAGTTATATGTATGCATGCTTGGGAATGTTATATGTTCATACTAGTTATATATGTATCCATGCTTGGGAACGCTACAAGTGCATGCTAAAACAATCAAGAGTGTTATAAGTTGATGGTTATGTCATATATACTATGTTTTAGTGGTGGTAGGTTGATGCTTGCAATTGCATAACATCGAATTGCCATAAGTTGAGTAATAAGAAAGAGCCATGTGGAAATTGTAGGAGTAACTACCTTGGTGTAGTTAATGTTAGTATGGAACCATAGCATATGAGCACCCTTCATTCATAGCAATAAGGGTTGAGAAGTGCTAATAGTTGTAGCTTGAGAAAAAGCTAGTTTAGGGCCTTCAAGTACCCTAAGGGTCGTCGACCATCAAGACCACATCCTACCCTCTTAGAGTAAAAGGGATAGATCTCACCTCGGGCGTCGACGGATCTTAACCAATGTAGGTTGACCGTGGGCCGAGAGTGTTGGTAGAATCCAAGTTAGAGGTAGGAATGAGTGAGAGAGATCTCATTACTAGAGTCTTGGATCGAGGGACCACGAGTTGGACCATGATAATCTAAGTTGGAAATTATGTAAGATTGTATAGGAGTAGTAACATCATTAGGGTAGTGACTTATAAAATCATTACTTAACCTTTTTGCCAGAAAGAAGGGGAGTTGGTAGTAGGGTGCACCGTACGACCAACCCTTTCTTTGGGGCCGATCATAGGTGGTGTTATTGGGTTGTACCGTCCTGTCAAAAGGGATACGTACGATGCCTTCTCACTAGGTGGGGACATGGGTTGCGTATCCTAATTGTTAATTCCTGAAGTGCCATGACAAGGCGGGCGGAGCTAGGGGGATGGACCCCCGGAACTCCGTCAGGTCCTATGCCAAGAGGACGAACAGGCCTTGGACTACGGTCCGACTAGGGGGCGGCAGGGGGCTCCCCTGTTAGCTGTATCCCCGACGGTTCGTCAGGCTTTTGAGTGAGGTCCGGTAGCCGGATAGCAGTGGCAACATAGACACCACTGGCGAACTGCATTAGTGGGACTTGACCACGTCTGCAACCTCGTCAGTCACGTTGTATCTGTCAGGAACAGGTTGTGTACAATTAGAATTCATAACGCGGGTTTAAATCTCTATATATGGAGAAAACGGCTTGAGATGGGGCGCATGTAGTATGGGATGCATGTTGCTTTCAGAGACTTGCTGACATTAGAGTATGAGCATTCTAGCCTAGTTGACAGTGCATCAGTATTCTAGTTTAGTTGACAGTGCATTAGTATTCTCGTTTAGTCGACAGTGCTTTAGTATTCTAGTTTAGTTGACAGTGCATTGATATTCCAGTTTGAGTGACACTTATTAGATTCTAATCACTGCACTCACGAACACTTAAACTACACCGATATACTTTACCTGTTTGTATATGTTGTATTGAAGATTCGCTGCTATATGATCAGCCTTTAAGCGTCAGTGAATACTGACGTCCCCACTTCCATAGGTGCTGGATCGCAAGTACAGGTGCGAGATTCAGGAGGACTCAAGGCAAGGAAAGTGAGGAGTTAATGACATGTTTTAATTTCCGCTGTAATAACTATTTCATGTATACTCTGATGTAACTTATTGTATAAATGGGAACATATGGCCTGTAATATTGAGTTAATAAAAAGTTTTAAATTTTCCTGTTTTCTGTGTATTATGACTAATTGAAGGAAAGGTCTTAGCTCGTGTCACGGTTTTCCAGTATTGGAAATCGGGGCGTTACAGAGTGGTATCAGAGCCGACTTCAATTTATAGTCCAAACATAGAAGGAAAAAGGCTTCCTTTTAGCTAGTTGTAGACAATTATAATTCATATTGTTGTTCCTTCAACTTATGTATTATGATGTTCTATATCTATGCTAATTTCCGTATCCACTCCATACAGGATGTCGGACGGAGTAGTTCCCCCAGGAAATGGAGTGACACACGGAGTTGCAATTGAGGTGGGCTCGGACTTGGAACCCCTCACAGATGGGGACGAGTCACCGGTTGGAGTAGGATTGGCCAATGGAGGCACTGCAGCTGCCGCAGCAGGGGGTGCCCCTGCCAATGGCCAGAACCCAGCACCACCACCGCCACCACCTCCCCCACCTAACCCAATACAGCAAGCTTTCGACCAGGTCTTTCAGGATCTGGAAACATGGGGATGGTGCCATGTCTGCCTGGAAAACAGGATGGACTCATGTGAGTTCGCAGTCCTCAACAATGAGAAAGAAATAGCGGAGTTAAGGAGGGCAAGGGCAAGGGCAGACCGCAAGATAGTAATCCTGAAGCACACCCACCGTGTGCAATTTGCGTGCCTGGAGCGCAAATGCGCGGAGTTGCAGGCACAGGTTTCACAGCTACTTGCACTATTGGCACCACCTGGTGAAGGGGACGGGACCTCTAGTAGTACTGACTAGGTAGTTAGGTGCCCTAGGCTATTTTGTTATTTTGGATGTTTTGCTTCCTACTGTGAGATATAAATGTAAGGAAGGTAATGACTATGTAAGACCTGGGGTAATGATATAATGAAGTTAGCTTTATGTTTTCTGCAAATCTTATGTGCATGTTAAATTGGATGGATGTTATTATTACTATAACAAATATGATGCCCTGTGTATTCCGTTACTCTCTTCTACCAGATGTCACGCAGGACCAGGAGTGGTAGGACCGACAATCTGTAAGGCGAGGTTAGTGGAGGCAATGGCACGGGCCTTGATTTGGAGACGGAATTTGCTCGTATGTACCAGGCCTTGGGTGACCTCGCAGAAGCAAGCCGAAACCACGTGCAGCAACCAGGAGCACCCGGAGGTAATCGGGGAGCAGTAGCTACCGACCCTGTTAAGATGGTCGAATCATTCCGAAGGATGAGGCCACCTGTTTTTGAAGGCAAGGCAGACCTAACAGCGGCTGACGACTGGATTCGTCAAGTCGAGACAGTGTTTGAGGTGATGTTGACGCCAGAGGACAGCAAGGTCAGGTTGGCCAGTATTCTGCTAGAAAAAGATGCCAGAGTCTGGTGGCAATCAGTAAAGAGAGGCATGGGCGAAGGGCCCATTACCTGGGAGGATTTCCTAGCAGAATTCAGGCAACACTATTTTCCGCTAGACGTGCAAGAGGAGAAAGCCATGGAGTTCCACAACCTAAAGCAGGGAAACATGACGGTTCGAGAATACGAGACCAAGTTCACCCAGCTTTCCCGCTATGCTCCAGAAATGGTACAAGATGAAGTCAAAAAGACCAAGAGGTTTGAGCAGAGACTCAGGCCCGCACTTAGAACCAAGATGATACCATTTTGCATCCGGAGGTTCGAGAAGCTAGTCCGTCGAGCAGCTACGACGGAGTTAGACATGAATAAAGGGCCAGAACCGCAAGGAAACACTGGAGGGTGGAACAAGGGAAAGAGGCATGCACCAGCGTCGGGATTCAGAAGCCAGGGTGGGAACCAAAAATTCCAGAAGAAGGTTATTAACCCCAGCAACATCAAGACAGGAAACTGTTTCACATGTGGCGAGCCAGGGCATTTCAGGAACCAATGCCCCAAGAATAGGAACCCTCAATTCGATACTCGCGCCTGTCACAATTGTGGGAAGGTTGGCCATCTTCGGCCAGACTGTCCCCAGCTTCAGAGGGGCAACAGTGGGCCGGCTTCCAAGGCAAACAGAAAGGGGATGAACCGCCAGGGGAAGGTATTTGCACTCACAGAGGAAGACGCCAATGAAGACGAGGGAGTTATCACCGGTAGGTGAAGTAGTATGGCTAAGCTTTTGCAGTATTTTGAATATTTGGCGTAAGATAATATTGATGTAACCACTTTTGTAAACAGGTCAGATTAATATAAATGAAATCCAGGCAACTGTTTTGTTTGATAGTGGGTCATCGCATTCTTTTGTGTCTGGAGCATTCTCTAAGAAGCTGAAATGCACCCAGGAGGCAACTCTGGAATCAGTTTTGTTGGTAGGTACCCCATCCGGTGCAACTCTCCCTGCAAATTCATGCTACAAGGGATGCAATCTCCTGATTGGCGGGGAGACCTTGAGTATAGACTTGCTAGAATTGGGCTTTGTAGGGACAGACGTGATCATCGGGATGGACTGGATGTCCCGGCATAAGGCTAGCATTGATTGCAAGGAGAAGAGGGTAACCATTACCCCACCCGGAGGACCGAAGCTTGTGTTCCAAGGAAGGAAGAAGCAGAATGGGGAAATCCTTGCAGCTGCAACCGGAGTACTAGTGCCAAGTGAAGTCAAGAAGATACCTATCGTACGAAAATTTTCCCGTGTATTTTTGGAGGAATTACCTGGACTCCCACCACATAGGGATGTTGAGTTCAGCATTACTATCCAGCCAGGAAATGCACCAGTGTCAAAAACACCCTATCGGATGGCACCAGTAGAGCAGAAGGAAGTAAAGGAGCAAATTGAAGAACTGCTACAAAGAGGATTCATTAGGCCAAGTGCTTCACCCTGGGGAGCACCCGTGCTACTAGTCAAGAAGAAGGATGGAACCTCAAGAATGTGCATCGATTATCGGGAGTTGAACAAGGTGACGATTCGGAATCAGTACCCCATTCCCAGGATCGATGACCTGTTTGATCAGCTTCAGGGAGCAGCTGTATTCTCAAAGATTGACCTGCGTTCAGGCTACCATCAAGTTCGGGTCAGAGAAGAAGATATACCCAAGACTGCGTTCCGGACTCGGCACGGTCACTACGAGTTTTTAGTAATGCCATTCGGAGTGACAAACGCTCCAGCGATCTTCATGGACATGATGAACCGCATCTTGCGACCATTCATCGATTCCTTCGTAGTTATCTTCCTAGACGACATCTTGGTATATTCAAAAACAGAAGAGGACCATGCTGAGCATCTAACTGCAGTATTGGCCAAGCTACGAGAGCACCAGCTATACGCCAAACTGACGAAATGTGAAATCTGGAAGTCAGAAGTGCCCTTCTTGGGCCATGTCCTTTCTAAGGAGGGAGTGGCTACAGACCCATAGAAGATAGAGGCAGTAAAAGATTGGCCTCAGCCGAGAACTGTGAAGGAGGTCAGAAGCTTCTTAGGCATGACCGGGTACTACAGGAAGTTCATCCAGAACTATGCCAGAATTGCCGTACCACTCACTGCCCTGACCAAGAAGAACGTAAGTTTTGATTGGACTGGGAAGTGTGAAGATAGTTTCCAAGAGCTGAAGAATAGACTGATTACCGCACCAGTTTTGGTTCTGCCTCAACCGGACATGGGATACGTAATCTTCAGTGATGCTTCGCTTTTGGGGTTCGGATGTGTTCTGATGCAAGAAGGAAGATTCATAGCATACGGATCAAGGCAACTTCGACCACATGAGAAAAATTACCCGACACACGACTTAGAATTGGCTGCAATAATCTTTGCTCTGAAATTGTGGCGGCACTATGTCTATGGATCGAAGGTGGAAATGTTTACCGACCATAAAAGCCTGAAGTATATCTACCAACAAAAGGACTTGAATCTCAGGCAAAGGCGATGGTTGGAGGTTCTGGAAGACATAAGACCAGAAATTCTATATCACCCAGGAAAAGCCAATGTCGTGGCCGATGCGCTCAGCAGAAAACGAATTGTAGCCATGCTCACTGTGATGAGACGGGAGCTACAAGATGAGATCAGACAAGCCGGCATTGAACTCGTTGTTGAAGATTTAAGCGCCATTTTGGCAAATCTAGAGCTACATCCGAGTCTGAATGACCAAGTCAAGAAGGCTCAATGGGGTGATGCAGAGATTGAAGCACAAAAAATACTAGTCAACGAAGGAAAAGCCCCAGAATTCAGTATAAAGGAAGGGTCGCTTTGGCTTGGGAGCAGGTTGTGTGTGCCAGGAATCAACGAATTGCGGGAAGAAATCATGAAGGAAGCACACTCCACCTTACTCACAGTCCACCCAGGAAGCACGAAGATGTATAAGGATATTAAACAACACTTTTGGTGGGCTGGAATGAAGCGAGATGTGGCAAAGTTTGTGGCCAAATGCCTTACATGTCAGAAAGTCAAAGCGGAGAACCAGAGACCAGGAGGTCTACTACAGCCACTACCCATTCCGGAGTGGAAATGGAAGAACATCAGCATGGATTTCATCACAGGACTGCCCAGAAGTTCAAAAGGGAACGACTCGATCTGGGTAATAGTGGACCGCTTGACAAAGTCCGCACATTTTCTTCCAGTAAAGACAACTTGGTCGGTAGAAAAGCTGGCAGAAGTCTACATAGAGAGCGTTGTGAAGCTACATGGGGTGCCAGTGTCAATCGTTTCCGACCGGGATGCCAGGTTTACGTCCTGATTTTGGCAGAGTCTGCAAGGAGCCTTGGGAACAAGAACGGATTTTAGCACAGCTTTTCACCCGCAAACGGATGGGCAGACAGAAAGGGTCAACAGAATTCTCGAGGACATGATGAGGGCGTGCATAATGGACTTCGGAGGGAGCTGGGAACAATATTTAGCATTGGTAGAGTTTGCATATAACAACAGCTATCAAGCAAGTATTGGGATGGCTCCATATGAAGCGTTGTATGGAAGGAGATGCAGGACCCCTGTGTGCTGGTTTGAAGTAGGTGAAAGACAACTGTTCGGACCTGAAATAGTGCAACAAACATCCGAAAAGATCGAACTAATCAGAAAAAGGATGCAAGTAGCACAAACCAGACCGAAGAGCTACGCTGACAACTGCCGACGAGATCTGGAATTCGAGGAGGGTGATTCGGTATTCCTGAAGGTCTCACCTACAAGGGGAGTGGTCAGATTCGGAAGAGGCGGCAAACTAGCACCAAGGTACATTGGACCTTACCCGATCTTGAAAAGGATCAGAAAGACGGCAAACAAACTTGAACTACCCGCCGAATTGTCCCAGGTACATGATGTGTTCCACGTTTTAATGATGAAGAAATATGTACCAGATCCAAGTCACCAGCTTCCAGATGTCCCTGAAGACCTGCAAGTAGATTTTACATATAAGGAGCGGCCGGTGAAAATCATCGATCGTCGGGATAAAGTACTGAGGAACAAAACCATTCCGATGGTCAAAGTTCTTTGGAGGAACCAACTCGTGGAAGAAGCCACTTGGGAGACGGAAAGCCAGATGAAGCTCTCTTTTCCCGAGTTATTTTGAGTATCGTTGTTTCTCCTCGCCCCACTTAGTGCGGTTCTGAGGACAGAACAATTCTAAGGAGGGAGTATTGTAATATCCCGACCGACTATTAATAATACTATTTTGTTAGCGTTCGACTACTTGATTATTTTATATTTTTCTTCACCATTGTGATTCTTTTAGCCATGACAACCTAATAGATAATTAGGAATTATTAGGTACTAAACCTAGGGTTACAAAGACATAAGAGGGTTAAGAATTCTTCTAGAAAACTTCTCCCCCACATCAACCTCCCCTCACATAACACCTCCCCCACCTCCCCCCTTCTCCTAGGTATGGCCGGCCCCCCAAAAGATGGGGGGGCTTTTGTACAATTGTGTGGGTGCACAATTGAAATCTCCACCCCTCTCTCCTCCTATAAATACCCCCTTCCTTTCACCATAGTCTCATTTCAGAAAGATCAAAAAAAAGAAAGAAAGAAAGGAAAAGAATGAGTGGACTAACTTGAGAGTTTTATTTGTAGGTTTGCTAGAAGTTCTAGGAGAAAGAAGGAGAGTAGCTAGTGCTTCCATCAAGAAAAGAAACAAGGTGGGGGTTTCTCCTAGGTTTGTTGTTTGTATGTTTGTTTGTTTGGTTGGTTGTTGTTTCTTTGAATGATGTTTGATGATCCTTCTTCTTCTTACCCTCTTGTTTATTTTTCTTTTGGTGTGGTTACTTTGTAGTGGTATGGTTATATGAGTTTTCTCATTTTGAATGTTGTTAACTACTTGGACTAAAATAACACATGCATATAAATTTGTACATACAACCATGTAAGGTTGTAGGACTTGAATGTGAGACCATACATAAGGCATATGAATTTGTTTACAACCATGTAAGGTTGTAGGACCTATGTTGAACCTTGGACTAAAAGAGAACACATGTTGATTAAACCCAAAAATGAAGTGTTCTTACTTGATTGTGTTATTGTTTAGTTTTAATCTTAAAGTATGAAAAAGAAACTAACTAAATCACTAGTTGTAGAATAAATAAATAAAAAGATCTTTTCTTTTCTAAACACTAGTTGTAAAAAGATTAAAAAGATTTCTTTTATGTCCACTAGTAATAATAAGAAACCTATGCTAATAAAGATTTTAGTAAGTACTTTAGTTGTAGATATTTATAATTTTTAGTAAAGACTCATGGTAGTAGTAGTAGATATACATGTTCAAATAAGGTAAGTAGTGGTAGATGTTAAGTAATTTAGTTGTAAATATTTATGCTAAATTTTAGTAGATGCTCATAGTAGTAGTAGTAGACATATATGTTCTAATAAAGTTGTAGTAGTAGTAGATATGTATGCTTCAATTTAAATAGCAATAGTAGATGTGTATGTTTCCACTAAAGTAGTAATAGTAGATGTGGAATTTATTATATCATGTTTAGAAGCAATATTCATGCTTCAAATGTTGTAGGATCACTTCTAAAAATATTAGAAGCCATATTCATGCTTTACATGTTGTAGGATCACTTCTAAAAATATTAGAAGCCATATTCATGCTTTACATGTTGTAGGATCACTTCTAAAAATATTTAGAAGCCATATTCATGCTTTACATGTTGTAGGATCACTTCTAAAAATATTAGAAGCCATATTCATACTTTACATGTTGTAGGATCACTTCTAAAAATATTTAGAAGCCATATTCATGCTTCAAATGTTATAGGATCACTTCTAAAAATATTTAGAAGCCATATTCATGCTTTACATGTTGTAGGATTACTTCTAAAAAATATTTAGAAGCCATATTCATGCTTTACATGTTGTAGGATCACTTCTAAAAATATTTAGAAGCCATATTCATGCTTTAAATGTAGTAGGATATATTCTAAAACTACCTACCATGCTTAGGTTAATTTATTTGTATTTAGAATGTTGTAGGATTCATTCTAAAAATATCTATCATGTTAGGAATGATATTTGTGTTTAGAATGTTGTAGGATTGATGTAAAATTACTTACCATATTTTAGGGATGATGTAGAAGTATATACACATGCTTGAGAATGTTGTATGTTCATACTAGTTATATGTATGCATGCTTGGGAATGTTATATGTTCATACTAGTTATATATGTATCCATGCTTGGGAACGCTACAAGTGCATGCTAAAACAATCAAGAGTGTTATAAGTTGATGGTTATGTCATATATACTATGTTTTAGTGGTGGTAGGTTGATGCTTGCAATTGCATAACATCGAATTGCCATAAGTTGAGTAATAAGAAAGAGCCATGTAGAAATTGTAGGAGTAACTACCTTGGTGTAGTTAATGTTAGTATGGAACCATAGCATATGAGCACCCTTCATTCATAGCAATAAGGGTTGAGAAGTGCTAATAGTTGTAGCTTGAGAAAAAGCTAGTTTAGGGCCTTCAAGTACCCTAAGGGTCGTCGACCATCAAGACCACATCCTACCCTCTTAGAGTAAAAGGGATAGATCTCACCTCGGGCGTCGACGGATCTTAACCAATGTAGGTTGACCGTGGGCCGAGAGTGTTGGTAGAATCCAAGTTAGAGGTAGGAATGAGTGAGAGAGATCTCATTACTAAAGTCTTGGATCGAGGGACCACGAGTTGGACCATGATAATCTAAGTTGGAAATTATGTAAGATTGTATAGGAGTAGTAACATCATTAGGGTAGTGACTTATAAAATCATTACTTAACCTTTTTGCCAGAAAGAAGGGGAGTTGGTAGTAGGGTGCACCGTACGACCAACCCTTTCTTTGGGGCCGATCATAGGTGGTGTTATTGGGTTGTACCGTCCTGTCAAAAGGGATACGTACGATGCCTTCTCACTAGGTGGGGACATGGGTTGCGTATCCTAATTGTTAATTCCTGAAGTGCCATGACAAGGCGGGCGGAGCTAGGGGGATGGACCCCCGGAACTCCGTCAGGTCCTATGCCAAGAGGACGAACAGGCCTTGGACTACGGTCCGACCAGGGGGCGGCAGGGGGCTCCCCTGTTAGCTGTATTCCCGACGGTTCGTCAGGCTTTTGAGTGAGGTCCGGTAGCCGGATAGCAGTGGCAACATAGACACCACTGGCGAACTGCATTAGTGGGACTTGACCACGTCTGCAACCTCGTCAGTCACGTTGTATCTGTCAGGAACAGGTTGTGTACAATTAGAATTCATAACGCGGGTTTAAATCCCTATATATGGAGAAAACGGCTTGAGATGGGGCGCATGTAGTATGGGATGCATGTTGCTTTCAGAGACTTGCTGACATTAGAGTATGAGCATTCTAGCCTAGTTGACAGTGCATCAGTATTCTAGTTTAGTTGACAGTGCATTAGTATTCTCGTTTAGTCGACAGTGCATTAGTATTCTAGTTTAGTTGACAGTGAAATGATATTCCAGTTTGAGTGACACTTATTAGATTCTAATCACGGCACTCACGAACACTTAAACTACACCGATATACTTTACCTGTTTGTATATGTTGTATTGGAGATTCGCTGCTATATGATCAACCTTTAAGCATCAGTGAATACTGACGTCCCCACTTCCATAGGTGCTGGATCGCAAGTACAGGTGCGAGATTCAGGAGGACTCAAGGCAAGGAAAGTGAGGAGTTAATGACATGTTTTAATTTCCGCTGTAATAACTATTTCATGTATACTCTGATGTAACTTATTGTATAAATGGGAACATATGGCCTGTAATATTGAGTTAATAAAAAGTTTTAAATTTTTCTGTTTTCTGTGTATTGTGACTAATTGAAGGAAAGGTCTTAGCTCGTGTCACGGTTTTCCAGTATTGGAAATCGGGGCGTTACATGGAGCTCCATGTCCTGGTTGGTCTCTCTTCCACCCGTTGATGGCCCGAGATAGACAAACCTTGGAAAACAAAATGTCCCATATTCCAAACGGACAGCAAGTTCGCCTTGCCAACACAAGCTCAGAATAATTCCAGATCGAAGCTGGATTCAAGAAAACCGAAATATCATTTAATTGAGAAGACCTCTATGAGATTACAAAGGTATAGAAGTTCATTAATATAGTTGGTGAGACCGCAAGAGGTATGATCACAACAAAGTTACAACTGTTACAAACTCGGCCTACCCCTCCGTTTGGGGGGCCTTAGGACTGATGCAAACCAGTTCGAGCCCACTCGAACGTGTTTGTTCGCCGATGAGCCCATCAAGATCTCTAGGATGCTCCAGCAAGAGCTTTGAACATCACCCGATCTCGGTGGATCCAGCCTCAGGGTCTGAGATGGGCCACCAATGGAGGGCCAACTGCTCCCAAAAAAATGGGTTCGGGATCCACCCACTCTTAGCATGAACTTCAATCTCTGTATTTCCAATTCCTTCTCCATTATCACCTCGTGAAGAACAAATTTGAAGTGGGGCGTTGAATCGAAGGGAGAGATCTCGATCACTCGGACTTAACGTCATCCAAGCCTCAGTCGAAAATCATCTTCTTCAGATGGGTTGATTCCAAGCTTAGCTCTTTTGACCTGTTCATGAAGTAAGTGAGGGTCGCTTCTGAGTCCTTGGCTTCTTTGCGATAATGCACCAAACTAACCTCCAGGGATTTCACGCGATATAAGGTGTTCAAGCTCGACATTATGAGAGGCAGTCAAAACAAGGTTGACCATCTGTCATAGAAGTATAAGACAAATCATTCCGAGCCTCATAGACTTGGCCAAATCACAAAGCATCCCCAACGAAAAGAGAAAGAGTTTAGGCAAAAAAAAGTTCTTTCAATTCATTTAAAATCAATACAAAAAGTACGGTGGCCAGTCCACATTCGGCAAATACAAAAAGCAAAAACAAAAAGGGGAAAGCTACTGTTGAGTGGGGGGGCACCTCATCGTTCCCCGTAGTGTCGGCTTCGGGGTCGACCGCTGGTTGTTCCTCCCCCTCGCCAAGCTAGCAACCATTGTCCTCCTCTTCGTCTCCCCCGGGAGCTGGCAGAGGCTCTTCAAAATTCAATGAATAGTGAAATTCCTCGAGTTCACACTGGGGATACTTGCGTAGCACGTGCTCAATGACCCGATGATATGCTTTGTTCTGAGACTCAATGACCTTGTCCATGGCGACGGTCCTCACCTTATTGAGCTTCCTCTCGATCTCTGCCTCCATCTCCTTGTCCTCTGAGCTTCACTTTTAGCAAGGGAAGTCAGTTCCGCTTGGAGAGCCCATTCGCGAGCTTCGGCTTTATCAGCTCGTATTTTTTGCTTCTTTATGTCGTGCTTATAACACTGAGCATTCTTTACTTCCTGCTGGAACTCAAGAGCGTGCAGTCTCCTTAATTGGGCCTTGGCAATTTTTGCCTATAAACGAGGGGCCAAGACTTAGAAATTTACAGGAGAAAATGACTTTTGAAATTGCGAAATTCGTTAGCACTTATCACCATATGCTTGAGCCCACCTCATGTAGCATGATTCAGTTGTCTCAGTGGCAAAGCCCTCCCGATTGCGAGGCGTGGCAAGGTGCTTCACTGCCTCGACCACTTTGGGTCCCTTAGTCAGCGAGTTCGCTACCTTCATCGATCAGTCAGGGGCCCACGATAGGAGCCCAACTTCGCCCACAATCTCCTGGGCCAAGGGCTTGAGGGGCGGGACACCCTTCATCAACCACTCGGAAACCTTAAGGTTGTTGAAGCTCGATACCATCTTCGTTGATCTCGGAGTCCCCGGTACTGTGGAGGCCTTTGACTTCTTGGACTTCAGATCAGAAGTCCCTTCGGAGCCCCCTAAGGTGGCCTCTTCTTCTGCTTTGACTGTTGGGTAGCCTTCTTTTTCAATTGGGCCCTCCTCCACTCAATCTCGACGTCGTCCATTGCTGTAAAATAAAATCAAAGTTGTAAGAACAAAGAAAAAAATGCAAGAAAAAGGGAAACGAAAAACATACATGAGTCAGCAGGGCTCAGTCCAATCCGGGCTAAGTGCCACTCGCGCACGGTCTGCCAGCGAATACTCTTGCCCCCAGCGACACGTTTCACGTCATCTTGCTCATCTTCCATATGCTTCTTCTCCTTCGGAGGCTTGAGGTTTGGTTTGTAGAAGGCTCATGCGGTTAAAATATCCCATGGAGTTGGACTTCGAATGATGAAGTACCTATTCTTCCACCCTTTAATAGAATTCAGGCGACCGTGAACGACCCGGTTATAGGGCCAAGGAGAGAAGTAATATATACAATCGTGCGTCGACGACGAGCTCACACTTAGGGCGGCATGGAAATACTTCCGCTTCAGCGGAACCCCTCTTTTTTTGCTAAGCAATATGTAGCACACAAGCCACTTCCAAGAATTAGGGTCGTACTGTATCGGACTTAGACTGGCCCAGTTTAACACCTCATTCACAAATGGATGCAAGGGCAACCTCATCCCTGAATTGAATGCATCAACCAGAAACATACAAAACTATTCAGACATGGTATTAGCGGGTCGAACTCATCATCAATCTTCAGTTTCGGTCGGCTCAGAGAAGAGGGCTGCAACCCGTACCGAACTTTATCCTCAAGATCATCCGGGTACATCCTAATCAAACCCGGTTGCAGAAGATAAGGAACATCTAGTCCGTGTTTCAGGAAGAATTTGGGTGGGTCCTCAGGGCTGTCTGGATAGGTCCACTTTAGCTTCTTCCATCGGGTAACCTTTGGAGCGAATGGTTTGGTTTGAGGCCCTGGAGAAGAAGTTCTATCTGAAGAATCAACATCTTCCTCAACACCCTCATCCTCCTCCCCGTCTCCTTCACCCTCATCATCCACTTCTCCTGTAATCCCTATTGCTCATATTTGTATTTTTAAATTATTTTAAATAAAATTTTGGATTTCTTATTTTTATTTCTGGGTGTATTTAATTTCTTTTCATTGTATGGTGTGTTGTTCTTCTCTCGCTTGTGATTCATTTTTCATTGATTCAACTTTTTATTTCCATTTATTTGGCCTACAATTTGTTCTTGATCTTTCCTATTGTTTAAACCTATTTCATGGCCTATTTGTCTCTTATTAGATTCTTTTTACCCTATTGGATACTACCCGGTTCACCCAAATCCATATTGTCCCTATTTAAACTCCCTAATTGAACCCTAACCCTAATTATCAAACCCTAATACACTATCTCTCTCTCTCCTCCTAGCCGTCACCCTCTCTGTCCTACCCCGACCTACATCCGACCCTCTCCCCTTTGGCTGTCCTCATTCTTCCGGTGACCACCACACCTCCTCTCCACTTCTCCCCGTTGTTGTGGTTCCGGTGACCTACATCTTGATCTTGCTATTGTTGGCTGTGTCTCTTTGTGTGTGCACGTACTTCGTGTGCACATGTTTTCGGTTGGATTGGTTTCTCGTCTCTCCTCCTGCGTTCGTGTGTTAGTTATTTGGGATCCGTTCCCGTTATTCTATTCTTCGTTTTTGTTGTCTTCATAATCAGGCAAGTAGCTTGTATTTGTTCTTTTTATCATACAAGTTAATACCGTAAGTAATCTAGTATGAAAATATTTGTACTCTCATGATGATCCATATTTATTAGTTAAACTGTTGACATCATCTCTTGATCAAGAGTAGTTACAATAATTGACACCCGTTGCATGAAAACAATTAGATTAGATGACACTTTGACTGTATGTTGTTTGTCACACCCCGTATGTTGTGGATAACTGTTACATGGATGTTTGTTGGATGTATTATCTCATTATAGACCGTTTATTAACATGCCATGCTGATTTGAGTAACCCAAATATACCATGCTTTGTATGACATCTAGATTGGACCGTTTGTAGTTAAGTTATTTGATAAAATGCATAAAAGAACTTGTGTTTACTGATGCCCTATTTTGTACAGTAATTTTGACGTTGTTAACGTCAGTAAAATAAATAAGTTTGTGAACAGGATTTATAGCCTCTGATTTCTAATTTCCAGAACTTTTGACGGATCTGAATTCTGAGTTTTGATGCATGAGTTATTGTCGTTTTACTGCAGACATATCGTATTTTTCAGATTCTGAACTATATGTATTCTCTATGGAATTTTATTTTAAAACTGATATTAAATGTCGAATTTGAATCCTATATTTTGCTGAGTATGTTTAGATATGACTGGGAACAATCCCTAATTTTTGTGGAATTAATTAATCACTTTTGTATCTCATTTTATGCTTTTCAAATCAATCGAAATATTTACAAACTGCATGCTATTCAATAAAGAATTATGTTTTCAACCTGATTCTATTCTTTTGTTATGAAAACTTTGTGAATAAGAACTGTAGAATTATCTATCTATTTTATCACCCTTTTGACGGATCTGGATTTCGAATCATACTTTATGAATTATCTCTGTTTTGGTACTGCTATATCTGAACTTTCAGAATCGAGATTTTGTTGCATTTCTCTGTTTTTCCAATTTTGTTGACTATACTATCTGTAATATAAATTCATGATATTTTAAATTTTGAAACTAGATATATCAAGGAATCTTCCATATTTTTCTCAGATTTAATTATGATGATTTTAAACTCTTTTCATGCTTATAAACATGATTTTGCATTTTCTGGCTGAACATAACTTCTGTATTAAACGTTGTTTTCGACCATATTTCTGTGGCTGATATGTGACTTATATATATGTGCTAGAATTGGTAGAGAGTATAGTTTCTATATTTTCTGACAGATCTGGATTTACTATTCTGTCGCAACGGGAATCTCAGATTTGGTACAGTAGTGTCTTGCTGTCTAGAACTGAAAATTTTGTTATTTTGACTATTATGAGTTGTTTTTATGAACTGTTGCAAATGCTATATCATCTTAGACTTATTTCCTGTTCTCGCCATGTCTTTAGCCTGTTTGTATTTGTTCACACGTGTTTATTAATACAAAAAGAAATAAAACCGGGGATTTTAAGGGAAAGGATCGAGTAGTGGACAATATAGAAATACATTTTCAGAAGGGATTTGTTTTCCCACTGTTTACTGTGGTACCTACTGTTTATCTCTGGATGCATGAGGGAATGATCCATGACACCATTACTATTTGTTATTACTGTTACTATTACTGTTTGTCTAAATATATTGCCCTATAGAAGTTCTACTACAAAATCTTAAAACGAAACTGTTTGTTGTAGCAACCATGTGGTAAAATCTGGGATGCATGAAGTGCTACCTAGCTAGTAATGAACATTAGATATAAGAATAACTGTTTACACTATCATATCATGTTACAGTTACTTTGGATCTTTACTGTTACTGTTGACTTCTACTACCGTTGCACACTGTTACTGTTGATCCTTACTGTTACTGTTATACTTTTCCTGTTATCGCTAAACTGTTTACTGCCATCTGTAGACTGTGATATTTACTGCTTTGACCATGTTAGTATTTCCTGTTTAGTTTGTCTTTAGCCTGTTTGTATTTGTTCACACATGTTTATTAATACAAAAAGAAATCAAGCCTGGGATTTTAAAGGAAAGGATCGAGTGGTGGATAATATAGAAATACATATTCAGAAGGGACTCGTTTCCCCACTATTTACTGTGGTACCTACTGTTTATCTCTGGATGCATTAGGGCATGATCCTTGACATCGTTACTGTTTGTTGTTACTGTTACCGTTATTTACTGTTACTGTTACTGTTTATCTGGATATATTGCCCTTTAGAAGTTCCACTACAAAATCTTAAAACGAAATTGTTTGCTGTAGCAACCCTGTGGTAAAATCTGAGATGCATGAAGTGCTACCTAGCTAGTAATGAACATTAGACATAAGAATAACTGTTTACACTGTCATATCCTGTTACGGTTATTGTGGATCTTTACTATTACTGTTGATTACTGCTACCGTTGACACACTGTTACTGTTGATCCTTACTGTTACTGTTATGCTTCTCCTGTTTCACTATACTGTTTATTGTCATCTGTAGACTGTTATATTTACTGCTTTCTCCATCTTAGTATTTCCTGTTTAGTTAGTTTTTCCCCCATTTTCCTACTTGTATTGCTTGCGGCCCGGACTTGCATCTAATGGGCGATATGTTTTCCTGTTTTTCCTATTTTCCTTTTAATTGCCATATGAGCGAGTTTTGCTGATCAATTGCCTATTGAAGTTGGTGAGAAAAATTTTGGAGCTATACAATTGGAATTATTTGCTTAAAATATTTTGATAAACTATTTTATTTCATGAACTATATTGAGACTTATATTTAGGCTTATTGTCCCAAGATTATTGTTTTGTTTCGGATCTATTATTTGTTGGAACATTTATTATTGATGCAATAAATACTGTTGAGTTATGATTGTTTTTGCATGCCTGTTTGAAGTACACTGCTATATTTACTGTTATGAAGAGTCAACCAGGTCCTACAGCTTATGGATGGTGAAAACTATCCGCTGGGCTTAGTCGTGTACCGTATTCCGTATTCTTTTGGGAAGCGGGGTGTGACGGTTTTTAGTGGTATCAGAACTTCAGGTTTGGCTAATGTGTTAGTTTGACTAATACATTAGGCAGGCTTGACTCGACCGGATTTACTTGACTCCTGACAAGCCATGCATTGCACAAATAATTATTAATCAACTGGATCTGAATGTTAATTGTTTTGGGTTTTCTGCAGACTATGGCTTGTGGGAATGGTTCGTTTTCACAGGAAGGCCATCCTGAGTTGGTAGTTATGACTCAGGTGCTCCAGCAGATTGCTCAACTGCAACAGGAGCACAGCAAACTGGTTAAGGCCGCTTTGGAATATGGTAACCGGAATGCTGTTCCAACCCCCGTTGTGCCTGCCCCTGTAGCTTTGCCCCCTTGTTCGGGTACTGTTGCAAATTTCATGAGGTTGCACCTTGATAAGTTCGCTGGTACTGAGAAGCCACTTGAGGTAAGCAGTGGCTGATACGGACGGAGAGTCTGTTATAGGCAGCTAGGGTCGCCGATGCCGACCGTGTGGATGTGGTATGCGTCCAGTTGGTGGTTTTGGCCCACATCTGGTGGAGGGCAGAATCCGAGAGGCTAGAGCGGCCTATTACTTGGGCCACTTTTGCTCAAAGCTTCCTGGAGAAATTCTCCCCGCGCATCACCTGGGTAGAGATGGAGCATCAATTTCTTGCCCTGAAGTAGTTTGGTTGGTTGGTTTTCTGGTTGATTTATTAGTGCCATGTTTTGAGATTTTGTTACATATTGTATATACAGTGTTGTAACACCAAGTATTTCTTGGAACAGGGCTCTAGATCCGTGGACGAGTATGCCGCGGAGTTCACCAGACTTAGCCGCTTCGCTACCACCTTGGTGGTAAATGAGGAGGGTCGTGCTCGGAGGTTCCTTTTGGGTCTTGATCAGGGTATTCAGGTGCACTTGGCCACCCATCATCTCCGTACCTATGCGGATGCCGTGGAGGCAGCTCGAGCGACAGAGCAGACTTGTGCTCGTGAAACCCTTTCTCAGTGGGTTGTGCAGTACCCCACTGCAGTTGCTGCCAGGCCTACTGGAGGTCCGATCAGGAGGCCAGCTCCGGTCCTTGCCGTCAGGATAGCTTCCGACCGTCCTGCTCCTCCACGGAGGGATGTTATTTGTAACTTTTGCCAGGCCCCTGGTCATTTGCGCAAGGATTTCTAGAAGGCGCTTCTGTCTTGTTTGTCAGCAAGAAGGACGGGAGTCATCGTCTGTGCGTGGATTACCATTGCTGAATAGTGTTACAGTGAAGAATCGGTATCCGCTACCCAGGATTGATAACTTGTTTGATCAGTTGGATGGAGCTTCTGTCTTTTCGAAGTTGGACCTTCGCTCTGGTTATCATCAAGTGAAGGTGAAGGCAGCTGATGTACAGAAGACTACGTTCAGGATCAGATATGGGCACTATAAGTTCCTTGTGATGCCTTTCAGAGTCACGAATGCACCAACAGTGTTCATGAGTCTGATGAACAGGGTTTTCTCTCCACTTTTGGATAGATTTGTCGTGGTCTTCATAGACGACATTCTGGTGTATTCTCGAAATCGGAAGGATCATGCTCATCATTTGAGGTTGGTCTGCAGACCGTGAGGGAGAATCAGCTCTATGAAAAACTCAGCAAGTGTGAGTTCTAGCTTGATCGAGTTACCTTTTTGGGGCACATTATCTCTGGCGATGGTATTTCTGTTGATCCATCCAAGATTTCTGCGGTCAAGGATTGTGATGTTCCTAAGTCAGTTTCGGAAGTAAGAAGTTTCCTTGGTTTGGCCAGGTATTATCCGAAGTTCATCCAAGACTTTTTGAATATAGCTGGTCCGTTGACTAAGCTAACTGGGAAGGATCAGAATTTTGTTTGGGATGGAGCTTGTGGTGGAGCTTTTGCTGAGTTGAAGAACCGGTTAACGTCAGCGCCTGTGTTGACTATTCCGGATGGTACGGGTGGTTTTGTGGTTCAATGTGACGCTTCTGGCAAGGGCCTAGGTGCAGTGTTGATGCAGAAGGATAAAGTTGTTACTTATGCGTCCAGACAATTGAGGCTGCACCAGAAGAATTACCCTACTCATGATTTGGAACTGGCTTCCATAATTTTCACTTTGAAGTTATGGAGGCATTATCCGCTTGGAGACCAAGTGGAGATCTTTACTGACCACAAAAGTCTCAAGTATGTGTTCACTCAGAAGGAGCTGAACATGAGGCAGAGGCAATGGTTGGAGTTGATGGCTGACTATGACATTAGTTTGCAATACCATCCTGGTAGAGTAAACTTGGTGCCAGATTGTCACACCCCGCTTCCCAAAAATATGGAATACAAGCACGTGACGAAGCCCAGCGGATAATTTTAACATCATCCATAAGCTGTAGGATCGACTCATCATCACAACAAAAATATAACAACATATATATACAACCAAGCATGCATTAATAATTCATTAAGCAATAGGAAACAATTTAAACAATAATAATATCCAAAATGTTTTCAATGTCTGGAACAAAAGTAAACTCGGTAACGTAAGCCCGTTACAAGTCTTATACGGCAGGAGAAAATAAATACCTTAAGAAAAGCAATTATTTAAACAAGTCTTGTTCCAAGCGAAGCCTAAAATGTCTGCTCGCTAATCCCAGCAGGCAACTCGTCTCCAAGGTCTGCTTAATAAATATAAAAGGGGAAAATAGGGAAAAACAAGAGAGAATGCCCTGAGTGCAAGCTAGGGCCACAAATAGTAAAAACGAGTACAAGTAATGGGAAACAAGAATTGGAATCAAGAATATGATAAGGTTTACAACAAGCAATGGAGATTCAAGAACTAACTAGCAGGAAGAACAACTCAAGAGACCAGATTGGGTAAACAAACACTAATGGTGAAACAAGTGACAAGTGTACATGTAGGGGTACCTAACCTCAAGTGACAAGTCTCAAGTCTAGTGTCAAGTAACAAGTGTCAAGTCTAGTGTCAAAACTTTATTATATTCAAGTGTCATGCCTCAAGTAACAAGTTGTCAAGTATCAAGTAACAAGTATTATATTCAAGTATTAAGTCTCATGTAGCATGTCATCTAGTATCGAATAACCAAGTATCAAGTTCAAGTTTTCATGTTCAAGTTTTGTGGTTATTACTATCTAGGTAGCACTTCATGCATCCATACTTTTACTACATGGTTGCTACAGTCAATGCAATTTCGTTTAGACCTAGTAATTGAGTCTATAGGGCGGCGTACTCAGGTATCAAGTATCAAGCAAGTCATGCTCATAAATCGGGTAATCATATAACTAGTTCATGTGTCGAGTCATAGCAAGACAAGTCATGAATCACATATATATACTAGTTCATAGATCAATAATGTACTAATCCATGAATCGATTTATAATATACTAGTTCATGAATCAAATAATATACTAGTTCATAAATCGAATAATAATATACTAGTTCATGAGACATGTATCAAGTGGAAAACACGGGCCCCCTTCCGAGTACACTTACCTATATTGTCCACTACTATGGTCTTTCCCTTAACCCCGGCTTATTACATTTATTAGTTCTTATCAAGAAAGCATACAAGTGTGTGAAATGTTGCAAATTAATTCTAAGAAAATTTGGAGATGTCCTATAGGGTGTCCAGCAGATACATATAAAATTTCGGTCAAACACTCGCTGTTTACACAGCTAAATTAATTTGCAAAGTAAATGTATACAGCAGTTTTGCAAAACTGCGTCTACTGACACAGCTGCAGTATAACTGCCATAACTCCTAGACTGTAACTCCGAATTCAAAACTTTCGGAAGCTATCGATATTTACACTTCCAGATCTACAATTCCTATTTAGGGATCGGGCCCAGATTCAAATGATAAATGGGTCGAAACAGTAAAAGAAGATTCAGGACAGCAGCATGAGGGGATAACTTACTAGTTTAGATTTCAGGGAAATTTGTTATTAGGCGTCTAAATTATTGTGTGATATAAATACATGATATTGGTGGTCCAAACAGCAAATAAATGTTTTTCAAGTTATAGGGTTGCAAGTTCGTCATATATTAAATATAACATGTGTCTACGAATTTAGGGCTCCTAAATTCACAAGTCTATGTGTTCATGTGCTCAAGGGGTAAAAGAGTCCAATAAATATAAATTAATTACAAGGAAATTTTGTGACTCTTAGAATTGTCAATTTGGAGGTTCAATATAGATTTGCAATGATATTCAAGGAGGAGTCACAATCTGTAGCGCCCCGATTTCCGATACTGGAAAACCGAGACACGAGCCAAGATCTTTGCTTCAATTAGTCACAATACACAGAAAAACAGGAGAATTTAAAACTTTTTATTCAATACACAAAGTGTTACAGGTCTGAATACTGTACAACCGTAATACTTTACAATGGAGTTACAATATTGCCTTTACATTTCTAAGTATTACAACCTTCACATCTTACATCAAAGTACTTCTTAACTAATACAAAATCAATACATATTTTGCAGCGGAACTAAACTTAATACTGACTCCTTGCTTTCCTTGCCTTGAGTCCTCCTGAATATCGCCTTTGTACCTCGGCGATCCAGTACCTATGGAAGTGGGGACGTCAGTATTCACTGACGCTTAAAGGCTGATCATATAGCAGCGAATCTTCCAAACAATATACAAAATATACAAACATAGCAATGGTGTCGGTGTAGTTTAAGTGTACGTGAGTGCTATGACTAGACTCTAATGTGGTACTTAAGTAGAACTAGGACACTCTTATTCTAATATCCGGGATTTGAACCCGCGCTATGAATTCTAATTGTACACAACCCGTTCCTGACACCCACCCACGGCAGTTCAGGAATTAACAGCGCGAGATACGCAACCCGTGTCCTCCACTTGTGAGACGGCACCGTACGTATCCCTTTGACGGGAAGGTAGAACTAGGATGCTTCCTATTCTAATGTCAGCAAGTCTCCGAAAGTAACATGCAGCCCATAAATACATGCGACTCCATCTCAAGCCGTTTCTCCATATATAGGGATTTGAACCCGCGTTATGAATTCTAATTGTACACAACCTGTTCCTGACACCTACACGTGACTCGCGAGGCTGCAGATGTGGTCATGTGCCACTGTTGCATTTCGCCCGTGGTGTCTATGTTCGCCACCGCGACCCGGCTAACCGGACCTCACTCAAATTAGACGATCCCGACGTATCGGGTGTCATTACCAAAAACCAAACCATAGAGTTTCGCAAGCGCAGGGTAGCACGAAGCCTACCCTGTGGCACTCTCTGGGGTATCGCAAGCGCAGGACTGCACAACGCATCCTGTGGCACCCCTAGCCACGGTACTTCAGGAATTAACAGCGCGAGATACGCAACCCGTGTCCTCAACCTGTGAGACGGCACCGTACGTATCCCTTTGACAGGAAGGTACAACCCGGTACACCACCTATGATCTGCCTCAAGAGACGAGTTATTGTCGGGCCCCCTACAACTGACTCCTCTCTCCCGGCAAGAGTTAAAATGATCCTTGTAAGTCACTACCCTAATGATGTCCCTGACTCGAACAATCCTAGGGTGACAATATTATAACCACAACATGCTAGGCCTTAAGTTAGGCTTCGCAAGACAACTCTACTAGGCCGCTCAACCTAGACTTACCAGAATCCCTCAGGACCCGGTTCGTGGCTCATCGATCCAAGACTCTGGTAACAATCTCTCTCTCAATCATCACTACCCCTAACTCGGATTCTACCAACACCCTCGGCCCACGGTCAACCTACATTGGTTAAGATCCGTCAACGTCCGAGGTGAGATCTATCCGTTTTGCTCTAAGGAGGTAGGATGTGGTCTTGATGGTCGATAGCCCTAGGGTGGTAACATCACCCTAGACGAGCGCAACAAACTGTGTACTAGCTAACAAGCTATACACGAGTAACAACCACATACGAGCCAACTAAGCTACGTACGAACAATAACTGCCTACGAGCCAGGCGGGCCTCGTAGGAGATAACCATGTACATACCAGCCAAATAAGCCGCGTATGAGACCAACAGCTACGTACGGGCCAGTCGGGCCGCGTACGAGACAACAACCTACATACGAGCCAACTAAGCTACGTATGAGACCCACCGCTACATACGGGCCAGTCGAGCCACGTACGAGCACGACCGTGTGCAAACAACCATACAGGTAATCAATTCTAGAAGCAACCAAACGTGCTTACTAACAAACTTAGTCTTCTACTATTAGAAGCAACAAAGGGATCTACTAGTAGTCTAAGATCGGTATTCTACTAAGGAAGAATCCGAAGGCGACATAACCGCCTTTATCGAATTAACTATCGCTAGTGGTCTTCCCGATCTTACTACTTCGACCTATAATGTCTTAGGCATGACATACACTCGTAGGCATCTTCCTAAAGTAATTCAATTACAAAATAGGACTACTCACCATCACACTCCTAAGTATGAATAGGATTAATGCTTGTGTTTTCATCGAACTTAAACATAAAAATCACTACGACCTAGACATAGAGTCTACTATAGTCAAGCGAGCATGAAAACTACTACTTATCTTGACTAATAACCATAACACAAGCATGGATAGATAACTAATATAACATACAATCATTCCAAGGTGTAGTAGATATTCTAACATTACTCCTACAATGTTCTAATCATGTATTACTCTAGCATGGCATAGGGTCCAACATAAATCACTACAACTAGCCATGGGTAGTTTCTTTACCCTAGGCGTGAACATCCTAGTATGGGTATCCTTAATTTAATATGATCAATAATTTGCATGATCACTACTTACTTAGCATGAATCATGGTCATTCACTAACATAGTATACACTTCTCTACCATTCATCTAGCATGGTATATCGCTTTCCAACAATTAAACTAGCATGAGAACCTAGTAGGATATTTTTTTAGGAAAAGTCCTACAACATCCCAAACATAAAGCATGATAGGATAATTTTATAAAACATCCTACAACTAATTAAGCATAGAATCATGGTAGGATATTTTCATAAGTAATCCCACAACTAACTAAGCATGGATATGGCTTCTAATTATTTTTAGGAGTAATCCTACAACACATGAAGCATAGAAATGGCTTCTAATTATTTTTAGGTGTAATCCTACAACACATGAAGCATAGAAGTGGTGTCTAAATATTTTTTAGGAGTAATCCTACAACACATGAAGCATAGAAATGGCTTCTAATTATTTTTAGGAGTAATCCTACAACACATGAAGCATAGAAATGGTGTCTAAATATTTTTAGGAGTAATCCTACAACACATGAAGCATAGAAATGGCTTCTAATTATTTTTAGGTGTAATCCTACAACACATGAAGCATAGAAATGGTGTCTAAATATTTTTAGGAGTAATCCTACAACACATGAAGCATAGAAATGGCTTCTAATTATTTTTAGAAGTAAAGCTACCACTAACTAAGCATGGTAGGATATTTTTAAATGCAATCCTACAATGTCTTAAGCACAAACATAAAGGAATATTTTTAGAAAACATCCTACAACATTCTACTACTACTACTACTTCTATTTTGATCAACACATACACACAATTATCTACTACAATAAAAATCACCACATACAACTATCTATTACTACTACTTCATTCACAATAAAATCACAACATACAACTATCTCATTCTACTACTTATTATTTAGCATACTACTCCTTAGTTGCTTACTAACCTCATTTATTACTAGTGATAAAGAAAGGATTATTTTATTTAAGATAGCTACAACTAGTGGGTAAAATAAAAGAAGATCTTTTTGATTAATAGCTACAACTAGTGATTAAGAACAAAAGAAGATCTTTTTACTTTGTTAGCTACAACTAGTGTTTAAGAATAAAAGAAGATCTTTTTAATTTATTAGCTACAACTAGTGTTTTAAAATAAAAAGAAGATCTTTTAAATTTGTTAGCTACAACTAGTTGGTTAAAAATGAAAAGAAAATCTTTTTAATTAATTAGCTACAACTAGTGTTTTAAAATAAAAAGAAGATCTTTTTTTTTTTAATTAATTAGCTACAACTAGTGTTTTAAGATAAAAAGAAGATCTTTTTAAATTTATTAGCTACAACTAGTGTCTTAAAATAAAAAGAAGATCTTTTTAAATTTATTAGCTACAACTAGTGTCTTAAAATAAAAAGAAGATCTTTTTAATTTGTTAGCTACAACTAGTTGGTTAAAAATGAAAAGAAGATCTTTTTATTATTACATTAGTCCAATCAAGTCCTACAACCAATCAATGGTTGTATTGTTCAACAATATGCAATATGTGAAGTTCTTAGTCCAACAACATACAACAAAAGATTACCATACTAAAGTTAGGATCTTTGGTGCTTACTACTACTACTTTTCCTTTTTCCTCTTTTACTTACTACACATACCACACACTCAACCCAAAAACCAAAATAAAACAAGAAGGTAGAAGAAGAAGAAGTCACACAACAAACAACAAACAACCAAACAAACAAACAAAGAAACAAACAAAAGATCAAATGAAGAAACCCCCACCTTCCCTAACTTGTTGGAAGAACTTGCTAGCTATTTCTTCTCCTTCCCCTAGCTTTCTTTTTGAACTCTTCTAAGACCTACAACACAAAACTCTCTAGTTAGTATGTTCTCTCTTTCTTTTCCTTTCCTTCTTTCTTTCTTTCTTTTGTTTTTTTCTAAAATGAGAGAAGGAGGTGAATGAGGGGAGTTTTATAAAAGGAGATGGGAGTGGTAAGTGCACCAAAATGGCACACAATAAACCCCAAGAAGAGGTGGCCGGCCAAGCATAGGGGAGTAGGGGGGTGAGTCTTAGAGTGGTGAGGTGGAGGGAGGTGTTATGTGAGGGGAGGTTGTTTCTAGAAGGGTTTAATCCTAATCTTGTGCATACAACTCTCTTTTAACCTTCTAATCAAACCCTAATTCTCTAATTGAGTAACCATGACAAGCACAAGTGTATTGTCCCAAAGTACATACTATATAATATACTAAGTGTCATACAATTATGTGTATGTGTACATGTATGTGTATACAAACAATCTTTTTATAAAATCCTCATAAAATTCCCAAAAATAATTTAATTTGGAAAATAATAGTAAAATGAATTTTATTACCAATTCGGAGAGTCGCGCTATCAATTTGATGCGCTTTGGTTGCGCATCGACCGATAGTTGCGCGTAGGCACTGTTTGTGGGCAACCCGGCGAAAAATCGCCAAAATAGTCCGATTTTGGAGTTAAAATAAAATAATAATAAAATAATAATAAAATAATAATTTATATGAGTTAATATCCGTCCGGGATATTACACAATCTAACTATTTGTAGTATTTTCAAGGGTGCTTGTACTAGAACAATAAAATTGTACAAGGATACTTGCCTTAATTTGACGATGATTAGATCCACTTGTTGTAGAGAATTGGGTAGAAAAATCCCGGAAGAAGTCCTCCAAAAGCACGTGCGAAAATCAACCATAGATCGAGTTTCCCCCACACCGGATCGAGGCCAAAAAGCGCACAGCGATTGGGATCTAGTGCGGCAAAACAGGGGACAGCAACTCTACCGAATCAAAACGCTCCAAAACAGCAGATCTGGCCAGAACACGGTACAGCGGATCTGGGATTCCCTGTGGGCGAACACCGAACAGCGATCACGGGCGCGGATCTTGGCGTGATCCAACAATCGAAATTTGATCCCCCCCCCATTTTCCTCCTTCTTCGTTCGCTGCTTCGAAACAGAGTGCGAGAGGGGGAGGGGAACGGCGACGTACGGCGGTGGCTGCGACGGCGACGCTACGTCGAGGAGCGACGCGGCGACTGTGGCACGGCAGAGGCGCGAGTGTGACGGGTGTTCGGTTCAAAGAACAGGGGAGGAGTTCGGGGAGTGGGCGTTGGGGTTCGGCGGTGTGTGGCGAGGTAGAGGTGGTCGAGGGGATGGTGTTGGAGGCGGCGAGGTGATGGGGATCTGGTCGGAGGTGGCGATGTAGAGTTCTGGAGTTGGGGATGGGTTCGGAGTTTAGGAACGACGGTGGTGGGTCCTGTGGTGGTGGTGGTGGTGCTGTGGGGGTCGACGAGGATGACGGTCGAAGGTGGGTGAGGCGAACGGAAGGGGATTGGAGGTGGGTTGGTTGAACGAAAGAGATGGAGAAGGAAATGGGGTGAAGAAGAAGAGTAGCGGCGGGGGTTAGATTAGGGTTTAACAGTAAGTGTTGGGATTAGGGTTAGGGTAGGGTTTAAATAGTAGGGTTTTCGGGTTCGTGGGTTTTGGGTATCCGTTTCAAAAAGAACCCAACAGGCGAGATGGTCAAAATGCGCTAAAATGGGAATTAAAGAGATAAATGAGAAAAATTGGTCCATTTCTTCATGAAGAACGACACAAAATGCACCCAAATGAATTTGATAAAAGAACCAAAAATTGAGTCGAGGCAAAAATAATGATTTTATTCGAACTGAAATAAAATACAGGATCTCAAATAGATGAAAGAGTACAATTGAGCAAAATACAGTACAAAAGTACAAATACGGGAAAACAGGAGTTACACAGATGCTTTGAGTAGGAGACTAGTCGCCATGTTCCTAACTCAGTAAAGAGAGCTTGTTGAACAGATGAGGAGGTTGGATTTGGATATGATCTTGCCAGGTTCTGTTCAAAGTTGCATGATGCTTCAGTTGCAGTCGTCTCTTGTTGAGCAGATTAAGAAGGCTCAGGCAGGTGATGAGAAATTGCAAGGGCTCAGAGCCGAAGTTGAAGTGGGTACGAGGACCGATATGGTTGTTCACTCAGATGGATCTCTTCATTTTGGGTCCAGGTTGTATGTGCCGAAGGGTGAGGTTCATCAGAAGTTGCTTGAGAAAGCCCACCAATCGTCGTACTCTATTCATCCTAGTGGTACGAAGATGTACCGGGACTTGAAGCTTCATTTTTGGTGGCATGGTATGAAGAGGGCCGTGGCAAGATTTGTGTCCAGTGCTTGATCTACCAGCAGGTGAAGGCAGAGCATCAGGGGACCGCCGGACTTCTTCAGCCTCTTCCCAATCCAGGGTGGTAGTGGGAGCATATCACCATAGATTTTGTGACCGCTTTGCCGAGGAGACCTAAGGGTCACAATGCCATTTGGGTGATTGTAGACAGGTTGACCAAGAGCGATCACTTCGTTCCCTTAAGAGTTGGACAGTCTACTGAGAGCTTATCTGAGAAGTACATGCAAGAGATTATCAGACTTCATGGGGTTCCAGTCAGTACTGTATCCAACATGGATACGAGGTTCAGGTCGCAGTTTTGAGAGAGTCTTCAGAGTAGTCTGGAGAGTAGGTTGAAGTACAGTACAACTTTTCACTCTCAGACAGATGGACAGTCAGAGAGGGCCATCCAGACTCTAGAGGACATGTTGAGGTCCTGTGTGATGCAATTTGGAGGTTCTTGGGAGGACCACTTGCATCTCGTAGAGTTCTCGTACAACAACAGCTTTCAGGCCAGTCTTAAAGCTGCTCCTTTTGAGGAACTTTATGGTTGCAAGTGTCGGTCGCCAGTGTGCTGGGATGACATTGGCGAGAGAAAATTGTTGGGCCCAGAGTTGATCACCAAGATGGTGGATGCTGTGAGTTTGATCAGGAAGCATCTTCAAGTCGTGCAAGACAGACAGAAGCGATGGGTTGATGTTCATCGTAGAGCCTTGGAGTTTGAGGTGGGAGACTATGTTTTCCTTATGGTATTGCCGTGGCGAGGTGTCATTCGTTTCGATGGCGGAGGCAAGTTGAGCCCCAGGTTCACCGGACCATTTGACATCGTAGAACGAGTAGGCAAGGTGGCCTATGGTCTTGCATTACCCCTGGCTTTATCTGGAGTGCACGACGTCTTCCATGTCTGGCAACTGAGGAAGTATATCCGTGATGAGAACCACGTGATTGACTACTCGAAGTTATCTGTGAGGTCAGATTTGTTTTGTGAAATTCTACCAGTTTCTATTGTGAACCGGTGGGAGAAGGTTTTGAAGAACAAGGTGATCAAGCTTGTTCATGTTTCTTGGAATCCTCACTCACCGGGTGAGTTGACTTGGGAGCTGGAGGAGGATGTCTAGCGGAGATTTCCTCATTTGTTTGTGTAGCTCTTGTTTTGCTGTTTTTGCTTTTGCTATTGTATTTTTTCTTTTCTTTTGGGGTTACCCTATGTACTTCTGGTTGAATTTCGATGACGAAATTCTTCTTGTTAGGTGGGTAGAATTTGTAACTCCTATTGCTCATATTTGTATTTTTAAATTATTTTTAATAAAATTCTTGATTTCTTATTTTTATTTCTGGGTGTATTTAATTTCTTTTCATTGTATGGTGTGCTGTTCTTATCTCTCTTATGATTCATTTTGCATTGATTCAGCTTTTTATTCCCATTTATTTGGCCTACAATTTGTTCTTGATCTTGCCTATTGTTTAAACCTATTTCATGGCCTATTTGTCTCTTATTGGACTCTTTTTACCTTATTGGATAATACCCAGTTCACCCAAACCCATATTGTCTCTATTTAAACCTCATAATTGAACCCTAACCCTAATTATCAAACCCTAATAGAATATCTCTCTCTCCTTCTAGCCGTCACCCCCTCTCTCTCCTACCCCGACCTACCCCCGACCCTCTCCCCTTTGGCTATCCTCGTCCTTCACCTCCGACGTGGGTGACCACCACACCTCCTCTCCTTTTCCCCCCTTCACTGTGGTCGCGACCCAACCCCAGACCGAGACCCCCCATCTTTTTTGTCGTCGTATTGGTCGAGCCACAGCACAGCGTGACGCCCAAGTGCCGCCACGTTGCCTGTTGCCTCCCCCTGCGCTGTCGCTGCCGTCATCTTCGCCCAGGCCGCTGTCCTCCCTGGTGTTGCTGCTGGTTGATCTTGCTGTTGTTGGCTACTGTCTCTTTGTGTGTGCACGTACGTCATGTGCACGTGTTTTCGGTTGGATTGGATTCTCGTCTCTCGTCTCTCGTCTCTCGTTCGTGTGTTCGTTGTTCAAGATCTTTTCCCGTTATTCAATTCTTCCTTTTCGTCATCTTCATAATCAGGAAAGTAGCTTGTATGTGTTCTTTTTGTCATACAAGTTAATACCATAAGTAATCTAGTATGAAAATATTTGTACTCTCATGATGATCCATATTTATTAGTTAAACCGTTGACATCATCTCTTGATCATGAGTAGTTACAATAACTGACACCCGTTACATGAAAACAATTAGATTAGATGACACTTTGACTGTATGTTGTTTGTGACACCCCGTATGTTGTGGATGACTGTTACATGGATGTTTGTTGGATGTATTATCTTATTATAAACCGTTTATTCACATGCCATGCTGATTTGAGTAACCTATATATACCACGCTGATTAGAGTAACCCATATATACCATGCTTTGTATGACATCTAGATTGGACCGTTTGTAGTTAAGTTGTTTGATAAAATGCATAAAATAACTTGTGTTTACTGCTAAGAGATTAATAAAACAAACTCAGAGTACTGAGCCAGTTACAAAGTTCTTCAAAAAAAAACTTGTGTTTACTGCTGCCCTATTTTGTACAGTAATTTAGACCCGGTTAACATCGGTAAAATAAATAAGTTTGTGAACATGATTTGTAGCCTCTAATTTCTAGTTTTCAGAACTTTCGACGGATATGAATTCTAAGTTTAGATGCATGAGTTATTGTCGTTTTACTGCAAACATATCGTATTTTTCAGATTCTGAACTATATATATTCTGTATGAAATTTTATTTTAAAGCTAATATTAAAAGTAGAATTTGAACCCTATATTTTGCTGAGTATGTTTAGATATGATTGGGAACAGTTCCTAATTTTTGTGGAATTAATAAATGACTTTTTTATCTCATTTTAAGCTTTTCAAACCAATTGAAATATTTCCAAACTGCATGCTGTTCAGTAAAGAATTATATTTTCAACCTGATTCTATTCGTTTTTGATGAAAACTTTATGAATAAGAACTGTAGCCTTATCTGTCTATTTTATCACCCTTTTGTCGAATCTGGATTTAGAATCATACTTTATGAGTTATCTCTGTTTTGGTACTGCTGTGTCTGAACTTTCAGAATCGAGATTTTGTTGCATTACTCTGTTTTCCCAATTTTGTTGACTATATTATTTGTAATATAAATTCATGATATAATAAATTTTGAAACTAAATATATTAAGGAATCTTCCAGAATTTTCTCAGATTTAATTATGATGATTTTAAACTTTTTTCATGCTTATAAACATGATTTTGCATTTTCTGGATGAACATAACTTCTGTAATAAATGTTGTTTTCGACCCTATTTCTATGGCTGATATGTGACTTATATATATGTGCTGGAATCGGCAGAGAGTAGTTTCTAGATTTTTCGATGGATCTGGATTTGCTATTATGTAGCAACGGGAATCTCAGATTTGGTACAGTAGTGTCTTGCTGTCCAACACTGAAAATTTCGTTGTTTTGACTATTATGAGTTGTTTTTATCAACCGTTGCAATCACTATATCATCTTAGACTTATTTCCTATTCTTGCCAAGTCTTTAACCTGTTTGTATTTGTTCACACATGTTTATTAATACAAAAAGAAATCAAGCCTGGGATTTTAAAGGAAAGGATCGAGTGGTGGACAATATAGAAATACATATTCAGAAGGGACTCGTTTCCCCACTGTTTACTGTGGTACCTACTGTTTATCTCTGGATGCATTAGGGCATGATCCTTGACATCGTTACTGTTTGTTGTTACTGTTACCGTTTGTTGTTACTGTTACCGTTATTTACTGTTACTGTTACTGTTTGTCTGAATATATTGCCCTTTAAAAGTTCCACTACAAAATCTTAAAACGAAACTGTTTGCTGTAGCAACCCTGTGGTAAAATCTGAGATGCATGAAGTGCTACCTAGCTAGTAATAAACATTAGACATAAGAATAACTGTTTACACTGTCATATCCTGTTACGGTTATTGTGGATCTTACTATTACTGTTGATTACTGCTACCGTTGACACACTGTTACTGTTGATCCTTACTGTTACTGTTATGCTTCTCCTGTTATCACTACACTGTTTACTGTCATCTATAGACTGTTATATAAACTGCTTTCTCCATCTTAGTATTTCCTGTTTAGTTTGTTTTCCCCCCATTTTCCTACTTGTATTGCTTGTGGACGGACTTGCATCTAACGAGCGATATGTTTTTCTGTTTTTCCTATTTTCCTTGTAATTGCCATATAAGCAAGTTTTGCTGATCAATTGCCTACTGGAGTTGGTGAGCAAAAGTTTTGATCTGTGCAATTAAAATTGTTTGTTGAAAATATTTTCATGAACTATTTTATTTCATGAACTGTATTGAGACTTGTATTTCGGCTTATTGTCCCAAGATTATTGTTTTGTTTCAGATCTAGTATTTGTTGGAACATTTATTATTGATGCAATAAATACTATTGAGTTATGATTGTTTTTGCATACCTGGTTGGAGTATACTACTATATTTATTGTTATGAAGAGTCAAGCAGGTCCGTACAGCTTATGTATGGTGAAAACTATCTGCTGGGCTTAGTCGCATACCGTATTCAGTATTCTTTTGGGAAGCGGGGCGTGACATCTCCCCTGCCAACTGCATCTGCCTCTTCGACACCTTCCTCCGAGTCACTCGACTCCACGACTAAGGCCTTGCGAGTTCGGAGCGGCTTAAGATTGTATATCTTCTTACTCTCTTCGAAGCTTCCCCATCAGAGGAGTCGCTGAGACAATCGTCGCCGCCACGGTCAGACTTGGAGGCCGAGGAATTGGATTGAGCCATCGATATAATATTAAATATACTAACTTGGTTACTGGTGCCGGAGAATACGCCGAAGAACTGACCGCTGGTGACTGAACAACGCATAGAGCAAGAAGCTCTGGAAGTTAGAGAGAGGAAGCAAAGTGAAGAATGAGGTGGGGGGTGGAGGCATATAGGCAAATGAAAACGTCTCGAAGTCCACAAACCATCTCAACCTTCTGATCTTGATCTAACGGTGGATGAGATTTCGATGCCTCGATTTCCACAATCGTGACGTCATCGGCCCATGTGCTGAACACGCACCAATTATGGCCAAATTTCATTTAAAAAATTTCCAAGTGTAACTCGCTCGACGCTCGGCATTAACCTCGAGCTAGCCCCTGTCTCTCGCGCTGAGCTCGGAGCTCGGTGTTCGACATTAACTTCGAGCCAGCTCCTGGCCTTCGTACAGGCTCACAGGGCTCGACGCTCGACATTAACCTCGAACCAGCCCTTCTTTAACACAAAAGCTCAGCTCTCCGCCCTCAGCATTAACCTCGAGCCAGCTCCTAGATTTCATACAAACTCACAGGACTCGATGCTCGGCATTAACCTCGAACTAGCTTATGTCTCTCGTGCTAAGCTCGACGCTCGGTGCTCGACATTAGCTCGGCACTCGGGGCTCGATATTAACCTCGAGAAAGCTCCTAGTTTTCATACATGCTCACATGTTTCGATGCTCTACGTTAACCTCAAGCCAAACCATGTCTCTTGCGCTAAGCTCTACACTCGACGCTTGACATTATCCTCGAGGTAGCTCCTGGCTTTCGTGCTAAGCGTAACTCGCTCGATGCTCGGCATTAACCTTGAGCCAGCCCCTGTCTCTCACGCTAAGCTCGGCGCTCGGTGCTCGACATTAATTTTGAGTCAGCTCCTGACTTTTGTACAAGCTCACAGGGCTCAACGCTCGGCATTAACCTCGAGCCTGCCCATCGTTCATGCAAAGTTCGACTATCTGCACTCGGCATTAACCTTGAGCCAGCTCCTAGCTTTCATACAAACTCACAGGGCTCGATGCTCGGCATTAACCTCGAGTCAGTCCCTGTCTCTCGCGCTAAGCTCGGTGCTCGACTCTCGACATTAACTTCGAGCCAGCTCCTGGCTTTCGTGCTAAGCTCGGCACTTAGCGCTCGATATTAACCTCGAGCAAGCTCCTAACTTTCATACAAGCTCACGGGCTCAACGCTAGGTGTAAACCTTGAGCAGGACCCTATCTCTTGTGCTAAGCTCGGCGCTCGACATTAACCTTAAGTCAGCTCCTGGCTTTCGAGCTAAGCTCGACGCTCGACATTAACCTTGAGCCAGCTCCTAGCTTTCACGCAACGCTCGGTGCTCGGTGCTCGACATTAACCTCGAGATGACCTCCGACCTCTCACATGGCTTAGCTTGGCGCTCATCATTCGGATCGGAACTTCCTTACAGGAGCTCGGCGCTACCGACTCGGAGGCCGATTTCATGCATGTTCTACGGAGATCCGTCACCCTACTCTCGAGCACACTTTTTAGTTGAACTCTTCACTCATGAGATTAAGCTACTCCTTGAAGGCTGACGCACCTAGCCCTCTAGGCGTGGGGGGCATATGATGTGGGTAAAAATTCAGCCCAATCTAAGCTGTCTGATCCCCTCAGGATCCACAAATCCCTTTCAATTAGGCTTGTAGGTCCTACGGGCCTTTTGCTGTTTCAGCACACCAAACAGGCCCACAGAAGAAGGTCAACCCGGCCCATTAGAGTTAGGATTCCCTCTCTCTGCCTATAAATACCAGGTCCCCTCCTCCTTTACAAGGTAATGTCATTTTAGCTTCTCAAACCACGGCTTTCATTTTCTCAAGTGACTGACTAGATCGTTGGAGGGCCTGTCACTGGGATCTCTCCCGGTGTTTCTAGGCATTGTGCAAGTGTTCGAGGCGGCCAGCAACCAGCAGCACCACCTGTCCTGCTCCTCACAAAACCCCCATCTCAGATCCAAATCTGTGACTGAGATCTGTCTCTCTCTACAATAATAAGAACTCACATACATTGCTTCCACCACTAAATCAGCAGCATTAGTTTCCAAAGAGATTCTTTTCTTTATCCATAAGAACAACTTCTGATGTTACTTAAGATCAACTAATTCATGTGTAAATGCCTTTAGCTAGGAATTTTTTTCCGTCTCCGATCTTCAAAGCTTTCAATTGAATATTTGCTACTACTATCAAGATTCGCACCAATAACTATTGTTCTGTTCAGGCTTGTGCCTTGGGCTTTGTTGCGACCGGCATGCCCTCCCACTCATAGGAGGTTTCCAAAGGATCTTGTTTAGTACGGTAACTGATAATGAGGTTTTCGTTGACAAAATTGTCCATAATTAACTATTTTTTTCTCACCTAATTTTGGGTTCCTTATATCAGGATTAATATAAGACTTTTTAATCATTATATTGCAACACTAAACTAAATTAACTCCTAGCTTAGTATACTCATCATAATTAACATCTCCTTAATTGTTTTATGGAGATTTTATCATCAAAATTGTCAAAAGAAATCCACACAGAGAGGAGGAAACATTAAGGAGATGACAATAACTTGGTCGAACTAAATTGTGGATGACAATAGCTTTAAAAGCGGTCGGAATTTTGAATACCGCTTGCACAAAAAGTTCCTAATTATTTATATATTTTTTGTTGAAAACAGGTTTTGGGGGGAAAATTATTGTTATTCTTATTTGTTTATTTCTCTATTGTATACATCTATATATAAGAATTATAATTTTGGAAAAGAAGAAAGGAGATTGAGAGAAGATTGGGAAGATGAAAGATTTGAGGAATTTGTTTCCTACAGATTTAGAAACAGAATATACAATTACTATATTTCTACATGATGTACCCAATAATATTCACATGATGTACCCAATAAAAATCTTATAATAAGATGAGTTTTGAGCCGCGAACCATTCAATACATTGCATAAACTCATCAAGTCTGGCTGAAGACAAGAAAAGCAGCGCTTATTGGGAGGCAACCCAATTTTTCAGAGGAGTACTTACACTCTCTATTTATTTATTTCTTTAATCATTTCTTTATTTCTTTACTTTATTTTCTTTCCTTTAAACTGGGTGGTAACACATGTCTATTTTAAGTTTTTGTGCAAACATTGAGGACAATGTTCCATCTAAGTTTGGGGGTAGTTATTTACATTTGGAGTCTTTTGATTTTGACCATTCCAACATTGAACGATTTGAGCTCAGTTACTATAGGTAGAGAGTGGAGAACAAATATTAATTGTGGTCTTTATCCTTAAAAATGTTAATAACTTATCATATAGATCATACTTGAAACTTTTATTCATATGGTCATGTCAATTCGACGAATATTGAAAGAGAATAGCAAGTTCAACTGTGAGTAAACTTAAATACACAAATTGTGAGTTTTGAGCCTTATTTATTTTATTTGTGAGAGAATCATACACTTGAAGATCTCAGTTGACTGCATTCTTGAGGTGAACTAGAACTTGTTTTTGCTACTTTTCGAAACTTATTTTTGGTTTTTGCATAAAAACTTGGAAATGATTAAGGCACCTAAGATTTTATCACCAAGGACAAATAGCCTACCCAACATCAATTATCCACCAATTACCCCTTTGAAGCCTATAAAAGCTTTCTTTTTGTAAGACACATCATCCTTAACCAAGCCTAGATGAATAGGTTACCTTACCTATATCTATTGAGTTAGTAGAGCAAGAATTGTAAAAGAGATGTGGTATGTCAAGACGAAGGGGATGAAAATATAAAGAAGAGTTGGAGGATTTGTCATAAGAAAAAAATGAAAAGTGGTAAATTGCTGAGTTATGGATGGGGGAAAGGTGTTGGTAGAAATAAAGTATAGGCCTGTTATATATGGCCTAAAAAAAAAAAAAAAAACTCTTAGAACAACACAAGTTGCTCTACTAATTCTTTAGAATTTTGTATTCCTTTTCCCTTCAATTGTTTAAACCCTCACCCATGGCCCCATTACAACCTATAAAAGACCTTTTGATCCAAGTAACATGCAAATTAATGGTGTGAAGATGTAGTAGCAAGATCAAGCATATGGTTTCATCCAAGTAATGAAAGTTGTCACGAGATCTAATTTGAATGTCCCATGTCATTGAGAGCTATATTTCTTTGGGAGTGTATGCCATGGTGAGATTTTGGAGTTGAAATATAGTTGAGCTTGCTAAACTTAATCATGATTATGTTGCAGAGGCATTGGCCACTCTACTATTTGATATTCAAGTTGAGTATTCGTGTGAATAAGTGATTTACATTTGAATCAAAACTTGTTTAGACCTATCTTAATGCTTGTTCTAAACTTGACACCAAAATTAGTGAGTTCGCTGAGGTAAATGTTGAAAGGGTCAAGATGTTCAAGTGATGCTTGTAGTTTTAGTTTGCTTGAGGACAAGCAAAAGCTAAGTTTGGGGGTATTTGATGTACCCAATAATATTCACATTTAGGAGCAATAATCTTAGTGCAATTAGATATTTAAATGCTCTATATGTGGTATTTTACTCTTATTTTCTCTTTTCTATAGGAAACAGCCTAAAAGCAGCTAAACGAAGCAGATTCAAGGCTAATACAGACTGAGAGGATGATACACAGGGAACTACAGAGTATAAGTCGACTGGTTCTTCTAACAGTCGACTAGACAGAGAGGTTGAAGCTGCTTGGTACAGTCGACTTACTCCAAAGACAGACGACTTGACTGATGAATTACGAATCTACAGATGTCTCGACACAGTCGACTGATCTCAAAACCAGTCGACTGGAATTCAGCCGAGTCAGAAGATAAGAACAAGTTGAAGATTCATCCTCATCCAAATCCGAAGCAAGATTAAGTTATCCAAACCCAGGTTATCTGCGAATAACGACTTTTCCAACAATCAAAGCTAGAGACCAGGATTGGCAAGTAAGAAGATGGACTCAGTCCTATGCGTGAAGAGATAAGAAATCAGGAACTTGATATCTGCAGACAAGGAAAAGAGAAACTATAATAAAGGGAGAATCATCTACCATCAGAGGGGGGGGGAGGATCGGCCAGCAAGCATCAAGATACAAGCATCAAAGAAGGAGAACAAGTCGATTGCTGATTGGGCTCAATTTCAACATCATACAAATCAGTGTCCTTCTGTTCTTCCTTTCACTTTTATTTTTATTGTAGAGTCATGAATTCTATTTTATTAATCAATAAAGGTTTTATTATGTGGAACTAATTTCATAGTTGGGTAGATTGAAACCGTAGTCATGTAATGCTATATTCTTCTGAATGCTACTCTATTACTTATTGATTAAACCTGATTGAATTGGTATAGATTTATAATAATCAAACTTGTTCAGAAGTTTAAGAGCAGTCGATTGAGAGTGACAGCAAGTCGACTGCCATACGGAACCTGAGATTATCAAGTTTGCGTATTATAAATCTGAATCTGTTATATGAGCATAGAGACGATCCGTATCTCGTGCTCATAACTTGTAACACAGGAATCTTTAGGGGTTCTTGGTTTAATCAACTTGAAGGATCTAGATCTGATACCAATTTCTAGAACTTTGAGTGTTTGTTCGTTTCCATTGTTCATATGCTTTCTTCAAGTGCAACTTAGTAGATACCATGCTAAATACTTAAGGAAAGAAATGAATTATAGTAGATATCATGCCTAATTCTTAGCTTAGAGAAACATTAACTTTAAGGAGTAGATACCATGCCCTTAAAGGAACAAACATGAGTAATCAGAGTAGTATACGACTTAGCATTATTGACTATAGGTGGAAATCAAAGCCCAGCTACTTTAATAGAAATTCGTGACTCAAATTGTGATGCTACTTAATTTAGATTTTTATCTCTTTCATTTTCTTTCAATCAGACTTTTAGAACAAACTTCATGAATTGCATTTTTCTTTGTTTTATTGATTAGTGAGTTAAGTACTACAATCTCTGTGGGATCGACCTTTGCTTGTCACTACGCTTCTATAAACGATTCGTAAACTTGCGAGGTTTTAATTTGTGTCTAGTTTATCTATTTATTTAGATAGTCTAGATTGCACAACACAATACTCCCCCTCAAGTTGGTGCATAGATATTAAACATGCCCAACTTGTCAACAAATTTCAAGAAGAGCCGATTCGAAATTGCCTTGGTTAGGATATCTGCGAGCTGATCTTCTGACTTCACTTTCGATATCTCAATAACTTTCTTATCTATTTTTTCTTTGATGAAGAATATATCCACCTCTACATGTTTTGTCCTATCATGCTGAACTGAGTTAGCAGCAATATCACACGTTGCTTGACTATCACAATACACTTTCATAGGTTCATTCGGACCACAGCCTAAGTCCTGCAACAAGAGTTTTAGCCATAAAGCTTCTGCTATACTTAAAGTTACTCCGCGATACTCAGCATCTGCACTAGAGCGTGCAACAACATTTTGCTTCTTGCTCCTCCATTTAACTAAATTTCTTCCAACAAAGGTGAAGTATCCTGAAGTAGAGCGCCTATCAATTATAGATCCTGCTCAATCGGCATCAGTATATGCCTCAACCTTCAAGTGACCATGTGTATAAGACCCATTTTCCTGGAGCAGACTTAATATATCTCATAATTCTCATCACCGTATCCATATGTTGTTCCCGAGGCGCATGCATAAACTGACTTACCACACTTAAAGCATATGATAAATCTGGTCGTGTATGTGAAGATACATCAGCCGTCCAACCAATCTCTGATATCTTTCATTATCACAAGGTACATGATCAGCCTTGCTTCGTATTACTCTATTGAACCATCAGACTTATACTTCACCGTATAAATCCATTTGCATCCTACTGGCTTCTTTCATGCTGGCAGCTCTACTATCTCCCAAATCTCATTCTTTTTCAAGGACTTCATCTCCTTATCCATAGCTGCTTTCCACCTTAGATCGGTAAGGGTTTCCTGCACACTGTTAGGAATAGATACAGTAGATAATTGATTTACAAATATCTTATTTGATTCCGATAAGCGGTGAGTGGATACATAATTACTCATGGGATATTGATGTTACTAGTGGGATCAGGTTCATAAGTGGGTTTTGGAATGCCTCTATTAGTACGGTGTGAGAGTTCTCTTCTAGGAGCTTCAGACAACGATGACGATTGGTTTTAGGGTTTTGACGGTTTACTCTCACTGAAATTCGGTACTAGTTGCAATTCTTCAAGAGTTGGGGTTCTAACGGTTCACTCTCACTAAAATTCGGTACTAGTTGCAATTCTTCAAGATGGTCTTCTTCAAGAGGGTCTTCTTTCCTTGGTTGCACTTCTTCATGAGGGTCTTCTTCCCTTGGTTGCACTTCTTCATGAGGGTCTTCTTCCCTTGCTAGGTCCTCATTCAAGTGTTTGCCATTATTTGTATCCAGTTGTACGTTCTGACTGGTAATTACTTCATCATAACCAAGAGTCTGAACTTCACTTCGGTACTCCCCCTGAAGTTCAGTCGTAGAAGAAGAAAAATACATTTCATCTTCATGGAATACAACATCCATAGTCACAAACATCCTTTGAGTTGGTGGGTGATAACACTGATACCCTTTCTTATCTGTGCATATCCCACGAAAAGACAGCGGAAAGCTTGAGGAATTAACTTATTGCGTTCATGTTGATGAAGATGAACAAATGCAACACACCCAAATACATGAGATGGCAAGTTAACGACTTTTGGTGCATTCACAGCTTCAATTAATGTTTGAAATGGTGTGAGGAAGTTTAGGATACTAGAGGGAACTCAGTTGATTAAGTATGCAGCAGAAGCAAGGGCTTCCCCCAAATAATGATTGGCATATTTCTATGAATAAGAGAAGCACAGACCACCTCGAGCAAGTGTCTATTTTTTCTTTCTGCAACCCTATTCTATTGAGGTGTATATGAGCATGTAGTCTGGTGAACAATGTCGTGTTCCACCAAATATTTTTGCAGATTCGAACTCAGGTACTCTCCGCCGTAATCACTCCTAAGAATTTGAATTTTTGATTTATACTAAATCATAACATGGTTGTGAAAATTTTGAAACAAGCCACTAACTTCACTTTTCGACTTCATCAAACAAATCCAGGTCATACGAGTACAGTTATCAATAAATGTCACAAACCATTAAGCTTTCTTCTTCTGAGTATCTCTGCTATAATCATAATTCTTTGGATAGTCGATAATCTTATAACAATGAGCTTTCGTGTGGCTGATCTTGCCACAATAAGTACACTTCCTTGATTCCATGGTGAAGAACAACAAATAGCAACAAAACAAGCAGTACTAACAGTAACACAGCAAGCAGCACAACACCACACCAAACACACTGGCAAACATCAAATCAGATCTAAATAAATTAGATCAAGAGAGCCCAACAGCAAACATGTTCTGGATCTGATCTTCAACCTATGCCACCATTGATCGATGGCAGTAGCTTCGGGCGGCAGTGACAGGAGTTCGACGAGCGGTGGTGACTGGAGGTGATGGGCGGCGGTGAATGGAGGAGATGTAGAAGAAGGACGACTTCGACGACGATCCGCCTTAGATGACGACTTCGACGACTTCGACGGGTGATGGTGACCGAAGAACGACGACTTCGACGACAATCGACAGATGTAGATAGGTTAGGGCTTCGGATCTGTTGACGAAAAAATTGGGCTTCGATTTCAGATCTGGAGCAAGATCTCACTTCGACGACGATGATGGGCTTCGAGGTTTCGGTTTTCGGATGTTGAGGAAGACGATGGGAGCTCGGGGTTCGAGGAGGATCGGTTCGAGGTCTCGATGAAGATGATGGGGGTTCGGGGTTAGGGATTCGGGGATCGACGAGGATCGGGGTCAGTGATGGGATCGACGACAGCGAGGATTAGATCGGGATCTTCTTCTTCAAGTAGCCTAGGACAATTTAGGCTCTGATACCATGTTGAAAACAGATTTTGGGGGGGAAATTATTGTTGTTCTTATTCATTTATTTCTCTACTGTATACATCTATATATAAGAATTACATTCTTGGAGAAGAAGAAAGGATATTGAAAGAAGATTCAGGAGATGAGAGATTTGGGGAATTTGTTTTCTATAAATTTGAAAACAGAATATACAATTACTATCTATATAATAAAACACAAAGAAAGCTATGAAGTGGCTCTCATTAAATAGGGTTGAAATCAATGGTCCAGATCTAACCTCACAAAACATATTTTCCCGCCCAAAAGTTTCCCCAAACCTCAAATTCAAATCCCCCCAAAACAACTCCTTTATTTATTTATTTATTTATTTATTTATTTATTTCTCTCTCCCTCTCTCTCTCTCTCTATATATATATATATATTTACTCAGAAATTTATATTTTCAGATTTCAGGTTTGTAAATTTTTAGATTTTTTATGCATTTTTTTATTTCTCATGTTACATTGAAAATAACAAATATCTCATCAACAGTTAAATTTCATCATTTTCCACACTCAAAGTTCTAAGAAGTTTGATTTTACACCCCCATTTATAATTATTTTTCAACGTATAATAATAGAAACATGAACTTTTATTTACAACTAATTATTATTTTACTATTCAAACTTGAGCTATATAATTGTTATTTTACTGTTTACAAAACTTTCATATGCTGTATTGTTCCGAAGACGTGCCGTAGGCACGTGCCCACGGACAAATCTAGTATTTCAACATATATTTAGAGTGAAGTATAGGCATATGGCCTTGTTCAAACAATAATAATAATAACTTGGTCGACCTGAATTGTGGACGGGAACATTTCAGCTTTAAAATATATCAAAAATCCCTACAAGTTGAAGTTGATGATGCACGTAATTAGCGTGTACATGTCATGCATAGCAGCACACCCTGTTCTGTTTCTATATTTGAGTCAAATACTCAAATTTAAGTATCATCAACTTGGATTCAATAATTATTTATTATTTTTCCTAAGGAAAAGCTACACAGAAATTGCTTTGAATGTGCCTGGTGTTTGATTAACTGGATGCCTGATTATATAATTAGGCGATTATCATACAAAGAAACAATTTAGATCTAGGACTAAGATCCTAGATCCACTAATCCACACTGCTACTGCGTATTGACCAATCAAAGTCCATGACTTGCACAAGTATACAAGCTCATAAATGATTATTTCCATGTGAAATTTAAGGGTACCATACAAGTCTCTTTGCCAAATTGATATTCCAACTCTGCACTACTTTTGCAGGGAACGGCGAATGATAAAATCCTGTCAGACTTGTTTCAGATGGGTGTGTATGTACCGTAGAGGCACTGTACGAAGCTAAACTGACGTACTTACAATTTTGCTGGACCGAGCTTGTTTGTCGACCCACACTCCGACGTTGTTGGAGGGTTTTGTTGTTTGTACGCGTCATGTTGCTTCATATATATTTTATTTTCTGTCTGTACTTTGTACTTTGACTCAGTACTCTGGGTTTGTTTCGTTAACCTCTTATTAATGAAACAGGGTTGTCAGATTCCACCTTTTTCTTTAAAAAAAAAAGACAAAAAAGAAAAAGAAAAAAGAAAAAAAAAAACTTTGCACTACTTTTGCAAGTGCCTCTGAAATCCAGTGGTAAGCCTCTTAGTTTGTAAATAATAAGAAATCGGGGACTAGGTCGTGCTTGCATCAACTTCTATGTTCTAATAAGAAAGATAATTTTTTTCCGTACTAAGCCATTTTTTGAAACTATTTCCCAATTTAGGCCAGTTTTCAAACTATTTACTGACTGGGCCACTATCTGCAGGGTAAGCTATAGCTGTAGAAAACTGCGGCTATAATACTTTTGAAGCCGCAGTTCCCAACTGCAGCTTTAGAAAAAAACCGCAAATAATTGAGACACATAGAGCCAAGTGACGGAGATTTAGAAAGAATTTCTAAGTTTTTTATATTAAAGAGAAGCCGCGGTTGGGAACTACGGCCTCTATTTAGAACAGAGGTCGCAGTTCCCAACTGCTGCATCGACTATACTGAGGCCGCAGTTAGAAACTGCTGCCTCAGAAGGGGCCCAATTAGACCACAGTCAATATATCGGGCTCCTCTCTCTCTCACTCCCATTCACTTTATCTCTCTCCACTCTCTCCTCCACTTCGAAACCCAAAACTCTAGATCCCTAATTTCCTTAACTGCGGCCTCTCCCCATCTTTGTCAAATCTCTTCAAAAAATTCAAGCTCCACATTTTACACCTCTCCCTCCACTTGGATCACTCTAATCCCGAAGTCCTAATTCCTTTAGATTTCCCCCAATTTCAACTAGCTCCATTTCAAAACACTAACTCAGGAGATCGATAGAGGCCTCTAGCATTCTCCACACTCATTTTCGACATCATCTACACTGTCATCTTCCGCCATCAAGTCCTGTAATTTTTCAAAGGTAATCATAAAATCCTAAATTATAATTTTTGTTATACGTACTCAAATTCATTTATTAATTATACTTGTGATGTTGGATAATGATTCACAAATTTAAGATTGTTGTATACGTATGAATCAATATGAATAGTGTATTGAGACGTTGTGAATGGACAATTCGGTTTGGTTAATACGAGTAGTGTATAAACATAATCTTTGTTATTTGATAACGACTGGCAAAATTTAGAATTGTTGTATACGTATGAATCGATATGAGTAGTATATTGGGATATTGTGAAGGCACAATTTGGTTTGGTTAATTCGAATAATGTATAAACATAATCTTTGTGATTTAATAATGACTCGCAAATTTTAGAACTGTTGTATACGTATGGATTGATATGAGTAGTGCGTTGAGATGTTGTGAAGGGACAATTCGGTTTGGTTAATACGAGTAGTGCATGTATGTTATGTTCGAGATTAGATTAATATGAGTAGTGTACTTTGAATTGTATGATGTGATATCACATATTAGTCGGCTAATATTTTCAATGGCTAAATTTAAAAAAAGTACACAAAGTTTTGGGCCAGTTTAAAAAAAGTACACAAAAGTTTTTTTTTTTTTTTAAAAAGGACACAGTGTTTAAATGAACTCCACTGGGTTAGTTAGGGTTAGGGTTGGGTTAGGGTAGGGTTTAAAAAAACCACTTTCATCTTTCATTTGTGTTTAAAAAAACTACATTCATCTTTTATTTGTGTTTAAAAAAATATCACTTAACTAATCAGATTCTTAAATAAACCCCCCTAAACTAACCCTAACCCTAACCCTAATCCTAATCCTAACTAACCCAGTGGAGTTTATTTAAACATTGTGTCCTTTAAAAAAAAAAAAAAAAAACTTTTGTGTACTTTTTTTAAACTGGCCCAAAACTTTGTGTACCTTTTTTTTAAATTTAGCCTATTTTCAATACCACAATGTAGTGTCATTTTCGACACAATGGCATGAACGCGCGACAGACCCCTTGAGTAGTATTAGTATTCCCCGGGTAATTAATAGGTTTTATATGTTTGAATAATATTGTAATCCCTGTTTCCCCAAACCCGTATTTTATGTGTATTTTTCTATATTTAAAATTTTTGTAAATTAATTTTTCTGCTTTCAAATTCTTTATTAAAATGTGTTGTCAGATCTTCTGTTAAAACCTATTTTTAATCAATAGTTTATTTATAACTAGTTCCCAATGATACTTTTTTATAATACAAACATTTTTATTATGCTTTGGATTATTATGTTTGATATGGCTAAAAATGGGGGTTAATCGGAACCGTCCAAATCGGGCACGAATCTTGAAGTCCAGGGGTAAAACGGTAATTTCACCTACCAATAGGCCTGAGATGGGTACTGGGTCTCTTCGTCAAAGACCCAATAACCCACAAATGGGTCCACTTCAATCGGGTGCCGGTTTCAACCAGCAATAAAGCCCGATCAGAGGGATAGAATTAGGGTTTCTGATTAGATCCTAATCAACGGCCCTGATTCATGCCTATCCCTCCACTGGGAATTAGGGATTACATTCCTAATCTGTTTACAAGGAGAATATTCCTTATCAGATCACGGGGATCACATTCCTAATTTGATCCCTGAGATGCCTATAAATACCCCCCATCCATCTCCATTAAGAGGTAATCAATCTTTCTCCAGTTTTTGTGCTCTTTTATAATCTTCCTAGATTACTGACTTGAGCGTCGGAGGGTGAGTCACCGGGAACAACCCCGGTATCTCGCACTTTTTGCAGGTGTATGGCGGGAGTGAAGATCAAACTCCGACGGAACAGGTATACAGGTTTACTATTCAGTTTCCCTAAGAATCCACAAATACTATCTGTTTGCCCCCACACCAAATTTAGCGGCAACAGATTGGCGCCGTCTGTGGGAAACTAACGAATAGCAACCTCCCCTCTTCCCGTTGAACAGATCTTCTCCAGCCATGCCTCCTAGGAAAGTCAGATCAAGAGGGTCTAACAGAGGACCCAACCCCGATCAGCAGCAAGAAATTCCCATCCAGCCTACCCAACAGCAGGGGCAACTTTCTCCTCCAGCGGAAGACCCGCTCCAACAGGACCTTCCTCCTCCTCCTAATCAGCCACCTCCTAAGGGTCCTAACCCTCAAAAACAACCTCTTCACCAGGACCACGTCTCCATCCACAACGCCTCTTCGGACTCTATGGCCTCCCATCATCCCCGGGCTTCTGGTCTCCACAATACCGCCCTCAATCGGCAGAAGGATGAGGATCTTCGCCACCATCTGGATGAAAAACGGGCCCGAGAGGGAACCTCCCGCCAACACCGTCCGGATGAGCGGTCTCCTCGCCGCCGAGAATACAGAAGGTCCCCTATCCGAAGGAGGCGGAAAGAATCCCCCGAGCATTACCGAAGAAGGCCACACTCCCCTGCAGGTCGGCAACAGCCTAGGAACAATAAGGCACCCATCACCCGTACCGAGTTCCAGCAGTTCCAAGCGACCGTCCTACAAGCTCTCAATCTCCGTCCCAACACCAATGCACCCAAGATCCCCTCTCCTCCTCCGGTCCGGAGCCCTCGCCGACGGTCCCCGTCTCCTCCTCCTGCTCTTAGCAACTCCCGGCGTACTCCAAGTCCTCGTCGCTCCAGGAGTTGCCGTCGCCGTAGCCCTCGTTCTCCCTCGTACGAAGATGAGTCTAAAGGCTCGGCTGATTACCGACAAAGGGATGACGCTGTATATCGCCGTCTCCATGAGATGGAGAGGCGCTTGGGTCAGTTAGACCGAGAAGAAGAACTTAGATGGAGAACTCTTCATCCTAGCAGACCACCTTTCTCCCGAACCATAATGGATGCACCTGTGCCGATCGGCTTCAAGCCTCCTCAATTTGAGACCTACTCTGGGGAGACTGACCCCATTGATCACATCGAAAGCTTCAAGACCCTAATGCTCCTCCATCAAGCTTCTGATGCCCTCCTCTGCAAAACCTTCCCCGCAACTCTCAAGGGCCCAGCTCGAGAATGGTACTCTCGCCTTGCCCCCTCCTCGATATTCTCCTTCGAGCAGTTCGAGACCCTCTTCGTCACCCATTTCGTAAGTAGCCGTGAGCTAAGAAGACCAGCATCTCGCTACTGCACCTCCACCAGAAGAAGGGTGAGAAGTTGAGAGACTATGTGAAGAGGTTCACAGCTGAAGCCAGGTCCATAGCATCCCTCGACCAATCAGTCGCTACGGCAGCATTTCAATCTAATGTCCTCAATTCCAACCTCCGCTCCTCCTTCGCCAAGAAGCCCCCACAGAACTTCTCTGATCTCCTCCTCCGCAGTGAAAAGTATATTCGGGCCGAAGAAGCCGAGCACCGACCCAACTGGGAGGGGTCTTCCTCCGGGTTCAAGAGAAAGGAAACAGAAGAGGAAGGAGCCAAGAAGCTCCAGAAGGATAATGCCGGCCAGCGCCGACCTCCCCCCAGATTCGAGAAGTTCACTCCCCTCACCACTAATGTCTCTACCATTCTGATGGAAGTTGAAAAGGAAGGGATCATACCTCCTGCTCCGAGGATGAACACCCCTGCCAAGAAAAGAGATAAAGAGAAATGGTGTCGTTATCACCGGGGCCACGGGCACGACACCAATGATTGTCGCGCCTTGAAGAACGAGATAGAAGCCCTTATCCAGAGGGGGCAGCTGACCAGGTTCGTAAGAAAGGACCGAGCCGAACTTCCTTCCCCACCTGGGGGGCTAACAAGCGTCCGGAACGAGATGAGACACCCGACTTCGAGGAAGAGCGAGTCCTCCACCTCATTCATGGGGGGCTCCTTAAACTCCTCTCAGAAGGCATTTATAAGAGAAGTCAACTCGGTCCGAGCCACCCCTCCTCCCAAAGGCCACGGAGTGCCGGTCACGTTCTCCGACGAAGATATTAAAGGTGTCCGCACCCCTCATTGTGACGCACTTGTCATCAGCCTCCATATGGCGAACTTCAAAGTGGAGAGGATCCTAGTAGACAACGGCAGCTCTGTTAACATCCTCTTCCTTGCCGCTTTCAAAGGCCTAAAACTCTTCCGAGATAGACTCAAGCCCGCCGGATACACACTCCATGGGTTCACGGGAGTGCCAGTGACTATTGAAGGGGTGATCACCCTCGATGTAACCGCTGGCCAAACTCCTACTACCCGAATGGAGCCGATGGACTTCATGGTGGGGGATGTCCCTACCGCCTACAACGTCATATTGGGTCGGCCCGGCCTAGCAGCCCTTGAAGCCGTCCCCTCTGCCTATCACCTCAAAATGAAGTTTCCGACTCGGGCCGGAGTAGGAGAGGTAAGGGGCAATCAGGAAACCGCCCGTAGGTGCTACATGACCTCTACCCTCGGACCTATCCTCTCCTTAGAAACTCTGGAAATCTCCCAAGATGTTTCCCGGCCGACGTCCGAGCCGGTAGATGAATTGGAGGAAGTGCTCTTCTCTGAGCAGGATCCAACTCGCAAGTTCTTTGTTAGCAAGACCCTCCCGTCCGCCTTATGCTCGGACATTGTACAGTGCATCCGAAGGAACCGAGATCTCTTCACTTGGTCAGCTGCAGATATGCCCGGAATTTCCAAAGAGCTCTTAGTCCACCACCTCAGCGTTGTTCCGGGGTCCAAACCGGTTCAACAGAAGAGGCGCAAGTTTGCCCCCGAGCGCCAGCTAGCTATAAAAGAGGAAGTGGACAAGCTCTTGAAGGCCCGATTCATCCAGGAGGTAAACTACCCCGAGTGGTTGTCAAATGTAGTAATGGTAAAGAAGTCGAACGGAACTTGGAGGATTTGAATCGATTTTACCGATCTCAACAAGGCTTGCCCCAAGGATCCCTTCCCTCTTCCGAGTATTGACACTCTGATTGATGCCACCTCGGGACATGAACTCCTCAGCTTCATGGATGCCTTCTCAGGCTACAACTAGATCCAGATGTTCCCCCCGGATATCCCGAAGACATTATTCGTGACCGATCAAGACCTCTATTGCTACAGGGTCATGCCTTTCGGCCTGAAGAACACAGGAGCAACATACCAGCGCCTCGTCAACAAGGTTTTCCAAGCTCAAATCGGCCGAAACATGGAGGTGTATGTTGACGACATGCTTGTGAAAAGCATCCGAGGTGTTGATCATGTGACCGACCTCCAAGAAGCGTTTGACATTCTGAGAAAGCAAAGCATGAGACTCAACCCGAACAAGTGTGCGTTCGGTGTCTCTTCAGGGAAGTTCCTCGGCTTCATGGTTAGCCAACGAGGAATTGAAGCAAACCCTGAGAAAATCAAGGCCATATTAGACATGGCCCCTCCCAAAAGTGTTAAGGAAGTTTAGAGATTAACAGGCTGCCTAGCCGCCATAGGGTGCTTTCTCTCGAAGTCCGGGGAGAAATGCCTCCCTTTCTTCAAGACCCTCAGGGGGGCTAAAGGTTTCGAATGGGGGCAGCAGCAACAGGAGTCCTTCGACCAGCTCAAGGCTTACCTCGTCAATCCCCCTCTCCTCAGCAAACTGATCCCTGGTGAACCCCTCTACCTCTACCTGGTAGCCTCTGAGCAGACCCTCAGTGCAGTTTTAGTGAGGGAAGAAGATCGGGCTCAGAAGCCCATCTACTATGTGAGCAAGGTGCTTCGGGATGCCGAGCTCCGATACCCGAAGATAGAAAAGATGGCTTATGCCCTGGTGATGGCTGCGAGAAAGCTTCGCCCGTACTTTCAGTCCCATTCGCTGGTCGTTCTTATCGACCAGCCGCTGAAGCAGGTCCTCCACAAGCCCGAGACCTCGGGTCGCCTTATGAAGTGGCCTATCGAGCTGAGCCAACACGACATAACTTATCAGCCTCGGACCGCGATCAAGGCTCAGGCACTAGCTGAATTCATAGTTAAGAGTACTATCCCCGAGTCCAGCCAAACAGTGAAGGGACCACCCGTCTGGTCGGTTTATGTTGACGGATCCTCCTGCAATGAGGGAAGCGGGGCAGGGGTCATCCTGGCGGGCCCAGATGACTTCATCCTCCAATACTCCCTCTGCATCAATTTCAAGGCCTCAAACAACGAGGCAGAATACGAGGCGCTAATAGCCGGCCTTGGGATGGCTCGAAATGCAGGGGCCCAACGCCTCCGGATCTTTAGCGACTCTCAGCTAGTCATCAATCAGGTCATCGGCGAGTATGAAGCACGCGATGACAGGATGGTTAAATACTTAGCCAAAGTCAAGAGCCTCATGGCACTGTTTGAAGAAGCCTTCATCCAATGCATACCCCGGGAAGAAAATGCTCAGGCCGACGCCCTCTCCAAACTAGCCTCCTCCTCCCTCCAAGGTCTCAAGCAGACCGTTTTGATAGAAGTCCTTCTGAAGCCAAGCATAGAGGACGAAACACTCGACTCCATAGAGACATTGCCTGTCCTGCTCGAAGACAATTGGATGAAACCCCTCATCGAATTTTTAAGGGACGGACTCCTCCCCGAGGATCCTAAGGAAGCTCGAAGAGTAAGAACCCGAGCCGAGCGTTACACACTGATCGGAGGCATCCTATACAAACGCTCCTTCACACAGGTCGACGGCAGGCCGTACCTGAGATGCCTCTCCCCTGGGCAAGCCGACTACGCCCTGCAAGAACTTCACGAGGGCATCGGCGGATCACATTCGGGTTCCAGAGCCCTAGCACGCAAAGTGTTGAACTACGGATACTTCTGGCCCACTCTCCTACGAGACGCCGAACGACATGTTCGTTAATGCAGCTCCTGTCAGAAGTACTCCGACATCCGACGCCTCCTACATGCTCCACTCACTTCCCTATCAAGTCCGATCCCCTTCGCGATGTGGAGGATGGATTTACTAGGGCCGTTTCTGCCAGCTCCCGGACAGTTCAAGTTCTTAGTCGTGGCAATCGACTATTTCTCGAAATGGATAGAGGCCGAGCCCCTGGCCACGATCACCGAGAACAAGGTCGTTCAGTTCTTCTGGAAGAGCGTGATCTGCCGATTTGGCGTCCCCAGGGTCCTAATAACAGACAACGGGACCCAATTCACTGGGGCTGCCTTCCGAGCTCTATGCGAAGACCTTGCCATCCAACACCGGTTCTCCTCCGTCTCTCATCCTCAGTCGAATGGCCAAGCCGAAAATGCTAATCGACAGATCCTCTCCGGCATTAAGAAGAGGTTAGATAAATGTTCCAATGGCTTATGGGTCGATCAGCTTCCCAACGTGCTGTGGAACTACCGCACCACAATATGGACCCCCACAGGAGAGAGCCCATTCAATCTCACCTATGGGTCCGAGGCCATCATCCCCCTAGAAGTCGGAATACCCTCTCCTCGTCTGATAGCTTATGAAGAAGAGCAAAACGCCAGAGAGCTCAGAGCAAGTCTAGACCTGATAGATGAGATCCGAGAAAGAGCTGCCATACGACAACAAAGCTACCGAAGAAGGATTGAGATGGCATACAACAAGAAAGTTCGGCCTACCGACCTCAAAGAAGGGGACCTGGTCCTCAGGAAATTGGCCATCTCTTTCCCCGGTCAGAAGAGAAAACTCGCTCCAAATTGGGAAGGACCTTACAAGATCTCCAAAGTAATCTGCCCCGGCACATACAGACTAGAAGATCTCGAAGTCAGGGAGATCCCCAGGACTTGGAATGCCGACCATCTCTTAAAGTACCAAGGGAGAGCACCAACGCCTCTCTAAGTACTTCGAGATGTCGAACCGTTCCTCTCCTATTACTTGTAATGATTTTCTTTTATTTTTTCCTTGTAATAACGGCTAGCAACTTTAGAAGCAGCCGACTATTAGTCATTAATAAAGAAAGTTTTTTCATATTTTACTATTGTTTACATCTCTCTGCTTTTAACTCTTCACTCCAACGATGGTTCGGAGTCCAACACTTGGCTCGATTCTACTTCGCAAGTTCGCTCCTAAGCGAGCTAGGGGTAGTTCGCCATTCAGAATTGCTCCCACAACCGTTGAACTAATCTAACGATAGTTCGGAGTCCAACACTTGGCTCGATTCTACTTCGCAAGTTCGCTCCTAAGCGAGCTAGAGGTAGTTCGCCATTCGGAATTGCTCCCACAACCGTTGAACTAATCTAACGATGGTTCGGAGTCCAACACTTGGCTCGATTCTACTTCGCAAGTTCGCTCCTAAGCGAGCTACAGGTAGTTCGCCATTCGGAATTGCTCCCACAACCGTTGAACTAATCTAACTATGGTTCGGAGTCCAACACTTGGCTAGATTCTAGTTCGCAAGTTCGCTCCTAAGCGAGCTAGAGGTAGTTCGCCATTCAGAATTGCTCCCACAACCGTTGAACTAATCTAACGATAGTTCGGAGTCCAACATTTGGCTCAATTCTACTTCTCAAGTTCGCTCCTAAGCGAGCTAGAGGTAGTTCGCCATTCGGAATTGCTCCCACAACCGTTGAACTAATCTAATGATGGTTCGGAGTCCAACACTTGGCTCGATTCTACTTCGCAAGTTCGCTCTTAAGCGAGCTAGAGGTAGTTCGCCATTCGGAATTGCTCCCACAACCGTTGAACTAATCTAGCGATGGTTCGGAGTCCAACACTTGGCTCGATTCTACTTCGCAAGTTCGCTCCTAAGCGAGCTAGGGGTAGTTCGCCATTCGGAATTGCTCCCACAACCGTTGAACTAATCTAACGATGGTTCGGAGTCCAACACTTGGCTCGATTCTACTTTGCAAGTTCGCTCCTAAGCGAGCTAGGGGTAGTTCGCCATTTGGAATTGCTCCCACAACCGTTGAACTAATCTAATGATGGTTCGGAGTCCAACACTTGGCTCGATTCTACTTCGCAAGTTCGCTCTTAAGCGAGCTAGAGGTAGTTCGCCATTCGGAATTGCTCCCACAACCGTTGAACTAATCTAACGATGGTTCGGAGTCCAACACTTGGCTCGATTCTACTTCGCAAGTTCGCTCCTAAGCGAGCTAGGGGTAGTTCACCATTCGGAATTGCTCCCACAACCGTTGAACTAATCTAACGATGGTTCGGAGTCCAACATTTGGCTCGATTCTACTTTGCAAGTTCGCTCCTAAGCGAGCTAGGGGTAGTTCGCCATTTGGAATTGCTCCCACAACCGTTGAACTAATCTAATGATGGTTCGGAGTCCAACACTTGGCTCGATTCTACTTCGCAAGTTCGCTCTTAAGCGAGCTAGAGGTAGTTCGCCATTCGGAATTGCTCCCACAACCGTTGAACTAATCTAACGATGGTTCGGAGTCCAACACTTGGCTCGATTCTACTTCGCAAGTTCGCTCCTAAGCGAGCTAGGGGTAGTTCGCCATTCGGAATTGCTCCCACAACCGTTGAACTAATCTAACGATGGTTCGGAGTCCAACACTTGGCTCGATTCTACTTTGCAAGTTCGCTCCTAAGCGAGCTAGGGGTAGTTCGCCATTTGGAATTGCTCCCACAACCGTTGAACTAATCTAACGATGGTTCGGAGTCCAACACTTGGCTCGATTCTACTTTGCAAGTTCGCTCCTAAGCGAGCTAGGGGTAGTTCGCCATTTGGAATTGCTCCCACAACCGTTGAACTAATCTAACGATGGTTCAGAGTCCAACACTTGGCTCAATTCTACTTTGCAAGTTCGCTCCTAAGCGAGCTAGAGGTAGTTCGCCATTCGGAATTGCTCCCTCAATCGTTGAACTAATCTAACGATGGTTCGGAGTCCAACACTTGGCTCGATTCTACCTCGCAAGTTCGATCCTAAGCGAGCTAGAGGTAGTTCGCCACTTGGAATCACTCCCACAACCGTCGAACCACTCTAGCAATGGTCCGAAGTCAAAAACTTAACACGAACACGTTCAGCGAGCCTATGTTAAGTGAAGTTCAATTCATCTCGCGAGGTCGCAAGATTGGGCGACCGAAGCACAGCTCGCCACAACTAGCCGAACTCCCACTTTGCCGATCCGCGAACAAGCAAGAGGCCGACCTAGGAACCTCGGCGCGATGAACAGAGTCACAAACATAACGACTACACAAAACCACAAGGGACACACAAGTTCGAGAACAAAATATTATTGATAATTGGGATACAGTACGAAGCGACTCATCCATACAACAAAGATTACAAGGCGTTGAAAAGTGAAAGTTACAACGCCGACTTATTACACTTAGGCTAAAATACAAAAGCAACCAGAAACGAGGTCTTCAGTGCTTTCTTGGCGCCGGAGCGTTCCGCTTCAAAGACACTCGAGGGCGACGATGCTTGTCTCCGGAGCTCGATCCCAACCCGGCAAATTGGGACGAATCCTCAGCACCGCTCCTAGCAGCAGCTCCGACGGATGCTCCGCTCGATGAAATTGCCACAGAGCTTTGCGCGTCCCCCGGACTAGGATGGCCAATGCACTGACGGGTCACCATCTCGTAAAACGTAATCCCCCGATCGCTCTCCGCGCGAGTGCACGAAGTGCTCCTGACGTTGATTGGCCCCGAGCGCGGTTTTAGGCGAGCGACCTCCGCCTCTAACTCGGAGATCCGCTACCTCAAAAAGTCATCCTTTACGTCGACCTCAAAGCGAGGGGGTATCGCGGAGTCTGGCACACCCGAGCGACTAGCTATCAGACGACGAAGGTGAGTGACTTCGATGCTTTTGTCAACCGTAGCCCTCTTCAGCGCGTCGACTTCGGCTGTCAACTCGTCCCGTTCAGCCGTCAGTTTAGGCCACCTCGACCGTCAAGCCCTCTCCCTCCGTCCAAAGCTCAGTCTCTACGGTCTGCAGATGGCGGATCTCGAAAAGCAGGTCGTCCCTCTCCGCCGTTATTTTAGACAAATTGTGCCGAATGCACTGAATCCGAAGCCCGTTGTTGAAAGCAGTCGGCGAGTATTCATCCTCTCCTGTGGGAGTCATCTCGGCGATCCTGCTCTCTAGACGCCGGATCTCGATGTCTCGCCGACCGAGGACGGGCTGAAGATGGTTCCGCTCGCTTTCGGCTCGGCGCAATCCGAGCTCGACTTCATAGAGCCGCTCTCGGCACCTCGCCAGACATAGCCTCGTCGCCCCCAAGCCAGCCTCGGCTCGAGCTTTATCATCCGAGCGAGCGGGCTCATCGTCTTGAGCAACCACCATGAGCTGAAAATAAATCGAGAAAAACAGCAAGATTTCAAACACTGCCGTAGTCTAACACTTGAGAAGTTTTCAAACAAAATTTCGACAATTGATGAGAAAAGACAAAGACACAGAGCCGAACCCCAGCACTTCAAAAAATTTTCATTCATTTCAAAAAACAGCGGTGGCCAGTCCCCTATTAGGCGTTACATTTCGAAAAGAAAGAAGAACAAAAACAGAAGAAAAGAAAAGCGAAGTCAAGGCGCTACCTCTTTCCCCGGGCGACGAGAGCGAGTGGGGGTCGACTTCTTCGAGGGGGACACCACCGCCAACGGGGTAACCACGGTGCTGGGGACCTCGTTGGTGACTTCAACCTCAGTCTCGGTTTTGTCCTCCCCTTCTTCATCTTCCCCCTCTGATTCGGGGTCAAAGCCCTCGACGTGGCCCGAGAACAGCCTCCATCCCGAGACGTCCACATCGGGATACTCCTTCGACACCCGGGCGATGGCTTCGGCATAAGCCTTGGCCATGTTTTGGGCGAGGTACCCTTGCGCCTTCGCCAAGGTCGCGTCCTCTGCCGCCTTCACCGCCGCCGCCTTGGCCTCCTCAGCTTCAGCCAACTGCTTGGCCGCCCCCTCCTTCTGGCGAAGGAGGTCACCCTCCAACTTCGCCACCTTAGCCTCGAGGTGCTCGATCATCACCGACCTCCCTTCGTGCTCGACGCGAAGCTTGTCGAGCTCATTCGACATCCGAGCCTTCTCGTTCCGAGCCTGGTCGGACTCTTGCTTCAGCTCCTTCTCCATGGCTGTCAACCTCTCGGTGAGGTGTCCGAAGTGGACGATAATCTGCGACAAAGAAAGAAGGACTGAAAGAGTTAGAAAAATTGTGGTTAAAGAAATTCAACAATGGCGAAAATCGAACACTTACCGAAACCGCCGAACGAGCGATCTCGATGACATCGTCGCCTTGTCGTCTGGCCTCCATGGCGGCTCGGTCCTTCGGCGTGGCGAGGTGCTTGACGGCCTGCATGCTCGCCAGTGTATTGCCAAGGAATCCATCGTGCTTCCGGACTTGCCAGTCCGGAATGTGGATCTTTTTATGCTCCTCCGTCAGGAGCTCCTCGGCTGTTGCCGTCAGCGGCGGCATCATCATTCCGAGGGCTATGGCGATGGGGAACTCGCCGGCCGTAGCCGATGACGAAGTTTCCGCCACGGCGACGACCGGACTGTCGAGGGTCTCCACCTCCTCGACCAAGGCTGCGATCCTCGGAGTCTTTGGGGTCGGCAACTTGGTCGCGACCCTCTTGCGCTTCTTCGGCGCCTTACTGGCAAGCCCAGCCCTGAGAGCCAGCACTGCATCGTAGTCCATCGTCTCTGCATTAAAAATAAAATTGGTTAATACAATACAAGTTGCGAGAAGTAAGGTACGGAAAACAAAGCATAACAGAGGCCGTGTACTGGGATCTACGTGGCAGAGCCCTCCCTTGTACAGGACGTCCTCGGTGAGCTCCTTCCAATCATACTTCGGCCGATCGAGGAGAGTCTGAACTGCCTCTTCTTCTTCAACACTAAGCTTCGGCAGTGCCCTCGCCCTCTTCGGCACCCCTTCTACCCAGCCGGAGGGGATCGGCCAAGCCTCCGGACTCCGTACTATCATAAACTTCTCCCGCCAATGCTTGATGGAGTCGGGGCATATGACGAGCCTACCGCCGTGCCTCGGAGTCAAATAATATCGGTACTCTGACTTGTTCCCTTGGTGTAGCCGATAGAGTGTCCGAAGCACGTTCAGCTGCGGCTCGATCCCTACTGCTTGGCAGTGAAGCACGAAGCCATTTATCACTCGCCATGCGTTCGGCATGAGTTGGATAGGGCTGACCCTGAACCAACTCACCACGGTAACGGTGAACGTATGGAGAGGCAGCCGAGCCCCGGCGATGAAGGCGTCGACCGGCCAGCAACACATCGTCACTGGCAGCGGCGAATTGGCCCTAACTCCAGGACCCGGCAACATGAGCTCGTACTCCTCCGGGATTTGAAAAGAATCCCGGATCACTGCCAAGTCCTCCTCACGCAGGATCGACACCGTCTCGTCCGCCTCTGTTGTCTCCCTCGCTGCATTCTCCTCGAAGGACCTCCCCCTCCCGTGAACGATTCGCTCGGCTTGATCCTCCGGAAGCTCTCGAACTCTGTGAAGCCGGGTCAGCGGCCCTGGCAGTCTCCCGAACTCCCCCATACGCTTCAGATCCTCCACAATCGAATCCTTGCCGAACACCTTCTTACCTTTAGTTGGAGTTGAATCTTCGACAACTTCAAGGGAGGGCTCGGACCAAGAGATTGACTCGGAGACAGAAGCAAGAGACATAGTTTATGGAATAAACTAAGCATAAATTACCTTGAAAGATTAGCTGTCGGAAAACTTCGCCGAAAAACGAACGTCGACCACCGGAAGTACTCGCTTAAACACAAGAGATCGCCTGAGCAAAAGAGAAGAAAAGTGAGAAATGAGAGTGGGGGGTGGGGTTTTATAGAGAAGGGCGCGCTAAACGAGGATAATGGGCTTGTACTACCGGCCCATTCGCACAAAATGACAAAAGCGACCTCAATCATCGCCTTATTTACCACGCCTGGCCGTACACTGCATTAATTACTGTCCCATCTGACAGAAGCTCAGAGGTCACTGCATTAAATGAACGTCTCATCTGTCAAAGCTGTCAGAAGTTCAGAGGACGCACAGGGGCTACAAATTCCTACGCCAAAAAATGACAAGTTACGGACCTCGGCACCAGCTGCCGAGCGCTCTTGCCACCGACCCCGTTACGGGGGAAAATGGACCTCGGCACCAGCTGCCGAGCGTTCTTGACACCGACCCCGTTACAGGGGAAAAATGGACCTCGGCACCAGCCTGCCGAGCGTTCTTGGCACCAACCCCGTTACGGGGGGAAAATGGACCTCGGCACTAGCTGCCGAGCGTTCTTGACACCGACCCCGTTACGGAGGAAAAATGGACCTCGGCACTCGCTGCCGAGCATTCTTGACACCGACCCCGTTACGGGGGAAAAATGGACCTCGGCACCAGCTGTCGAGCGTTCTTGACATCGACCCCGTTACGGGGGGAAAATGGACCTCAGCACCAGCTACCGAGCATTCTTGACACCGACCCCGTTACGGGGGAAAAATGGACCTCGGCACCAGCTACCGAGCATTCTTGACACCGACCCTGTTATGGGGGAAAAATGGACCTCGGCACCAGCTGCCGAGCGTTATTGACACCGACCCCGTTACGGGAGAAAAAATGGACCTCGGCACCAGCTGCCGAGCGTTCTTGACACCGACCCCATTACGGGGGGAAAATGGACCTCGGACCTCGCCGAACTCCCTCTCAGCACTCACGACCAAGCCGAGGTCCCTCTCCTCTTAGGAAAGAGGTGCCGAACCGCCTACAGACCTCGGCCCCCTAGTCAGCGAGCTCTAGAGGGGGTCGGAAGTGTGAAACAAGCCTGTGGTCCACACAACGGAGGAAAACGATCAGCCCTTCCACCAAGGGATCACGAAAAAACAATCAAAAATTCGGGAAATTAAAGAAGGACTCCTGGGAAGTAGTTGCAAAGATGGGGAGGCATTCTCTAGCCTCCAAACAAGCAATTATTGCCAAGAACAATCTTCTAAGGTCCCCGAACGACGAATTGACACTTCGCAGAGTTAAAAGGATATCCCTTCAAGAACACCACATGACCATAAGAGCTCAGGAGCGACTCAGAGTTAAATCCACTTGAAATCACCACACTACCTCCTTCAAGATTCAAAACTTTCCATTTGGGCTCCGATACAACTCCACCAGCCATTAAAACAGTAAAACTACTCCTCAAAGGCTGACCAAGCTCAGTCTTCGGGAGTGGGGGGCTCGTGATATGGCTAAAAATGGGGGTTAATCGGAACCGTCCAAATCGGGCACGAATCTTGAAGCCCAGGGGTAAAACGGTAATTTCACCTACTAATGGGCCTGAGATGGGTACTGGGTCTCTTCGTCAAAGACCCAATAACCCACAAACGGGTCCGCTTCAATCGGGTGCGGGTTTCAACCAGCAATAAAGCCCGATCAGAGGGATAGAATTAGGGTTTCTGATTAGATCCTAATCAACGGCCCTGATTCATGCCTATCCCTCTACTGGGAATTAGGGATTACATTCCTAATCTGTTTACAAGGAGAATATTCCTTATCAGATCACAGGGGATCACATTCCTAATTTGATCCCTGAGACGCCTATAAATACCCCCCATCCATCTCCATTAAAAGGTAATCAATCTTTCTCCAGTTTTTACGCTCATTCATAATCTTCCTAGATTACTGACTTGAGCGTCGGAGGGTGCGTCGCCGGGAACAACCCCGGTATCTCGCACTTTTTGCAAGTGTACGGCGGGAGTGACGATCAAACTCCGACAGAACAGGTATACAGGTTTACTATTCAGTTTTCCTAAGAATCCACAAATACTATCTGTTTGCCCCCACACCAAATTTAGCGGCAACAATGTTTATTATTATTGTGTGTTGATTTTTGTATTATTAATATTATTTTTGTTAATGCTCATTATGATTATTGTTATTTTTGTTATTCGTGTTATTTTATCTTTTACTCTTGATTGTTGATTTAAAAATCTATTTCTATTGTTATTTGTATTTGTAATATTTCAAATAATTTCTATCTTGTAGATCAATATATATTTTGATATATAATCCTACTTTTATTTATTACTTTATCTATTCGATTTGATCTTTTATTTAAATCTTATTTTAAAACCCTAATCCTATTCCCAATCCTATTGTTGATCCCTAATAGATTTACAAAAGCTAAATTAAACCAAATCCTATTTTAAATCCTATGCAATTAATTATTATCAATACCCATTAAACAAATCCTGTTACTACTCCTAATTACCCACAACCCAATTACCCATTAACCCAACTCCTAAACCCTAATCCTTCCATATATATATATATATATATCTCTAACCTCAAACCCTAACCCTAACATCTAAACCCTACACCCTAGCACCCGGCCTACCCTCTCTCTCTCCCCCCCTTGACGGCACCGTACACACCTGACGCCCACCCCCAGGCCGAGACCTCTCTCCCTCCGGTCTGCACTCCAACCCGAACACCTCCAGACATCATCCCGATCTCCATCCCCTCTCCGATCACCACTACCCTATTACCCCCCCCCCTCTCTGATCATCTCATCCCCTTGGCCGATCAACCCTCCAAGCCTCAAGCACCGCCATTCATCTATCTCTCTTTTGTGGGTTCTCTCTTCTCTTGCTTTGAGATGCGTGCCGTGTGTTCGTGCCATTGTTCGCGGGTTCATTGCTCTTGATTTAAGGATCTCTTGTTCGTGGATTTTGGTTCGTTGCCTGGGAATCCGTTCCCGTTATTCTTGGAGTTCGTTCTTTATCTCCGATTAAGGCAAGTAACTTGTACTCCAATTTTTTTGTTTGATACAAGTCAAAAATACCACCTATAGTGTAGTTGGGTTCTAGAGACAACTCAGGTGTGTGTTATCTTTGATGGGTTTTGTCTCTATTGTGAAAACTTGACCATAGTTGCATCATGACACAATCTTGACATGAATTAACTTAGGTTTTGCCCGTTCTTGATTTGATCATGTATGTGGGGCTTTTGTGAGAATTTGGGTATTTGTTGGGATCCTTGTGATAACCTTGCTTTGGATATGTTAATTACCATATTTCATATTGTTTGGACACTTGGTAGACTAGATTTCGGGTTTGGATGTGTTTGGATCAAGTTTCGTTTGAATGATGTTGATTTTGGTTTTGAGGAAAATCTGTATTTTGTCGATGTTCTGTTTTGAATTGTATTTTAGACCATATTAAAGTCAGAATCTTAATTTCAGTATAAAACATGAGTTTTAGAGAATTTTGTCTATTTTCAAATCCCTCTGACCTTGCTTGATTTCGTTTTCGTATAAGTGACTTATGACTATTTTACAACAGAGGTGTATTATGTTTCCAGATTTCGTTTCTCGACGATTTTGTTGATTAAACTATTTTGATACTTGAGTTACACCTATTATTTTGATCTAAAACTTTGGTCAGTTTTTCTGTACCTATCTAGGAATTACTCAGAATTTTGGTAGATTTTATTGATGAGTTTTATATGTCGTTTCATGCATATCTGCAAAAGTCATACTTGCTGTATTTTGCTCGCTGTCCTGTAAAGAATTGTGTTTTCACCCTGATTCCTTTTACTGTATGAAAAATATTTGTGAAATATGAAAGTTTGTTTGTTCTATCTATTTTCATCTCCCTTTGGTGGATTTGGATTTCGCTTCATGGCTTGCGAGATATTTTAGTTTTCGTACAACAGTGTTTGGAATTCCAGATTGGTCAAAGTATCGTTTCTTGATGTTTTCTTATTTTTGATGGCTGAACTAATTTTACTGGAATATTATGAAACCTTATATTTTGATTTTTGACATATAGGGGAATACCCTAGATTTTTCTTGGATTTATTTGAGAAGTTTTAATGCTGTTTTTCTGACTGTGAATTCGTTTTACTGATTTCTGGCTGAACTTATTTTCTATATTCAAACCTGTTTTGAGTTATGATTTTGTGAAATACGATATGACTTATTTATATTCACTGGATTCGGTTGGGAGTCTATTTTCCAGATTCTTTGACGGATCCAGATTTGTATTTCTGTAGCGACAAGAATCACTGTTTTAGTACTGTACTGTCTTTCTGTCCTGAATATGAACATACACTGTTTTGCTAGTTTATGTGACTGTATATTATCTATGCATATTTATTTGTTTCTCTGAACCTAATACTGATTATACCATGTTAGTTTGACACTATTCCGTACACATTCATGCTTGTTTGATGACCATAATAAAAGTAACCAAGTCGGGGTTTAAGGAAAAGATCTAGTAGTGGGAAAGTATAGAAATGTGTACTTAGAAGGGGGTCCGTGTCTTCCATCTGATTATCTATTATCTGTTATGAGATCATGCAAGATTTTGATTATTTGATTCCTGACTACATACTTCCTTATGAGAGGGTGTACTTAGAAGGGGCCCGTGATCTCATCTGTTACCCAACTATATACTTCCTACGAGAGGGTGTACTTGGAGGGAACTTAGTCCTATCTGTTGCATGATCGTCTGTTATCTGTCTGTCTGGATCTGTTATCTGATATCTGTCTAAACCCTGAGTACACGGCCCTATATGATCCACTACGAAATCTACAAACGTAACTGTTTTGAATGTAGCAACCATGTGATAAAATGATGGCACATGAAGTGTTACCTAGTTAGTAATTAATACAAGACTTATAAAAATCTAACATCTATATCTGTATCTGAATCTGTTATATGTATCTAGCCATCTGTTATCTGATTATCTGATAATCTGTTATCTATCTGTCATTATCACATGACATTATTATTTGACACTATCTATATATCTGTCTGCATGTCTTTTGACTTTGATACCTGACACATGTTAGTATACCATGCTAGGTCTGTTTCTGCTATTATTTAGATTTTTCTAGTTTCCCCATGTACTTGTATGCTACATTATAAGTGACCCGTAACTTGCAATTGACGGGTACTTGTTTTCTTTTTCCTTCTCCTACAAACTACTAATTGCAGATCAGGATGGTCAGCTGCCATATGCTATTAGCGAGAGGATGTATTATTGCTGGATTTTCTGCTTTATTATTATTATTATTTGTTGCTTGAACTTGAATAAAATGTACTCGATTACTTGGATATTTATTTGTATTTGGGCGATGTGACATAGGATATTTGACTTGTTCAGAATTTGATTATTTGAGATTATTATATTTGGTTTCAAGTAATTTCTGTTGGTATCTTGTTTCAATTATGCATGTCTGGTTGTATCTTTTGCTTCCGACTCTGATTATCTTGTGAAATGTTATAAAGATTCTTGAACAGCTTATGGATGATTAAAATTATTCGCTGGGCTTTTGTTACGTATCCGTATTCCGTATTCTTTTTGGGAAGCGGGGCGATATATTTATTTTCATGTATTTTTCAAAAAAAAAAATGTAGGACGATACGGATGAGGCTGCTAATACAAGTGGTCGACGACCATCGACTAGTACCGTCGACCATCTACTAGCAATCAGCCATCTACTGGTGGTCGGCCAAGTACTAGTGGACAACTATCTACTAGCAGACAAGCACCTACACATGTAAGTTGACTATGATTCTTTATCACAGTTTTGAATTTTTAGATATAATGTTGCAACAAATTAAATTAAGTTTACTATGAGTACGTCGTATGGCAGTCGTACATGGACGGTAGATTGTACATGCTACCATAGGTGTTTACGGTGATGAGATAGCTGTGGTTGACGAGAGCGCCACTCATAAACTTTTTTGTAGTACAGTTTTACTTTCTTAATAGAGTCCTTTGATAGTTCAGGTTGAAGCAGAGCATCCCAACACCCGTTTGTACGACACTAACATGCACAATGTAAAAGGAGTGGGTTTCTTGTCAGATCACAATTAGGCAGTTTATCATCATGTATGGGTCGAAGCATGGAACAGCCGGCAGTTTGATATGATTGCTGAGGGTATTCTTCCATATTATGGGTTCTTGCACGATGACTACATGTCTTCGTATCAGAGGATCACACAACTATATGTTGCTCCTCCATCCACTGTACCAGTAGGGATCCAGATTCCGGTTCCAAGGAGAGTGTAGGAACCAGTGCCCCGACATTCCAATATTCTACCCATGTATCAATCAAGGGTTTCGTCTTCTTGTAAAATAGTGAGATATAATTGTTTTGGGTTTATTTTCTATATTTAACTTCAACATATATTTATATTTAAATCATTATAATTTATTTTTAATACGTTCTAATTTGTTACATAGTGAAAATGTATGGGTTTTTGCACGAAAATTGGCAGACGAGTATTGTGGTTGAGAGCATTAAGGATTTCGCACGCGAGATTCTCAAGTTGTGCATGTCGACACTCGAAGAGGTTGGTGAGGGAGCGACGCTTGATGCTATGTGGAGAGCTCCGGTTCCGCCTACGGGTAGACATAAGCAAGTGATGAGGCATCCCAGGCATGGCAGGCAGGCATGACAAGAGGAGGAACACGAATAGCCGCAACAAGAAGAGTCATTAAATAAAGAGCTGCAATAAGAATCGCCGCCACACGAAGTGCTGCAACAGCAATTTGTGCCACCCAAAATAAAGGAATTTGACGAAAATGCTCCCTTCTCACAGCTCACACAGGTAGGTACAAGTTGGCCAAAGAAGAGGAAGAAGAGGAAGCCCGCACTATACACACCGGGTTAGGTTGTTCACAATATTTGTTGTAACTATTTCTTAATTATGTTAATACTTAGTAAATTGTGATATTAAGTGTTTTTGGAATGTGTTAAGTTGGACTTATATTATTCTTAATTTGGACGTATGTTATTCTTAATTTGGACTTGTGACTTATGTTATATTTCGACTCTTCATGCGATTGTGAGGTATTGTGAAATATTGCGAAAGTGTGTTATATTTGTGATATTTGTGATGTTTGAAAATTGACTATAGTTTGTGATCTATTGTGATGTCTGTGATGTTGGGAATTTGTGATTTGTTCGTGATTTGATGTGATAGTTTTGATGTTGGGAAATTGTGAGATATTGAGAAAATTATATGTATTTTGATTATTTCGAACTATAAACAGGAAACCATAGATATCTGATATTCATATAGCAGTGTTTCAACTAAGGTCTCTGTTGAATCCTACTTCTTGCATCTCTGACTTGCTCTCTAATTCAGAGAGCAAAATTTGCGTATAGGCAGCAGTTGATAATTACGACCTAAATAAAGAGAGGCCACAGTTCCTAATTTCATATTGCGGCCTCAGTTCAATCCAACTTTTTGCCTCTCGGACTTGCTCTCTGATTCAGAGAGCAAGATTTGAGTATAGACTAGGCTGTAGTTACCCTAAACAAAGAGTGATTGCAGTTCCCAACTGTGGCCTCAGTTGAATTCTACTTCTAGCCTCTCTGACTTGCTCGCTGATTTAGAGAGCTAACTGGGAAATAAACATTGAGATGCTCTACTTTCCAATTGTGACATCATTTAACCTAAACATAGAGAGGCCGCAGGTGACAACTGCAGCTTCTCTTTTATGTAATTTTCCCAGAGACTTGTTACTATGTGGAAAAATTACATAAATAAAAGGTCGCAGTTCCTAACTGCGACATCTCTTTAACATAAAAAATCTGAAAAAAAAATTCCAAGTCTTCACCACTTGACTCACTGTGTCTTAAGTATTTTCGATTTTTCACTCTCGGGTTCAAAGAAAACACAAAGAAGACTCAACTGCGGCTTCAACTACTTGGCATCGACACTGACTGACTCAGAAAAATAGTTTGGAAGAGATAAGTTTGGAAAATAGTTTCAAAAAGTGGCTTAGTACGGGGAAAAAATTCAAGAAAGAGTTCTAAACTTTGTAAAACATTTTTCCCCATGCATGTCAGATTGGATTTTCCACGAAAGTTTGTGAGGACTAACATAGGAAAATCATTTTCATAATCCACAACCAAAAAACGTCTAAATTGCATCGATGACATAAAAAACATTCCTTTCTGAATGCATCATAAGAATATACAAAAATGTCCTTCCATTTCTTTCCAAAACACTGCGGGAACTAATTCACAAATAGTCCAGAATTGGTATAGCAGAAAATAATAAATTTCAAAAGTAAATATATATCATTTAACAAGCCATCGGAAGTGAGCATTTTAAAAAGAGTACAGGACCTGCAATAAGACACAGCAATAGCACATAGAACAACAACATAAACATAATTTTACCAATATCCATCTGCCCCTTTTCTTCCCAATATACAATCGAATTGCCATTGTACAATTTGAACTCCATATTCTATTCAAACAATCGTTAGCATTTTAAAAAATAGGTAAAATGCAGAAGAAAAAAGAAAACAAAGAGAAAAGAAAGAAAAGAAACTGTACTGAATCAGTCACCCCCCTAGAATTCGCCTAATTGCAATCCTTTGCTCAGCCGAAAGCCTCGAAGGGAACTTGACATCCAATTTAATTTTAAGGTTCCCTTTCTTCCCGCGCTCCTTAGCTATAGGCATTCCTTCATTGGCTACCACGAGCTCGTAACCGGGTGTCACTACATTGGGGAGAGAAACAGCCAAATCACCGCCGTCTAATGTTTTGAAGTTTAGTGTGGTCCCAGCAAGGGCATCTACCAGATCGATTGTGTGGTGGGCCATGAGATCGTTGCCATCTCTTGTGAAGATCTCGTGGGGCTTCTCGTCGATCACAAAGACAAGGTCTGCTGGGAGTTGGTTCACTGCTTCATTTCCCTTATCGAGAAATGTGATTTTCGTACCCTTCTTCCACCCAGGCTTTATGTTTATTGTTAAGATCTCTGAATCTGGCACCAATCTCCTGCATTATGTATCGGTTATTATATCATACAAGTGAAAACAATCACAAGTAGAGGGATATTATCAACTCTAGCAATAATAGTTGATACTCTAGAGTTAACATTCTAATATGGACCTTTTTTTTTCCCCAAATTTTTTTCGGTATTCAGATTGTGAATTTTTTTTTACTGGATAGTATTTTATAAATTTCAAAATTATTATTAGAACATGAACGAATATTCATACTTTGATCAGTGAGCACTGACTGTTTCGATAAATAATCGAACAATAACAGAAATTAAGAAGACAACAGAAAAGAGAGAAGAAAGAAGGGAGGTTTCAATTTATAAATGTTGTAATCCAGTCAATAAGAGCAGCTGTAGTCGTTAGCTATTTTGCCAAAATTTCCAAAAAAAATATGATTTTTGTGCTAGTCGTTGGCTAAAAATCCAAAATTTGGATTTTAGATGAACAGTTATCTGCCAAATTTGGAAAAAATAGCGGACGAAAGATGATTTTTTGTCCGTTCGATTGAACGGAAGATCATCTTTCGTCGCTTGATTTTTTTTTAAAACCTATCGGATGGAAAATGATTTCTCGTCCGATTAATTTTTTGTAAAAAAATGATGGGACGGGAAATCATCCATCATTTTTTATAATTAAAAAAAATAAAAAAAAATCTTCACGGACAGGAGATCAAAAAAATCTTCACGGACGGGAGATGATCTCCCGTCCAAACTCTTTTGGTTAATTTTTTTTATGAAGTAGGCCTATATAAATGATTATGGGGATATATTAGGTATTAATTGAAATATAATTAAGATTTAAGATTTAATTATGATTAAATTAATAGTTAATTAGGATTAATTTATGAGTTAATTTGGAAAAAAAATTCTTGGACGAAAAATAATTTCCCGTCCGTGCTTAATTTTTTAAAAACTTTCTGAGACGGTAAATGATTCATCGTCCGACACATTTTTAAAACGACTTTTTTTTGTTTGTTTTTTTTTGTTGTTTTTTTTTTGCGACGAGAAACAATCTATCATCCGTCAATTTTTTTTTTTTTTTTAATAAAAACCCAAATTTTGGGTTTAAACGACTACAGCCGAAACTCAAAATTTCTTTTCCTATATGCCAAATACCCAAAATTAGAGAATCAACAACTACAAATGCTCTAAGAAGCTGCATCAACATATAAATATTCTCAAGTCAGTGCAGGCACATTTGTAGATGAAGAATAAATATACTACAACACATACCCATTAGATTGCAGGACATTCCTCGATATCTTCATTTTTCGTGTTGAACCAGTATAGAGTTGTTCCAGAGTGCAAGGCAACTTAATCTCCAAAGGTGGAGCTTTTCGTGGTGGTTGAATTCCACATGCAGAGCCAGAGCTAGCTCCCTCAGCACGCGTCCTGTATGTACTATTATTGGACCCACTAACACCGCTGCTCCCACCACCACCATCAGTTTGAAACCTCACATACTTTGCAGCACGACCCATTGGCTCAAATCCAAAAGGGTTACTACTGCCAAAGAACTCAGTAAAAATGTCATCTGCATCTCTAGGGTTGAATTGAAAATTATTACTTGGACCATTAGAGAATGAGGAGGAGGAGGGTGGTGCACTTTGAGATCCTGGAGGGGGGATGCCCTTTAGGCCCTCCTCCCCATACATATCATATATAGCTCTTTTCTGTGGGTCGCTTAAAACCTGAACGAGAACCATAGCGTACGTGAAGAAATTTAATGCCCCTTCTCTTTTAACATATCTTATAAAAATAAAATAAAATGAAGAAAATGGCAAATGAAAATTCTAATCAATTGGAATATCGAATTAATCTCAATTACACAAAGAACCAATTACACAAAGAACCAAAAAAAAAAAAAAAACAAACAAAAACAAAACAAAACAAAAACAAAAACAAAAACAATTTTTTTTTGTCCCTACAAATTAGAATATCAAGAAAAAGGAAGGGAGGATTGGGGTTACTGTACTGACATCATAAGCTTCTGAGATGTGCTTGAACTTGGCCTCAGCTTCAGCCTTGTTGGTAGGGTTCTTGTCGGGGTGCCACCTCATGGCCAACCTCCGGTAGGATTTCTTGAGGTCGTCATCGTTGGCGCTCCGATTCACCTTCAAGATGTTGTAGTAATCAGCTCCCATAACCTTAACCCTAACCCGAACCCTACTTCTAAGCCCTAAGAACAAAACTGAGATCTGAGAGATTTCCTTCTCCTCCTTCTTCTTCTTCTTCTTCAAAATGGATTGAGTGATGATTTATTTATTTATTTATTTAAGGGAGAAGGGAGGGAGGGAGGGAGGGAGGGAGTGGAGGGATTCGGTGATTGCTTTCGCGCACAAATGAAGAATAAATAAATAGTATTAGGGGTTGAGGGAACCCACCCACCGACCCACACACGAAATTCCCAAATTGCGGATCCATATATTGAATGACGACGACGATGATGCTGATTGTTCATGGGCCCCATCTGATCGACGTGTGGAACGATGGTGGACCCCACTGGGCTTTTCCGAAGGACCCAGAAAAATTTTGCCGTCCTGCCCCCACTTTTTGAAAATATTTAGCGCCCTGCCCTACTTATGAAAACAATTAGCGATATGTCCTTATTTAGGACACGTCAGCAACAAACGTTATTGACAAAAACGGCATAGGTTATTTCGATGCCGTTCTTCCCAATAACGACATCTGTTTGGAAAAAAAGTTTCGTGCCGTTATTTGAAATAACGGTATCTGTTACTTTTTGTCTAAAGATCTGACATTCTCAATTGTGAGCTGAGAGAGAATTGCAAAATTAAACTAACTAATCCCGTTCTCTGAGAGAACGGCAACGATTATACTGATGCCGTTATTTTGAATAACGGCCTCAGTTATATTCGGTTTGCACGATTACCTATAATCAATAACCCCTTTCTCTTCCCCCTTTTGCCTTGCGATTTTTCTCTCCTTCACTCCGACTCCCAAAACCCTAATCCCTAAAAAAAAAAATCCTAAAATTCCCAGTATTTGAGTGATTTGTAAGTTGCCAAACAAAAATTAAACTTAGACTATACTTTTGATTCTCTCATTGATTATTCCAACTCAACCGGAATTCAAATTTGTGGTAAGTTTTGAAAATCCCTCAAAAAAAAATTACAATGTTGATTTTGATCCATGAGAGATGTATGCATTTGGTGTATAGTACAAGTGATGTAGATTTGTGTTATCTAAGTAGTAATTTTGGAAAAGTACTTATGGATTGTTGGTGATCTAGAGTATGTGAAATGTTGAATTGTTGAAAAAGATGCAATTGTTCAAGTTGTTAGGAAAACAATAAATATAGGGAGATACTTTGTGGGGGTGTTTTCGTTGTCATTATGATGATTGCAAGTAGTTCAAATGTGTTGAAGATCTATGTATACATAATGGTGAAGTGAAGTTGAAGGCAATGCGTGAGGATAAAATTCATTTTCCAAAATGTGATGAATAATTTGAGGAAAAATGAGTTAACCATGGATAGAGGGTTGAAAAGCTAAAATACACTGAAGGTGTCTACATAGGGTTAACTGTTTCAATGTGTATTGCTTTATGTGGGTTAATGAACTTTATTTTTTTTACAAGTGATTGCAATGGCTGATGGTTAAAGTTATAATGGCATGATATCATGTAGTAGCTGGACAAATTATGATATTGTAATTAAACTATGGATATGGACATGAAATATTAGAAGCTTTGTTTTGAATGTATTTTATTGTCTTATTTCAATAGAAGTTTAGTTTATTTTCAAAATTCTTTTACGATAATTGTTGTTGATTAGCAAGAGCTATATTGGTAATATAGTCAAATTAATGTAGAATAGATCTATGTAACTAATAGATATGTGAAGTGATTTTTATAGGAGACTGAGATGTGGATTACCTATATTGCTATCTTCGCGAAGTTAGATTCATCTATTTGTATTGTGTGGAGATGTTGTGGTGCTGAATGTTTTTTATTGTTTAGTACATAAGTTTAGTAAAATTTTAGTACACATTTTAGTATCTCTAGTATTGTAATAATATCTATTAATATTGTAGTCGACACGTTATATTTAATGTTTACAGGCAAATGGATCCTACACAACCATCTTCTTTCCATGATGTGGGTGCTTCATCTAATACTTCACATGGACCACGGGGATATCCGGGTCCAATAGATCCTACCGTTCTTTATCTGCAAGAAGATCACAGATCTCAGGCGGTTTGGAAAGGAGATGTAGAAAAAATGAGTTTCCGAAAGCACACCATCATGGCGACGCACCCTCGTATTCAAAATTACTTGGTAAGCAGCGGATTTTACGGAATGTCGAAGTTGGCGAAAGTCAAATGTGACCACGCACTACTTACCACTCTTGTGGAGCGATGGAGGCTGGAGATACACACGTTTCACTTACCGGTTGGAGAGATGACGGTCACCCTACAAGATGAAGCCGTCATTGCGGGTCTTCCAATCGATGGGGTGGCCGTCACCGGCAACTTGATGTTCAATAAGGTTGCATTGGTACGAGATTACCTTGGGCACGAGGTGGAAGAAGATGATAAGGGAGTATTCGTTGGGGAATCAGTTAGACGTTCTTGGCTTTATACGGAGTTTGTTAATCATCTGCCAGACATACCGACCGACATCCAACTCCAGAATTATACGCGGGCTTATCTATTGTCGATGATTGGAGGGATTCTATTCCCTAATTCTTCAGGTGATGTAGTGCATCTCATGTACCTTCCACTGATTGCTGACCTACAAACAGCCGGCCGGTATAGTTGGGGAAGTGCGGCTCTGGCCTCCCTCTACCATGCTCTTTGTAACTGTTCGATGGGTCGATCCAAATGACCGGGCCGATGTCGATATTGCAAATATGGTGTTGGGAACGAATACACCTCGGTCGACCCCGGGTAACAGTACTTTCAGAAAGTTGGAGAGTGCAACAGGAAAATCCCGTGTTGAGAGCTCCTCTTGGTGCCTACTGGACGGGTAAGCTCACATAGAGGGATAAACCACGTGGTGTCCTCACATATTATAGGGACGAACTCGATCAGTGGAGGGAAGAGTACGTCCACTGGACACCGTACACAGAGGATAGGCTACAACGTCTACCCCTCATTTGCACTGGCAATAACCAACTATGGTTGACATTAGCTCCACTTGTAAATTTCTCGATTGTGGAGTTCTATTACCCCGGTCGCGTCCTCCGCCAATTCAATGCACAGCAGCCCGTCCCCGTAAACTCAATGTACGACCGTAGACTTCACAACATTAAGGGCCAAGGTCGTTTACCAAATATGGATTGGGCCGATCACCACCGTGCTCATGTGGCATGTTAGAATGAGAGGAAGTATGACTTGGTCGTAGAAGGTATTGTGCCATATGATGGATCAATGCAAACCGGATACATGGCATGGTACCGTCATATCACACGATTGTATGTAGCGCCAAAAACGGATCTCCCCGCGGGTATCCAACAATCGATACCCGCGCACCAAGTCAAACCACCACCCGCACATTCCACATCACAACCTATGTATCAACCGAAAGCTTTCTCCAATCGTTTAATGGTAAAGTAATTTTAGTGTCAATTAATTTTATTCAATTCATTTTGTTTATGCTTGTTTAATGGTAAAGTTTGGTTTACTACTAATAATTTCTATTCCTAATATAGATTAATAACACATGGGACATTGCGAGGAAATGTGCGGGTGTCTTGAAGAGCAACGCTTCGAAGGCATGCAAGAAATTGGCAAGAGAACTCCTACTTCCATGTTGTACTTCTCTTGAAGAAGTTGGAGACGGTTCGCGCTTCAACGACCTTCTACGGTCAACTGAAGTACCAACTCAACAGGCCCGACCTAGCGTAAGCCGAGCTCCACCTCCACCTCCACCTCAACAAACAGTTGAAGCAGCACAACCCGCCGCACCTCAAACTCAACCACAAACTCCTTCACATCATCCAAGAAGGGGTAAGACTGTTCGCTTCTATCCCAATTGGTGACTCATTTCACTTCTATCCCAATTGGTGACTTCGTATATGTTATCTATTAGTTCTGAGTACGTAAAGTTACGGGGAGCCCAAATAATTACCGGTTCAACATCACTATAAGAATATCCAATCTTGGGATCCTTTATTACTTCACCCCCAAAATATAACCAAATAGGGATATCAAATTCCATACCTAAGCATAAATATTCAAACATATTCAAGTCATTCACTACTCACAATAACCATAACATAGGAATACATATCAAACATACGGTTAAGATAATAATACCTTCAAATTAAACCGTAATGCCACTAGCTTCAAAATTCGTTGTGGATGAAGAATGAAATGAGAGTGGGAGTAAGGAGGTAGGATGTATGAAATTTTAGAGCATTCCAATGGTTGGAATTTTTTGATTTTGGGATCTAGGGTTTGTGGGTTACAGGAGTGAAGAGAGTGTAACACCCCGAATTTCAAATAAGGATAAATTCGAGATTTCACAGGATCTTTACTTCACTTCGTACAATTTTACAAGGAATTTAAAACTTTTCATTCATAATACATCAGAGTTCCTTTACACTTGATTGAAGCACAGCGGAAGACTAAAAGATTACAACAATGAAATACAACTTGCATAACTTTAACATCATTTGCAACATCTTTAACTTCTAAACAGCAACAGCATATCCACTTTATAACTCCATGAATAGTCCATTACCTGCATGTCAGTCTGTGGGCACGTCAGTTACTTACAACTGACGAAATGTTATACACGGCTATCCTCTCTATGCCGGGAATAGTATAACGATCTCATACTTTAAGAAGACACAATAAAATTGAAATGAATAAATATCGTGTCAAAGGTGATTATTCTAAATATAAATGTATGTCATGCCTTAATGCCTAATGCACACAATTCTACACTAGGATGACACTAATGCACACTTGTTCAGATTCTGTGCATCCCATACTACATAGGTCCAAGGGCAAGCGCCTACGTACTCCACATTGAAGGGTTCGATCCCTCGCCATGAGACTACCCAGTAATAAAACAAGTTTTAGAGTTATTTCACAGATACGGATCTCAGCCTCCCTGGCTATAATAACAGATCCCAGCCTTCCTGGCTATTATATCGTGAGAATAATCCCGTAAATGCCCCTCTAGCCCCGGTATATACATATTCTTTGGAGTATGGTAAACATCCGCCGACTACCCTAAGTCCCGGATAAAATACAGTCCATCTCCTACGGAGCAACCACAGTCCACCAACTGGGTCTATAGCCACGGAGATCCACCGCCGACTATATAGAAGCACCCATTTACGTTTGCACAAGTCTATTACATCTTCACCTAAGTGCCTAATTATTTTTAGTTCAAGACATGAATATGTTATCACCCTAGAATTAGTTTTACCTCATACCGGATTTATTCACAAAATACGAGATCGCCCGACGGCATTATCTCCAAATCAAGTCTCAAAAACCTTTCTTTCAAAATTACCGGTAACCGAGGTCTTACTAATTCTAAATCATAAACCTTTCATGTGCAAGAAACATGGGTACACATACCCTTTAATAATCATGTCTTAACTCAAAGTATTCTTTATCTTCAAACTATCCACAACTTGGTGTATGTCTTGTTAGCATCATTCAATTCATTCACTATCTTTCTAAGACATCAATTCTTTTCATGAGTCTATGGCATAAATCCAAATCTCTTTTTGGGAAAAATTAATCACATAAAAGTTCGCGACTACAAACAAGCATATTTACATGATCTCGTCAACAAATAAACATATTTACATGATCTTGTCAAGTCAAACAATTATAAATAATTTATTTCCAAACTTTATATGAATTCACACAAACTTTTAATCTCATTTAGCATTCTTACTCAACAAAAGGGATTGTTTATAACGAGATAATCATGTTACATATTTTTCTTTTATTCAAAAGAATTATTTATTCAAAATAATAATTTTGGAAACAAAGTGCATTTGTCACTTTAAAAAATACAAGATAAGAAATTAAACTATTTTTAGTAAGTTCCTTGTGCAACTTAATAAGGAAGAGTGAATAATATTTGTTTCTTTCCAAAGTCAGTAACTTCCATAAATAAGCGGTTTTTGAGAGAAACAAAAATAAAAGAAAAGAAAATGGTGGCAACAAGTTTCGAACCCAAAACCTCTTATAAATAGTATTCACTGGCTAACCAATAAGTCCAATTATATTTTCTGTTTAGAAGTTGTATTAATGTATTTTTGTTAATACTAATTTGAATTTGGTTTCTTTTAATAACACTTGTTCACCCAATAATCCAATCATTTAGGTCATTGGAATAAATCTCACTTTTGGACTGAGATGAAATCAAAAAAATAATAATCAAGTAAATTCAAATTTATTTTTATAATCTATCTTCATTTTCAAAAATAGATTTTTCCTTTCTTTCCAAAAATTTGCATTTCTTCTGAAAACTCGAAAATTAAGAATCATGTTTCTTAAAACTAGTTTATATCATCATTATACTAATTAAAATTTGTGCTAAAAATCAAACATGTCTCTTAATCAACCATGGATATCTCAGAGAAATTCTTTCATGCAAAAGTTTGTATTTTCAACATATGTCGACATGTAATAACAAAAATTATTCTTCTCTTTTCTTTTTCTTTCTTAATCATCATGTCTCTAAAGTATATGTCGAATTATAACATTCTTTAACAATTTCTCATAAAAGAAAAAAAAAATCACATATTCGACAAACATAAAATTTGCAAACACTCTAATATGATTCATATGATTAATTCTTTAGTTGAACCCTTTTAATTAGCATAGTAATCAAATATTCACTAAACCTCAACAAGATCGTTTCTAGCATGGATTTTATCTACACATTTCTCATCACATTCAATTCATACTAGTCATATAAAATAATTAGCATACAATTTCTACAATTAAAAAGCATAGGATCACCCACTAACACATTGTTAATCTATTTGTCAACATAGCATGATTCACTATTAATCTCACCAAAATCATAGAATAGTTATTCTATTTTATCAAAACTACTCATTCACTTTTATTAGCATGTACATTCTAAAAAAATTAGAAAGTAGGAGAACACCCACCTTTTGTGAAGCTTGAACAATGAAAAGAAAAGAGAACACCACTTCTAGCTCCAAAGATTCCTAGCTCCTAGTAAGGCTTCTCCTCCTAGCAATGGCCTCCAAGCACAAAACTCTCTTCTCTCTTTCTTTTCTTTCTTTCCTTTCTTTCTTTTGATAATGTTTTTGGTGAAAGATAAAGGTAGGAAATTAGGCTCTATTTATAGGATTTTGGAAGGGTTTAAAGTGCAAAAATCCCTCCCTAATAACTCTTCAAATTTATTCTACAACTCTCCACTTTCCTAACTCCTAGAACCCCCATCTCTTCATCTCCCCACTCTCCACTAACTTAACCACTCCATTAATCCCCTCCCTTTCCCTCAATTTGGTCCAAATACATTTGTGTGTGCATGCACACATGCACAAACAAATATGAACACATTTCTATCACTCTAAAGGTGTACTAACATTTACAACTTGTCATGTATAACTTAATTTGTGATTTTAATAATGGGCTTGCTACATGGGCTCATTTTATTCTATAGGTCCATCAATCAAAAGAAGGCTTAATTAAAACTTATGCATGCTAAAAATTTGTAATTGAGATTAACAAATGAGAATAAAATTTGCACGTGCATCATACGTGCAAAAAATCGAAAAATGCATTTTAGTCAAAATAGGGGGAAAATAAATTTTCGTTTTATAAAATAGATTTAAATACATAAAAATAAATAATTTAAACCTATAGAAAATGTTGTACGTAGTGGTGGAAACACGTGCATCAAAATACGTAAAAAGCACGTAAATCCCACGGATTGAAATATTATATTTTAGTTGACTGAAATCAATATGGAAAATATATAAATAGTACGAATCCAAAATATGTAGTGAAACACATAACAAAATATACGTGCGTAACACCTAGGGGCAAAATTGTAATTTTCAATTTTGCGGGGTGTTACACTCTCCCCCCCTTAGAGTAGTTCCGTCCCCGGAACTCGCTAGGGTAAAGATTGTATTTTGTACATGTCACAAAAAATATTTGTATTTAGAAAAATGCAACTTTAAGAAAAATAAATGTAGTATACGCAACAAACAAGACAAACTCTTTATAAGAAAACTATGAATATTAAGATGCTACAAGACGGAACAAGAAAATTAGGAAAATGGCATAAGAACTGAAATGTGATAAGAGATAGAATAGTTTGAGAGAAATTTTCGCACAAAAATAATATTAGAGAAGCTATTGGATAAAGGGGAAAAGTCAATTAAGTCGTTATATTCGAAATAGTTCGGAAAATAATATGGCGAAGGAAACACAGTCAATAGGTAATTTGGAAAATTTTATCAATGTAATAAACGGTAGAAAATTCGCAAACTGTATAACGAAATCGACTTAGCAATTTAAAACAAGACCATTGAATAAGAGTTTGGAAAAATAAATGAGACTGGGACTTGGTTGAAAACATAAAACGACATTGTATACCAATTAATAAAATAGTAAGGTAATTATAATAATTATGCATAAAGTTTGAAAATTCAAAATAGAATACATACATTGAAATACTTTTGAATTGTCAAGTAAACCAACACACAAAATTTCATAGGCATATAAATTTTAGAGTGAGACAACTAATAGTATGACATGGAAATTATAAATAGTTTGTCGGAGTAAAGCAAACATCATAGTAGGGAAAAGCAGTGATATATTATTGAAATAATGCGAAAACCGATTATATAGAAATAATTTGCAAATTGAAGAAAAAGTATAAATACAAAATTTATTTTTGTTAGGTGAGTAGACACCAAAATCTACGATAAGTTAGTGGCAAAATAAATTACTGTAAAGCGGTTGATATTAAATAGTAATTACACAAGTAAGATAGAAACCGGTTTAAATAATATAATGCCAGATTGCAAAGTATTATAAGCTAGTACAAAAATAGAATAAGGATAAGTAAATATTATAGAAAACAAAATAGGATTTATTAAAGTAGGCAATCTCTTTCTGGTGTAGGTTCGTCTCGTTGGTATCCAACTGTAGACTTGCCTTCTCGATATCAGGTTGCACCAAAATGGAAGACGAACAGATGTAATCTTTGAATATTGGGCGTTATATTTTGAAAATCAGTGATATATAAGGGAATGAAAAAGTTGTAAATGAAATTGAAAATTTTGACGGCAAAAGCATAAAAATAGATATATATACAAAAATTTGTAGTAATAAAAATAATTTATAATATTAAGACAAAATAGTGTAAAGCACATACACGAGATGAAAACACAATTGAAAACAATAATTATATAGTATAGCAAATTAGGACAATAGACATAAACAAGTTTATACAAAAATATTAATGTAGTAATTAGACGAGGGTAAAATGATATGTATAATAAGAATATTGAAATATATGACATATATAGAAATCATTGGAAAAATATATGCAATATCTAAGAATGTAAAGACAGTTAAAATTTGAGAAAAGATATTGTATAAATAGTGAGTATGTGCAGTGTAAAACTATAAAAGTAATGAATAGCGATTAATAGTAAAAATCAAAACAAGTATGCAATAATAATAGTATCTAGTGTACACAATAAAACAAATGTTAGGTCATATTTATATAGGTAGAAAAATTTCAATCTGGTTAAGAACATATAGGATAAGATAATATAGTATCACAGAAATCAGGTCATATAAAATGAGAGCACATAAGAAAATTTCATAAGAAAAATCCAAAATAATAAATGAAGAAAATAATTGTTGAAATATTAATTTAATAAACGGCAACTTGACAAAATACGTAAAGTAAGAGTAGATATAAACGGGTAAACATAAAAGACCAAATTTTAAGTTTGAAAAACAAGTTTAAAATATCAAGACTAAGGAAGATAGATAAATAATAAATGTTCAAATCATAAAAATATTTATTTGAAAAATATTGACTACGGAGAAAGTACCATGATAAAAATCTACAAAAATAATTTGAGAGGGAAGTGTGTAAGGTATCATGAATGACGGTCCAAGCCAACCATGCTTCCACTGCGCCACTCTGATACCCAGGGAAAAATGTGCTCGCATACACTCTCATATTAATGTATACAAGGAGAACATCATGACGACTCCAGCCATCCAAAAGAGAGAGAAAAAAATCAGTGCATAGAGCAACACAAATGTAAATCACTTACATTTAAATCTCTATAGACTGAAACTCACACTCTAGTGTCTGCAAGAATAATATTGTAACTACTCAATAAGGTGTCACGGGTTCTAGACTATAGTCAATGATCTTACTACTCTTCCTAAACAAATCTTTAGTCTATCAAGTTCTGATTTACTTGGGTTAGCTGTAGGAGTCGGTTCCCAGCTAGCGGTGGTCCGAAGACGCTTAAATACTGTGTCACTTAGGGCTGTTTACACCCGGTCGACAGAAGGACTCCTTTAGCTAGTTCCCAAATTTATCGTCCCTTTTTATCGTTCCTTATAAACTTGTACTACTTGTGAAGCATGCTCTGATACCATCTGTAACACCCCGAATTTCAAATAAGGATAAATTCGAGATTTCACAGGATCTTTACTTCACTTCGTACAATTTTACAAGGAATTTAAAACTTTTCATTCATAATACATCAGAGTTCCTTTACACTTGATTGAAGCACAGCGGAAGACTAAAAGATTACAACAATGAAATACAACTTGCATAACTTTAACATCCTTTGCAACATCTTTAACTTCTAAACAGCAACAGTATATCCACTTTATAACTCCATGAATAGTCCATTACCTGCATGTCAGTCTGTGGGCACGTCAGTTACTTACAACTGACGAAATGTTATACACGGCTATCCTCTCTATGCCGGGAATAGTATAACGATCTCATACTTTAAGAAGACACAATAAAATTGAAATGAATAAATATCGTGTCAAAGGTGATTATCCTAAATATAAGTGTATGTCATGCCTTAATGCCTAATGCACACAATTCTACACTAGGATGACACTAATGCACACTTGTTCAGATTCTGTGCATCCCATACTACATAGGTCCGAGGGCAAGCGCATACGTACTCCACATTGAAGGGTTCGATCCCTCGCCATGAGACTACCCAGTAATAAAACAAGTTTTAGAGTTATTTCACAGATACGGATCTCAGCCTCCCTGGCTATAATAACAGATCCCAGCCTCCCTGGCTATTATATCGTGAGAATAATCCCGTAAATGCCCCTCTAGCCCCGGTATATACATATTCTTTGGAGTATGGTAAACATCCGCCGACTACCCTAAGTTTCGGATAAAATACAGTCCATCTCCTACAGAGCAACCACAGTCCACCAACTGGGTCTATAGCCACGGAGATCCACCGCCGACTATATAGAAGTACCCATTTACGTTTGCACAAGTCTATTACATCTTCACCTAAGTGCCTAATTATTTTTAGTTCAAGACATGAATATGTTATCACCCTAGAATTAGTTTTACCTCATACCGGATTTATTCACAAAATACGAGATCGCCCGACGGCATTATCTCCAAATCAAGTCTCAAAAACCTTTCTTTCAAAATTACCGGTAACCGAGGTCTTACTAATTCTAAATCATAAACCTTTCATGTGCAAGAAACATGGGTACACATACCCTTTAATAATCATGTCTTAACTCAAAGTATTCTTTATCTTCAAACTATTCACAACTTGGTGTATGTCTTGTTAGCATCATTCAATTCATTCACTATATTTCTAAGACATCAATTCTTTTCATGAGTCTATGGCATAAATCCAAATCTCTTTTTGGAAAAAATTATTCACATAAAAGTTCGCGACTACAAACAAGCATATTTACATGATCTCGTCAACAAATAAATATATTTACATGATCTTGTCAAGTCAAACAATTATAAATAATTTATTTCCAAACTTTATATGAATTCACACAAACTTTTAATCTCATTTAGCATTCTTACTCAACAAAAGGGATTGTTTATAACGAGATAATCATGTTACATATTTTTCTTTTATTCAAAAGAATTATTTATTCAAAATAATAATTTTGGAAACAAAGTGCATTTGTCACTTTAAAAAATACAAGATAAGAAATTTAACCATTTTTAGTAAGTTCCTTGTGCAACTTAATAAGGAAGAGTGAATAATATTTGTTTCTTTCCAAAGTCAGTAACTTCCATAAATAAGCAGTTTTTGAGAGAAACAAAAATAAAAGAAAAGAAAATGGTGGCAACAAGTTTCGAACCCAAAACCTCTTATAAATAGTATTCACTGGCTAACCAATAAGTCCAATTATATTTTCTGTTTAGAAGTTGTATTAATGTATTTTTGTTAATACTAATTTGAATTTGGTTTCTTTTAATAACACTTGTTCACCCAATAATCCAATCATTTAGGTCATTGGAATAAATCTCACTTTTGGACTGAGATGAAATCAAAAAAATAATAATCAAGTAAATTCAAATTTATTTTTATAATCTATCTTCATTTTCAAAAAATAGATTTTTCCTTTCTTTCCAAAAATTTGCATTTCTTCTGAAAACTCGAAAATTAAGAATCATGTTTCTTAAAACTAGTTTATATCCATCATTATACTAATTAAAATTTGTGCTAAAAATCAAACATGTCTCTTAATCAACCATGGATATCTCAAAGAAATTCTTTCATGCAAAAGTTTGTATTTTCAACATATGTCGACATGTAATAACAAAAATTAGACATGTAATAACAAAAATTATTCTTCTCTTTTCTTTTTCTTTCTTAATCATCATGTCTCTAAAGTATATGTCGAAATATAACATTCTTTAACAATTTCTCATAAAAGAAAAAAAATCACATATTCGACAAACATAAAATTTGCACACACTCTAATATGATTCATATGATTAATTCTTTAGTTGAACCCTTTTAATTAGCATGGTAATCAAATATTCACTAAACCTCAACAAGATCGTTTCTAGCATGGATTTTATCTACACATTTCTCATCACATTCAATTCATACTAGTCATATAAAATAATTAGCATACAATTTCTACAATTAAAAAGCATAGGATCACCCACTAACACATTGTTAATCTATTTGTCAACATAGCATGATTCACTATTAATCTCACCAAAATCATAGAATAGTTATTCTATTTTATCAAAACTACTCATTCACTTTTATTAGCATGTACATTCTAAAAAAATTAGAAAGTAGGAGAACACCCACCTTTTGTGAAGCTTGAACAATGAAAAGAAAAGAGAACACCACTTCTAGCTCCAAAGATTCCTAGCTCCTAGTAAGGCTTCTCCTCCTAGCAATGGCCTCCAAGCACAAAACTCTCTTCTCTCTTTCTTTTCTTTCTTTCCTTTCTTTCTTTTGATAATGTTTTTGGTGAAAGATAAAGGTAGGAAATTAGGCTCTATTTATAGGATTTTGGAAGGGTTTAAAGTGCAAAAATCCCTCCCTAATAACTCTTCAAATTTATTCTACAACTCTCCACTTTCCTAACTCCTAGAACCCCCATCTCTTCATCTCCCCACTCTCCACTAACTTAACCACTCCATTAATCCCCTCCCTTTCCCTCAATTTGGTCCAAATACATTTGTGTGTGCATGCACTCATGCACAAATAAATATGAACACATTTCTATAACTCTAAAGGTGTACTAACATTTACAACTTGTCATGTATAACTTAATTTGTGATTTTAATAATGGGCTTGCTACATGGGCTCATTTTATTCTATAGGTCCATGAATCAAAAGAAGGCTTAATTAAAACTTATGCATGCTAAAAATTTGTAATTGAGATTAACAAATGAGAATAAAATTTGCACGTGCATCATATGTGCAAAAAATCGAAAAATGCATTTTAGTCAAAATAGGGGGAAAATAAATTTTTGTTTTATAAAATAGATTTAAATACATAAAAATAAATAATTTAAACCTATAGAAAATGTTGTACGTAGTGGTGGAAACACGTGCATCGAAACACGTAAAAAGCACGTAAATCCCAGGGATCTAAATATTATATTTTAGTTGACTGAAATCAATATGGAAAATATATAAATAGTACGAATCCAAAATATGTAGTGAAACACATTACAAAATATACGTGCGTAACACCTAGGGGCAAAATTGTAATTTTCAATTTTGCGGGGTGTTACAGAGAGAGAGAGAGAAGAATACGAATGACAAGGAGTAGGAGAAAGGAGAAGGGGTTATTGATTATAGGTAACCGTGCAAACCGAATATAACTGATTTCGTTATTCAAAATAACGACATCAGTATAATCGTTGCCGTTCTCTCAGAGAACGACATTAGTTAGTTTAATTTTACAATTCTCTCTCAGCTCACAATTGAGACTGTTAGATCTTTAGACAAAAAGTAACAGATACCGTTATTCCAAATAACGGAATGAAACTTTTTTTCCAAACAGATGCCATTGTTGGGAAGAACGACATCGAAATAACCTATGCCGTTTTTCCCAATAACGTTTGTTGCTGACGTGTCCTAAACAAGGGCATATCGCTAATTGTTTTCGGAAGTGGGGCAAGGCGCTAAATATTTTCAAAAAGTGAGGCAGTACGGCAAAATTTTCACAGATATGGGCTAAAAGTACCACCGGTATCTGTTCGGATCGGATTGGATAGTTAGATACCCGGATCTTGTCCTACGGCAACAGGTCCAGATCCAGGTCTTTTTAATTTTTTGGATCCGGTTTGGATCCAATCGGTTCTTGGGTATCCAACGGGTTTAATTCTCACGCCCCGCTTCCCAAAAATATGGAATACGAGCACGTGACGAAGCCCAGCGAATGATTTTTACATCATCCATAAGCTGTAGGATCGACCCAGCATTATAACAAGAATATACAAGATGAATATATATAACCAAGCATGCATGAATAATTATTAAGTAACAGGAAACAATTTAAACAAATGATAATATTCAAATAGTTCCCATGTCTGAATCAAGTGTAACTCGGAAACAAGTCTTAAACAGCAGAAGAAGTAAATACCTTAAGGAAAGCAACTATTTAATCAGGTCCTTGCTCCAAGCAAAACCTGAAATGTCTGCTCGCTAATTCCAGCAGGAACCGCGTCTCCAAAGTCTGCTTAACAATATAAACAGGAAAACAAAGGGGAAACAAGGGAAAATGCCCTTAGTGCAAGTTAGGGCCACAAATAGTAAAAGCAAGTACAAGAAAGGGGAAAACAAGAATTGGAGTCAAGAATAGGCAGAGTTATAACAAGTAACGAACAAATTCAGGGACTATCTAGCAAGAGGGAAACATCTTAATAACTAGATTGGATAGCAACTGCTAGTGGTGAAACACATGTCAGGTACACCTATAAGGGTAACTAATATCGGGTATTATGTTTCATGTGTCAGGTTTTACGTATCAAGTTTCATATTTCAAGTTGCAGGTGTCATGTTCAGGTGTCATGTTCCAAGTGTCATGTTTTAGATATCAGGTAACCAGGTATTCAGGATAATCAGGTAACAGGATAATCATGTATCAGGATAATCAGGTAACAGCATAATCATGTATCAGGTGTTAAGTTCAAGTCTTGTGTGATTACTATCTAGGTAGCACGACATGCATCCATTCTTTTACTACATGGTTGCTACAGTCAAATCAATTGCGTTTAGACTTAGTAATGGAGTCTATAGGGCGGCGTACTCAGGGTTCAGGTATCAGGTATCAGGTATCAGATATCAGACAGGCACGGTTCATGAATACGAAATTTAATAACAGGTTCACGAAGCAAGTTCGTGAATACTAACAGGTTCAAGGACCACACAGTGGGTCCATGAATACAACAGGTTCATGAGTCAAGTAACTGACTCCATGAATACATCACGTGCAACAGGTTCATGAGCCAAGTAACTGACTCCATGAATACATCACGTGTAACAGGTTCATGAGCCAAGTAACTGACTCCATGAATACATCACGTGTAACAGGTTCATGAACCGAGTACTGGGAAACACGGGCCCCCTTCTGAGTACACTTACCTATATTGTCCATTCTATGGTCTTCCCTCAACCCCGGCTTATTACATTTGTTCAGGCAGAATTTGTATATTTGTATTTATGCATATGAAATAGTGCTGAAATAATGCAGATTAATTCTAAGGAAAAATTGGGGATGTCCTATAGGGTGTCCAGCAACTACATATAAAATTTGGAGTCAAACGCTCGCTGTTTACACAGCGAAAATAATTCGCAAAGAAAATATATACAGCAGTTTTTACAAAACTGCGCCTACTGACACAGCTGCAGTATAACAGCCATATCTCCTAGACCGTAACTCCAAATTCAATCATTCTGGAGTCTATTGACATCTACACATCCTGATCTACGTTTTGTATTCAGGCCTCGGGCCCAAATTCCAAAGATAAGAGGGTCGAAACCTCAAAATAAAATCCAGACAGCAACATAGGGAAATAATTCACTAATGTAGATTTCATAGAATTATGTAATTTGGTGTCTAAAATCATTATGTGGCACAAATACATGGTAATGGGAATCAAACAGCGAATAATAATATTTTCCAAGTCATAAAAATCACAAATTGCCAAAACACTAAATTTATATGCGTCTACAATTACTAGGGGTCCTTAATTGATATGTCTATGTGATTCGCAAGTTCAAGGAGATAAAAGAGTCCAATTGAATTATTATTTAATACGAGGAATTTTGTGACTCTTAGATTGGTGAGTTTGAAGGTTCAAATTGTTTTACTATGATATTTCAAAGGAGAGTCACAACTAACTACATGTGGTATTTCAAAGAGACTTGTACTAGGACAATAAGATGTACAAGGTTACTTGCCTTAAATCGACGGTTGAAATCTCCGCTTGTTGAAGCAAATAGAGTAGAAAAATCCCCGGAAATGTCCTCGAAATGCGCGTGCAAAAATATACCAAAGATCGAGTTTTCCTTGCACGCACGATCGGATCAAAACAGCAAGCAGCAAGTGGATCGGCTGCGGGTAGAACAGCGGACACCGAAACAGGCGAATCAGATTGATCCTGTGCACCGGATCCCAGGCCAGAACAGCGTACACGGCTTCGGGATCTGCTGTGGACGAACACGGGACACCGATCACCAGCACGAATCTTGATGAGATCTGATGGCCAAGATTCGCTCCCGCTCAAATCCTCCTTCTTCTTCTTCGATCTTCTTCTTCTTCTTCGTTCGGCTGAGTGGAGCTCGAGGGAGAGGAGCGACGGCGTGGTGCTTCGTTGGCGGCGACTGCGGCGGTGTCGGAGTGCGGCGAGGCGGCGGCGACGTCGAGAAGCGACGCGCGGCGAGGTGCTCTGTTCGTGGGTTTCGAACAGGGGAGAGGGAAACAGGGATCTCGGCGCTGTGGGGGGATGGAGGCGACGCCGATGGGGGTTTGTGGAGGCGGTGGTGCTGAGGGGGTCGACGAGGCGGTGAGGGGTCGAGTAGAGGTGGTCGGAGGTGACGAAGTGGACGGGTTCGAAGTGGGTTGGGTTAATGGCGATGGGTTCGGGAGTTCAAGGTGATGGAGTGGGCGATGGTGGTGGTCAGGTGGTGGTTGTGAAGACGAGCGGGAGTGGGTTGACGAGGAGGTCGACGAGGATGACGGTCGAAGTGGGGATCGGAGATGGGTTGGGGTACGAGCGAAGGATTTGGTTGGGGAAAAATGATGGAGAGGGGATTAGCGGCGGAAGGTTAGAGATGATTAGGTTTAAACAGTAGTGATTAGGGTTAGGGGTTTAAATACAAGGGTTAGTGGGTATTGGGTTTAGGGGTTTAGGGGATCCGTTTCAAAAAGAGCCCAACAGGAGAAATGGTCAAAATGCATTAAAATGGAGATTAAAGATATAAATGAGAAGAAATGGTAAATTCTTCATGAATAAGGACACAAATAGGACACAAATGAATTTGATAAAAGGACCAAGAATTTGAGTTGAAACAAAAATAATGATTTTATTCAATCTGAACAAATTACAGGATCTCAAATAGACGAGAGAGTACAATTGAGGAAAATACAGTATAAAATGTAAATACGGGGAAACAGGAGTTACATTAATAATATACAACAATAATTTTTTTTCACTGTTTATACAAGTTTTCAATATTCAAATTCCTAACATAATTTTTCTTTAGAGTAACACACGAATTAACTACATACTGAAGAATTTTTTTTTAATATGTAAATGAATATAAGTTGATTTAATAAAATAAAGATTATGGGATGGAAATTGGGAGTAAAAGAAAAGATTGCACACTCATTATTAAGTTATATGAATGTATTAAGCTTTATTTTCTATCAAAAAAGTAAATAAAAAAATAATAACACATACAACTATCTTGTTCTAATGTATTAAAAATTAAGTTATTGGTCTACTAACAGATGTATGGGTTGGTCCGGGTCCAAAATCATTGGACCCTAATTCTACCCGTCTAGAATTGGGTCAGTTCCAGTCTAATATCGGGTCTGGATCAGGTCCGGATCTCGGGTAAATGTGACAATGCAAGCTAAAAGGGTTATATATTTGCTTATTTAATACAGGGAATGTTAGTCCCTCCTCATGAATGTCAGATTTAGATATTCATTGCTTCTAATATGGCACTCCCTTAATTAGTAGTCTCTTTATTTATCACTTGTTTTAAACTTGAAAACATCGTATTTGAATTGATGTTAAATGCATAAAGTATTTAGAAAAACCGTCAAACCGCTCCGTTGCAATAGAGGCTTTTATAGAGGGTTTTTATAGATATGATATACCTACAATCTTTACAACCTTACAATCTTAGATGTCACAATCTTATTGAAAATGTGTACAACCCACTACAACCTAATCTACAATACATTTTCAGATTGTGTCATCTAAGGTTGTAAAAGAAAATGTTGTAAGAAAAAGTTGTAGGTGTAGCATTACCCAATATTTATAGGGACATATCTATAATAGACCTTTTTGCAAAATCTATAAATTTATGCTTGTTTCTGAAAATAGATAATTATTCCTTTACTAAAAGTCGAACTCCAAAAGGGCAAAAGCTGGTAGCTTTGGGTCGAGAGACGCTAAGGGAGGATACCACTTTGGGGAAGACAACGAGCAAAGGAGGGAGTGTAGACAGAGATTCCACCCAAAAGATAGAAACGCAAGGTTGGGGGAAGAAGTACAGGGAAAGGGGAAAGCTCAATTCAGAAAAAACAATTTGGAGAAAAGCTGGTGTAATAGAAACGAAGAGATTCAAACTTCGTTTCTATCGCTCAACTCTTCGATCTCAACGCCTAAAGCTTTGTTCGTAACGCCATTCGCTCAGATAGCGCCACGTGGCACCATATCTGACAAAGGTGTCAGAAATGTAGAGCCATTGCATTGCAACCACAGGCTAGCTTATCGTGGTCTCAGTGAGGGGCCTTCCAAACAGAGCTTCGCTCTGGACTCAGAGCGGAAGTGTATTCCGAGTGAGGGGCTTTCAAATGAGGGGCTTTTAAGTGAGAGGCCCATTTTTAAAGATGAAGGGCCTTTTATCGGTGAGGGGCCTTTATGTGAGGGGCTTTTAAATGGGCCCAAAGAGGGGCCCATTTTGAAAGTAAGGGAAATACAATTAATTGTATCCAAAGAGGGAGCCATATGCACAAGCCTAATTAATTGTATCCCCGTCTCACGTCTTGGCCTAGACGAAGGCGATCGAGATGATAGACTAAATCTTGAAGATGACTATGTATATTCGGAAGAAGAATCGATTGATTCTGAGGAACTGGCTAACGAGCCAACGGATATCTCCCCGGAGTTTGTACCCTCCATATTCCCTCCCTCGCAACCAAAGGCTCCAGTCTCGACTCAAGGTGGTATAGGATTCAGGGTTCAGAAAGTCGCTAAGAGGGCTATTGAGGAGTCCTTAGATGACTATTTAGAGATTGCTGCAGCCGCGAAGTCGGCTAAGACAAGCGACGGAGGTACATGTTATTTCCTAGCTTCTATATTTTACATAAGTCAGTCCTTCTACAACATAAGTCAAATCTGTGGACCCAATCTGTTTCGGTCGTTTATGGACCCCACACTACTACGGCTAAGGTGGAATTCTGGAATGAACTACGAGCAATTTACGCTAGGTGGCCATTTTTGTCGGTGGTGGGGGGAGATTTCAACATCACCAGGTTTGCCTCAGAACACAAAGGCAGAGGATCTAGCAATGCAGATAGGGAAAGTTTTAACGAGGTTATCATGGAACTGGAACTGGTTGATATTCCCATCAATAATGGACTTTTCACTTGGCTAAATATGCCAGCGGCGCCAATTTTAGCTAAACTTGATAGGGTCTTTGTCTCCGCAGACTGGGAGGCCAAGTTCCCTTTAACTTGGACCAACGCTCTCCCCAAACCAACCTCGGATCACGTTCCTATTATTTTATCGTCCAGAGAAGTGCAGCCCAGGAAAGCACCCAAGTTCAGATTTGAGAAAGTATGGTTGGAAATCCATGGTTTCCATCACATGGTTTACGAGAATTGGTCCCGCCCTACCAGAGGAACTGAAGCAACCGCAATATGGTGCAAAAAAATTAAAAGACTGCGGGCCAAACTCAAGAAATGGAACCGGACCAAATTTGCACTAATCTGGAGAGCTAAAGAATCCCTGCTTGAAGGTATTGAGGAGCTAGAAAAGACGGAGGAAACTAGGAATCTGATACAGGAAGAGCGGAATAGGTTGCTTCAGCTTCGCGAAGACATTCATCAATTGTATAGACTTGAAGAACTCAAATGGCAATAGCGATCCAGACTTTCGTAGCTCAAAGAAGGAGACACGAATACACCTTTTTTCCACCACGTTGCTAGTGCCCGGCATAGATCTAATCTCATCCATTCGATTCAATCGGAGTCTGGAGAGATACAAGGTGATGAGGATATCAGGGTGGCATTCCAATCCCACTTCAAAAGTCTTTTTGGTCAGAAGGTGGAGTTGAGAGTCCCTCTCCAAAGCAAATTTTGGCATGGTCCAACGAATGATCCTGTCCCTATGCTTCAACCCCTTGAAGCTCCTTTTACGGAAAAGGAAATTTGGGAGACGGTACAACAACTCGAAAGGGACAAAGCCCCAGGTCCTGATGGATTCCCTGCCCTTTTCTACTGGGTGTTCTAGGAGGAAATCAAGGACGACCTGATAAAGTTATTTGCTGACCTCTATGACCATAAGCATAAGTTTAGGAGAATGAATTTAGCTGAGGTGGTGTTGATTCCCAAGAAAGAGGACCGACTGCGGGTGGGACATTTTCGTCCTATCAGTCTCCTCAACTACTCAGTTAAGATTATTACCAAGACCCTAGCAACTAGGATGGGTAAGGTGATGGACGGAATCATTGGCTATGAGCAACCATGGTTCATTAAAGGATGGTATATTCAGGACAGTATGGCCACGGCTGAAGAAACCATCCATCATTGCCACACATCTAATGCGAAGAGCTATCTCCTGAAATTGGATTTTGAGAAAGCTCACGACTCGGTAAAATGGGAATGCCTCCTGGAAGCGCTGGCTAGAAGAGGATTTGGAACTAGATGGATCAGATGGATCCACACATGCCTCTCCACAAGCAAAACAGCTATTTTAGTAAACGGGGTCCCAAGTCATCCTTTCTCGTGTAAACGGAGCCTTAGACAAGGTGATCCCCCCTCCCCCCTCATCTTCATCATTGTGGCAGATGTGTTGAACAGTTGAAGTCCATGATGATAACTGCAATAGGGCCGGCTGGACTTCGCCAGTGGCTAGTGGAGTCAATTGCCAAAGATGCTCTATCCTCCAATATGCAGACGATTCCCTATTATTCGGAAATGGCAATCTCGGGGAAACTACCTGTAACCCCCATTTCCGTAAATATATATTTTCGGAGTATTTTCTATATTTTGATTTTTTTATGAAGTCATTTTTGTTTTGAATCTATTTCGGGTCTTTTATTAAAGTGTTTTCTAATAATAAAAAAAACTATATTTATTTCAAATAATGACATATTTTAATTTTATTTTCTCTTCCTAATTGATCGGCTATTTGAATTCGAGCTTAATTTAAATGTATTATTGCTATTTGGGTTATTTTAATAAATTTATATTTTGTTATATAATCTTGTTATTATTATTATTATTATTTTGCTTTAAGCCCGAACATGCTCAATTTTATATGCATTTCACTATTTGATTTAATGTGTGTGTGTGTGTGTGTGTGTGTGTGTGTGTGTGTGTGTATGTATATTATTAAATACCCTATTTTTCTTTCTTGATTACTTTAATTTTGATTGAATTTGTTCATGAAATTCTTCGTTCTTGATCGGGCCATCCTTGTTGAATCTATTCTCTTTTATTTAATTGTGGGTTTTTTTATTTGAACCTGATTGATTTGGATTTATCTCTTAATTGAACCCTAAACCCCAATTACATTTGTTCTTGACCCAAATCCGCTATTATTGGACCCTAATTCGCTAACCCAGTATCCTAATTGTATCCTATAAATACAATCATATTGCAAACCCTAGAAATTGCACAATTTTGAACCCTAGCCATCTAATCTCTCTCCTCTCTCCTCTTTCTCTCTCCCCGAATTCCCTCTTAAACCCAGGTGAACCCATTTCTGTCCTTCTTCTCCGGCCACCTCCCGGTCGCCACCCCCCTCTGGCGACCACCCCATCGTCGCCGCCCTTCTATCGGTGCCGCCAGCAACCCCCTGCACCGCCCTCTTTTCCTTTCGACAATAGCGGCCGAAACCCCAAGACCCAACAACCCTATCGCTATTCTCTATTTCGACGCCGACCACCAGCGCCATTTTCCCCTGAGCGCCGCCCCACCTACCTCATCGTCCAGTCGCCCAAGACTCCACCCCCTCCTTCTTTTCCGCTCTCTTCTACATTAACGGTGACCCACCCCCCTCACAATCCGTTGATCCACTTCGTCGACGCCGATGTCGACACCTTCTCGCCGACCACCTCCCGCCGTCGATGCCCTCGTCAAGCGCCAGACCCCCTTGCCCTCTCTCTCCCTCTTCTGTGTTGGCTGTTGTCTCTTTTACTGTGGTTGTTGTTGTGGCTCTTTGCTGTTGATGTTATTGGCTCTATTGCACGTATATTGCATGTGTTATTGTGTGTTCGTGGGTTCGTTGCTTTGGGATTCTCATCCCGTTATTCTTGGTATTCGTTCTCACCGTTTAAAAGGCAAGTAACTTGTTCTCAATTCCTTTGCATATACAAGTTACAAAATACCGCTTGTAGTGTAGTTGGGTTCTAGAGACAATTCGTGTGTGAAACCCCTTGTTGATATTGTCTCTATTGTGATGATTTGACCATAGTTGCCTCACGATACGTATGACATGAATTAACCTAGGGTTGACCACTTTTGATATATATATATATATATGTTTATGCTATCTTGAGATATCAGTGTTTGATGTGTTATTCGTGTTATACTTGTTGTAGACTTGTAAAATACCCTATACCATGTTGCTTGGACATCTAGTACACCATATTCCATGTTATCATCCTATTATTTCCCTATTGTTATTATCGTTCATCTCATATCTCTAGATTGCATATTATATTGTTGCATTAATAAAATAATTAACAAACCGGTGTTTAAGGGTTGACTTTTAGTAGGGGACAATATAGTTCTGTACTCGGAAGAGGGACCCGTGTTTTCCTAAATATTGTTTCGGCTATTGTTTTATCGTGTGATTGTGGTTACGACGGTAACCCAATCTATTGTGTATTGTATCGTTGCCGATGATCGTATTGTTTCGGCTATGATTTTATCGTGTGATTGTGGTTACGACGGTAACCTAATCTATCATGTATTGTATCGTTGCCGATGACCATATCGTACACCGAAAGGTGAATAATATTTATCGTTGAAGAGTACATGAACTATATATCCCACCACTAAGTCTAAAGCGAAACTGTTTGAATGTAGCAACCATATAGTAAAAGTATGGATGCATGAAGTGCTACCTAGATAGTAATAATACAAGACTTGGACATGACCCTTAACACTTGACACTTGACTACTTGAAACTTGTTTACTTGATACTTGCTACTTGTTACTTGTTACTTGATTTCGTGATGCTTGATTCGTGATACTCGTTACTTGTTTACATGATACTGGTTCACTCGAGACTTATTACATGCTACTTACACTTGTTTATCTTGCCATGCTAGTTGTTATATTTTGTTATCATGCCTATTCCATGTTATTAGTTATCCTTTTTCTCATGTACTTGTGTTTACACTACAAGCGACCCATAACTTGCATTGACGGGCGTTTTATTTTCTTTCCCTCTTCCTGCAATTTATTAAATTGCAGATTTTAGAGAACAGTTGACTGCTGGAGTTGGAGAATAAACAGTCGGAAGATTACTGCTTTCTAATTGCTTATTGTTTTAATAAACTTAATGTATTAAGACTTATTATTATTTGGATTGAATTTATTATTGTATTGGACTTATGTCCTGAATATTTTTTTTTTGTTTCCAGACGTTGGGTTATTATTGTATTTGGATATTTTTATTGCTTAATTCCAAGTATTATTTTTCATGAAATTATTATTATTGCTTGCGCAATTGTTCTGTATTATTTATATTGTTGAGTTAATCGTATAAACAGCTTATGGGTGACGTTATTCATTCGCTGGACCAATGTCACGTACTCGTATTCCGTATTTTTGGGAAGCGGGGCGTGACACTACCGCTTTCAAAGGAATTCTTTACTGTTTTGAAGCTTGGTCGGGTCTCTTGGTCAACTTCCACAAAAGTGCTCTTATCCCCATTACCATTACACCAGAAGAGGCGCAAGAACATGCCACTATTCTCAACTTTTCTATCGAGAATTTCCCCATTACTTACTTGGGGTTACCACTGAGATCGGAGAAACTTAAAAAGGCAGACTGGTTACCTACGATTGACCGGGTGGAAAACCATCTGGCTGGATGGAAAGGAAAGGCATTATCCTTGAGAGGAAGAGTTACGTTTCTCAATGCGGTTCTATCAAACCTTCCTACCTATTACTTGTCCTTTTTCGAAATGCCACGATTGGTTATCTAGAGAATTGACCGTACTCGAAAACGGTTTCGATGTAAAGGGGCAAGCTTGGATAATAGAGGATATCACCTAATCAGATGGAAAAAAGTCTGCATGAAAAAGATTCACGGGGGTCTAGGTTTTATTGACCTGCGGGATATGAATCTGACCTTAGGAAAATGGTGGTAAAAAGTCTTCCACCCTAATGGAGAAGGATGACAGGATTTCGTTCAGTCATATCTACATGGGAATGGGACGAGGAATCTGGGTTTCAGGGTAGGACCGTGTGTTTCCTGGTTCTGGAAAGGTATCGCCAAGGCTTATGATCCCTTCATTAGTTGTGTGACGACGTCTATCGAGAATGGCAGGCTCACCAGATTTTGGTGGGATAGGTGGTGTGGCGATCACACACTTAGGACTTTGTTCCTTGATTTATATGACCAAGCATTATAACCACACTGCACGGTGGCTACAGCCCGGAGAAGAAGCTCCTGGAAACCAGCCTTTATACACCCTTTAGACCTTGCCTCCCAGCATAGGCTCATGGAACTTCAGAGCCATATCGCCAATCCTGGTATTATATGCTTACAGGGTCCCGATAGAAAATCTTGGGGACTGGAAAAGAATGGTTCCTTCACCGTTCGCTCCCTTTATAACCGCATTCACTTTAGAGAATGTAGCCCGTGTTGGTTGGAAGTAGTGTGGAAGGCAAAAACCCTGTTGAAAGTTAAAGCATTCCTCTGGCTAGTGCTCAATGACGCTATATTGACTAGAAAGAACCTAGCGAAACGGCAACCGAATTTGGACACTACATGTGGGTTTTGCAATGCTACTCCGGAAACAAGAGACCACCTTTTTCTGGATTGTTCCAGGAGCAAAGCGGTCCTAGTGGAGGTTCTTAGTGCCCTCGGGACGTATGAATATCCTAGTAAGTATGAGGATCTGTGGGTAGGTCCAAAGTTCGCTACGGAGAGACGAACGATGAGAGAAACTTGGTTTATCGCTATCGCCGTGACGACCTGGGGTCTTTGGCTAGACATGAATAATTGGTACTTCCGTAGGACATGTAATAATACTTCCAGTAATTTGACTCATATTATGCATCTTATCTCTTTTTGGGCAAATGTGGCTGCTGCAGGACCTAGAGGGAGGATAGCGAGCGTCTTCTAGGTGGAGAAATACGATGATGATGACGTAGAGATTAGGCCGACGCTTGACTGAGGAAGGGTCAGGCCAGTCAGATTTGTGAGGTTGATTGTTCCCCACCACAGCAGGGTTTGTTGGGGGGAGTAGTTTGATTAGATGTATTTTGTTTGGTATATGTTGGTATGTACCGTCTTCTGCCCCACCCTTCATGTTTTAAGGTGGATTTATGTTCTTTTGTTGTTGCATAGATTTTTGTACCTGGCTCAGTACTCTGAGTTTGTTTTATTAACTCCTTATTAATGAAACAGGATGGCCATACCCCATCTTTTCCTTTAAAAAAAAAACAATATAGCATATCCATACGCAAAATATCGAAAGATATAATGTAACTCATACAAAACTTTCTTAATCTGAACACTCGACTCTGCAAGTCACTTTCATAAGAGCAAAATCCAAGGAATTTTCATATGCAACCATTGTAAGAAACTACAGCTTTCCTGCAAAATAGTTCCACAACATAATACATAAAGATATATGAACATATTTCCTACATTTCCACTTCTGAAAACACATCATACACTCGAACAAAGATATTTCAAGTAAACAAAAGACACATGGTCTTCCTTTCAGAACATATTCTTGAAGTTCCAGGTATAAACTACAATAAGATTTTTGCAAGACTATAGGCTATATATATTAGCCAACATATATAAATACAACGACAACGATGAATATAGCTTATGAAGGTCTACTCGCATTTGATGGAACGGTAAATGTGCCTCACAAAGAGTAATGAAGCACTGAATCCGACTGTGCCCAACATTAGGAAAACGCCATAGCAAATGCATGTAATGTAGCCGAAGAAGAAAGATGTCTGCCTGAAGCCCGATATGTCTGACCTTCCATGGTAGTACTAGGAGAGACAGCAGAAGAAGACAAATATACCCGTAGAACCTCCACATAGAACCAGTTTGTTGGTTGAAAAGAGAAAAAATGGTTTATATTACTGGCAATTCATATCAGAAGTATGTCTAAATTCAAACGCATAAACTAGGTTTGAGGGAAGTAAGAGGATGGAGGGAGAGGCATATAAATGAAGATTATGAGTTAACACGTAAAAAGAAGCAGAAGAAAATTTTCAGTAATTATCTAACATTCATAGAATACAAGGCATGACTCTAATTATTTGCTAATATATTTATTAATACCCACAAGTGAATTTATCTAGCTAAAGGGACAAAATCATGTCTGATACAATAATTTTTCAGCGACTTTGAGTGGTGTAGGAAACCTGAATATGTAGGGATTTCTACTGACTTTATCAATAAAGTTTCTAGACCCAAACTGACAAGAATCCTTGACTAAGTTAATATGATTTATAAAAAGGGTGTGGTTATAATTATAACAACAAAATCTTATCGCTTGGTTAGAGGAGAGGAACCAATGATCTTAACAAGTGAAAAGAGGTTACACGCACGTTTAAGATGAGAGAAATGCAAAAGGATGGGAGTGGAATTTCCCACCTTTATATAAAAAACAAAACAACAAAGAAAAAGTAATTTGTGACGAGAACATTATATTGATTGACCTCTTTATCCCCGGTACATGTGTACCTTTACCCCCCCCCCCCCCCCCCCCCCCCCCCCCTTTTTTTAAATTTAAATTTTATTATTACTATTAAATAAAGATGACATCGTTATCACTTCATTAATAAAATGTTAACGAAACAAAATAGAGTAGATAACATCACACATCAACATCACAAGTTCACAAGTTCAAAGATCACATAATGATCTTATACATCAACTGCAACAACTACAACTATCAAATCACTACTAAAAAATAACATATACTATGGAAGCCTATAGATCCATCCTCTGAATCCCCCTGCATGAATCGCTCCATCCGTGAATCGCTCCATCCGTGGACTACTCCTCTGCCATACGTACATAGCATCTTCTTCGTATCTGTCTGACCTGCCCAAGCATCAATAAAGGCCAAAATTTTATGCATCATGATGGGGAATCTATTATTAATCTGACGAAAGCCCAACTCATTTCAGTCTAGCCATAGACCCTACATAGTAGAAGCAACAGAGATGTTCCATGCTAATCTATTTTCTTTCCTAACCACACTCACTCTCCACTGACCCCAAAACTACTTGAGTAGAGATCGGGCACACTACTAGTCCAAAACCTAAACACACAACCTCCCAAGCTAACATGGCTATAAGACAAGAGAATAAAATATGTTCCGCGTCTTCTATTTCTAACAAGCATCGAGAACATCTATCGTCCACTGGGATATTGCACTTATTCAGGTTACTCTTAGAGAGAATCACACCATTAACAACCAACCGTATGAAGACTTTCACTGTCATAGGAGCATTGATCCTCCAAATCATTCTGGCCTCCCCGCATCTAGCTCCTTTGTCATTAAGCAACTTGTACATCGAAGTCACCGAAAAATTGTTACTCATATCTAAGCTCCAGTATCTCACGTCCTCCACACCATCAAAGCGCTCCCCTTCTTCCCGAAAGAAATCTTTCAGCTGTTGCAGTTATCCTGTACATTCCTGAGACGGATGACTTCACAATTGAATTTCAATCCTTCCATTTCTCCATACTTCAGCTACTAAGGTATCAACACTAACGAATTCCTTAGCGACTTCTGGGAACAGAATTCAATTGTATTGTTGCCACACCATTTATTCTTCCAAAATCTAGTATCCTTCTCGTTGACCAACACACATCTAGTATTAGCATGAAAAATTTCACCTACTTTCGCCAACCCTTTCCATAAGCTGGAGGCCTTACCATATACGCTTCTCCTCTCATTCCTAAACTTTTTCCTCCTCTGGTAAAGCGCGATTGACTTGCACCACCAGTTATTCTGTCTCCTCCATATTTTCCACAACCATTTTCTCATTAAAACTTTATTCATATCTCTCTAATCCAGTATCCCCAGTGATCCATTTCAGGAGTTCATAAATCGACACAAGATACAAAGGAAGGCTACTCAAGATCGAATTAATAAGCACGATTCTTCCCCTTAATGACGAAAATTGTCCCTTCTATCCGGCCAACCTTTTTTCAACATTTTCTACTAACAACATCCATTACTCCCAGCGCAAACCTCTAGGTTTAATGGGCTTACTCAGATACTTCAAGGGGAATTCTCATATGTCGCATCCTAGGTAGGCCCTAATATCCACAATTTGAGTAGAAAAGTCTTCGCTAAATGGGATAACAAAGCTCTTGTTAAGATTAATTCTCAACCTTGGCCAAGACTCAAAACATCTTAGTACCATCTGCATTGCTAGAACTTCATTGTCTCTTGCTGCACCAAATAGTAAGGTGTCTTTCGCATACTGAAGGATAATTACCATTTCAGGCATACCTTTAATTGATAGACCTAGAATAACGTTAGTTTATCTTCTCCTCTTGATCATTTCTGCTAACCCATCCACAATCAATGTAAAGAGAACAAGGAACAGGGGGTCCCCTTGTTTAAGATCCCTACATCACCCAATTTCCTGGCTCATCTGGTCATTGAGTTGTATGAATGATTTCCCTCCGCTAACACACATTCTTATCCACATTCTCTACTTTATTCCAAACCCTTTAAGATCTAGTGCTTCATTTAGACATTCCCAGTCAATTGTATCATACGCCTTTTGGAAGTTTAATTTCAACAATAAACTGTACATTTTTCATTGCATCCTCTAAATACAATCTTATGTATCGATGCTACGCTATCCATGATATATCGTCCATTGACAAAGCCACTCTTTGATTCCCCCACCTCATCAGGTAGGTATGGAGCTAACCTATTCTCCAACACTTAAGTGATAATCTTGAAAGAGCCATTGGATAGACTAATCGGCCTGAGGTCTGAAACCCTTAACACCTCAGAATTTTTTGGGATCAAGATGACATTCGCGTAGTTTAGTTTATCATTCTCCATGGTACCCTGATATACCTCTTGGAATATATTCATCAAATCCCCTTTGATGATCTTCCAATATAGTTTGCAGAAAAAATAGGGATTCCATCCAGACCCGGTGCCTTGTCTTTTCCCAAATTTTTGATGGCCTAAAGAACCTCTTCTTCTGTAAACAACCCTTCTAGTCCGTCGCTTCCATCAATCCTTGACTCAATCCACATTTCCGGTCTTAGGTCCATTTGGTTTCTTTTTTCCGAATAATTAATAAATTTGCCATCAACATGATGTCTAATCACCCCCTCATTCTCGCACCAATTATCATCCACAAACAGGATTGAGATATGGTTATGTCTCCGTCTTCCATTGGCCACCCTGTGAAAAAATCTAGTGTAGGCATTACCCTCTTGGAGCCACTGAACTCTTGATCCCTGTCTCCAATAATGTTCCTCCATTTCTCTAATTTGTTGGATCTCGTGTCTACTTCTTGCCAACTCTTCAAACTTTGGGCCCATCAAGACCTTTTCTTCTTCTATCTTTTCTAGATCTTGGACCCTCTTCCTTAGTAGCTCTAACCTCCTTCTCACCTGACCGAATTCATTCTTTGCTCACTCTTTCAGGCATTTACATAGTTGTCTCATTTTAAGAATCCATTTGCCCATTGCTCCATCTGTGTCCATGAGGATGTTCCAACAATCTTCATTAATGTTTCAGGTATTTTGGTGAAGAGTCCATGCCTTCTCAAAATAGAACGGTCGTTGATGAGGTCTGGTACTAGACCTACATTCTAGGGCTAGCGTAACATTATCAGATGTGAACCTAGCCACGGACTTAACGACCACTAATGTATATGAGTCAACCCATTCAGTGGATACCAGAATCTTATCCAGTTTGGCTAGGATATGGTTGGCATGCGGTGTACATCCTATCCGAAGGCTGGATTTCCAACAGTTGTAAATCATCGATGGTGAGGTTTAAATTGCTTCTATCCTGAGTGCACGCCCCTCCACCCCTATGTTTGTTATAGAATCTATTAATATTAAAGTCACCCTAGACCACCCACAACCATGCCCAGTGCCCTCTGATATCATTAAGTTCCTTCCATAGTCGACCCCGACATCTAGTGTCATACGACCCATAGATTGTTGACACCATATGCTATCATTTGTCACTCATATGTCTAATTCTAACAGTCATCGAAAAAACCCCAACAAACTCATCAACAATCTCTAAAATATTAGGGTCAACCCCAATCGCGATTCCTCCTAACAGACATACAACAGATTTGAACCGCCACTCAAACGCCTTAAAAGATTTAAGACAATGGAAGTTCTCGATCATAGGATTCTCAATCCCCGTCTCTTGTAAGGTGCAAATAGATGGTTAATTCGTCGTAATGTACAATTAATAAATCTACACTTAATGTTCTAACACATCCCCCTCACATTCCAGAAGATGTATAACATTGGACATAGATTAACACTCCTAACTCTCTCCCTCTAAAGAGACACTTTCTAAATAAACACTTACAAGGCTATAGACTTAGTCTATTGGCCTCCCCTCTAAGGATAGACTCTCTCTGTTCTGCTTTAATGGAACTCATGACTAGACCGAAAAGACGTGCATAATAGATAAGTGTATTGTCTGGAATAAAATTCAAAATTGATAAAATACTGGTGGACATACCTCCGCAGACGGACGCAAGTTCTTTGGCTTTTGCTGTCGCTTTGATTAAATCCTTTTCACTCGGTCCCTGTGATCCCCATTTATCAAGTTATCTCTTACTCTTCCATTGATATTCCACCATAGTCCTATATGCACTTCCCATAATACTATCTGTAGCATCTCCTCCAGCTAACTCCTGTACTTTCTTTTCCCATCTTTCAGTAACTGAGTCTGAGACATTAGCATCACCCTGTATTCCATCTAGGGCTCCATCCTGTCTTCCCTCATGCCTATATTCCCCTTGACCGTGTTGTTCACCAATGTTTCTATCAAAATCCTCTCCCTCAGCAAAATTGACCTCTAGTAACTGGACTCATCTACATATCCCTATGAACCACTTCATCCGTGAATTTACTATTATTACTGTTATACCCACATGATTCTACTTCAAAATCTTCCAACTATATATTTAGATTTGCCTCCCTATTTTGCAGCTCACTATTAGTATTTTGGCCCAAGATTGAAGCTTTTTTGTTTATTTCTGCAGGCACAACATTAAATGCTTGGATTTGGCCTAGCTCAATAACCATCCTCTGCTTTGCAAGTTCCAACATCGCCGCGGAAGTAGATGCCTCAAAATCTGCCTACGATAACATGAGGATCTCGCTCCCCATTGGTCCACGTGCGCTTCCCTCAAGCCAGGAGCCCACGTTCCCCTTTAGTATTCCTTTCGATTGTACAATGTAGGAGGAAACTAGTGAGCATCCACATCACCGTCACTGTGCCCCCTGCCACTCACAGTCTCTGCCCCATTAATCTCTTGACACGTGGCCCATCTTTCCCTCACACGCAAGCCCTGATTAACCTTGGAAACCACCACAGTCCTCTTTCAAATTGAACAGTTTGGATTCATCTGCTACCTATCCAATGGTGAGAAGAGGCAATCATCTTCTACTGTGATGAACGTCTCAGATATAATCTCCCATGATCCAACGACCCTCATTTATCTTCAACCTCTTGATTCCCTGTATCCTCTTACCCTTCATCCGTTTCTGGTGCCGTAACGCCTGGGAAGACACTCTTTTTTCTCTCGACTATCACCTTAACCTCGCAGGCTTCATCTTTGAACTCAACCTGAATCATCAACGGGATCTTCCCCGTATTTTCTGTTCCCACTCTTATTCGTGCGAACTCTCACCGATTTTGTAACATAGTACTCTTTTCGATATCAGTGGTGTAGCCAAATCCCCTCACCAAGTTCTGGAATCCTGACAGAATCCAACAGTGAAACGAGAAGTTATATACTCTAATCCACACTGATGGAAGAGTTCCAATCTTCAACGCCCCAATGCTTTGCGAACAACAAACAAATGTGATGTAAAAATCATGAGTCCCTAACCCGCCATGAGACATCACCTCCTTCAGTCTCTCTTCAACATGACAATGCACGAACAAACCGTTTTGGCTTAATCATTACACTTTCCAGCTCTAGTTCGGAACAATAATAGTGTCAGCTGTCAAAAGATTCTCAATCTCTTCCGTGGTTAAGGTTGTCAGTTTGTGCCTTCACCATCACACACATTCGAAATCGTTTCTCAAATTCTGCCATGATCGGAGTTGGCGTGATCACAACTTATCACATTCCTACCCCCGACGCTACTCTCTTGCATTTTTGTAACTCCCGTTTCTGATTATACGGATTTTTATTTTTCTTTTCTTCGTATTCTTGTACTTCAATTTCCTTATAAATTCTTTTTGTTCGTTAAATTCATTTTTTGTGCATCTCCTATTTGATTAACCCAAGCCCGCATATAAATTTACTCTATCCCCGTTAACTTCCACCTTAATATTCTCCTTAATCACCCCACTAAATCCATAATAAATCTCCTCCATTAATTACACTAATTACCCTAATTACACCTTACCACTTCAAGCCGCCAACTACACCCTATAAGCTTCTCCTTCTCCTTCCCTTCTTCATCCCTCCCAAAACCCATCGAAGCAACCACTGCCGCCCATCTCTCCCTCCATCGAAGCACTACCGCAACACCTCCACCTCCTCATTGAGAGCTACCCAAGACCATACCGAGCTCACTTCCTCCATCGTACCTCAGCTACCGCAGCCTCCCAACCAATTCCTCCCTCTTCAGCCACCGCACTCCACCATCGACCAAGCTCTCCATTGCCTCCTCAGTGAAGTCCCATGCTAGTCCCTGCCACCCTCTCCCTTGCTACTACTATCCACCGCAACACCCGAGCGCGACCACCTTCAGCCGCCCTCGCTGACCATCTCTCCCCTCACTGCACCGTAACCATCCCCACCCAAGACTCCACATCACAACACCCCGACGATCACCCTGAGCTCCTTCCACTGCCTCCTACCATAGCCAACCCGAAGCCTCCTTCCTAACTAACTCGATAGCCGGCACTACCTACACCCGAGCCTCCACTGCTTCCTTTTGTTGTCCCCACAGTCATCTCGCTGTTCACTGCCATCCTCCACTCACCACTACCTCCATCACAGCCCCGAGAGCCGACAACACCCCCTCATGCCACCTCCTTCAAGCTTCGTCAACTCCAAACAGTAACTCCAACCCATCATCGCCGTGTGCTTGTTGTCGTCTCCTTGTCGCCTTGCTGTTATTGCTATCGTCGGCTTGCTATAGTTGTTGTTGTTGTTGTTGTTCTCACTGTCGCACTGTTCGTAGTTGCATCCCACTGCATGTTGCTGCATCTTGTTACCGTGTCGCTGTTGTGTGTCGTTACTTTTGCTCATCATTGGCGTTATCACGTTTGTTTGTTACCGTTGCCACTCTTCTTATCAACGTAATCATACGTAATAAGGCAAGCATCTCCTGTACACTCCTTTTGTTCCCGTATAAGTAATTTTTTTAAATTCCGCAATTAGTTCCATATTTGTTTACCATGTCTTGAATTTTATTTACCATTCATGTCTCTGCAAATATCCTTGTAGATCCAGATCGTTGAACCCCAATTGTTACATGCCTTGTTATCTTTTCATGTTTGAATCAATTGTTTGATAGTGTATTGAATCATCTGATTGCCGCTGTCAATTCGATACACACGAAAATATCATAAACATCATCGACACTTTGTGCATTGAACGAACACGAATTGAAATTTCATCTATATATTTGTGTATATAGATAAATATGGACTCGAATGAATTCTTTTGATTGTGTGCAACAGTTTTGTTGAATTCTTAAATTTAATACCGTTGAGATAATAAATTTGGACGGATTAATTGTAGAAACATATTCTGATTTCTTATTGTGAATGCAATCTATATATGGCAATAGAAGTGAAATTCTTGTAGATAGCGATTTTTGAAATGATGTACTAGATCCTGTCCTGTTATCTCCCCTGATTTGCTACCAGAATTAGAACCTGTTACTATTAATAAAATTTAAAACTTTATATATAAAAGTTGTAGCCCGCTGTGTCTACAATCTAGAACAACTGACGGATCTGAAATCCAATTTGTAGAGTGTTAGATATACTAATTTTAGTACTGTAGCATTTTTAATTTCAAATTACTGTTTAGAAGTATATCGTCATGATTAACTGATTAAAATAATATGTTATCAATAGAATTAAGACCTGCGATTTATCAGTATATTACTGAACATGATTAGGAGTTTTTTTTTTGTAAGATTTTTAAATGAATTTATAGTTTATATATATATATATATATATATATATATATATATAGAGTAGTTTATTTCTCGCATTAGCGGAACCCCTGACGGAACCTGATTCGCTTTCTTGCATTAGCGGGAAAGTGAATTTTAGTACAGTAGTGTACTGCTGTCCAGAAATTGTAACTTCATGTTTTAAATTGTAACAATGTTTATTTCTCGCATCTAATATATTGAACTTGCACGTCATGCATTGGATACTTTCGATGCCTTCTTATCACTGCCTTGATACTCGTTTTATTGGTTGCATGTTCATGAGTAATTATTGTAAAAGTATAACAAGCCGGGGTGATAAAGGAAAAGACTTAGTAGCAGACAATATAGGAGAGTCTGCTCTGAAGGCCACCCATGTTTCTCGTAATAATGACTCATGTTTACATGGTGACCTGTTTCCTGTTTACAAGTTATATGGAACAAAGTGCCACATCATGAAACGACGGGGACCACCTTTAGAATGCATTACATGATTACATGATTTTCCTGGAACAAGAATTTCTCTTTACATAATATGATTCTTGTTATTGTTGGTGTGATTATATGCAAGTGTGCAAAATCATAACAAGTAGTATAGTTTAAGTGAAAAGAGTGTCGAACCCACAAGGACTAGTTATTTTATTGAGAACCAAAATTGACTAGATTAACTACTATTTGAAAAATCGAAAATATGATAAAAATAGCAACTAAACTAAATTAAACAAGAAAACTAACTAACTGAATTAAAAAGAATGAGAATATGAAATTTTGTTGTTTATTAATATCAAAACTAATTCTAGGGCTTTTGATTTTACCTAGTTAATCCACACAATTCATAATTCCATGTCACAAGAAAATTTTACTTTTCTAAGTTTTAGACCAAAAATCTCCAAATTATTCAATATTATCTCTCAAGCAATATCAAAAATATTCTCAACTAATTATTTGTCATAGTTTATGCACAAATTACTCATTGAAAATTCATTAAGATCTATTGATTTCTTAATGGTCACATTTACAGTGGTTCGCTCTTGTAATTGTGTTTAATTTAATTCGAAATCACAAATTATCAATTCGGTCTCTCCATAATTTAATAAATCATACAAAAGTTGGCTAAACAATTGTAAGTATTAAGAACAAAAATCAAACACACCACCATTGAAAAATAGAAAAAAAAATATCGAATTAAAATTATGTTCTCAAAACTAGGTTACATCAAAGCCCTAAAAAAAATTGTTCATAATGAATTTGCAACCAACAAACATATTCTTTGATTGCATAATAAAAATTAAAAGAGAAGAAAAAAACTCGATTTTGCCGAAGATCCAAGCCTCGAAATCCATGATCCTTCCTTCTCTTTCCTGTTTTCTATCTCGGTTTCTTCTCTTGCGCCTCCAACCCAAGCCATACGCCTCAAATTTTGCACCGCAGCCCCTCCAAAGTGCAGCTGCCTTTTTTTTCTTTCCTTTTCTTTTTTTTTTTCTTTTCTTCCCGGTCCCACCGCCACCTCACAGAGCCCCCCACCTTCTTTCCTTTTTCTCTCGATCAGCTGCCTCTCTTTATCTTATATAGGGATTAGGTTTAGGTAGGATTAAATAAAAATTAGGTTAGTTTAATTAATTAATTATTTATAATACTATGATTAAAATTAATCTTTTAATTAATTAACCAACTAACTCTAATTCTAAACCAATTCAACCCATGCTCTTCTTTCTTTTCTTTTTTATTTTAATTTTTTATTACAAAATTTCATTCCACCCCCTGTTTCACCATAATATTTTTTATTGATTCTTCCATGGGCCAATTCGTAAAAACGTGTAATTGGATGCTTGAATTTTCAAATCTTCATCATTGTTTTCTTCCATGATTTCACCAAAAATGCCCACATTATGCACTTATCCATCTCATTCCTACAAAAATAAACAAATAAATAATATTGACTAGAATTAAGATAAATTTCAAAGAAATACATGAGAACTCGCAATTTTAATGCACAAAAGAGTACTAAAAATTATATAAAAATTCCACTCATCAAATACCCCCATACATAAGATTTTGCTTGTCCTCGAGCAAAAAGAAAACCATAAATCAAAAAATAATAATCATAAGTAGGCTCAACTCACCACACTAAAAGGTCTTATCATGCAAGCATCAAAATTACAGCTTAGTACATAAACAATAGCAAATAAAGGAAAACTAAGCATACTCACTTTCTCCAGTGCAATTATTCATTCATAATTCCCAACTCAATTATATTTTTCATGCAATTAATGTAATTATAGCATGTAACAACTCCATCTGTGATTACCCATTCTCACTACTACAAACCGAGTAGCAAAATAGAGTTTTTTTATATATTTTTTATTTAGTTCTCTCTCTAAATTGTCACTTGGCTTTTGATGCGAATGCAAACATTTGTGATGAATTCACCCGGTTACTCAACAAGTCACACACTTAGAGTGCTTTTGCATACTCATATTTCAAGTTGTCATTTGACGTAAAAGTAAACATTGGTGATGAATACCCCTAGTTACTATGCAACTCAAAATATTGGAGTAGATTAAACTTTATTCATTCATTTTTTTTTTCATTATCATTTTATTTACTTAAACTCTGTTTAGGACTAGATCAAAGGAGATAATCATAAGAAAAAACATCACATTTTTCATTTATGTATAGTCATATGACTCACAATTTTTTAAGGAATTTTGAAATTTAATAATTATAAATTAAATAATTATGCTTAATCTTGCTTTATAAGATATTTTCTATCCTTAAAAAAAATTATTTTAATGCTTTAGCACAATAAAGAACTCAAAAGGGTAATGGTAAGCCCAACTGCAATACTTTGTTTTGTTTTTCTTTTCAAATATATATATATATATATATATATATATATATATATATATATATATATATATATTACCCTTATCCCCAAATTTGAATACCACATTGTCCTCAATGAGTAAAGAAAATCAAGAACAAAAATAATGAGAAAAGTTTAGAATTCATGTTAAAATTCTGGTTGAGTAACATTCATTGTTTCAATCATATCTGGAGTTGTAGATGTCCAAATATTCTAATTCTTTTTTGTTCTGGAAAGCTAAGACAATTTCCTTCGATTGCTCTTTGAAACACTTTTCCAGATTAAGATTCCAACCTGCTCAAAAACTGCCATCAAAGTAGGTGTAGAAAACAACTCCGCTTGGACACCCCCAAACTTATGCAATCCTATGAAATAAAATTAAAAATTAAAATCAAACTAAACTAAAAGAAAAGGCAAATCTAATGCAGTAAATAGAAAACATGGGTTGTCTCCCAAGAAGCGCTAAGTTTTAAGTCTTCAGCCAGACCTTGTAGCTAAGATGGTTATGTAACGCAAAGATATAACAACATATGAGCCTCTTTTCCAATAATTCTCTTCATGTGTGGATCTGATTTTTTATGTGCATCCCTCAAATTAGATGGTAGCGGCTCAAATTTCAATCGTTTCTTTCTTGAAGATGGAGTCTTTGATATCCCCACCTCTTTGAATTCCAGTTGAGAAAATGGATGAATAGATGGTGCATCATCCAAATATATAACATATTCAAAAACCTTTTCTTTCTCAGATTCAAGAGTTGCTGAATTTGTTGGACATACTTCGATTGGTAACATTTCAACTTCACCCTTGTATTTCTCGCCCACCATTAAATCAGTTTCACAAACTTGAAAACACGACTTTACTTTGACAGGAAACTCCATAGATTTAAAAATATCAAACGTTACTTGCTCATCCTCAACCCTCAAAATAAGTTTTCCTTATTGGACATCAATTAAAGCACTCCCCGTAGCTAGAAAAGGTCGCCCCAAAATCAATGGAATTTGTTCAACTTCCTCCATGTCAAGCACTACGAAATCAGCTGTGAATATGAACTTGTCTACCTTTACCAGAACATATTTAATTATTCCTCTTGGGTACTTGATAGTTCTATCCGCCAATTGTAAAAAAATTGTAGTAGGATTTGCTTCTCCAATACCTAGTTTCCTGAAAACCGAAAAAGGCATAAGATTAATAGTTGCTCTTAAATCACATAAAACTTTATCAAAATAAGAATTTCCAGTAGTGCAAGGTATTGTAAAACTCCGTGAATCTTTGAGCTTAGGAGGCAGTTTCTTTTGTAATATTGCACTATTCTCTTCAGTTAACATCACCATTTCATGATCTTCCAACTTCCGCTTATTTGATAAAATTTCCTTCAAAAATTTTGCATGTTTATGCATTTGTTCTAAAGCTTCAATAAGAGGAATATTAATATGTAATTTCTTAAAAATACTTAAAAATTTAGAGAATTGAGTTTCATGATTATTCTTTATAAGTCTATGCGGAAAAGGAATAAGTGGATCATAAGAAGGTTTATGATAAGTGTCAGAATTAAACTCCCTGGAAACCGTTGCATCTGAAGCACCTTTGATTTTATGAGAATTCTCAATTTGGTGTTTGGCCACTTGCTACGTTTGTTCCTTAAAAATTGATGCGTACTCATCTTCCGTTCCAACCACATTTTGTTCGGCATTTTTTTCTTGTGGCTGCTCAATTATTCTACCACTTCTCAGTATTATTGCATTGACATGCTCTATAGGATTTGTCACTGTGTTACTAGGTAATGTTCCTGTTGTCCTTTCTCTAAGAATGTTTGAAAGTTGACCAATCTGGGTCTCAAGGTTGCGAATTGAAGCTGAAGTTGAAATTACAACATTTTAAGATCGCCAAATCTGTCTTTTGTATGTATTGCATGAACATTTCCTCAAGTGTCGGCTTTTTTTCTTGCTGTGAAAATTTTTGAGTTGGTCTAATTGCTCCTTGATTGTTGTTCCAAAAAAATTTGGGGTGGTTTCTCCATCCTGGATTATATGTGTTCGGATAAGGATTGTTTTGATGTTGAAAATTGGACAAGTAATTTGCTTGATAGGAATGGGTTGAGCAAATGTATTTCCCACTTGGAAATCCACACTTGAGTGATTTCCTACACAATGATCACAAATAATATTAGTTTGAACAACATTAACATTCATATTACATAATTGTTTAGATTAAATATCAATTTGTGCAGTCAATGTGGTAATAGGATCAAGCTCAAACATTCCAGCTACTTTTCTAGACATTGTTCTCTCTGAAGACCATTGTTAATTGTTGGATGGCATCTTCTCTAAAGGTTCATAAGCCGCTTCATGAGTTTTTCTCATAAGAGCACCTCCAGCTGCTGCATCTATCATAGATCAATTTGTAACTCTCAAACCATTAAATAATAATTGGATTTGCAGCCATTTCGATTTTTCATGATGAGGACACTTTCTCAATAACTCTTTATACCTCTCCCATGCATCATACAAAGACTCAGTCTCAAACTGAGTGAATGTGGTAATATCATTCCTTAGCTTTGCTATTTTTGCCGGCGGAAAATACTTAGCCAGAAATTTTTTTGCAAGTCTCTCCCAAGTAGTAATACCACCAGGTGGTAGAAAGTTTAGCTGAGCCTTTACCTTATCTCTTAATGAAAAAGGAAAGATTCTCAATCGAATTTCATCATCTGATACTCCATTGTGCTTGAAAGTGTCACAAATTTCTAGAAAGATTGTAATGTGAACATTAGGATCCTCGTGCGATAGTCCCCGAAATAAACGGTCTCTTGAATCATTTGAATGATCGTCGGTTTAATCTCAAAATTTTTAGCTTGTATAACCGACATCTTTATGCTTGATGTTTCTCCATTAAGTGAGGGCATAGCATAATCTCTCAAAGCTTTGTTTTCCTTATTGTTTTCTATTGTGATGCACTTCTATGTCCTGAAAAATAGCTAATAAAAATAGAAAAAATAAAAATAAAAACTCAAAAGAAAATAAAAATAATAAGAAAAATCCAAATTAGTAACAATCTAGCAATTATCAATATCAATAAAAAAATAATTAGTCCCCGGCAACGGTGCCAAAAACTTGGTGTGATTATTTGCAAGTGTAAAAAATTGCAATAAGTAGTATAGTTTAAGTGAAAAGAGTGTCGAACCCACAAGAACTAGTTATTTTATTGAGTACCAAAATTGACTAGATTAACTACTATTTGGAAAACCAAAAATATGATAAAAATAGCAACTAAACTAAATTAAACTACAGAACTAACTAACATAATTAAAATGAATGAAAATCTGAAATTTTGTTGTTTATTAATAGCAAAACTAATTCTAGGAATTTTGATTTCACCTAGTTAATCCACACAATTCATAATTCTATGTCACAAGAAAATTTTACTTTTCTAAGTTGTAAACCAAAAATCCCCAAATTATTCAATATTCTCTCTCAAGCAATATAAAAAATATTCTCAACTAATTATTTGTCATAGTTCATGCACAAATTACTCATTGAAAATTCATTAAGATCTATGAATTTCTTAACAGTCACATTAACAGCGGTTCGCTCTTGTAACGATGTTTAATTTAATTCGAAATCACAAATTACCAGTTCGGTCTCTCCATGATTTAATAAATCATACAAAAGTTGGCCAAACAATTGTAAGCACTAAGAACAAAAATCAAACACACAACCATGGAAAAATAGAAAAATAATATGGAATTAAAATTGTATTCTCAAAACTAGGCTACATCAAAGCCCTAGAAAAATAAAATTAGTTCATAATAAATTTGTAACTAACAAACATGTTCTTTGATTGCATCATAAAAATTAAAAGAGAAGAAGAAAAAACTTGATCCTTCTTTCTCTCTCCTATTTTCTCTCTCTGTTTCTTCTCCTGCGCCTCCAACCCAAGCCAGCTCCTCGAATTTCACATCGCAACCCTTCCAAAGTGCAATCGCCTTATTTCCTTTTTTTTCTTTTGTTCCTGGTTCCGCCGCCACCTCACATAGCACCCCACCTTCTCTCCTTTTTCTCTCGATCTGCTGCCTCTCTTTATCCTATATAGGGATTAGGTTTAGGTTGGATTAAATAAAAATTGGGTTACTTTAATTAATTAATTAATTATAATACTATGATTAAAATTAATCTTTTAATTAATTAACCAACTAACTCTAATTCTAAACCAATTCAAACCGTACTCTTTCTTTCTTTTCTTTTTATTTTAATTTATTATTAAAAATTTCATTCCACCCCGTGCTTGACCTTAATATTTTTTTATTGATTCTTCCATGGGCCAATTCGTAAAAACGTGTATTTGGGTGCTTGAATTTTGAAATCTTCATCCTTGTTTTCTTCCATGATTTTCCCAAAAACGCCCACATTTTGTACTTATCCATCTCATTCCTACAAAAACAAACAAATAAATAATATTGAGTAGAATTAAGATAAATTTCAAAGAAATACACGAGAACTCGCAATTTTAATGCATAAAAGAGTACTAAAAATTATATAAAAATTTCACTCATCAATTGTCACTACAATACCCGAGTACATAATCTTGTAGAATTCAACACTAGAGTCTAAACGTTGACATGTTTATATGCACTCAAACCTGTGGGATGGGACGCAGAACTGCGTGCATTAGTTAGGATTGTAAAAGATTGGTAGACTTAAGATTTACACTGAACACGTGCATGATTCCTATTTACAAGTTACATGATTGCTGTTTACAAGTTACAAGTTCCTGTTACAAGTTTACATGATTCCCGTTTACATGACTTGTTTCCAGTTACATAATTCCTTGTTACCGATTGATTATACATTGAAGCCCTGTTTACATATTTCTCATTTTCAGTTTACAAATTTACACGTGTTCTTGAATCGTACTTGATCATATTGTTCCTTGTTTCTTATTATATCGTACTTCCTTTTTTCACTGCTTGTTGCTACTTGCTGTCTGAAGCTTGCTCTAACGAACACCCTCTATTTTTAGTTAATGTTTATACAGGTACAAACGATAAGATACCGAAAGAACTTGATGACCAGTTTTTTTTAATACGGCTGTGATGGAGTTGCTACTACTATTGCTCTACCTTCCTGTCGCTACTAGTTCTAGCGAACTGTCTACTGCATTGTATATTCTCCGGAATTTCAGATATTGGTTATTTATTCCATTCTTGTTCATGTGAATTTTATTGTTATCTATGTTGTTGAGCTTACTGGTATTGTACAACTTATGGATGATATGAGTTGGTATACTTATATCATTCGCTAGGCCTTAGTTGCGTGCTCGTTCTTTCGTACTTTGGAAAGCGGGGCGTGACAGTTTTGCTCTGTTCGGAGTTCATAGAGCTCTCTAGTTTCTATGATGGTTTCTCTGGTAACTTGACCTGAGCTTTGATCATAGCAGAACCCTTAGAAATGAGGCCAAATCAGTTACACGCATAACAAAATCAATCATTTGTACATTCATGGATTGTACGGCCGTTTTGTGAGCATTTATGACATTGATGGCCATTCTCTGACTTCGCCGAGTTTGACGAGCTCATGGCTGGCTTCCTCTCTGCTTTGTTAAATTTTCTAGGGCGCACAAAAACTCATTCACTCTCCTCATCTTCTCTCTTCCTAATCTCTTTTATCTCGGGTGACTTCCTTCTCTGATACTTAGTTTGGTTTTCGTACCCCACTCTTGCCGTCTTAGTAGCCTCTGCGTAGGATCTTCTACGCCTCTCCGAAGGTCAGAGCTCCTCTCTCTCTCTGACTCCGACGATCACCGTCTATGTCGCTTCTCCTGGTTCCTCTCTCCCTCCATTCTCATAATCTCACTCGGGCACCCTCTACGGTCCGGTCGAGGAATTCTTGCCACTGTAATGGCCCCTCACTCTATCAGGGTTGCTGACATTCAACCTCTCTCCGATCCTCTTGGTCGGACGTCTCTCCGCTTCATGTTCCGTGCCTCGCTTTATCATGGCAACCGGGGTGCTTGATGATTGCTGGTTGGAGTTCTTGGAGCAGTGGTGGTAGTTTCTTCCTTTCATCTTTAGTCAACTAGGTGTTGGTAATTCCACATGCGTACCTCTTTATCCCTGTTACATGTGTTTCTGGATAAAATCAATACAATTAAGCAACTTCTGTTCTCTTTTTCGTAGAACATTATATTGATTGACATCTTATCCTCATTACATGTGTTTCTAGATAAAAGCAGCTTCTGTGTACCGGTCTCTCTCTTTCTCTAGAAAATAGGTTTAGTGTTTTAAAATGTTAATCTAATTTCAAATAATAATGTGCATTAACAAGTTAATCAACATGATATGCATTTATGATGGATCAATGGAACATTATAATTCAACATGAAAGGGGCATAACTACTCCAAAAATTAAAAGAAAAATGAAGAGATGTAAATGTTGTTGCTTATTTTGGTGTAGGAGCAAACAAATAGTGACTTTATATTTTGAAGGAAACTACTAAAGATCTAACCTTTGCTCATCGCCGTGAAAAGTGGTTACAGCTTCCTAAGACTGAATCTGAATCGTTGAAAGAACTACTGAATCAGGATCTGACGGTTGCTGACGCGGCCAATGGAGCTGCAAAAAAGCTTGAAACATTGGGGTTGGCCCCGACGATAGACCCTCCGACACTCAAATCAGAACGAGAGAGAGGAAGAGAATTTGGGAGTAGAAAATATTGATTACCTACTGATTGAGGGAGGGGGCAGGGTATTTATAGGCCTGAGAATCTGTAAGATGATTAACATAATTTTTTTTATATTCCATACACCCCCCCCCCCCCCCCCTAAGAAATAGAATTGGTTACTCTTGTTAGGAATAAGATAAGATATTTGACTTACAGTTCTGATGGGATGGATGTCTCTTCTAGTGGTCCTAGTCGCTTTTGATAGGCTTGGAAGCGGTGTTCTTAGTGAGTCTGAAGAAGGCCTGGACCTGTTAGGGATGCCCATTACTGTTAATATGTCTTTAGAAGCTTTAAGATCTATGTTGGAATCATACGACCCTGATTTGCTGTGACTTTTACCATTATCATAATCCCCCTACTCCCGAAGGATAATTTTCTCAGCTTTGGGAAGTAGTTTGCCTTATTTTGCAGTTCTGGGGTACTATCTTTACTTTCTGGGACAATTGAAGATACCTAGAATTTGTTCGAAGCTTCTGGAGGCAGTAATATTTCCCTGAACTTTTCTGAATTTTTCTAGCGTTTCCTGTTTCCCAGAATTTTTTCGGATTTTAATGATTTTCCCCCAATTAATAATTTTTTTTTAAATTTTTAATTAATTATTCCAATTTTTAGTTATTTTTTAGAATTTAAATAATTTTCTGAATTTAATAATTATTATTGGGATTTTTTAATCAAAATTTTGAATTTTCTATATTTTTGGGAATATTTAACCTATTATTAAACCTGGTGCGCCTTTTGGAGAGATCTGGTAAGTCGATCGAGTGCGGGCTTGCCTGCTGAGTGAATCAAACAGTCGTAATGGAGTGGCCGCAATGTGCTTGGTGACGTGGCTCGATCTGGACCATTGATCTCAGACGACTCGCCAGCTGAGGAGATCGGGCGAATAATGGCGCAAGCGCAAGCTGGGTGACGTGGCACGATTACTTGCATTGATTACGTGAGCGCTCGCATGCTGAGGGAATTGGATGGCTGAGAAGTGGAGCGGGGGAGGAGAGGCAACATGGTGAAATCCCGTTCGTTAATCACGTGCATGCTCACAAATTTAGGCTATCAGGCGGTCAAAATTCACGTAGAGGCTGTGCTCGGTCGCTCGACGGGGATGGGTGACCAAAGAAGCAGATTCAGTTGTTGTTGCTGGTTTTGGGTTCACCTGCTCCACTCGAACCTGCTTGCGAACATCTTGGTGTGATCGGGTGGTCGAGGTGGTGCCGCAAACTCCCCTAAGTCAGATGACAGCTTCGTTAACCTAGGATGTGTGTTTTTCTTTGCTGACCATCTAGCTCATTGACCTCCACTTTCATCTTTGTCGACCTCCTTCAATCCCTCGTCAACCACCTCCTTCGCAGAGCAAGGGTTTTGGCGACCAAAGAGCTCTGTTGACCACCTCCTTCATCAAGCAAGGGTTTTGGTGATCAAGTTCCTTCGACCACCACCCCATCGACCAACACTCCGTAGGGCCAGAGCTTGAGAGGGTTTGGCGAGAAACTGTCAAGCAAGAGTAGGAGCTAGGGTTGGGTGATCAATAAGCTTCAGCGACCTCATCGACCAAGTGTTCGGCGACTAACTCCTCTGAGCTTCTTCTTTGTCGAGCAAGCCCACCATCTCCCGTCGACCATCACCCCATTGAGCAAGTGTTCCTTCATTGGGTTTGGGTTTTGCCAAGTTAGGGTTTTGCCAAGTTCGGTTTTTGCCAAGTTCAGGTTTTAGCAAGTTTGGGTCTTTATTGAGCACAATCTTGGAGTTTTGGTGACCTAGGGTTTTGACTGAGCTTGGGTTCCTTGTTGAGCTTGTTTTGTGGCTAACTTTGGTTTATTTCGTCAACCAAGTGTTTGTTGAGTGGTCATTCTTTCAAACATCAAATCATTCTTTCAAGCATCGTTCACTTGCTTCATCGATCAAGCATCCCGTCGCTCCTTTCATTGAACCGCTCTTTCGCTTACCATGCGTTGTGTTGTTCACTGGTTTTTTCGGTCCAGTATTTCATCAATTACATACCTAGTTCGACTAGTGGTCTGTTGATTTGGGTGATAAGTGCTTCAACTGTTGGATCGTTTGGAGGGCTCAGATGTTGCCACATGCCAATTTGGTCTTGGTGGCCCTATAAATATGACCTAACCCCGCCCCTCTTTGTAATACCCCAAAATAATGAAATGCATCTGTGAGAGTTGCACGTGCTAGTGTATATTTTTCTCAATCTAATTGTGCGTGTGTCCCAATTATAATTGAGATAGAAATCAAACAAATCCATTTGGTGCTTGAACCCAACACATGGACTTGTATAGTTGAGTTTTGGTGGGCTTGAGCTCATTGGACCCTAACCAACCACATTGTGCATATGTTCACACAACTTGTCACAAAACACATGACAATACACACACACACACACACAGATATATATATATATATATATATATATATATATATATATAACGCCCCGAATTCCAAACACATGTAATTCGTAGCACAAATAGGATATTTTACTTCAACTTCATACAAAAATACAAGGAATTTAAAACTTTTCATTTACAACATCGTTCTTTACAGTTGCACTGTGGAAATAAATAAGTACAATACACATATGATAATGAAAGCTCTTCAATCTTGTAACATCTCTCACAGTGACTTTAAATTCATGCCAAATCCAAACCTGCAACTAGGAAACTGTGGGCACATCAGCTGAATGCAACTGACGCAAAGCTACAATACATCGATCCTCGACTTTATCAATCACAAACTTGATGCACAAAACAAAAGCAATAATGACGGACGAATAAAAACAGATAGTGAATCTAATTTAATTGTATAAGTGTATGTCATGAAACATAAATCAAAAATGCATAAAACAGTGACACAAAACAAGTATGCAACAAAGCAACAAATGCACACAATGCACACTAATGCACACTCGTTCGGATTCTATGCATCCCATACTACATAGGTCCGAGGGCAAGCCTTTAACGTTCTCCTCATTATAGGGTTAAATCCCATGTCATGCAACCTAACCCGATGACTGTACTCCAACATGTAATTACGTGTGAGTCACACCCCCAGGATATTGGACCTTACCGACATACCCCTAGCCCACACATCATGGATTTACCGAGCGTATCCTCATCCATGAACCCCAGCAAGTCCATCTCCCGCAACTACGAACCAGGCCTACCCCTAGCCCACCTCAGTGGATTTACCGGGTGTATCCTGTCCGTCCCGAACATTTCTAGGAATTGCAAGTTCTTTACCGGCCTTTTCGCAAACAGAACAGGCATACCCCTAGCCCACACATGTAGATTTACCGGGCATATCCTCAGTCGTGAACACTCCTAAGTACCGCAGTCCTTTACCGGCCATTTCATGGACCTCACCGGCTTACCCCTAGGCCACACATGTAGATTTAACGGACGTATCCTTATTCGTGTCCCGAACCCCTAGGAACTGCAAGCTCTTTACCGAACATGTTCGTCATTGTTTTCAGCCATAACTACACCTAGTGCCTGTCCTTAAGTTCAAACATTAATAATTGCCACCTAGAGCTAGCTTGCCCTACCGAATTTAAATCAACATGCGAGAACATTAGCCCATACAGGCCACTTCTCAAACTTTCATAATCACAATTTTTTCGATACCCTGGGTCTCCCTCAGCCTCTAGAATCCACATATTCCAAAATTCATAAACTTTCTAGGTCATTCATAACCTCTTTTATAATCATTACAAATTTCATTCATTCATATACTCAATTCATCTCTTGTCCATTCAATCCAACTAGTCATTCTCAAATAACTAGATAAAACTTTCTAACTATTATAATAGGATTTCAAACGCCTCAATTCAATCAACATCATCTCTATTCTAGTAATTCAATTCAAATTACCAAAATCTGTACTAAAAATTGTTCATTCTAACACGAAATTTAATCCAAAACATTTGTACCAATTTCCATCAAATCTTAATTCTCTAATCTACTAATATCCTTTAAAATTGTCTCTATTCAAATCCTTCAAATCCAATCACCAAATATGTGTTCAATCATTTATCTAAGTGGGAAAATTTCCAAAAATATTTGTACAAATTACCATCAAAATGTTTCCCCAAAAAATCAATTTATATTTCCAATATACTCAAAAATAGTAATACTACCAAATTCAAGTTCACCAAGACTCAAACCTACAATCTCAAAGAACCTAGGCCACATGAACTAAACAATAATCCAAGACTATTTCTTTATCAACTTCGATTCAAGGTAACAACATATATATATAATCCATTATTTGAATGTTCAACTTGAGACATAAACTCAATGGTATTGTAAAAATCATATAAATTCCAATACTACTCCAAAAATAGATTTCTTACTGTCATACAAAATTTGAATGTGTCAACTACAATATTGTAGTTAATATCATCTAAATTCATCCTCGATTACTTCGTCTAAATTCATTTGCAAAATAATAGGTTCAAAATCCAAAAACTGCAGCTCATGCTACTTGTAAAAATCACAGAAAATTCTATTCTTCATTAAACTTTGTGTTCTTTAGTTCAAATTAAAGGTATATAAGTCTACTATAACTTTGTAGTTATAAGTTTCTCCAAAATATTGTATCTATAACTCTAAATTCTTCGAAATCTACAATAGGATCATAAATGTCATACAGACTAGCACTTGTTCAATCTTGTAAAATTTGTTATAAATTCTATATATCATGGAAAATTGATTTCTTAGACTTTAAATATGGTTAATGAGTCTACTTTAACTTCTTAGTTATGACCTTCCTCAAAATACTTCATCTAAGATGCTGAAATGATCAAAATCCAAAATATGTACAAATTTCCAGCAACAAGCCAAATTGCCAACCAGTCCTAAGTTTGTATTTTACTAAAATTGTAAACGATATCCAAATATTATGAAATTTTAAGGAGATGTTCTTGACATATACGAGATTCTCCTATAAAAATTTTAGCTGTAGATTCCATCTAGTTAAATAGATATGATTTTCAGAAGGGAAACTAAAACTTAAAACAGAAACTTATAAAAATGTCCCCAAATCAATCATATCATAATTTTACGCATTTAATCAACAACACATAATCTAAACATGAATACTCAATCTATATAAGTTATCATGCATCTAACAATTCACACATATATATTCTACAATTTAGCATTTTACTAATGAAATTATATTAGAAAGTTGGACAAACACCCACCTCTTTCTTGATGCAAGAATAACTCCTAGAATCACCTCCTAGCATCCAAAATTTCCAAGCTCCAAAGCTCCTCAACAAAGAGACCAAAGGGAAAGACTTGTAACTTATTTCTTGGTTTTCCCCTTTCTTTTCTTTTCTAGGCCGGAAATGGGAGAGGAGGGTGTTTTTATAAGGGAGTGTAAATGGAGAGTTGAAATAACCAACCACTAAATCAAATAACTACCCACTAATCCAATTTAATTTCAAATACTCTCTTTCCCTCTCTAATACATGGTCGGCCACTTTAGTGGCTAGAACACGTGCATGTGCTTTGTGTGCGCACATGAAATACACACTAAAATTTTAGGAGTTTTAATTTAATATGAATGCATATGTTACACAATTTAATATAGATTTTAAAAAAACTATTTTAAACTAATTATAATAAAAAGTTTCATGCACAAACAAAAATAAACATACACACTTTATAAATTCTATTTTGGAAAAAAAAAGATTACAACCAACACATGCACTGCAAACACATACGTCGCACATATCAATAAATATTCAAATACAAAAAAATGGGTTTGAGCAATAGAGAAAGGTTTATAAAAAATTCAAAATATCACATACGTAAAAATATTTATTTTGATAATATTACGGATATTTCAAGTAACGGTAAAATATACGTAATCGACACGTGCATTGAAAGCACGTGCGATGCACGTAAAAATACAAAGATTAAAATTAATATTTGAGTTGGCTCAAAATAGGATAAAATGAATTTTGAGGGGATGGAAAATATATAAGTAATCGGAATACAAAATACGTATGACATTTATATTAAAATACGTTATGGATAATACTCGTAACAGTACAAAATACATGTGAGTAACACACGTGGGGCAAAATTTTCATAACTCAATTTTGCGAGGTGTTACAATATATATGAGCCGGGTGTTACAATATATATATATATTGTAACATGGAACCTTACACGCATGATTCCTAGGTTGTAGACTAGGGAGGAATCATGGAGGGAAGAAGTTGTTTGAGTGTGTAGGGTGCCCTAGGTTGTAAACTAGGGAGGAATCAGGCTTGTAAGAGCATCCACAGTCGTTTTCTATAATTCCCATTTTCTCAAATTTTAGCAAACGAATAGAAAAGTAGCGCTGCAGTCGTTTCTCATATTCCCATATTTTGGCGAAGCTTCTATTTCCATTTTTCAAATATGAGAAACGAACTGAGCTTTCTCAAATTATAAAGGACGGGGTATGATACCCCGTCTCTTCGTTATAATAATTTTTTAAAAGAGGACGGACGGTGAATGATACCCCGTCCGGGGTATCAAACCCCATCTCTCTAATTAACCCAATTTTTTTTTTTAAAAAGTGTTCAAACGGGGAATGATACCCCGTCCGGGGTATCAAACCCCGTCCCACACTTTGACCCAAATTCTTTTTTTTTTTTAAATCCCCTCAGAAACTCATGTCTTGTCTTGAGTTAAGAATGATGATTAGTCAAAATTGGGAATCTCTCTGATGCATTATTGAAAGCCAGTCAAAAAAAAATCCCCTCAGCCAGTTTTTTTTTTTAAAAAATTGTTCAAACGGGGAATGATACCCCGTCCGGGGTATCAAACCCCGTCCCACACTTTAGCTAGTTTTTTTTTTTTTTTTTTTTTTTTTTTTTTTTTTTTTTTTTTTTTGGGAGAGACGGGGAATGATTCCCCGTCCTACGCCATTTTAAAATTAAAAAACTAGGGACGGTGAATCATATCCCGTCTCTAACGAATATGAGAAAAATTTAGCAAACGACGACAGCAAGCACTTCGTCCATTTGCTATTACTGTAGCTGCCATTTTATGAGAAATGAGAAAAACGACTGTGGATGCTCTAAGGTTCCAAGAAAGCACTTGAGTGCTTTTGAAAATCCATGCAACCCCTCAACTACCACCCATACCCGACCAATATATAGGGGCTTTTAAGCCCAACTCCAATTCATTTGAACCCTTTTCTTCCACTAAAAAAAAACTCTTTATTTCAGTTTGGGTGCTATTTTAGGAGAACAAGGAGGCAAGAGGAGTTTTTGGTTCAAGTTGGAGGCTTGGAGGGAAGCTAGAAGCTTGGAGAAGCAAAAGCTTGGTGTTCAATCTCTTGTGCTAACATCATCTTCACTATCAAGGTGGGTGTTTTCAGACTTCCTTGTTGTATGTGATGTTTTTTATTATAGTGTGTATGACATGCTAACAAGATACGACTAATTCATGAGTATAGATTAAATCATAAGAAGTTAAGTAGTTGAAGACATTGTACTAAAGAAAGTTATAGTCTTGTTGTAGATTATCCTTTTTTTAATATGTATCATGCAAATATTCCTTAGAAAATCAACTAACATCATGCTAAAAATTTTTAAGATGTCTTGATTTCGGTTATGAATAAATAGCATGAAAATGAGTAGAATTCTAGTTTGAAGTAGTGTTTGTGTAGATGAAAGTTGAGAACATGTTTTGTTCATATATGCATTGTTTAAGCATATTGTGACATATAAATTACGGTTAAAATCACCTACTACCATGCCATGATTTTTTGGTAAGATTTGAGTTTATAACTTGAAGCATGAATACAAATTCTAGCTCATAATAACTAGTAAAACGAAAAAGTTGCTGTTTTTTAGTGCTTGATGTTTATCACTTCTTTATATTGTAATGAACTAATGACCATAGCCATTAAATCATAAATTTCATGTTATAAGAACCTATTAGACTTGGGTAATTAGAGAAATCAAGTGCATGTAAATATAGATGATATTTGAGTGCAAGAATGCATCAATCGTTATGCATGTTCACTGTTTTAAAGAATTTGTTCACTGTTTTGATTGAAAGAATTCATTTGTTGTTTATGATGAATGTGTCATTGTTTAGGGGATTTAAACACCCCATTTCATGCTTAGTTTGCTGTATAATGTGTGTATTGAATTGATGCATGATCAGGCTCGAATAACTCTTGAAACGAGTCCGAAAAGAGCTAAAAAAATGACAACTTTTCGCTATTTTTGTAGCTGTTGTTTTGACTGTCCTTTTCGTTGTTTACGACAACTTTTTTCACTCTTTTGTGGGGCTATCAAGTTTTTTTTATACCCTATTATGTAGTGCTAAGTTAGGGATGTTTAGACCTTGTTACGGTTGCAAATACGAGCTCAAAAACTTGATTAACTCACTGTTTGGGCTGTCGTTGTTGGCTGACTTTCGCTCGCAGTTTGGGCGAATTGCAACGCTCATTTGATGCACTAATGAGACTTTCTAAGACCCTAATTCACTGTCTAATATTGTAGTAACATGAACCCTAAGTTCTACCTTGCTAGTACTTGAATTTCGGGTAAGGTAGGAGCTTGAATTGTTGAGAACGTGTTGTTTGGGGTTGTTTCTGGTTGCTATTTTTGCTCACTGTTTGGGGTCTAGTTGCTTGCTATTTTTGAGCCACAACTTGTAGGGAAGACCATGAAAGATTTGGAAATCAGTAGGACCCAAGAAGATATTGTTTGTGGCCCGAAGGCGTGTCGAGCGAAGAGCGGCAAAATGGCAGCCATAGGGGAGCTCGGGTTGTTGTTTGTTTGGGCCGGGTCTAGGCCAAATTTTGGGCCAATTCCGGGCTTGTTTTGGGGCCAAATTGGGCCCTGTTTGGGGTTGGATTGGGTCTTTATTTATTTGAATTAGCTGCAAAACATTAGAACTAGATGAGAGTCATGAATATCGCATAGATCTTGATAATCACTTGAACTCTAGCATAATAATTGGTAGTTGTCTTAACTTGAAATGAGTGAGTAAATTCTAAGTTTGGACTCTAATTAGAATGGTAGATCTAATTATAATTGAATTAATGTAATGTGAGGCAATGAGTCGCATTTGGCTAATAGGGTAGGCTTCTACAAGCGAGAAGATCGCTTAGTAACTTGACTAAGTTAATTGAACTTGTGAACAAATAAAAAGCTAGAATTAAGAATGCGGATTAATTAGCTAATAGTATCAATGTCTATGATTAGTGATGCTAGAGATTGTAATAATAGAAAGAATAGAATCAGGTGAATCTTGATCATACATGAATCAGACTAGAAATCCTAGAATCAACACTCTCTAGTTATAGTGATTCCTAGTAGTTGGGTTTGTTGTAGAGTTGTCTTAATGAATAGGATATTACCTTAATTTAAGGGTGCGTGGTTTAGAGGCTGGGCGAGACCTAGATTGTCGGCAGTATCGTGCTTCCAAGGAAGGGGGTTAGGCGATTACTTTGTTGTTGTTGAAGACCGGTGGGGTACGCTAGCTCTAGGCCGCGCTATTGATGTTTGTAAGGACATGCACTAGTTAAGAGTTATACCAACCAGTTAAGGGGACGCATGTGGCATCATCTCGACTGTTAATTTATGAGATTTGGTAATAAGAACGGGATGTGGATGTATAAGCCGTAGGGTTCCTGTTCGAACTTAGGAGATGGACCGTTAAGCTTCCATCTATGTTCTAAATTATCAGTACGAATGGGAAGCAAGTGTTTAACTCTAAGTCACTTGGCGGAGTAGGGGAAGGTGTTAGGTTTCAATGGTAAACACAGATTGAATACACAGCGGGAAAATTACAAAAATTATTGAAACCTAGTCATGGATCCATGCGAAAACAATAAAACGTGTTTATGAATTATACCATATGGATGGATCTGCTGTCTCCAAGATATGTCGATCACAGCACTGCAGTGTTGCAGTGCCTCTAAGGTATCCACACTAACGGATCAAAAGTAAGCTTTCCTCACGCCGTGGTGCTAGCTGCGGGATGGGGTTGTTCCTCACGATCTCTCTCTCACAATTTCTATGACGGCTAGGGTTTTCTCATGTGTCTCTTTTTCACAAATATGTATCATATATATAGCTGCAGAAAATTAACCCTAAAAGAGTAATGAGGTCGTTGGGCTCACAATCCGACCTGGGTCAGATTCGTGTGTGGGCCTCTGAACTTTAGTCAGTCCATTTAATCTAATTAAATGTCCAACTAATGTCAGGAGTCCGAGTCTTACTTGGATTCCTAATTAAATTCATCTTATGAATTTAAATCCCAATTTCGATCCATTCTAAGTGTGTGACCCTGTAGGTTCTCATTACGTTGACAGTAATACTAAAATCATATTCTAGTATTACAAACAGTGAGTGGTGTTTAGCAATAGATCACTGTTACTCTAGTAACGGGAATGTCAGTGATTGGACATAACCTATCCGTGACCAATGTTACCATGTAGTCTAGTCTCTTTATCCAGATATCTTAATTGACCACAAGGCATAGACTGTGTCATTCTTGTATAGTTCAATCCTTGGTTTCTTGATGTCCGAGTGGACTTACTAAAACAAATGAGCTTAATATCTCATATTGACTCATTTGAGCACGACCATGCATTTTGCAGTCTCATTCAATCAAGGGGCCCGTAGATATCGTTCTTGTTATGTAAGAGAGACAAATCCTATCTAAGTCACTCACATCCCTCCACATGATTTGTAGTATATCCAATAGTCGACTTTATAATTACCTTATCACAGGCAATGTTTGACGACATTAAAACATATAACTTCTCATGTAGGGACCGTAGTGACTTCAAGTCAAAAGACTACATACACCATGGTCACTGTGAGAACCGCTTATGATACTCACGTAACGATCCATGTAGCATTCTCATGATGGGTCAGTCCAGTACTTTATTACTCTAACATGTACCCATGTGAAGACTTGATATCTCATATCCATGATCCGTGAGATATGGTCATCAGTCTACGCACATACTAGTCTCTATGCATTATCGTTGTCCTAATTCACAATAACACTTGACTAGGGACATTTAAGAATAGTGTTCTGATTACAACTAATAGGATCTCACAATTAAGTCATGTACTTGATATCCCATGATATAGATACTACTATTCTAAGGACTTCTATGGACTTTATATGATATATGGTCATCAGTCTACTCACATACTAGTCTCTATGCATTATCGTTGTCCTAATTTACAATAACACTTGACTAGGGACATTAAAGAATAGTGTTCTGATTACAACCAATAGGATCTCACAATCAAGTCATGCTGTCACGCCCCGCTTCCCAAAAAGAATACGGAATATGGATACGTAACAAAAGCCCAGCGAATGATTTTCATCATCCATAAGCTGTTCAAAAATCTTTACAACACATCACAGAAATAATCAGAGTCGAAAGCAAAAGTATCAACTAACATGCATAATTGAAATAAGGTACCAACAGAAATTTACTTGAAACAAAATACAATATTCTCAAATAAATCAGAGTCTGGACAAAATCAAATATCCTGGGTCACATCGCCCAAATACAAATAATATCCAATAAACCAAATACACTTTATTCAATGTTCAAGCAACAATTAATTATAATAATAAAGCAGAACTCCAGTACTAATACATCATCTCGCCAATACCATCTGGCAGTTGTCCATCCTGATCTGCAATTAGTAAATTTGCAGGAGAAGGAGAAAACAAGAAAACAAGTACCCGTCAGTTGGAAGTTGCGGGTCACAAATAATGTAGGATACAGGCACTTGGGGAAAACTAACAGATCTAATTAATAGTAGAAACACACTTAGCATGGTATACTAACATGCGTCAAGTGTCAAGTATCAGATAGTATGCAAACAGATATACAGATTGTGTCAAGTAATGGTGTCACCTGGTAGTGTCAGACAGATAACAGATAATCAGTTAATCAGATAACAGATAGTCAGATACGTATAACAGATGCAGATTTAGATTCAAATTTCAGATATAGATACAGATTCAGATTTCAGATACAGATTCAGATTTCAGATACAGATACAGATTCAGATTTTTATAAGTCTTGTATTAATTACTAACTAGGTAGCACTTCATGTGCCATCCTTTTATCACATGGTTGCTACATTCAAAACAGTTGCGTTTGTAGATTTCTTAGGGGATCATATAGGGCCGTGTACTCAGGGTTCAGACAGATATCAAATAATCAGATCCGACAGATAGAACCTAGTGGTTCTCTTCATCTCTACACCTTCCTATAAGAAGTAATGTAGACAGGGCCAGATAGCAGATCCAGACAGATAGATACAACCTAGTGGTTCTCTTCTCCTCTACACCTTCATATAAGAAGTAATGTAGACAGGGTCAGATAACAGATAATCATATGGAAAACACGGGCCCCCTTCTAAGTACACATTCTATGCTTTCCCACTACTAGATCTTTTCCTTAAACTCTGGCTTGGTTATTTTTATTATGGTTATCAACAGAGATAAATGTGTACAGAATAATGTCAAATTAACATGTTATAATCAGTATTAGGTTTAGGAAAACAAATAAACTTGCATAAATAATATACAGTCACATAAACGAGCAAAACAGTGTATGTTCATATTCAGGACAGCATGACAATACAGTACTAAAATAGTGATTCCCGCTACTACAAACTTTCAAATCTGGATCCGTCGAAGGACCAGAAAAATAGACATCCACACGAATCCAACGAATATAAATAAGTCACATAGTACTTCACAACATCTTAACTCAAAACAGGTTCGAAAACAGAAAATATGTTCAGTCAAAAATCAGGAAAACGAATTCTCAGTCAGAAAAGCCACGTCAAAATCTCTCAAATAAATTCAGGAAAAAACTGGGGTATTCCCCTTTATGTATAGAATCAAAATATAAAGTTTCATAATATTCCAGTAAGAATAGATCAGTCATCAAAAATACGAAAACCTCAAGAAAACATAGTTTAACGAATCTGGAAATCTCAACACTGTTGTATGAAAACTAAGATATCTCACAACCAGTGAATCGAAATCCAATTCCGCCAAAGGAATATGAAAATAGATAGAATTTACTAACTTTCACATTTCACAAACATTTTTCATACAGTATACAAAATCATAGTGAAAATAGGGTTCTTTACAGTGCAGCGAGCAAAATGCAGCATGTATAAATTTTAGAAACGAGCATGAAACATCACATAAAACTTATCAATAAAATTTACCAAAATTCTGAATAATCCCTAACTAGACAAAGAAACACTGACCAAATTATTAGATCAAAATAATATGTATAGCATGGTTCTTGAAAATAGTTTGTTATCAAAATTATTGAATAACAGAATCTGAAAAAGATTGACACCTATGTACTAAAACAGCCATAACTCAATCATACGAAATCAAAATCAAGCAAGGTCAGAGGGATTTGAAAATAGACGAAATTATCTAAAACTCATATTTTATACCTAAATCAAGATACTGACTGTAGCACAGTCGAAAACAGCAAACAACACAGAACATCCAGAAAATACAGATTTCACCCTTCAAAACAAAAACAACATTTCTTCAAGAATATTGATCCAAACACGTCCAAACTTGAAATACAACCTACCAAGTATCTAAACATCATGATTTAGGGTTATTAACATGTCCACACATATTATTTCACATGGGTATCAACCAAAACACAATTTCATCCAAATTTTCACCTACACGACTAGAAATTAAGAACGGGCGAATCCTAGGTTATATCATGTCAAAATTTATGTCATGAGTCATCTATGATCAAATCATCACAACAGAGACAAAACCCATAAAGGAAAACACAATCTAGGGTTGTCTCTAAACCCAACTACACTATAGGTGAACTTTTTGATTTGTATCAAACAAATGAATTGGACTACAAGTTACTTGCCTTAATTTGGGGATGAAGAACGATGCAAAAAATCCTAGAAGAAAAACCCACGAACGAAATCCGCTACAAGAACGAATCCAAGCAACTACGAACAAAATCTCCACACGAACGATCCTCCTTGAAGCAATGATCAAAGTGGCAAGCACCCACTTTGAGAACACCACGACGAAGAGTAGGGGATTGATGCAAGAGTTGATCATGGTGGTGTTGGATTGGTGATCGGCACAAGGGAATGCAGCAAGGAAGGGGGTTCGGTTTGTGGAGGTTGCCGGAGTAGAGATGGAGGTGGCCGGAGTAGGGGGCTCGGCCTGGAGGTGCTCGGCCTAGAATAGGGGAGAGAGGAAGGAGACTAGGGTTTGTGGATGTTAGGTATAGGGTTTGTGTTAGGGAGGGTTTATATATAGGGTTTGAATGTGGTTTATTGGGTAGTGGGTATTAATAACTAGTAATAGGTATCTAAATGGGTTTTGGATATTGGGTCAAATACAAGTAGGAATACAAATAGGAGCTAATTCTATGGCTCTTGAAAAATCTCATTAGGGGTCAAAAATCATGGGAAAGGGAAAATACCACCAAAACTCCACCACAACACCACGGAAAAAATAAAAATAAAGATATCGAGACCAAAAATAAGGAAATGACAAAACAATGAAAAACGATCAAAGAGACAATTAATCAAACACAAGAAACTCAAAATGAAATAAAATGAATATATATTGAAAACAAATCCAATATACGGTTCAGAAAAAATACAAGAGAGATGAAATACACAAAAAAATGAAAAATACACTCCATATACATAAAATGAAAAACAGGGATTACACATGCACTTGATATCCCATTGTATTGAACCTACTATTCTAAGGACTTTATTATGCTCATTTAATCACAATAAACAACACAATAAATGAAATGCCTCATATATGAAATAAATGTCATAATGCAATGTAAACTAGTAATGTCAATATATAACTGGCCTCTAGGGCATACACCAACAGAAGGCATGCTGGTCCGCCTTATGTTCGTGATAACTTTTGGTAGGGTCCGAAAGTGGAGAGAGACCACTGTTTTTGGTAGATCTGAATGATCATTGGCCTGTTCGGAAGTGGAGAAAGACCACCGGTCGCCGGCGGAGTGGAGAGAGACCACCGATCCCAAGCAGAAAGGAGTGATCACTGGTCCGTTCGAGAGTGGAGAAAGACCACTGGTCCGACTGCAGTAGCGGGGGTGGACCGCATGTATTGCAACTTTCTCACTCACTAGATAAATGTCAGAAACATGGAAAGGGGACAAGAGCAGGTCTGCATTGCTAGAGATCAAACCCTATAAATGGAAGAACCTTACAGGCTTGTTTAGGAAATATGTTGTATGGGATGCATAAGGTTCCAAACAAGTGTGCATTAGAATAGGGCATCGTGTGCATTTCATTTTGTGCATTAGATTCTAGGGTCATGACATACACCACAACACATCTAGATTTTGTATTCTATAACTTTCACATTTCTGCATTAATTTGATTTTTGAGAATTTAGAAATCGCTGGTATCATCAACATTGCGTCAGTTGCATTCAACTGACGTACCCACAGTTGGTTAGTTGCAGGACTATCTGATCGTGGGGCCTGGGACTCGAGCTGTGTGGAGCATCCAAGTGAAACGAGATTTAGTTTTGTACTTGTAATTCATGATTTAACTTTTGTAAACGACCTAATATCATTAAATGTATTAAAAGTTTTAATTTCTTGTTGTTTTTCTGTGTTGTGAACTCATTTGATTTTCGATGTACGGGAATTAGGGTGCTACACTCTTTCCCATATTTGCTCATTTGCTTCTTCCACTTTCTTTCTCTACAATTTTTTTGCGAGCTTCTCTCTCTAGCCCTTGTGGTGGTTCGCCGGGAGGTGCTAGCGGTTTGCCTTGTGGTTTGACGATGGTGCTAGCGGCCGTTGTATCTTTGGAGTTCTTGAGAGCTTGGTCAGGAAACTCATTTGCTATTGTTATCAGTTATGTCTAGCATTGCACCGAGCGAGAAGCTTTGGAGTATGGGTTACTCATTCCGTGTCTCAGAGTTAGGGCGTGCTACAGGAAGTCCGACGAGTATTTTTTTTGACATGTGATGCCTTCTATGCATAGCTTCGTCTGCCTCTTTATCTCTTTGTTAGAGAGGTCCTGAATTGGTATAGGTTGAGTCTGATGCAACTTATGTCAAACTCAAGGAGGCACGTGGTTGGATTCATCCTACAATGTCGTAGGCTCGGAGCCAAACTGTAACGCCCCGAATTCCAAAAATAGGTAATTCGTAGCACAATCAGGATCTTTACTTCAATTTCGTACAAAAATATAAGGAATTTCAAACTTTTTCATACAAATTAGTTGTTTACAATACACAACGAAAAATATATATAATACAACTTATATCGTCAAAATCTTCAATCTTGTAACATCCCTCGAAACCAAACTCATACCCATGCAGCTCGCTAATCCGAGTCCTGCAAAACTTGATAACTGCAAGCACGTCAGTTGAATACAACTGACGCAATGCTATAATACAGCGATCCTCAACTTTAATAATCACAAACTTGATGCACAAAGCAAAAACAATAATGACAAAGATAAATAAATAAGAAATAGTGAATCTAATCTAAGTGTATAAGTGTATGCTTTGAAACAGAAGTCAACATGTATAAAACAATGGCATAAAACAAGTATTCAAGGAAGCAACAAATGCACACAATGCACACTAATGCACACTTGTTCGGATTCTATGCATCTCATACTACATAGGTCCAAGGGAAAGCCCTTAATGTACTCATCATTATAGGGTTCAATCCCTCGTATGCAAAAATTATATCCATGACTAACATAAGATTTAGATATTCTATGAGTATCTAGCCCTCTCCCTGATAATTCCGGAGATTAATCCCATACCGCAGATGATCATCGCATCTCGATAATTTCGGGGATTTAACCCCACACCGCAAGCCATGGTGCTTCAACACACACGAAACACCCCATGAGCGTCGCCTCGATACCGATAACTTTTGAGATCAATCCCACACCGCAGATGAGCTGGAGACACTTCTACTCACATTTAGATAATTCCGGTGACCATCTCACACCGCAGATTAGTTGAGGCCCTCATACTCATGTTTTTCCTTACTTCATCACATCTCCCATCTAGTGTATGTCCTTACATTCAGAACATGGTAACATTATTTATAGATAGCTTACCCTACAGGACATAAATCAACACACGAGAACATTAGCCCACACTGGTAATTTCTCAAATTTCATAAAAACACAACTTGCTGTCACTCTGGGTCTCGCTTAGCCTCTAGAGTCACACATTCCAAATTCGCAAACTTTCTAGGTTATCCATAACCTCTTTTATAATTATTACAAATTTTATTCATTTGTATACTCAATTCATCTCTTATTCATTCTATCCAACTAGTCATTCTAAAAAAACTAGATAAAACTCCTCAAACTGTTATACTAGGACTTCAAAAGTCTTACTTCAATTAACATCATCTATGTTATAATAATTCAATTCAAATTACGAAAATTTGTACCAAAATCGTTCATTCAAACCTGGAATTTAATCCACAGCATTTGTACCAATTTCTGTCAAATCTTAATTCTCCAATATACTAATATCCTTTAAAATAATCTCTATTCAAATCCTTCAAATCCAATCACCAAATATGTATCTAACCCTTTATCTAAGTAGGTAAATTAACCCAAAAATGTTTGTACAAATTACCAACAAAATATTTCCCCAAAATCAATTTATATTTCCAATATAGTCAAAAACAGTAATACAGCCAAATTCGAGTTCACCAAGACTCAAACCTGCAATCTCAAAGATCCTAAAACACCTGCACTAACCAATGCTCCAAGCCTATTTCTCTATCAACTTCCTTCTAAGGTAACAACATATATAGAATCCACTATTTGAATGCTCAACTATCTTTGGACATCAACTCAATGGTTTTGCAAAAATCATATGAATTAAGATACTTATCAGAAAATAGATTCTTAGTTTTATATGGAAACCTAAATGAGTCTACTACAATATTGTAATTAAGATCATCTAAATATAACCACGATTAATTCGTCAAAATCCATTTGTAAATCAGTAGGTTCAAAATCAAAAAACTGCAGCTCTTGCTACTTATAAAAATCACCTAAAATCTCATACTTCATGGAAATTTGATTTTTTAAACTCTAAAGATAGGTTAATGAGTCTACTTCAAATTCTATTTTTATTTTCCTAAAAAATCTGCATATAAGATACTGAAATGATCAAAATTCGAAAGGTACACAAATTTTCAGCAACTAGCCAAACTCTCAACTACTCCTCATTTTAGATTTTATTAAAATAGAAAACGAGATCCAAATTTTGTGAAATTTTTAGGAGATTTCCTTGACATATACAGGATACTTATATAAAAAATTTAGCTTCAGATTCCATCTGGATAAAAAGAAATGATTTTTTGAAGTGAGACTAAAACTCAGGACAGCTACCATAAAAACGTTTATAAGTTAGTCATATCATACTTTCACACAATTAACTAACAACACATAATCTAACAACAATCAACACATAATCTAAGCATGAATACTCAATTTATATATATTATCTAGCATGCAATTCTAACAATAACAAATTAAAAAGTTAAGAAACACCCACCCAATCGATGAATTCTTGCACTGGAAATCCCCAAGCTTCTTCTCCTCAACTCCAAAGCACTAAAAAGTGAAACTCTCCCCTACTGTTGGCTGGCTTATTAGGATGTATATATATAGATAAGAGAAGGAGATGGTGAATAAAGGAGGAAGGAAGGGAGTGTACAGTATATATATATATATATATATATATATATATATATATATATATATATATATATATATATATATATATATATATATATATATATATATAGGGAAAGGGAGAGGGAGCATCCGGGATTGTCATATAAATGAGAGAGAGTGCAAGATGGGCTCTAGAGTAAACAGGAAGAAGAAAGAACAGGACGGAATGAGTAAGGGTGTGTATGTGTATGCATATATATTTAAAAAACAGAGAAGTTTATAAAACCACCCACAACCCTATAATAACTACCCACAACTCATTCAAATATTTTACTTTCTCTCCCATTTCAAATTGGCCGACCAACAAGTGTGGGAAATGCACGGGTTTCAAATGGGTTTATTTGCACACGATATCCAACTATTATGAATGTGTTTAATTAAGCATATGTTTACATTATTACAAAAGTAACATCATTTATTAGTTAAAACTGGTTAAATTAACCATACCATGGATTATAACAAATCCAACCTCCGATATGTTTAACTTAAGCATACTAAAGTTTAATATGCTTACTTCATTAATTTTATATATAAAAAATATGCCGTCAACATGTACAATGCACGTAAAAATAAAATATTAAATATTTGAGTTGAAATTTAAATAAAAGATTAAAAAAATCTAATACATAATTGAATTCGAGGGAACAAAATATATATATAAGAATCGAAATTCAAAATACGTAGAAATATTTTATAATGTTACAAATATTACACGTAACGGTACAAAATACATGTGTGTAACACACAAGGGGCAAAATTGTCATAACTTAGTTTTGCGGGGTGTTACACGAACCGAGTCTAACCATTTTTAGGCGACACTTTAAGATCGCCCCGTTGAACAAGTTGGACGAATGGTGGTATCTTTGTCCTCGTAGTAACTGGGGAGTGATCAATGTTCCAGACTCGATCAAGTGTTGTTGGGAAAAGTTCTTCATCGTTCGTAGCCCTGTACCGTGGGGAATTCTCATGACATGGAGAAGGACGATTCTGAAGACATTGAGGGTGGAATCGGTATTTACGTTGCTTTGCATTTTGAGTTCTCATCCCTTTGTGTCTCATTTCGCAGGGAAAGCAGAGATGGATTTCAATGACTTGATTCCCGACTGAAAGTCCCTCTACAATAAAAGAGAAGACGAGCCTAAGAAGCGTAAGAGGACTGCGAGCCATACTCCTACTTCAAAGATGTTGAAGGGTCCCTCCGCTGCGGCCACGGTCGTTTCCACTGGAGATGCATTGTCTGACATTGTCGCAAAGGGTTCTTCCTTGGTGGCTATTATAGCGGGTGCTATGCCTTTCCTCGTGATCGCCCGGGTTGTGAAAATTATAAGCGACAAGAGAGAGATGATTCATGTTCTCAATTCGAGCGTGAAGTAGCAGGAGAGCTTCCTTAGTAACTCAGCTACTTGATTGGACAAGATCCGCCACCTCCCGACTCCGGCTGATCGGGAAAGGCTGAAGATGGAGCCACCTGAAAGGTTTGTCCTGGAAATTTCTTGGGCCCAAATGACGACATGTCTTGTATTTTTGAAGTGTGACTTTTCATATTTCTCTTCATCGATCAATATCTTGAAAGTTTTTCTTCTTTTTTCTAGATTGCTTGTCACTTCGGCTACTTTGTCGATTTTTATGCTAGCGAGGAGAAAGTGCTGAGGGGGCACGGGTCTCCCGTGCTGAGAGGGAGAAGAAATGGGCCATCAAGGTGCTCAAGGTGGAGTTAGAGGCATCGAAGAAGAAGTGAGAGGAGTTATGCCTGAAGCTAGAGGCATCGGAGAAGAGTGAAGAAGAGTCACGTCAGAAGCTTGAGACGTTAGAGAAGAGGGTTTCCGACCTTGTGTCAAAGTTGGAGAAGGTGTGAGCTAAGATGGACTCGGCGGTGAAGGCCGTAGAGGCCAAGGTGGAAGCTGAGGCCAAGGCTAGACTGCAGAATGTGATCGACATGTCCTACGCACGGGTTGCCTCTCACATTGCTGAGCATGTTCCCGGCTTCTCCAAGAAAGTGTACCATGTGATGCTCCATCCTGGAGAGGCATTCGAAGAGGCCGGAGATAGGGAGGATGGTGATGAGAGCAACACTCCTGCGGTGGGTGTGAAGAGTGGCTCAGGCAAGAAGGGGAAGGGGAAGGAGGCGGCTGGGGGCTCCTTGCCCGTACTTTTGTCGAGGTAGGTGTAACGCCCAAGCCCCAAACTCAGACAATTTATTTATTTTAGACAAATTATTTATTTATTAGTACAACTACCCACCACAGTCTGCATCTCAAAAGGTGGTTAACTGAATTGGTGACTCTTGATCATAGACATTGTTATTTATTATTATTTAACCTCTTGTAATTCCTGATATGGGACAATTTCAATACACAAGTCCTGTTGTTTCTCTTTTCTCGCGAGACACAATAGCAGCAAAGCACTCACAGGCCCTACTGCCACATGGTGCCAAAAGAGAACATAGCGCCCCTGCTGCTCACCTGGGCCCCGCGCTAACGTCAGCCACCTCTTATATATATATATATATATATATATATATATATATATATATATATATATATATATATATATATTTGAAAATTACGGGGTGTTACACACCCCACCCCCTTTAGAAATCAGCGTCCTCGTTGAGTACGGGGCATGCACAATCTAGTGCAGGATCTCCTTTCTAGTCGATGTGGAATGGCGTACCCTGATTCTGCTAGCTGTACAGTACCCTGATTCTGCGTGTTGTCCAGTCCCCTAGCCCACCTCAGTGGATTTACTAGGCAACCTGACCCAACCCCGCTCCCTCTAAGGCATACTTACCAGCTAGCTCCATCTCAGGCATAACCACCACTCTTTACCCACACTCGGTGTTGAAAGTTGGCTCTGATACCATTTGTAACGCCTCTGCCCTAAACCTAGACAATTTATACAATTTATCAAACAAATTATTTATTATTTAGTACAATTGCCCACCACAGGCTGCCTCTCAAAAGGTGGTTAACCGAATGTGTCATGCCCCGCTTCCCAAAAAAGAGATACGGAATACGGATACGTGATTAAGTCCAGCGAATGATTTTCATCATCCATAAGTTGTCATGATCTTTACAACATTTCACAGGAATAACAGGAAGTAAATAAGGAGAAATCATCCATGCATGCATAAATGAATCAATATACCAACAAAATTTACTTGAAACAAAATTTAATAATCTCAAATAAACCAGATATGAACAAGTTAATAATTTTGGATCACATTGTAACACCCTAAATTTTATTTATGAAGAATTTATGATTTTACATGTTTTGCACGTATAATTTCATTTGTATAATTTCTTTTATAAAAATATTTCTTATATAGTATTTGTTCTCTTAATTTTCCAAAAGACTATTTTTTTAAAAGCCTAATTAAATTTTAGGCCTATGTGTCTCTTTTAGCCCATTCTTATTTAATTAATTAAATTAATTGGTATAGCCCATGGTTAATTGGCCCATTAGTGAGCCCATTTAACTTAATCCTCTTTTAAATGGCCTAACTTTTAGTGTAGACTCATTTCATGAACAATTATAATTTTTCACATGAACAAATTTGTAAGTGGGGGACACTAGAATGGCACGTGCATGCACTAGCATGTGCAATGTGCACACTCTATTGTAGGCCGGATTGTGCATGGGAAGGAGGGATAGTGGATGAGATAGTGGGGTGGTTACTTTCATCATGGGAAGTTATTACAACTCCCTATTTCATCTTGGCCCTTGATCCTTAACCATATGATCTCATCCTAGCCTTCCATTTACCCTAAAAATTTGTATAAATACCCCCCCCCCCCCCACTAGTTATCCTTGCACCCAAAAATTGAAAAAGAAAGTGAGAAAAGAAATACAAGTTAGTGAGATAAAAGATTGAGGAGTTTTGTGAGTTGAAAAGATTGAGTACTAGTGTGTTCTTCAACCAAGGAGAGGTGTAAGCCCTATTTTCATTTTTATTGTATTTTTTACACTTTTAATTATTGTGTTTGAATTCATTTATTATGGTGCAATTTTATTTTTTTTTCTTGTGTTCTTTTATTCTCTTTGGATCAATCTGCATTCTTTTGATTGGATTCTGTCTTTCGTGGATTTGGCTCTTTTCTATTTTGAATTCAATTCGTTCTCCTTTGTGTTCGTCTCATCTTATTGCTTGGGTTTGTCTCTTTTTGGAACCAAAACCGATACCCAGAACCCAATATTTTGACCCTAAACCCTAATTTCCTGATCCGTATAAATACTCCTCATTATTAACCCTAATTAATTACCCCCCTCTATCTTTCACGCCATTTCTCTCTCCCCGGTTCTATTTCTCTCTTTCTATTTTCCGTAACCCAAACCCAACACCCTTAACCCCCGATCGCCGTCCATCCCTCGACCCTCGTCCATCCCCATCATCACCACCGTCTCCGTCTCCTCTACATCATCATCGCCATCGCTCGCTTTTCCCCGTCCTCGCCATCACCGTTCGAACCCAACCACCGAGAGTGTGCCATTGCCGTTCTCTCTCACCGTCGCCCTAACCCATTGCCGTGCACTCCTACCATCTTCGTCGTTCTTCGCCACGCACCGTGATCCCCTTGCGACGCCGTCAAGGCCCCCAATCGTCGAGCGCGTCATCGTCTCTGTTTTCGACCTCAAGAATAGAGCTTTCGCTCACCGGAGTTTGGTGCCGTCGAGATCGCTGTGGTCGCGCCGCCGTGCCACAGCCACCGCAGTCGCGTCGCCAGTCGCCGCATCGTTCCCTCTCTCTCTCTGGCCGAAGGTTGAAGAAGCTCAACTAGTGGTCAACTTTGGCGTTTCATGTTCTGGCCTTTTGGATCCGAAGTTGCCGTTCCGTGTTTGGCTTGGATCCAGGTGTTGCTGTTGTGTTCGTTTGTTTGCTTGGTTGTTTCTTCGCCCGGTCTTCGCACGTATATTTTGGAAGATTTTTGCCGGGATTCTGATCCCGTTATTCTATTATTTTATTAATATCTGCAATACAGGTAAGTCTCTTCTTGAACCCTTTCATTTATTTGTGTTCAAGATTTTCTTTGATCTCATGCAAGTAGATCCTGTCCTTTTATTTATCAAAATTGTTTGACAATTCCGTTAAGATTATCTTCGTGCTAACCCGACATACTCTTAACATCGTGCTTCTCTTCGATCTAAACCAAGTCCCCAATGTTTCATGCATTTGCACATTAAACTACTAGATTCATGCATAGGATTACTTGTTGACTTGGACATTGAAATTGATCTTGCTAGAATTGTATCTAATTAATGAATTGACACCATGACCATGATAAATATATCTTAAACCTTAGGAATTTGCATGTTGACACCTAGGATTGCTTTAATTGCCAATTCATATGCTATATGTGATCGTGTGAATTAATTGGTATCTTTTTATGTTAAGTTGAATTCTGGACTGCTGTATGTTTCACTTTAAATCAGAATTTTTTAGCCATGTTAATGACATAATTTGAGGAAACTTACTAAATATAAAATGTAGCCCTTGATGTCTAGATATTTTATTCCTACTCTAGATTTAAATTCCAATTTGCCATTTGTTAAATATAAGCAATTTACTGCAACTGTGTTAGAAATTTTCAGACTCACAATTTCATGCGTATCCTGCTGTTGTTTATTTTATTTGATTCTGTTATTAGTAAAGGAAAAATCTGAAATAATTCATGCTGAACCTAGGCATGTATAAGAATTTTTGTAGATTTTAATAATGAGTTTTCTGATCCGAATTAATTAATGGAATATAACCTACTGCATGCTGACTGAACATAAAACCTGACTAGATTAGAACTTTCACCCTAGTTCCCATGACTTTTATATACCTTAATTATACTCGCTAGAACCGTATGGAAGTCTATTTTCCAGATCTTTCGGCGGATTCAGTTTGCTATTGTGTAGTGACCCTGACCCATGATTTAGTACAGCAAGGTCATATTGTCCTGATTTTGTGAAATGTGTTGAATGATGTGTTTTGCTTCATGCTTTGTTTGTAGCGCTTAGAATTAGTCACACATAGTAATATACAATATTGACACCCTCTTACATGCTCACATAGGATGGAAATAAACTATTAACAAGCCGAGGTTATTATGGGTAGACTTGGTAGTGAACAATCGGGAAATGTACTCGGTAAGGCCTTATCGCTTACACGTCTACTTGACATAAAAGGAGAAACATTGACTACAATAATTGATTGATGGATATTGCACATAAATTCTTATTATCAATGCCGAGTATACGAACTGTGAATTCACCATCGGTTTAAAATGATCATTGTGCTTGCATGGAATCTGTAGTATGAGATGCAGTAGTACGTGCACTAAATAGGTTAATAAAATACTTAACAACCTGCATAACTGATCTTGTATTGATATGACTTGACATCACACATTTCATGTGTGATTATTGTAACCTTTTGATATTGCCTACTCTTTGTTTTGTTCTTTGTCTTTGACCATGTTCCTTTCCATTGATATTCATGATTATCCTATTATCCTTTGTTTTCTCTACTTGCCGCCCACGACTTGCTCTAAGGGCACTCTTTTATTTCTTTTTAGACCAGGAATTTACATGTACTGAAGGATTTGTTCCCGAAGGAATTGGTGAGCAACGTTTCTAGTGATGGATCCAGTTTTCCACTGCGTAGTTTTATTATTGTTGCTAGATTTATTTTCTGAACTCTGTTATTTTTTGTACTTTGTTTTGGGCTCTATGACCTGTAGTTTTGTTTTCCCAGATGTTGGATATTTACATTGTTGGTTTATTTCATCATTATTAGAACTTTATCATTGATTCAAGTGGTTATATTCTTGCGTGGTTGTATATTTATTGATCTTATTGCTGAGTTAGTCTGGTACAGCTTATGAATGGTGTTTACATCATTTGTGGGGCCTACGTTACGTACTCGTGTTCCGTATTTTGGGAAGCGGGGCGTGACAAGAGGAGGCCGGTATTTTCAAGGATCAAGATGGGGAGGCTCGGGTTCTACATAGCACTAGGAGGAGAAGCAACTTGGTGGCTCAAACTAGGAGGAGAAGGCTTTCCGTGTTCATTCTAGGAGATCCCTAGGAAATTTTGTGTGTTTTCTCTCCATTAAAGGTGGGTGTTTCTCTTAAACTTCTAAGTAGCCATCATGCTTGGGTATGTTTGATAAGATTAAAAGAAACTATCACTAATCTTGCCATGTGATGTGAAAATGAGACAAATTGATATTTGTAGGATTGAATGTTAAAGTATGTTAATTGATTACAAAATTTGTGATTGTTAATTTAGAATTTACCATGCTACCATGCTTTATTTGTTTGTTATATGCTAAATTAAGAAGATATGCTTGAATGTTAAATAATTGAAATAAGAACTATAGGAAAATGTGATTAGACTACTTGATTGTTAAATGTCATGAAAAAGGTAATTTATTATGGAAATAAACGTATAACATTAATGAAAATTTTTATAACGGAAATTTTAAGTGCACTTTACAAAGAGAATATGCTCATTTCACAAAGTTTCGAAAATTGAAGAACAATATGCAAGTAGAGAGCAAAATTATGTTTTTGTATCAAAAATCAAATTTTATCATACTGAAATACTGTAATAAGATAAAAAAATAAAATCTGGAGTTTTTGAATAAATTTGGAGAAGAAGAGAGCTCAAAAACATTCATTTTTGTAAAAATTCGAAATAACTGAGTCTCGGACTTAAACCCCTAAAAACCCCACTCTATATCAGTTTGGTCTCCTAGACCATTTGGTTAATGGGTGCTTTGGGCACTTACTGTAGCTTGCGGGTGTCTGTGGTCTTGGGTTCGAAATTGGGCTCTGCCCTTTTTTTTCGTTTCTGAATAAAACCCCAAACCGAAACCTAAATCCCTTATCCATTAAACCTCATGCCATATCGTGGTTGTGCCTTAGCCCAGCTGGCTTTCGATGGCGGTTGGCTAGTCTCAGGTCTTGGGCTTGATTCTTGGTTTCGGCAGGTTTAAAACTTTTTGATTTTTTTGGGTTTTAAATTGATTATTTGGCTTTTAAAAATTCGAACAAAATACTATAATTATTCTAAAAATATGTAGATCTAATGAAAAATATTTGTGCATGATTTGAATAAAATAAAGGTGATTTAGAAGTGAAAATTAAGTAAAATTGCATGAAGTTGACATTTGTATAAATATGAAAAACGATTATTTTTCATGAGAAGATTATACTGAGTTATAAAAGAGAATTTTGAATGGAAGAAAATTTAAGTGTGTTATTTATGGACTTTTATTGCCTAATTTGGGTATTGTATATGAATGAAAAATACGACCTTGTAGTTTAAATCAAGTAAAGAAAAGAAATAACAAGTGAAAAACATATGTGTTTATTGGAATAAATTTTGACTCTGAAATGCTTGAATCGCAAGTGAACCTGATATATGAGATTTGATTCACAGAAAAAAATGGAAATCATGTTAATTGTGAAAAAAAAACTTATGAGTATGAAGACTCAAATTTTGTGATTATGAAGTGAAATTGAGAAACTAGAGTGTAGCTAAGCTTCATACCGACATTGAAAAGAAATATGTTGAAATAAAATTTGAAATGAAAAGACCAAAATTTGGGTCATGTTGTATAAATGGTTAAGACCGGTATAGTAGAAGGGCTAACTCTAGAGAATTGATTTTGTTCATGATTCAAATAACTAAGGACTAGATACATAGTGAAGATGTGATGAAAATAAGAGAAAAATCCGAGTATGAGGGCCTCGGAGCTACGGTGTGAGAATATTCATGGGCTGCCTACACGATGCGTCGTGTCATGACGTGGATATGTCTCCAGGAGTCCGTACCGCAGGCAATGCTCATGGAGTGTTTGGTGACTGCGGGTGGTGTCATGTCCTATGACGGAGTCTGAATTTTCCATAGGTTCTTCACAATGCATCGTGACATGACGTGGGATTTCCCTTCAGGCCATTTGGACATGAGCTCGTAACTCATAGAGCATCTAGGATACTTATCGTAGTTACAGTAGTAGTTTAATTCATGACGAGCGATTGAACCCTACAAGATGAAGAATGGTTAAGGGCTTGCCCTCAGACCTATGTAGTATGGGATGCATAGAATCTGAACAAGTGCGCATTAGTGTCATGTAACATACATAACTACATTAAAGACTAAGTGCACCGCACAACACGACATCAATAGGATAGTCCCTTGTAGGTCTGTTTGTGATCAAGTTTGTGGTTTGTTTAAGTATTTGAGAATCGTTATACTGTTCGGAATAGAGAGGATAGCCGTGTATAATATTTCATCGGTTGTAAGCAACTGACGCGCCCACAGTTTCTATGCAGGGTAAAGTGATTAACAAGACTAAAGAATGCATGCTGATTAAAGAATGATTCAAGTGTTTTACATTTCAATTCATGTAAATTGTTGTAAATTGCTTTTGCTGTAAATATGTAACGTAAATGTAAACTCTGATGTAACAAAAGTTTTTATTTCCTTATAAAATTGTACGAAGAGAAGTGTAAAGATCCTGTGGAACTTCGAATTCAGTCTGTTTTGGAATTCGGGGTGTTACACCCATTGCCCAATACAAAATTCATGTAGCAAATTACATTTATTCAAGAATAAGCAACAGGAAATAATAATAGCAAGAACTCTAGCAACTAAAATCTCAGATCACCTACTCCATCGGGCAACTGATCACCATAATTTGTAATTTAATAAATTGCAGGAAAAAGGAAAAAAAAAAGAAAACAAAATGCCCGTCAATGCAAGTTACGGGCCGCTTGTAGTGCAGGCACAAGTACAGGAAAAGAACAAACAAATATAGAGTAACAGCGGAAGCAAATATAGCATGGAATAGACAGGGCAACAAAATAGAACAACTAGCATGGCAAGATGAACGAGTGCAAGTGGCATGTAAGTGTCAAGTAAACAAGTATCATGTAAACGAGTAACGAGTAACAAGTGTCAAGTATCCAGTATCATGTACAAGTAACAAGTAGCAAGTGTCAAATGATCATGTTGTTTCAAGTCTTGTATCTAGTCCTATCTAGGTAGCACTTCATGCGTCCCAGATGTTTACCACATGGTTGCTACATTCAAACAATTTCATTTTCGATCTAGTGGTGGGTTTCTATATGATCGTGTACTCAGGCGTCAAGTCAAGTAACAAGTACAAGCACGAATCATGTAATCGTGCACTCGTGGCATCATATAGTAGTAACAAGTATGAATCATGTAATCATGAAACATGACATCATATAGTAATAACAAGCATGAAACATGTAATCATGAAACATGGCATCATACAGTAATAACAAGCATGAATCATGTAATCATAAAACATGGCAACAAGTAATGGAAAACATGGGCTCCCTTCTGAGTACACATACCTATATTGTCCACTACTAAGGTCTTTCCCTTAACTCCGGCTTGATTATTTGTTATTGTTATCAAACGGGCATATACATATACAAAACATGGTGAGAATAATATGACATGAACAAGTAACAGGTTCATATTGGAAGATAAACATGCACAGGTGAAAGACAACTCATAAAAGATTGGGACAATGAAAATTCTAGTTCAGGACAGCAAGACAGTAGTACTGCACCAAATCTGAAATTTTCGTTGCCACAAACATGCAAACCTGGATCCGTCAGAGAATCTGGAAAATAGACTCTCGGCCGAATCCAGCAAATATATATAAGTCATATGGTATTTCACAAAAATAAGTCTCAAAACAGATTTGTATCCAAAAACATGTTCAGCCAAAAATCATAAGTTTATATTCATAAACAGGAAAACGGCATCAAAAATTACTGATTAAATCCAAGAAAAATCTGGGGGATTCCCTAGTATGTTTAGTATCAGCAAATAAATTTTCATAATTTTCCAACATAGATAGCTTAGTCAAATAAAATTAGAAGACAGCAAGATACATAAATTTTGTAAATCTGAAATCATAAACACAGCAGTACTAAAACAGCAATATCTTACAAAATATAAATCGAAATCCAGATCTGTCAAAAGGGTGATAAAATTGATATAGTAGGATACAACTCATATTCACAAAGTTTTTTATAAAAAGCAAATAGAATCAGGTCGAAATTAAGGTTTTTTACTGAACAGCATGAAAATTCTGCAAGTATAGTAGTTGTTTGCAAGCATAGAATAGTTTATAAAAGTCACCAATTAAATCTACAAAAAATTAGGGGTTAATCCCAATCAAGTCTAGTTGTACTCAGCAAAATATTGGATCAAAATATCATCTTTAGCATCAGTATAAAAATAAATAACCATACAGATTTCATATAAAACATAATCTGAAATTTACACATCTGTAGTAAAATAGCCATAACTTGCAACTTATAAATCAAAACTGAGATCGAAATTCTGGAAAGCAGACATAATTCTCTATAATTAGTAGTCACAAATAATTTTCATATACTGACCTTAATAGGGTCTAAAATACTGAACAAAACAGGATCACAATCAAAAACAGAAATCTTCTTTATGTATAAAATCAACTAGTTCATATGAAACACATCTAAATCATAACAAAAAGCGAAATACGGTATACTAGATGTCCAAAAAATATGGTATAGGGTATTTAACAAGTTTACAACATTATACTACTACTAACATATCAAACATACAAGATCATACAACAACAAACATGTATACACCAAAAATTGATTATCTCTAAGTTATTTCTTACCGTATGTGTAATGGAACAACTACGGGCAGATCAACACATGGAGACAAGATATAACGAGGGTTTTGCTCGAGAATTATCTCTGTAACACAACTACACTACAGGCGGTATTTAGTACTTGTATTACTCAACAAAAAGAATACAAGTTACTTGCCTTATAGCCGACGATGAGAACGGAGCAAGAACAAGAATAACGGGAACGGTTTCCCGGGCACAAACTCAACGAATGAACGACGAACACAACCACGAACACACCACGAGATCACACACGCACATCAAGACCAAGCAATAGCAGTAGCAGTGCTCACTATCTACGTTGCTGTTGTTGGCTGTCGCTGCGGTCAGGACTGAGCAGCGCAGGTGCTGCTGGCTGGCATCTAGTGGACTGCTGGCATCGCGACAGGAGGAGACCATGGCACTGAGGAGGCCGCTGGCTGAGGCTGGTTATTTATGTCGACGACAGGGGGAGGGGACAGCGCACCGGATGCCAGGGTGCTGGGGCGTAGGGCGGTGACGGGGGGTTGATCGGGGGGAGCACAGGGCACAGGGAGAAGGGTTTTGAAGTCGGTAGAGGGTGTTAAGCCGGAGCACAGGGATAGAGGAAAGAGAGGTCGAGAGTATGAGTTAAAAGCGGCTAGGGTTTTTATGGGGTATTAGGGTAGATGAACAGGCAATATATATATATAAGTAGATTTTAGGTTAACAGGGTTATAACGGGTAGGGGGTTTTATATGGGTTAGTGAACTGTTATTGGGTTGTAGATCCAATAGGGTTTTAGGTTGGGCTAATGTATAATGGGTTAACTAAATAAGATATAGGGGAATCCAATAGAAAAAGAATAAATAGAATATATTAGATAAATTAGGGTATTCAACAATAGATATAGAAACAAAAATAAATAAATAAAATGGGGTATGAACAATTAATGAAGTGAGGATCAAAATAATAGTTCGATCAATCAGAGACGGAATAATGGCAGGCAATTGAACCAAGAAGATCAAATAAAGAGGCGACAAATCAAGTAGATGAATATATAGAAACGAAGATCCAATACAAGGTTCCAAAAGGGATACAATGTGAATAAATACTCAAAAGAAAGAAAAAGAAGAAAAATACATCCAAAATACAGAAAATGGAAAACAGGGGTTACAGAATGGTGACTCTTGATCATAGGCATTATTATTTATTATTATTTAATCTCTTGCAATTCCCGATATGGGACAATTTCAATACACAACTCTTGTTGTTTCTCTCTTCTCGCGAGACACAACAGCAGCAAAGCACTCAAGGGCCCCAATGCCACCTGGCGCCAACAGAGAACACAATGCCCTTACTGCTCGCCTGGGCCCCGCACTGACGTCAGCCACGTGGCTGACGCTCAGTAGCAGGCAAAGCTGCTGCCTGCATGCCCCCCCCCCCACCTGCAACACTCCTACACAACCCTCCCTATAGAGAAATCTATAGGGCAACCCCCTTTATATATATATATATATATAATAAAACACAAAGAAAGCTATCAAGTGGTTCTCATTCAATAAGGTTGAAATCAATGGTCCAGATCTAACCTCACAAAACTTATTTTCCCACCCAAAATTTTCTCCCAAAACTCAAATTCAAATCCCCCAAAACAACACCTTTATTTATTTATTTATTTATTTATTTATTTATTTATTTATTTCTCTCTCTCTCTCTCTCTCTCTCTCTCTCACACACATTCTCTCTCTATTTACTCAGAAATTTATAATTTCAGATTTCAGGTTTATAAATTTTAGATTTTTTATGCATTTTTTTATTGCTCATGTTACATTGAAAATAGCATATACCTCATCAATAGTTAAATTTCATCATTTTTCACACTCAAAGTTCTAAGAAGTTAGATTTTACACCCCCATTTATAATTATTTTTCAACATATACTCATGGAATATGGACTTTTATTTACAACTAATTATTGTTATAATATTCAAACTTGAGCTATATAATTGTTGTTTTACTGTTTACAAGACTTTCATATGCTGTATCGTTCCGAAGACGTGCCGTAGGCACGTGCCCACGGGCAAATCTAGTATATATATATATGAAAATTACAGGGTGTTACATGTAGTGTCAATATTGTGTCAATTTCTAAGTCTATTAGCTTTTAGCCTAACTAATGCACGTACTACGCGTCTTATACCACAGGTTCGATGCATACAATCAATGTCATTTAGACTCTAGTGGTAGACTCTATAGCTCATGTACTCAGCACGATAACACTAAAATGATAGCAACTCTGTTGCACACTAGTCGGTACGATAACACTAAAACGATACACGATGAATTGGAATACTGTGGTCATTAATCCAACAATCAATCGATAAATACTAGCCGACACAATATTTTGGAGAAACACGGGGCCGCTCTCGAGTACAGTCTCTATATTGTCCACTACACATGTCAACCCTTAAACCCCGGCTTGTTAAACATTTTATCGATGCAATCAATACATTATGCAATTTAGAGAAATCCAATAACGATGATATCAATAGATATAACGCCCCGACCCCGATTAGCGATTTTAGCAAACAACTGCCCACCACAGGCTTGCCTCATAAAAAGTGCTATAGCTTGTTGGTGACCTTCAATCCTAGGCAATCATATATATATTTAATTAATTTTTGCAAACTCCCGATGTGGGACAAATCCCCCACATCCTCCCGTTCTCTCTCTCTCTCTCTCTCTCTCTCTCTCTCTCTCTCTCTTGCGAAAGAACAGCCGAAGAGAACAAGGTGGCCCCCACTGATGTCATCGCTGACATCACACCAAGCAGCAGCAGCATTAAGCGTTGTGCTTTCTCCTCTCTGGCGGGCCCCACGTGGCAGCTGCCATGTGGCAGCGCTTGTAGCAAGCAGTGACCTGCTGCTACCTTAACTCGTGGGCCCCCCTTCCTCATAAATCCCATACTCCACTCCTATAGAAATCTCTATAGGTCACAGCCACAATTAATTATCTATATATATATTATTCTTAACACTGGATGTTACAGACACCCCCCTTAAGAATTCAACATCCTCGCTGAAGCCGGGACTTGCAACGTAGTGCATGATCCTCCTTTCTAGTCGATGTGGAGTGGCGTACACCTGATTCAATCAAATCTTAGTGTACTGCCCCTGGCTACACTGCTAGCGTACTGACCACGATTCCCTTTCAGGCATACAAGACACACCCCACTTTTACCCACATCGGTGTCGAAAGTCGGCTCTGATACCATTTGTAACGCTCCGGTCCCGATTAGAGATTTTAGCAAACAACTACCCACCATAGGATTGCCTCATAAAATGTGCTATAGCTTGTTGGTGACCTTCAAGCAATCATATATATATTTAATTAATTTTTGCAAACTCCCGATGTGGGATAAATCCCCCACATCCTCATGTTCTCTCTCTCTCTTGTGAAAGAATAGCCGAAGAGAACAAGGTGGCCCCCACTGACGTCATACCTGACGTCACGCCAAGCAGCAGCAACATTAAGAGTTGTGTTGTCTCTTCTCTGGCGAGCCCCACGTGGCAGCGCCTGCAGCAGGCAATGACCTACTGCTGCCTTAACTGGTGGTCCCCCTTCCTCATAAATCCCATACTCCACTCCTATAGAAATCTCTATAGGGCACAGCCATAATTAATTATCTATATATATATTATTCTTAACATGAGATGTTACAATAGAAATAACAATAGGACGATCAATTAGAATGGGACAATTAGAATTGTAACAATAGCATATTAGGATCATGCAATACAATTTATACACTTCAATACATTCAATATAACGATATTTATACAATTATATTGAGAAAATATGGAAACACAATTCTGGACAGCAGTAGGTTACTGTACCAAAATCAAGTTTTTCGCTGCTACAGAAATCTAAAGCTGGATCCATCAGAAGTTCTAGAAACTATACTTCCCAATGATTCCAACGCATATTTAAAATACGAAATTTGATAAGAATAGATAGGTGAATTACATCATTCTTTACAGACTACGAGTTTTGACTGAAAATTGACATTTAGTTGCTACATTAGTATAACCAGTAAAAATCCAAATTTTAAATCATCAAAAATATCCATTAAGTTCCTAATCATGTTAACTAACAATCTGGAAATTATCAGGGTAATATTCTAACATTTACTTAGCTTTTTAATAACTTAAACATGAAGGAATACATGAATCGGAAATTCTAGAAGTAAAAATGCAGCAGTAGTAAAAATACCATAAATTTTGCAATAAAACTCGGAATTCAAATATTTTTGATGTTCTAGAGACTTGAAACATAGGGTTATAATTTTTGTTCAAAAAGTTATAATTTTTTATGTCAAATACTGAGTCAAAAATGTCTCACAAATTCCAGACAAACAGTGAAAATTAGGGTTCAACATATTTCAGGAATCTACCTTAGCAATTATATGCTTTAATTTACCAGTAAAGGATGAAGCTCCTACCAACTCCCCCAACCTTGCTCCTACCAACTTCCCCAACCTTGCTCCATACCGGAGACAGCATCCCTAGCCCCAGCCTCCTTTGAATCCTCATTGTCTCCTACCATTGCTTCTTAGCCATTCCTGCTGCTCCTCTCCGACTTCTTCTTCTTCATCCTTTGCATTGACTTCTTTCTCTCATCATCTTAGAGAACTTTTCTCCTAGCCACTTCTCTAGCTGTCACCGCATCCACCACCGCTATAGAAATTGTGCCGTTACCCCCATACTACTTGGACCACATGCTTCATTCTGCCCCCATGCTCTCAGAGGTAGAGTTGAGCGGGTGCGGGCCCAATGAGAGGGCCCGCTACACCGACTACCACCCTACTCCTCCCCCACTTGAAACCCCAACTCCGAGCCTGCTCAAACCTCAGACTCTGGTCACCCTACCAACAGCAGCTCCTATTGTCCACAATCCGCTTCCACACCCCACTGCGGTGAACCACCCCCCGGAGGGGGATGACCCTAGGCTCAGGCGTGCACTCTCCCCACCGCGGGCACACCGAAGTGCACTTCATCGCCAGGAGGGGAGAGGCAATACTCTTCATCTCTATCATCAGGTCATACCGCCGAGGAGACGGGCCCATAGAGAGGGTCCTCTTACTCGCTACGGTGAGCGTAGAAGAACCCCCCCCCCCCAATGATCCATCATCGCCCTCAGCAAATGCAAGCCGATCAGATGGACAGGGACTATAGAGATTACCGCCATCATCAAAAGCGACCGGAGACTACTCAGAGAGTAAACCATTGGCAACGCAGTAATAACAATGAGAGGGGCCATCACAGTCACTGTGTGTCTTACAACGCCCAACACAACAGCTCATCCAATGTAACAGTGAACCAAGTCATGAAACCTTCTTCTTCTCACCCAACACCCTCAAAGACACGCACCCCTCCTCAGCGACTCTCCCCACAACCAAGTGAGAATGCTCCCGCCTCAAGTCGGTCATCATTTGGGCCCAAGGAGGGGATCCAAACGACGAGGAACAAGGAAGAGGGGAACAAGCTCCGAGCGTGGAAACAGCGAAGGAATGGCATGTAGTGGCCAGGGGGGGTAAGAGGAAACTCAACTCCACACCTCCACCAAAACAACAAATCCACAACAAACACAACCCTCCTCCACCAACAACTCAACATGATAACAGAAAAAGAATGAGAAAAGGAAAAAAGAAAACCCGTGCCGTGTTTGAATTGTAGGGATTTAGGTCATTACCGTACAGAGTGTACTAAGGAGGTAAGATGCCTGAGATGCATGAAATGGGATCATATGTCGTACACGTGCACGAATGTAACCAGCTCCAACAATGACGAGGGGAGGCAAGTGTGCAGAGGAAGGTCTCCGGAGAGCCCAACCCTGATCAGGTTGGCTAACAGCTTCGAAACAATCAAGAAAGAAGAAGAATGGCTCCGCCAATGGTGTGCGGTAGCTAGGGTAAGATCAGGTTGCCCCTCCGAAACACACCTCCTCCAAGCCTTGAACCTCAAATGGCCAATGCGAGTGCACCGGGATTGGGTCGCTAAGAAATTGTGCCATCTCCAATTTCTGGTTTCCTTCCCATCGCCGCAAAAAATGATTGAAGTCACCGGAATGGGAATGGTTGATTTTGGCTTCTTCAAGGTGGACTTCACGGCGTGGTCACCAAACTTCGGTGCAGAATTACCACAAGGGGACAAATATTGGATTTGGATATACAACGTACCATTGCATTTTTGGAAAAAAGAGGCTCTTCAAGAGACTGTCTCCGAATTCGGCATGGTGGAAACCATCGATGAGAAGACAATTCGCCACTCAGAGATAGTATCGGCGAGGATACTTATTAGAAGCGGAGACATCTCCCTAATGCCCAGATTTGCCAAAGTCTTCTCCTTCGACGAGGCCTACCTCATTCGATTCGTACTCGATAAGCGAGCGGAGACAGAGCAAGAAGCCATCACTTCCCCCAAACCTCCTCCCTCTATCAGAGACGATCGTTCTTTCAAAGAGGTGGTCTCACCGGGGTGGGAGCTCACCATTGACGGAGCACATGAAGTTGAACGAGCTCACAGAAAAGTGATCAACGCTGTAAGAGGGATGGAGGGTCGCCAGGAGCTAGCGACGGAGGGATCAGAACCCCAACTCCCTAGGTCGATCTCCGATGGTCAACGAAGAGGTTTGACCACGGGATCCAACGATCAGGATGGAAGGATACTGGTGCACCCACAACCAGGTCCAGATTTGGACAGTTTCGAAGGGACAGAGACCAACCACGCAAAAGGGGTCAAAATTTTTCCCCAAAATGGTGGTCGAGCTCTGCATGCAGGAGAGGAGGAGCGCATTGTGGCTCAGAGGGGAGGGAGAGGGCATGCAGACCCTAAAAATGGAAAAAACCCGCTCTGCAACAACATGCATGCTTCGAGACAAGGGTTAGTGAAGGAAAGCACCAGTTTGGGGAAGCAGACAGGCGAGAGAATACTTTCGACCAGGGAGTGGGTAGCAAAGCGCTGGTTTTCATCAGAAAGGGAAAAGGAGGCTTTTGTGGATCAATGGAGACAGGAGTCAGGGGCCATTTTTAGGAAAGCGACGAGCAAAGAGCTGCTCGTCCACCCAGAAAAGAACTCAAAGGAGAGCGAGATTGGTGCTCAAACCCTGAGGTATAGCAAAAATGGTAAAGAAGACAACGAAGAAGAAAGAAAATCTACTCTGTTGCTTAAGGAGAAAGAAAGACCAAAGGCGCTAAAGGCGTCATTTATTTTGCCTCTCGCTTCGATTACAACGACACCTGCAACTGCCGCTGCCCCCCCCAACCAGAAGCTGCCAGCTGGCGAGGAGGGTAAGGATACTGCCCACATAAAACAAGCGGAGAGAATGCAGATCGATACCAGCGGTATAATGGAACGCGGAGAAGTTTTTAAAGATAGCTCAGAGAGCTCTACATGGGCTGGCATGTGAGAGTTATATAGGCGCTAATGGGCCCAAAGAGGGGCCCAAAATGCATATTATTGCTTCTGGGACTAGTAATTCTACAGTTTTGAACAATCAAGTACAACGTCTTAGTGTGCCCATCGAGGGGACCGTGACGGAAAGCACCGCTATTATTATAGAGTCATCGCCAGTCTGTGGGCTCAATGAGGAGACCGCAGAGAATCTACTCTACAACGGGAAGTTCAGCATACAGATAGTGATGAGGATCTGGAAGGGTGCATAAATCTAGACGAAGAATTCTCTTTCACAGATGAGGAGTCGGAGGATCTAGAGTTCATCGCTGATACACAGAGGGAGATCTCTCCAGAGATGGTCTTGTCCATACTTCCTGAATCAGCACAGGGAGTTAGTACTAGAATGTCGCGTAGGACGGTTGGGTTCAGAGTTTCAGCGGTCGCCTAAGAGGGCTCATGTGGAGTCCCTGGATGACCATCTGGAGGTAGCGGTGGCAGCCAAAGCTGCAAAATTTGACAACGGAGATACGACAAGTTTTTAAGCTACTATATTAAATTTCATGTCAGACTCCAAAGTTTTTTTCCTAACTAAAACATGTGGGTTAGAAGTGTGTGACACAGAGCGTAATGCATTACTACTCAATAAAATTAGGGGTTGGGAAACTGAAAGGGTTAAGACTAGTTATGAGAATGCTCTAGGAGCTAGCGCTGGGTTGACAGACATCCCTGAGGATGAAGCCTGCCCCACACCCATACCTACGATCAACCCTGACACGGTTCCCTAATGAATACACTATTCTGGAATGTTAGGGGGCTGGGGGATAGGGAGAAGAGAGATATGGTTAGGGAAGTCATTAACAACTCCAAGTCGAAAGTAGTAGGGTTGCAGGAGACCAAACTTCAGCACGGGTTCAAACTCAAAAGAATCGGAGGCAACAGAATCAAGGAATGGGTGCCCGTCTGTAGGAGCCTCAGAAGGGATTGCTATTGGGTTCAACTCGGATATTCTCACGTGCACTGAGGTGTACAGTGGAACGTTCTCCCTGACTATCTGACTGAAATGACGGTCTGACGATTGAGTGCAGACGGTTACTGCCATTTACGGGCCGAACGTGGCTACAGATTGAGATACTTTTTGGCAAGAGCTTGTCGATATTCGAAACTGTTGGTCGGGAGCGTGGACTGTTGGGGGGGATTTCAACATCACCAGATTTGCTTTCGAGCACAAGGGAAGAGGCTCCAATGATAGACATAGAGAGGAGTTCAATAGGGTGATAACAGAACTAGAGCTAATCGAAATCCCAATTAATGACAAACTATTCACCTGGTCTAACATGCAAGCTGCTCCGATCATGGCCATATTGGACCGGATACTAGTATCGATGGATTGGGAAGCTAAATTTCCATTAGCACTCGCTAGATCGATTCCTAGACCCACGTCAAATCACACCCCGATCCTACTCGACGCCGGAGTACATGGAGCTCAGAGGCCAAGAAAATTCAGATTTGAGAAGGCCTGGCTGGAAATTCAGGGATTTCATCACATGGTGATGGAAAACTAGGCACTTTCAACTGCTGGCACGGACGCTGCATCCCAATGGTGTGAAAAAATTTGCAGATTGAGAAAGCGGCTGCGCAGATGGAATCGATCTAGATTCTCGACCATCTGGCGTGCAAAAGAGTCCTTTCTGGAAGGAATTGATGAGCTAGAAAGGGTGGAAGAGACGAGAATCCTGTCACAAGATGAAAGAAACAGGCTACTAAAGCTCTGAGAAAATATTGCCAATCTTTATAAGCTGGAAGAGATCAAATGGCAGCAGTGGTCAAGGATTTCGTGGCTCAAAGAGAGAGACGCGAATACAGCCTACTTCCACCGAGTGGCAAGTGCAAGACGGAGATCCAATCTAGTCCTGTCAATACAGACGGATACATGAATATTGCAAGACGAGAAGGTGATTTCCACAACCTTTCAAAATTACTACAAGGGCCTATTTAGGAGGAAGAATGATTTCACGATCCCAATGCGGGATGATTACTGGCAGGCATAGCAGAATGAATCAACGCAAAATTTATTCACTTTGGAGGCACCTTTCTCGGAAATGGAAGTGAAAAAGGCCACCACCCAGATGGGAGCAGACAAGTCGCTTGGACCAGACGGCTTTCCAATGATGTTCTTCCAAGTGTTCTGGGAAGAAATTAAAGGGAGCATTATGGCGCTAATGGAGGAATTTTTCCACCACAATCTTAGGTTAGGCATGTTCAATTTTGCGGAAGTTGTCTTGATACCCAAACGGGAGGAGTCTAAGAGCGTAGGGGATTTTAGACCGATTAGCCTGATAAACTGCTCAGTTAAGATCATCACAAAGGTCCTGACCATCCGCCTGGGAAGTATAATGGATAGTCTTATCAGCAGAACCCAGACGGGTTTCATTAAGGACAGATGTATCCTAGACTGTGTGGCCACTGCTGAATAAGTTATTCACCACTGTCATAAGAGCAACTCCAAGAACTTCCTCCTAAAACTAGATTTTGAGAAGGCATACAACTCTGTCGACTGGAAGTGTTTGCTGGAAGCTCTCAGAGGGAGAAGATTCGAGGATAAATGGATAAGATGGATCAAACAATGTTTGCAGACTAGTAAAACGGCAATTTCGGTGAATGGGCGGCCAAGTCCGTCGTTTCCTTGCAAGAGGGGACTCCGGCTAGGGGATCTGCTATCCCCACTTCTATTCACTATTGTAGTGGATATGCTGAGGGGTATGCTAGAAAACTGTCAGAGAAAAGGTGGGATAACGCCCGTGGCCAGTAGCACCTCTAATCAAGGGTGCACGATTCTCCAGTATGCTGATGACACCCTGCTCTTTGGGAACGGGACCAGATCAGAAACAGTCTGCTTTAAAGGGGCCCTCTACTGTTTTGAAGCCTGGTCAGGTCTCAGGATAAACTTCCACAAGAGCGTGCTGATTCCCATTACACTCTCCGATGAAGAAGCACGGGAACATGCCACCATACTAAACTGTATAACGGATGAGTTCCCAATCAAATACTTAGGGCTCCCACTCAAACTAAGGAAACTCACTAAGTTTGACTGGTTGCCTATAATAGACAGGGTGGAGGACAGACTATCTGGTTGGAAAGGAAAATCGCTTTCACTCGGGGACAGAGCGATGCTCATCAACTCAATGTTGTCTAATCTGTCCATCTACTACATGTCGTTTTTTGAGCTTCCTAAATAGGTTATCCAAAGGATTGACCGAATCCGAAAAAGATTTCTTTGGAAAGGGGCAGATTCGAATAGGAGAGGTTACCACCTTATCAAATGGAGTATTTCTTGTATGAAGAAGAAGCATGGAGGGCTAGGCATCATTGACCTTAGATATATGAACCTTGTCCTTATGGGGAAATGGTGGTGGAAGGTTTTTCACCACTGCGGGGAAGGATGGCAGGATTTCATTCAACCATACCTTCGAGGAAAAGGGACGAGAAGTTTAGGCTTCTGAGTAGGGTCTAGAGTCTCGCAATTCTGGAAAGGAATTGCCAAAGCAAGCGGACCGTTCAACTCAACAGTGACGTCCACTATCGGTAATGGACGGTCCACCAGATTTTGGTGGGACAAATGGTGTGGTGCCCATACCCTTAAGGAAACTTTCCCAGAGTTGTATGAGAAAACGAATCGACCGAATATCTCTGTGGCCGAGACTTGGAAGAGGGGAAATTGGAGGTCGTCGTTCAGAGGAACTCTTACCCCAGGATTGCATCAGCAACTGCTTGAGTTGCAAACACACATCACACGGACTGGGGCGATGTGCGCCCAAGGCCCAGACCAGATGCGCTGGGGACTCGAGACCAAAGGAGCTTTCACGGTCAGATCCCTATACCATCGAATTCACTATCGAGGATGCAGACCCAGCTGGGCAAAGGTGGTATGGAAGGCGAAAACACCCCTTAAAGTTAGAGTCTTCCTCTGGCTTGTGCTCAATAATGTAATACTCACCAGAGAGAACCTGGCCAAAAGACAACCCCGGATTGCGACCGACTGTGGATTCTGCAACATGCAGACGGAGAATGTGAATCACCATTTTATTCACTACACAAGAAGTAAGACAACTATGGTAGAGGTATTACGAGCCCTAGGAACAAGTGACTTCCCCAGCGAATATGAGGATTTGTGGGTTGGCCCCAAATTTGCCTCGATTCGCCACGAAATGAAGGATGTGTGGTACATTGCCATTGCGGCAACTACATGGGTGTCATGGCTAGAAAGAAACAATTTTTATTTCCGTGCTTCATGTAATAGTATTTCTGGTAACCTTACTCATATCATGCATCTTATTTCTTTTTGGGCTATTGCTGCGGCCACAGGAGCGAAAGGGAGGATTGCCAAAGTATTCCAGGTAGATGAATTTGATGATGAGGAGGTAGAGTTCGGGCCGACACTGGACTGAGAGGTTGCACCCTCCATATTCATCAGAATCTCATTAGCCGCAGTCTCTGCTACTTTGTATTTTGTATCGACCAACTGTACTTTTGGTTGTTTGATGTATGGATGATTTGACCCACCCCCCAGGGTTTTGTTGGGGGTTTATATTTTATTTCTTGCATTGTACTTTTGTATTCTTCCCGGTACACCGGGGTTGTTTTATTAACTTCTTATTAATGAAACAGGGTGGCGTTATTCCACCTTTTACCTCAAAAAAAATATTTCATGAATTAAAAGCGATCTAAACTTGAGGAACTTCAACTCAATAGTTAAAAAACCTTAGATTCAGCATAGTAAACACAATAGCTTGGTAAACAATGAAGAATACATCCATACACTTGTTTAACATCAACGATACATCAATCAATCATTCAAGCACAACAACTTAATAATCAACTCTACAATAGTTTTATTTATGCGGTGTTATGCATGAATAATTTCTATTATCAGTACTACATGAATGCATGAAGGATTTGATATTCTAGAGTCAATTATGGCATGAAATTAAGAATATTTTGGATTAGCTCGTGTAAACCCTCAATATACTCAACGGAAGATAGACAATATAACAATACGATAAACAATTCATGATCTACTTGCAGAGTTTCAATAAAACCTTGAATTTGACACAATATACAATTTAAGAGAAAAGTGACTTGCCTAATTTGATGAATACGGATGCTAAAATAGAATAACAGGATGAGAATTTCGACGGCAACGGCGATGATCGCGAACAAAATGAAACTGGATGTGATGATCACGATCGGGTACGGATTTTGATGACAATCGACAATCGATGATCAATTGCAAGATCAAGAGATCAATGGCCGAGATCAATGATCAAGATGATCAAAGATAAAAGATCAAGATGAGCTCTAATGTTGATGATCGACTGCTGACTTCGGTGGTTGCTGCCGGAGGATGAAGGCGAGGTGGTCGCATGGCTGACGGGGCTGCTGGCGGTGGAAGAGGCAGGGACTTGGGGTGGTGAGAGAAGGGGGTGTCGGTTTTCGAAGGTGGAGGGTTGCGAGGGTAGGGGGTGACTGCGGGTGGAGGAAGAGGAGGACGGTTCTGTGATGGTGGTCGTCGCGAGCACAACGACGGGGGAGGAAGCTCGGTGGAGGAGGTAGTGAGCGGAAACAGTGCCGTGGGATCGAAAACGAAGAAGAGGAAAGAGGAGCAATGGGTTCGGTGCTCGGTGGTAGCTTGCGGCAACAAGGAGCGACAAGGGCGACGGTGAGCAGGCGTCGCGATGGGTGGTTCGATGGGTTCGGGCGAATGCTGCGGGGGATGAGGTTGAGGCGAGGGAGATGGGAGCAGAGGATGAGAATGATGGTGCAAGTGGTGGGAGTTGACGGTCGATGGGTTGCGGCGGGTGTAGGGATGGTGAAGTGGACAAGGATGGAAATGAGGGGTTGGCGAGGCTGGAGGCTGGAGGCGCATGCTGGTGCTAGAAGCAGAGGAAGGAGAAGATGGAGGTTTCGGGAGGGGGGTTGCACAGTAAACAGGGGGGGATGAAAGGTTTGTGTTGGGATTTATTTTGGCTGTGTATAAAGAAGAGATATATATATATATATATATACAAGGAGAGAAAATGTAGGTGATTAAGGGGGTTAATTGGTTAATAATGGGTGTTTAAGAGTAGTGTGGGGGATTATGGTGATATTTGGGGGAACGTGAGGAGCAAATCTGGGGTTTACTGTTAGGGGGATTAGGTTATTAGGTTTGGGTTTGTGGGTCAAGATCCAGAAGGAGATCCAACAAGAGATTGGGCTTCAATAGTTGGGCTTCAAATATACATTAAAATAATCAATAATAAAATTGTGTTATTAAGAAACTTGGGCTTGGATTAATAAATCAAAATAATAATATTACATTAAGCTTGGGCATTAGATTAAAAATGAACAAATAGTAATATAATAGTACAAATAAATCGAATAGTATCCATTACATTAATACTCAACTACTAATAAATACAATAGAATGTATGGATTCACAAATAAATAAGATTGGATCTGATTTGGTTAAAATATCATAGATAGCAATATAGTAGTACAAATTAATTAAATCGGATAATATACATAAAATTCATACTCCAATAATAATAAAATATAGATTAAGATCGATAGGCTTTCACAATTTAATAAATAAAAAAAGATGAATTTTTAATAAATAAACAATCAAAATTAATAATAATAAGGTCATATAGAAAATAGGATTATATTACAATAGAAAAAATTATTTGAAAATAACTACAAATACGATTGATGAATATAAATGGATCTTTAACAAATAATCAGGAAATAACAATAAATAATAAGATTACATAATAAATAAGATTTGGTTTTAACAAATTTATTAAAATAATTCAAATAGTAATAATACATTTGATTTGGGCTCAAATATAAATAGTCGGTCAATTAGGAATAGAAAATAAAGTTAAAATATACCATCATTTGAAATAAATATAATTGTCGATTAGAAAATACTTTAATAAAAGATCTTAAACGAATTTAGCACAAAATGAATTTATAAATAATCAAAATATAGAAAATACACGGAAAATACTTATTGGCGGAACGGGGGTTACAAAATCGAAGCTTTCATTCATCGTGGCCACCACTCCAAGTAAACTTAGAAGGATAAGGTCAAGCCTCTACAGGCTCGGAGAGCTAACAATCGTACAGAGATAGATCCTAAGCCTTAAGAATTGGAACCCATAGTCATTCCACTCCATCCACGTAGGACTTATTGGAGGGGATTCTAACTCCTCCTGGAAGGCATTCACAACTTCCCCCTAGCTAAAAGCTTGGGGGTTCCTGTAACTTTTTCAGAAAAAAATCTAAAAGGTGTCTTGTGATGCACTAGTAATCACCCTCTGCATGGCGAATCACGAAGTATGCCGCATCTTGGTGAACAATGGTAGCTCGTTGAACATCCTCTTCTTAGAAGCATTTGAAGGCCTTAAGCTCTCCAAGGACCGTCTGAAGGTCGCCCGGTACACCGTCCGTGGGTTCTCCGGGGCTCCAGTCCAGATCGAAGGAATAGTCACCCTCGATGTAACTGCAGGAAAGGCCCCAGCTACCCGGACCAAAGTCATGGACTTCATAGTCATCAATGTGAAGGTTGCTTACACTGCCATCAGCCGCCATCCGGGTTTAGTAGCTCTTCACGCCGTAGCTTTGACCTTCCACATGAAGATGAAGTTCCTCACATTAGCTGGGGTAGGAGAGGCTAAAGGCAACCAAGAAGCAGCTCGGGTATGTTACACAGCCACAATGGGGAGCTTGGTCCTCCTCCTTGATGTCGTAAAACTCCCTCAAGAAAGGTGTCAGGTTGACTTTGAGCCCATGGATGAACTAGAGCATATCCTATTCTCTAAAGAAGGCCAGACCAAGTGTTTCCGAGTAAATCAAGCTCTCCCCCACTGAATCAAAGAACAACTTGTCAGTTGCATCAGGGAGAACCGGGACTTGTTCACTTAGACTTTTGCTAACATGCATGGCACCTCCGAAGACATAATTATGCACCACCTAAGTGTGAGTCTGGATGCCAAGCCGATCTAGAAAAGGTGTTACAAGTTTGCCCCCAATAGATAACAAGCAATCAAGAATAAAGTTGACAAAATCCTAGCAGCTCGCTAGATCCAAGAAATTAGCTATGCGAAGTGTCTAGCCAATGTCGTCATAGTTAAGAAAACTAATGGCAGGTAGAGGATTTGCATCGACTTTACCGATCTGAACAAAGCATGTCCAAAGGACTTCTTTTCTCTTCCTAGCATTAACATCATGGTCGATGCCACGTCCGAGCATGAGCTCATCAGTTTCATGGACGCCTTCTCTGGATACAATTAGATCAGAATGTTCCCTCCTGACATCCCAAAGACATCTTTCATTACCGATCAAGGTCTTTACTGTTATCGAGTCATTCCAAAATATGGAAGTCTGTGTGGATGATATGCTTGTGAAATGCCTCAAGAAGGAAGACCATGTGGATGACCTCCAAGAAGCTTTTGACATCTTATGAAAGCACAACATGAGGCTGAACCCTTCGAAGTGCTCCTTTGGAGTCTCCTCGGTGAAGATCTTGGGATTCACGGTTAGCCAGAAGGAAACTGGAGCAAACCCAGAGTATATCTGAGCCATACTCGACATGTCCCCTCCGTTCAACATCAAAGAAGTTTCGAAACTCACAGGGCACTTCGCGGCCATTGGACGCTTCCTCTCCAAGTCTGAAGAGAAGTGCCTCCCTTTCGTCAAAGCTCTCCGAAGATCAAAAGATTTTGAGTAGGGGCAAGCGCAGCAAGAAGCCTTTGAAAAACTCAAGGCATACATTGCCATTCCTGCACTCTTAAGAATGCTCGAGCTGGGAAAGGAGCTCTACCCATATCTGGTCACTTTAGATTAGACCCTCAGCGCGTCCTGGTGATGGGAAGAAGACAGGGGCCAGAAACCAATCTACTATGTTAGCAATGTGCTTAACGATGTCGAATTCATTATTCAAAGATGGAGAAGATAGCCTACGCTCTGATCTTGGCCGCCCGTAATCTTTACCCTTACTTCTAAACACACTCCACTTAGTCACTGACAAACCCCTCAAACAAGTACCTCACAAGCCTGAGAACTCTGGGTGACTCATGAAGTGATCCATCGAGTTAAACCAACACGACATCGGTTGCGACTGAGGACGAGTATCAAGGCCCAAGTCTTAGCCGAATTCATCATTGAGAGCATTATTCCCGATCCCCCCGAGGAATGTGAAAACCTCCCAGTCTAAAGCGTCTATGTTGATAGCTCCTCTTGCACCGAAAGAAGTGGTGGTGTGTCATCCTACTCAGCCCTGAAGAGTTCCTCCTCTAATACTCGCTCGACCTCAATTTATGAGCCTCTAACAATGAAGGTGAATATGAGGCTCTGATTGCCGGCCTTCTCCTGACTCAAAAAGCAGAGGCCCAGAATATTAAAATGCTCAGCAACTTCCAAGTGGTGGTGGTTGTAAGCAAAATCCATAGCTACATTCCAAGAGGCTGAAGTCACTTGCAACCCCAGTGAGGAATATGGGCAAGCGGATGCCCTCTTTAAGTTAGCATCCTCTTCTTTCGTAGGCTAGATCACATAGTGCTCATTAAGGTTTGCTCAAGCCAAGCATCGAGCAGGACGCTACAAAGCTCATGATCATCACTCCCCGGACTTCTGAAAATAATTGGATGAAACCCTTGGTCGACTTTCTCGACAAAGGGATCCTCCCGACAGATCCTAAAGAAGCTAGAAAGATCCGGGTAAGAGCAGAAAGGTACACACTTGTTGAGGGGATCTTGTATAAGCTCTCCTACACACTGATGGACTACAGACCATACTTATGATGCCTCTCCCCCGAGGAGGCTATGTATGCTCTTAGATAAGTATATGAAGGAGTTGGTGGTGGCCACATGGGCGCGAGGTCCCTTGCTCGAAAAATTCTTAATCATGGATACTATTGGCCCTCAATACTCAATAACGCCCAAGAGTATGTTTGCCTATGTGCTCCTTGCTGGAGGTACTCCCCGATTAAGCGAGTGCCCTAGGCCAATCTAAGTTTCATATCATGTCTGATCCTTTTTGCCATGTGGGGAATGGACCTACTCGGGTTATTTTCCCCTACAACCGGACAGAGGAACTTCATGGCCGTAGCTCTCGACAACTTCACAAAGTGGATTGAAGCGGAACTGTTGGTTGCCATCACCGAATATAAGACTCGGCAATTCTTTTGGAAGAACATTGTCTGCAGGTCTGGGATCCCTCGGATTCTTGTCACTAACAATGGAACCTAGGTCGCCACCAAAAGATTCTTGACCATCTGCTCTGATCTGGAAATTGAACAACATTTCATTCGACATCGTGATGGAGGATATTTCTTACAATCATCAGCGCTTCTCATCCATCTTGTATCCCCAGACCAATGGTCAAGCTGAGAACACCAACAAACAAATCCTTGATGGCGTCAAGAAGAGGCTTGACGATGCTCCTAAGGAACTATGGGTCGAAGAGCTCCGGAGTGTACTCTGGTCTTATAGGACCAAGAAGAAAACCTCTACAGGAGAATTTCCATTCAACCCCATCTTTGGATCTGAGGCTCTAATTCTCTTCAAGGTCGGGTTACCTTCTCCCCGCCTTCTCTCTTTCGATGAAGAATAGAAATCGAATGATCTCTTGGGGAACCTTGACCTCGTCGAAGAAGTTTATGAAAATTCCGCCCTATGGATATATATCTATCAGCAAAGGGTGGAGAAGGTTTGGTCAGCAAAAGTCAAAAAGATAGACCTCATCCTCCAAAAGTTTAAAATCTCCGTGTAACCCATATTTTTCTATTTTGGATTTATTGTATTTATTTTCTTTTTCTTGATTATTATATCTGAATTCCTTTTAATAATAAGTTTTTGCTTTTTTTGGGTTCGTTTATTCTCTATCGATCATTCCGTGCTCTTTTGGCTTGGATTCTGCTATTTTTGGCTCACTGCAAATTTTGCTCTTTGTGTCATGAGCTTGAATTGTTCCGCTATATGTTCATCACATTGATTTATATTTATTTTCCTCTTTTTGGAGCCTAAACCTGTACCCTAAACCCATTAACCCGCAACCCAAAACCCCAATTTTTTAATTACCCTATAAATACCCCCATTAAACCCTATATTAAATAATCCCTACTCTCTCTCCCCTACTGCCGCTCACCCCCTCCCTCTCTCTGTTTTCGTTTTCGACCCATCCCGAACCACCCCGTTCTCCTCTTCCGTTCTCCGACCACCACCTCGTCACCCTAGCCCTTCGCCATCTCCTCTGATCGCCACCACCATTCTGTCTCCATCCCCACCATCCCGTCGCCATACCCATCACCTTCACCTTGAACCCACCGCCTGCACTCTTTCGACCTCGCACCCCCCCAACCTCTTCGACCACCGTGATCCTCCCCGCAACCACCATAAACCCCTTACCTCGCCCTCATCGTCATCGTCCAGAGCCCGAACCATCGCCGTTTCCGTCTCCTCTATTTCGGTGCAAAACAGAGTGCCGTCAAGCCCATCGTTGCGTCGCCCCTCGACCGTAGTGCCCCGCCGTCAGCACACCCCGGAGCACCCTTGCCGCCAACATCATGAGTCCCCCACTGTCGAGCCAGTCGCCGACCGCCGCTATCTCTCCTTCTTGGCTGTTCGGCAGAAGGATCCGTAGGTTTTGGTGTTTGCTATTCTGAAAGGAAAGGGAGTGATCTTGTGTTTGGTGTTTGATCTTGGTGCTTGGTGTTTTGATCCGATCGGGTGGTTGCCATTTTGTGTGAGTGTTGCACGTAGCTCGCACGTATTTCCGTGTTCGTGGTTCGTCGCATGATTCTCATCCCGTTATTCTAAATATTCGAATCTCTCATCTAAAAGGAAAGTCTCTTCTTGAACTAGTTTATTGTTTTGTTCAAGATTCTTTGATCTCTGCAAGTAGATCCAAATCCTTTTTATCGTACTGCTATTTGAATTCTGTTAAGTATATTGAGGGTTTACATGAGCTAACTTAATATATGCTTAACATCGTGCCTACATCTTTGATCTAAAACCTAGTCCCTCTTGCTCATTGCATATGCACGCTTAGATTAAAAATTAGTAGATCCATGTTATAGAATTGGTTGATGAATTGAATATGTTCGATTGAAATTGATTTAATGAACTAATTACCATGCCTGTGAAATTACATCTTAAAACTGAGATAATGCATGTTAAACATCTAGCATCACTTTGATTATTAATTAGCATGAATTATATGATTGTAAGATAAAGTAGTTTCCTATTCATATCAAACTATTTTCTGGACTGCTGTTTGTTCCTTTTTGTACAGATTTTCGACCATGTTGCTGTAGTAATTTGAAATAACTTTCTAAACATGAATTATAGCCCCATGAATCTATTTTCCAGAAATTTTAACGAATCTGAATTCCGATGTATAATCTGTTAGATATCAGTATTTTAGTACAACTATGTCTGAGTTTCTAGATTCACAAAATCATGCATATCTTTCTGTTAGAACATGTTAACAGTAAAATAAAAATATGAAATAAATTTGGCTAAGACAAGACATGTGTAGGAACCACCCTGAATTTTTGTAGATTTAATTGATGAGTTTTCTGATCTAAAACATATAAGTGAACACAATTTATAACTTGTTGCCTAAACATAAAATTTAAAAAGAATAGGATTCTCACCATAGTTTCTCTAACTTTTATATGTCATATATATAGTTGCTAGAACCGGTAGAGAATCAAATTTCTAGAATTTCTGACGGATCCAGATTTGCTTGTCTGTAGTAGCGGTAATCTGTGTTTTCGTACAGCAACATCATACTGTCCAGATTGTGTGATTTGTGTTAATTTAATATATTTGCTTCTTGTTTTGTCTGTAACGAGTACAATTAGTCACACCTAGCATCATACAATATTGACACCTTCTTGCATGCTCACATAGGATGAAATAAAATGATAACAAGTCGGGGTATTATGGGATGACTTGGTAGTGAACAATCGAAAACTGTACTCGGTCGGGACCTACTGCTTGACTTGTACTGACTGATGGCCATAAAATACTGCTTGATAATCCCTATCATTGAACATTAAACATCGATTAATGGGTCGAGTACACGAACCGTGAATTCACCATCAGTCTAAAGCGTACACTATGCGCATGCGCCGAACTTGTGGAATGGGACACAGTAGTATGTGCACTAGATTGGTTAATAAAATGATTAATAACCTATATTTGACATTTCATGTTTGATCTCGTATACTATCATCAACATTGGACTTGAATTGAAATAATTAATTAAGTGCATGATTAAATATAGATCCCTTGACATTATTGTCATTCCTTGTCTTTGCTATTGACTTTGATCCCGTCCCTTTTTCTTTTGATATACCATGTTCCTATTATTCCCTGTTTTCTCTACTTGCTGTCCATGACTTGCTCTAAGGACATTATTTTCTCTTTTTTTAGATCAAGAATTTACAGGTACTGGAGGAACAATACCAGAAGGAATTGGTGAACAACGATTCTAAAAGATGGAGTACAAGATTAGATTGCTTGAATTAATCTATCACTGGATTTATTTCTATTGAACATTGTCTTGATATTATACTTTGCTTTTGGGCTTTTATGTCCCGGAGTTTGTTTTTATCCCAGATGTTGGATATTATTTTTTGGATTATTTCATTTATTATTGAAGTTGATCTTTGTTTATGTTATTATATCTTCTTGCGTGGTTATGATTGTTATTTCATATTGTTGAGTTAGACTGGTACAGCTTATGGATGGTATTTACATCATTCGCTGGGCCTACGTTACGTACTCGTATTCCGTATTCTGGGAAGCGATACGTGACACTCCGACCCACGAAAGAAAAGAAAGCTTGCTCCCAATTGGGAATGACTCTACAAGGTCTCCAAAGTCATCTGCCTAGGAGCATATTGACTTGAAGACCTAGGGGCTAGAAAGCACAAATACTTCCAAATGGCTGATGCACCCGAGTACTCATATTTTTAATACATTATAATACATTTCTACCAATTATTAAACACAAGTAAATTAATATAAATGATTGGGGTCCTAGTATAATTTCAAAAGCTTGTTGCTTACCGTTATGATCAAGCACAAAACAAGTCAACCAAAACATATGATAGCTAGATTATCATTTCTTTTCTCCAACATGCTCATAATTAAAATGTATTATTATAGTTATACGAAATTGTTTGCATAATTGCATTTTTAACGAGACAAATAATTTTTTGTATATAGATATAATATAAAATATTTATATTTAACGTGCACACCAACGCACTCGTATCCGTGTTTCGTAGCCAGCGGGGACAAGGAGATATCGAGAACTTGGAACATCGAACATTTGATGAAGTACAATTGTAATATCTTGGTCTGATATTATATTTGTATTATTATTATTTTTAAAATTAAAATATTTTTATGGAAATTTCTTGGTTTTACTAATAAAAATTTATCTGCATATATATACTAGTAAGTATATATATGTATTGTATCGGTTTTGTGCACTTGTACAAAATCTTATAAAATGCGTTTTTGAGAAAATGTCTGTAAAATCTCGGGCTGATATTAAAAATTATTATTTTATTATTATTTTCAGAATTAAAATATTTTTGGTGGATATTACCCGGTTTTACTAACAAACATTATCTATATATGTATACCAGTCTATATACATCTGTATTGTATCTAATTGGTACTGAAATCTTCCAGGCCTGTAATAAAATTATTTTTATTATTATTTCTGAATTAAAATATTTTTGGTAGAGATTATTCGTTTTAACTAATAAAAATTATCTATATAGACAGATATATGTACATATATATATATATATATACTGTATCGATTTCGTACGTTTGTACGAAATCATGTAGTATGTGATTTTGGAAAAATACCTCTTATTATTGATCAATCATGATCAAATGGAGGGTTAAGATGGATTAGGGTGTTGATTGCAAATATTAATTTGCAAATAAAATATTTATTTATTAACCCACAAAGAGAGATAGACTTGTCTCTCTCTCTACCACATCTCTCTCTCCCTCTCCTACAAAATGGCCGGCCACACTTCAAGGGCAAAAGCCCCACTTCATTTTTTTCCACCTCATTTTCATCTCACCCCCTCCCATCTTCTCATATTTCTTCTTCTCCTTCTTTAACTAGTTTTTAATTTAGAAAAAAATTTGAGAAGAAAAGAAAAGAAAGAGAGTCAAAATAAAAGAAATATAGTGGGTAATTTTCATGAGGTGTTCTTGAAGAGGAGCAAGAACAAAGAAGGAGAATGGTAGCAAGCAAGTCCTTCCTACACTTTGGGTGGGGGTTTCTTAACTCTTGTTATTGTTTTGTTTGTTTTATTATTGTTGTATGTTGTTATAAGATTTTGGACTAATTTCATGTGCATATGATGATTGTGGACTAGAATAAAAAGGCATATAAGGATTGAAGTGATAGAATACAAAATAAAACACTAAAGATTCAATCTTGTAGTTTAGACGGTTAGAGTTAATTACTTTTGCTAAAGTTGGAATTTTGACTCCAAATTAATTTTAAAGGTTCTCATATGTGTTATTACCATGCTTTAATTTTTGTATATTTTTCTGGGTTATTTTGATGGGTTAAACAAATCGTTTCCCCAAAACAACGAGTTCTTTAGCCGAAAATGTTGTTTTGTTGATTCGACTTGTATTCAAGGGGCTGGATTTTGAGTTCCACAAAAAATCTGAAATAGTGTTCAACTAGTAAGTTGTAGTATACGTTCTCCCCTTTCCAAAATGTCCAATTTTGTTAGATTCCGATAAGTATAGCAAAAGTTGGGAGCTTTACAAGTTTCAGCTTTTACTGTCAAAATCTGTTGTTTTGTTAATTTTTACTTGTATTTTAAGGAGCTAGATTTTGAGTTCCATAAGGAATCTGAGAAAGTTGTTAACTAGGAAGTTGTAATAGATGTCCTAAGCTTTCCAAAATGTCCAATTTTGTTAGATTCCGATAAGTATAGCAAAAGTTGTGAGCTTTACAAGTTTCAGCTTTTACTGTCAAAATCTGATGTTTTGTTAATTTTTACTTGTGTTTAAGGAGATAGATTTTGAGTTCCAGAAGGAATCTGAGAAAGTTGTTTACTAGAAAGTTATAGTATATGTTCTCCCCTTTTCAAAAAGTCCTATTTTGTTAAATTTCGACAAGTATAGAAAAATTCAGCTTTGTTGCTTTGGAAGTTTGGAAGTTTCAGCTTTGTTGCTTTAAATTCAGCTTTGGAAGTTTCAGCTTTTGGGCTGTCTTTGTTGCTTTTTGTATTGTGTTTAAGGAGTTGGATTTTGAGTTCCTTACGGAATCTAAAAAAGTGTTCAACTAGAGAGTTGTAGTACATGTTCCCCCCTTTCAAAATAGCCAATTTTGCTAGATTTTGATAAGTATAGCAAAGTTATAAGTTTCACAAGTTTCAGCTTTTGCTGTGCTTTTTCTTGTTCTTGAGTTGTGTTCAAAGAGATGGATTTTGAGTTCTATAAGAAATATGAAAAAGTTTTCAACTAGAGATTTGTAGTAGATGTTCTCCCCTTTCCCAAAGCCCAATTTTGTTAGATTCCGATAAGTATAATAAAAGTTGTGAGATTTACAAGTTTCAGCTTTTGCTATTCTTTTTATTGTTCTTGAATTTTGTTCAAAGGGCAGGAATTGAATTCCATAAGAAATCTGAGAAAGTTCTTAACTAGGAAGTTGTAGAAGATATTCTCAGCTTTCTAAAATGTCCTATTTGGTTAGATTCTGATAAGTGGAGTAGGAGTTATGAGTTTTACAAGATTGACAGCAACTAGCCTCTTTGGCTGAAGTCCCTATCTAGATTGTTTGAAGTTTTTGTACTTCTTACTTACTGAATTTGGAAAAGTTTTCAACTAGAGATTTGTAGTAGAGGTTCTCACCTTTCCAAAATATCCTATTTGGTTGGTTTCTGATAAGCGGAGAAGAACTTATGACTTTTACAAGATTTACAGCATCTAGCCTTTTTGGCTGAAGTCGCTGTCTAGATTGTTCGAAGTTTTTGTACCTCTTACTTAATGAATTTGGAAAAGTTTTCAACTAGAGAGTTGTAATAGAGGTTCTCACCTTTTCAAAATGTCTTATTTGGTTGGATTCGATAAGCGGAGTAGGAGTTATGACTTTTACAAGATTGACAGTGGCTAGCCTTTTTTGGCTGAAGTCGCTGTCTAGATTGTTCGATGTTTTTGTACCTCTTACTTACTGAATTTGGAAATGTTTTCAACTAGAGAGTTATAGTAGGGGTTCTCACCTTTCCAAAATGTCCTATTTGTTTGGATTCCGATAAGCGGAGTAGGAGTTATGACTTTTACAAGATTGACAGCAGCTAGCCTTTTTGGCTGACGTCGTTGTCTAGATTGTTCGAAGTTTTTGTACCTTTTACTTACTGAATTTGGAAAAGTTTTCAACTAGAGAGTTGTAGTAGATGTTCTCACCTTTCCAAAATATCTTATTTGGTTAGACTCCGATAAGCGGAGTATGAGTTATGACTTTTACAAAGTCACATCAGCTGGCCTTTTTGGCTGAAGCTCGCTGTTTAAGTTGTTCGAAGTTTTTTTACCACTTATTGACTTAATCTGGAAAAGTTTTCAACTAGAGAGTTGTAGTAGATTTCTCACCTTTCTATAAAGTTCAATTTTGTTGAATTCCGATAAGAGTAGCATGTTTAATTGTTTCTAGGTTGTTAGAAGGCTTTTTATGTTGCCTTTCTGTATAAAAGATCAAGTTCTCATTAGTAGTATGTTTATATTGGGCTATTAGAAGATTCTTCTGTTGCTTATAAATATAAAAGATCAAGTTTTGCTAGTAGCATGTTATTTTGCTTCTAGGTTGTTAGAAGGCTTTTATGGTTGATTATATATGATTCATTTGTCGCATATATAGCCAATTGGCTCGTATATAATTCGTTTGGTGCATACGTAGCTAGTTGGCTCGTATATAAGTTGTTTTTCTCGTATGTAGCTTATTAGTTAGAACGCAGTTATTGTGCTCGCCTAGGGTGATATCATTGCCTTAGGAGCCATCGACCATTAAGACGTGTATTTATTTTACTCCTCGTGGACTGTGGACGAGTCACCCCTCGTGCACCGTCAGATCTTAACCGGTGTAGGTTGATCATGGGCAGGGAGTGTAGACGAAATCCAGGTTCAGGATAGTAGCATGTGAATACATTTGTATTGCCGGGGTCTTGATTCGATAGGCTATGAACAGGATCCTTAGGGATTCTGGTAAGTCTAGGTTGAGCACCTAGTAAATTTATCTTGCAAAGTCTAACTTAAGACCTAGCATGTTGTGTTAGTACTGTTGTCATCCCTCGGATTGTTTAGGTTAGTGACATCGTTAGGGTAGTAACTTATGGCTATTACTACTTAACCTTTATTTATTATCATTTCGCCGAAGGGAAAGAGTTGGTATTAAGGGTGATACCTTATGATCCGACCTATTCTATAGGCCAACACTAGGTAGTGTTATTGGTTGTATCCTTCCTGTCAAAGGGATACGGTCTGTGCATTCTTACGAGTTGGAGCACGGAATCCGTATCTCGTCTGTTAATTTCTGAAGTGTCATGATAAGGGCGGGAAGTATCCTGTCAGAGCTACGGGATGGACCCACAGAACTTCGTCATTCTCTATATCAAGAAAGGCGAACAAGCCATAGACTACGGTCTATCAGCTAGGGGGCCACAGGGGATGCTTCGAGCTAACTTGTGTTGTAGTTAACTCTAAGGGTTCGTCAGATTTTTGAGTGAGGTCCAGTACGCCGGCAATAGTGGCAAACAGAGACACCACTATATGACTGCGAATGGCGAGATTAGACCGTTTCAGGGCAATCTCATCAGTCATGTTGTATCTTCAGAAACAGATTGAGTACAAGAGTAGAATTCATGGCGCGGGTTCAAATCCCTATATATGAAGAAACGGCTTGTTATGGGCGTATGTAGTATGGGCTGCATACTGTTCCGGAGACTTGCTTGCATTAGAATAAGAGCATCATTACATTAGTTAATCCTGCATTAGATTCTAAGTCATAGCATACACTGACACATCAATTATATATATACATGTTTCTCCTTTCATCAATCTATTTGTTTAAAGTTAAGAATCGCTGCTAGTCATCAGCCTTAAAGCGTCAGTATATGTACTGATGTCCCCACTTCAATAGGTACTGGATTGCAAAATTACAGGTACAGGATTCAGGAGAACTCAAGGCAAGAGAAGCAAAGTGTTGATTTTGTTTCAATTGTAATATATGTTGGTTACCATTGTTTTAGTTGTAAATGTTGAGAAGCATCCAAGTGAAAGTACCAAGTGTTATATATTATTCATTATACTCTGATGTAATTTGTGTTGAAAGTTTGTAACACTTGGGCTTGTATGGCATTATTGTAACACTGATGTAATGTATTGCAGTTTTGTAACATTCAAGCTTGTAATACATTTGTGTTGAATAAAAAGTTTTAAAATTTTCTTATTTTTCTGTGTATTGTGGCTAATTGAAGGAAAAGATTCGGACTTATGTCACGGTTTTCCAGTGTATGAAAATCGGGGCGTTACAACAATGGGGGTGCTTAACGCCCTCCATTAAAATTTTAAGCTTTATAATAAGACTGACATCTATAATGGTCAGAGTATGTAATAAAGGTCAGCCACCAAGACAACCACTTAGGTTTACTTTTCAATAAAAGTTCAGGAAATGGTTCGACCAGATCCATCCCCCACATGGCAAACGGGGTGGGCTCGACAGCGGTTTGAGCTCGACCTAAGAGACGTGCTTGACAGAGGAGAACCTTTGGCAGGGGCCACATCTTCTGATGAGATCCTGAGCATCCTGTGGAAGGGTCAGCGAGTAGTACCAGTGTTTGAGGGTCATTCTCGCGAGCGACCTGCTACCATGTGGCAACTTCCGACCCCCTCATGCATTTCTTTGAGCCCATAATTGGATTCTTCTAGGGCTAGGCATTAGAGGTATGGTCTCCCATCGACCTTCGTGTATGACCGCTTGAAGAGCACATCATCGATGAGTGTGAATCTTTTGGCTCTGACTCTGACCTTTCTTGATTCAGATGGATCTTGTGGCAATTCTTCTTTTCTCAAGAAGTTCATGATCGGATCCCATGTTGCCGGCTGTGTTGACTATTTGAGGCAAAGGACTTCAGGGCTCTCTTTGTAGATGCATGGTCGAACGAGGACTTCCACTAGCACTGTGTGATCATGACCCTCGAAAGAGAGGATGCCAACTAGGATAGCGCATCGGCTTGGCTATTCTGTTCTCACTCTGGACGATTGAAGTCTCTTTAAAGTCTCCCAAAATAACTTGGACATGCGCCAAGTATTGAACCATCCGGGTGTCGCGGGTCTCGTATTCCTCATAGGCTTGATTGAACACATGTTGGGAATCGATGAAGGCTTTAACTCGTTTAACCCTGGCTTTGCGAGCAAGGAAGAGTCCGGCAATTAGCGCCTCATATTCAGCTTCGTTGTTGAAAGCCCGAAAGTTGAGGTGCAAGGAGTTTTGGAGAACAAAGTTGTCCGGACTTTTAGTATTACGGTTGCCCCGCTTCCTTCTTCGCAGGATTAGCCATCGACAAAGAGTTCCCATACCAGCTCATCTTTTTGAACTTCGAACATTTCCAGGATAGTGCAATCAATGATGAACTCAGCCAATGCCTGCCCCTTGATGGCAGTCCTCGCTTATAATTAATGTCATGCTAGCTAAGCTCGATGGACCACTTGATTAACCGAACTGAGTTCTCTGGTTTGTTGAGGACTTGCTTGAGAGGTTGGTCCATAAGGACCTGAATAGAATGAGCCTAAAAGTAGGGGTGAAGTTTCCATGCGACCATGACAAGGGCGTAGGCTACCTTCTCCATTTTGGCATAACGAAGTTCTGCATCGCGGAGGACTTTGCTGACATAGTAGATAGGTCTCTGTGCCCCGTCATCATCTCTGATCCGGACGACACTGAGGGCGTGGTCTAATGCCGCCAAGTAGAGGTAGAGGACCTCACCCGGCTCAAATTTTGCTGAGAATATGGGGATTGGCGAGGTGTTCCTTCAGTTGGTCGAAGGCCTGGTGTTGGGGTTCTTTCCACTCAAAGCTCTTCGCCCTCTAGAGGGCCTTGAAGAAGGGGAGGGACTTTTCACCCGATTTTCAGAGAAACCGTCCGATTGCAGCAAGCCAGCCAGCAAGTCTTTGGCCTTCCTTGACATTCTTATGTGGGGCCATGTCCAGTATGGCCCGAATCTTCTCGAGGTTCGCCTATGCTCCTCGTTGGCTAACCATAAAGTAAAGGAACTTTCCTGAGGTCATGCGAAGGCGCACTTGGACGGATTGAGCCTCATGTTGTGCTTTCTCAAGACTCTGAACACTTCCTCTAAATCCTTCACGTGGTCTCCCCTTTGAGACTCTTGATGAGCATGTTGTCCGTGTATACTTCCATATTTCAGCCTATTGCTCCTTGAAGACTCGATTAGTTAGCTTCTCATATGTGGCCCCCGCGTTCTTCAGGCCGAAGGGCATGACCTAATAGCAGTAGAGCCCATGATCCGTTATGAAGGATGTCTTTGGGATATCCGGAAGGAACATCCGGATCTGGTTGTACCCTAAGAAGGTATCCATGAAGCTTAAGAGTTCGTGTCCTGATGTCGCATGGATCAGGGCGTCATTGCTCGAAAGTGGGAAAGGGTCTTTCGGATGCTCTGTTGAGATCTATGAAATCGATACAAATCCTCCATTTTCTGCTGGACTTTTTCACCATTACAATGTTCACCAACCACTCCTGGTAGACTTCTTGAATGAAGCGAGCAGAGAGGAGTTTCTCAACTTCTTTCACTGCTTGCTGCCTCTCAGGTGTGAACTTTCGGCACCGCTGCTGTACCGGCTTGGAATCCAGATGGATGCTCAACTTATGTATTATCAGGTCTTACGAGATGCTAGGCATGTCTGAGGGGGTCCAAGCGAATAATCTTTGTTCCTTCAGACGCAGCTGATGACATCTTCTTTGAGGTCAGGAGGGAGGACCTCACTCACTTGGAACCATTTGGCCTTGTCGCCCTTAGAGAAAGACGCCTCCTTCAACTCGTCCACTAGCTCGGAGCAGATTGAACTCCTATCGCAGGGGAGTTCAACTGCATCGAGAGGGAGGACTGAGCCCCTCACTGTGGCTGTATAGCAAGCCCGGGTGGCCTCTTGATTACCCTTGACAACTCCGACCCCAGCTTTAGTGGGAAATTTCATCCTTACATGGTAGGCCAAGGTTATTGTTTGGAGAGAGGCGAGGTCGGAGCGCCCGAGGATGGCATTATAAGCCGCCTTGATGTCGACCACCATGAAGTCCATAAGCTCGGTTCGGGTGGTCAGAGATTTTCAAGCGTGACATCCAGGGGTGATGATCCATTCGATCTAGACTGGGGTGCCAGAGAAGCCGTGAAGAGTGTAGCCCACAAGATTCAGCCTTTCTCGGGAGAGTTTCAATCCCTTAAAGGCAGCGAAGAACATAATGTTAACTGAATTTCCCTTACTAACAAGGATGCACTGGATCTCGTGATTCTCCAGGCCAAGGCTAATGACAAGGGCATCGCAATGGGGGATCCTGACGCCCTCGAGGTCTTCGTCCGTAAGCGAAATGGCGAGTCCATGACTTTGGACTGGAAGGCAGTTATGGACTGAATTTACTTCCCAGACGGACGCCTTACGGGAGGAGTTCGAGTCTCCCCCCATGGGCCCTTCGTGTATGGAGTGGAAAATAGCCATCCTCTCCGAGCCGTGGGGCTCGGAGTCTGTTTCCGAGAGCTTATTAGGCCCGCGGGGAGGAGAAGTTCTCGGGTCATTCCGAGTGAACTTGGACAGGTAGCCTCTGTGGATGAGGGCCTCGATTTCGTCTTTGAGTGCCTGACAATTGTTAGTCTTGTGGCCATGATCTCGATGGAACTAGCAATAGAACTCTTGTCACTCTTCTTGTTATTGTATTGGACCGAGAGGGGTGTCGAATCAACCCCTCTTCTTCCACCTCCATGAGGATGGCGGAGACACTCATGTTAAGCGGAGTGAACTTCTCAAACCGGGGCACTGGAGGAGGTGCCTCTGCCCAGAGGTATCTTTCTGAGCTTTCTTCGGTGCCTCAAAGTTGTCCATCTTCCTTTTTCCCATGGCAGGGAATCCTTTTCGGCCCCCGAGATGCAAGACCTCTTCAACTCAGATATACTTCTCGCTTCGGAGAAGAAGGTCGGGAAAACCGATGGGTGGCTTTTTGGCCAAGGAGGTCTTCAACAGTTCATGTCGGACGTTGTGCCGAAAGGCAGCTGCCGCGCCCCCAGCGTCGAGGGAGGAGATAAATCGGGCCTCAGCTGTGAATCTCTGGACAAAGTCCTAGAGGGACTCCCCGTCAAGTCGAGCAATGTGGCACTCGTCTTCTCGGCCTTATGGCTGGTCACGAAGTGAGCGAGGAAGCTCTCCACGAGCTGGTCGAAGGAGAAGATTGAGTTCGGGGTGAGTTTAGAGTACCATTCATGCGTGAAACCCTGCAATGTGGCGGGGAATGCACGACAGAGGAGGGTATCCGAGACTGTGTGAATCATTATGAGGGTTTTGAAACCTTCAATATAATCATCTGGATCCGACTCCTCGTTATAGGTCTCGAACACAGAAGGCTTGAAGCTTCTTGGGACCGGCGCTTCAAGAATGTACGAGAAGAAGGGTGGCCGAACCGAGCGCTATCCTATGTTGGATTGTTTCTTGTCTTCCCCTTCCCGGACGATGTGGTCTTCCATCCCATCCAGCTGCTTGAGGACAGCATCTTCCTGTTCCCCGGACCAGGACTCCTCGTTCTGGGTCTGCTCGGTACAGGGATTATCCATGTGATGTTCGACCCTAGGTCCGCCTCGGACGGCCTGGAGGATCTCGTTCTGAAACTCTTAGAACTCGGTCCTCGTCTCGTGCCCTCCTTCACCCTGACCTTTTGGAGGTCGACAATCTCTTGGGGAGCGGTTATGCTCCTTCTCTCGACCCTAGGAGGAGTGACAGCTTCGACACGGAGGATGATCCGAGGGTGCCTCGCTTCTAAAGCAGTTGAGGCGATGATGAAGGTCTTCTTCGTCCTGTCAGTTATTGATGATGTTTCGGAGATCCGAAACCGCTGGACATGCAATCCTTCGTGCGACTGAGCGGGAGGCACTCGTAGCCAGACCATGCGGGCACTCAACCCGCTGCTGTTGCGACCCTTGAGTGGCCGCCCCACTACAGGATGGACGAAGAGGAGGGAGGGGGTCGACATGACCCCCCGTGGTAGCTGTCCACTTAGCCTTGGGAGCCATGGAAGAAGAGGGCAGCTGAGTAGGATCTGAGTCGAAGGCTGGATCTATGTGTTTCCACAGACAGCACCAATCTAATGCTACTATTTTTTGGTGTGGGAGCAACAGATGATGAGTTATATTGAGGAGGAGGAAAAGCAGATCTCAGTCGTATATATGATCTTGAGGAGAGGCTGATGTGTGTTTGGATATGTGGATCCGGTAGCAGTTGTATTGACCATTGGCTGCTGGATCCCCGCAAAAAAGCAATGAAACGCCGGGAGTTTTCCCGACGACAGGCCCTCCGACGTTCAAGTTAGTTACTGGAAAAGGAGATTAGGTTTTAGAGGCTAAAGATTCATTACGTAGTAACTGAAGAGGGGGTTCAGTATTTATAGGCAGAGAGAGGCACCCTGATGGACTAGGTTGACCCTCTTGTATGGGTTAACTTGAAGTAGTGGGCCTGCCAATGGCTCACAGGGAGTATAGACCGGTTTTTATGGATCTGCGGATCTGTTCGGATCATACAGTTCAGATGGGCTGTATTTTTACCCACATCAGTATCTGTAACTATTTACGTTATTCCAAAAAAGACACCCACTATTAGCTCTTCTGTTATGTGAAGGGAATATTCACGGAATGTACATCTTATCTAGTTTAAACTCCTTAAGAAGCATATGAATTGAAGAAATTACCCTCATCTCCTTGTACATAAAAACCCAAACCAACCCCCAAACTTACCCTGATCATATCCAATATCCACTCATCTCTTTGAGCTCCGAGCTTTCGGAGCTCCATTAATGGCGGCTTAGCAAACCCTCACCCTCGGAGTATGAAGCGCTCCCTCCGCCTTCCCTTCAGCCTCCTCCTCCTCGCCTTCCTCACTCTCCTATCCTCTCGCTCCTCCCTCCGCTACAACTATGGATCCCTACCCACTAGCAACCTGCTAAACTAAACCCTCATCCACCTCGCCACCATCGATTCCACAGGATCTCAACTCAAACGCGAACTCCACGACCACATCGACAGCAACCTCCCCTCCTTCTCCACCTCCAAACCCGCCAGCCAAATCTCCTTATGGCGCCATGAAAACCACATCCGCTTAAGATATGCAACCTGCTCTCTCATCTCCTTCTTCCCCTCACTGCCTTCCATTGAACCCATCACCATCACCATGAGCTTCAAACAGCACCAAACTTCAACTTCAAACACCACCAAACTTCAACTTAAACTCCATCACCATCATCGCCTTCACCACCGACCTCCACCTCAATCACCGGTCTTCATTTCCACCACCGACCACCAACTCCACCAGCCCCGACCTCCATCTCTACCATCCCCAAAACCCATCACCACCCCAACCTCCACTTCGACTAGACAACCTCATCCACCTCCATCTTCATTCCCGACAGCCCATCTCCATCTCCATCTCCATCTCCATCTCCATGCATGCCATCCAAATCCATTCCGAACCCAACCTTAATCAAACCTGACCCGATCTCAGCCTCAACTCGACGCTGCCCTCGCCATTGTGACTGTCTCTCCATGTCCATCTCCATCTCCATCTCCAATCCATGCATGCCATCCAAATCCATTCCGAACCCAACCTTAATCAAACCTGACCCGATCTCAGCCTCAACTCGACGCTGCCCTCGCCATTGTGACCGTCATTGCTGGTTGTTGTCTTTTGCCGCCAACAATCATCAAATACTCATTCTATAAATAAAAAGTAAAGTGAAAAAGTTAAAAAGATGGGAAGAAGTACTAAAGTACAGTGAAAAAGTTAAAAAGATTGGAAGAAGTACCGAAGCAGTAAAGGCAAATTGATCATTTTATCATTTTATCCTCTTGCTGTAAAAAACTTAATAGGAAATAACAGTGAATACTTTTTTGGAATAACTTAAATAGTTACAAATGCTTTTTTGAAAAGATGAAAACTTCGGATGTTATTTTACAAATACATAATCTTTTGGGTGTCATTATGACAATCACCCTACAAATAAAGGTCAAAAAGTCGAAATTGCAAATCTTTACTAACCTCGGTTGCATTAAGGTCCAATGCAACTTAAGGTCCAATGCAACATCACAAAACAACACTTGTTTCGGATGATTACAGTTGAAATGCTGGAAGCTTGCAGTTGCACAGGAAAGGTTTGCAGCCCTAATGTATATTTTTACTTTTGTTGCAGTCGTCTATCACAACTAATTTTGGTATCACAAGATATTACAATTAACTTACCAAAAACCTTAAAATGTTAAAATGGGACAGATGAAAATCAGTATATTCTACTCAAAATATTCTGGGAACAAACAAGTCTCAAGGGCCTCCTTGTTTTTTTCTTCTAGCAACTTGGCCAAAGATAAAAATTATACAAAAATTTTTTTGGCTGAATAACTCCTGTCAAATGCGAAATTAAAACGCTGACGAAAATTGGGAGCGTTTTCTGCTCAACTCAATATAGGCGGCATTCATTCTACCATTGCATCATCAGAGACAGCTACAGGTGGTGGTTTCTCAGATTTCCTCTTACTTTTACCTAGAAAAGAAGAAACAACAGAATAATCATTTATAAGACATGCAGTTCGGAGTTGATAAAATTATAACAATTCCAATTCTCACCTACAAAGAATATAACAATTCCAATTCTCACCTACAAAGAATTTTTGAAACAAAATATAATAACGTTATTATTATTCTCTGCTGAAATTTAATAGCAATTAGAACATCCACAATATCACCTTGCTATAAAACCATGGGTTTCGTATGTGACAGGCCAAAGGCAGCTCAATTTCCTAATTGACTACTAAAAAGTATTGAGATGCAGAAACAGGGAGTTAAAGATCTCCAACTGTTGGATTCTAACTCCAGTGAAATTGATCGAACTCCAACCCTCTTAAGTGGGATTCGGGCCTCCTTAGGCCCCCTCTATGAAGCAAGTTATATCACCAGCACACACAGATTGATAATTATGTCTAGTTTTCATGGATTTGCCGCAACTAAGATATGGAAAAAACAAAACAAAACAAAACAAAAGAAATAATGACCTTAACACTGTAATTTCAATATTACCGAGACAGATATTTGCAGCTACTGTATTAATCAACCTTATATAACCCAAACTTTGTGCCACCAACCAATTTAATTTAACAAAATCCTACAAACCCATAAGGTCTTTTTGCTGACAATAAAAGCCCACCACCCCATGAAAAGCAATCAATTTATCAGTCAAAGAGGACAAGCAATGACCACAATTAGAATATAAAAACAAGTAATATCCTCTGTCATTTATAACTTAACTTAAATTGAACATCCCACCTTCAAAGTCAAATTGCTATTCCCAGCATCCAACAAAACGGGTAACACACTTCTCCTCTGTATTGTATTTACAGAGGTATTCAAATTCACTGACCGTCTACATATTCATTTCTGGTACCTGTCCAAGTTCTATTACACGCATCCAGCCAATGCTTGATGCAATCCACTAACCTCTCACCAGGAGTATTAAGACAGCATATATCTGACTTATGTTACCAGAATATGAAAAAACCGTCCCCAGAAATCCATAAAATTAAAAGCACATTTCATATTGTGGTAGAATAGTTATTAGGATCGAGGAGATGACATCAACAATTCAAATCTTTGAGTGATTGAAATATTTATACATGTGCGTTATGTAATAGCCTCATTTTTAACTATTAAACCAATAGTAAGGCCATCTCCAACCCATAACTCCATTTTGGAGCAACTTTTACTCCAAAATGGAGTAACTGTCACATTAAACAGTAACTTCATCTCCAAATAACTCCATTTCTAACTCCAAAAAGGAATATTCTCAGCATATTCTTTTTTATCTACTTTTTAAATTAATTCTCTTCTAACTCCTCACTATTTATCTATTTAACCAATTAGCCACAAACAAAAAAAAATTAATGTATTGATCCAATAATATGCCTCAATATTTAACATTAATAAATAATATTTTATTATAAATTGACCATTCTACAAATAATATAATACTTAGAAAATAAAATTGCATTAATTAAAACAAATGACTACCAAAATATTACATTCAATAACATAAATAGGAATACTTAATATATATATATATATGGTTTAATTAACCATCTGAGTTGGTGTACTCCTCCCACAAATGTTCAATTAATGCATTACGAAGCGCGATGTGAGCATCTTTATCCTTGATTTGTCTATGGCGAGCAATAAATTGTTGAAATCTTGCATTTTCATCTACAACCATTTCAACTTCTGGAACTGCAGCCTCCCTCATATCTTGAATTGGTGCATGAAGATCACGTTCATCCTCGATAATCATGTTGTGCATAATAATGCACACAGTCATTATATCATGTAACACATTATTGTTCCAATAACGTGCCGGTCCTGCAACAATTGTGAATCGTGATTGGAGAACTCCAAATGCTCGTTCTACATCTTTTCTACATGCTTCCTGTTTCATAGCAAAATATTTTTTTCTTCCGACCAAGCGGCTGATGTATACTTTGTACAATAGTGGACCATTTTGGGTATATACCATCAGCTAAATAATAGCCCATGTTATACTCTTTTCCTAGAATAATATAATGAGCAGGAGGAGCAATACCTTGAGCTAGGTTAGAAAAAAGATGAGATGACTCCAACACATTGATATCATTATTGGTGCCCGGCATGCCAAAATATGCGTGCCATATCCAAAGATCATAATCTGCTACAGCTTCAAGAATAATAGTTTGATGCCCACTACGACCTGCATATTGTCCAACCCATGCTGTTGGACAATTTTTTCACTTCCAATGCATACAATCAAGACTGCCCAACATTCCCGGAAAACCACGTTGTTGAGTAGCCTTGTGACATCATTAGCGGTTGGTGTTCTTAGATATCGCTCTGCAAATATTTCCACAATAGCATGACAAAATTTCGTCATACTTTCAATCGCCGTTGACTCGCCTATTTTAATGTACTCGTCCGTCGCATCTGCCGGTAGACCATACGCCAACATCCGGAACGCGGCTGTTACTTTCTGTAAACTTGTTAATCCAGCTCTACCGAGTCCATCATTTCTTTGGTGGAAATAATTGTCATGACCTTTGACCGCATCAACAATACGAAGGAACAAACTCCGAGACATTCTATACCGTCTGCGAAACATGACTTCACTGTAGCGTGGGTTTTCGGAGAAATAGTTGTTGAACAAATTACGATCCGCAATTTCCCTATCGCGATTGATCACTACATGACCCGGAATCGAGCCACCATGGTGGCTTTGTTGGTTGAAGTAGCGCGCAAAAACCATGTTGTTGTTAGCGATCCACTGATATATTGCATCTTCGGAGGCGAACAAACTTTCCATAACGTTCATCGTTGTCGCATCATTGTCGGCATCCGAAGATGAAGTGGAACTTGTTGAATTAGATGGACCTCCAATATTGAAGTTCATTTTCAAATTGAATAAAATGAACAAGTTTGTTAAATGTTTATTTTGAGGAAATGAAAGACAGGAGAATAAATTTTGAAATGAGGCTATAGTACGTTATTGATATGAGGCTGTAGTACGTTATTTATAGTAAATCAATGAAGTGTCTCAAACGGCTATAATCCAAACGGCTATACTCCAAACGAATATATTCCAAACGGCTATATTCCAACGGCTATAATCCAAACGGCTATAATCCAAACGAATATATTCCAACGGCTGTATTCCAACGGCTATAATCCAAACGGCTATAATCCAAACGAATATATTCCAACGGCTGTATTCCAACGGCTATAATCCAAACGGCTATACTCCAAACGAATATATTCCAACGGCTGTATTCCAACGGCTATAATCCAAACGGCTACAATCTAACATCTATAAATAGAGATATTATTTATCTTCTTTCTCATTCCACTCATCTTCTTTCTCATTCCACTTGTTCTCAGAAGAAAATGTCTGTCCGAGCTTCTTCATACGTTGTTAGCGAAGACGTGCACCTTTGTCAAGTTTATTTAGAAATTTCTCAAGACCTTATTACGAGTAGATACCAGTCAGCAGATCATTTTTGGTCTCGTGTGGAGAAAAGTTACAATGCATCAAGAAACCAGAGTTGGGAGTCTCGTTCAAAAAGATCCGTGCAATGTCGAATTCAGACTATAATGGCGGAAGTAAATAAATTAAATGGTTGTCTGAAACAAGTAGAGAATTTGAATCCAAGTGGTGCCTCATATGCGGATATTGTGAGTATTCATTTAACTTTCACATTCAAAAGTTATTTATTTTATTACGATTACTTAACCTTATGTTCACAATAATTTACAATTTAGTCGAGCGAAGGAATTATTCATGCAAGATCCAAAATTCAAAAAAGGATTCAAATTTGATCATGTTTGGAATATAGTTAAGGATTTTGAGAAATTTAAAGATAATGTACCCACTGCAAGAAAAATAGCTCAAAATTTAAACTATGACTCGCCACAGTCAGATAATCCCACTCCAGAGTCTCCAATGTCATCTTCTCCTGGGCTGCCTTCATTTTTTCCAAATTTAGATGAAGAAAATTTTGGAAGTACTTCATCGCAACGACCCATTGGGGTAAAAAAAGCCAAAGGAAAAAGAAAAAATGATGAAGATTTTAATGATATTAAAGAAAGTAATCGACAACTGCTGGAGATGTTAGAAAAGACCAGATCCGAGAGGAAAGAACTTCTGGGAATTCAGCGGCAAAGTTTGGCCTTTAAAGCAATGAAAGAAGAAAATAAAGTTTTATTAAAAGACTTGAATGATCCAAACGTGCGTGAGCACTTCCGAGTTGAACAAGCAAGAATTCTTCAGAAAAGAGCTCAACAACAACAACAACATCAAGGGTCATCTTCCGATGCTTTTGGACAGTTTTTCAATGATATTGGAGGATCCGGAACCGATTTACCACCTTTCTAAATTATTATTAGTCTTATGTGTGTTATTATTTTATTGCGTTATGTATTTTGTATTTTTTTTTGCACGAGTTTAGTTTGATTATTGTATTTTGCAGTATATAGTTTGTATTGTTTTTTATTTGAATGTTTATGAAATTTTAATTAAGACGTCCTAAAATGTACGAAGTTTATATATATTGTAATTGATATTTCGTATTATTTTCTAAATATTAAATATACTTAATATTTAATTAATAATCTTCAATAGAACACAAAAAAATTAAATTTTTATTTCTGGGAGTAGAATGTAATAAACTTTGTTAAGAAAATATTTAATAAGGGTTTAATTAAAAATTACAAAACTTTTAGGGGTTTTAAGAAAAAAAAATGGGGCGTTGGGTGAACAGTAGCGCGCCATATATGGCGTGCCACTGTTCATCCCAACCCAATCCACGCCATTATGGCGCTGAATATGGCGATGGGTTGGAGGCCAATTCCAACGCCATCTGCCGACTCAGCGCCAAAATGGCGATGGGTTGGAGATGGCCTAAAATTTGTAAAATTTACTACACAATACATACTTTATTCAATAGCAACGAGTAACACACCTTGATTCCCCTTCATCATTCAAATAATAATACAAAAAGGGAGGAATCTAGATACAGAGAAGAGATGAAAAGGAAGTGAAGAGAGGAAGTTTATTTAAGTGTAATCTATGTTGCACAAGTATTTAGAACCTTATTTGAATGCTCCAACCAAATGAGTGAAGATCTTGTCTTGGCAACTTCAGATGAATCTGGTGTCAGGGATATTGAAAGACAGATCTAGACGGCAATTGGAGGCTAAGGTTTCTACTATTAAACTCCATTTGAATCAACGTCCTTGAAATGATATGCGAGGATCGTCTCATCTTTCAACATCTAATAATGTGATTTCAACTAACATTGTGTAAATTATATCTTTTTCCACAAACAATAAATCTTGAGAAATGTATGGGTAAATTAATATAAATAAATAAAGTATACAGAAAAATCATCTAAGCATGAAAGTTGCGCTCTAGTAATAGTTTCTCACTCATACATTATCTGATAATTATTTTAAACGAAAATTAGTTATGTACGAAACTGATCAAACAAAACAAATACTTATTTAAAAAGGCACATATTTTTTGAAGCATGCTTGCAAGTATTGTTAAATTTGCACTCCATTTGTCTCCAAAGCACCATCATAACTAGCTGTTCCATCACGGCCAAAGTTGAAACATCAACCAAACTTGAATAAGTAGCCCAAATCGAAATAAACCAATCCCAAACAAGAATATGGATGACAACATAATAGGAAAAAAAATACTAGAGTTGTACATTAAGTCAGCCTGTTTGATCAGGTAGCAGAAGGTGCTTAAGCTAGAAGCCACTGATGAATGAGAGACTTTGAGACCTTCAACACCAGCAATATTACAGCATGACATGAGAACTAGACAGCATGGATATGGGTAGGTACAGGTACAATGGTACAAGCACAAGACATGAAATTTTGAAAGCGGTAGGACACAAGGACACAATCTTAAAACTATTTGTTAAAATATTATAAATCATAAGTACGCATAATATGACCTCCATCAAGTATAAATTGAGCTAAATAATAAAAATCAGATATCTATAATCCATACAAAGGTATTAATAGCATTGTAGTCCATGCAATATTACAAAATACGAGATACTCCATAGTCCACGCAAATAGTAATAATTCACTTACTAGTATAAAAAATGTGAAAAAGACTTAACAATGCTTGAAAAATTTTGATTACATGTACAAAATTCAGGATACATGTGAGAATTGTCTCACAAATGCCCACCCAACACGGATCAGGCTTCATGAGGTTCCTGCTACATATAGCATGATATGTTCTCGAAGGGGACCATAAACCAATTCGAATAAGTTAAATCATTTAATAATGATTGGATTGTGAAATTAGAACAATAGAAGTGAGACCAAGATGGAAAAGTCATAGGCACGATTTTTTAAATTTCTCATGGGGTACAAATTGAAATGCTTATAGATTCTTGGCTTTTCCAACTTATACATTTATAGTATCGTTTGATGAAACACCTCTGCAATGTTATAATCATGATCATAGTTGCTGATGTTATGTTCCACACAGAAGTATACAACTTCTAGAAGCTCAATGGTCACGCATCTAAACTTATATTGGATAACCCTTGCAAAATATAAGCTTAGCATAACATGTAGCACAAACTAAAACCCACTAATTAAAAGCTAAACTGCCTTATTATTTTGTCCAAGAAGAAAATACTTGCCTTTCAATTTTTTTATTCTGAGCTTTGAACTCTTCTTCATATTGAACTTCATCTGAGCCTTTTGCTTATTGTCTTGAGAAGACCCTGGCAGCCAAAACACTAATTTAGTAAAGAGAATAAATAATAAAGCACGGAAGTGAACATTAACTTTTTTTAAAAAGGAACATGTACTACAATCTACTTTGTAAGAACACCCACAGTGGTTTTCTAAATTTGCCATTTTGCCATATTTTGGCAAAAATATACCCACAGTGGTTTGCTATATTGCCATATTTTGAGAAATGAGCTACAGTTACTTCTCATATTTGAGAAACGATTTGCTCATTCTCAAAATATAGAGGTTGTTCCGTCCCTAATTTTTTTTTAATTGCAACGGACGAAACAAGTTGTTTCGTCTCGATTTTTTTATACTTTTTTTTTATTAAAAAAAGTATCGGACGGAACTGTTGTTCCGTCCAAAAAAAAAATTAAAGAAATGTATCGGATGGGGACACGATCTCAAAAATCGAGAAACGGGACAACATGTCCCGTTTGAGATGGAGATGTCACTTTCATGTGTTTAAACCGATTAACACACTAATTACTTTTAGGATGTATTTAATAAAGATTTAGTATTATTTTAATAATTAATTAATTAACCAATTACCAATTAATAACTAACACTATTTTAATTTTACTAAATATTACAAAAATACCTCTCGGACGGAACAACATGTTCCGTCCGATTAAAAAAATAATTCTTTCTCAAAATATGAGAAATGAACCGGTGTTGCGATTTCTCTTTTGTCAATTCTCATTTTGCCATTTTGCCAAAAAATATAAGAAACTATTGTGGATGCTCTAAGGTAACCAAAATATAAGTGAAGTTCACCCGCGGAGTGATAGCATTAATTACTGACAATGTTGAGCAGACTATTCTGATACATTATAATGCTACTAACCCCTTCCCACCATGGTAAATGTCAAATAAAGCAAAATTGCAACAATTTCAGGACTCTCCGCAAAATTTATGTGCGTGGAGTGATAGCATCAATTACTATCAACACCAATTCATACAATCAATCTCCTCACAAATCATTAAATTTACAAACACCACACATTTAACAAGAAATTAATAGCAGAGTTGCAAAATAAACCCATGTCACCATCAGCAACCGCCATCTCAACATCCAGCATCGTAACCAGACCCTTCTCCATTGCTTCCTTCTGGTCCTGTTTTTTCCCATCATCCAACCAACAAAAATTCAAATTCAACCCCTAACACACAAAACTCAAAAAATAAAAAAATAAACAACTTTTGCAACGAATTTAGGGTTACCAACCCTTTTCCATTTTTTGAGCAGCTTTCGCTTGCGCTTCCCTGAGATAGCGATGGGTTGGGTCCTCTGCTTCAGCTTGCCATTGGTGTCGCCATGGGCTGCGCGCTTCTCCTGTTGGATCTTCTCCCTTCTCTTCTTCTGGATTACGTTGAATTTGGTCATGGTGGTTGATTAATCCAAAATTCGAGATTTTGAGCAAAACCCTAACCCTAACCCTAGTAGTTTTTTTTTAAGGGCGGCTATGCTTCTTTATGTTATGGTTTTTTGGAAAATGTATATATAATACATACCATAGAGTTAACTAGCAATCTACATGTGTGATGCACGCTCTAAGATTTTATTTATTTTTTTTTTTTTTAGAAGTAAAGACTATGATAGCGTCTGGTATCGAACTTCAGAACTCTTTTTATCCATATTAAATGTTTAGCATACTCTTTACAATTATCCATACTCTAGAAACTTTTATTTTATATGAATGACACTTTTGTGAATAATCATGTCGTAAATAATTTCGAACTTTGATGTTATTATGATAACTAACAACATTTGACTAAATGGATAGTTTTACACTTAAAAATGAGTGGTTAAGATTAGATGGTTGATTGTATACAAATGGCACAACTCCAACTCTCTCATTATAATATTAGAGTTTAGGGAATTGAAGAAAACCCTAAATACTTTTCTTAGCTGTAGGGCCCGGCTCTGAGTTTTCGGGGCCCGAGGTGAAAAGCTCAAATAATTATTTTTTGGGGCCCTAATTACAATATAATTTTTTTACGCACATGTGCCTATATTTATAAGGGGAATACAAATTGAAGGCCCCTAAAATTGCAAAAAAAAATCGGGGGTCTAAAGCGGCCGCCTCACCTACCTCAAGGTAGGGCCGCCCTTGCTTAGTTGTGGGGATAGCGGGTGACAATTTTGTCCGATAACCCGATAACCTGATTCAAGCAAAACTTTCGGGTATGGATCTTCCCGAATTGATATGTTAGCATAATGGATAGAATATAAGTTCTAAAAATAGATAATTTTCTTATTGTATTTAAATATAGTTTATTAGAGGACCCAACCAAAAATTTTGATGGATCATCAGAATTCCTAAATATATATATTTGTCTATTTCATTTAAGTATATGTATTCTTAACTTTATATATTTTCTAGAAGATTCTTAAAAACACATATATATAGTTTCTAGTTTTTTTTTTTGATAAATTTATTTATAGACACCACTCACAACCGTTCATTTTGCGAGACTTAAAGCATAGATAAACAGTTTCTAAACTACTTAATATTTTATGGACATACATATTATGACATAAAAAACAAAGTGAACGATGTCTATCAACCATAGCGAGTCCAACAACATAATTATAAGCGCCTTATAGGATAAAATCGCCTCCTTTAAATATGAGGCTCCCTTTCCTCAATAAAATATGATGGAGATAGTATCTTTCATAGTATATGTGTATTGTCAAGACTTTATTAATACATAATTTCATTATCGAGATTTACAAATTTGTTACAAATGCATCTTAATAGAAATGGCATGCCCGTGCGATTTAAGAGAAATGGCATGCACCTGCATTGCACGAGCGAACCATTTCTCTTAAGGTGTATTTGTAACAACTTTGTAAATCTCGATAAAGAAATTATGCATAGTTTATGATACGATAATCAAAATTCTAACTATATTTGTGTGCTATATTATTTAGTTTAACTTAAATATATTCCCTTTTCCATTATTTTTATTTTAAGATTATATAAGATAAGATTATTCTTCTTTTTTGAGTAAACAGAGAGAACACAACATAAGCTGATGCATGCACCTTTATTTTATCTTTTTTTATAAAAAAAAATTGCTTAGACTATATCTAAATAGATTATATATTTTTGTCTTTTAAATTTCTGATGTAAATACATTTTAAATTTACTTTCTATTTCATATGTTATCTTTATTTTGTTCAAATTGTATTTCCATGTTTGTCCCTCATTGTCTATGATTTAAAAATCACTACAACACAAATAGGATACATCAGCATTTATTTTGGCCTTCCCAGGCGTTTTTAAACACCGGTGTAGGGTCATACCGGCATTTTTAAAAACGTCGGTAGAAATGCAAGGGAAGAAGGCATCGCAGTAGAAATGGGGTCTACACCGGCGTTTTTATAAAAGCGCCGATATACCCCGCTACCTACAGCGGCGTTTGGAAAACGCCGCTGTAAGCCCCCTTTTGTTTGCCCTTTTTTCGATATAATAACTATACCGGCGTTTTTACATACCGGCATTTTTACAAACGCCGGTGTAGGTTTTTTTTTTTCCCTGCACTTATATATAGATTTATGCATAGATATCAGAAGATTCAAAGATATACCATATCAACAACTCGAAATTGAAGAAACAACGCAGTATATAAAAAATCAATATATTTAATGTATCCCCAGCCAAGTTTAGAGTATCAAGTTGTAGGAATACAAGTACATTATTCGAATATTGTCATATAAAATGAACATGAGTGGTAAAAAAAAAGAGAATAAAATGAACTTGAAATTTAGATCAATCTGACAAATAGTATAAACTACAAATTTTATAAGTATCTATACACAGATACACCAATCATCTTTGGCTCTTTGCCTCTACTCCTGTAGGTGTGACTTTCTGCTTGATCTCCTTCCAAACTATCAAAAATGGGATCTTTATTGAAGTTCATATCCGGTAAGAATCCCTGGGGGGAAATACAACACAGGTAAAGTGTCATTCATATTTATTCAAAACAAACATTTATAAAATTAACATTACAAATGTGAATACAACATGGGGCACATAGAAACCTTTTCGAAAATAATGATTACAAACAAGGGTACACCTTTTCGAAATTAATGATTTTAACTTTCATTAGATGCAGGGATACATAGAAGACCAATGGAACAGTATTGTGCTCTCCTAGTTCTGTTCACAAACTAAAAGAGCATAGGTAATAATTTACTAGTCATGAATCACCACAGATCAGACAACCATTTATAAGAGTAAAGAGGAAAAAAGAAGACATACGAAATAAAAATAAAAAAGGATGGTACCTTGATTCCTTGCAAAATTGATCAGTGACACTGAAGCTAGCACTCTCTCTTCCATTGTTTTATCGTAGTTCAAGTTCTCCAACAACCTAGGTGCAAGAACAGAACAAGCAAGAGACTGAGAGATATTATCGGACTTACGCAATATAGAGATCGACCTAGTCATCCATGCAACTGTGACAAGGCAGGATCAAGCCAAACTAGGAATCCCATCAGCTATGCAATTGGATAGAGGAACCAATGCTTAATTTTCCCATCGTCAATGCTGATTATTGCATCATCAATGAGGGCATTATCTGCAGATTTCAACCACCTTCTTATCTGCATGTCAGCGAGAAGATCAGGGTCCCCAAATGCCATTGCGGCAGTAATCATTGGTTGTAGATCAATTTCCGCCTCGCCCATCAAATCGTTCGCATAGAGCATGTCTTGATCAAACACTTGCTGTTGTGTTATAAAGAGAGAACTATCGGTGAAAAAAAGTTTTACCTGATGAACCGGGATTGGACCTATAGGGTAGAATTTTATATGATGTTAGGACCATAATTATAACAGATATTATGGCATTTTAACCTTCCAGGCTAAGTTCTTTTTACCTGATGAACCGGGATCGCTCGTCATTACTTGCATCGGGGGTAGCCAAAAAACTGCTTCCAAAGAAAAGTTACCAGATGAAAATGATTTTCATACACAAAATTATTTCCTTCTGTCAAACTATACAAAGCTATTGTTTACCTTTACTACTTGTTCTTCAGGAGACAAGGCCTTCTCAGCACGACTAGATCTTGATCTTCGGAAATACATCTAACAAGATTATCCCAGGATATCTGGATACAAAGTGTCCAAAAAAACATGTTAAAAATCACCGAATGAATGCCTTTCTATTGATTGTGTGTAGATCATTAGCAAATTCATTTGAGAAAAAATATAATCTAAGGAGTGAAATCTAAGCTGTCTCGGTTAGGTTCTATATAAATTATACAAATTTTAGTGTTGAAATAGCTAAATAGGGGCATTTAATTTATCATCAATATCATCATCCGATACCCAAACCACATCAAATGGCCTCCTAAAACGAGCAAAGTGTGCTGGAACTTTTGAGGCTGAGTGCAGGGGCATTATATTTCACTTTTTCTACTTAATGTGGAAAACTAACTTCAACCCTCAAGTTTCCCCTTGACATTCAATATACTAAATATTTCTTCTTACTATTGTAGACATTAAGTTGATCAAACAAATTCTAGTATTTGGTTTTTTTATATTATTATTATTATTATTATTATTATTTTCTCAGTTATTAAATTCATATGTTTTGTTGGATTAAATCTCTCGATCAACTCATCACTATCATATGGTTATAAAGATCTGAAGCAATACCTAGCTCATACAGAATACCTAGCTCATACAACCACATCATCAAACATAAAAGACAACCAAAGAACCAGAGACACAAAAAACTGCTAAATGTTAAACACAGTAAATTAAAGAAGATATATAGTTTCAAATCCATCAAAGATACTAAAATGAACATAAACCACCACAAAGGAAAGAAAGCTATTCCCCATTTATAGCATCAAATTGATGAACTCAGTTAAAGCATCTCCATCTATAGCTTACTTATTAAAAACCAAACAATCCCCATTTATGCTTAATTATATACTTCTACAAAAACAAACACCACTCAAAAGATTCGACATAATTCATGAATACAACAAAGATCATGATGCAGAGAACAATAAGCTAAAGAAGATCATGTCAGCCTTCAAAACTTCATGCACTCATCAAAACATCACAATTCCAACTAGGGCATCCATCTCCAAAATGAATTTCCCCCAAAAAGAGTTAATTTAAGGTTGCCCCTTATGAAAAGCAACCTAAACCTAGCTCATAACACCACGTTCTCCTCCTTCAAATTCAGCCGGAGGCCGGTGGCCACCATGCAGTCCACCGATGCCTCCGCCCCGAACACCACCACGGTGGCGCACCAGACGTAGCTGACCTCAGCCAGGTCGACTCCTTCTTTCTCTTTTTTTGAACCCAGTAAAAATCTAACCAAACCCTAGAAGATTGAGGGGTTACCTTGCGCTTGAGGAGAGCACAGTGACGGCGATGGAGGGCACAGCGATGGGGACGAGTGCGGGAACGACGACGGTAGACGGCGGGGACGACGACGGTGGGCACAGTGATGACGGCCAAGCAGAGGCGGGAGAGCGTGGGAGAGAGAGAGGGAAAAAATTGGGGAAAAAAGAATTGGGGATCGATAAGTGAAATGCTATAGGGTTTCGATGAGGTAAATTTATTCCAAACGTCTACACCGGTATTTTAACTGAAAGCGCCGGTGTAGGATATACCAACACCGGCGTTTTCCAAAAAAACGCCGGTGTATGTTCTACATACCCCGGCGTTGTAACAAAATGCCGGTGTAGGTGTCTAAAATTTTGGAACCTCTTTCTGCTCCAAGCCTACCCCGACACTACTAATAAAAAGTCGGGGTAGTTTTGCCGGGGTAGCCCAAAAATGTTGTAGTGAATTAATAAGAGATGTATATTTATATCTTCTTTATAATTAAATGAGAAATGACATAATTCTAATTAATTTTTCACTTATATTTAAATTCGGTTGGAATTTAATAAGTATTATTATCTCCTATCTTTTGTTTAAGGTTATATGTTCTAAGAATATTTTATCTGGAAAAAGAACAACAGTATATGATTACTTGTGATTCTTATGTGTGGATAATCATAAGTCGTGAATTAACTTTAATTTTTTTACTAGTAATTTACATGTGTGATGCACGTCTTAATAAATATTTATTTTTTAAAGTAAAAATTTCGACGTAGTCTGGCCTCGAACTTGAGACCTCACGTCTTAATAAATATTTATTTTTTAAATTAAAAATTTCGACGTAGTCTGGCATCGAACTTGAGACCTCTTTTATATTAGTTATGCACAGAAAATGCACGTCTTAATAAAAAAATTTTAAAAAAAACTCTGACGTAGTGATGACTCGAACTTGAAACCTCATTCAGATTAGTTATGTAAGTGCGTCACACGCGTTGATAGATTAATGATACTAAGGCCTTCTCCCATTATATACACTTGCGATGCACCTATTAATTTTTAAAAAAAAAAATAGAAGTGAAACTCTAATTTACACGTGTGATGCATGTCTTCATAAATATGATTATATATTTTTAAAAGTAAATGTGAAGACTACAATGGGAGAGTTGGAGTTGCACATGTGTTGCACGTAAGTAGGTAGATTTACAACTCCAACTCCTCCATTATAATAGTTATTATATATTATATTATAGATAGATATATAAATAGATAGATAGTAATTTACACGTTTGATGGACATTTAATATATTAAAAAAATTAAAGTAAAAAATCTGACGTAGTGAGGACTCGAACCTGAGATCTCCTTCATATTAGTATTGCACGTGCAATGCACAGGTTGGTAAATTGAAAAATGACACTAAGGTTTTCTCCCATTATAATATTACTAGTACTTTTCACGTGCGATACACGTTTTGATAAGAGTTGGAGGATTTTCATGTGCAATATATGTGTTAAGAATTCCCTCAAATATATATATATGTGTGTGTGTGTGTGTGTGTGTGTGTGTGTTTGTGTGTGTGTGTGTTAAGAAATAGTTTTCGAATTGGCCATGCATTGCAAGTAATTGAAAAAATATTTTGAAGAAAAGTTATAATTTGTACATGTAATGCATGTGTTTATAAGTAAAATTTGAGTTGTCCATGCAACATATATGTATGTTTGGTGTTAAAAAATATTGAAAATTTATTTTGCACGTGCGTTGCACGTTTTAAATAGGTAAAATTTTATTTATTTTATTAGTTTTTTTTGTAATTAATGGAAGAGTTTTAGTTGCACATACAACACACGGATTGTATGTTGACAAATTACAACTCTAACTCTCCCATTATATATAGATAGAGATTATTATAGAGATTATTATAGTTTAATTTAATTTTAGCTTTTAAAGTTTAAAATTTATTACTCTAGTTTTTTAAATCTGTATTTATTGAGATAAAGTGAAACTTTTCTTTCTTTGTTGGAATTGAGATCTAAATCATTTATAGCAACTTTTTTTATCCATTATCTTTATTTAGTGTAAACTTTTTCTATACTCATCTCTTTTTTATGTTTAAATGAGAATTTTATAATATAAAAAATCCACAGTATGAATGGGCAACATTACACATGATTAGCTCATATAAAATATAGTCATATTGTTCAAATTGTTAACAAAATTTTATGTTCTTCCTTTCGTAAAAAAAGGAGTAAAAAGAAAAAGGTTTCATATATATATCAACAGAAAGATATTCTAGACAATAAATTAAAAATAGATACATCAAATTAATAATATCATAAAATCAAAAGAAATAGGCCTTTTCTTTTGAGATCAAGGCGTAAAAGCATTTGTGATATGTGTACAAATTGGAGCCAAACGATCTTAGTATGCATCTCAAAACTTCCAAGAACAGTATAGTAATTTCACAGTAGCAACATGCCTATTAGAAGAGTATGGGCCGTCTTCAGTCCCATCAGCTCAAGCATATCTCAATTATGACTTAGTTGCAGACCAAAAAGAAGGAGATTTCCAGCCCATTAAAGCTGTTAGTCAAATCCCCCCAAAACAGGGATCAGTTGCGAATTCTATCCCTTCACTATGAGAATCTTCAACAGAATCTTTAAAGATATCTATTTTGGTCTATCTTCTATAACTGGTTCCTAGACTATAAATACCTTAACCCCCAATCAGTCAAATGTAATCAATATTTCTCCACTAAAAATCCTAATCTTTACTCTAGGTTACTGGCTTGAGCATTTGAGGGTCTACGCCACAACCACCTTTGGTGTGAAACTTTTTGCAAGTCTCTGGTTGTTTTTAGCCATCCAGATCCATTAGGACATTTTCAGTTGTCCAGATCCAACCATCCAGATCCAGACTCATATCCCGCCATCCATATCTAGCCATCCATATCCAAATCCAGATCGATGGTCCAGATAAGTGCTTTCTCCCTCAATATAAAAAACTCATAATTTGATTGCTCCCACACCAAAATTAGCAGCAGTAGAATTTGCTTCGTTCTATGAGAAAGCTATAGATTTGCCACTCTGATCATATCCATCAACCAAAAGCACTTTTAGCCATGCCTCCAAGAAGAAAGCCGATGGTGACCGCCACCAGCTGCCTAGGTTATCCTCCTCCGATGTCGCAGCCTCCTCCCAGTGGAGTTGCATCGGCTACCACCCCCCCCCCCCCAAAAAAAAACTATTGTCTTGAATCCTGTCCAGTCGAGAACCGGTGGTCAGTCCGCACATCCACTCCCTCCTTGGCTCATCCTAAGCGGATGGATCTCTGTGAGATCATCAACGCCTACCTCTAAGGGACGAACCTCTGCTAGCGCTAAAATGAAAGGAGTACATAAGATGGTGGTTCCCGCTCAGAGCGCCATAGGAGCTAGAAGAGTACTTTTCCCCGACAACAGAGGTCCCATTGAACATCTTAGCCATATAGTAGTACTTTTGTGGGGATAGTATAACCTAAAGGTACGCGATAAAAGCCCAACTCTAGTCAGTCGGCGAGTTTCTAGGAACGACAACGAAGAGGAGGTAGCAGTGACCCATGATGAGTTCCGCAACTACGCCGAGCAGGTTCTTAGGGCCTTTTGAGGTGCCCAGAATAGCAACCGCTAGACTAGCGGTCCATATCCCAGGACTATGAAATAAGAAGAATCTTGCAGGTCAACTCGATCCGAGGGGCGAGAAGATGTAATGCTTTTTCACCTCCGAAAGATGGCGAACTGCCTTGATCAGATCGGTCATGAGGAGGGTCATCGAGGTGGAGGATACAGCCCCATCCGGCCTCCATTCACTAGAGCTATCCTCGAAGTCCCCGTCCCAGAGAACTTCAAGCATCCCGCCTTCGAGTCATTCTATGGCGAAGCTTGCCCCACATATAACATCGAGAGTTTCAAAACTCTTATGATGACCCACAGAGCATTTGATGCTTTCCTCTATAAAACCTTTCCACCTACCTTGAAGGGATCTCCTGGTACTCCCATCTCCCTCTAGGGTCCATCTCCTCATTTGACTAGCTTGAAGAGCTCTTCCTTACACACTTGGTCAGTAGCTGCAAAATTGATAAGACGAGTGCTTCACTACAAGAGCGAAAGCTAAGGGCAGGGGAGCCTCTCAAGGACTTCGTCAGACATTTCACTACCGAATCTCGGTCTATGCCCATACTTGATGTAACCCCTATTTTTCGTTTTTTCGTATTTTTGATGTATTTTTCTTCTTTCTTGAGTATTTGTACTCTCTTGTATTTTTCTTGGACCGTATATTAGAGTTGTTTTCAATATATATTCATTTTTGGCTCAATCTTGATCTTTTGTGATTTATTTTCGGTTCCTTGATTTGTTCTTGATCATTGCTGTTATTTTCTCTCTTCATTTGTGTCTTGCTCTCTTTATTTGTATCTTTGGGTGCTTATGGTGATTTGGTTGCTTATTCTATTCCCAATCCTATTGTTTGATCCCTAATTGATTACCAATACCAAATTAAATTCACAATCCTATTTGAAATCCTATACACATTGATCCTAATCAAATCCTATTAGACTAATCCTACTACTACTCCTAATCTACCCACAACCCATTAACCCAATACCCATCTCATACTGAACCCTAAACTCAAACCTTATATAAACTTATCTCATTAAAACCCTAACTCTACTTCAATACCCCGACCTCCTCATTCTCTTCCCTGCCCTTGCACCACACACCCCGACACCCCCGACCTGCCCTCCTACCGCCTGCACCCCAATTCTGACGCCAACCATCAGCACCGACCACCCCTATCCATTGCGGACTCCACACTAGCCGACCTCAATTACACCCGAGCACCTCCATCTTCCATCACCTATCTCACTTCGTCCTTCCGTCGTCATCTAGCAACGGCAACCGGAGCGCCAGCGGCCAGCCGACGCCCCGACCCCCATTGCTCTCTCTCTCTCTCTCTTGCTTTGCGAGTTTGCGCGTAATGGAGTTTTGCACGGTGAGTTGTTCATTGATTCGTGGATTTTTGTTCATGGGATTATTCGTTGCCAGGATCCGTTCCCGTTATTCTTGGTCTTCTTCATTTTTATCTTCGATTAAGGCAAGTAACTTGTACTCAAATTCCTTTGTATGATACAAGTCAAAAATACCGCTTATAGTGTAGTTGGGTTCTAGAGACAATTCGTGTTTATGTTATTTTTGATGAGTTTTGTCTCTATTGTGCTATTTGACCATAGTTGTCTCACGACACAAAAATCGATATGAAAACAACTAGGTTTGGTCGTTCTTGATCTATTCATATATGTGAGATAATTAGGTGAAATTATGTGTTTGATGAGATCCATGTGATATGATGGTTGTGAATATGTTATATACTCTATTTCATGATGTTTGGACACTTATTAGACTCTATACCATGTTTGATTGTGATTGGAACGAGTTTCGTGTGGTTTATGTTGGTTTTGTTTTCAAGAGAAAATCTGTATTTGTCGATGATAAGTTTTGATTTGTATTTTAGACCTTATTAAGGTCAGAATTCTTAATTTTTGTATTAGATATGAATTGTAGAGAAATATGTCTTCTTTCTAAAATCTCTGACCTTGATCGATTTCATTTTCATATGAGTGAGTTATGGCTATTTTACTACAGAGGTGTATTATATTTCCAGATTTCATTTCTTGATGATTTTGATGGTCAAACTATTTTGATAATAGTCCTAATTATATTATTTTGATCTGAACCTTTGCACAGTATTTCTATATCTATTTAGGGATTACCCAGAATTTTGGTGGATTTTATTGATGAGTTTATACATCGTTTCATGCTTATTTATGAAAGCTGGACTTGCTATATTTTGCTCGCTGTTCTGTAAAGAATCGTATTTTAACCATATTTCCTTTTACTGTATGGAAAATGTTTATGAAATATGAAAGTTAGATTATTTTTGTCTATTTTCATCTCCCTTTGACGGATCAGGATTTCGTTTCACGGTTTGCGAGATATTACAGTTTTCGTACAGAAGTGTTGGGAATTCCAGATTTGCCAAACTATCGTTTCTTGATGTTTTTCCATTTTTGTTTTTTTTTAATGAAAAAGGATAGAGTCTCGCGACTCCAGCCACACCAAAAATGTATATATATAAACAATGAGTTTACAGACAGAACACTGTTTTACAAGAAGTAAAACCAACAAAAGTCGCATAAAAACAAGCGATAATAAATCTAAAATATGCACAAGAATTAAAGAGGAAGACTAAGGACGGGACGAAGCTGGCTGATGGCACCGGAAGCATCCGAAGAAGCAACGCTCGAGCTTGGTGCGACAACCAACTGATGTGGAGACCAAATGTGCGAAAAAGGGAGGGACAGCCCAGCATCTGCGAGGCCAGTTGGGGCAGCATAGTATCTGAGAAGCCTCACCGCCCGGGAACAATCCCTACACATGGAGAAGCAAAAGAAAAAACAGAAACAAAGGGGGATGCTACCAGCAATACACCGCACATCAGTGCCAAACTCCAACTGGCCAGAAAGCTGCGCTGACACAGTCACAACCCGACAGAAAGTTTTCCGATTTTTGTTGACTGAACTAATTTTATTGGAATATTATGAAACTTTATATTCTGATACTAGACATATAGAAAATTACCCCAGATATCTTCTGGGTTTATTTGAGAAGTTTTAATGCTGTTTTCCTATCAATGAATACGATTTACTGATTTCTAGCTGAACATGTTTTCTGGATTCAAATCAGTTTTGAGTTGTGATTTTGTGAAATACTTTATGGCTTATATATAATCGATGGATTCATGTGGAAGTCTATTTTCCAGATTCTTTGACGAATTTAGATTTGGATTTCTGTAGTAACGGAAATCACTATTTTAGTACTATAGTGTCATGCTATCCTGAATATGAACATACACTGTTTTGCTCGTTTATGTGACTGTATATCATCTATGCATGTTTATTTATTTCCTTGAACCTAATACTAATTGTATCATGTTATTTTGACACTATTTCATGCAGTATCATGTCTGTTGATAACCGTAATAAAAGTGATCAAGCTGGGGTTCCTTAAGGGAAGATCTAGTAGTGGAAAATATGGAAACATATACTTGGAAGGGAACTAGTGTTCCATACTGTTACTGTTACTGTTACTGTTACTGTTACTGTTACTGTTACTTTTACTGCTACTGTTACTGTTATTCTTATTGCTACTGCTACTGTTACTGATACCTGAGTACACTGCCCTATTATGGTCCACTATGAAATCTAAAAGCGGAACTGTTTGTTGTAGCAACCATGTGTTATATTTTGGGGCGCATGAAGTACTACTTAGCTAGTAATACACACAAGACTGTAAGAATATAAGACTGATACTGTTAGACTGATACTATTGGACCGATACTGTTATACTATTACACTGATATACTGAGCTTACTGTTACTGGACACTGTTAATTGCCAAATGACACTATACTTGACACATTCATTTGTACTGTTAGTATACCGTGCTAGTTGTCTTTGTTGTACTGATTCATGCTAGTTATTACTATTGATGCATTATTCCATGCTATTTGTTTACCTTTCCCATGTACTTGTATCCTACATTATAAGTGGTCTGTAACTTGCATTGACGGATACTTGTTTTCTCTTTCCTTCTCCTGCAATTATTAATTGCAAATCAGGATGGTCAGCTGCCCGACGGCATTGGTGAAATGAGATATTATTGCTGGATTCTTGCTTATTAGTATTGCTATTATTGTTGCTTTGAATAATGTATTTTGAATACTTGGATGATTACTTTGTATTTTGGGCGATGTAACCCAGGTATTTGTCTTATCCAGATCTGATTTATTTGAGCTTAATGTGTTTTGTTCAAGTAAATTCTGTTGGTTTATTAATTCAATTATGCATGTGTGGTTGACTCTTTTGCTTCCGACTTTGATTATATTATGAGATGTTGTAAAAATTCCTGAACAGCTTATGGATGATGCAAATCATTCACTGGGTTGAGTCGAATATCCGTATTCCGTATTCTTTTTGGGAAGCGGGGTGTGACACTTGACCTGGCATTAGCGGCTATCGCATTCCAACACAATGTTCGGGACACTTAGTTCAAAGCGTCACTAGACAAGAAGCGTCCTCGGGACTTCTTCGAGCTATTGTAAAGATGCAAGAAATACATCCAAGCTAAGGAGGCTCTTCATCCTCAGAACCAAGGTGAGCCCTCGTTTGGAAACAAATGAAGAAGTGCGAATGAGGAGGGGCCCAAGAAATCCCAGAAGGATGGGACTGGTCAACGTCGCCCTCCTCCGGTCTCTAGCTTCAACAAGTTCACCACATTCAACATCAGCATATCAATAGTCCTCATGGAAATCCGGGGAGACCGGCTACTCTGCCCCCTCCTAAGATGAACACAGCAAATAGAATGAGGGATAAGAGTCGATGGTGTTGGTTGCATAAGGACCATGGCCATGACACGGAGGAGTGTCAAGCCCTCAAAAATGAAATCGTAGCTCTTATTCACCATGGTCACCTCTCCAAGTACACCCAGAAGGGCAAGGTCGAGCCCCCACCGCTTCGAAGAGCCAACAAGCGTGCGAAGAAAGATCATGAGGCCCAGGACTCTGAACCTCTAAACATTCTCCATTCCATCCATGGAAGGTCTATATGAGGGAAGTCCAACTCCTCCAGAAAGGTAATCACCAGAGAAGTCAACTCCGTGCACAACGTCCCCACCGCCAAGAGCTGGGGAGTCCTAATAATCTTCTCCGATAGAGATCTTGAAGGCATCCGAACCTCTCACTGTGATGCACTGATGATCAGCCTCTCCATGGTGAACCATGAAGTACACTCCACGCCGCATCTAGATAGATAGTGGTAACTCGATGAACATTCTCTTTCTAGTAGCTTTTGAGGGACTTAAAATATCCCAGGACCATTTGAAACCCACATGGTACACCCTCCATGGGTTCTCCAGGATTTCGGTCAACATTGAAGGAATTGTCACCCTCGACGTGACGGCTGGTAAAGCCTCCGCTCTCCATACCGAAGCCATGGACTTCATGGTTGTTAATGTGAAGGCATCCTGCAATACCATTCTTGGCACCCTGGCCTAGCTATCCTCCATGCCGTAGTTTCGACATTTCACATGAAGATGAAATTCCCCACATCAGCTGGGATAGGAGGAGTTGAAGGAAGTCAAGAAGTGGTTCAGACATGTTACATGACTACAATGGGGGGCTCAGTTCTCCTGCTCGAAGCCTTAGAGCTCCCTTAAGAAAGGAACCGGACCTTATCCGAAGTCTTTCATGAACTAGAAGAAATCCCCATCTCCCATGAAGACCCATCCAAATGTTTTCGAGCCAAACAATCTCTCCCCCACCAAGTAAATGAACAACTTGTTGGGTGCATTAGGGAGAATCGGGATTTGTTTGCTTGGACCGTCGCTGACATGCCTGACATCTTGGAAGACCTAATCATGCTTCGCCTAAGTGTGAACCCAAATGTCAAGCTGGTCCAACAAAAGCACTGCAAGTTTTCTCCTGATAGGCAACAAATGGTTAAAGAAGAAGTCAACAAATTCCTGGGCGCTCTCTTGATTCAGGAAGTCGGCTATCCCGAATGGCTGGCCAATGTCGTGATGGTGAACAAGGCTAATAGTAAGTGGAGAATATGCATTGACTTCACTGACTTGAACAAGCTACTTTCATTTTGAATATGGACTAAATTCCCAAAGGACCCTTTTCCTCTTACTAGCATTGATGCATTGATTGATGACACGTCTGAGCATGAGCTCCTAAGCATCATAGATGCCTTCTCGAAGTATAATAAGTGTAACGCCCTGCTTTCCAAAAAGAATACGGAAATACGGATACGCGACTCAACCCAGCGAATGATTTGCATCATCCATAAGCTGTTCAGGAATCTTTACAACATCTCACAAAATAATCAGAGTCAGAAGCAAAAGAGTCAACCACACATATGCAAAAATGAATTAATAAACCAACAGAATTTACTTGAAACAAAATGTATTAATCACAAATAAATCAGATCTGGAAAAGACAAAATCCTGAGTCACATCACCCAAAATACAAAGTAATCATCCAAGTACTCAAAATACATTATTCAAAGCAACAATAATAGCAATACTAATAAGCAAGAAATCCAGCACTAATATCTCATTTTGCCAATGCCGTCGGGCAGCTAACCATCCTGATCTGCAATTAATAATTGCAGGAGAAGGAAAGAGAAAATAAGTATCCGTCAATGCAAGTTACGGGCCACTTATAATGTAGGATACAAGTACATGGGAAAGGTAAACAAATAGCATGGGATATTGCATTAACAGTATTAACTAGCATGAATCAGTAAAACAAAATCAACTAGCTTGGTATACTAACAGTACAAATGAATGTGTCAAGTATAGTGTCATATGGCAACTGACAATGTCCAGTAACAGTAAGCTCAGTATATCAGTGTAACAGTATAATAGCATCAGTCCAACAGTGTTAGTCTAATAGTATCAGTCTAATAGTATCAGTGTTATGTTCTTACAGTCTTGTGTGTATTACTAGCTAGGTAGCACTTCATGTGCCCCAAAATATAACACATGGTTGCTACAACAAACTGTTTCGCTTTTAGATTTTATAGTGGACCATAATGGGGCAGTGTACTCAGGTATCAGTAACAGTAACAGTAGCAGTAAAGATAACAGTTTCAGTAACAGTAACAGTAACAGTAACAGAAACGGTAACAGTAATAGTAACATTAATAGTAACAGTATGGAACACTAGTTCCCTTCCAAGTACACGTTTTCATATTTTCCACTACTAGATCTTCCTTTAAGAAACCCCGGCTTGATCACTTTTACTATGGTTATCAACAGACATGATAGTGCATGAAATAGTGTCAAACTAACATGTTATAATTAGTATTAGGTTCAGGGAAAAAAATAAACGTGCATAGATGATATACGGTCATATAAATGAGCAAAACAGTGTATGTTCATATTCAGGACAGCATGACAGTACAGTACTAAAATAGTGATTCCTGTTACTACAGAAATCCAAATCTGAATCAGTCAAAGAATTTGGAAAATAGACTTCTACATGAATCCAGCAATTATATATAAGCCATATAGTATTTCACAAAATCATAACTCAAAACTGATTTGAATCCAGACAACGCGTTCAGCTAGAAATCAGTAAATCGTATTCATTGATAGAAAAAGCATTAAAACTCCTCAAACAAATTTAGAAAAAAAATCTGGGGTAATCCCCTATATATTTAGTATCAAAATATAAAGTTTAATAATATTTCAGTAAAATTAGTTCAGTCAACAAAAGTTAGAAAACATCAAGAAACGATAGTTTGGCAAATATGGAATTCCCAACACTGCTGTACGAAAACATCAATATCTTGCAAACCGTGAAACAAAATCCAAATCCATCAAAGGGAGATAAAAATAGACAAAATAAGCTAACTTTCATATTTCATAAAGTAAAAGGAAATAGGGTGAAAATACGATTCTTTACAGAACATCGAGCAAAATACAGCAAGTATAGCTTTCATAAACAAGTATGAAACGGCGTATAAAACTCATCAATAAAATCCACCAAAATTCTGGGTAATCCCTAAATAGATATAGAAATACTGTGCAAAGGTTCAGATCAAAATAATATAATTAGGACTAGTATCAAAATAGTTTGACCATCAAAATCATCAAGAAACGAAATCTGGAAATATAATACACCTCTGTAGTAAAATAGCCATAACTCACTCATACGAAAACGAAATCGATCAAGGTCAGAGAGTTTAGAAAGAAGACATATTTCTCTACAATTCATATCTTATACGAAAATTAAGAATTCTGTCCTTAATAAGGTCTAAAATACAAATCAAAACTTATCATCGACAAATACAGATTTTCTCTTGAAAACAAAACCAACATAAACCACACGAAACTCGTTCCAATCACAAATCAAACATGGTATAGAGTCTACTAAGTGTCCAAACATCATGAAATAGAGTATATAACATATTCACAACCATCATATCACATGGATCTCATCAAACACATAATTTTACCTAATTATCTCACATATATGAATAAATCAAGAACGGGCAAACCTAGTTGTTTTCATATCGATTTTTGTGTCGTGAGGCAACTATGGTCAAATAGCACAATAGAGACAAAACCCATCAAAAATAACACACACACGAATTGTCTCTAGAACCCAACTATACTATAAGCGGTATTTTTGACTTGTATCATACAAAGAAATTTGAGTACAAGTTACTTGCCTTAACCAAAGACAAAAATGATGAACACCAAGAATAACGGGAACGGATCCCGGCAACGAACAAAACGAACGAAGAATTCCACGAACAAAAACCCCGAACCAAGACAACCACACGTGCAATAGCCGTGCACGTGCAATCCAAACGAGAGAGAGAGATCGGGAGTGAGAGCACCGTGGGGGAAAAGTCGACGGCGCACGGGCTGGCACAACGGCAGGTGCTACCGCTGATGCTATTGGACAGGGACGACCAGGGGGTCGCTGGCGGTGTCGGCGCTGGCTTCGGCCGGCTCTAGCATCGCTGGTCGCGCGACAAAGCGAAGAGACAGAGCGGGGAGATGGGGAGAGCGACGAACGCAGAGAGAGATAGAGATGATGGTGCTCGTGTGCTAGGGGTGATCAGGCTGTCGGGGAGGAGCAAGCGTGAACGGGGATGTAGGGAATGAAGGTGCGGGGTGAAGTCGGGAGCGGGATATGCAGTGGGTTCGATGGGGGCTAGGGTTTCGATCGATGGGTGTACAGGGTGAGAGAGGGATAGTAGTATATATATGGGGGAAGAGAGAGACTTAGGGTTTTGGATGACATGGTTTCGGGTAGGGAATGAGAAGGTTTCGGGTATGGGTTTAATTGGTAGTAGGAGATTAGGTTTTGGGAAGTAGTAATAGGAATTGATCAATCGGTTTTAGAATAGGATTTAGGAGTTGGTTAATTAGGTTTTGATAACTGATTTGGGATATTAGGCAATTGGATTAAAACAGGATTTGGCAAAAAGGAACCACGAGCACCCACAAACACGAGCAAAATGAAATAGAGCAAGAACCCAATAAAGAGCAAAAATAGTAATCGATCAAGAATGAAACAAAAGACAGACAATCAGACACAAGGAGATCAAAAATAAAATATGAATGAATATTTCGAAAACAACTCTAATGTACGGTCCAAGAAATACAAGAAGAGTACAAATACCCAAGAAGAGAAACATACACCAAAAATACGAAAAACGAAAAACAGGGGTTACAATCCTACCCACCTAACAAAAAGAATTTCGTCCTCGAAATTCAAAAAGAAGATACATAGGGTAACCCCAAAAGAAAATAAAACAAGGCAAAACAAAACAAAACAACCACTACTCAAACAAATGAGGAAACTTCTGCTGAATCTCCTCCTCCAGCTCCCAAGTCGACTCACTAGGCGAGTGAGGATTCCAAGCAACATGAACCAACTTGATGACCTTGTTCTTAAGCACTTTCTCCCGCCAATCCATAATAGCAACTGGCAGAATCTCACAAGTCAAATCTGGCCGCACGCTCAACTCAGAGTAGTCGATCACATGACTCTCATCGCGGATATATCTCCTGAGTTGTGAGACATGAAAAACATCGTGCACTCCTGATAACGCTGGAGGCAAAGCAAGACGATATGCCACATTGCCTACTCGCTCCAAAATCTCAAACGGTCCAATAAACCTAGGGCTAAGCTTGTCCCCACCACCGAACCGAATGACACCGCACCACGACGATACCTTAAGGAAAAAATGGTCACCAACAACAAACTCCAAAGCCCTCCGATGGACATCAGCCCACCGCCTCTGCCTATCCTGAGCTGTCTGAAGATGCTTTCTGATCTGAGTCACAGCATCAACTATCCTGGTGATTGACTTCGGACCCAACAACTGCCTCTCACCAATGTCATCCCAGCACACTGGTGATCTGCATTTATGTCCATAAAGTGCCTCGAACGGTGCAGCTTCAAGACTGGCCTGAAAGCTGTTATTGTACGAGAACTCTACGAGATGCAAATGGTTCTCCCAAGATCCACCGAACTGCAACATACAGGATCGCAACATGTCCTCAAGAATCTGAATAGTCCGCTCTGACTGTTTATCAGTCTGGGGATGAAAAGCCGTACTGTACTTCAACTTACTCTCCAAACTTGCCTGAAGACTCTCCCAAAACTGAGATCTGGATCTCGTATCCCTGTCGGATACATACTGACTGGAACCCTATGAAGCCTGACATTCTCTTGCACGTACTTCTCCGCTAGGCTCTCAGTAGACTAACCGACACGAAAAGGAATGAAGTGAGCACTCTTCGTCAAACGGTCGACAATCACCCAAACAGCATTGTGACCCTTAGGACTCCTCGGCAAAGCGGTCACAAAATCCATGGTGATATGCTCCCACTTTCACTTTGGAATAGGAAGCGATTGAAGAAGTCCAGCGGTTCTCTGATGCTCTGCCTTAACTTGCTGATAGATCAAACACTGAGCAACAAACCGAGCTACAGCCCTTTTCATATCATGCCACCAGAAATGAAGCTTCAAATCACGATACATCTTAGTACCGGCAAGATGGATAGAATACGAGGACTGATGAGCTTCCTCAAGCAACCTCTGATGAACTTCACCCCTAGGGACACACAATCGGAAACCAAAACAAAGCAAACCATCGGCATGAATAACCATGTCCGTTCTGGATCCAGACTCAACCTCAACTCGAAAACCCTGCAACTGTGCATCACTAGCCTGAGCCTCCTTGATCTGATCAACAAGAGAAGACTGAAGCTGGAGCGCAAGACAACTCCGACCAGAATAGGGCAACAAAACCTCCAAATCCAACCTCCTCATCTGCTCAATGAGATCACTCTGCTGAGTAAGAAACATAAATGCCGGTCTCCTGCTCAAAGCATCTGGCACCAAGTTTACTTTACCAGGATGGTATTACAAACTGATGTCATAATCGCGCATAAGCTCCAATCATCGCCTTTGCCTCATGTTTAATTCCTTCTGGATGAAAATGTACTTAAGACTTTTGTGGTCTGTAAAGATCTCCACGCCGTCTCCAAGTAAATAATGTCTCCATAGCTTCAAAGCATAGATTACTACTGCTAACTCCAAGTTATGAGTAGGATAGTTCTTTTCATGCGGCTTCAACTGTCTTGATGCATACGCAACGACATGACCCTTCTGCATAAGAACTGCTCCAAGACCCTTACCAGAAGCATCACAGTGAATTACAAATCTGCCTGAACCATCTGGAATAGTCAACACATGCGCTGACGTCAATCTGTTCTTCAACTCAACAAAAGCCAAACCATACTCATCGGACCATTAGAAATTCTGATCCTTCCCAGTCAACTTAGTCAACGATCCTGCTATCTTCGAAAAATCTTGAACGAATTTTCGATAATAACCCGCAAGACCAAGAAAACTCCAAACTTCAGAAACTAACTTAGAAATAGGCCAATCCTTCACAGCCTCAACCTTGGCTGGATCCACAGAAAGACCATCGCCAGAAATAATGTGCCCCAAGAAAGAAACCTTGCTGAGTTTCCCATAGAGCTGATTCTCTCTCAAAGTCTGCAGAACCACTCTAATATGCTCGGCATGATCTTTCCGATTCTGAGAATATACCTGAATATCATTAATGAAGACCACCACAAATCTATCCAAGAACTGAGAGAAGACCCGATTCATATGTAACCCCTGTTTTCCCAAAAATGTATTTTTATATATTTTTTGTATTTAAAATTTCCGCAATTTTTTTTTGAAGTTTTCAAATTCTTTTGTCAAATTGTACTATTGGATCTCCTATTAAATTCTATTTTCGATCAATAATTGTATTTGTAACGATTTTGTATGATTTTATATTTTAATATAAATCTTATTATTATTATTATTGTTATTGTTTTTATTATTATTATTAATATTTCTATAAAATCCTAAATTTGTATTTTTATTAGTTATTTTTTTCCTAGTACCCAAAACCCATTTTTATTTTATTGGATTTCTTTTATTTAAAACCCTATTTTCCCTTAATGAATTTTTACCCAAAACCTTTAAAACCATTAACCCATTATAATTCCCCATTTATAAACTACCCAGACCCATCATCCTATTACCCCATTTGAAACCCAAACTCTATATTATTTCACCCAGACCCGTTTTTCACCCCCTATACTCGTTAGCCACTTACCCTACCCGAAAACCCACCTGTACACCTTAACCCTATTCTCCAACCTATATATTCAGTACCTCTGCCTGTTCATATTCCCATCACCCCCTAGCCGCCAACGCACCCCACTTCCGTCCATCCCTTCTCCCTGTCTCCCTCCTGCAGTCAACCGCTGTGACTTCAACAGCTGCAGCAACTGCAGCATCGGTGTTGTGCCCCGTTAGCCTGTCATCCTGCTCCTCCCCTGTGCTAGCCAGCGATGCCAGCCCGTTCCCTATCTTCCTACCGTTTGCCTCTCCCCGATGTAGCCAGTCTTCCTCCCGGTGCTCCTGTCCCAGTTGCAAGCTCAACCAGCACCTCCCTACCTCCGTCCCGACATCATTTCGCAATAACAGCAACAATAGCACAACAACGTGTGCTGTGTTTCCCTCACGGTAGCAGCCAGCATCTTCGACGTGTGCTTCCCGCCATCGTCTTTGCATCCTCGCTTTGCTGCTGTTGTGTGTTGTGTGGTGTGCACGCGCTTCTCTCGTGCAAGTGTTGATTCGAGGTTTTGCCGTGGTTCGTTGTGTTAGAGGTGGTGTTCGTAGTTCGGGTGTTTGTTCGTTATTTGGTTTGTTGGTATTCGTTGTTCGTTGCCCGAGAATCCGTTCCCATTATTCTTTCTTGTTGGTTCGTCGTTTCGTCGTCTCGCAGGCAAGTAACTTGTACTCAAATTTCTTTGTATGGTACAAGTCAAAAATACTGCTTGTAGTGTAGTTGGGTTCTAGAGACAATTCGTGTGTGAAACTCCTTGTCGATATTGTCTCTATAGTGATTTGACCATAGTTGTCTCACGACACAATATTTACATGAAACAACTTAGGTTTTGCCCGTTCTTGATTTGATCATGTATGTGAGACTTCTTGTGAGAATTTGGGTATTTGTTGAGAACCATGTGATAGACTTATTTTAGATATGTTAATTACCCTATTTCATGATGTTTGGACACTTGGTAGACTCGATTTCATGTTTGGTTGTGTTTGGATCAAGTTTCGTTGGATCTAGGATGATTTTGGTTTTTGAGAAAATTTTGTGTTTTACCGATATTCTGTCTTGATCAGTAATTTAGACCATATTAAGGCCAGAATCTTCATTTCAGTATAAAACATTAGTTTTAGAGGAATTTGTCTTCTTTCCAACCCCTCTGACCTTGCTCAATTTCGTTTTCGTATGTGTGAGATATGACTATTTTACTACAGAGATGTAGATCTTTTCTAGATTTCGTTTCTTGGTGATTTTGATGACTAAACCATTTTGAAACTTGTGCTGCACATATTATTTTGATCTATAACTTTGGTCAGTTTTTCTATACTTATTTAGGAATTAACCAGAATTTTGGTGGATTTTATTGATGAGTTTTATATGTCGTTTCATGCTTGTTTATAAAGACTACACTTGCTGTATTTTGCTCGCTGTTCAATAAAGAATTGTATTTTCACCCTGACCTGATTCCTTTTACTGTATGAAAAATATTTGTGAAATACGAAAGTTAGTTTGTATTGTCTATTTTCATCTCCCTTTGGAAGATTTGGATTTCGTTTCATGGTTTGCGAGATATTATAGTTTTCGTACAGCTGTGTTGGGAATTCCAGATTTGCCGAACTATTGTTTCTTGATGTTTTCAGATTTTTATTGGCTAAACTAATTTTACTGGAAAATCCTGAAACTTTATATTTTGATACTAGACATATAGGGGAATACCCCAGATTTTTCGTGAATTTATTTAATGAGTTTCCATACTATTTTCCTGCTCTTGAATTCGATTTTTCTGATTTCTGACTGAACCTATTTTCTGTATTCAAATCAGTTTTGAGTTATGATTTTTTAAATTACTATATAACTTATTTATACTCACTGGATTCGGTTGGGAGTCTATTTTCTAGAAGTTTCGACGGATTCAATTTTGCATGTTTATAACACTGGGAATTTCAGTTTTACTACATTATGGTCTTGCTGTCCTGAACATGAGATTTGGTTATTTTGTTCTTTTATGTATTTGCACCCGTACATGTTTATCTTGCAACCTGAAATTTTTGCTTGTTCATGACATGATATTCTTGCTCTGTTTTGTGACACGTACATGCCTGTTTAATAATAATAAAAAGTAATAAGCCGGGGTTAAGGGAAAAACCTTTGTAGTGGACAATATAGCTATGTGTACTCAGAAGGGGGCCCGTGATCCCATTACTTTTTGCCATGTTTCATGTTCGCATGATTCGTGCCTGTTATTATGATATTCTGCCCTAAACTCACGATTACATGATTCATGCCTGTTATTATTATATTATGCCATGAACTCACGACTACATGATTCATGCCTGTTATTATTATATGTTGCCATATTTCATGATTACATGATTCATGCTTGTTACTACTTGTTGCCATGTTTCATGACTACATGATTCATACCTGTTTCTGTTGCCACGATTTCACTACGTGATTCGTGCTTGTTTACCTGTTACTTGTTACTTGACTTGACGGCTGAGTACACGGCCATATAGAAACCCACCACTAGGCCTAAACGTAATTTGATTGTATGTAGCAACCATGTGTTATAATATGGGGCGCATGAAGTGATACCTAGATAGTAATCACCACAAGACTTGATACATGATACTTGAACATGATACTTGAACATGATACATGCTTACTTGACACTTGACTACAAGATACATGAGACTTGATACATGACACTTGATACCTGATTACATGATACTTGACACTTGATATTTGTTTACATGATACTTGTTTACTTGATACTTGATTCATGCTATTTACACTTGATCACATTGCAATGCTAGTTGTTTATTTTGATATCATGCTTATTCCATGTTATTAGTTAGTTTTTCCCATGTACTTGTATCCTGCATTACAAGAGGCCCGTAACTTGCAATTGACGGGTACCTTGTTTTCTCTTTTCCTCTTCCCTACAATTGTTAAATTGCAGATTTTGGAGATCAGCTGCCAGATGCAATAGGCGAGATGAAATACTAGTTGCTGGAGATTTTTGCTATATCTATTTATTATTTCTTGTTGCTTATCTTGAACAATTGTATCTTGTACTTGGATTATTTTGTATTTGGGCAATGTGACCCAGGATATTAACTTGTTCAGATCTAGATATATTTGAGATTAATATATTTTGGTTTCAAGTATTCTTGTTGGTATTTTGATTCGATTATGCATGTTGGTTGATTCTTTTGCTTCCGACTCTGATTAATCTCGTGAATGTTGTAAAGATTCTTGAACAGCTTGGATGATGAAATTCATTTGCTGGGCTTTTGTATCGTATCCGTATTCCGTATTCTCTTTTGGGAAGCGGGGCGTGACATCATAAGACTCATGAATATAGTTGGCGCATTAGTGACCCCGAACGGCATCACAAGATACTCATAGTGCCTGTATCTAGTCCTGAATGCAATCTTCTGTATATCAGTAGCCTTCACCTTGACTTGGTGAAACCCAGAATGAAGATTCAACTTCGAGAAAACAGTAGCCCCACTTAACTGGTCGAACAAATCATCGATCCTAGGCAAAGGATACTGATTCTTCACAGTAACACTGTTTAGTTCCAGATAATCCACACACAGTCGACGACTACCATCCTTCTTGTTGACAAAAATGATCGGAGCACCCCAAGGCGAGAGACTAGGTCTGATGAAACCCAAATCAAGAATCTCCTGAATCTGCACCTTAAGCTCTGCTAGCTCAACCGGTGCCATCCTGTAGGGACTCTTCGATATCGGTGCCGTTCCAGGCTGAACATCAATACCGTACTCCACTTCTCTATCAGGAGGTAAGCAGGCAACTCATCTGGAAAAACATCCAAGAAATTCCGAACTACTAGAGGCGCAGCCTCACAGTCTGAGAGCAATTCCATCGCACAATGCACCTGTACAACTGCAGTCTTTGCTCGGCCAAGGAAAGACTCCCCGACATGGAGCCCAAATTCTGCTCGATCTGGAATTCTGAAAACAACTTTCTTGGCACGACAATCAATAATGGCATGGGCTTCACCCAACCAATCCATACTCCGAATAATGTCGAATCCTGAATTCCCAATAATAATCAGGTTGGCTTTGAAATCTGCGTCCCCAATAACAACGGAACTTTGCCTGCACTCACGGAAATTAATGAAAACACCACCACCTGTCAAAATGTTCCAAGCCTCAGACATGTTGCTACAATCCAACTGATGGCGAGCGACAAATCGTGAGGAGACAAAAGAATGGGTTGCCCCAGAATCAAAGAGAACACGAGCGGGAAAAGAGCAAACAAGGATGACATCTAAGGGAACAAAAGACAAGGAGAAAGAAAAAGCAGACAATCAAGGGTAAGGAAAACAATAATGCAGAAAGACAACGGAAAGAAAGCAAAACAAGACCAAAAGAAAGAAACAAAGAGAAAGCAAAACAACAACAACAAAACAAAAAGCAAAAAGATACCTACCACAACTCCTTCAGCTGTTTCAGCATCTGCAGCAGTCAAGTTGAAAGCCTGACCTCTCCTCGGAACAGCGATCCTCTGACCGACAATTTGACGCTGAGGAGGAAGCGGAGGCCTAACTGGACCACGAGCTGGGCCTGCTTGCTGAACAGAATCCTTGGCTGGAAGAGCCACCTACTGCTGCTGCGGACAATCGCATACTAAATTATCAGCGGCGCCACACCTAAAACACCGGCTGTTGACGCGCCAACAAATCTTACGCTCATGCCCAAACATCTGACAGAAGTCGCAAAAACCACCCTTCTGGAAACCAGCAGAAGGATATGGAGCTGCCCTGACCGGATGGGTTGGGACAAGCCTCCGAACAGGACCACCAGAAGGCCCAGTAGCAGAATGAGGAACAGTCCGCGGAGAAGGAACCAAACCACCATGAGCCTGCTCCTGAGCTCAAGCTGCCTCAAGAGCTTCAGCATAAGTACGCCAACGGAGAGAGACAAGTTGCCTCTTGATATCATGCTCAAGCTCATTTGTGAATCTACGAGCCCTATCCTCTTCGGTAGCCATAATAATGGTAGCGAAGGGGCTAAGTCTAGTAAACTCAGTTGCGTACTCATCCACTAACCTGGAACCTGTTTCAAGAAGTCCATGTTACAACATTGTTTGAACAATTATGTAACAAAATTCCAAAATAGAATAATGACTTAACATGTTTTAGGGTCAGGAATTGATGTTCCATCTCAACTCGAGTACTACCGGGGAAGAACTTTTCCAAGAATCCCCGAGTGAAAGTAATCCAAGCAATAGGCATCTCAAGTCGTTCGGACTCGGTCATCCACCAAATATGAGCCAAATCCACCAGCTTGATGGAAACCACATCCACCCTATCAGCCTCGATAACACGTACCGCCAAGAGCAAGCGCACGGTCCGGATCAACCACTGTTCAGTCTCCAAAGGCGTCTCAGTGTCGGAAAAACGGTCGGGATGCAGCCTTATAAAATTCGTAACTGTTCCTGGACGAGGCGGAAGATTTACCTGCACAGACACAACAGGAGGCGGAACCCGGGCAGCTTCAAGAGCAGCCATCACTAGATCGCTATGATTTTGCTGCTGATTGATCAGCGCTCAAGCACAGCAGTGACAGCCTCAGCCGGATCAGGCTGAGAAGAATTCCCACGAGCCATAGCTACACAAAAATCAAAACAATTAGCATCCAGAATCAAAGTTGATAATAATTCATTTACGCATTTATAGTTGGTGAAATGTTGAGCCGATCCCAGTTCGAGCCAAGCTTGTCTAATATATTAGGCAACTAATACATTAGCCAAACCTGGCTCTGATACCACTAAAAACCTTGTCACGCCCTGCTTCCCAAAAAGAATACGGAATACGAATACGCGACTCAACCCAGCAAATGATTTGCATCATCCATAAGCTGTTCAGGAATCTTTACAACATCTCACAAAATAATCAGAGTCGGAAGCAAAAGAGTCAACCACGCATATGCAAAATTGAATTAATAAACCAACAGAATTTACTTGAAACAAAATGTATTAATCTTAAATAAATCAGATCTGGATAAGACAAAATCCTGGGTCACATCGCCCAAAATACAAAGTAATCATCCAAGTACTCAAAATACATTATTCAAAGCAACAATAATAGCAATACTAATAAGCAAGAAATCCAGCACTAATATCTCATTTTGCCAATACCGTCGGGCAGCTGACCATCCTGATATGCAATTAATAATTTCAAGAGAAGGAAAGAAAAAACAAGTATCCGTCAATGTAAGTTACATGCCACTTATAATGTTGGATACAAGTACATGGGAAAGGTAAACAAATTGCATGGGATAATGCATCAACAGTATTAACTAGCATGAATCAGTAAAACAAAGTCAACTAGCATGGTATACTAACAGTACAAATGAATGTGTCAAGTATAGTGTCAAATAGAAACTAACAGTATCTAGTAACAGTAAGCTCAGTATTACAGTGTAACAGTATAACAGTATCAGTCCAACAGTATCAGTCTAACAGTATCAGTCTAACAATATTAGTCTAACATTATCAGTCTAACAGTATCAGTCTTATGTTCTTACAGTCTTGTGTATATTACTAGCTAGGTAGCACTTCATGCACCCAAAAATATAACACATGGTTGCTACAATAAACAATTTCGCTTTTAGATTTCATAGTGGACCATAATGGGGCAGTGTACTCAGTTATCAGTAACAGTAGCAGTAGCAGTAAAGATAACAGTAACAGTAATAGTAACAGTAACAGTATGAAACACTAGTTTCCTTCCAAGTACACGTTTCCATATTTTCCACTACAAGATATTCTCTTAAGAAATCCCGGCTTGATCACTTTTATTATGGTTATCAACAGACATGATAGTGCATGAAATAGTGTCAAAATAACATGTTATAATCAGTATTAGGTTTAGGAAAACAAATAAACCTGCATAGATGATATACGGTCACATAAACGAGCAAAACAGTGTATGTTCATATTCAGGACAGCATGATAGTACAGTACTAAAACAGAAATTTCCGTTACTAAAAAAATCTAAATCTGAATCCGACAAAGAATCTGGAAAACAGACTTCCACACGAATCCAGAAATTATATATAAGCCATATAGTATTTCACAAAATCATAACTCAAAACTGATTTGAATCTAGAAAACGCATTCAGCCAGAAATTAGTAAATTATATTCATTGATAGGAAAACAGCATTAAAACTCCTCAAATAAATTCAGAAAAAAATATGGGGTAATACCCTATATTTTGTAGTATCAGAATATAAAGTTTCATAATATTCTAGTAAAATTAGTTCAGTCAACAAAATTCATAAAATATCAAGAAACAATAGTTTGGTAAATCTAGAATTCCCAACTCTGCTGTACGGAAACATCAATATCTCGGAAACCGTGAAACGAAATCCAAATCCGTCAAAGGGAGATGAAAATAGACAAAATAAGTTAACTTTTATATTTCATAAATATTTTCCATACAGTAAAAGGAAATATGGTGAAAATACGATTCTTTACAAAACAGCGAGCAAAATACAGCAAGTATAGCTTTCATAAATAAGCATGAAACAGCATATAAAACTCATCAATAAAATCCACAAAAATTCTGGGTAATCCCTAAATAAGTATAGAAATATTGTAAAAAGTTTCAAATGAAAATAATATAATTAGAACTAGTATCAAAATAGTTTAGTCATCAAAATTATTAAGAAACGAAATCTGGAAATAGAATACACCTCTGTAGTAAAATAGCCATAACTCAGTTATACGAAAACGAAATTGATCAAGGTCAGAGATTTTGGAAAGAAGACAGATTTCTCTAAAATTCATGTCTAATACAAAAATTAAGAATTTTGACCTTAATAGGGTCTAAAATACAAACCAAAATTGATCATCGACAAATACAGATTTTCTCTTGAAAACAAAACCAACATAAACCACACTAAACTCGTTCCAATCACAATCAAACATGGTATAGAGTCTACTAAGTGTCCAAACATCATGAAATAGAGTATATAACATATTCACAACCATCATATCACATGGATGTCATCACATAATTTCACATAATTATCTCCAATATATGAATAGATCAAGAACGGTCAAACCTAGTTGTTTTCATGTCGATTTTTGTGTCGTGAGGCAACTATGGTCAAATAGCACTATAGAGACAAAACCCATCAAAGATAACACACAAACAAGTTGTCTCTAGAACCCAACTACACTATAAGCAGTATTTTTGACTTGTATCATACAAAGGAATTTGAGTACAAGTTACTTGCCTTAACCGAAGACGAAACGAAGAACACCAAGAATAACGGAAATGGATCCCTGCAACGAACAAAACGAACGACGAATCCCACGAACAAAGACAACCACACGTGCATTAGCCATGCACGTGCAATCCAAACAAGAGAGAGAGATCGGGAGTGAGAGCATCGAGAGGGAAAAGTCGACGGTGCACGGGCTACTGCAACGGCAGGTGTTGCCGCTGATGTTGTTGGACGGGGATAACTAGGGGGTCGCTGGAGGCATCGGCGCTAGCTTCGGCCGGCTCTAGCATCGCTGGTCACGCGACAGAACGAAGAGACAGAGCGGGGAGACGGGGAAAGCGACGAACGGAGAGAGAGAGATGGAGATGATGGTGCTCGGGTGCTAGGGGTGTTCGGGCTGTCGGGGATGAGCAAGGGCGAACGGGGATGTAGGGAACGGGGGTGCGGGGTGAAGTCGGGAGCGGGATATGCAGTGGGTTCAATGGGGGCTAGGGTTTCGATCGATGGGTGTACAGGGTGAGAGAGGGATAGTAGTATATATATGGGGGAAGAGAGAGACTTAGGGTTTTGGATGACATGGTTTCGGGTAGGGAATGAGAAGGTTTCGGGTATGGGTTTAATTGGTAGTAGGAGATTAGGTTTTGGGTAGTAGTAATAGGAATTGATCAATCGGTTTTAGAATAGGATTTAGGAGTTGGTTAATTAGGTTTTGATAACTGATTTGGGATATTAGACAATTGGATTAAAACAAGATTTGGCAAAAAGGAACCACGAGCACCCACAAACACGAGAAAAATGAAATAGAGCAAGAACCCAATAAAGAGCAAAAATAGTAATCGATCAAGAATGAAACAAAAGACAGACAATCAGACACAAGGAGATCAAAAATAAAATATGAATGAATATTTTGAAAACAACTCTAATGTACGGTCCAAGAAATACAAGAAGAGTACAAATACCGCTGATGTTGTTGGACGGGGATAACTAGGGGGTCGCTGGAGGCGTCAGCGCTAGCTTCGGCCGACTCTAGCATCGCTGGTCACGCGACAGAACGAAGAGACAGAGCAGGGGAGACGGGGAAAGCGAGGAACGGAGAGAGAGAGATGGAGATGATGGTGCTCGGGTGCTAGGGGTGTTCGGGCTGTCGGGGATGAGCAAGGGCGAACGGGGATGTAGGGAACGGGGGTGCGGGGTGAAGTCGGGAGCGGGATATGCAGTGGGTTCAATGGGGGCTAGGGTTTCGATCGATGGGTGTACAGGGTGAGAGAGGGATAGCAGTATATATATGGGGGAAGATAGAGACTTAGGGTTTTGGCTGACATGGTTTCGGGTAGGGAATGAGAGGGTTTCGGGTCTGGCTTTAATGAGTAGTAAGAGATTGGGTTTTGGGTAGTAGTAATAGGAATTGATCAATAGAGTTTAGAATAGGATTTAGGAGTTGGTTAATTAGGTTTTGATAAATGATTTGGGATATTAGGCAATTGGATTAAAACAGGATTTGGCAAGGAACCACGAGCACCCACAAACACAAGCAAAATGAAATAGAGCAAGAACCCAATAAAGAGCAAAGATAGTAATCGATCAAGAACGAAACAAAAGACAGACAATCAGACACAAGTAAATCAAAAATAAATATGAATGAATATATTGAAAACAACTCCAATATACGGTCCAAGAAATACAAGAAGAGTACAAATACCTAAGAAGAGAAAAATACACCAAAAATTTGAAAAACGAAAAACAGGGGTTACAATAAGATATGGGTGTTCCCTCGCAACATCCCAAAGACATCCTTCATCACTGACCACAGAATATTGCTATCTTGTCATGCCCTATAGAATAAAGAATGTTAGGGCCACTTATCAGTGGCTAGTGAACAAATCTTCAAAGAACAGATTAATTGAAACATGAAAGTCTCTGTGGATGACATGCTTGTAAAAAGTTGTAAGTGGGATGGCCATGCAACCCACCTCCAAGAGGCCTTCAATGTTCTATAAAAGTAGAACATGAGGCTAAACCATCAAAGTGGGATACGGGGCCTCCTCAAGGAAGTTTTAGGATTCATGGTGACCCATAGGGTAATTGAAGCTAATACAGAGAAGATTTAGGCCATACTCAACATGTCTCCACCATCCAACATCAAAGAGATCCAGAAACTCATAGGCCTTACCGCCATCGGTCATTTCCTCTTGAAGTCCAAAGAGAAGTGCCTCCCTTTTTGAAAGGCCTTCCGAGCTTCAAAGAGCTTTGAGTGGGGGGAAGCACAACATGAGGCCTTCGAGCATTTTAAGGTGTATCTGACCAACCTACCACTTCTAAGGAAACCCAAGCCGAGGGAAGTACTCCACCTCTATCTACCCACTTCAGACCAGACCTTTAGCGTTGGCTTGGTAAGAGAGGAAGACAAGATCCAAAAGCCATTCTACAATGTTCGCAAGGTACTCCATGATGCCAAACTCCATTATTCCAAAATGGGAAGACAGTCTACGCCCTCGTAATAGCCGCCTGAAAGCTTTATCCTTACTTCCAGGCACACACGTTCTCGGACCTCACCGGCCAACCCCTCAAGCAAGTACTTCACAAACAGGAAAACTCTAAGTGACTCATGAAGTGGTCATCGATTTGAGCCAATATGACATCACCTATCGGCCGAGGATGACCATCAAGGTCCAAGCATTAACCGAATTCATCGTCGAAAGCACTATCCTAGATCCTCCAGAAAAATGTGAAGATCCTCTATTCTGGAGTGTCTACATAGATGACTCCTCTTGCATCGAAGGGAGCAGTGCCAATGTCATCTTGCTTGGCCCAGATGAATTCACTCTTCAATACAAGGTAAATCAAATTTGAGGAGACTATGAGTCAAGGGATGACCGCATGATCAAGTACCTAGACTGCGTCAAGAAACTCATGACAACATTCCTAGAGGCAGAGGTCACTCGCATCCCCCGCAAGAAAAATGGGAAAGCAGAAGTCCTCTTTAAGTTAGCATCCTCTTCCTTCGAATGACTCGACCACACCGTGCTTATTGAGGTCCTACTCAAGACGAGCTTCAAAGAGGAAACTTTAGAATTCATGGTCATCACTCTCTAGACACCTGGAAACAATTGGATGAAAACCTTATTAGACTTCCTTGACAGGGAATCCTCCTAACATATCCAAAAGAAGCAAGGAAGATCCGGACTAGGGCAGCAAGGCACACACTTATTGAGGGAGTCCTATACAAGCGCTTGTACTCTTCTATAGATGGTAGACCCTATCTATGGTGCCTCGGTCCAGAAGAGACCCAATACACCCTTAAGTAAGTGCATGAAGGAATCAGTGACAGCCACATTGGCACGTGGTCTCTGATGCAAAATTTCTTAATTATAGGTACTATGGGCCCTCACACCTCGAAGATGCCCTAGAGTATGTCTGTCGATGCGCCCCATACCAGAAGTTTTCCCCGATAAAGCGGGTACCCCTAGGTTGACCTTCCTACCATGTCAAGTTCGATCCCCTTTGCCATTTTGCAGATGGATCTACTTGGGCCTTTTCCCCCTGCGACCGGACATAAAAACTTCTTGGTTTTGGCTATCGACTACTTCACAAAGTGGATCAAAGCAAAACCATTGGCCTCCATCACCGAGTAAAAGATTGAGCAATTTTGTTGAAGAACACTATCTGCATCGATTTAGGGATCAACCAATGCTTCTCTTCCATTTCGCCACTAAGAGATTCCGGATCCTTGTCACCGACAACGAAATCCAATTCGCCACTTAGAGATTCTGTACCCTCTGCTCTGATCTGGGGATCGAACAATGCTTCTCTTCCATTTCACATCCTCAGGCCAATGGTCAAGTAGAGAATGCCAACAAGCAAATTCTTAATGGCTTTAAGAAGAGGCTAGATGAAGTTCCAAAGGGACTATGGATTGAAGTGCTCCCGATCGTACTATGGTCCTACAGGACTACAAAAAGAACCACGATAGGAGTGCCTCCGTTCAACCTTACCGATGGGTTTAAGTTATAATCCTTATAGAGATCGCCCTACCTTCCCTGCATGTCTTCTCTTTCAACGAAGAACATAACTCAAATTATCTCTGGGCCAACCTTGGCCTCGTTGAAAAAGTACTCGAGAAATCCACCCTGCGGAGATAAATCTATCAGCAAACGGTGAAAAAGTTCTACAACAAGAAAGTTCGTCCAACAAACTTAAAAGAAAATGACATTGTCCTACGAAAGCTCGAGATCTCCGAGTCCCGCAAGAAGTAAAAACTCACTCCTAACTGGGAAGGACCCTACATGGTCTCCAAAGTCGTCCACCATGAGCTTACCAATTTGAAGACCTGGGGGGCAACGAGATATCAAGGATTTGGAATACTGAGAATTTGATGAAGTTCAATGAGGATGTTTAATGCCCTCTACTATATTCGTAATAAGACCAATCTTTACAACGGTCAGTGCATGTAATAAACGCTAGCCACCTTGGCAATTGCTTAGGTTTTTTTTTTTACTAAGCATTTCTTGCATAATTTTTATACTACTCTCCGAACGCAAACAATGAGCTCGGTGCTCAGCTTCTCACCTAAGCTACACCAACTATTCATTAACTCAAAACAATGAGTTAGGCACTCGGCTCCTCGCCCAAGCTACACCCATAACTCAAAATAATGAGTTCCGAGTCCAACTCGCTCTAGCTACACCAATAAATCATTAACTTTATACAATGAGTTTGGTCCCCTGCTCCCAGCTTTAGCTGCTTAAACAACTCGTTAACTTCATATAATGAGTTCATTGCTCAGCTCCCGGTTTGAGCTGCTCCAACAACTCATTAACTTAAAATGTTGAGTTCGAGCCCCACTCACCTAAGCTACACAAAAAACTCATTAACTCCATACAATGATTTTGGTGCTAAGCTCCTGGTTTGAGCTGCTCTAGTAGCTAATTAACTCCATACAATGAGTTCGATGCTCAGCTCCTCGCCCAAGCTACACCAACACCTCATACTCAAAAAAATGAGTTTGGAGCCCCAGTCCCTTGAGCTACACCAACAACTCATTAACTCCATACAATGAGTTTAGTACAGAGCTCCCAGCTCGAGCGGCTCCAACAACTCATTAACTCAAAACAATGAGTTTGAAGCCCTGCTAGCCTGAGCTACACCACCAACTCATTAACTCCATACAATGAGTTTGGTGCCCAGCTCCTGGCTAAAGTTGCTCCAATAACTCATTAACTCAAAACAATAAGTTCAAAGCCCCACTCATCTGAGCAACACCAACAACTTATTACCATACACTGAGTTTGCTGCACAGCTCCATGTTCGGACTACTCCAATAACTCGTTAACTCTTACAATGAGTTCGGTGCTCAGCTCCTTGCCCGAGCTACACCAACAACTCATTAACTCAAACCAATGAGTTCGGCATTCAGTGCCCACCTCCCGACACGAGCTGTTCCAACAACTCTTAACTCCATATAATGAGTTTGATGCTTAGCTCTTGGCTTGAGCTGCTCCAACCACTCATTAACTCAAACCAATGAGTTCGGAGCTCCGCTCGCCCAAGCTACACAAACAACTCATTAACTCCATATAATGAGTTTGGTGCTCAGCTCCTAGCTTGAGCTGATCCAACAATTCATTAACTCAAAACAATGAGTTCGGAGCCCCGCTCGCCTGAGCTACACCAAAAACTCATTAACTCCATACAATGAGAAAGCCCAACTTCCAACTTGAGCTGCTCCAACAACTCGTTAACTCCATAGAATGATTTTGGACTACACCAACAACTCAATAACTCCATTTAATGAATTCGGTGCTTAACTCCCAGCTCCAGCTGCTTCAACAATTCATTAACTCCATGCAATGAGTTCAAAGACCTACTCGCTCGAGCTACACCAACAAATCATTAACTCTATACAATGAGTTTGGTGCCCAGCTCCCGACTTGAGCTGATCCAACAATTCAGTAACTCAATACAATGGAGCGCAACACAAAGAAAGCAAGAGATAAGACAAAAACACATCGGTAATCTATATTCCATATCAAAACTTTAGTACAAGTTTGAGAACATAATACATCATAAATTCATAAGTTTCTTCTCCCAAGTCACGTACATTGTGAGCAAGACGAATATTTCGGTTAAGAGATACAGTTCTCTCCCGATGCCTCCTCGCCCCAGAAGTTCTCCCTCGGCCGCCTAAGCTACCAGAGAAAGAGGCTCCAATCCCGTGGATTGAGTATAAATCTCACGGTTGCGTATGTGCAACATCCTCCCCCCCCACCTATCTGAAGTAATGCTAAACGATCCAGCTACTCTACTTTGGGCTTCCCCGGGAATTGTTGTTACTACTCGAGCCCCTGAAGTCAGCTTATGGAATGTCCTCCCTGGGTTTTCATCACTGCGGAGGTGAGAAGTGCTTCATATTTGTAGTTTTCCAAGCTTCATCTCCAGTGAGTAAATCTTCGTGTCCTTCTATAAGTATGTCCTTGAGGTGAATGTCCTTCTCGATAAGCATATTTAGGCATTTGTTTTAATGCTTCAATTAGAGGAATATTAATATGCAATTGATTAAAAATATTTAAAAATTTAGAGAATTGATTATCAAACTTATTCTTTTTAAATCTTTGCAGAAAAGGAATCAGTGTATCATAAGGAGATTTAGAATTAGTTTAAGAATTAAACTCCATGGAAATCGTGGGGTTTGTAGCTTCTTTCATTTCCTTAGAATTTCCAACATGGTGGTTGGCCACCTACTACGTCTGTTCCTCCAAAGCTGGCTCGAAATCATCCTACTTTTCAGCCACGTTTTGTTCGGCAATTTCTTCTGGTGGCTGCTCAATTGTTTTCCCACTTCTCAGTGCAATTGCTTTGACATGCTCCTTAGGATTGGTTATGGTGTTACTGGGCAAGATTCCGGTTGTTCTCTCTATAAGAATATTTGAAAGCTGACCATTCTGAGCCTCAAGATTGCAAATTGAAGCCGTGTAATTTTGGATCACCAAATCTATCTTTTGCATGTCAAATCTATCTTTTGCATGTATTGCATATCTCCTTAAGTGTTGGCTTTTTTTATTGTTGCGAAAATTTTGAGGTGGTCTAGTTGTCCCTTGATTGTTATTCCAAAAAAAATAGGGTGATTTCTCAATCCTAGATTATATATGTTTGAATAAGGATAGTTTTATCGTTGGAAGTTGGACACATAGTTTGCTTGTTCGGAATTTGGTTGAGCAAATGGATTTCCCACTTGGAAATCCATACTTGAGTGATTTCCTGCACAATGATCACAAACAATGTTAATTTGAATAGCATTAACATTCATATCACATAGTTGTTTGGATAAAGTAGCTATTTGTACTGCCAATGTGGCAATAGGATCAAGCTTAAATATTCCCTAATTATGCAATGTCTTCTCTCAAATAACACGAAATATATCTCTACAATCACATTAATCGCGGTAAATTATCTCTAATTTTGCTCAATTAATGGTGTTTAATTCTAAACTTATAAATCACAAGTTACCTCTCGGTTCCCCTATGTTTCACGATATCAAACAATAATTGGCCAGAAAATTGTAAGAACATAAATTAAACACACAACCATGAAAAAGTAGAAGAATAAAGTAACGGTGAAATTGAAGTTGTGTTTTCAAAGTTAGACTACATCGAAACCCTAGAAAAAAAAATTAGTTCATGACAAAACTAAAACTAATGAATATCATATTGGATTGCATAAGAAAAAATTGAAGAGAAGAAAGAACTCTAGACAATCTTAACGAACGCTTTGGCTCTTGATCTCCAACGGTGTAATGATTCGTCTCCTCCAAATCTCCTAGCCTCCAACATCTTTTTCAATTAGTCTAGAGTTCACATCAGCATCTATATATAGCACCCAAATAATCCCTAAAAAGATATATACAAATACAGCCCATTGGACCCGAAATCTGCACTCACAATATAGCCAGTCGCACATTACGATCGAATGCATTTTTCTGTTCTCCAAACAGAGTTTATCAGCGGTCAAATGCGTCTTTTGGCGGGCGACTGTAATTTTTCTTCTTGCGTGAGCTGCAGAAAAAATAATTTTACCGGAGCTACAGAAGTCCGCTCGTGACGTATGATAAATCAATTCGAAGAAGACTCGAAGATCGACATCTTTCATTTAGAACAAAAATGAAGATTCATCCGTCGTATAGTTTAAAACAGCAGTGCAAGTTCTAGGTGCTGTTAAAGTTGCTTTTTCGTATTGCTTTGTCTTCTCTTTCTCCAACTACAAGCTCCGTGATTATGTATAATTGAGTCCACACCTAATAACCATCTCATTCTTTCAAAAATAAACAAATAAATAAAATTAAGTAGAAAGAATTTTTTTTTAAAGAAATAACCGTAAACTCTCAATTTTACTGCATGAGAAATATATATATATATATATAATAAAACACAAAGAAAGCTATCAAGTGGTTCTCCTTCAATCCCCCAAAAATTAAAGGCCCAGATCTAACCTCACAAAACATATTTTTCCTCCCAAAAGTTTCCCCCCAAAACTCAAATTCAAATCCTCCACCCAAAACAACTCCTATATTTTTTTTTCCTCTTCTCTTTCCCTCCATCTTCTATTCAAAAAAATTAAGAAAATAAAAATTTTAAAAATTTTTAAAAATTAAAAAAGTAAAAAAATTAAAAACTATAAAAATTAAAATTTTAAAACATTAAAAATAATTCCAAAAATAAAAAAAAAATCATATAATATGTTTTTTGCTAGACCCCAAAATGTTTCTCATATAATATGTTTGCTACTTCAATTAATTTGCTGGACCTTCAAAACTATTTTATATGATCAAACAAGGTGCACCGTTCCGAAGACGTGCCGTAGGCACGTGTCAACAGGCAAACCTAGTATACATAATAAAACACAAAGAAAACTATCAAGTGGCTCTCCTTCAATTTCCCCAAAATCAAAGGCCCAGATCTAACCTCACAAAACATATTTTTTTCCACCCAAAAGTTTTCCCCCAAAACTCAAATTCAAATCCCCAACAACTCTTTTATTTATTTAATTATCTCTCTCTCTCTCTCTCTCTCTCTCTCTCTGTATATATATATATATATATATATATATATATATATATATCTGTATCTCTCTCCCTCTCCCTCTCCCTCTCTATATATATATATATATATATATATATATATATATATATATATATATATATATATATATATATATATATATATATATATATATATAGACACACACATACACACAAACTTATAAAAACATGGACTTTTATATACACACTTATAAAAACATGGACTTTTATATATACATACACTTATAGAAACATGGACTTTTATTTACAACTAATTATTATCATACTATTCAAACCAGAGCTACATAATTGTTGATTTACCGTTTACAATGCTTTTTATATGTTGTATCGTTCTGAAGACGTGCCGTAGACACGTGCCCACGGAAAAATCTAGTATCTATATATAATAAATATATATATATATCTTTATAATAAATTACAAAGAAAGCTATCAAGCGGCTCACAATCAATCCTTCCAAAATCAAAGATCCATATCAAACCCCACAAAATATATTTTTACTCCAAAATTTCAAACCCAAAAACCAAAATTTCCCCCTAAAAGACTCATTACTTTATTACTATCTATCTCCTCTCTTTACTTTTTCATATTTCTCTCTTTCTCTCTCTCTATCTCTGTATCCCAATCTTTCTTTATTTACTTAGAAATTAGATTTTAAAATTTCGGTTTTGTAAATTTCCAGAATTTTTAATAGCAAATATCTCTTCAACAATTAAATTTCGTTATTTTCCACACTTAAATTTCTAAGAAGTTAGATTTTATACCCTCATTTATAATTATTTTTCAATATATACTAATGGAAACATAGACTTTATTTATAACTAATTATTGTCATACTATTCAAACTTGAGCTACATAATTATTGTTTTACTGTTTACATGACTTTTCGTGTTTTGTATCGTTCCGAAGACGTGCCGTAGGCACGTGCCCACGGACAAATCTAGTATATATATATCAAAAAATGTTTTTAAAAACTAGAGCTAGAATGTATGCCATATATCAAAAAATATTTTAAAAAACTAGAGCTAGAATGTATTCCTCCTGAATGCCAAAAAAGCTCAACAGAAATTCACGTGTTTCCAGAAAACACATGGAAACTGACCCCCATGCTATGTGTCGAAAAAAAAAAAAATCAATTGTACATGTTTAAGATGTGATATACAAATTAATTTATTGCCAGCGACAGCCAGAAGGTTTAATAAAGAAGATAAATAATTAGCAAGAAATTTGTGTGTTGCCAAAAGGAGCAAATCATATTATTCTCGAGTTACATAGTCAGGAAAATTAGAAGGCTATGTCACTAGCCACTAGGCAAATTGAGTGTTAACTGAGTCTTTTAGTCAACAACCAGTGTTGTGTTCAAGTCAAACCACCACCACCACCACCACCCCCCCCCCACCCCCCACCCCACCACCACCACATTCATAACTAGTATTTTTCACATACGATACACCTTTTGATAAGAGTTAGAAGTTTGCAACGTATAATTTATGTGTTAAGAAATAGTTTTGTAGTTGGACATGCATTGCACGTTATTGGTAAAAATATTTTGAAAAAAAAACTACAATTTGTACGTGCAATGCACGTGTTTATAAGTAGAATTTGAGTTGTACGTGCAACATATGACCCCCCCCCCCCCCCCCCCCCCCCCGCATTCATAACTAATATTTTTCGTATGTGATACACGTTTTGATAAGAGTTAGAAGTTTGCAACGTACAATTTATGTGTTAAGAAATAGTTTTGTAGTTGGACGTGCATTGCACGTAATTGGTAAAAATATTTTGAAGGAAAAAAACTACAATTTGTACGTACAATACACGTGTTTATAAGTAGAATTTGAGTTGTACGTGCAACATATGTGTATGTTTAGTGTTAAAAAAATATTGTAAAATTGTTTTGCACATGCATTGCACGTTTTAAATAGGTGGAATTTTTTTTATTTGTTTGTTTTTGTTGTAATTAATGGGAGAGTTGGAGTTGCACATGCAACGCACTTATGTTGACAACATTACAACTCCAACTCTCCCATCATAATATTATTACTAGTATAATGTATGTACGTTGCACGTATACTAAAAGTATAGTCATTAAATTAGATGAATATATATCAAATAAAAAAAGAAATTGTTTATATTTGAATGTTTTGATTTTGGTGACACATGCGATGCACGTATATATTGTTAGATTTAGTTTGGATGTGTATTACACGGGTTTGTTCAGTTATAAAGTTAGGGTTTGTTGGGTTACAAACCCAACTCTCCCATTAAAATAGTAAAGATTACTAGTAATTTACACGTGCGATGCATGTATATATATATATATATATATATATATATATATATATATATATATATATATATATATATAATTTAACGTTGTCGGGCATCGAACCTAAGACCTCCTTATATTAGTTATGTACGTACAATATACATGTTTATTTGGTTACAATGTACGTATTTGTTTGGTTACAAGTAAAGTTTGTTTGGTGACAAACTCTCCGATTAAAATAGACTAGTATAATGTACGTGAGATGCCCGTCTAAAAAAGGTAAAGTCATCAAATGAAATGAATATATATCGAATAAGAAAAAAATAGTTTATATTTGAATGTTTTGATTTGGGCTACACGTGCGGTGCACAATTTTATTTATTGGATATAGTTTGAACGTATATTATACGTGTTTATATAGTTACAAAGTTAGAATTTATTTGTTACAAACCCCAACTCTCCCATTAAAATAGCAGAGATAGATAGATAGATTATTAGAGATAGGAGATTAGAGATAAACAAGGGAAATTTACGTTTAGGCTCCCTTAAAACTGTTACATGTCACATTGTAACAGTTTCAATAGCTACTGGTGTGTACATGAAGTTCCATGTATTCACATTATTTTTTCGATTTCTACTTTTTATAGCTGAGCTTGTTTACTTTTGTTTCTCGGTGAAAATTGGCAAGCATAAAAAATGTCTGCCTCCCTTAAAACATAGTTTACTTATGAACTTGGCCCCCATAAGAGCATCCACAGTCCACTACAAACCGCACAGGCTATAGTGGCGCTTTTACAAGGCTATAACGGCATTTTTTGGCACCGTTATAACTCATAACGGCGCTTCTGAAATTGCCACTAAAAGTGCCGTTAGAACGTGCATCGTTATAGCCATATAGGCTATCGCGGCGTTTACGGACACCGCCGCTATAGGGTGTCCACCTATAACGGCGTTGCCAAACCGCCGTTACAGGAAAGTTTCATTTTGAAAAAATAGAGCTATAGCGGCGCTTTTTGCAAGCACCGGGACTGCACCACGATTAAAAGCTATCATTGGTACCCTGCAGCGGCGCTTGTCTAGCGCCGTGATAGAAGGTACCCAAAAGCTGTAGTACCTATTGCGGCGTTTCTTGGGAAACGCAACGATAGGATTTTTTTTTTTTTTTTTGACATTTTATTATAAAATTTTCAATTGAAAAAATTAGTAATTAATCGTATATTACAAATACATGTAATCATATTAAATTTAAATGCAAAATCAGGTAAATCAATAATAACATCATAATCAAGAACCAAAAGTCACACATCACAAAAAACAACTCAATAGAAAACAAAATATGTAACACATAAACTGTCATACAACGAGTATCAAATGTATATGTTGTACAATACTTAGTTATTACAAAACATAGATATAATTTCTACAAAATATTTTTTTAAAAGTCAAAATTCGACAAACTACAGCGGGGGAGTCTCCTCGTGTGACCCGTTGTTGCTTCCAATTCCATCATTATTTTGCCCTAGTGTATGTGCATGACTGCAAAACCGCTGGAATATGATGATCCTGTAGAAAAAACATAAATATTTCATCATCAATTTTTCAAACAAAAGAAGTAGTTATTAGGGACTTGGATGGTGCAAAAGAGAGGCTTAATAAAGAAAATGGATGATTAATAAAGCAATTCATAAAATTAATACAAAAAATCTAAAGTATATCAATCAGAAGCAAAGTTAATTATAAGATTGTAGTACACTAAACATTGAAACAAGAAAAGGCAGAGTTCCACATTTTGCAATCATCACTTTGGAAATCTTAATTCAGACTACATGATTAGCCTATAGATTGAATGTAATTTTTCTTCTTCTTAATGTTAGTGTCTCCTGTACTACAAGCGCATGCTGAATGCCATCAATTTTTATTGATTATAACAATATAGTTGAAAAAAATATTGATTTTCTCAGTAGCAATTAGAGAACTGTCTATGTTCTGGTATTGAGCCTACTTCCTAATTCAATATATATAGGCTTTAACATCTTTTTGAACATGTTTACAAGTAACTCAGATGGGAAGATTTTAGGATGATAAAAGAAAGATCTCAGGGTCGACATCAGACTACAACCTTTATTAGAAGAAAAAAATGTGTCGCACAAGAAGAAAATGGCCTAACACCAGAAATTTAAGTTGTAGAGAGCAAAGTGACATGATACTATCAAATTTAGCTTCCAAATGCATCTATCTAGACCCACATGTACTATCATCATCATCATCATTTTAAAGAAATTATGTGCCATACATTGAAATAGCTCCAAATCAGACTGAAATAGGTTCAACATCACAAAATTAAGTAATAGTATAAACATGAAGTTGATCTATAACCATTGGCTTAAGTTGCTCTTAAATATATAGACATGAAATTTTCATTGCTATGGCTATTGGCTAAGCAGCTATCTATGTATGCCAAGTCATAACCTATGTGGTCACATTCCTACAATAATTCCTAGCTCCTTTTTCTGAGTGTGGTTGGGGATGCCACATTACTTGACTATTTATAATTGAGTAGGAAGAGATGTCACATGAAGTGGAATTGGTTGCGAAGCTCCAAAGTTTCTATTAAGAAGTTGTATTGTGTTAGACCTGTACATGTCCCTGAGTAAACGACACTGATTTAAATTCTTCGAGATATATAATAGTGTTGGTGTTTTAAAGCAAATTTTTAGATGATATCTTTCAGAAGAACTACAATGCATGATTAAAATATTGAAGTGCTTGGGTTTAATTTGTATATAATTAGAAACTGATTAGGACTGGAGCATTAACTTTGCTTCGTATTGATATACTTCAGATTTTGTGTCTCAATAGTTTTCGGTATTTTGATTCATTATACAAATTAATCATTGTACTTGTAACCCCTATTTTCAATAATACGTATTTTCAAAATATTTTCCGTATTTAAATCATCAATATCTTATGATTATTTTCCTTAATTGATTTTTATTATTTTAACTATATTTATAAACTCAATTGTCCATTATAAGCCCAAGTTTACATTATTAATTTTATTAAATGTGAGCCCAATTATTTAATTGTTATTTTAAGCCCAAGTTGTATTTTGATTTTATTATGAAATTCAATTGTTTAATTCTAAGCCCAATTTCGTATTTGATTTTAATTAAGTATTCTGAAGCCCAACCAAAGCTATATTGATATTATTTTATTTAGAGCCCATTTATTTAAAGCCCAAGCCCACTGGACCCAATACCCATTAATTGTACAGATTGGTCATACACCTATCCCCATACAATATTTTTCCCTCACCCCATTTTCTATCCGGTACTCCAACTCCCCACTCAAATCCCGTACTTGCACTCTTCCCCATAATCGGGTAACTGCCCCACTATCTTTCACCCCATTACTCCATTATCTATTATACTATTATAATATCAATATCTCACATACTGTCTTCTTCTCTCCCACTCTTCCCCTGTTTCGAAAACAAAGAAACCAAACAGAACAAACCCAAAGAAACAACCATCGTTCTCCTTCCTCCATCTCCACTCTCAATCACCCCGACCTCTCGCTCTCCCCCTGCCCTACCTCCACCGAGAACCCCGACCCTCGCAACCTCCCGTCGCACAGAAGCTCCCGCTCACCCCCTCCACTGCTGCCATTGTCGCCATTACCACCAAAGCTTCGCCCTGCTCCGTCTTCCCATCTCCTTGCCATCACTACCAGAGAAACCAGGAAGCTTCCGCCATTGTTACTGATCGCCCTCTCCTTCTTCGTCCAATTCCTTGCCGTTCGCTCCAACCGCCTTCGCTCGAAGCACCAGAGTCGAGCTCCTCGCCGTCACAGTGCTACCCTCTCTCCTCGCACCCCATTTTCGTTTTCCTTCGTTCAAGCCCCGCCATTGAAGCCCCGCCCTCGAAGCTTCGACTTTCGCCCCTCGTCTTCGCCTCGCGAGCGCTTTCCGCTCGCGCCGTTGCTCCCGCCGCTCGTCTTCTCCACCAGTCGAAGCTCGCGACAACAACGTCGTCTTCTTCCCTGCGCCATCTCCCGCTCGAACTCCGTCGCACCGCTTGCTCTGCCTCCGCTCGAACTTCCATCGCGACCTCCCAGTCGCTCGCCACTTCTCCCTCCAATCGCGCCGCCCTCAGATCGCCGCTCGCCACCCCATTCCGCTCGCCCCAGCCGAATCCCTTCTCCCCGTCGCTGTTTCCCCCTCCCGCTCATCTTCGTCGGCGCCGCTCTCATCTCGCGCTCTCTCTCTTTTCTGTCTCTCTCTCTCTCTCTCTGTGTGTGTGTGTGTGTGTTCTGAGATCGAAGAAGAAGAAGGAAGAGTAGTTTTGGGGATTTGGGGATTTGTCTAGTTGCTGTTGTATTGTTGCTATTTGGTGTTGGGTGCTTTACTGTTGGAGGATTTTATTGGAGTTGGTGTATTATTGGTGTGTTGGTGTTTGGAGTTTGGGACTAGAGCTAGTGAGTTACCTGTTGGATATTGTGGTGTTTGGTGTGTTGGTTGCTGTTTGTAGGGGTTGGATTGGAGTTATTAGTTGTTGCTGTTGTGTTGCTGTTTGGAGTTGTTGAAGGGGGGGATCGTTGCTATTTGCTGTTGGAGTTGCTATTTTGGAATTTGGCGTGGCTGCCACACACATTTCACACGTGTTCTACTGCCCGGGATACTGATCCCGTTATTCTATCTTTAATTTCATCGTCGTCGACTAACAGGCAAGTGTCTCTTGTACAATTTTGTTTATTCTAGTGCAAGTCTTTGTAAAAATACCGCAAGTATATTATTTTTGACTCCAATTCGCATTCATAAGTCGAATTGATAACTGTTTCCATACATAATCCGTATCCCGTATTCGTACAAGATCACGAATACTTTGTTGCCATGTCCGTTGCATGAACACGATACACATATATACTATTATACATGATGTTGTGCATGAATTGTTGGTTATTAGGTTGCATGTTGTTATAATATATTATATTCTTGATTAAGCGTTATGCATGCCATTAGTTGCATCATATGTTATAAGTCCTGAAATATGTTTCCTGCCTCGTATAAGTCTTGATACTTGATCTTGTCATGTTACCCTTGCCTTGTTGCCCGTCCCTGTTGTTGCATGTAGTTATTGTTCATATTTAATTGTAATTAAAAAGATAACAAGCCGGAGTATAAAGGAAAAAGATTTAGTAGTGGACAATATAGAAGAGCGTACTCGGACGGGGGCTCGTGGTTCCCCGACGCAAATTTGCAAGTTGCAAATTGTAAATTTGCAAAACTTTATGTTCTATGTTTCACGCTACGTTACACTATGTCCACATTGCACGTATCTTGATACAAGATATACTTGACATGACTTCTGGATATGTTTCCCGAGTACGTGACCTATAGAATCCACCACGGTCTAAACGTTCACTTGATTGTGGATAGCAACCATGTGGTATGGGACGCATGAAGTGCTACCTAGTTAGGTTAATAAAAGATATGACATGACACGTATACTTGCACGATCCGTTTACATGTTACATGGTTATGATGACTTGTTTACTTGTCTACATGTTACTCGTTTATGTTGACACGTTTACTTACTTACTCGTTTACATGTTACATGTTACTATGGATTATTTAATTGTTCACATGCATGCTATTTGTTCCACGATATCTTGTTCTTGATTCTGTCATATGTTGTATTTGCTCTATCATATGATTCTTGATTCTCTGTTCTTTCCTGCTTTTGTTTCATTCTATTTTTGTCCCGTTGCTTGTACCACTTGCGGCCCGTGACTTGCATTAACGGGTACTTCTTTGTCTCTTTTCTTGTAATAATATACTTGCAGGCCCAGATGGAGAACTACCTGAAGGTGTTGCTGAACAGAGAACCTAGTCTTGTTTAATTTCATGTTATTTTAGTTTATGTTTTATTCATGTAATCCTTGTTGTAATCCGGGCGTGTTGACCCGTAACTATGTTTCTTTCCAGTTGTTGGTTATGTTCATGTAATATGTCATGTACTTTGTTATCCTGTTGTGATTTTATATGCTTTTGTGGTTGAAATTGTTATCTTGTTGTTGAGTTAAAATTTACAGCTTATGAATGATGTATCTGCATCATTCACTGAGCCTCAGTTACGTGCCTGTGTTCCTGTATTCTGGGAAGCGGGGCGTGACAAGGTTTTTAGTGGTATCAGAGCCAGGTTATGGCTAATGTGTTAGTTTGACTAATACATTAGACAGGCTTGACTCAATCAGGTTAACTCAACAACATGTACACCACGTTAATCACATGGATAATAAATAACCAACCTGGATACTCACTAACTTGATGGTTTTGCAGACTATGGCTAGTGAGGACATTTTGACTCCTCCGCCCAGGGACGAAACATCAGTCAATATCGCTGCCACTCTCCAGTAAATGAGATCGCAGGTATTTTGTTATTTTGTCGCCTTCCAATTCATGAGTCATCATTTTTCTGCACTTGCGTTCATCCCCATTGTTGATTCACAATTGAATATCATGCTAGTATTTCCTCCTTGCCGTATTCTCTTCAAATTTGGGTATTGCCACCACTTTGTTCATTCCCTTTTAAATTCTCTATTTTGTTCCCCATAGCTTGCTTTTGCCCTATCCTATATACCGCTTACTTAAATTTCGAGGACGAAATTTTGTTGTAAGGTGGGTAGGATTTGTAACCCTTGTTTTCAATAATACGTATTTTCAAAATATTTTCCGTATTTAAATCATCAATATCTTATGATTATTTTCCTTAATTGATTTTTATTATTTTAACTATATTTATAAACTCAATTGTCCATTATAAGCCCAAGTTTACATTATTAATTTTATTAAATGTGAGCCCAATTATTTAATTGTTATTTTAAGCCCAAGTTGCATTTTGATTTTATTATGAAATCCAATTGTTTAATTCTAAGCCCAATTTCGTATTTGATTTTAATTAAGTATTCTGAAGCCCAACCCAAGCTATATTGATATTATTTTATTTAGAGCCCATTTATTTGAAGCCCAAGCCCACTGGACCCAATACCCATTAATTGTGCAGATTGGTCATACACCTATCCCCATACAATATTTTTCCCTCACCCCATTTTCTATCCGGTACTCCAACTCCCCACTCAAATCCCGTACTTGCACTCTTCCCCATAATCTGGTAACTGCCCCTACTATCTTTCACCCCATTTTTCCATTATCTATTATACTATTATAATATCAATATCTCACAGACTGTCTTCTTCTCTCCCACTCTTCCCCTGTTTCGAAAACAAAGAAACCAAACAGAACAAACCCAAAGAAACAACCATCGTTCTCCTTCCTCCATCTCCACTCTCAATCACCCCGACCTCTCGCTCTCCCCCTGCCCTACCTCCACCGAGAACCCCGACCCTCGCAGCCTCCCGTCGCACAGAAGCTCCCGCTCACCCCCTCCACTGCTGCCATTGTCGCCATTACCACCAAAGCTTTGCCCTGCTCCGTCTTCCCATCTCCTTGCCATCACTACCAGAGAAACCAGGAAGCTTCCGCCATTGTTACTGATCGCCCTCTCCTTCTTCGTCCAATTCCTCGCCGTTCGCTCCAACCGCCTCCGCTCGAAGCACCAGAGTCGAGCTCCTCGCCGTCACAGTGCTACCCTCTCTCCTCGCGCCCCATCTTCGTTTTCCTTCGTTCAAGCCCCGCTATTGAAGCCCCGCCCTCGAAGCTTCGACTTCCGCCCCTCGTCTTCGCCTCGCGAGCGCTTTCCGCTCGCGCCGTTGCTCCCGCCGCTCGTCTTCTCCACCAGTCGAAGCTCGCGACAACAGCGTCGTCTTCTTCCCTGCGCCATCTCCCGCTCGAACTCCGTCGCACCGCTTGCTCTGCCTCCGCTCGAACTTCCATCGCGACCTCCCAGTCGCTCGCCACTTCTCCCTCCAATCGCGCCGCCCTCAGATCGCCGCTCGCCGCCCCATTCCGCTCGCCCCAGCCGAATCCCTTCTCCCCGTCGCTGTTTCCCCCTCCCGCTCGTCTTCGTCGGCGCCGCTCTCATCTCGCGCTCTCTCTCTTTTCTGTCTCTCTCTCTCTCTCTCTCTCTCTCTCTGTGTGTGTGTGTGTGTTCTGAGATCGAAGAAGAAGAAGGAAGAGTAGTTTTGGGGATTTGGGGATTTGTCTAGTTGCTGTTGTATTGTTGCTATTTGGTGTTGGGTGCTTTACTGTTGGAGGATTTTATTGGAGTTGGTGTATTATTGGTGTGTTGGTGTTTGGAGTTTGGGACTAGAGCTAGTGAGTTACCTGTTGGATATTGTGGTGTTTGGTGTGTTGGTTGCTGTTTGTAGGGGTTGGATTGGAGTTATTAGTTGTTGCTGTTGTGTTGCTGTTTGGATTTGTTGAAGGGGGGGATCGTTGCTATTTGCTGTTGGAGTTGCTATTTTGGAATTTGGCGTGGCTGCCACACACATTTCACACGTGTTCTACTGCCCGGGATACTGATCCCGTTATTCTACTTTAATTTCATCGTCGTCGACTAACAGGCAAGTGTCTCTTGTACAATTTTGTTTATTCTAGTACAAGTCTTTGTAAAAATACCGCAAGTATATTATTTTTGACTCCAATTCGCATTCATAAGTCGAATTGATAACCGTTTCCATACATAATTCGTATCCCGTATTCGTACAAGATCACGAATACTTTGTTGCCATGTCCGTTGCATGAACACGATACATATATATACTATTATACATGATGTTGTGCATGAATTGTTGGTTATTAGGTTGCATGTTGTTATAATATATTATATTCCGATTAAGCGTTATGCATGCCATTAGTTGCATCATATGTTATAAGTCCTGAAATATGTTTCCTGCCTCGTATAAGTCTTGATACTTGATCTTGTCATGTTACCCTTTCCTTGTTGCCCGTCCCTGTTGTTGCATGTAGTTATTGTTCATGTTTAATTGTAATTAAAAAGATAACAAGCTGGGGTATAAAGGGAAAAGATTTAGTAGTGGACAATATAGAAGAGCGTACTCGGACGGGGGCTCGTGGTTCCCCGACACAAATTTGCAAGTTGCAAATTGTAAATTTGCAAAACTTTATGTTCTATGTTTCACGCTACGTTACACTATGTCCACATTGCACGTATCTTGATACAAGATATACTTGACATGACTTCTGGATATGTTTCCCGAGTACGTGACCTATAGAATCCACCACGGTCTAAACGTTCACTTGATTGTGGATAGCAACCATGTGGTATGGGACGCATGAAGTGCTACCTAGTTAGGTTAATAAATGACATAACATGACACGTATACTTGCACGATCCGTTTACATGTTACATGGTTATGATGACTTGTTTACTTGTCTACATGTTACTCGTTTATGTTGACACGTTTACTTACTTACTCGTTTACATGTTACATGTTACTATGGATTATTTAATTGTTCACATGCATGCTATTTGTTCCACGATATCTTGTTCTTGATTCTGTCATATGTTGTATTTGCTCTATCATATGATTCTTGATTCTCTGTTCTTTCCTGCTTTTGTTTCATTCTATTTTTGTCCCGTTGCTTGTACCACTTGCGGCCCGTGACTTGCATTAACGGGTACTTCTTTGTCTCTTTTCTTGTAATAATATACTTGCAGGCCCAGATGGAGAACTACCTGAAGGTGTTGCTGAACAGAGAACCTAGTCTTGTTTAATTTCATGTTATTTTAGTTTATGTTTTATTCATGTAATCCTTGTTGTAATCCGGGCGTGTTGACCCGTAACTATGTTTCTTTCCAGTTGTTGGTTATGTTCATGTAATATGTCATGTACTTTGTTATCCTGTTGTGATTTTATATGCTTTTGTGGTTGAAATTGTTATCTTGTTGTTGAGTTAAAATTTACAGCTTATGAATGATGTATCTGCATCATTCGCTGGGCCTCATTTACGTGCCTGTGTTCCTGTATTCTGGGAAGCGGGGCGTGACAGTACTTGAACCCAATTTCAGCATTAGTTAGACCTAAATTGACTAAGCTTGATTCTGAAATTGATCCTAAGGTTTATAACTGACTGTCATAAAAGAATTAAAAATAAGTATACTTTATGAGAAATCATCTCATAAAAGGCTAAAGTGCAGTAAAGTTTAATGTCCAATGCCAGAGAAGACAGTAATTTGAAGGAAAATTATTCCTGTATCAGAAAATAAAGTTATTAAATAAGATAGTTTGGATTTATAGCATAACAGTTATTTTTGGCTGCAAGAGAAGTGTGAGATATAGATTATGAAGACATAATGTTATCTTATAGATTGTTTTCAAGCCACATTCCACTTAAAAACAGAAAAATCAGTTTATCCTAAGATATTAAATAATTTGGTGTTGTCGATGTAATACATGACTTGCTAGCGATGCTCTCCACCTTCCATTTGGATAAAAGAAATAGCATAATGTTAAACTTGTTAACTGCTTTAGTTCATTGTTACACGTTAAACCTTTATATACACAACTTAGAAGAGAGGAATGAGGAAACTGGATGCACAGTCAAATGAATAAGTGAATTCTAAGCAAATGAAATTACCTAGACAGTGAAGATATTCCAGACCAATAACGACTTCGGCTGCATAAAACCTGGAGAGTAAAACATTCACACATAAAGGATAAAGAAAACGTCAAGTCCAAAGATATGGAAATCTGACTTAAACCATCTTATGTAGATGGGTTTTGTATATAAATTTTTTTTGCAGGTTGATATGTAACCTTGTTTGAGATGCACTTATCCTAAATTAAATTGTTAAAAAGAAAAAAGTTCAAGTAAAAAATTATTGTTTCCACATATATATGTATATTTCTTACCTTGCAGCTTCATCTTTGAAAAACTTCATAGGCTGCTTGTCTAGTAAAGCAAGCAACTCTCCCCCAGGACAAAAGTCTATTATCAAACAAACATGGGTTGTGGTCTAAGGAATAGAGAGTTAAATTAGTATATAATATAGGATGAGTATCAGTTGATTATCAAAAAGCATATGAAGTATGTTATTTTAAGCTATTGAACTATAGAAATAGTGCACTTATGTGATCGCAGAATCCACCAAAATAGGAAAATAAATTGTGGTTTATGGAGACTGTCCTCCTACAGTATGAAACAACATGAGATGGCTGTAAAAGATGTTGAAGGTATTAGATCAAAGCAAATGTCCCCTAATTACTATGAGCATGCATGTAGTAGTATATAATATGTATAATGAAGTAGTAAATACAAAATAAACCATTAGTGACATATGAATTAAATCTATCCATAAATTGCAGTGCACGTTTCTACATCCTACATCTACATATTTTTCATGTCGCCTACCCAAACCAGTGGTCTCCAGTGCCTATACTTCATAGTCTTGGAAAGTTTGTTCAGATATCTTAACCAGTTGAAAATAGAACGGGAAATTATAACTAGAACAAAAACCACTTTGGGAAACAAAATACCATTGAACACATGTGATGGGGTTAAACTCCAAACTGCTATAGCCTATAGGATGTACAGATGGCCAGAGCTGATAAAAGAGAGAAGAGATCAAATGTGCAAGCACACTTCGGAAGAAACGTCTTGCTCAAATACTCCAAGTGAAATTACAGGCAGTGATGTGAGAATAACATTGAATAGAAGCAAGTACCAATCATCATACACGGATTGCCCAGAGAAACTGGCAAAAGCCTCACAGTAGAATATTGTCAGGCCTAAGGCTATGTTCTTGTCGAAGAAATAACATATCTGCATGGCATCCAATATATGAAAAATATGTATATAAGAAAAAAGAATCAAGCAAATATAATTGTTGAAGCACAACATAATTTGTAGTTGAAGTTATTCTTCAGTTCTTAGTTCCTACCATTTGGGTGATTCTCTTATAGCATCAATGTCCATGGACAACAAGAAGTCTTTCCAAAAATTAAAACTGTGCAATAGAGAAGTCGCTAGCCATCACAGACTGGAAGTTTTCAGTGATTATACAGAGTTGTTTTACTTCTTGTACAATTTGAATGTAAGATGTTTAAATTTATTAATCAATATCAGAATATATATTAAATTGCTTACCAACCTGCATACCCTCCACACCACTGATACCAACACCAATGTCGGCCTCTTGATTAATGCCTACATCATTAGCCCCGTCACCGATTGCCAAACTAGTTATTCCAGTTCCTTCTTTCACCAACCGAGTAACCTGGACCAGGAGAACAAAAGTTTGATAATAAAATGGTCTATGAATAATTTTATTTGTTAAAAACACAAGGAATTGAATACCAACCAATGCTTTCTGCTTTGGAGAGACACGGCAGCATATCACAAAAGAACGCTCTACTGCCAGATTCAAAGCTTGATTCTTAATACTATCCTCTAGTGCATATACTTGAGCCTTGCCATCAATAATTAAAGCATAAGCTGCATGGGGATCCTTCTCGAACTTGACCATTTGAGAAGCATTCATGATTTGGTTCAGTATGTCGTCCCTTATAGCCTAACCAGTCATCATGATTAGCAACAAAAAAAAAATAACAGTCATAAACAAAATAACAGTGGCTGATGATATGTTATTGAAATGGTTGGACTGAGTAATTAATTAATAATAATTTCTTAGGGCTTCTCCTATAAAATGGCAAATTATATGGGTTCAATGTTCACATTTCACAGAGGTTGGGTTCATGTTAGCCGGCTCGCTTGAATGACATTAAATTTAAAGCTTACTTTTTGCTTGCTATTTATTGTCAAACTATTATAAAGGTTCAACTCATCAGACAATGCATAAGATAAGAAATATAAGTAAATACGATAAGAAATACAGAAATTGAACCTTTATAATAAGATAAGAAATACATTGCATAAGATATAGTCTGATGAGTTGAACCTTTATAATAATAAGATAAGAAATATAAGTAAACAACATTTAGGGGTTTGAGTTTCAACTTATAACAATTTCTGTATAGTATTGTTTTACCAATCATTTTACTGATATATTCAGTCTCATAGTCAGTCTTCTTCACCTAAGATATTCTTAGATCCTCCAAACTAACACTCTTTGACAAAGGTCTCAAACAATTCATCTGCATCACATTCTCAACAAAAGAACAACGAAACGATAATACTTTTATTTAATCCAGTGGTTCCACAATATCTACGACTGCTTTAAATTTCAGACTAATACCCCCACAAAAGTATTTAATATAAGGTAGTCTGCTCTTATTAGAATAGACGCCGTTCCAACAGCTCATCAACAGTAACTACAATTGTTTTTTGTTTATGGTTTTGAAGAGTGAGAACGGAACAAATGATAAAACGTGCGGAAAAAATGATCAAACTGATCCATCAAATGGAAGATTATTGTACCCGCTGCTAAGATTGTCTGTTTAATATTTCCTATTCTTTGTGACCTTTTATGGGCTTCGACTATCCAAGTTAACTCACTTCCTCAATAGATAGCCAAGTTTATTACAACGCTTATTCTAGTGTCGGACATCACCTAGACACATAGTTCTCCATCAGCATATCAATCACACCACACACATTTTCACTACACTCATCTTATGTAGATATTTAATGCCACTATTGTACAAAACTACTAAAATGCAACCAAAACCATTGAACAAATAAACAATTTACATAATAAGCATGATAATTACACTAATGATAGTCCCTGAAAAACTCCAGCCTACTAGATGATACAATGCAAAACTACACTCTACACCAACACAAAGTCAAAATCCCACATAACAAACACATACACATTAATCCAAATATTTTCCACAGAATTTTCAAATCTACTCATTCAGTAAGCTCTTAACTATACATCTAGTCACAAACATGGTGCAAAACTAGAGATTCAATACAATTATAGTCATTTCAGGATAGGCATTCATCACTAACTAAGCCATTTCCTGCCAGAAATTAGATCACAACAAGGAGCATAACCCAGAGTTTAGAAATACTATCCTATGACAATTGTCTTCCAACTAAACATCAAGGCTCAATAAATCAGTATCAAATCATGGCTAATACAACTAAGCATGAAAGTGTTTCGCAATATAGTCATGCACTTCGAGATGCTAAAGGCCACCAAATCTGAGCACTAACCAAATTAATCATCATGCCACGCTTGACTTGACGGAGATCCTCTGGCTATCTATAACACTTTTAATTTTCCAAAGGGGGAAGCATTACTCTTAACTATTTCTTTCCTAAACATTACCATCTAAATAACACAACCGTAAAACTCACATAAGATCCTTTCTTGTCTCTCCTGCATCACAGCCAAACCCATACAATGCGGGATAAGGCATCAACATCGATAATGAGGACAGTGGTATATTTTCTACTGTCATGTTTTGTGTAAAGAGGTGAGGTAAAATAACAAAGAGTACACGAACGTATCTACGATACTTCCAATTGTCTTAATTTTGGTCCAACAACATGCAACACTTGAATCTCTTCAAACCCAACAACAACAACAACAAAAAAACCTTGAATAACACGACAATCACAATATAATCTAAAATGTAAACAACCAAGTTCACCTTCCAATCCCTTACTGAATGAATCTAACCTCAATCGACCCCAAACAACCAAGATCGGTGGCTGAGGGATGAAGAGCTTCACGTTGAGGGGTCGGCAAAAGTGAGGAGGAGCGGCGGCAAGTAATGAGCGGCGGCGAGGAGGTGCGGCGCGATGGACAAGAGGAAGCGAAGTAGGAGCAGCAGCGAGGGTCGTGCGGCGCGAGGGGGGGGCGTTTAGTGATGAGGGGGAGAAAAGGGACTGGGTTCGGTGAGGGGGAGAGAAAGGGTGGTGTGGCGATTTGCAATGAGGGGCAGAGAAAGGAGAGAATTAGGTTAATTAACAGGTTCGAGAATTTGGGGGGAAACGAAAAGAGAAAGTGCAGGGTTTTATTTTTTAGAGCGGGTTTAACGAAGAAAAAAAATTAATTGGCCTATTACGGCGTTTTACATACAAACCGCCGCTATATGTTAACTATTCATTAATGTTAACTACTTCATAAAAAAATTAACATAATATTGTGTATAGTAATGATAATCCTATTCATTAATGTTAACTACTTCATAATTATAGAATCAAAATTCTTTCATGGATTCTTCATGATAATATTCGATAACCAAATTTCGTGCTATCTACATGTAAAATATTATTATTATTATTATTATATATATATATATATATATATATATATATATATATATATATATATATATTAAAATATAAAAATATATATAAGAAACCAATTATTTTACAAAATCTATCCCGGCATTTGTCCCGTAAACGTCGGGATAGGTATTTATTTTATTTTTTAAATGCTGCTATCCCGGCGTATATAGCGTCCGCGCCGTTATAGCTATTTTATTTATTTAAAAAATTAAATTAAATTAGTGTTCGCACGATAGAGATGAATTGTGCCGACGTTTATATGTAACACGCCGCTACTGTTTGCACCTATGGCGGCGTTTCGTCGAAACGCCGGTATAGAGTGCGTGTTTTATTTTAAAAAAAATCTTCCGCACGCGGCGTGTACCAAAAACGCCGAGAGAAGTATGCCGCTACAGGCCTTGCGGTTTGTAGTGGTCGTTTGAAATAAAAAATGGCAAAATGCATATTTTACCGATTCATTTTGACGAAACGCTGAAGTTGTGAAAAATACAAAAATTGTATAAATCCGTTAAAAAAGAAACAGATGAAAAATGATGTTTTGTCTATGATTAAAAAATAATTTATATAGGCAGAAACTTAGAAAATATTAACTAAATATATGGGACGAAACATGATGTTTCATCTAAAGCGGATTTTTTTTTGCAAAATACCCGATGTTTCGTCCAGGTTTTAAGGAGGTTTTTTTGCAAAAAAAATTGCAAAAACATTTACAAATTTGCAAAACATTTACAAAATTACAAAAGAAATTTATAAATTTGCAAAAAAAAATTGCACCCAATAACCTATGATGGTAATTTGCAAAAAAAATAATAAAGGAAATGGACCCAATGGCCTGGACGATGTTTCGTCCAGCCATTATAGGCATATTTCTGGGTTTTTTCTTTGTTTTTTTTAAAAAAGTTTCGGATGAATGTTTCGTCCGATTATTTAAAAATATAATTAAATAATCGAGACAACACATGATGTTTCGTTTGGCAAAATATGCAATTTTCTATTTCGAATGCTATTTTTACCTTTCTACTGTAGCCAAATCGCTAAAAAATGGCAAAATACCCAACGACTGTGTCGGCTACAGTACCCTACAATGCAAAAAACGGCAAACAAGCAAACGACTGAATTTTTTCCCAAATTGTCCCACTTTTTGAAAGTTTTTCCCAAACTGCCCTACTTTTTTTAAAAATTCCCAAAACCCCCTACCCGCTTTCCGAAAAAGCGAGTTTGGGTAAAACCCCATCACTTTTTTACAAAGCGATTGTGAGGCTTTGGTTTTGGATAGCCTACACTCGTTTTTTGAAAAAGCGATGGGGTTTTACCCAAACTCGCTTGTTCAAAAAGAGAGTCATCCATCAAGATTTTTTTTTAAAAAAAGCAACAGAAAGAGAGAGAGCTATCTCTCTCTTCTATGGGCTGACGTCAGCTCTTCATCCCAATCTCTCAATCTCTCTTTGTCCTTTCTGTGGGCTTGCACAAAAGTTCTCCCAATCTCTCTTTGTCCCTTCGTCGTTTTCCACAGCAGCTGACGTTAGCTCTTCTAGGAGGCTTCTGAAATGTCCCACATCTGCAAAACAACAATCAAATAGTATAACAGAAATAGCAGATGTTTCAAGTTAATAATAATGGTTTTCCCTCAAAAAGCCCTTACTAAAAAGAATAATTAATAAGTAACATCATAAGAGGCTTCTGAAATTAAAATGGATGGCTATAATTTTTGGCTATTTGCTTCCTAAAAAAAGTTGTACTAACACATTCCTTCCTCCATTCCATTTCCATAATATAATAGTACTAGATTTGTCCATGGGCACGTGCCTACAAACACATCTTCGAAACGATGCAGCATATGAAAAAATATGTAAACAGTAAAATATATGCAATCATGTTTGACTAACAAATCATATAGGTATCAATATTTATATGTAATACCACCGAGGTAGAAACTCCACGATAAGTTATAAATAAACAATTACAATGTCGTAAAACAATCACGTAGGTATCTTTAAATTTCTTTTTTTTTATATCATAAGGATATAGTCATCAGGACTTTATCCATGTTCATGTTCATTAATAAGAGGAAATAATTTGAAATATAGATACAATGTCTAAAATATAAGTTTGGAAATTCGTGAGTTACTGTTTTCAAGTACACTCATTATGAATGAGATAATTACAGTCCATTACGAAGATTAGATCGATCATATGTTTGAGTTTTGTGAAAATAAACTAGTTACTGTGCCTGTGTGAACAAAACCTTAGCCTCTGATTTCATAACAGTAGTTGGGCTTTGACTTACTGGTTATCAATTAAGCTTTAAGATTGTTACTGTAGCGCACCTGTGGTCTTGGGTCGTGAGTTCAAAACTCGGCAGTCCCTCATTTTTTTGGTTTTCGGTTTTAATTAACCAAAACAGTGGAGAACTGTATGTATGGGTTTCGGCTTGCCTTTAGAACAAAAGGCCCACTTGGACTTAGTGGTTCTCGGTGGCACCATAGGGCGGTACTGTAGCATGCGGGTGGGCATGGGTTCGAAACCCCGTGCTGCCTTTTGGATTTTTTTTGGGTGTTTTAATATTTTGAAGGGGTTTTCAATGCAAATAAAATTTGGAAAAAATATCTAATATTCCTATAAAATGATATAGAATTTATTAAAAATAATTTCATAAATTTTTATGTACATTTTGAGAACTTAAAAGTGGAATTGAGATAGAAAATGAGTTATTAACTTCAAAATTATTTATTTGAGAATATAACTTTTATTTTGAGAATAAGAGAAAAATATTTGCCATGTTATGGGTTCTCTTGATGAGATCATATACTTATGTTGAGTAAGAAATACTTGATGTGATTAAGGTATTAATGATATTGAAATCTATTATGAGTTCATGTAGAGCTTTTTGAAAGAATTGTGAATAAATAAATGAATCATGAGTGATGCTAAGATAAGACATTGATTAAATTGTGAATAAGTTGAAGATAAGAATACATTGATTTTAATACATGATTATTGAAGGGTAGAAGAGTACCTATGGATTCTTGTGCATGAAAGGTTGTGATCTAGAGTTTAGTGAGACCCCGGGTACCGGCACTGTTGAATTAAAATATTTGAGTTATATTTTTAAGAAATGGCTATGGAGCTATCTCGGTATTTGTGATTAAGTCCGGTAGGGGGTAAAACTAACTCTAGGTATGATAATTTATTCATGTCTTGAACTTAAGACTAGGCACTAAGAGAAGATGTAGTAAACCTGGGCAAATGTAAGTGGGGAACTCTATATAGTCGGGCGGTATACTCCGGGACTATAGACCCAGTTGAGCGGTGTACTCTGGGACTGAGGTTGCTTCGATGGAGACGAGCTTTTATTTTAAATCCGAGACTATGCGTAGTCGGGTGGATAGTTTGCCGTACTCCAGTATATATACGTATACCGGGGTTAGAGGGGCACTTGCGGGATGTTCGCACGACGAGGAGTCTGTTATAACAGTCGGACGGTGTACTCCGGGACTGGGATCCATACTCGTGGAATGTCTAAACCTTACTTTTATTACTGGGTAGTTTTCATGGCGAAGGATCGAACCCTTTAATGTGGAGTACGTAGGTGCTTGCCCTCGGACCTATGTAGTATGGGATGCATAGAATTCGAACAAGTATACATTAGTGTCATCTTAGTGTAAAATATGTGCATTAGGCATTAAGGCATTACATACACTTATATGTTTAGATTAGTCACATTTTAACACTTCATTTTACATTCAAGTTTGTGGTTTGTTAAAGTATTAAGATCATTATATTTTCGGCATAGAGAGGATGGCCGTGTATAACATTTTCGTCGGTTGTTAGCAACTGACGTGCCCACAGTTTTATATGCAGGAGTTGGATTTCCATGAAGATATAAAGTTGATATGGTGTTGTTGATTATTTACATGTTAAAGATGTTGCAATTGTATTTTATTTTATTGTCGTACTTCATTTTACCTTCCACTGTGTAAGTAAATGTAAATGACTCTGTTGTATTATAAAAAGTTCAAATTTCCTTGTAAAATTGTACGAATAGAAGTGTAAAGATCCTATGGAACTTCGTATTTAGCTTTATTTGGAATTCGGGGTGTTACATTATCGAACCCTAAAACCTAATTTCTTTTGTTCTTGACCCAAAACCACTCTTATTGGACCCTAAACCACTAACTCAATATCGTAATTGTACCATATAAATACAACCCTAGTACAAACCCTAAAAAATTGTACAATTTTGCAGCCCTAGAGCCGTCTAATCTCTCTCCTAGTTTCTCTCTCCTCTTTCCTCCCTATTTTCTCTCTCCCCGTCAGTTGTTTCCCGCCCAAACCAACCCCCCCTTCCACCGTCTTATCCGACGAGCCCCTCATCTCCGGCGACCCCCTCTTTTCGCCGCCCTCCTGTCAGCGCCGCCAGCTCAACCCCCGAAACCCGTACACCTCCTCCTCTTCCGCTCCAGTCGACGCTAGTGGCCAGAAACCCAAAACTCCAATCCTGATCACCCTTGCTCCCCCTTTCCAATGCCCCTTTCCCCTGGTTTCGTCATGCCGCTGCTGCGCCGCCGCCATCTGCCTATCGCTCAAGCCACCGTCGACTACAACCCCGATCTGAACCCCTTGCCCCCTTTTTACTCTGTTGCAGTCTCTTTTACTATTGTTGCTATGTTGCTTGGATTTTTTTTACACGTAGTTTGCACTTGTGAATTGTGTGTTCGTGGGTTCGTTGCTCCGGGATCCTTATCCCATTATTCTTGGTATTCAATTTCATCGTCTAACATGCAAGTCACCGTCCTCTTGAATTGCTAATTGTATCAAATTCAAGTTTTGTTGAAACTCTTGCAAGTATATCACTTTGTTATCGTATTATCCATTGTTCATATCTTCGTTGGGTATATTGAGGGTTTACACGAGCTAACCTCAATATTCTTGACATCGTGCCACTTTTAACTCTAAAGTTTGGATCTTTCATGAGTGCATATAGAATTGATAATAGGGTTATGCATATGATCACCGCACAATTAATCTACCGTAGATTTTATTGATAGGGTGTATGTTGTTTGATCGAGTGATGTTTGCTTGTTGTTAAATTAGTGTATGTGTGTGTTTCTTAATTTTACTAATCATGTTTTGACACTGATCATGCTGATTATATAATTTATTGACTAAAGAATCGATACCCATCATGTTTAATTAATTTATTTTCATGAAAATACCCTAAAACCTGTATCTTGCTTGCTGTCTAAAATTTGTCTGCAGTTTTTGAACCAGTAAACGATCTTAAAATGAATTACTTTCTAAACAAGAGTTTTAGCCTATTCTTTCTAGTTTCCAGAACATCTTGAATTTTTGAATTCTGAGTTGTGTAGCAAAAGTTATGCTCGTTTTACAACAGCTGTGTTTTTATTTCCAGAATTATACTTTTCCGATTTTCTTGAATTAATTGTTCCTATATAGTAGTATTGCATGAATTTAAGGATGTATGTTGCATTGCATGATCCTAGTATCCTATTGTCATCATTTTCATTGTCATATTCAAGTTATCATCTCATTGTTTCTCTATTGTTACAATTGTTCATCGAAATGTCCATTGATTGCACATTGTATTGTTGCATTGGTAAAAAAATTAACAAGCCGGGGTTTAAGGGATTGACTTTTAGTAGTGGACAATATAAGGACTGTACTCGGAGGAGGGGCCCATGTTTCCCTATTTATTGGTCTATCGGTCTATCAGTCTATCGGTCATATCGGTCATATCGGCCATATCGGTCATTAATTAATTATAGATTACTGACTACAGTATCTCGATTGATTCGGTTATCGGTCATTATTGAATATCTTTGCCGAGTACATGAACTATAGAGCCTACCACTAAGTCAAAAACGTAACTTGTTTGTATGTAGCAACCATGTGGTAAATGGATGGGACGCATGAAGTGCTACATTAGTTAGGATTAAAATAATTAATAAACTTAAGGATCACTCTACATCGACACTGCATATTGTTCCTCATTATTCCTATTGATATCGAATTGATCATTGATTATTGTTACCGAATATTGCATCATTGTTTATAGCCATTGTACCGATTATTATGATATCAATTATTGTTATTATCCCATGTCATTGATTGCTATTGATCCATTGACTTCATTGTTATACCGTTATTCCATTGTTCCCTGCTTTCTCTATTTGCTGTCCATGACTTACTCTAAGGATAATTTTTCTCCTTTTTTTAGATGAAGTGTTTATATGTGTTGATGGAGAATTGCCTGCTGAAATTGGAGAACAAAGATTCTGAAGATTTAATGCTTTTTAGTTGCTCATTATATTATTGAACTATTGCTATTTGTTCTCAGATGTTGGATTATTATTGTACTTAGATATTATATATTGCTTCTTTTCAAGTTATTATTATTAATGAGGTTATTATTATTGTAACGCCCCGAATCCCAAATACCCTGAATTCGAGATGTTCTACAGGATCTTTCCACTTCCTTTAGTACAATTTTACAAGGAAATTTAAACTTTTCATCTTACATCAGAGTTTACATCCATATTACACTTTACATTTGCACAGCGGAAGTAAAATTTACAACAATTAAATAAATGTACAACAACATGGTATAATCTTTAAGCATCCATTTCTCTTTAACCTTTAACATGTCATTACCTGCATATAAGACTGTGGGTACGTCAGTTTATTCAACCGACGAACATTATACACGGCCATCCTCTCTAAGCCGGAAATAGTATAACTCAATTTTTCATATTTAACAAACACAAACTTGTCACATTTCAAATGAAGGGACTACTCTATTGATGTCGTGTTGTGATTGTGCACTTAATCTTTAATGCAGTTAATTATATTAGATGACACTAATGCGCACTTGTTCGGATTCTATGCATCCCATACTACATAGGTCCGAGGGCAAGCCTCTTAATCGTTCTTCATCTTTGTAGGGTTCAATCCCTCGCCATGACTTAATCTACTACTGTAACTACGGTGAGTGTCCTAGATGATCTATGAGTACAAGCATGTGTCCTGGACCCTAGAGGGAAATCCCACGCCATGTCTTGACTCATCAAGCATGCATTCTGTAGCAATTCAGCCTCCTCCCTGAACACGATCCTCTTGCAGTCACCAAGCATCCCACAAGCGTGGCTAAAGTCCGATCATTACTGAGTTGTGCCCACGCCATGTCTTGACTCATCAAGCATGCATTCTGTGGCTCACACACCCGCACCGTAAACTCTAGTTCTCATACTCATGTTTTCTCTCACTTTCATCACATCTTCACTATGCACTATTCTTAATTTAATAGAATCATGAATAAAATCAAAGCTCTAGAGTTAGCCTCTCCACTAAACCGGACTTATTCATTTATTCAACATGACCAACCTTGGTCTTTCATTTCAATATTTCATTTTCATTTCTTCCCAAATGCCGGTGGAGACTTAGCTACTCTTTCATTTCAATTCAAATTCACAATTTCCACTTTTGAGCACTTATAACTCACAAAATTCATATTCATAACCAACAGATTTCTTTTTGCATTAACATGATCTCTAATTCATTCATTAATTCACAACCACACATGAACTCATGCACTTTATCAATTAATAATTTCACATTTGAAATTCACATCACTAATGAATAATCATACTTCATATTTTTCCACATTATTCTCAAGTGAGAATAAATTGCATTATGTCACACCACAAAGTTTCTTTTTGCCAAATCATCTTCTAATACTTCATTTCAATTATTCTTATAAGTTATAATTTTTCACAAAGTTTATAATTTAGAACCATAGTTCTATTTATGCTTTTTATTCACAAACCATAGTTTATTTCATTCAAATAATCTCCAAATTATTTTATAAAGTCCCTTATATTTTTATGAGAATAACCATATTTTTTTCACAATTTTTGGACACCTAAAAACCCAAAAAAACATTTTTTTTCATACTTGCCGATAGCAAGAATCGAACCCAGGCACACGGAGAACACAGCCAAGAGCACCCGCCACTAGGCCGAACCGTGCCAGCAATATAAAGAGGGGCAAAAGGGTATTTATCACTGTCTGTCGGTATTTGATATGTTTACACAAAATGTGAGAATATATATGTGACTAAGGGGAATCGAACCGTTCAACACAGAGAACCCAACCGCACCGCAAGACCACTTGAGCTACGCGCTCAGTTGTCAAAAGTATAATTCTAACTTTATTTAATCCACAGTCCCTGTTATTTAGAACATTTCGATGTTCAACTAGCTTTCTTTTCATTTTGCTCTCATCAAATTATACTGTATAACTCCAGAATAATTTCCCCTCACATAATTCATATGTCAGTGTGAGCAAAATAATTTTTGTGATAATAAAAACATATTTTCAAACCATTAATTCAAATCATGCATTCTAACACTACCATTTTTCTCTTTTTGATGTTTCTTTGCCTCATAGTACTCTAATCTCTTTTTTTGTCAATACATTTCACATTAATCTACTGATTTTAAGCATTTATCTACAGACAACTCATATTTGAATTTATTCATACCCATATCAACATAAAGGGTCTATTTAAACACATGAAATGGTAAAACTACTCACTTTGAGTGTAGTTCTTTGATAGTAACAATGTGGTTTCATTAATCAATCTATGTCACAATATATATAACCACTTATCAATTTGCATGTTCACATCTCAATCATTCAAGAAAGTCATTCTTTTCAAATTAAAGTGTGCTCTTTCTTAATCAATTTCATACTTCAAATTTCCACTTAAACTAGCATGCAATTCTACTTTAAGAATAGGGAAATTTTTACCCACAACTCAATTTTAATAAATAAAGCCACATACAAGTTATTCATGATCATTCCAATCAATTTATAAACTAACTTTCCAATTAAACATGCATTCTTATTAGTATTTTCTATGCATCATGTCTCAATATCATACTAGCATCATTCTTAAGGAAAATTAAACCCACTATCATTCATTCATTCTAACAAGCATTTCTACTTTAGAAATATGGAGAATTTTACCCATCTTGTATGGAGAGAAACAAACACAAAAGCAACAAAGGTCCTTTGCGACGAGATGCACCTCCTCCTTGGAATGGCCGGCCTCTCCTTCTTCTCCTTGATTGAAAGCAGGCACAATCCCACACAAATCTCTCAATCTTTTTAACTCACAACTAACTACTAAATAATGCTATTAGACTATAGGTTTGGAAGGATTAAAAGGCACAAGAATAACTAGCCATGGAGGGGGGTATTTATACTAGAAATCAAATAGAATGAAGGGCTAGGATTAACTAGTTGGTTGTAGGATGGAGGGCCAAGATTAGAGTAGGAGTTGCAATAACTACCCACATCTAAATAACCACCACCATGATCACCATTAAAGTTTTCATTTCCCTCCAAAATAAAAGCACAACCGGCCACAAGAAGAGCATGCATTTTGCACGTGTACGTGTAGTGCACGTGCATGCAACTAGGCCCAAAATTGTACATTTAATTTTGTATAAAAAATAAAATAGTCTTTTAGATTGTATTCTACATGACAAGTTGTGTAAAAATATAGTCCATGGGCTTTAGTTTATGGGCCAAAATAGTTATTTTAAAATAAAATAAATAAATCACATTTTGGGCTTTAAGAAAAAGGCTTTTTAATCTAATTAAAATAGGGCTTTTGTACAAAATAATCAAAAGCATATATTAAAATATCTTTACTCATCTTGATGAAAATATTAACCAAAAATATTGCACGTGCACACTACGTGCAAAATAAATAATTTTTTATTAATTGAAAAATCAGGGTATTACAATTATTGTCTGCGCAGTTGTTCTGTATTGATTATATTGTTGAGTTGATCGGATAAACAGCTTATGGGTGATGTTATTCACTGGGTCAATGTCATGTACTCGTATTCCGTATCTTTGGGAAGCGGAGCGTGACAACATTTATTGAGCAACCAGTTTGAGTTGTATGTTGAGTTCAGGACAACTCAACATGGGATAGACCACTTGGGCTCTAACCATGACTACACATACAGCTAACACATACTATGACTAACAACTTGTCATGTCTACACTACACATTATAAATTGTACCCTAACTAGCACATATATTGGTACACTACACTACAATTATACATACAACATAACTTGTATTATACTCAACTATCACTTGATGCAACAACTACATTTGTACAAAAAGTTGAAGACCATTGGGCTTTAGATTTGGATTTGAAGCTTGGAAGGATGAGCCAAGTTTTGACAAATGAAAATGAGCCAGTGATGGAAGCTTGACCGGTTTCTTCTTGTAGAGGGAAAGAGAGACAAGTTGACCCATTCAGTGGGTTGGAAACACAATGTTACACAACTCACTCTCACACTCCAACTCTCACCTCACACTTCAAGCCAGCCCACATACCACCTCCCCCTCATTGAATTGGCAGGCCAAATTAATAGGCCAAGAATGAGAGCCTAGTTCATTCCTTCATCACATTTTCATTCCTACACTTTTCCGACAAGTCATTCCTACATTTCATTCTTACAACTAATTTCTACACTCTCCAAACACTTTCACATTTCTTTAGCTACTAAATTGAAGAAGAAGGAGCCAAGAAGAGGAAGAGCCAAAGAATATGGCGCTACCTAGGAGCTAGAAGATTCCATAACTTGTTCATTCAAGAGGTGGGTGTCCTACCTCTTGCATGTTTCTTTTGCATAAGATTGTATGATGAAGCTCTCTTTTGGTTGCATGATAAACAAGATTAAATGTATATATATGTTCATAACCATCAAAGAACTAGGTGTGCTAGTTGTTAAAGAAAATGTGTAGTATTGTGGTTATTTTGCAAGAGTAGTTCCTTTAAATGCTAATATCATGAAATAAATTCTTTTAACTAGAAAATAGCATGTTAATGCCTGAATACTTGCTTGTTTTTAGTTTAGAATGATTTTCATGAGAGTATAAGTAGGAATGTTAGTTTAAAGTTGCAATCTTGCAAGCTAAAATTTCTGTTTTTAGACATATTGATCATGCATGTTAATGGTAGTTAATGATGTTTAAATCTATGTTTAATGGGATATCTTCATGCTATAATGAGTTGTGAATGTGCTTGAGAAGTTTGAATCAATTTTATGATAATTAGAGCATGTTACAATTCATGGGAATCAAATGTGTAGTTTATGTTCACTGTTTTGCACTCTTGATACACCACTAGTTTAAGGTGCTATAATGAACTTAAAAATCATGTTTTTAGCCTCTAAAATATTTTAAAGAAGTATTAGTAATCTTGTGCATCAGTATATTTCAATTTGCACATGACTGAAGTAGTTATTTCAGCTCATTTGTGCAAACAAACTCACTTGTGCTCCCTGTTTTTGAATTATATCTTAGTTGTGTTAGATAGTCATATATGTGTGTGAAATTGATGTTTTGGGGATGAAAATACACCCAATATATACTCTAGTTTGCTATGCATGATGTTTAAAAAAATTTGGAGATCGTCCGAACTCGTTTACTCCTTGAAACGGGTTCGGAAAGAACCCATAAAATGACAGTTTTTGCCCTCGTGCTTGCTGTTTGGCAATTGAAATTCGTTGTTTGGGGGCTTTAGACCATTTCTTTTGTATAATTATCTTATGGATAGAAGCTTTATATTGTTGTGATAGTGTAGGATCACTTAGATGATGTTTTGATCGCCACACGAGCCCAAAAAGCCGACTAAATCGTTGTTTTGGGGCTATCGATGTTGGCTGATTCTATTCACTGTTTTGAGCACTTTTGCACCCGAATAGTGGCCAAATGACACCCATAAGGACCTTAACTGGTTGATAACTAATGTAGTAATATGAAACCTAGTCCTTAAGTGATAATACATGGTTAATTGGGTAGAATAGGAGCTCGTAACTCCTCGAAAGAAACAGATGATGACTGTTTTTGCCCGCCGACTTGCTCGCTGTCCATGGAGGGTTTCAACCATTGTTTGGAATGTTACCACTCGCCGGGAGGACCGTGGAAGTGTGGGAATCAAAGGTACTTAAGGAGGCCTTGGTCGCGGGCAAAGACATGGTCGAGACTCCGAGCGAAGAGGGCGGAATAGCGATCGACGATGGTTCGATTCACTGTTTTTGTTGGGCCAAGTTTGGGCCGATTTGGGCCAACCCTCGGACCTGATTTGGGGGCCGAGTCGGGCCCTATACGGGATGAGTTAAGTCTTGATAAAATAACTAAGTTAATTAACTAATTAGAGTCATCTAGTGCTCGCTAATCGCTTAACTAATAGGATTCGACTAGTTGTTTATAATTGAATCAAGAGATTTCTAGGTTAGATCTTACAACTAAATGGTAGATCGCTTATTAATGAAACACTAATTGGTAAATAGTGTAGAGCTAGATCGCCTAGTGATTCAACTAGTTGATTAAACTATTTGGGTTAACAAAAAGAGATAGAATTAAGAGTATAGTTAATCGACTAATAACACCAACGTCTATAATAAGAAGCTAGAGTTTCTAGTAATAGAAGGATCAGAGCCAATAGAATTGGATAAATCTAGATAATAACCGAACCGATCTAGTAATTATAGGGTTAAACTATATTCACTAGTTCTAGTGCTTCTTAGAAGTTTGTGATGATGTGATGTCTTAGCATGCAATTATCCTTAAATCTTGGAGTGTGGTTCTAGATAATAAAGAATCAGATTAGAATTCTAGAGTTAGCACTGTCTCTGGCCTTGATAAACTTATGGTTGGGTTTTTGTCATGATGACGTTTTAACCAGTAGGTTAGTAGTGGGACCTATGACAGCGTAGTTCTAGAGGCTAGGCGGAACCCAAATCACTAGCAATGTGATGAGTTGTGCCCTTCGGGGAAGAGAGGATAGATTAATTGGCCAGATTTATTATTTGTGAAGTAAGGCCGGTATGGTACACTAGCTCTAGGCCACATTATTATTGTTTGTAAAGACATACACTAGTTGGGTGTTATAATCACCTATCAAGGGAGACACGTGTGACGTCGTCTCACCTTTCAGGGAGACACGTGCGATGTTATCTTGACTGTTAATTTATGGGATCTAGTGGGAAGAACGTGAGGTGTGTGCTGCAATCTCCTGTTGGAAGCTAGGGGATAGACCCCGAAGTGACCGTATATGTTCTATGTTATCAACACAATGTGAATGTTCTATGCTAGTAAGAGTTTTACTCTGAGTCTCTTGGCGGAGTAAGGGAGGCCCTACTGATTTGCCCTATGATCATGATAACCTTTGGTAGGGGCATGAGTGGCTCTAACCACAGATTCCGACAGAGCCGCGGTAAAGTCGAGTGATCACCGGCCTGTTCGGGAGTGGAAAGAGACCACAAATCCTGGCAGGATGGAGAAAGATCGCAGATTCGAGCAAACATAGTAACCACTTTTGTTCGGAGTGGAGAGGGACCACCTGATCGTCTGCAGAAGCAAAAAATGGACTGCATTCCAGTCACTACATAAATATCAGGAACTTGGAAAAGTACAAGAGTAGGTTTAATGGCGAGGGAACGAACCCTACAATCAGAAGAACGTGAGCTTGATTGGGGAGTATGTAGTATGGGATGTATATATTTCCAATCAATTGTGCATTAGAATAAGAATATCGTGTGTATTTGAGTTGTGCATAGTTGCTAAGTCATGGCATACACCGACACTTCTGTTGTTTGACTTTCACATTTTCTTTCTGCATTAATATTGGTTGTTGAGGTTTTTGGAGGTCGCTGGTGTTATCAGCATTATGTCAGTTGCATTCAACTGACATGTCACAGTTTGATTAGTTGCAAGACTACCTGATCGTAGGCGCAGGGGGCTCGAGCTACATGGAGCGTCCAAGTGAAGGAAATGGGTTTTTGTGCAATGTAATTTATTGATGTAATTTATGATGTAAATTATTGTAAAGCAACTTGTACATTGTATTATTCTGGGATGTAATAAAAGTTTTTTATTTCTTGTGATTTCTGTGTTATGCACTCGTTTGAAATAAATATTCTGGATTGTGTCACGAGTTTCCAGTTTACAGAAATTGGGGTGCTACAAGATTGGGCGTTATAAGAGGGACTGTAGCAAGTGGTTGAATAGAATGGTGCACACATAGTCAACGACAGCACTTACTTAGATGATAATTTAGACTGTCTTCTTGTTTCAGGTTCTTTAGATGTGGATTTGGGTTGGTTTCTTGATTCTAAAAGTTCTTCTCATATTTGCTTTGAGAGGGAGATATTTTCTACTTACAAATCTAAAATTGGTCGTAGTGTGAGAACAATGATTGGTGATGTTTGTGAAGTAGTAGGTGAGGGAACAGTGGAGTTGGAGATGCCAGATGAAAAATGGTTCACAGTAGAAAATGTCATGCATATTCCTTTGATGAAATATAATATGATATCCTTGGGGACTCTAAGTGTTCGGGGTTGCATGTACACAACTTGAGGTAGAGTTTTGATAGTTTGGAAGAGTCGTTGTAAGGTGATGAAAGGTAAAAAATGGATTGGGCAGGGTCAGCACAACCTCTACCAGGTTTGTGGAAGCATAAAAACTCAGCCAAATGTTTGGAAACCCATTGTTCCTTAGACATCATCCAATAAGCTGTCACTAGAATTACCAAAGTGAGACTGCGACGTTCGAATACCGTCAGAAGGTGGAGAGAGCCTTGGATTAGTTGGAGTTTGTGTGGAGGGTGGCACATCCATGATAACATCTACTGGGGCATGCCCTTGATGGGTCATACGACTGGAGATAAATAGGTGGAGGTAGATTCAACTAGCAGAAGATGCCATTGAACCGAGTTGTTTACATGAGGAGATGAAATGAGTCTCGAAGAGTTAATCACACAGGTGTGAATTCATGAGTATGCAATGCAAGGTGGAGATTGTCAGGTTCATGTTTTGCATACTTGTTTAATATAGAAGAGAAGATGGTGATGCGAGAGAGGAATCAAAATGATGGATTGGATAGAAGATGCGAAGCAATAGCAGCAACAAAAGCAGGTGTGGTCGACTGTGTAGTCGACTATGAGGTCGACACACCCTTTTGGGTTTGGCTGGAGTCAAATACAGTCGACTACACTGTGGGTAGTCGACTGCATGCGACTGCTGTTTGTGTTCGGGTGCGGGTATTGGGGATTCGTTTGAAGCCCGACTTCTTCTCCAAGTTAGATCGTACAACTCTCATTGTATGGTTATCTCTTCAGTTAATATTGAACGTCTATTGTATCAATATTAAACTAGGGTTTCAATGTAACAGCTCCAAAGAACGATACGATTCTATCGAGTGCCGAATAAAAGAAAAGATTACTTCATAAGGTGAGAGATTTCTCCATTGTAAATAACAAATATTTTTAGTTAGATTTGAAAGAGGGTCGTTGTGAGAGTTGTAACTCTTGTATCTTCTATAGTTGAATAATATCTTGGTTTTCATCCCTCGGATTAGGGCTTTGCCGAACCGGGACAAATATTGTGTGTTTGGTGATTTGTATTGATCGTCTCGTAAAATCAACACGATCCTAAAGGCTATTCCCTAACAATTTGTTGGGAGTGGTTCATCATACACTCCACTTTCGTGGTATACATGTGTACTATCTGTGGCATCAGCGGGTTGACTCTTGTATCTTCTGTAGTTAAATAATATCTCGGTTTTCCACCTCCGAATTATGACTTGTCCGAACTGGGACAAATATTGTGTGCTTGGTGGTTTGTATTGATCATGTCGAAAACCCAACACGATCCTAAAGGAAATAATTCGCTAATAATTTGTTGGGAGTGGTTCATCATATACTCCACTTTCGTGGTATACATGTGTACCATCTTCCTCTTCAGCGGGGTTTAGACCTTCTTCCTCTTCAACATTGAAAGCATCATCATTTTCTGTAATTTCCTTAACATCCCCATCATTTTCATTTGCCCTTGCAGATCCTATTATATGCACTCTACTTCTTTTTCTCTTGGAATTTTTGTGTCGCAACTTTCTTTTGCATTTTTTCTTAACCTACTTCTTCTTATCTAACAATGCAGGTTGTGGCATGAGATCCGACGTCAAAGGTGGCATGAGATCCGACGTCAAAGGAACTGTAGTCACTAGTTCTATATATGATGGCTCATAAGCAGCATGAACCCAATTATCTGAATCATGCTGAATATAACTGGCTTTTCATTAAGTTCTGCAGCTGAAACATCCCCTTCTCCAAAACAGTGGGCCAGTGGCTTCATTGATGCAAGTGCAATCAGATGAATTTGCAGAACAATAGGACTTCCTTGTTACCTTCTGATGTGGGTATAAGTGACGTGGCCAAATCAGGGCCATCGGATCTCCTCGATATTCGCTTATCTCAGATCATCAGATCAAAAAGTCCAACGAGCCTTCTGCAACTTTAGGCCCATAGATAAACGGGTCTAACCCGGCCTATTAGGGCCAGATACCTGTTTGCCCTGCCTATAAATACCAGACCCCCTCATTCTTGAAAGAGGTAATCCCATGAACCTTAGCTTCCTTCCATTTTTTAGTAACTGACTAGATCGTCGGAGGGCATGTCGCCGGGATTACTTCCGGTGTTTCTAGGCACTTTGCAGATGTTTTGGTCGGCCAGCCACCAGCTACCCTTCCGAGCCGACCTCCAGAAACCGACCGGATCTGCAGTTGACATCTGTCCCTTACACTTTACAAATTACAAGAATTCACACCTGTTGCTCCTACACCAAAAACAAGCAGCATCACCTTCTTAGGGATATCTTCTCCCGACTTGGTGCCCTCTTAATGGCATGGTTGGGAATTGAAGGCATGCATGGGTGGTGAAGAACTCGGTGTTCGCATGATATCAAATAATGGATTTGAAGGATAAATATCGGCTTCCACAATCTCACCATTGCACATAAGAATTCTATTCTTTTCTGGTTGTATATCAGGGCGCGGCATTTTTATTTCTCCATTCTCGTCACTTGAGGGGACCATAACTTCTTCAGAATTGAACTATGAGTAGAACTTTTAGATCGTATAATGTTCTTTATCTTCAGTAATCTGTGTGCCACAGTCTCACGATGTAGCTCATCATCCTCTTTATCAGAAAGAACAACTATGTCTTCATCTGGAACAAACTCGTCCTCATTTCTTCATCTTCTGATGTGATCATGGTTGCATTTGGAGCAGCTAGAAGAATGACCAATATCTTGGGGTTGTATTAAGAGAGGGACTTTTTTTGAAGTAGGTGAATGAGAAACACCAGGATCACTACTGTGGCAATAGCAAAAGGCAGGGGATGAAGAAAACCCTCATCCAATTCATTGGGAAGAAGAGAAACACAGAATAGTATCGTTAAGACCTTCAAAGAAATCAATCATTATTGGGACATTTAAATCATTCTCCAGCAAAATCAAAGCCATAAGACAGAGAGATTGGGAAATTCTTCTCAGCTTAGCTGTACTTGTCCTTCGGTAAGTTAACCAAGTCATTCTTTGCCCTTGAGAAGCACTTAACTTGCCCCTGCCAACATAGATCCTTTCAAGTTCTGTAGTCAAGACACCATTTTAGTGTACCTCCAGATAATTGCACACAACACTCATCCTAAAAACATGTTCATAATTCATAGTAATGAAACCATCCACTTTTAAAAAAATACCAAAAATTGTCAATTAGCTCAGATCATAGAATATTAATGCATATGAATTGCATATATGAAACACTTGTCCCAACATGTAAGAAATATCAACACTAATAAAGAAATCACTGGCACATGCTATAAATCAATTGCACAAAGGCATTAGCTTGTCAGATCATTTACATTATAAGCCAAAAAATATGTGAAGATAAGGAGTTCATTGATGAGATAAATCATGTGTAGTATCTGTAAACAAATGAAATTTGGAACACTACAACTTTGTGGTAAGGGATTGATTTTGACACACCAAGCCTGCAAAACATATGAGGTGCAACAGCAAATTTGTTTGGCTCATATCTTGTGTGGGTGACCATGGATCCTTCTTGCCGGTTATTTTTCTCGTGGGTCTTCAAGCTTCTTTTTCCCTAATGCAACATAATGCACAATGGTCTACCTGCCAAAAAGAAAACAAGAGAAAAAAGTCAATTAATATATCAGGATAAGAGAAGTTAGGAATAAAATTAATAATTTTTTTATGGTTACATACATATGTAGGATCTGTTGGTACGACACGCTGCCTATGCTGTACTCATCCATCATCCACGAGTGGGAGAATCTGATGCATTAAAAACCAAACTTTTCTTCAATACTTGAACTCCCTCAGGGAAACTGAATAAGCTCTCATCTTATATCAGGAGAAACTGAAATTGATCTTTCACTTCCAGTGGTCTTCCAAAGTCCACTTCCATCTTTACTTTTACGACATGGACGTCTGTCATCCTTTGGGTGCAGGCAGAACAATTTTGTCAAGAAATACCAAGTATTTTTTCCCATTTTCGGGAAATACTCTACAAAAAATATAAAAGTTAACTAATTCCGATTGGATATTAATTTAAAGAATTATGGTAATTATGATTAAGTAGTGAAATTAGTGACCGACTTGTAAGTATCTCTGGGTGGAAAGAATACACTGGAACCTCTGGGAAGTAATTAAATTGTGGATTGCGAGTGAACTTCTTCGGTATGAGATACCGTTAATGCCAATTCTTCATCTGTATGACTGAAATGAATTCCAGATGGGACCATAATTTACATGTCACTTTTTTCTTTCTTTGATCCTCCACTACTTGAATTGTCATATTGTCACTCTGTTTTTACTTCTGTGTTTGATCAATGAGAGAGAGTGACAGAGACAGAAAAGTTTAATTAGAGCAAAGTAATGGGAAGTTTCTTTTTGAAATTCAGAGGAGATAATTTTGAAGAAGGCTTAGAACGTGAATTTTCTGATAATTCTTTTACCTAACTGCTATCAACATGTAGAGATCATGGTATAAAAAAACTGGCAAGAAACACAGTTGAATTATTGATCAAGATTTTGCCTACAGTACTTCCGATATGCCTCATATATGAAAGGTAGAAGTCCTAATTCCAAGAACAATGGTAGAAAGAAAGAAACTTAAATCTTTGCATGGCCTGTGAAAAAGAATAATCATATTTATATACCTCTAAATGATACCTTTATCTTCTTCAATTTTCTTTCATAAATCTATTTATGATGAGACTTCCAACAAATCACCAATTGTAGTACATAAAGAATCTATAAATTCTCACTTATGCCTACAGGATTAACTTTATTTCGATTCTTAAAGGGGAAAATGTTTCCTGATTATATTTGTTTGGACTAGTCTGGGGATGGTAAAAAGAACTCTAGTGCAGTAGTCAGGGCCGGTCCTGAGGTATTTTAGGCCCTGGGCGAAAAATAAAATTGGGGCCCTTTATAGACATGCAAGTATTTTTATATATATTAATAAAATATAATATAACGGCGAGGATCATAAAAATAATACTCAGAAAAATAAAGATTACCTTTGTTTTACTTTATGACATCAAATACTCCATAATTTTTATTAAGCATAGAGACAGCGACTCTTGCACCTGCAACAAAAATAAAATAAAATAAAATAAATAAAATCAATCACATCTCATCTAAAATGTTTTCTTCTTGCATTTTTAGAAGCAAAATTATCAATTATATGTTCAACCTCAATATTTTTCAACATATTTTTTTCAATACTTAAAATTGCTAATCCATTTAACCGATCTTGTGTCATAGTTGTTCGTAAATAAGATTTTAATAATTTTAATTTTGAAAAGCTTCTCTCCGCAAATACCATGGTCATAGGTACAGTCAACAAAATCCTGTAAGCAACCAAAATATTTGGAAACATATCCATTTTTTGAAAACTCCATAATTTTAATTGAATGCCATGGTTTATCTGTTTCATATGCTTCACTTGGTAGCATTTCTTGCAATATTTGTAATTCTAAAAAACAATAAACCCAAATTGAGACTTTAAGTTTCCATCTTTCTACTGATAACAAATTGATGGAAGGCGACAAATTGATAAACGTCAACAGTATTTGAAAATTTAAATGTACCTGCTAAGTGCTAATCCATATCGTTAACAGAGGTTGATTGAGTGAGCTAAATGTAAATGTACCATCTTTGACTAGGTATTTGAAATTTTAACTGAAAACTTGGAATTGGGATCTTCTTATAGTTTAAGTTTCTATGAGAATTGCTGAAAGATGTTCCTACTGTTTAAAATAGTACATTGCATCTTAGATTTACTTACACATTCAGTGTCTGTGTTCTTTTCTGCGAATTCACCTTTTGTCAATTCTGCACAAGGGGAAATGGTTAACCTTAGGTTCTTATGAAGCAAGAAGAGGTTTGATTGTTTTTACCAATTTTCAATACTTTGCAAGGTAAAGAAGAAAACCACTTTTTGATACTGACTAGATTCTGAACATACTACTGATTCTTCACCTGCAAATTGCCCATTCACAGAAACTAATGATTTTTCATTTGCTAATCCATGTACTTCGAGCATTTCTCAGAAACGACTGTTTATGACTATGAAAATTTTAGACTGGTCTCTTTGTAAGTTATAATATTCAATAATTCAAATGTCTTCATCATGTGATGGCAGTGATGCTAAACTATATATACATACATAGGGTGGAGAATTCTCAAAGTATACTTCGGAACTGGTTGTGCTAACACATTTGTGTCACTGTCTTTTCCAATGAGAAATTGATGATAATTATAATATAGTGTGAGACAATAAATGATACTTAATATGAGAAAATGAGTACACTGGGTATGCTAATCATCAAGTGAAAGATACAAAGTTTTTTTGACTGCATTACTGAAATACCAGAGCTATATCTTTACAGACGGTAAAATTGATAATCATGTAACTTGCTGAACATACTTAACATGTTGAATATTTCAAGAGATGAAATTAGGATAGAAAATTTTCCAATTGCTGTGAATCGGAAGTAATGATTGTAGCTTGAGCCATTGACATTTAGCATCTAATTGTTGATGGTATCATAGAAAAAAGAACAAGAAAAAAAACATGCCAAAGAGTAAGTAAGTTTACCTAAGATGTAACTCTCAAACAGGAATGACCGAATGAGGTACTGCAGTAGAAACTAGAAACAGGAACAAAAATGAGGTGCAGGAAGATGAAGAGGTGCAAAGGTGCATGCCATATGTTGAGATTTTTTTTTTGAAGACGAAGAGGCGCAGGAAGATGAAAAGGCTCAAAAAAAATTATTTCTGTGAAGATGAAGAGGCTAAAAAAACTGGTAAATGCACAGTTCACGACAATTGTATTATCACTACAAACTGGGGCTGGCTTATTTAAATTAGAACCATCTTTGGATGGATTGGGATTCCTTTTTTTTTACTGTGAAGATGAAGAGGCTAAAAATTTTTTTGGGCCCCTCCCTAAAGTTGGGCCCTGGGCGGTCGCCCAGCTAGACCTGGGCCAAGGCCGGCCCTGGTAGCAATACAGTCCAGATGGGTTCAAATATATCGGATAAGCAGTGTATATGATTGATATTGATGCTGCTGATTTAGTGGTGACAGCAACATATATGAGTTCTTGTTATTTATAATGGAAGAGACAGGTCTGAGACAGATCTCAGCCGCAGATCTGGTTCAGATGAGGATTTTGTGAGGATCAGGAGAGGTGGTGCTGCAGGTAGTTGGCTGGCCCGAACACCTGCAAAAGGCCTAGAAACACCGGGGGAGATCCTCCGACGATCTAGTCAGTCACTAGAAAGAGTGGAATTAGGGTTCAGGTGGAGAAAGATTCATTACCTTCGGAAAGGGGGTGACTGCTTGGTATTTATAGGCAGAGAGAAGGGACCCTAATGGGCTGGGTTGACCCTCTCTCTGTGGGCCGGATCCGCAGAAGGCCCATATGGGTCTACAGTCCCAATTATCAGGGATTCACGCATCCTGAGGATATTAAACCACTCCGAATGAGGGGCTGGACTTTTCCCACATCATAGGGCCCCCACTCCTAGAGAGCTAGGTGCATTTGTCTTCAAGGAGTAGTCCAATCTCGTAGGAGAGGAGTTCAGCCAGAAAGTGTGCCCGAGAGTAGGGCGACGGATCTTTGTAGAACATGCGTGAATTCAACCACGGAGTCCGTAGCTGAGCTCCCGCGAGGAAGTTCCGAGCCGAACGCTGAGCGCCGAGCATCGAGCTTAGCACGAAATCTAGGAGTATGCTCGAGGTTAAGGCCGAGCATCGAGCCCTGTGATTTTGTATGAAAGACATGAGCTTACTCGAGGTTAATACCGAGCGTCGAGCATTGAGCGTCGAGCCCTGTGATTTCGTATGAAAGTCAGGAGTTTGTTCAAAGTGAATGTCGAGCGTCGAGCCCTTTGATCTTGTATGAAAGAAAGGAGCTTGCTCGAGGTTAATGCCGAGCGTCAAGCTTTGAGCGTTGAGTAGCGAGCATCGAGCCCTGTGATTTTGTATGAAAGACAGGAGCTTGCTTGAGGTTAATGCCGAGCGTCAAGCCCTGTGAGCTTGTACGAAAGATAGGATCTTGCACGAGGTTAATGTCGAGCGTCGAGCGAGGTGAGCTTGTATGAAAGACATGAGCTTGATCGAGGCTGATGCCGAGTGTCGAGCGAGGTGAGCTTATATGAAAGATAGGAGCTTGCTCGAGGTTAATGCCGAGTATCGAGCGAGGTGAGCTTGTATGACAGACAGGAGCTTGCTCGAGGTTAATGCCAAGCGTCAAGCCCTATGAAAGACAGGTGCTTGCACGAGGTTATTGCCGAGCGTCGAGCGAGGTGACCTTGTATGAAAGACAGGAACTTGCTCGAGGTTAATGCCGAGCGTCGAGCCCAGTGAAAGATAGGAACTTTCTTGAGGTTAATTCCAAGCGACGAGCGAGGTGAGCTTGTATGAAAAAACAGGAGCTTGCTTGAGGTTAATGCCGAGTGTCGAGCACTGTGATCTTGTATGAAAGACATGAGCTTGCTCGAGGTTAATACCGAGCATCGAGTGAGGTGAGCTTGTATAAAGGACAAGAGGTTACTCGAGGTTAAAGCCGAGCGTCAAGCCCTGTGATCTTGTATGAAGGACATGAGCTTGCTCGAGATAAATGCCGAGTGTCAAGCCCTGTGAGCCGAGGCCCGTGATCTTGTACGAAAGATAGGAGCTTGCTTGAGGTTAATGCCGAGCATCGAACGAGTTATACTTGGGATTTTTTTAGAAAACTTGGCCATAGTTGGCACGTGTTCAGCATGTGGGCTCATGACGTCATGGTTGTGGAAATCGAGGCATCGAAATCACATCCACCATTGGATCAAGGTCAGAAGGTTGAGATGACTTTGTGGGTTTCGAGGCATTTTCATTTGCCTATATATGCCTCCACTCCCATCTCATTTTTTCCCTTGCCTTCTCTCTATCTAGCTTCCAGAGCTTCTATCTTTAGGCATTATTTAGTCAGCGGCGGTAGGTTCTTCGGCGTATTCTTCGGCATCGGCAAACAAATTAGTAAATTTAACATTCTGTCGAGGGCTTAGTCCAATTCATCGGCCTCTACGTCTGACTAGGGCAGTGCCGATCGTCTCAGCGATTCCTCGGACTGGCGGCATTCGAAGAGGGTATGAAAGTGTACAATCTCGAGTCACTCCGAACTAGCAAGCCCTTCGTCGTAGAGTCGAGCGACTCTGAGGAAGGTGTCGAAGAGGTGGGCGCGGTTGGAGAGTGAGTAGTGGATGACGTGGGTGAAGGAGATGGGGAGGAGGATGAGGACATTGAGGAAGTGGGTGATGCTTTAGATAAAACTTCTTCATCGGGGCCCCAAACCGAGTCATTCGCTCTGAAGGTTGCTTGAAGGAATAAGCTAAAGTGGACCTTTCCAGACAGTCCTTAGGACCCACCCGAATTTCTCCTGAAACACGGGCTTAGGGTTCGCAATCGGGTCGATTGGGCCGGGTCGGGTCGGACCCGCTCGGATTGGAACCGAATTCGGGCGGGTTCGGGTCGGGTCAGCTTGGTAACTGGGCCAAGCCAGGCTGGGCCATGTTGAAATTGCAAAATTTCGATCTGGCCAACCCGCGAACCCATTCGGGTCCAACCCAGGTCATGCCGGGTCGGGCAGCGGGTTGGCCCGTCGATTTTCAATTTTTTTTAGTTAAAAAAATTGTAATAATAATAATAATGATAATAAGAATAAAAAAAGTAATAATAATAATAAGAATCAAAGAGTGAAATTGCTAAAAAAAAGTATATATTATTCATATAATTTCAACTTATACAAAATTCCATTTTTTTATAAGAAACAAAGATTTATTATAATTTTCTTCTATACAATTACAATTTTCTTTAATTTTTCAACTTTTTTTATAAGAAACAAAGATTTTTTACAAATTTTTATACATTTACAATTTTTTTTTCAATTTGTTGGTCTTCAATTTGTTATTATTGTTGTTGTTGGTCTTCAATTCTTTATGTTGGTTGCTATTGTTGTTGTTGTTCTTCTTCTGGCGAGTTGCTTCCACTTGTAGATGTGTCGAACCCTTTTCCTTGAGTCCTATCTTCAGCCTTCATCCAGTCTTCTGTGCAGACGAGCATTTCCAACGATTGGGGCTTCAAACAATTTCTGTAATCGGTTAGAACTCTGCCACTTGTAAAAAATGCACTTTCTGAAGTAACTGTAAAGACAGGAGGAGTTAGTAGATCTTTAGCCATATATTTAAGAATACTATAAGTATGTTCATGGTCTTTCCACCATTATAAAATATCAAGTGTAGAAATAAAACTTTCAGAATCTTGTTGATTATAACAATGTAATTCATTTGGTTGATTAGTCCTAGCTTTTTTTGATTGAATTTTTGCAAGTAAATTAAATGTAGCATCATCTAATTTACCCTTACCCTTACCTCTAGAAGTAGCAGAAAAAGAACTAACTAAACTAGTTGTACTACTAGATGCAAAACTTCTATCATAAAAATCATACAAGTTATTTAATGTCGATTCAAAGTTAGCTAAAAATGCGTTGCAATCAATTCCAGAATCATCTCCAAGTAAAGTAAAAAATATTTCAATCAAACTCTTTGTACCTTCTAATTTGATACGAGGATCTATCACAGTAGTAATACAATACAACGTAGGAGGACTAAAATACTTCAAAAATTTGGTGTATGCAGGTTTAACAATATGACCAATATAAACATCATCGATCATTTCTTTGAAAGTTTGCATCATAGTAACTATCGAAATAAAAATGGTACTATAAGTAGATACATAAGATTTTGAAAATTTTAAAGTTGCAGTTTAAAAGGTTCTAAAAATTTTAACAAAGATTCGGCATAATACCAAAGCTTCGGAAGTCATTTGAAAATTTTCCATATTTTTTGCCACACAAAACTCATTTGTACATGCTTTATATTGAGTAACAACATATAGCAAATCAAAAGTAGAGTTCCATCGGTGTTTAACATCCTTTGAAAATTTTCTAAAACGTACATTTTTAAGCTTACACCATTCTTTCCATTCTTGAAATATGGTGCCACTTAATGCAATAAAATGTACACAATTTCTAATGTTAACTATATATGGGTCGGCTATTTTTAATGCATCTTGAACACATAAATTTTAAATATGATATGCACATCTAATATGAAAAATATGGAGCTAATTGTGTTTGTAATAAACTAATTGATGCATTAGATGCATTATCAAAACTAATACACATAATTTTATCACGAATATGAAAAAGATCACAAATTTTGTACAATACGATTTGCAATTTCAGTACCATGATGGGGATAGGGCAACGCGGAAAGTGATATGATCATTTTTTGAAGAATCCAATCACTGTCGATCCAATCACAAGTTATTTCCATCATTGGAATATTGTTGCAACCTTTCCAACAATCAGAAGTTAAAGAAACTTTTCAAGTTAAACTCCATAAAATAGCAATCAAACCTTCTCTCATTTCGGTGTACACCTTAAAACAATCCGACTTCAAAGTATTCGTAGGAATTCTTTTAAAATGTGGGTTTAATGCGGTTTGATTAAAAGACTCTAAGTCCTTACTCTCGGAATAGAAAAATGGTAATTCCTCTTTAATTACTAGTCGGGCCATTTCTCGACGAACAATTTCGGGATCATAAGAGTGGCTATCAACTACACCAGTCCTTGTGTGGATTTTTTTTTGGCCGGGTAAGTCTACAAGAAGTTTCTTGTGTACATTTTGGATGTGTCATTTTATTGTACCCGTCCCTTCACCCTTCTTCCATTTGTATGGTTTGAAACAAGTTTTACAAATTTTTATACCTACACCTGGATTTTCTTCGTCCAGAATATAGTCATACAATTTGTGCCAATCGCTTTTTTCCCCTCTAGTTTTGTTGTGTTTGTATTTCTTCTTCTATGTCTATGTCTTATGGGAACACATCGTGTGTACCAATGTCTCCGGTCATAGGGTACTCTTCGGCAGCTCAATTTGTGGGACAATAGGAGGCCTACGAGAAGTGCCGGTGGAATCTTGTTCACTTTGGCTACGACCACTACCTCGTGATTTAGACAAGTTGATATAGTAGTGTATGTGAAAAAAATTAAATTCAATCTTAGGCAAGATAAGTTTTTTTAAAAAAATCTAGAAAACAATAGGAGGGTTGTGAGAGAGAAGATAAAAAAACCAACAAACAAATATAATACAAAAAAATTTAACTACAAAAAATTATTAAGACAATAAGAGGGTTGTGAAATTTTGATACCGTACTTCGCGGATACTCGTATATAGAATGAGAGTGAAAATATAAGTAGAAGTAAAAGTCCGAACTCGTATATAGAAAGAAAGAGAGCTTCTATGTTGGAGCCGTGGAGGAGTTGAACACTTGAAGTAGATATAGTTGAAAGTTGAATTCGATACGATCGGAATTTGTCGCTTCTATATTGCTAGCTTCTTTGTTGAAAAAATTTCAAAAAAAATGAGATTGAATTGAGTAGTGGTAGTAGAGAGAGTAAGAGAGTAAGGTGTGAAATTTTTAGAGTGGTTTAAGGGGTATTTATAGGGGAAATTTTTACAAAAACCAAAAAAACGGCTAAAACAGTAGTTGGGCTCTGAATTCGTCAGTTGGACCCGCGCGGGCGAACGTTCAGCCCGTACCAATCGAACGTTTGGCCCGTACAAGTCAAACAGTTCGAAACCCGCGGGTTGGTGGGTGGGTTGAGACTATTCACTGGGTTGAGCGGGCCTGGTTGAACGAGTTGGAACTTCGGTTTCGATGACCCGGGTCGACCCGCTTAAGCTCGTGGGTTCGACCCGGACCCGAACCGTTACTCAGCGGGCCGGGTTGTAGCATGCGGGTCGCGGGTCAGCCCGGCCCGGTTGCCATCCCTACACGGGCTAGACGTTCCCAATCTTCCGCAACCGGGTTTGATCAGGATCTACCCGGATGATCTTGAGGACAAAGTTTGGTATGAAGTGCAGCCCTCTTCTCCGAGCCGACCGAAACTGAAGATTGATGAGGAGCAGAGCGTAGTGGCAAGCATTAATCTTACCCTGATACGAGCAAGATATTTCATTCCCCTAGAGTACGAGTTTATGGTGCCGAACCCTGGGCTTCGACCTGCCGACACCCAGTCTGAATGGTTTTGTATGTTTCTGGTTGATGCATTCAATTCAGAGTTGAGGCGGCCCTTGCATCCGTTTGTGAAGGAGGTGTTAAATTGGGCCAGTTTAAGTCCTATGCAATACAGTCCCAATTCTTGGAAGCAACTGGTATGCTACATCTTGCTTAGCGAAAAGAGAGGGGTGCCGCTAAAGTTGAAGTATTTTCGAGCCGCCCTTAGTGTGAGTTCATCATCGACGCATGAGTGCATATATTACGTCTCTCCTCGGCCTTATAATCGAGTCGTTCATGGTCACCCGGATTCCATCAAGGGGTGGAAGAGTAGGTACTTTATTATTTGGAGTCCAACTCCATGGGATATTTTGAATGCGTGGGCCTTCTATAAACCAAACCTCAAGCCTCCTAAGGGGAAGGAGCTTACGGAAGAGGAGTAGGGCGACATGAAACAGGTTGCCAGGGGTAAGGGCATTCGCTGGAAAACCGTGCAAGAGAGGCGCCTAGTCCGAATTGGACTGAGCCCTGCCGATCCCTGTATGTTTTGTGTTTCCTTTTTCCTTGCATCTTTTTTCCTTTGTTCTCACAACTTCGATTTTCTTTTACTGCAATGGACGACGCCGAGATTGAACGGTGGAGGGCCCAATTGGAGAAGAGGCTGCCAAGCAGTCGAAGAACAAGAAGATGCCACCTCAGGGAGGCTCTAAAGGGACTTCTGATCCGAAGTCCAAGAAGTCGAGGGTTCCCACGGTACTGGGGACTCCGAGGTCGACGAAGATGGTAACAAGCTCCAGCAACCTTAAGGTTGCTGAGCTGCTGACGAATGGTGTCCCGCTCCTCAAGCCCTCAGCCCATGAGATCGTTGGGGAAGCTGGGTGCCCCTGATTGGTCGTGGAGGTAGGAGACTCACTGACCGAGGGACCCCTAGCGGTCGATGCGGTGGAGCACCTTGCCATGCCCCACGACCGAGAGGGCTTTGCTACCGAGACGACTGAGTCATGCTACATGAGGTAGGCTCAGGCCGATATGGTGGTAAGTGCTCACGAATTTCGTAACTTCAAATTCTTTTCTTTTGTAAATTTTTAAGTCTTGGCCACTCGTTTATAGGCGACAATTTTCGGGGCCTAGTTGAGGAGACTGCACGTTGTGGAGCTCCAACGGGAGGTAAAGAACGCTCAGCATTATGAGCGTGAAATGAAGGAGCAACAGATGTGGGCTGATGACGCTGAAGCTCGCGAGCGGGCTCTTCGGGCGTAACTGACCTCCTTTGCCAAAAGCCAATCTCGGAGGAAGACGGAGATGGAGGCAGAGATTGAGAGAAAGCTCAAGGAGGTGAGGACCGCCATGGACAAGGTCATCGAGTCCCAGAACAAAGCCTACCATCGGGCCATTGAGCACGTGCTACACAGGTATCCCAGTGCGACCTCAAGGACTTTCATTATTCCATGAAGTTCGACGAGCCTCCGCCAACCCCAGGGGGAGACGAAGAGGAGGACGATGGTCGCCCGTCTGGAGAGGGGGAGGAATAACCGGTGGTCGACCCCGAGACCAAAGTTGCGGGGAACGATGAGGTGCTCCCCTCCACTCAGCAGCAGTAGCTTTCATTATTATTATTATTATTATTTTTATTTGCTCAATGCGGACTGGCTACCATACTTTTTGTACCGTTTTTAAATGAATGGAAGAAACTTTTTGGGCCAACCTTTTTGCTAGGGACATTTTGTGATTTGGCCAAAGCCTACGAGGCTCGGAATGATTTGTTTTTTCATGCTAGATAGCCGACCTTATTTTGTCCGACCCTTGTAACGTCGAGCTTAATCGCCTTAGGGATCACGTGAAATCCCTGGATGTCAATTTGGTGCGTTATCGCAAAGAAGCTAGGAACCAGGAAGAGACCCTTACTTACTTCATGAACAGGTCAAAAGAGCTTAGTTTGGAATCGGCCCGTCTGTATGTGATAAAATTGTAAAAAATTCTGGACGGGAACTAGTCTCGAATAAGCAAAAGGGAACAAGTAAACAAGAAAGACAGCTAAGCGGGCAATGTAATTGATAGGGCGCAAGCAACTGATTGGTTTGATAGGCCTTTACTTTTTTTTGACAAACTGCGTTAGCCCTTCACTTTGAGAAAGAAGCTTCAAGGGTGGTCGTAGAAAATGTAACTTGCGATTCAAGCCCAAGAAGAGATAGCAGAACAATCTGCGCAAGCTCCATGGCGAAAGGAAATGTTAAAGATGCTTAGGAAAATCTAGTTTAGGCCTTTTCGGGAATGAGCCTTATGAATAATTGAAGAAAGATTTGCATGAATAGGACAATTTCCGACCGAAGCCTGGCTGACACTTAGTCCAGGCGGTCGAGATCTCTCACTCCCATTCAACGCCCCTCTTCAGAGTCGTTCCTTTGCAATGTGATAATGGAGAAGGAGTTGGATATCCAAAGATTGAAGGTGATGCTCGGAGTGGGTGGATCCTGAACCCGTTCCTTCGGGAGCGGTTGGCCCTCCGATGGGAGCCCATCTCAGACCCTGAGACTGGAGCAGCCGCCAAGGCCGAGTGATGCTTAAAGTTCTGTTGCTGGAGCATTCACCATAGCATCTTCTAAGGATCTTGATAAGCTCGTCGGCGAGCTAACGCGTTTAGTTGGGCTTGAACTGGTTTGCGTCAGTCCTAAGCCCCCCTAAGCGGAGGTGTAGGCCGAGTTTGTATTAGTTGTAACTTTCATGCTTAGTGTAACTTTGTTAGAATCACATCCTCTATGGCCTTACCGATTGTACCGATGAAGTTCTATATGTTGTAATAAAATGATCCTTCCTCTTTTTGAGCTCGACTCTGATCTGGATGTGTTGCCGAATGGACACATTTTGTCTTCTGTGATATTGAAAGACTGGAACAGAAGATGTTTCATCTTCCAAGTGAATTGATGGATCGTCATAAATGCTCCATGTTGGAAGATGAAACGTTTGGACCTTGGGAGACGTACCTACGCCTTTCCTGGCCGTTGGATGTAGGCGGATGGTTGGGATTTATCCACGTCAGCATCACGACTATCGAGTTCCCCATTCCTCTTGGGCTATATAACCCCTCCCCCATCCACTTCTCATTTCTTAGTTCCCTAAGAGCTCTCATGGCTGGTGGTTCTCCTATCACCCGCTGAAAATTAGGGATAGCGACGATGAAGGCTGCTCTATCCCTGGTCGTCAGCGGGTGGAAGAGGGACCAACTTGGGGCGTGGAGCTTGAGGTCCTTGCTGTAGGCGAGAGCCATAAATAAAATTAAAACTTTCGCAAGGGCTGAGGTCCGAGTTCAATGCCGAAAGGCGGAGACTTGAGAAGTCGAGAAATTTTCTCACAAGGGTGGAGAGTCGACGCTGAGCGACAAGGACGTGAGAGATTGAGGAATCTCTCGGTAGGGTTGAGAGTCGACGCCGAGCAGCGAGGACGTAAGAGATTGAGGAATTTCTCGGCAGGGTTGAGAGTCGACGTCAAGCGGCGATGACTTGAGAGATTGAGGAATCTCTCGTAGGGTAGAGAGTCAACGCCGAGCGGCGAGGACGTGAGAGATTGAGGAATCTCTTGTTAGGGTTAGAGAGTCAACGCCGAGCGGCGAGGACGTGAGAGATTGAGGAATCTCCCGCTAGGGTGGAGAGTCGACGCCGAGCGGCGATGACGTGAGAGATTGAGGAATCCCTCGTTAGGGTGGAGAGTCGACGCCAAGCGACGAGGACGTGAAAGTTCCAAGAGCTGGCTCGAGGTAAACGTTGAGTGTCGAACACCGAGCTTAGTCCCAAAGCCAGGAGCTTGCTCGAGGTGAATGTCGAGCGCCGAGCTTAATGCGAAAGCCAGGAGCTTGCTCGAGGTAAATGTCGTGCGTCGAGCTTAACCCGAAAGTCAGAAGCTTGCTCGAGGTGAATGTTGAGCGCCGAGCTTAGCACGACAATCGATGCTGAGCGGGGATGACCTGAGAGATTGAGAAATCCCTCGTTTGGAGGATTAAAGCCGAGAAATTTTGATCTGTTTCGAAAAGAAATTTCATTGTTTTCATTCAATGCTTAGGTACAAAAGAAAAAAGGCGTAGGGCCTATTATAACCACGGACGCCTCTGTTAGCCCTCATGGCCCCTCACGGAACTTAATAAGATACTCTGCATTCCAGGGTCTCTTACTACCCAGTCCCCAAGTCTTCGAGTCGGTACATGCCTGGATGTACCCTTATGCGAGCCCTCCCAGTTCGGGGTCAGTTTCCCTTTCTTGGTAGGGTCGGAAATGGCGAGCTTCCTGAGCACGAGGTCACCTTCCTTGATGTCGGTCGGATGGACTTGTTGTAAAACCTTTCAATGTGCAGCTGATAGATATTTCTTCAGATGGCAGACTTTTCACGGGTCTCGTTGATTAGGTCCAAGTTGGCCCTGAGGTCGCTTGAGTTCGATTCCTCGTTGAAGCCCATGATCCTAGGCGAAGGGAGCCCAATCTCCAGGGGGATGACATCCTCTGTTCCATTAGTCAGATTGAATGGGGACTTGCCCGTGGGGATCCTCATGGTTGTTTGATACGACCAAAGTGTTGGTGTATGCCCTAGAGGCCAGTTATGTATTAACATTACTAGATTACATTGTATCATGATATTTATTTCATATATAAGGCATTTTATGTATTGTGTTGTTTATTGTGATTAAATGAACATAATAAAGTCCTTAGAATAGTAGATTCAATACCATAGGATATCAAGCTCATGACTTGATTGTTAGATCCTATTGGTTGTAATCAGAACACTATTCTTAAATATCCCTAGTCAAGTACTATTATGAATTAGGACAATAATAATATATAGAGATTAGTATGTGCGTGGACGGATGACCATATCTCACGGGTCATGGATATGAGATATAGTCTTCACATGGGTACATATTAGAGTAATAATGTACTGGGCTGACCTACCATGAGAACGCTGCATGGATCGTTACGTGAGTGTCATAAGTGGTTCACACAGTGACCATGGTGTATGTAGTCCTTTGACTTGAAGTCACTATGGTTCCCTACATGAGAAGTTAAATGTTTTAATGTCGTTAAACATTGTATGTAATAAGGTGATTATAAAGTCGATTATTGGATATACTGCAAATTATGCGGAGGGATGTGAGTGACTTAGATATGATTTGTCCTTCTTACATAACAGGAGCGATATTTATGAGCCCATTAATTGAGTGGGACTGCAAAATGCATGGTCATTTAAATGAGTCAATATGAGATATTGAGCTCATTTGTTTTAGTAAGTCTACTCGGACATCAAGAAACCAAAGATTGAACTATACCAGGGTGACACGCTCTATGTCCTGTGGTCAATTAAGATATCTGGACAAAGGGACTAGACTACATGGTAACATTGGTCACAGATAGGTTATGTCTAATCACTGACATTCCCGTTACTTGAGTAGCAGTGATGTATTGCTAGATACCGCTTACTGTTTATAATACTAGAATATGATTTTAGTATTACTGTCAATGTAACGGGGACCTACAGGGTCACACACTTATAGTGGATCGAAATTAAGATTTAAATTCATAAGATGAATTTAATTGGGGATCCAAGTAAGACTTAGACTTCTAACATTGATTGGACATTTAATTAGATTAAATGGGCTAACTAAAGTTTAAAGGCCCACACACGAATCTGAACCAGGTCAGATTGTGAGTCCAACAGCCTCATTACTCTCTTAGGATTGATTTTCTGCAGCTATATATATGATATGTATCTGTGAAAAAGTGTCACATAAGAAAACTCTAGCCGTTACAGAAATTGTGAGAGAGAGAGATCGTAAGGAACATCCCTTTCTGCAGCTAGCACCGCAACATGACGGAAAGCTTGATTTGATCTGTTCATGTGGATACCGTAGAGGCATAACAATATTGCAGTGCTGTGATCGACATTAACTGGAGACACCAGATCCATCTTCAAAGTATAATTCCTAAACACGATTTATGGTTTTCGCATGGATCCATGGCTAGGTTTCGATATTTCTTTGTAATTTTTTCTGCTGTGTATTTGATCTGAGACTACCATTGAAACCTAACACAAAGGAACCTTGGTAGTTCGTCGACCCACAACCCCTTGGAAGATTCATCCAACCATTTTTTGAGACCTTTGAGAATTTGGTGGTTAGCATTTTCGACCTGGCCGTTCGACTGGGGATGTGATATTGCTGAGAACCGTTGTTGGATCCCAAAGTGTTCACAGAACTTTAAAAAAAATTTCCCGCGAATTGAGTTATGTTATCGCTGATGAGCACGCGCGGGATCCCAAACTGACAAATGATGTGCTTCCAAAATAATTGTTGGGCTTGATGCTCAGTGATCGTGGCCAAGGGTTCTACCTCGACCCATTTAGTGAAATAGTCGATAGCCACTATGAGAATGCACCTTTGGCCCGTGGCTTTCAGAAAGGGGCCGACTTGATCCATCACCCATATAGCGAAGAGGGCCGAACTGGCAAGTGATCGGAGCTCGGCTTGTGGCATGCGCCTGATCGCAGAGAATCTCTGGCAGGGCCCGCACCTTTTCACAAGACCATGGGCATCTTGCAATATGGTCGGCCAATAGTACCCGTGGTTGAGTACTTTTCTTACGAGCGATCTGCTGCCCATATGACATCCACCAATTTCCTCATGCAACTCCTCCAGCACGTACTTGGCTTCATTGGGACTCAGAAAGCAGAGATATGGTCTTCCATCCACTTTAGTGTATGAGCGCTTGAAGAGTACATCGTCATTCATGGTGAATCTCTCCAATCGGACTCTTATCTTCCTGGCTTTGGCCGGGTCTCATGGGAGTTCACCTTCTGCCAAGAAATTTAATGGGATCCATCCATGTTCCTATTTGTATGCCCAGATTGAGGCAAAAGACCTCGGGGTTGTCGACGCTAGGCTTAAGGAGGACCTCGACCAGGACGGTGTGATTTAGGCCCTCGAAGGACGACGAGGCGAGCTTGGACAGGGAATCGGCCTGGCTGTTCTGTTTTCTCAGGATACGCACGATAGCGGCAAGCTCCAAGACAGCTAAGAGGAGTCTGACGCTCGTCAAGTATTGGATCATCCGAGCGTCACGAGCTTCATAATCACCAGAGATCTAGTTGACCACGAGCTGAGAGTCGCTGAAATCCCTTACTCGTCTTATCCCCGCCTTATGGGCTAGCATAAGCCGGGCGATCATCGCTTCGTATTCTGCTTCATTGTTTGATGTCTGAAAATTGAGACATAGGGAATACTGAAGGACAAAGTCTTCGGGGCCCCGGAGTATGACGCCAGTTCCGCTTCCACCATCACAGGATGATCCGTCGATATAGATCTCCCAGACTGGTTCATCCTCTCGGATTTCAGATACTTCGAGAATGGTACATTTCGTGATGAATTATGCGAGGGCCTACCCTTTGATGGTTGCACGAGGTTGGTAGTTGATGTCATACTGGCTCTGCTCGATTGACCACTTGATCAAGCGGTCAGAGTTCTCCAATTTGTTGAGGACTATCTTGAGAGGTTGATATGTAAGGACTAGGGCGGAGTGGGCTTGAAAGTACGATCGGAGTTTTCGAGCGGCCATCACCAATGTATAGACGACCTTTTCCATCCTAGTGTATCGGAGTTCAGCGTCGTGCAGGACTTTGCTGACATAATAGATGGGCCTCTGGACCCTGTCTTCCTCCCTAACTAGTACGGCGCTGAGCGCATGTTCAGAGGCAGCCAGATAGAGAAAGAGGGCTCGCCCTGGCTCTGGTTTGCTAAGGAGTGGGGGTTGGCCAGGTAGAACTTCAGCTGATCGAAAGCCTGCAGTTGAGGATCTTCCCACTCGAAGCTTTTTGTCCCCTGGAGGGCTTTGAAGAATGGGAGTGACTTTTCTTCAGACTTGGAGAGGAAACGGCCGATGGCCGCTAGTCGACCCGTGAGCCGTTGGACTTCTTCGACATTTCTTAGAGGGGCCATATCCAATATGGCCTGAATCTTTTCGGGGTTCGCCTCAATGCCACGATAGCTGACCAAAAATCCGAGAAACTTCCCCGAGGTGACACCGAAGGCGCATTTGGAGGGGTTGAGTCTCATATTGTGGGATCGTAGGACCCTGAAAGCCTCCTCTAGATCGCTGACATGATCTTCCCCTCTCTGGCTTTTGACGAGCATATTGTTGACATATACCTCTATGTTCCGTTATATCTGTTCCTTAAAGACCCTATTGACGAGCCTTTAATACATGGCACTAGCATTCTGCAGTCCGAAGGGCATGACCTGGTAAAAGTAGAGGCCTTGGTCAGTCACGTAGGCTGTCTTGGCAAAGTCCAAAGGAAACATTTTGATCTGGTTGTAGCCTAAAAAGGCATCCATGAAGCTTAGCAGCTCATAACCCGAGGTCACATCAATTAGGGCGTCGATGCTCGGGAGGGGGAACAGATCTTTAGGACAGGCCTTGTTGAGGTCTGTGAAGCCTATGCAGATCCTCCACTTCCCGTTCAGTTTCTTCACCATCACAACGTTAGCTAACCACTCTGGGTAGTTGACCTCCTGTTGAACCGAGCTGAGAGGAGCTTGTCTACTTCTTCCTTTATTGCTTGTTGTCTGTCGGGAGTGAACTTACGATGCTTCTACTGGACTTGCTTTGAGTCCGGGTGGACGCTTAGTTTGTGCACGATGAGGTCCTTCAAAATTCCTGGCATATCTGAGGGCGTCCATGCGAAGAGGTCGGTTTTCCGATGGATGCAGTTAATAATAGCCAGCTTCAGATCTGGAGCGAGACACTGGCTCACTCGAAACCATTTAGATTTGTCCTCCCCAAAGAAGGGGACCTCCTCCAATTTTTCGACGGGCTCTGAGCCAAACTAGCTCCTATCAGATTGAAGCTCTACTGCGTCGAGGGGGAAAACTTCGCCCCTCACCGCGGCCATGTAGCATGAGCTTGCAGATTCCTGATTGTCCCAGACAATGCCGACCCCGTGGTAAGTAGGAAATTTCATCTTCAGGTGATAGGCAGAGGGCACCGCCTAGAGGGAGTAGAGGCTGGGTCTACCGAGGATGACATTATATGCAGCCTTGACGTCGACCACCATGAAGTCCATTGCTTTTGTCCGGATGATTGGGGTGATATCGGCTGTTACATCAAGTGTGACGATTCCCTCAATTGGACAGGAACGCTGGAGAACCTGTGGAGCGTGTACCCAACCGGCTTTAGCTCTTGCAATAGAGCTTGAGTTTTTCAAACGCGGCCAGGAACAAGATATTGACCGAGCTTCCGTTGTCAACTAGGATGCAGTGGACCTCATGATTGATCATGCCGAGGCTGACTACCATGGCGTCGCAATGAGGTAGTCGGATGCCTTCCAGATCTTCATTGGAGAATGAGACTGCCAGTCTTTGATCCCCGAGGGGCGGAGAATTGTGGACTGAGTTAATCTCCCGTACGAAGGCCTTACGGGAGGTGTTCGACTCTTCCCTTATGGGTCCGCCGTGGACACAATAAAGAATGGCCGGCCCCCCGGCTTCTTTGGGCTCGGACCGGGCTCAAGCTCAGGATGCCTGCTGGCTGTTCGGGAAGGAGGTGAAGATCTCAGGTCCTTCGGGTTAGTTCGGGTGAACTCTCTCAGGTACCCCCTTTGGATGAAGGCCTCAATCTCATCTTTTAGGGTCTGAAAATTATCGGTCTCGTGCCTGTGGTCCCGATGGAACCGACAATAGAATATCCGGTTCCTCTTCTTGTTATTGCTGGATCGGGGAGGATGGCGGACGATCCCCTCATCCTCTATTTCCATGAGGATAGCTGATATAATCTGGGTCAGCAGAGTGAACCTCTCGAAGCGAGGGACAGGAGGAGGTCGTTTCTAACCGAATGCATCTGTCTGAGCCTTCTTCGTAGGCTCAGTGTCATCGATTTTCCCTTTCCCTTGGCTGGGGTTTCTTTCAAGCCTCCAGGGTGCAGAGCCTCCTCGACTCAGATGTACTGTTTGACCTTGTTGAAGAGAACGGAAAAATCAATGGGTGGCTTCTTTGCCAAGGATGCCTTGAGCTGGCCGTGGCGAACATTGTGCTGGAAGGCTGCGAACGCGACGCCAGCATCAAGAGAAGAGACCGCCTTAGCCTCGGTGGTGAGCCTCCGCATGAAGTCCCGAAGGGACTCCCCCTATTTCTACTTGAGGTCCAGAAGGGATGCGCTTGTCTTCTCAACCTTGCAGTTTGTCAAGATGTGAGCAAGAAAGTTCGCGTCAAACTAGCCGAATGAGATTGAGCTGGGGGCAAGCTTTGAGAACCATTCCCATGTTGAACCACGCTGAGTGGTTGGGAATGCGCGACAGAGGAGAGGATTAGAGGCGCTGTGAATCATCATGAGGGTTTTGAACCCTTCCATGTGATCGGCGGGATCAGACACTCCATTGTATGTCTTGAACTGAGGCGGTCTGAAATTCTTTGGAATCTCAATGTCGAAGATCGGACCGGAGAATGGGGGTCAGTTAGGCTGGTACCCCCGGTTGGAATGTAACTTGTCCTCGCTAATCCGAGCGAGGCGATTGTCCATTTCTTGGAGGCACCGAAGCACGGCCTCATCCTGTCTCGCCGGCTGAGTGGAGCCGTGAGACTCACTGCCCTGGGCTTCCTCCCAGCGAGGGTCTTTGTTATGACGCTCGGTTCTGGGGCCACCCCAGAGGGCTTGGAGTACCTCGTTCCTGAAATCCCGGAATTCGGCCCTCGTGAACGGAATTTGTTCGCCTTGACTATTCGGGCAGTGGATGCGCTCTCAGGAAGTGGCTGCGCCTCTGCTATCGACCCTGGGATGGGTGAATGCTATGGGTCGGAGCCTGGTTGGAGGGGGCAGCCTCGCCCCTCGGTTGACTGAGCTGGTATCGGAGGACATCCACAGGCTGTCGATGATTGATGACATACCGAAGGTCGTTGGCGACCGAGCGTGAAGTGCTCGGACCAGGTTCTGACAGACCCTCGGCTCGCTGCCTTCGAGACCCTCGTGTGTTCACGTGACTGCGAGAAGGATGATGAGGGTCGGCATGACGTCTTGCCATGGGGGCTCTCCTAGCTTTGGGTGCCATGGACGATGACAACTTCAGGGTGAGATCCAAGTCTAGAGTCGAATCAGTCTTTATGTTCCCATAGACGGTGCCAATCTGATGCTGTTGATTTAGTGGTGGGAGCAACAGATGTGAGTTCTTGTTATTTATAGTGGAAGAGACAGGTTTGAAATAGATCTCAGCCGCAGATCTTGATCTGAGATGGGGATTTAGTGAGGAGCAGGAGAGGTGGTGCTGCTGGTAGTTGGCCGATCCGAATACCTGCAAAAGTACTACAAACACTGGGGGATATCCCGGCGACAGACCCTCCAACGATTTAGTTAGTCACTGGAAAAAAGTGGAATTAGGGTTCAGGTGAAGAAAGATTCATTACCTTCTGAAAGGGGGTGACTACTTGGTATTTATAGGCAGAGAGAGGACCCTAATGGGCCGGGTTGACCCTCTCTCCGTGGGCCGGATCCGCAGAAGGCCCATATGGGTCTACAGTCCCTATTATCAGGGATTCGCGCATCCTGAGGAGATTAAACGACTCAGAATGAGGGGCTAGTTATTGTGGGTATGTATAGAAGACATATATTGTTTGGATGGGTATCTCATAACTATGCTTGATAAATACAGATTCAAATACGAATGTCGATCGGATTTCATCGAATAATACCAATAACAAGTAAGAAATTAGTTTTTTCCTTCTTTTACTTAAAATCTGAATTTTTTTAAAGTAATACTAAGTACTGACTACACTGGTAAAAATAAAGGCTTTAATCTTTGTGTTGAACATAAAGGGCTTCTATGTTCAAATATCCTATTCATACCGCATGATGATGCGATTATGCGGAATGAGAGGCATCCAACAGAGATGGAGAGGCAGCCAGCAGTGATCGAAGCCAAGAATAAGAGAAATAGAGCCAAGCCCAAGTACTTGGCTGATTATGCAATGTGAGGAAAAGCACAAGCTGTGCACGGGCAAGTTTAAAGAGGAATAAGGCGCCAAATCAGAGTCCCAACCGTAGCGATAGGGGTGATGTATAAATAGATAAAGAAACATGGAGAAATGGCAGTTAGCTTGTAACAAACTCCTTTGTCTTCTTCCTCTGACCTTCACTCTCCTGTTCTTCCCTAATTTCCATTTCCAATACTTGATTACTGTAATAGATTGCTGCAATTCTTGAGGAATTGAATGAAATTGATTGTCGCTGTTGATAGAAGTTCAATATAGTTCTGAAATTGGAATCTCATCATATCAATTGGTGCTTTCACCGATTGGATTCTGGAATCTAATCAAGATTTGATCGATTGAAGCTTTCGCAATGGCGGATGGAAGACGTTCGTTAGACGAAATGAAGGAGGTCATGCGATTTCACGGAGATCAGTTGCAGACTCTAACCACTGATGTGGGGTCTTTGAATATGTTAATGGCGGATAAGATTCGTCGTTTCCAAGGGGTGGAAGACAGAGTAGATCAGGTCTTGAGTCGACCTGGGGCTTCAGACAATCAATCTACAGATCATCCGCTCACAGTAAGAATTGCTTCTTCAATTCCTCCTAATGCAAGTTCTTTCAAGAACCATAGGTTAGATTTTCCTAGGTTTGATGGCACAAATCCTATGGGTTGGCTCTTCAAATCCAACCAGTTCTTCGCTTATCACCAAATTCCGCAGGAACACAAGCTGAATATAGTTTCTTTTTACATGGATGGGAAAGCCTTGGCTTGGTTTCAATACAAGTTTGCTAATGGTGATTTTGTGAATTGGGAAATTTTTGTTAAAGAATTAGACACTAGGTTTTGGTCTCCCCGTACATAGATTACACTGGACAATTCTTCAAGCTAACACAGACTGCAACTCTCGATGAGTATCAGGATCAATTTGACGTTTTCATGAATAAAACGAAAGGGTTATCTGATTCTCACATTATGAGCAATTATATTTCTGGGTTAAAACCTGATATCAGGCATGAAGTGTTAGCTCATAAACCACTGTCGTTAGCAGATGCCATTGGGTTAGCTCGATTGCAAGATGAAAAGTTTAATGAAAAGAAGATTACTTGGCAAAAAGGTAGCACTTACAGACCTCCTTGGCAACCTCCACCTAGTACTCTTCCACCTTTACTTCACACACCTTCTACACAAGCATCAAAGTTACCTGTTAAGAGGATACCTCCAGCTGAGTAGGCTATGTGCAAAGAAAAAAGATTATGTTTCAACTGTGATGAGAAATACACTCTTGGCCATCGTTGTAAAAGGCAATTCCTGATGTTATTGGCGGAGGAAGATGAAGAACACGCCAATCTAACAGTGTCAGAGAATGCTCCAGATCAATTTGTACAAGGTAATACCATATGCAGTGATAGCATCGCTCCTGAAATTTCATTTTAAACATTTGCAGGCCAAGACTCATTGAGAACATTGCGAGTCCCAGGATATATTGCATCAAGTCCTGTGCAGGTTTTCATTGATTTGGGGAGCACGAATAATTTCATCCAAGAGAGATTGATGAAGTATTTGAAAATCCATGTACAACCTGCGAACAATTTTAGTGTGATGGTAGGAAATGGTCAGACCCTCAAGTGTGAAGGGAAATCTAAGGGTATTCCAATCAAGATACAGGGCTATTCCTTCTTCATTGATTTCTATATCTTACCATTATATGGGTCTGATATTGTGTTAGGGGTCCAATGGCTACGACTCCTTGGCAAAGTGATTACTGACTATGAAGCAATGACAATGGAATTTACATATAATAATCAACAGGTTAAGTTACAAAGAGTGGATGGGCAAATTCCAACACAAATGCAATTAACTGCATTACGGAGGGAGGTAAGCACAGACTCCATTTGTCATGAAGATGAAGATGACCAATCAATCATCCTGATATTGAGAATCTGCTACAATAGTATTCTCCAGTATTTGGTGAAATTATAGGACTTCCTCCTAGCAGAGAGTATGATCATCCTCTTCACCTTATTCCTGGTTCTACTCCCCCAAATATACGACCATATAAGTACCCCCATTTTCAAAAAGAGAAAATAGAGAAGCAGTTGGCCAAGATGTTGGAACAAGGTATTATTCAGCATAGTAAGAGCCCCTTCTCTTCCCCAGTGTTGTTAGTTAAGAAGAATGATGGCTCATGGCGATTTTGTGTAGATTATAGATCATTGAATGCCATCACTGTGAAGGATAAGTTTCCCATACCTACTGCAGAGGAATTATTTGATGAACTGTTTGGAGCTCAGTACTTCATCAAAATGGATTTGAGATCTGGTTATCATCAGATTCGTGTACAGGCAGCAGATATAGAAAAGATAGCTTTTCGAACTCATGAGGGACACTATGTTTGGTAATGCCTTTTGGGCTTACAAATGCTCCGTCGACATTTGAAGCTGCGATGAACTCTATATTCAAGCCATTCCTGCGAAAACTTGTTTTGGTGTTTTTCGATGATATACTCATATACAGTGAAGACTGGGATTCACATTTGCGACATCTATCACTGGTTTTGAGGGTGTTAAAACAAAACTTATTTTATGTGAAGAGGAGTAAATGTGCATTTGGCAAGTAAACAATGGAGTATTTGGGGCATGATATATCAGTGCAAGGTATAAAGGCTTCGAATTCTAAAATCAGAGCAGTACAGGAGTGGCCTCATCCAAAGAGTGTCAAGCAGTTGCGAGCATTCTTAGGATTAACAGGATACTATAGGAAATTTGTAAAAGGGTATGCTACTATTGCATCTGTACTCACGGATTTATTACACAAAAATGCTTTTGTTTGGTCTGTTGAAGCTGAGGAAGCCTTTCAAAACCTCAAAACTGCATTGCAGCATACACCAGTTCTTGCACTCCCAGATTTTTCCAAATAATTTACTATTGAAGCCGATGCATCTGGAAGGGGAATAGGAGTAGTCCTACAGCAGGAGGGCCACCCAATATCATATTTTAGTAAAAAGATGTCGCCAAGGATGCACTCTGCATCAACCTATGTGCAGAGATGTATGCAATAACTGAAGCAATTAAGAAGTGGAGACAGAATTTGTTGGGGAGAGAATTCATAGTTCATACAGATCAGCAAAGTTTGCATCACATGGTTAACCAAAAAATCCAAACTCCTGAGCAACAAAAGTGGATTTACAAGTTGGCGGGATATGATTTTAAAATCATCTACAAGCCTGGCAAAATGATTTGCAGTAAACATTTTTAAGCTTCATGGTGTTCCCAAATCCGTAGTATCGGATAGAGACCCAATATGTTTGAGCAATTTTTGGAGAGAGCTATTCAGAATGCAAGGAACAAGCTTAAGAATGAGTACATCCTATCATCCACAACGGATGGCCAGTCTGAGGTGGTAAACAGATGTATAGAGCAATTCTTAAGATCATTTGTTAGTGATGAACTGAAAGAATGGGTGAAATTTTTGCCATTGGCAGAGTATTGGTATAATACTTCGTGGCACTCATTAGCAGACATGAGTCCATTTGAGATCATTTATGGCAGGAAGCCACCAAAAATTCCTGATTACATTGAAGGAAATGCAGCTAATTCAGGGGTAGACTTGGAGTTAAACTCTCGACAAAAGCTTTTGCACAAGCTTAAACACAACAACCTGCTCGAAGCGCAGATTCGAATGAAGAATAAAATTGATGCTCATCACAGTGAAAAGGAATTTAGTGAAGGAGATTGGGTATTTGTGAAGTTGCAGGCCTATAGGCAGCAATCGGTAGAGTAAAGGAATTGCCAGAAGTGGTCGAAGAGATATTATGGTCCTTTTCAGATCATTAAAAGAGTTGGTAGGGTTGCGTATGAGCTCCAGTTGCCTGTAGGTGCAAGAATTCACCCTGTATATCATGTAGCATTGCTGAAGAAGTATTTTGGCGAGAATCCAACATCTAATTCTGTTGATATACCTGAACTTAATGGCGATGGAGGTGTGTACTATCAACCTTTGGCAGTATTGGGCAGGCAAACCATTCACAAAGGAACTGGGCTTGAAGAGCAAGTTCTAATTCGATGGAAAGGGTTAAGCGCAGAGGAAGAAGTTGGGAAAACATGTCAGTAATCACTCATGCATTTCCACACCTGAACCTTGAGGACAAGGTTCTTTGTTCAGGAGATGGTATTGATGCAGTTATGCAGAATGAGTGGCAGCCAGCAGAGATGGAGAGGCAGCCAGCAGTGATCGAAGCCAAGAATAAGAGAAATAAAGCCAAGCCGAAGTACTTGGCTAATTATGCAGTGTGAGGAAAAGCACGAGCTGTGCATGGGCAAGTTTAAAGAGGAATAGGGGGCCAAAGCAGAGTCCCAGCTGTAGCGATAGGGGAGATGTATAAATAGATAAAGAAACGTGGAGAAATGGCAGTTAGCTTGTAACAAACTCCTTTGTCTTCTTCCTCTGACCTTCTCTCTCCTATTCTTCCCTAATTTCCATTTCCAATACTTGATTGATGTAATTGATTGCTGCAATTCTTGAGGAATTGAATAAAATTGATTGCTGCTGTTGATAGAAGTTCAATAGAGTTCTGAAATTGGAATCTCATCATATCATATGAACTAAGCATTGCTGACATGCCCCAAGAGTTACCTTTTTGCATCATAAAATCAAGAAGACAATACAAAGTGTTTCTTGAAATACTTGACAACAAAATTATCCTCTGTTTTGGTTTCTTCCCCATCAGTCGGATCCAGAGAGATTATAACGCGGGGGGGGGGGGGGGGGGGGGGGGGGGGGAATTAAACAATTGAATTACAAACAATTTACAAACGAGGGAGAGTTTTACTTTAACTGTTTCAATGGGGGCAGCCTCCTATGTATAGGTCAGGGTGGGTGTATTTGATGTGTTAAGTGGGGCCCATTAAATATCAAATAAGAATAGGAATATGATTTAGTAGATCGGTTGGACTGAGATTAAACTGTAAGCAACCGTGAAATCTTTTCAATTATCCAGATCCTAATTGGACTGGGATTCTGTATAGGAGTCAGTCAGGGCCGGTCCGAGCCGGTCCTGAATTCCCGGGGCCCGAGGCGAAAGGGCAAAATAATTGTTTTTGGGGATCCCTAATAACAAAATAATTTTTTTACACGCAAAATACGTGCCTATATTTACAAGAGAAATACAAATTTAGATGCCCCTAAAATTGCTAAAAACCTGGGGCCTGAGGTGGTTGCCGCATCGGCGTCAAGGTGAGGGCCGGCCGTGGAGTCAGTCAGGGATTCGTTATATGCAAGGAAAATAATTTCTACCTAAGGCCTATATCAAAACTAATGATTTGTTTAAGAACTAATAATATGATATGTCTAGCAAAAAAGCCTATATATAATAAGATGAGATATATACTAACAAAATAAAGGATAAATATGATTTTTTAATATATGCGATACAAATACATAGCGCAATATGTAGTATCTGTAGTGTTCCAAAGACCCAAAAAAAAAAAAAAATGTAGTATATCTTTAGATTTCTAAATTAAATGGAGGGTGAGGGGAAAACAAGATAGAGGTTTCAAGTAGACCAAATAAGATGTTTAGAACGTGTAGCGCACATGTTTCCCTCTCATTATGAATCTCATTCTCTCAACAGGGAATACTAAGTGTCGTCCTTCCACGTTGATAAACTTCTGATTTTATCGTCTTTTCTTTTTATCCAACATATTTATTGAAAAAGGGATATTCAATTATCAACGGATGAATATGAATATTAGAGATAGCAGGCACCACTGGTGCCCAAACCAAACAAAATCTTAACCATTGATGATGGAAGAAACTAAGAGATTGTGTAATTTTAGTCCAAACCTGACGAGATTTACTTGATTATTCTCTAATAGATACTCTTAAAGAGTCGTGAAACATTAAAAAAAAAAATTCTTACCATTGGAGTTAACTCAGCATAGTGGTTGCTCCAAAACATCCTGAGTAAGAACGTCGTATCCCTCACTTCTGAGATAATTGCCAATTTCCTCTACCACCATGTATATCTCTCTCCGTTGCGGGTGTGAGTTGTCCCTTATTCGGAACTCATGAACAACTCCATTGACTTCAATAAGACTACATCCAGGACTCTTCTTCTTCACCTTCTTACCCTTCATCAATTTCCTCGTATACTTCTCACCTCCTCTTCTGTTAGCATTAGCATATAGGTTTGACATGAGAAAATACCCCCCATCCTCATCTGGCTCTATCTCTAATAGTTTCTTTGTTGCCCATTCACCGAGCTCGACATTGCCATGAACTTTACAAGCTCCTAAAAGACTTCCCCATATGAGTGCATCAGGCTCCATGGGCATACTTTGAATGAACTCCTGGGCTTTATCGAGAAGCCCAGCTCGGCCTAACATATCAACGACACACCCATAGTGTTCAATTTGTGGGGTGAGTTTGTAAACCCTCGACATGTCGTGAAAATGAGTAAGGCCTTTGTCGACTAATCCAGCATGGCTACAAGCTGATAGAACACCGATGAATGTAATGTTTGTGGGTTTAACACGTGCTGTTGACATCTCGAACAAGGTGTCTAAAGCTGCATTGGCTTGGCCATGTGCGGCAAGCCCTACAATCATGGCAGTGTAAGTGTATGCATCTCTTTGGGTCATTTCACTGAAAACTTCCTTCGCTCGATCAATTCTTCCACACTTTGCATACATGTCAACCAAAGCATTCCCAATAATTTTACTCGACTCGACTTTAATCTTGTTTATGTATGAATGAACCCACTCTCCGGACTCGAGTGTCCCTAGATTAGCGCAAGAATTGAGCAGCGCTACAAGTGTTATGCTATCAGGCTCTAATCCTGCACTTTGCATTTCTCGAAACAAAGATATAGCCTTTTCGAATTCCCCATTTTGAACCATGCCAACAATCATGGAATTCCAAGAAACAAGATTTCTTTGTGGAATTCTTTTAAAGAGACTATATGCTGTTTCGACGTCCCCACACTTTGAGTACGTATCAACCAACGCATTCTCAACGAAAACATCAAAATACGCCTTCTGTGCATCAAAGTATGCATGAAGCTTCCGAGCCAGTTGCAAATCTCGAAGTCTAGAGCAAGCAGAAAGCACAGTGGCCATAACCACTGCATCGGGTGTCCAATCTCCATCCATCATTTCTAAAAATACCGAGACAGCCTCCTTCCATAAACCCAACTTCGAGTACCCCGAAACCAAAGTAGTCCAAGAAACCAAATCTCTCTCGGGAAATTCATCGAACATCTTCTGTGCAATACCCATTTCCCCACAAGACAAATACAACCTCATGAGATTGTTCCTTATATAAACATCACACTCAAGCCCCATTTTAACAACATGGGCATGGAGCAATCTCCCTTCAAACAAATCCCGACACTCCGCACAGATTCTAATAATTGGTGGGAATGTGAAACAGTTAGGAACAATACCACTGTCGAGCATTTCCCGAAACAAGAAGAAGGAATCCAATCTTGGGCTTTTGAGCGAAAGACCGCGAATGACTACATTATACATGGCGGTAGTTGGGGAATCAAGATTGTAGAGAATGAACTTGGCATATGGGATGTCCCCGTAAGGGGATAGTGCGCAGAATGAGAGGAGCTTGGAGAAGGTGAGATGGGTTTGAAGGGATTGGGTTTTCAGAACAAGGGAGTGGATTTGTTTGAGCTCTCGCATCGACTTGCATGAGTTTTGTAGTGTTTGAACCAAGAGTAGTTGGGGTTGTTGATTGGGAGGGGAAGAGATGATTGTAGGAGGAGAAGAGAAGGCCATGGCTAATTTTGTTATCAGTAAAGTAATGAATGAATGGGGGTTTTTGAAGGGGACTGAGCAAAAGAGAAGATCATGATAAGAAGAGCTCTTCAATTGACCGTTAATTTTTGGCGGCATTGCTATTATTATAATATTATTACGGAAATAGAAAATATTATACTATACGTTTCACCTTGGATAACTACAGACGCTTTGGCCGAGTGGTTAAGGCGTGTGCCTGCTAAGTACTTGGGGTTTCCCGATTATTTTTAAATATTTGCCGATTAGTATTACAATATAATAATATTTTGTCAGAGATAGGAATGCTCTCGGATAAGAATATATCCGATTCGATCCGTATCCGAATCCGAATTGTTTGCGGACACGGATATGAAAAATCAGTATCCGGGCGGATACGGATACGGATTCGGATATCCAAATTCAAAAAATTTCGGATACGGATACGGATATCTCTAAAAAAAACGGATTCGGATACGGATATCCGCTTTTTATAATATATTTATTTAATAAATATTATATATATATATATATATATATATATATATATATATATATATATATAGTTATATACTGATAAATAATAATCCCCTACCTTAATCTTCTTCTAATACAATTTTATCCTTTCCTCCTTTTCTTGAACAGTGAACAGACAGCAACTCCACAAGTGAGCAAACCCAACCCCTTCTCCTGATTCCCGTCGACGTTCGATCTCCTCCACCATCAATTACTCCAACCTTCCGACCAATCTCCTCCGTCCAAAACAATAACCCTAATTTCTAAATCGAAAAACCCTTAATCGGGTCTCATCTTCTCCGTCTCGAACCTCCTCGCCGTCGAGATCTCCGACCAACCTCCTCTATAACCTTCTCCTCCTCCCATCCCCATCGAATTGCCGCTGCCCCAAATCAGAAACCTTATTTCCACCGCTGCTATAAGCTTACTCAGTTATTGCCCCATTATTCGATTTACGGCTCCTTTCTGTGGATTCATCTGACAAGCAACTGCAGATGTCTAAACCACAGAATCAACAACCAAATGGTGTCAACTTTAACGTTGCTAGATTGACATCTGATATGAGTATCTATGCTAGATCCAAAATTCCCCAGGAAGTTAATGGTGTGTCATATGAAATTAGACCTGCCCATTCATCCGTACAGAATTCAGTTGGAAATTAAGCAAACAATGTTTATGGTTATGGGAGGCTCAGTTCCATGGGGAAGCAAGCAAGGTAATCAACATTTCTGTTCTTTCTTCAGATCGTGATAGGTTTCATCTATGCATATGCAAGCATGTGCACATTTATTCACCTTAATAATGTAGCTGACAAATCTTGTTTTTCATTTCTCTGAATTTATTTGTTTAGATTTGCTGGTGCTGGTGTTATTTGAAGAAGATAGTAAGTGAACATATTCTGCTATATTCCTTAAATCCAAGATAGTTTGCATATCAACTTTTTTTCTTCATACGAATTTAACCCTGAGAACAGTAATAGAACAATTATTTTAGCGGTGGCGCATAACCTACATAATCTGCAACATGAGTCTGTTCACATGTGTCGTGTAATTTATTTTTTCAGTCTCATTTTTTTACACATTTGAGTTTATTCTATTCAGGAGGCTAAAGCTGCTGCTGCTGCATTCAAAGCTCAAATTGAAAAATTGCAGAAAAAGCGAGATGAATTTCAAAGGATGGTTATTGGGTAATCTGGTGAAGAATTCTCACAATGGCATTTTCATCAATTGTTTTGTTCTTTCACTTAAGTATCTAACAAAAACTTGTAATGATTCATAATTTTAGTTATTTTCAAGCAAGTGTGCACACAACAAATACAGGAAATGAAGAAAAAGGAGAAGGAATACATAAAACTGCAGGTAATCTTGTAAATGTTACTGTTTTGAAGTTTTATGTTAATCTTAAGGTGCGTCGTGCCCCATAGCTACAGCCTACAGGCTGCACATAATAATGCAAATTTAGTTGCAGGTCTAAGGATTGAGTAAATAGTTGATCCACAACACAATATAATGAAAAGTGTGAAATTTAAAGAGATTATCTATCTTAATTTTCTCTTAACTATTCTTCAATAAGGAAAATCTGTATGCATAGAACTTCTAGTGCGTATTTGACACTGTTGTTACCTGATAAGCGATCAAATATTGCCTGATTATTGTCCCGTATGTTTAGGTATGCATCTAAGTTAATAGTCTGAATAATAAGAAATATGAAAAGAAAAGATTCAGAGCACAGCAGGAATGAAGAAAATCAAGGTAATCAGTATATGAGTGGAACTGTGGAACATACGGATTTTTTTTGCTAGTTGAGAAACTCAGAAAAAGATAGCACCTTTATTGACAAAGCTTACCATTACGAGAGGTAATGCTTACATCTCATAGAAAGCAAAGCAAAAAAGCATCAGTTTTCATATATATCACTTGATATAAAAGTTGCAGAACAACTAAGTATAAGATGGAAAACTATTCTACAGAACTGATATGGCTAAAAATGGGGGTTAATCGGAACCTTCCAAATCGGGCACGAATCTTGAAGCCCAGGGGTAAAACGGTAATTTCACCCACAAATAGGGTCTGAGATGGGTACTAGGTCTCTCTGATAAAGACCCAATAACCCACAAACGGACCCGCTTTAATTGGGCGCGGGTTTCAACCAGCAATAAAGCCCGATCAGAGGGATAGAATTAGGGCCCCTGATTAGGTCCTAATCAACGGTCCTGATTCATGCCTATCCCTCCACTGGGAATTATGGATTACATTCCTAATCTGTTTACAAGGAGAATATTCCTTATCAGATCACGGGGATTACATTCCTAATCCGTTCCCTAAGACGCCTATAAATACCCCTCATTCACCTCCATTAAGAGGTAATCAATCTTTCACCAGTTTTTGCGCTCTTTCATAGTCTTTCAGATTACTGACTTGAGCGTCGGAGGGTGCGTCGCCGGGAACAACCCCGGTATCTCGCACTTTTTGCAGGTCTACGGCGGGATCGACGATCGAAGCCCGACGGAACAGGTACACAGGTTTACTATTCAGTTTCCCCAAGAATCCACAAATACTATCTGTTTGCCCCCACACCAAATTTAGCGGCAACAGATTGGCGCCGTCTGTGGAAAACTAACGAATAGGAATCTCTCCTCTTCCTGGTGAACAGATCTTCTCCAGCCATGCCTCCTCGAAAAGTCAGGTCAAGGGGGTCCAACCGAGGACCCAACCCTGATCAGCAGCAAGAAATTCCCCCTAATCCCGCACAACAACAGGGACAACTCCCACCTGCAACGGAAGACCCGCTCCAACAAGACCTTCCTCCTCCTAATCAGCCGCCTCCAAAGGGTCCTAACCTTCAGAAACAGCCTCTTCATCAAGAACACGTCTCCATCCACAATGCCTCCACAGACTCTATGGCCTCCCATCATCCCCGAGCCTCTGGTCGCCACCATACCGCCCTCAATCGCCAGAAAGATGATGACCTCTGCCGCCATCTGGATGAGAAGCGGGCCCGAGAGGGAACCTCCCGCCAACACCATCCGGGCGAACGGTCTCCTCGCCACCGTTACTACAGGTCCCCCGTCAGGAGAGGGAGGAAAGAGTCCCCCGAGCATTATCGAAGAAGGCACTCCCCCGCGGGTCGGCAACAGCCCAGGAACAATGAGGCACCAATAACCCGTGCCGAGTTCCAGCAGTTCCAAGCGACCGTCCTGCAGGCTCTCAACCTCCGTCAAAACCCTAATGAGCCGAAGGCCCCATCTCCTCCTCCAGTCCGAAGCCCTCGCCGATCTCCTCATCCGGTCTGAAGCCCTCGCCGACGGTCCCCATCTCCTCGTCCTGCTCCTAGCAACTCCCGGCGTACCCCAAGTCCTCGTCGCTCCCGAAGTTACCATTGCCGTAGCCCTCGCTCTCCCTCATACGAAGACGAGTCTAGGGGCTCGGCTGATTACTGTCGGAGGGATGACACCATGTACCGTCGTCTTCATGAAGTAGAGAGGCGCCTGGGCCAGATAGACTGAGAAGAGGAGCTTAGGGGGAGGACCCTACGTCCTAGCCGACCCCCTTCTCCCGAACCATAGTGGATGCACCTGTGCCGTTCGGTTTCAAACCTCCCCAATTTGAGACTTACACCGGGGAGACCGATCCAGTTGATCACATCGAAAGCTTTAAGACTTTGATGCTCCTCCATCAAGCTTCCGATGCCCTCCTCTGCAAAACCTTCCCCGCAACTCTCAAGGGACCAGCTCGAGAGTGGTATTCTCGCCTTGCCCCTCCTCAATATTCTCCTTCGAGCAGTTCGAAACTCTCTTCGTCACACATTTCATAAGCAGCCGTAGAGCTGAGAAAACCAGCATCTCCCTATTGCACCTCCACCAAAAGAAGGGGGAGAAACTGAGAGACTATGTGAAGAGGTTCACAGCTGAAGCCAGGTCCATAGCATCCCTCGACCAGTCGGTCGCTACGGCAGCATTTCAATCTAATGTCCTCAATTCAAACCTCCGCTCCTCCCTCGCCAAGAAGCCTCCACAGAACTTTTCCGACCCCCTCTTTCGCAGTGAAAAATATATCCGGGCCGAAGAGGCAGAGCAGCGACCCAACTGGGAGGGGTCTTCCTCCGAATTTAAGAGAAAGGGAACAGAGGAGGAAGGAGCCAAGAAGCTCCAAAAGGACAATGCCGGCCAGCGCCGAACTCCCCCCAGGTTCGAGAAGTTCACTCCCCTCACCACTAATGTCGCAACTATTCTGATGGAAGTTGAGAAAGAAGGGGTCTTACCCCCTGCTCCCAGGATGAACACCCCCGCCAAGCGAAGAGATAAAGAAAAATGGTGCCGTTATCACCAGGGACCATGGGCATGACACCAACGATTGTCGTGCCCTGAAGAACGAGATCGAAGCCCTTATCCAGAGAGGGCAGCTGACCAGGTTTGTAAGAAAGGACCGAGCCGAACTTCCTCCCCCGCTTCGGGGGGCTAACAAGCGTCCGGAACGAGAAGAGACGCCTGACTTTGAGGAAGAACGAGTCCTCCACCTCATCCACGGGGGCCCAATGGGGGGCTCCTCCAACTCCTCTCGGAAGGCATTCATAATGGAAGTCAATTCGGTCCGAACCACCCCTCCTCCCAAAGGCCTCGGAGTGCCCGTCACATTCTCCGACGAAGATCTTGAAGGTGTCCGCACCCCTCATTGTGATGCACTCGTCGTCAGTCTTCACTTGGCGAACTTCAAAGTGGAGAGGATCTTAGTAGACAACGGCAGCTCCGTCAACATCCTCTTCCTCGACGCTTTTAAAGGCCTAAAGCTCTCACGAGACAGACTCAAGCCCGCCGGTTACACGCTCCACGGGTTCACGGGAGTACCGGTGACTATTGAAGGGGTGATTACCCTCAACGTAACCGCTGGCAAAACTCCTACTACCCGGACGGAGTCGATGGACTTCATGGTCGTAGATGTCCCAGTAGCCTACAATGTCATTTTGGGTCAGCCCGGTCTGGCCGCCCTTGAAGCCGTCCCTTCCGCCTATCATCTCAAAATGAAATTCCCCACTCGGGCCGGAGTAGGAGAAGTAAGGGGCAATCAGGAGCAGGCCCGCAAGTGTTATATGACCTCTACCCTCGGACCCGTCCTCTCCTTAGAAACACTGGAAATCCCCCAAGATGCTGCTCGGCCAACTTCCGAGCCGGTGGACGAATTGGAGGAGGTCCTCTTCTCCGAGCAGGAGCCGACCCGCAAGTTCTTTGTTAGCAAGACCCTCCCGTCCACCCTATACTCGGATATTGTAAAATGCATCCGAAGCAATCAAGACCTCTTCGCATGGTCAGCTGCAGATATGCCTGGTATCTCCGAAGAACTCTTGGTCCACCGCCTGAGCGTTGATCCGGGGTTCAAACCGGTTCAGCAGAAGAGGCGCAAGTTCGCCCCCGAGCGTCAGCTCGCTATAAAAGAGGAGGTAGACAAGCTGTTGAAGGCCCGATTCATACAGGAGGTAAACTACCCTGAGTGGTTGTCAAACGTTGTAATGGTGAAGAAGTCCAACGGGACTTGGAGGATTTGTATTGATTTCACCGACCTCAACAAGGCCTGCCCCAAAGATCCTTTCCCTCTGCCGAGCATTGACACTCTGATTGACGCAACCTCGGGACATAAGCTGCTCAGCTTCATGGATGCCTTTTCAGGTTACAATCAGATAAGAATGTTCCCTCCGGACATCCCGAAGACATCGTTCGTGACCGACCAGGGCCTCTATTGCTACCGAGTCATGCCGTTTGGTCTAAAGAATGTAGGTGCGACATACCAACGCCTCGTCAACAAGGTTTTCCAGGCTCAGATCGGCCGGAACATGGAGGTTTACGTTGACGACATGTTTGTGAAAAGCATCCGAGGCGTTGATCATGTGACCGACCTCCAAGAGGCGTTTGACGTTTTGAGAAAGCACAATATGAGACTCAACCCGAACAAGTGTGCGTTCGGCATCTCATCGGGGAAGTTCCTCGGCTTCATGGTTAGCCAACGAGGAATTGAAGCAAATCCGGAGAAGATCAAGGCCATATTGGACATGGTCCCTCCTAGAAATGTTAAAGAAGTTCAGAGATTAACTGGTCGCCTAGCCGCCATAGGGCGCTTTCTGTCAAAGTCCGAGGAAAAGTGCCTCCCGTTCTTCAAAGCCCTCAGGGGGGCTAAAGGATTTGCGTGGGGGCAGCAGCAACAAGACTCCTTCGACCAGCTTAAAGCTTACCTCGTCAATCCACCTCTTATCAGCAAACCAATACCTGGCGAACCGCTCTACCTCTACCTGGCAGCCTCCGAGCAGACCCTCAGTGCAGTCTTAGTGAGGGAAGAAGACCGGGCTCAGAGGCCTATCTACTATGTCAGCAAAGTACTTCGGGACGCCGAGCTCCGGTACCCGAAGATTGAGAAAATGGCCTATGCCCTGGTAATGGCCGCGAGAAAGCTTCGCCCGTACTTCCAGTCCCATTCGGTGGTCGTTCTTACCGACCAGCCGCTGAAACAGGTTCTTCACAAGCCCGAGACTTCGGGACGCCTTATGAAATGGTCGATCGAACTGAGCCAACATGACATATCATATCAGCCTCGGACCGCGATCAAGGCTCAGGCGCTGGCCGAATTCATAGTTGAGAGTACCATCCCCGAGCCCAGTCAAACAGTGAAGGGACCACCGGTCTGGTCGGTTTATGTTGACGGATCCTCCTGCAATGAGGGAAGCGGGGCAGGGGTCATTCTGGCAGGCCCAGATGACTTCATCCTTCAATACTCCCTCCGTATAAACTTCAAAGCCTCGAACAACGAAACCGAATACGAGGCGCTAATAGCCAGTCTTGGAATGGCCCGAAATGCAGGGGCACAACGACTGCAGATCTTCAGCGACTCTCAGTTGGTCGTCAATCAGGTCCTCGGCGAGTATGAAGCCCGCGATGATAGGATGGTTAAATACTTGGCCAAAGTCAAGAGACTCATGGCGATGTTTGAAGAGGCCCTCATCCAAAGGATCCCCCGAGAAGAAAATGCTCAGGCCGACGCCCTATCCAAATTAGCCTCCTCTTCCCTTCAAGGTCTTGAGCAGACCGTATTGATAGAAGTCCTCCTGAAGCTGAGCATAGAGGACGAAACACCTGACTCCGTTGAAACATTGCCCGTCCTCCTCGAAGACAACTGGATAAAACCCCTCGTCGATTTCTTAAGGGACGGACTCCTCCCCGAGGATCCGAGGGAAGCAAGAAGAATCAGAACTCGAGTCGAGCGTTATACATTAATCGAAGGTATCCTATATAAACGCTCCTTCACCCAGGTGGACGGTCGGCCTTACCTGAGGTGCCTTTCCCCCGGGCAAGCTGACTACGCCCTGCAAGAACTCCACAAGGGCATCGGCGGGCCAATTCTGGGTCCAGGGCTCTAGCGCGCAAAGTGTTGAACTACGGGTATTTTTGGCCCACTCTCCTACGGGACGCTGAGCGACACGTTCGGCAATGCAGCTCCTGTCAGAAGTATTCAGACATCCGATGTAACACCCCGAATTTCAAATAAGGATAAATTCGAGATTTCACAGGATCTTTACTTCACTTCGTACAATTTTACAAGGAATTTAAAACTTTTCATTCACAATACATCAGAGTTCAATTACAACTTGGTTTTACACAGCGGAAGACTGAAATTTACAATAAAACATTTACTACATCTTTAAAATAAAACAGCATCAGCATATCCACTTTATAGCTCCATGAATGGTCCTTTACCTGCATGTTAATCTGTGGACACGTCAGTTACTTACAACTGACGAAATGTTATACACGGCTATCCTCTCTATGCCGAGAATAGTATAACGATCTCATACTTTAACAAATCACAAAAAGATTGAATGAACAAGTAAAGTGTCAAAAGTGATTATTCTAAACATAAGTGTATGTCATGCCTTAATGCCTAATGCACACATTTCTATACTAGGATGACACTAATGCACACTTGTTCGGATTCTATGCATCCCATACTACATAGGTCCGAGGGCAAGCGCCTACGTACTCCACATTGAAGGGTTCGATCCCTCGCCATGAGACTACCCAGTAGCAAAACAAAGTTCAGACTATTCCACGAATGTGAATCCCAGCCTTGGAGTCCACCGCCAGCTGTTATAACAGATTCCACATCGTACGAACCGTCCCGTATGTGACCCTCTAGCCCAGTATATATATATACATTGGAGACGGTAAACACAAAATCCATCCGTCCGACTACTCAAGATCCCGGAGTCCACCGCTGACCCGTCCTCATAGTCCCGGACTAAAATATAATAATCCGTCTCCTATAGGGCAACCTCAGTCCACCAACTGGGTCTATAGTCTTGGAGTCCACCGCTGACTATATAGAGCACCCCACTTACGTTTCCCTAAGTTTACTACATCTTCACTTATGTGCCTAAATTTTCTTAAATTCAAGACATGAATAATTTCCATTCAAAGAATTAGTCTTACCTCCCACCGGACATAATCAACAAATACGAGATAGCTCCACGACCATATCTCCAAATCATTTATCAAATCCTTTCTTTCAATAATGCCGGTACCGAGGTCGTACTAACTCTAAATCATAAACTTTCATGTACAAGAAACATGGGTATTCACACCCTTTCTTAATCATGTCTTAAACTTATATAATTTTCATCTTCTACTTATTCACAATGATTAATGTCTTGTATTAGCACTTATCCATAAAGCAATCATTTCTCAGTCTTTACACTATTCATAATCTAGTTATTCACTCATAGTCTTTATAAGCAAAAAGGATTCCCTTTTTTAGAACACAATTTCATCACATGAAATTTTATAACCAATTCAAACTATCACAATATCTCAATTCCCTTTAAAATATTTCTTAAACAAAATCAAAGTATAATTCTCTTAAAAAAATCACTTCACAAAAATAATGCTTTGTTTTTGTTCACTACAAAGTTTCATACTCACAATTTCATCTCTCTTTATATCTCAAAATATACAAGAAAACAATCTTAATATTTCCCATTTCATTTTCCTCAAAATAAGCAATAAAGTTATGATTAACTTTAATATTTATTACTTCATTTTATATGAAGAAAGTATGAGTTTTAATCAAAAGCCCCCCTTTTTAAAGTCTCATTTTTACTTTCTTAAAATAGACAATAAAATTTCCATAACAATCTCTAATAGCTTCCATTTTATCTTATAACCATAATAGGAATTTATTCATACTAAGAAAAACATCTTATTCTATTAAAACCAAATCAAAAAAAATAAAAGATGGCTATCAAGATTCGAACCCAAGATCTCTTATAAGAGGTGCTCATTGACTAACCAGTAAGTCCTAGTGTGCTTTTTGTTTAGAAGTTGTATTCATATACTTTTGTTCACAATTTTCTGAAATTGTTTCTTTTTAATAAAACTTGTTTACCCAATAATCCAATCCTTTAGGATATTGGAATAAACTTCTCTTTGGACTAAAAGGAAATCTTAAATAGTAATCAACAAGTCCAAACTTATTTTTAGCATATATCTCATTTTAAAAAAAAAAGATTTTCCTTTCTTTACAAAAATTGTATTTTTGACATATGTCAACATACTTCATAAAAAGGAGTTTATTTCCTTCTCTTTTCTTTTTCATCATATCTCTAATCATATGTCGAAATATAGCATTCTTTAACAATTCTCCTACATATCACACATTTGACAAATCACAAATTTGCAAACACTCTAATATGGTTCATAGAATTAATCCTTTGGTTGCACTCTTCTTTTCAACTAGCATGGCAACAATCAAAACAAGTTTATGGTATTCAATTAACTTTACAAAAAATATTTTTGTAAAAGAATGTATTCCCAACATTTTTCATACAATCAGTTATATCTTCATTCATGCATACTAATTCATGACAAAACAAATCAACATTTCTTTCTCATTACTAATTAACATAAGTTGGGTTTGTTTACTCAATAAAGCAATATTTCATTACATCCAATGCATAGGTTTGTCCTATTTTATCAAATTAAATTCTATATTACTCATTCATTTCTATTAGCATGCACATTCAAAAAAAAATTAGAAAGTAGGAGACACCCACCTTATTGAAGTTTGAACAATTGAAGGGAAAGATGAGACACTTCTTCTAGCTCCAAGACAAACTCCTAGCAATGGCTTCTCCTCCTAGCAAAGCTCTCTTTCCAAGCAAGAGATCCTCCAAGCACAATAACTTTCTTACTCTCTTTCTTTTTCTTCCTTTCTTTCTTTTTCTTACACTTATTTTGATATTGATTTTGGTGCAAGAGAAATGTAGGAAATGAGACTCTATTTATAGGATTTTGGAAGGGTCTAAAGTGCAAAAATCTCACCCTAATAACTCTTCAAATTTATTTTACAACTCTCCACTTTCCTAACTCCTAAAACCTCCATCTCTTCATCTCCCCACTCTCCACTAACTCAACCTACCAACTCTTCTCCTCCCCTTGCCCAAAAAATGGTCCAAATACATTTGTGTATGCATGCACACATGCATAAACAAATATGAACACATTTCTATAACTCAAAAATGTGTACTAATATTGCAACTTGTCATGTATTAGTACATGTTTAACTAAAAAATGTGATTTTAATAATGGGCTTGCTACATGGGCTCATTACCAATTAATTTATTTAATTATCTAGTGGGCTTGCTACATGGGCTCATTACTAATTAATTTATTTAATTATCTAGTGGGCTCCTCTCCTAATGGGCTACATTTTAGTTTATAGGTCCATGGATCAAAAGAAAGGCTAAATAAAACTAATGCATGCTAAAAATAGTAAAATGAGAGTAGCAAAATGAGAATAAAAATTTGCACGTGCACCATATGTGCAGAAAAAATTGAAAAATGCATTTTAATCAAAAACAAGGGGAAAATAAATTTTCATTTTATAAAATAGATTTAAATACATAAAAATAAATAATTTAAACCTATAGAAAATATTATACGTAGTGGTGGAAACACGTGCATCAAAACACGTAAAAAGCACGTAAATCCCAGGAATTGAAATATTATATTTTAGTTGACTGAAATCAATACGGAAAATGTATAAATAGTACGAATCCAAAATATGTAATGAAATACATTACAAAATATACGTGCGTAACACCCAGGGGCAAAATTGTAATTTCCAATTTTGCGGGGTGTTACATCCGACGCCTTCCACAAGCACCGCTCACCTCCCTATCAAGTCCGATCCCCTTCGCCATGTGGGGGATGGATTTACTAGGGCCGTTTCCACCAGCCCCCGGACAGCTTAAGTTCCTAGTCGTGGCAGTCGACTATTTCTCGAAGTGGATAGAAGCCGAGCCCCTGGCCACAATCATCGAACATAAGGTCATTCAGTTCTTGTGGAAAAGTGTGATCTGCCGATATGGCGTTCCCAGGGTCCTGGTTACGGATAACGGAACGCAATTCACCGGGGCCGCCTTCCGAGCTTTATGTGAAGACCTCACCATACAACACCGATTCTCCTCCGTCTCCCATCCTCAGTCGAATGGCCAGGCCGAGAATGCCAATCGACAGATCCTTTCAGGCATCAAGAAGAGGTTAGACAAGTGTTCCAAAGGACCGTGGGTCGATCAGCTGCCTAACGTGCTCTGGAATCACCGCACCACCAAGCGGACCCCGACAGGCGAGAGCCCATTTAATCTCACCTATGGGGCCGAGGCCATCATCCCCCTAGAAGTCGGGATACCCTCTTCTCGTCTGATAGCTTATGAAGAAGAGCAGAACGCTAGAGAGCTCAGAGCAAGCCTAGATCTGATAGATGAAATTCGAGAGAGAGCTACCATACGCCAGCAAGCTTACCGAAGGAGGATCGAGCTAGCATACAACAAAAGAGTCCGCCCAACGGACCTCAAAGAAGGGGACCTGGTCCTTCGAAAGTTGGCCATCTCGTTCCCTGGTCAGAAAAGCAAATTGGCCCCGAACTGGGAGGGACCTTACAAGATCTCAAAAGTAATCCGCCCCGGCACATTCCGACTAGAAGATCTCGAAGGCAGGGAGATTCCCAGGGCTTGGAATGCCGACCATCTCTTAAAATACCAAGAGAAAGCGGCAACGCTTCTCTAAGTAATCCGAGATGTCGAGCCATTCTTTTCCTGTCACTTGTAGTAATTTTCTTTTATTTTTCATTGTAATAACGGCTAGCAACTTTAGAAGCAGCCGATCATTGGATATTAATAAATAAAGTTTTTCATATTTTTGCTGCTATTACATCTCTCTGCTTTTAACTCTTTAATCTAACGATGGTTCGGAGTCCAACACTTGGCTCGATTCTACTTCACAAGTTCGCTCCTAAGCGAGCTAGAAGTAGCTCGCCATTCGGAATTGCTCCCACAGCCGTTGAATGGTCGGAGTCCAACACTTGGTTCGATTCTACTTCGCAAGTTCGCTTCTAAGCGAGCTAGGGGTAGTTCGCCATTCGGAAATGCTCCCACAACCCTTAAACTAATCTAACGATGGTTCGGAGTCCAACACTTGGCTCGATTCTACTTCACAAGTTCGCTCCTAAGCGAGCTAGAAGTAGATCGCCATTTGAAATTGCTCCCACAGCCGTTGAATGGTTCGGAGTCCAACACTTGGTTCGATTCTACTTCGCAAGTTCGCTTCTAAGCGAGCTAGGGGTAGTTCGCCATTCGGAAATGCTCCCACAACCCTTAAACTAATCTAACGATGGTTCGGAGTCCAACACTTGGCTCGATTCTACTTCACAAGTTTGCTCCTAAGCGAGCTAGAAGTAGCTCGCCATTCGGAATTGCTCCCACAGCCGTTGAATGGTTCGGAGTCCAACACTTGGTTCAATTCTACTTCGCAAGTTCGCTTCTAAGCTAGCTAGGGGTAGTTCGCCATTCGGAAATGCTCCCACAACCCTTAAACTAATCTAACGATGGTTCGGAGTCCAACACTTGGCTCGATTCTACTTCACAAGTTCGCTCCTAAGCGAGCTAGGAGTAGCTCGCAATTCGGAATTGCTCCCACAGCCATTGAATGGTTCGGAGTCCAACACTTGGTTCGATTCTACTTCGCAAGTTCGCTTCTAAGCGAGCTAGGGGTAGTTCGCCATTTGGAAATGCTCCCACAACCCTTAAACTAATCTAACGATGGTCCGGAGTCCAACACCTGGCTCGATTCTACTTCGCAAGTTCGCTACTAGGCGAGCAAGAGGTAGTTCGCCAATGGTCCGGAGCCCGACTCCTGGATCGATCAAACTTCACATGATCGCTCCCAAGCGGGCCAGGGGTAGTTCGCCGTTCAGGATCGCGGTCATAGCTGCCGAATTACTCTAGCAACGATCCGAGGCCCAGCACTTGCGCTTTGACGCAGTTTGAGAGGCAGCCGCCGAACTTGCCTCACAAGACGGCATGATTGGGCATTAGAGACAAGGCTCGGCACCACTGGCCGAACATTCGCCTTGCCGATCGACAGACAAGTATGCGGCCGAATTAGAAGCCTCGGCACAGCAGACAACAGTTGCGAAAGTAAAAAACACACAAGTTCGGCAACAACACTTTTATTGATGAAACAGATGCGGTACAAAGACAGACACAGCAGGATTACAACTCGTCAAAGAAAAAGTTACAATGCCGACTTATTACACTTAGCAAAAAATAAAATAAAATAAAAATACACAAAAGCTCACGGGAGTCGACGTCTTCAGCGCTTTTTTGGAGCCGGAGCATTCCGCTTCAGAGACACTCGAGAGTGACGACGCTTGTCTCTGGAGCGCGACCCCAAGCCGGCGAATTGAGACGTATCCTCGGCACCACTTCTAGTAGCTACTCCGACGGATGCTCCGCTCGACGAAATTGCCACCGAGCTCTGCGCGTCCCCCGGACTAGGTTGGCCGATCCGCTGACGGGTCGCCATCTCGTAGAAGGTAATGCCCCGATCGCTCTCCGCGCGAGTACACGAGGTGCTTCGAACGTTGATAGGCCCCGAATGCAGCTTGAGGCGAGCAACTTCTGCCTCCAACTCCGAGATCTGATCACGCAACGAGTCATCTTTCATGCTAACTTCGAAACGAGGTGGTATCGCGGAGTCCGGAACTCCTGATCGGCTGGCAATGAGGCGCCGAAGATGGGTGACCTCGATGCTTTTATCCACTGTCGCTCTCTTCAGCGCTTCGACCTCGACAGTCAACTGGACCCGTTCGGTCGTCAACTTGGCCACTTCGGCCGTCAGCCCCTCGCCCTCACTCCGAAGCTTCATCTCTACGGACTACAGATGCTGTATCTCGGAAAGCAAGTCATCCCTCTCCGCTGTTATTTTGGACAAGTTATGACGGATGCACTGAATCCGAATCTCATTACTGAAAGCAGTTGGCGAATATTCACCTTCACCCACGGGGGTAAGCTCTTCGATCCTGCTTTCCAAACGGCGAATCTCGATATCTCGCCGGCCGAGGACGAGCTGGAGATGGTTCCTCTCGCTTTCAGCTCGGCGCAATCCGAGCTCGACTTCGTAGAGCCGCTCTCGGCACCTCGCCAGACACAACCTCGTCGCCCCTAGGCCAGCCTCGACTCGAGCTTCCTCGTCCGAGCGCGTAGGCTCGACATCTTGGGCAACCACCATAAGCTGCAAAGAGATCGAAGTAATCAGCAAAAAGATCGAACACTGCCGGAGCACCACACTTGGAAAATTTTTTAAAAAAAAAAACAAGAAACTCTCGAGGCAAGAAGAGAATGTTTGGCGAAAAAGGGGCAAAAGACGGAGATCCGAACACCAATACTTCAAAAGATTTTCTTTTCATTCATTTCAAAAAGGCAGCGGTGGCCAGTCCGCTATTAGGCGTTACAATGATTTAAAAGAAAAACAAAAGAAAAACAAACAAAACAAGAAAACGAGGAGTGGAGTCAAGGCTCGACCTCTTTCCCCGGGCGACGAGGTGGGATAGGGGTTGACTTCGCCGAAGGGGACGCCACCGACAGCGGAGTGACCGCAGTGCTAGGGGCCTTGCCAGTGACCCCGGCCCCGGCATCAGCTTCGTCGTCCCCTTCATCCTCCTCCCCCTCGGATTCAGGGTCGAAAACCCTCGACGTAGCCGGGGAACAGCCTCCACCCCGAGACGTCCACGTCGGGGTACTCCTTCGACACCCGTTCGAGGGCTGCGGCGAAGGCCTTCGCCATGTTCTGGGCGAGGAACCCCTGCGCCTTCTCCAGGGTTGCGTCCTCCGCCGCCTTCACAGCCGCAACATTGGCAGCCTCGACCTCGGCCAGCTGCTTAGCCGACCCCTCCTTCTGACGAAGGAGCTCACCCTCCAGTCTCGTCACCTCGGCCTCGAGGTGCTGGATCCTCGCCGACCTGCCTTCATGCTCGATGCGGAGTTTGTCCAGCTCGTTCGACATCCGAGCTTTTTCGTTCCGAGCTTGGTCGAACTCCTGCTTCAGCTCCTTCTCCAGAGCTGTCAACCTCTCGGTGAGGTGGCCGCAGTGGACGATGATCTGCAGCAAAGAAGAACAAAGGGAGTTAGAAAAACTTGGGCTATGGGAGTACAATTAATAAAGAAAGCTCGAGGCTTACCGACACCGCCGAACGAGCGATCTCGATCACGTCGTCGCCCTCTCTCCCGGCCTCCATGGTGGCTCGGTCTTTCGGAGTGGCAAGATGCTTGACGGCTTGCATGCTCGCCAGCGAGTTCCCGAGGAACCCATCGTGCCTCCGGACCTGCCAGTCCGGAATGTGAATCCGCTTGTGCTCCTCCGTCAGGAGCTCCTCGCCTGCCACCGTCAGCGGCGGCGTCGGCATGGCGAGGACGGCAACAATGGGGAACTCGCCCACAGATGCTGGAGCCGAAGTCCCCGCCACAGTGACGGCCAGACTGTCGAGGACCTCCACCTCCTCAACAGAGGCTCCAATCCTCGGCACCTTCGAGGACGAGGGCAGCTTGGATGCAACCCTCTTGCGCTTCTTAGGTGCCTTGCTCGCGAGTCCTGCCCTGAGCGCCAATACTACGTCGTAGTCCATGGTTTCTGCATCAAAAGCGAAAATTGGTTAACACATTAAAAACAACAAGGAAGAGGGTACGGAAAACAAGAACTTGACGAGAGCCGCATACTGGGATCTACGCGGCAGAGCCCTCCCTTGTAGAGGACGTCCTCCATCAGCTCCCTCCAATCATACTTCGGCCGATCAAGGAGAATCCGGACCGCCTCTTCTTCTTCAGCTGAGAGCTTCGGCATCGCCCTCGTCCTCTTCGGCACCCCTTCTACCCAGTCCGAAGGGATCGACCATGCCTCTCGACTCTGCACAACCAACCACTTCTCTCGCTAGTGCTTAATGGAGTCGGGGCATATGACGAGCCTGCCGCCGTGCCTCGGAGTCAAGTAATACCGGTACTCCGACTTATTCCCTTGGTGGAGACGGTATAGCATCCGAAGCACGTTTAGCTGCGGCTCGATCCCTGCGGCCTGGCAGTGGAGAACAAAACCATTTATCACTCGCCACGCGTTCGGCATGAGTTGGATGGGGCTGACCCCGAACCAGCTCACCACGGTAACGGCGAACGCGTGGAGAGGTAGCCGAGCATCGGCGATAAAGGCGTCGATCGGCCACCAACACATCGTCACTGGCAGCGGCGAGTTGGCCCTAACTCCGGGGCCCGGCAGCATAATTTCGTACTCCTCCGGGATGAGAAAAGAATCCCAGATCACTGCCAGATCCTCCTCGCGCAGGATCGACGCCGCATCGTCCGCCTCCGTCGTCTCCCTCGCAGCATTCTCCTCGAAGGACCTCCCCCTCCCATGAACAATTCGCTCGGCCTGATCCTCCGGGAGCTACCTAACTCTCTGGAGCCCCGTCAGCGGCCCAGGCAGTTGTCCGAACTCCCCCATCCTCCTCGGATCCATAACGATCGAGTCCTTGCCGAACACCTTCTTGCCTTTGGTCGGGGTCGGAGTCGAATCCTCGACGACTTCAAGGGAGGGCTCGGACCAAGAGACTTCTTCGGAGACAGAAGCTACAGACATAATTGACGATAAATTACCTTAAGAGAGATAGCCGCCGGAAAACTTCGCCTGAATCAAACGTCGACCACCGGAAGAATTCGCCTGAGCACAAGAAACCGTCTGAGCAAAAGAGAGGAGAAATGAGAAATGAGAGAGGGGGGTGAGGATTTATAGAGAGGGGCGCTCCAAACGAGGTTAATGGGCCCGTACGACCGGCCCATTTACACAAAACGACGGAGCGACCCCAATCGTCGCCTTGCTAACCACGCCAAATCATGAGTCGAATTTAATGCGCGTCCCGTCTGATGGAAGCCCAGAGGTCAGTGCAATTAATAAACGTCCCATCTGTCAGAGTTGTCAGAAGCTGTCAGAAGTTCAGAAGGCGCACAGTAGATACAAACTCCTATGACGAAAAACGACAAGTTTAGGAGCTCGGCACCCACTGCCGAGCGTTCTTGACACCGACCTCGTTACGGGGGAAAAATCAAGCTCGGCACCCACTGCCGAGCGTTCGTGGAACCGACCTCGTTACGAGGGAAAAATCAAGGTCGGCACCCACTGCCGAGCGTCCTTGACACCGACCTCGTTACGGGGGAAAAATCAAGATCGGCACCCACTGCCGAGCGTTCTTGACACCGACCTCGTTACGGGGGGAAAATCAAGATCGGCACCCACTACCGAGCGTTCTTGACACCGACCTCGTTACGGGGGAAAAATCAAGATCGGCACCCACTGCCGAGCGTTCTTGACACCGACCTCGTTACAGGGGAAGAATCAAGCTCGGCACCCACTGCCGAGCGTTCTTGACACCGACCTCGTTACGGGGGAAAAAATCAAGATCGGCACCCACTGCCGAGCGTTCTTGACACCGACCTCATTACGGGGGAAGAATCAAGCTCGACACCCACTGCTGAGCATTTTTGACACCGACCTCGTTACGGGGGAAAAATCAAGATCGGCACCTACTGCCGAGCGTTCTTGACACAGACCTCGTTACGGGGGAAAAATCAAGCTCGGCACCCACTGCCGAGCGTTCTTGACACCGACCTCGTTACGGGGGAAAAATCAAGGTCGGCACCCACTGCCGAGCGTTCTTGACACCGACCTCGTTACGGGGGAAAAATCAAGGTCGGCACCCACTGCCGAGCGTTCTTGACACTAACCTCGTTACAGAGGAAAAATCAAGTTCGGCACCCACTGCCGAGCGTTCGTGGAACCGACCTCGTTACGAGGAAAAAATCAAGCTCGGCACCCACTGCCGAGCGTTCTTGGCACCGACCTCGTTACGGGGAAGAATTGGACCTCGCGCTACGCCGGACTCCCTCCTAGTACTCGCAGCTACGCCGAACTCGCTCTCCTCTTCGGAAAAACGCGCCGAACCGCATACGGACCTCGGCCCCCTAGCCAGCGAGCCCTAGAGGTAGTCGGAAGCGTGATACAAATGTAAATACCCCTCAACGAGGGATAACGGCCAAGCCATTGCGCCAAAAAACAATTAAAAAATTCGAAAAGGTAAGGAAGGATTCCTGGGGAGCAATTATCAAGTGGGGGAGTACCTTCTCACCTCCAAACAAACAATTGTTGCCCAAAAATAATCTTCCAAAACCCCAGGATGACGAATCGACACTTTCTTAAGTCGAAAGGATATCTCTGCAAGTACACCACATGATCATAAGAGCTCAGGAGCGACTCAGAGTTCAATCCACTTGAAAAATCACCAAACTACCTCCTTCAAGATTCAAAACCTTCCAGTTGGGCTCCGATACAACTCTGTTAGCCATTAAAACAGTTAAACTACTCCTCAAAGGCCGATCAAGCTCAGCCTTTAGGAGTGGGGGGCTCGTGATATGGCTAAAAATGGGGGTTAATCGGAACCTTCCAAATCGGGCACGAATCTTGAAGCCCAGGGGTAAAACGGTAATTTCACCCACAAATAGGGTCTGAGATGGGTACTGGGTCTCTCCGATAAAGACCCAATAACCCACAAACGGACCCGCTTCAATTGGGCGCGGGTTTCAACCAGCAATAAAGCCCGATCAGAGGGATAGAATTAGGGCCCCTGATTAGGTCCTAATCAACGGCCCTGATTCATGCCTATCCCTCCACTGGGAATTAGGGATTACATTCCTAATCTGTTTACAAGGAGAATATTCCTTATCAGATCATGGGGATTACATTCCTAATCCGTTCCCTAAGACGCCTATAAATACCCCCCATCCACCTCCATTAAGAGGTAATCAATCTTTCACCAGTTTTTGCGCTCTTTCATAGTCTTTCAGATTACTGACTTGAGCATCGGAGGGTGCGTCGCCGGGAACAACCCCGGTGTCTCGCACTTTTTGCAGGTCTACGGCGGGATCGACGATCGAAGCCTGACGGAACAGGTACACAGGTTTACTATTCAGTTTCCCCAAGAATCCACAAATACTATCTGTTTGCCCCCACACCAAATTTAGCGGCAACAAGAACATTATTGAATTTCCTGCAGGAGAGGGTCTTATTAACTTGTTTACTGCAGGAGAGTCAAAGCCAAGTGTTAATGGAGAAAAAGAAAGAATCTAGGTCTGGAATGGAGATAATGAACTTATTGCAGGTATCAGTCAGCTTCCTTTTTTCTTAATGTTATATAATCTTTTATAATTCACGCCTTTGGAAGTTCCCTGCAATGCATATGCTTTGGAATTTTTATAAATTGTACCTTTATTTCTTTCTTGAGCTACTTTAATCGCGTAACATACTTGATATGCCAATTGACAATGTTAACAAAAAGGAGGACGCCAAATTCGTATCCGAATTGACAATGTTAACTATATGTTTGATATCCGAATACTTATCCGATATTCGGTAGATTGTATCCGATTCGCATCCGAATCCGAAATTTGCGGATACGGGTGTGGTTCTTTTTTTCGAGTCATATCCGTATCCGTATCTGAATCCGTCTTTGGAATGCGGATACGGATGTTGGTATAGCCAATATCCGATCCGTATCCGATCCGAAAGCATCCCTAGTCAGAGGAGTGCAAAATTTTACATATTAACCCCCATCTACGTCATGAATTGAACCCATGCACTATCTATATAAGTGAACCTATTGCAAAGAAAAATAATGGCTAAATTTGAACAAAAACTTTTGAACTATGGCCTTTATACAGAAAAACTTTCTGACCTTTTTTTATGCAGAAAATCCCCCTGAACTATTGTTACAAAAATCTTCCCTGCCAGCGTGAGACTTCTGCTAAAGTTGAGGGAGGTTTTGGACAATAATGCGAAAAATATATGATGTTTTTTGAAACAACTTGTAAAAATGAATGAAGTTATCTGATACAAGTAGAAAAGTTAGATGTAGTTTTTTGAAATACTTCAAGAGTTTTTTTTTGCAACAACCATACTTCAGGGGGATTTTCTGCATAAAAAAATGTTAAAATGTTAGGGAGGTTTTAACATTTGCCAATTAGTATTACAATATAATAATATTTTGTTAGAGGAGTGTAAAATTTTACATATTAACCCCCATCTACGTCATGAATTGAACCCAGACACTATCTATCTAAGTGAACCTATTGCAAAGAAAAATAATGGCTAAATTTGAACAAAAACTCTTGAACTATGGCCTTTATACAGAAAAACTCTTGAACTTCTGCATAAAGACCATAGTTCAAGGGGTTTTTTCAAATTTAGGCAAAAATAATGGCAGAGGATCCATATCCGTTTTGAGTGTGCTGATATATTATTACACTAAACTAACTTAGAATATAAATTTAATTAAATTTAGTTAGCAGACAACTTGGAGAAATTAACACAAAGGGTGTGCGTTAACTGTTTGGCCATACTCTCTGAACCGTCCATATTACTAGTGGTGGCACTACATGGACCTAACTCTAATAGCTGATCCTATTTCACTCATTATTTAGCCAAACGATCCACTTTCAAAAAGATTTAGCCAAACGACTCACTTTTCTAAAATATTACAGCTAACTAGCCCTATTAATATAATAACCTAAAAACAAAATTTTATATATAACCTTACTTTAGAGATTATAAACTATAATACACCTTATCCTTATAAAAGCTAGATAATTCACAGAAAATAGAGAAACTTAAATAAAAAAAATTTCAAAATTCAAGATTAGATACGTTGATAAAAGATTAACAGAAAGGAAGCATATTGCTAGTCAAGAAATATTAATACTTGTTACTAACAAGAAAAGTAACTAATCAACTACCTAAAGAGATACAAAAAGAAATAGCATACAAAGTATTAGATTACAGAAATGAAGAAGCAAGTTGGTATTACCAACACCTACTAGCATACAAAATAACAGGCTAAGTATGACCAACGAAACAGTTGCATTAAATCCTAACAAAAAACCTTACCAATTGCCATGGAAATGGCAAAACACAAAAGGAAGAATGCAGCCAGGAAGAGACAAAGAAAAGGAAACCCCAAAATATAAACTTATAGAACACTACAAAAAAGGAATAGCAGGAAATGGAGAATGGTTAGACTTAGATTGCATAAAAGAGGTAGATAAGACAATTGAAGAATGGGTAAAAGCCTCACTAATAGTAGGATTTAGGCAAAACCTTAACGAAAACACATTTGAGAAATTTATAGAAGCCACTGTTGTGCAATCTAGATGATCTAAACTAGACACAAATTAAAAACCTCGCAAGTGTACGAATCGTTTATAGAAGCGTAGCAATAGCAAGGGTCGATCCCACAGAGATTGTAGACTTTAACTTACTAATCAATAAAAAGAAATAGGATCATAAAGAGTTGTTTTAAAAGTCTAAAAGAAATGAAAAGATTAAACTAAATTAAGAAGTGTTGAATCACAAATATTTATTAAGTAGTTGGGTTTAGATTTCCACCAATAGTCAATAATGCTAAGTTACCTTCTGAACTTCTTCTTGTTACTCATGTTTGTTCCCTTCAAGGGCATGGTATCTACTCCTTAAAGTACTGTTTCCCTAAGCCAAGAATTAGGCATGGTATCTACTCTAATTCGTTTATTTCATTAAGTATTTAGCATGGTATCTACTAAGTTGCACTTAAAGAAAACATAAGGTCATTGGAAACGAACAAACACTCAAGGTTCTAGAAATTGGTATCAGATCTAGATCCCTTAAGTTGATTAAACCAAGAACCCCTAAGGATTCCCTTGTTACTAGTTATGAACACGAGATACGGGTCGTCTCAATATGCTCATATAACAGATTCAGATCGATGGTAATGCAAACTTGATATTCTCAAGTTCTGTATGTCAATCGACTGGCTGTCACTTCAGTCGACTGCTCTCAGAACTTTGAGAACAAGTTTGATTATCATAAATCTATACCAATTCAATCAGATTCAATCAATAAGTAAATTAGAAGGATTCAGAAGAATATAGCACTACATAACTACGACTTCAATCTACCCAACTATGAAATTAGTTCCACATAATAATACTTTTATTGATCAACAAGTTCGAATACATGATTAACATAAAAGAATTAGAAAGAGAAGGAATAAACTGATGTGGTTCGGTTAAGATGATCGGCTGGATGTCACACAGTCGACCGGTCGTTCCTTTCCTTATGCTTGCTCTCCTCTCTTCTTCTTCGATGCTGATAAAGTGCTCTTGTTGATGACTCTGGAACTCTGTGATTCGGTGATTCAGGATGCGTGGAAGAGTTGGCCGAATAATGCTTCTTGGTTGGTATTTATAGAACACACTAGAGAATTAGGGTTTGCAGTTTCCTTTTTATAGAAAAGTTCTTTTCTTTTATTTATTTCCTCCCTCGTTGCTCTGTGTATTATTTTTTTCTCTTTTCTTCTATTCTTCCTTTTCTGTTCTGATTTGGATTAGATTTGGACGAATCTTCAAATATCTTATCTTTTAACTCTGCCGCCTACCAGTCGACTTGTCAGCGAACCAGTCGACTGTGTCGAGACTTCTGAAGATTTTATAATTGATCATCCAAATCGGCTGTTGACAATCAACTTCTCTGGGCAGTCGCCTGTTGTAATGGACCAGTCGACTGATGATCTGCAATTTCCTGTGTATCGTCCTGAATCTGCTGCGTTTCTCTATTTTAGGCTGTTTCCTATGGAAAAGAGAAAATAAGAGTTAAATATCACATATAGAGCTTTAAAATGTCTAATTGCACTAAGATTATTGCTCCTAAATGTGAATAATATTGTGTTCATCAGCCACCTTTATGAGAGTAGTAGCAAAATGGTGGAATGGGCTAGATGAAGAAGAGAGAAATACTATAAGGAAATCAAGACCAATTGATGATAGAGGAACTGAAGAAAGCTCAGCACAACGAACCTTAGGTCTAAAAGAAATAATTACAAATTACGAAAAAGCAATAAAAACTGAATTCAGTGTATACGATAAAGGAGAAAAATACACTATATATAAAAAGAATCATGCAAGATGGAGACTAAATAACTTAGAAATATGTGACATGTGCTATTGTGACAACTATGCTTGTGAATTCCGAGAATATTTTCTAGATAGTTATTATATAAAAGAAGAACGGAGTCCAATTTTGGACTCATTCTTTCTAAAACTACCTGATCCATGGAGTATAAACATATATAGTGCATACATAAGTGAGAAAGTAAAACCAGAAGTAGACACTTTAGGGTATAGAACGCAATTCGTAAAAGATTATAGGGACAAAGTATGCCAAGATGCTAGAGCAACAATGAAATATTATAGAACATATAAACAAAGAATTTGTTGTGAAGATGCAAGGCCGAATTATTGGGGATGCAATAATAACTATAAATAATCACAAATTTCAAAAATATAAACCAAAATATAGAAAAACTTTTAAGAGATATAAAAAACCCTATAGAAAATACTTTAGAAAAATGAATAAGAATAAAAATAGGCAATATACGAAAAACCTTAAGAAATATAATTGTTACATATGTGGAGAGGTAGGACATATATCACCAAATTGTCCTAAAAGAATGAAAAAAGAAAATATAAAATACGTAGAAGAAATTGAAGAAATGAATAACATAAATTATGAACCCATAGAATATGATGAAGAATGGTCAGAAATAAGCGAAGATGAAGAAATAATGGTAATGGAAGAAGATAGTGGATGTAGTGAAGGTGAAACAGAAGAATGTGAAATAAACATGATGACAGAAATAACAGAAATAGGAGAACCTTCAGAAAGAGAAGAAAACAATGAAGAAGTAAGGAAAAGAATGTGCTTTGACATACAAAAATATGATTAAGTGAGACCAAATTAATATAAATCCAAAAGAAATTTTTAAACTACCAATATTCGAAAGAAAGAAAAGTACCATCATAATAGCTAGGAATAATGAACAACCTATAGACATAGAACAAGCACAGGAAAAAACCATAATCCCATTAATAACCGAAAGAATAATAAGACAAGAGACGGAAAAAATAAATGAAAAAACCAGAAAAATATTAAGACACATACATTTAGGAGCTGTACAAATAATAATAAAAGCCTATTTTAAGGAAGGGATAAATACACCCCTCGAAATATACCTAATAGATGATATGATAATATCAAGTACGCAAGATGCGTTAATAGGAATAGTACAAGGAAACCTAATGCACCAAAAGATAAAGTTTACAATAAAACCTAATTTCTCTATAAGCATGGCAGAAGAAAATAAAGACAAAAGTCTAGTCATGTATCATAGGTTATCAGGAATAGAAATGATAGATAAAAGCAAAGTTATGAGTATACAAATAAGAAATATTTATACTTTCACTAGTAAACATGAAGTAAAAAAATAAAAATACAGATAATTTTAAAATAGAGCTGCTATTCAGCGAAATTATAAGATACAAACCAGGTAGAGAAAATCCTGAAATGACTATACCAAATTATATAGAATTCGACTTTAATAAAGCAAAAGAAACTGGAAAAGGAAAAGCACCACAAATAATGTTCGGAAAGAGATCACTATCAATAAGAAATAAGCAACAAGCATTGGAATTAGTATCAATAATAAATACATTAGAACACCAAAACAATAACCAATTTAAAATAGAAATAGAATACTATAACAATGGGAAATAGAATAAACAAATAGCCTTGGTAGATACGGGAGCTACTAATTCACATATTAAACAAACAAATGTAAAAACCACTGAATTAATAACATTAGAAAACCCATATTACTACCTAGACTATTACAATAAAAGACATCCAACTGTACATAAAATTATACTACCACTAGGGATAAATGGTAAAAAGAAAATGTTATTACACTTACACGTAGACCCAGAACACCATGTTAATGAAATGCTATTAGGAACTGACTTCCTTACATTAGTACAACCTTACTCAATTCAAGAAGAAAAAATTACAATAACAGTAAACAATGAAAGTATGATAATAAATAGAATATTGGACAAATGAATCCATTAAGAGCAACAAAAAATACATTATACATTCTAACAGAATTTGTTTACGAAGGATACAAATCAAGAAACTATCACAGTCTAATAGACACCGGAGCAGGCACTAGCCTATGCCACGAAAATATACTACCAAAATGGAAACAAGATGGATATAATAAAAAAACAATAACTGGATTAACTGGACAAACTATCATTTTTGACAAATATTAACAAAATATTAATGTACAAATAGGAAGTTATATACTAAAAATACCTATAATATACCAGTTTGATGATATGAATAATGATGTACTCTTAGGAAATGATTTTTTCCAACAATACTATCCCATAACTATATCACATAAATCAGTCGTATTTACAACACCTTGCAGACACCAAACAATAGCAATTAGAATAACCCAACCTTATTTCAGAACTGACCTGCCACACATCAGAGTTTCTTCAACCCAGCGTGGTGAATACCAATATTTACCAAACAAAACTTAAATATAACAAGTTCAAGAAACAACTACAAAAGAAATTTTACAAAAAATAATTCAAAGATCTGTGCGGAGAAAACCCTTTGGCAAAATGGAACTTAAGTAAACCCACGACACATATAGAGTTAATAGATAAGAACAAAATAATAAAAATTAAACCTATAAGACATACTCCAAAAGACCTAGAAGAGTTCAAAATACACATAAAATAATTAATGGAAAATAATTATATAAGAAAATCACAAATTCCACATTCATCACCAGCATTCATAGTAAGGAAGCATTCAGAAGAAAAAAGAGGTAAATCTTGAATGGTAGTAAATGATAAGGAACAAAATAAAAATACTAAGAGAATTGGATACCCACTACCAGACATGCAAATACTACTTAAGACAGTAAGAACAAGACAAATATATTCAAAATTTGATTGTAAATTAGGATTTTACCATGTAAAACTAACAGAAGATTCAAAACCTTTAACAGCATTTAGCACACCTCAGGAATTTTATGAATGGAATGTATTACCATTCGGTTATAAAAATAGCCCAGGAATATTTCAAGAGTATATGGATAAAATTTTTAAAAAATACAACAATTTCATATTAGTATATGTAGATGATATTTTAATAGGATCTGAAAACGAAGAACAACTTAAAGAACATCTACTAAAATTCATAAAAATAGTGAAAAATGCAGGTATTATACTATCAAAAAAGAAAATGGAATTATTCAAAACTGAGATAGAATTTTTAGGAACAGAATTATCACATGAAGGAATAGAATTACAACCACATATAGCAAAAAAAATAAAGACTTTTCCTAATGTCCTAAAAGAAAAAAGAGAAGTACAAGCTATAATAGGGTTACTAGATCAAACAAGAGGTTACATACCAAATTTATCAGCAAAAATAAATTGGTTACAACAAAAACTAAAAAAAATTAAGAAATGGGAATGGACCCCGGAGGATGAAGAGAAACTTAAAATATTGAAACAACAAACTTCAGAATTACATAAGCTAAGATTACTTGTTAAAGAATGTTCATGGATAATAGAAACAGATGCATGTGAAAATAATTGGGGAGCAATATTAAAATTTATTGAAATAGAAGAAAAGGAGGAAAAACTAGCCAGATATACTAGTTGATCTTTCACACAAACCCAACAAAATTACCACATAAACGAAAAAGAACTACTAGCAATCTTAAAAGCTATAAAAAAATTTGAACTATTTATCATACATACAAAATTTACAGTAAGGACAGATAATACCCAAGCAAAAAGTTGGATTAACAAAATAATAGATCCAACCATAGCAAACAAAAGATTGATAGGGTGGCAAATGGAGTTAGCATATTACGATTTCTTAATAGAAAACATAAAAGGAAAAGATAATATTTTAACTGATTTTTTATCAAGAAATTAACTAATTCACTTGTTGCAGAATGAAAACTAGAGTTCAACAAATAGAACAAGATGTTATTTACATCAGGAACAATGGAGCAATTAAAAGAAGCATTTAATCCGTTACAACTACAAATATGCAGACTCCAAAGTCTGTTCTATCAGCATGTAAGTCAACATGTAACCACAGAAAATATGGTGGACAATAATAGCAAGAAAATGAGTGAGATAGGTGAGCCTTCTCAGTTAGTAAACGAAGATGCAATTATATCCTCAAATAAAACCACATACAAGGAGACACTTCTTACTGAGAAAGCTCCTACCAAAGTATCGAAGAAAATATTATTTTTATAATATATTCAAAGACTATGCCAAGTAACAGAGGTAAACCAGTTTATCAAGACCATATCACAACAGCACATAAACAAGGCCATCATCCTACTAGGAGCTAACCCAAGAACAACTAGGGCATTATTCGAAAAAGGACTTATTCATTGCATCTATCCGTCCAGAGAATGTGAAGAACTAATCTACCTACCAAGAGAAATTTACAAAGCAGCCAAAAGTTAATTTGGGCTCACGAAGGCCTAAAAAATATATGTCAGAATGTATTCAGCCATCCCCGAGTATCTTAATGATGATGAAGAACTTCCAGCAGAACATGTTATAAAAATAGGGATGACTACCCAAATAATCTATGGAGCATCAAATATTGTACCATTTAAAACTAAAGAATTTGAGAAATTAATTCCAGAAAGAAGGGCAATGGGCTTCAGGAACATGTACTGTGAATTAAAAGACATAAAACAAAGAGACAGCAATATATGGATCTATGACAGCCCAGATCCAGATAAAATAATAATGTATAGTATAGTATAGATCAAACAGCCACAAGATAAGCATGAGCTATTTGACAGCTGGTACCAGATACTATCTACTGGAGCAATGACAATGACAGCAGAGATAGTTGTATATTACTGTAGCTTGATGAAGATGGAACACCAACATAAATGTAGAGCATGTGAAGATGTCGGCTAAGAGGAATCTCTTTTCCTAGAATAGGCCAAAATGTAATCAGAATAATTATTGTAAGCTGATGTAAGCACTTACGTATTTATCGCAATTATTGAACATATGATGTAAGTAGTGACACATGAAAACTTGTTGTAAGCTGATCCCTTGGTCTATAAAAGGGAAAGCTAAGCAAGTGAGAAGGCAGAGTAAATTGGAGGAAAAAAATTCCACAAAATCTTGAAGAGTCTCTGTTTGTAACAAGTTTGAAGGAAATAAAAATTATCTTTTATGAGTTCATGCATCTTGTAGAAAATAAGGTATGGATAACTAAATCTTTTTTTCCTTAGGGAGAGTTTTGTAAGGCTCTGCCTAAATGATCTGGTAAAAATACCCATTTGCAACCTTCTATAGTTAGACTGTACACCTAGCTATTTGTACCGAAGTGCTACTAGTTGTTCCAGACGTATCTCTCGGATGAAGCTCTCTTGAGGGCATAGTAATCCTGAAAAGGGAGGAACGTAAAAGGAGCATAGAAATCAGGGTGCATACAAGAGGTATTTTGTCCACTGGTAGTAACTGGTACAGAGCAACTCAAAGAAGTTTAACTAGGTCGGAAGCATGATGGGCCATTTTGCTTTAATTTTTTAGGCATCTTTAGAAGTCTCTCTCTACTCTTGATTTTATAATTGATTATTGTTCAAATTCAAAAGAACTAATGGATAATAATGATTTTAGTATTGCCTCACCAATTTTTGAATTAATGGTTAATTACCAAGGAAGTGATAGAATGCTAGTTTTTGATGTTTATCATCCTCATAGACAAATAAGCATGAATGATTGCTATGAATTCAAATTATTCTTTTTTAGTATACAACGAGTAATAATCATAACAATAAACCAAATAAATCCTGGAGAAACTAGTAATATAAATGTTGAAATAATTGACGACCTAACTTATCATGAAAGATTTTTATTATTTTATGAAAATGGTATATTTAGTAGTTATGTTTGGAGTCATACAACTGCATACAGACAATTTCTAGAAAGAAAATGAACAGAATGGAAGAGAAAATAGACATATGGAAGAACTTGAAAAACCCCTATATGATAGTAATAGTGAAGGATATGAGACAGAATCAGAATATATGAGAGAACTCGAAGACGATATTCCCGACATTCCTTATTATTTTTTCAGACTAGACAATATCCATTATTTCGACGAATATTATTTTACACCAAACTATCATCTTTAGAATTTTAAAGTTTTTGATACTCTCTTTCTTTTGATTTTCAGGTCTTCAAGTGATTACACGCTTCACACACCCCAGTTGGTATCAGAGCCAAGTTAAAGTAAGTAATTTTTACATAATTTTTTTAATTTTATTTAAATTAATCACTAATTTATAAGCTATAAAATAGAAAACAAAAATTTAATAATAAACACAGAAATTATCTTAAAACCCAAAAACTTTTAGAATTTAAAGAAATGTCACACATCCTATAGAAATTACTATAGGAAGTATACTATAAAAATTCAAATAGTAACTAGGTCATTTAGCTAAATAGTTTTCAAACTAGGTCATTTGACCAAATAAAACAAAAAATTGGGTCATTCCACTAAATAGCTCCACTACATGTTGGCCGGACCGGGCCGTAATCTGGTCCATTTTTTCAAATCTTCACTTATACATAGGTATATAGCATAGGCTACATTCCAGAAAAACATCACCAGTTTGGGCACTACATGTTGGCCGGACCGGGCCATAATCCGGTCCATTTTTTCAAATATTCACTTATACATAAGCATATAGCACATGCTACATTCCAGAAATCCATCACCAGTTTTGGGTCAAAATCAAGAAACCTAGCTCTAGTTAGATATGCATTACCTAGGTTTCATATTTTGAAAAACTTGCATCACCTAGGAATTTTTTTAAAATTTAAAAACTATGCCGTTTTGCAAAAGGAGGATACTTGCCAAAGCAATTGCGCTCGGGGATTCAAAAACTACACTCACCATTTCCAACGACGAGTTTAGTTATTTCGTGCTCGCCGTTGGGAAACAGCAAGTGTAATTATTTTTGTTGTTGAGAAACTCGTCATTCCCAACGGCGAGTTTAGTTTTAAATTTTCAGACAAGACTTGTCGTTCCCAACGTCGAGGGGGTTTAAACTAGATTTGCTGTTGGGAACGGTGAGTTTAGTTCAAAATTTTCAAATAAGACTCGTTGTTCCCAACAACGAGCTATTCTATGGAGTTCTTTTTCGAAAAATGCACTAAGTCCAACATAGAGTTTTGTTGGAATTAATTTTTGTAGTTTTCCGAGCCAGATTTTGGTAGGCTCCGATCACCGGCGGCACTGGAAAATGAGTGGATTGCGATCCTCTCGACGAGTACTATTCCGTAGTATACTCACTTGCCAAAAACGAATTCCGTATGAATAAGAAATGTTGATCCAAAGTAGGGTACTTGAAATGTACTAACTTGGCAACTTGGAGAAAATGGATAGTCCCATATCGGAAATTGGAAATGATTTCTTCTAGTATATATACTAGAAAACTGGACTAAAGGGCGTGGCCGGGGGGTTACCACTAACGTGTAGTGGAGAGAGGACTTAGCTAAAATGACAAACACACACGCGCGCGCGCGCCCGGCCCGGCCCGGCCCGGCTCCGGCTTTGGCCCCGGCCTCGGTTCGGTTCGGCTCGGCTTGGTCTGTTCTGGTCTGGCTTAAATTTTTTTTAGCCCAGACAAAAAACTCTTCCCCTACTGAACTGAAAAGGCTTTTCAGATTCAGTAACTGGTGCCCATTACTCTGTAACAGCAGAGTAATGACTCACCAGTTATGAATCTGAAGAGTCCCCATTACTCTGCTGTTACAGAGTAATGACAGCTGAACAGTCTCCAGTCCAATTTTTCCTCTATAAAACCAGACAGAGTCTTTCATGCAGATATAGAATTTTTTCATTTTCGTTTTCTTCATCTTCTCCTCTATGTAAGTGTCAGTTGAGAGTACAACACAGACAACAGTTCGTTGTCTCTGAAGCAAGGGTGCTGCATTCTTCAGAGAAGGTACAGTTGTATCTTGGGAAGCAATTCGCCGGTAACCGTCACACTACGGGGCGAATTCTGCTTTAAGGACAGAGATTACAAATCTCGACTCTGTGCAAATTCTTTACTTACTATTTTCTTCCTTGTTTTTTGATTTCTTCACAAATTCTGTTGGAATTCTTTATTATTTTATATTCAGGTTCTAACAAGTTTTGCTCTCTGTGAAATTTCAAGGAACTTCGCTATTCCCTGCAACGAGTCTAGTATAAAAAAATATCACTGTTGGAAAAGACGGGTCTTGTTTAATAATTTTGAACTACACTCACCGTTAGGAACGAGGAGATTCTCCAAAAAAAAAAAAAAAAAACTAGGTCCGCCATTCCCAACAGAGAGCACAAAATAACTAAGCTCGCTGTTGGGAACAACGAATTTAGTTGTTGAGTCCCTGAGCGCAAGTAGTTTGTCAATTGCCCTCTTTCTGCAAATAGTTTCGAAAAAAGGCATATATTAAAAAAATATTCCATCACCTACGCCCCATTCTCATACTTAAGGTGCTCACGTGTGATCAAATGTTGGATTAAGATATTATTTTGGACTAAAATTCTCATCTAGTTAGATAATGTTTAAAATAATGTTGAAAAATGTTAGATCTTTTTGGGAGTTTTAATGATAAAGATGAAGGGTTAGAAGAGATGGTTGACTCGGCTTTGTCTTTTCTCTCTATTTTCTTTCTTTGCTTTTTGGTCCAAAAGTGGGGGTGAATTTCTGAAATATAGCCTTTTGCGTAAGTTGGATTAGTAGTAATCTACAAATTTCTTATTCAAATATTTTCCCTATTCAAAACTGTGTACCCCCGTGGGTTGCCCTTTGGGTGCACCTCATTATTCATTTCCATGATGAAACTTTAAGAAAATTATAGTCTCTAATTTGAAATTCTAGATCCATGCATCTCTTATATGCATGACTTTTTGTCTGCTTTGAGCTACTTTGTGTTTTTCATGAATTAGGTTTACTTTCTCCCCAACTTCATCCCAACAGAGTGGTGTTCGACATTTTCTTCCGTATAATGTTTCTTATAGGGCCATTTGGATGCTAGCTTGAAAGCTATTATTATAAACAAACTCAATTAAGGGAAGATGTCTATCCCAACTTCCTTGGAATTCTGGAATGCAGGGTCGCAATATATCTTCTAGGGTTTGGATATTCCGTTTTGACATACCATCAGTCTGATGGTGAAATGCGGTACTGAGTTTTAATTTTGTCCCCATTGCTTCTTATATGCCCCTCCAAAATCGCGAAGTAAATCTAGGGTCTCTGTCTAACACTATTGAAACTGAGATTCCATATAGTCGAATTATTTCTTCTATACATAGTCAAACTAGGAAATCTAGCCGATAATTATCTTGAATTGCCAAGAAGTGTGCTGATTTTGTAAGTATGTCAACAACAACCCACATAGTGTTATGTCCTTATTGTGTTTTAGGTAACCCAACTATAAAATCAATGGTGTGTTCCCACTTTCATTCTGCCACTGGAAGTTGTTGCAATGTTCCTTTCAGTTTTTGGTAGTTTGCTTTCACTTGCTAACACACTAAGCATTTTTCTACATATTCTGCAACATCACTTTTCATTCCCTCCCACCAAAAGTTTTCTTTTAGATCTCGATACATGTTGATGCTTTGGGGTGAATAGAAAAGAGGGAATTATGTACTTCATCTAGAATTTTCTTCTTTATTTCGGGTTTAATTGACACACAAAGTATTTTATCAGACCATAAAATACCCTTATTATCTATTATGAATCTTGGGAATCTTCCACTCTTTATTCCTTCAGTCTTATTTAATAGCTCAGGGTCACAATGTTGTTGGGTTTTTATCTGCTCTATAATGTTAATTGTACCTTAAGTTGAGCTAGATAACCTTCATTTTGTGAATCCCGACTTCAATTCCCAACTTTTAGAGATTTTTGATAATATGTTTTGTTTGGTTATCAGAGCTGCAAGATTCCCACAATTTTTGCTACTTAATGCATCGGCTATAATGTTAGCCTTACCAGGATGGTAAAGAATAGTGCAATCATAATCTTTTAAAAGTTCAAGCCATCTCCTCTGCCTCATATTCAATTCTTTGTGTGAAAATGTATTTTAACTTTTGTGGTTCGTATAAATTTACATGTCACTCCATACAGGTAATGGCCCCAAATTTTTAGACATTGCAGCTAATTCCAAGTCATGTGTAGGATAATTCTTTTCGTAGGCCATTAACTGTTTGGATGCGTAAGCAATAACTCTTCCATTTTGCATTAGAACATAACCTAGCCCTTTAATTGATGCATTATTATGAATGATAAATCCTTCTGATCTTGATGGAATGGCTAGAAATGGTACCGAAACCAACATATTTTTTAGTTCTTGAAAATTTGTTTCACATTTGTCTGTCCATCCGACCTTAAATTCCTTGCATGTTAGGTGGGTCAACAATGTGGCTATTTTAGAAAATTCTTCTACGAATTTCCCATAATATCCTGCTAACCCAAGGAAGCCTCTAATCTCTGTCATAGTGGTAGGTCGTCTCCAGGTAAAGACAACTTCTATTTTACTTGGGTCTAGTGAGATTCGATCATTCGATATTACATGTCCTAAGAACAATACTGTTTTCAACCAAAATTCACATTTCGTCAACTTAGCATATAATTTGTTCTCTTAACATCTGTAAAACGGTCTGCAAGTGCCCTTCATGTTCTTCTCCTATCTTGGAGTAAACTAAAATATCATTAATGAAAATGATAACAAATTTGTCCAGATAGTTTCTGAAAACTCTATTCATTAGATCCATGAAAGCTGCAAGAGCATTAGTTAATCCAAACACCATCACTAAGAGCATCCACAGTCGTTTGCTATAAATGCCAATTTGCCATTTTTCAGCAAACGAATGGCTGCAATGGTTTCTCATTTTGCCATTTTATAGCAAAGTTTCTATTTTTGTTTCTCAAATATGAGAAACGAAAATGAGAATTCTCAAATTATAAAGGACGGGGAATGATTCCCCGGACGGGGAATGATTCCCCGTCTCTCAAATTTTAATATATTTTATTATCAACAGACGGGGTATCTTATACCGTCTGTTAAATTTTATTTATTTATTTTTTTAGAAAAGGGTCAGACGGGATATCATATCCCGTCGTTCACCTTAAATTTTTTTTTAAATGAACGGCCATGATTGGCCGATTAGAAAAAAAAAAAAAATTCCAAATGGTGGGACGGGGAATGATTCCCCGTCCATGGAATGATTCCTCGTCCTAGGAATCCGGATGAAAAAGTGGGTAGGTTTAGGTAGTTGTTTAATTAGGTTTAGTTATTATTATATTATTTAATTTATTTAATTAATATAGTTTAATAGTTAATAAGTAATTAACTATTTTAATTTAATTTTAAAAGTTGAGACGGTATATGATATACCGTCCCACTCAATTTTTGGCGAACAATATAGCAAACAACCACTGCAGCAATCGATCCTATTTACTATTACTGTTGCAGCCATTTTTGGCCAAATGAGAAACACCACTATGGATGCTCTAAGAATTCATATTGTCCATCTGTAGCGTGAAAAGCATTTTTTGAGATTTCATACTTTTTGATTTAAGTTGATGATGTCCAGAACGAAGGTATATTTTGGAAAAATATTGGCCCCCTTGTAACTGATCAAACAAGTCATCTATACTGGGTAAATGATATTTGTTCTTTACTGTGACCCGGTTCAATTCTTAGTAGTCGATGCATAACCTCATGGGCCAGTCTTTCTTTCTAATTGCAACACCATGCAAAAAAATGAGGTATGACAATTTTGCCCACGGGTGTTACGCACATGTATTTTGTAATGTTCGAGTAATATCCGTAACATATCTATTACAAAGAAAGCTATCAAGTGGCTCTCCTTCAATCTTCTCAAAAATCAAAGGTTCAGATCTAACCTAACAAAACATATTTCCCCCCCCAAAACTCAAATTCATATCTCCCACCCAAAACAACTCCTGAATTTATTTAAATTTTTTTCCCCTCTCTTTCCCTCCCTCTTCTATTCAAAAATTAAGAAAATAAAAATTTTAAAAATTTTAAAAAAATATAAAAAATTAAAAACTAAAAAATTAAAAATTTAAAAACTTTAAAAATAATTCAAAAAAACAAAAAAAATCATATAATATGTTTTTTGCTGGACCCCCAAAAGTTTCTCATATAACATATTCGCTACTTCAATTAATTTGCTGGACTTCCAAAACTATTTTATATGATCAAATAAGGTGCACCGTTCCGAAGACGTGCCATAGGCACGTGTCAATGGGCAAACCTAGTTTTAATATAAATTTCCTATGTATTTCTGCATTTCAATTATTTATACATTTTCCGTCTTCTCAAAATTAATTTTTATCCTATTCTGAGCTAACTTAAACATTTATTTTAATCTTTATGTTTTTACGTGCATTGCACGTGCTTTCAATACACGTGTTGATTACGTATATTCTACCGTTACGTGTAGTATTATAAAATTAAATATAATACTAACTCCAAATAAATACAAAGATAAATCAAGCAAAAGAGAGACTCAAGAGAGGGGACTTGCAGCTTTTTTTGGCTTCCGGGGTTGGCATAGAGGCTTGTGGGTTGTGCTTATGGAGTCTCTTAGAGCTTTTGCTAAGAGGTTCAACTACTAGGATGTCTTTTTACGGTGAGTGTTTCTCCAACTTTCTAATATAATTTTATTAATAGAATGCTAGATTGTACAATATATATGTGTGAGATACTTGATAACGTATATAGATTGAGTATTCATGTTCAGATTATGTGTTGTTGATTAAATGTGTGAAATTATGATATGATTGATTTGGGGGCATTTTTATAAGTTTTTGTTTTAAGTTTTAGTTACACTTCAGAAAATTATTTCTATTAAATTAGATACAATCTAAAGCTAAAATTTTTATAGGAGTATCTCGTATATGTCAAGAATATCTCATTAAAATTTCATAATATTTGGATGTCGTTTAATATTTTAATAAAATCCAAACTTAGAACTGGTTGGCAATTTGGCTAGTTGCTGGAAATTTGGATACATTTCGGATTTTGATCATTTCGCCATCTTAGATGCAGTATTTTGAGAAAGATCAAAACTAAGAAGTAAAAGTAGACTCTTTAAACTTTCTTTAGAGTCTAAGAAATCAATTTTCCATGAAGAATAGAATTTATAATGAATTTTACAATAATGAACAAGTGGCAGTACTTTAACTGTAGTATAACATTTCGACCCTACTGTAGATTTCAATCAATTTAGGGTTATAGACACAATATTTTGGAGAAACTTATAACTAAAAAGTTATAGTAGACTTGAATACGTATAATTTGTTTTAAAGAACACAAAGTTTCATGAAGCATAGAATTTTCTATGACTTTTACAAGTAGCATGAGCTGCAGTTTTTGAATTTTGAACTTATTGTTTTGCAAATAAATTTAGACGAAAAAATTGAGGATGAATTTAAATAATCTTAACTACAAAGTTTTAGTAGACTCAATTATGTTTCCTATGAAACTAAGAGATCTATTTTTCGAGTAGTGTTGCAATTTATATGATTTTTACAATACCATTGGGTTACTATCTCAAGTTAAGCATTCAAATAGTGGATACTATGTATATGTTGTTACCTTGAAAAGAAGTTGATAGGGAAATAGGATTGGAGTATTGGTTAGTGCATGTGGCTTAGGATCTTTTAGATTTTAGGTTTTAGTCTCGGTGAGCTCGAATTTTGTAGTATTTAATGTTTTTTAGTATATTGGAAATATAAATTGATTTCTGTGGAAATATTTTGTTGGTAATTTTTACAAACATTTTTGGCTTAATTGCCCCACTTTAGATAAGGGGTTGAACACATATTTGGTGATTGGATTTGAAGGATTTTAAAAATATAGATGATTTTAAAGGATATTAGTATCTTGGAGAATTAAGATTTGATGGAAATTGGTACATATGTTTTGGATTAAACTCCATATTTGAATTAACAGTTTTAGTACATATTTGATATTTAGATTTGTGATATTAGAACAGGGATGATGTTCATTGAATTGAGGCTTTTGATATCCTATTGTAACAGTTTGGAAGATTTTATCTAGTTATTTGAGGATGACTAATTGGATGGAATGAATAAGAGATAAATTGATTATATGAATAAATGAAAATGTAACACGCCGTAATTTCTAAAGATATAATAGTATAATATATATATATATATATATATATATATATATATATATATATATATATAAGTGGTAATGGCAGAATTGTAAATATAAAATGTATAGGGGGCCCACGATTTAGAAAACAGCAGGACTTGTTGTGTGGTTCGGTGACGTCACCAGTGGGGGCCCGCCTGTTGAGTTGAGGCAAGCACAGCTGCCTCTTGTTGACGTGGGCATGGGGGCCACTCGAGTTGTGGTTTCGGCTGTGCACACAATAGTAGGAGATAGAGAGTATTAGATAGTCCCATATCGGAAATTGCACAATATTAAAATAATAATAATAAATATAATAGCCTATGATCATGAGTTACCAATCCGGTTAACCACCTTTTGAGCGGCAGCATGTGGTGGGCAGTTGTACTATATTATAAATAATTTGTCTGATAAATTGTACAAATTGTCTGAGCTTGGAGCAAGGGCTATACAGAAAAATTGTAATTGATTATAAAAGATGTTATGGATAACGTGGAAATATTGTGAAATATTTTGGAATGTGTGGAATCTAGAGGCTGAGCGAGACACAGGGTACCGACAAATTTGTGATTAAGAAAGTTTTAGAAATTGCCAGTGTGGACTAATGTTCTCGTGTGTTGATTTAAGTCCGGTAGGAGGGTAAGATAGCTCTAGGTGATATTATTTTAAATTTAAACTTAAGGATATGCACTAGTTGGAGTTCTGATGAAACAAGAGCAAACGTGAGTATGAGGGGCTCCAGGATGATCTGCGGAGCGAGACAATCCCCAGTATTCCGGGACGAGGGATGAAATAGGCCCCAGAATAATCCGCAGAGTGAGATTGATCTCCAGTATTCTGGGATGAGAACGACGCTCACGGGACATTTGTGTAATGAGGGTTCCAGGATGACTCGCGGAGTGAGACAATTCCCAGTATTCTGGGACGAGGGATGAAATAGCCCCCAGGATGATCCGCGGAGTGGGATTGATCTTTAGTATTTCGGGGTGAGAACCAAAACATGCAGAGTGTCTAAATCTTGTAGTAGTCATGGTAGTATGTTGCATGGCAAAGGATTGAACCCTATAATGAGGAGTACGATAAGGGCTTGCCCTCGGACCTATGTAGTATGAGATGCATAGAATACGAACAAGTATGCATTAGTGTCATCGTAGTGTAATGTCTGTATTAGGCATTAAGTTCATATCATACACTGACCTGTTTAGGATAGTCACCTTTCACATTTTGTTTCACAGTCAAGTTTATGTTTGCTAAAGTATAAGAATCGCTGTATTATAACATTGCGTCTGTTGTATGCAACTGACATGCCCACAATTTTCTAGTTGCATGATTGGATTGGTATGGACTTGAAGTCGTTGTGATGGGTTGTCACAAGATTAAAGAGTTTTCATTATCATATACGTACTGTACTTAATTATTTCCGTTGTGCTATTATAAAAGAACAATGTTGTAAATGAAAAGTTTTAAATACCTTTTACTTTTGTACGAAGTTGAAGTAAAAGATCCTGTTTGAGCTACGAATTACCTGTGTTTGGAATTCGGGACGTTACAGAGTGGTATTAGAGTCGATTTCAACAAGTAGTACAAAACTATAAGGAAAACACAATTAAGGTGGACATTAGAATATGAGTGTCAGTTTGGAGTCATGAATGATGAAGTTATTGAACTTGCATTCATGATACTCTCTTCGTATACATTGATGTGATATTTTATGCTAGCATGTTTCCCCTTGGTATCACGAGTGGTATGGTTGATTTGAACCTATATTCATGATACCTTATACGTAGACTAAATTTTCTCCCTTTTTTTTCTTCGTATATTTTCCTCGTATTACTTTTCATCTTTAATGCTTAATATTTTTCAAAGAATTATTTTCTTCTACTATTAATTCACTTCGATATTTATTTTACCTACAATCCTTAGTCTTAATCTTTTAATTTTTTCTTACTTGTTTTTCAGTCTTAAAATTTTTTCCTCCATATTTTTATGTGCTTTAATGTTTACTTGTTTACATTTGCTATTTCTTTGTACGTATTTTATTAAGTTTAAAATTACCACTTATTAAAATACTATTGCGAATATTATTTTCTTTTATTATTACTTCCATTATGTTTTAAATTTTTGATTTTTGTATGATTACATTCATTTTACGTATGCTTTGATTTTACAATGCTATATTTTTTGACTATTTTATAGAATTTTCAGTATATTTTAACAAGATTGTGATATTTTACTTACATAAATATAATTCTACACAATAAGATTTTTGTTTATTACTATTTTTATTTTTACAACCTATATTCAATACTATTGTTATTACTTATTATTTATTACTTTGTTATATTTACTCTTCACTGCTAATCACTACTTATAAATTTTGTTGCTTTATACTTCTCTAATATACTATATACACTCACTACTTATATTTTTACTTTATTTTAATTTTTTTACATTCTTGGTTACTACACATACTTTCCACTAATTACTACATACATCATATATTTCAACATACTTAACATACCTATTATTTTAAACTTATCTAATTACTGCATTACTGTATATATTTTATAGTATTTGTTTATTATGTCAGCCCACTATATTACATATTTATTTTCTCATTCACATTCACATTTAAGCCTATGCATGTATCTCCTTTCACTTTTATAATTCATTTTCATTACTACTAATTTTTACTATTTCTATTTGATATTTATAATCTATACATCTTTTTAATATTTTATCGTTGTAATTTACTACTTTATTCCCTACTTTTACTCCTATTTTTATATCACAAATTTCAAAAACATAACATCATACTTAAAATTAAACATCCATTATCCAAATATATATGGAAGATTGCACCATTCCATTCTGGTGCAACCTGAGGTCGAGAAGGCAAATCTGCAACTAGACATCAATGGAGATAAACTGCAATTGGCTGTCGGGGAGACAAAATCTGTAACCGATTGTCCAGAAGGAAAACTAGAACCGAATATCATGAAAGCAAATCTGCAACTTGATGTCAAAGAGGCAAGCCTGTAGTTGGACACAAACGAGGGGAACCCACACCAAAAGCGATTTTTTTTTACTTTAATAACCTCCACTTTTATTTGTATATATATTACTTACCACTATTCCATTTTTGTACTAATTTATACCATTTTATATTGTCTTAAACTTAGCTTATACTACTTTAACTTTATTATTTATAATATAGATATACTTATATACGCATTTAATTAATTACCTTACTATTTATTTTTTCTTCTACATCTAGCATATATGTGTTATTATTATTTTATTTATTTTTCAATCATATTACTGGTTCTATTAATTATTTTATTACTTTGTATTTTTATACAATTTCATTTTTATATTTTATTGCTAACCTATCTTCGATATGTTTGCTACTCATATAATATGATTTTTATTATTTATACTTTCGTTTACTATCTGCATTTTATTTCTATCCCAATTAATATTATAAATTATTTCAATTATATATTGCTATGTTTACTATTATTTTATTTGTTTCTCCAATATCTTACAACTTTCATGTTATAATATTGTTGTTTCGTCATATAGTATTTACGCGTATTTATGTATACAATATTATATGTTGATTTTCGTGCTATACATGACAACTTATAAATATTTGATATATACTAATCATTATTCTATAAAATTACTATGTAACTTTTACAAATGAAAATTTTATGATATTATTTTAAATATATCATTAAAATTTCTACTATTATACTTATATTAGATTGTTTATACTTTTGTTAACAAAATTTAACGCTCATATATTTTCAGATTTTTATCCAACGTCATTCTCTTAAATTGCTAATTCCATTTTTATCTCGTAATATATAATACTAGTTATGTTTGCAATTTTAATCATTCTACCGCTTATTACTTTAATAAATATTTCTTACTAAGCCTATTAATAATTTATTAAAGTATCTATTTGACTATGCTTCTCTTTATTCTTTCCAATTTCTTTCATAATTGATAACTTAATTTGTATTTTCTTTATACTATATTATCTAATGTTTCATCTAATATTATTTTGTATGAAATTTTTTTCAATCTATATTGCCTTTCATGGTCCCGTTTCCTTTCTACTATTTTTCTAGTTTTTCTTGTTTCGTTCTTATTAACTTTGATACACATAATTTCATATATAAGTTTACTTTGTTTTCCACATTACATACTAAATTTCTTTTCTTGCAATTGGCAGCTTTTCTCAATACAATAATGATTTTTTCTTTGGTGTGTACAAGATACAACTTTTACCCTAGTAAATTTTGAGGAAAGAACTGTTATAAGGAGGGGTGGGGGAAGACTGTAACACCTCGCAAAATTGAGGTATGACAATTTTGCCCACGGGTGTTATGCACATGTATTTTGTATTGTTACTAGTAATATCTGTAACATATTTTAATGTAAATGTCCTATGCATTTCTGCATTTCAATTACTTATACATTTTCCGTCTTCTCAAAATTAATTTTTATCCTATTCTGAGCCAACTTAAATATTTATTTTAATCTTTATGTTTTTACGTGCATTGCACGTACTTTCAATACACGTGTCGATTATGCATATTCTATCATTACGTGTAACATTATAAAAAATTCAACGTGTTCAATTATTTATTTTATAACTTGTTCGAATTCATTTCATAAATTGAAATTCATTTTTCTACTTTTTTTACTCAAATATATTTTACACGTGCGGTACACGTGTTTTCTATACACGCCTTGATTAAATTGTTGTATACACATATAGAATTAATGAAACTGATATGGGTCATATGACGTGGCCCTTCGTAGGCCACAGGATCCCCTCAAAAGGCATTCACCTCCTGATCATCCGGACCTGCCACGTCAGCCTGGAAACCACCCAGGCCTCCGCCATGTCAGCCCTAAACCACCCCGGGCCTGTGCCACATCAGCCCTATACCACTTGGGCTTCTGCCACGTCAGGCCCACGGGAAACCGGTTCCAGACCCGGCCCCAAACGAGTCCAGACCCGGTCGGCTTTTGCTAGAAATACCAGGCCCCCTACCCCTTCCAAAAGTAATCAATCTTTCCCCTCTCAAACCCTAGTTACTGTTACTCTTATTCAGTGACTGACTAGACCGTCGGAGGGCCTGCCACCTGGACCAACCCCGGTGTTTCGAGGACGAGTGCAGGTACACGAGACCTCTGGATCCGAGCCGAGCATTCGATCTCCACCTCGCTCCCGCCTCTACTCCCGAGTCGTCCCCCCTGGCTGAGGGTCGGGCGTACCGTCCGTACTGAAGCTTCTGCAAAAATAAAAATCGAGAAGAACTCACACCTGGTGCAGCCACCCCCCAAAAACAAACCGCATCAGGTTGGCACTGTCTGTGGGAAAAAAGTGCGGACGCCGGCCCGAGCTCAGCCATCAACGGTATCCCGTCAATCCGAGCTCACATGGCACCCAAGGATAGGAGAGCTGTCACCTCTACGCGCCGCCAGGACGTCCCTCCTCAGGACGTCCTCGCCGACACTCATGGATCCAACAATCTGGGTATCAGCCTCGGACACCAGTCGGGTGCCTCTCGTTCGGTGGTACCCGACCTGCGCAGGGTCATCCAGAATCGACAGGCAAGCCAGACTAGGGGAGGGGCCGCTTCCAACTCGGTCTCGAACCATCCCAGACCTCCGCCCCAAGGGTGGGAGCCAGCGCTCAGCCGCCCCAACGTAACTAGGCTGAACGAGCTCCGGTCACCCACCAGGAGTTCCAAGACTTTCAGAAAGAGATCATGGAGGCTATCCAGGGGACACCCATCGACGAGACGCTCCACCGCTCTAACTCGCGTTCGGATGTCGAGGCCAGCACATCCCGCGGCCCGACAGTCCCGCCGGAGTATGACGATGACGTTCTGAAACGCCTCCAAGAAATGGAAGACCGCCTCGACCACTTCGGCGACGACGGCCCGAGGCCGGCTCAGGGCCATAGGTTGACACGGCCTCCTTTCTCCACCGCAATCCTGCTAGCAGAAATACCCCAGAATTTCTGCCCACCACAATTCGAGGCTTATGACGGCGAGGGTGATCCGACTGATCACATGGAGGGCTTCAAGACCCTCATGATGATTCACAGCGCATCGGATCCCCTCCTGTGCCGCGCCTTCCCTGCCATCCTCTGGGGTCTGGCTCGGGAATGGTTCTCTAAGCTCCCCTTCTGACTCCATTTACTCTTTCGATCAACTGGAGGGTAACTTCCTCGCCCACTTCGTGACCAGCAGGAAAGTCGAGAAGACAAGCGCGTCCCTGCTGGGCCTCCGATAGAAGGAAGGGGAGTCGCTCTGGCTGTTCGTCCGAAGGTTCACCACAGAGGCGAGTTCGGTCTCCTCCCTCGACCCAGGGGTTGCCTTGGCAGCATTCCAGCACAACGTCCGGCACGGTCAAAAGGCATGCCTGGCGAAGAAGCCTCCGATCGATTTCCCTGACCTCCTCAATCGGGTCGAAAAGTACATCTGGGCCGAGGAGGCCCTGAATCCAAAGGACTTCAAAGAAGTTCCCGGAAAGGGAAAACGCAAGGCCGATGAGGCAGAGCCAGCAAAGAAGGTCCCAAAAGACAGGGGCATCACGAAAAGGGTCCCTCCGGTCCCCTGCTTTGAGAGGTACACTCCGCTGACGCAGAACATATCAACTATCCTCTTAGTGATTGAAGACAGGGACCTCGTGTAATTCCCTCCTCAACCGACCAACAACATCAAAAAGAGGGATCAGTGGTTCTACTGCCGCTTCCATCGAGACAACGGGCACGACACCAACCATTGCCGTGCCCTGAAGGATGAGATCGAGGCCCTCATCCAATGAGGGTACCTCCGGGAGTTCAAACGGGAAGACACCAGGGACCAAAGAGACACGAGGAATAGGAGGCCTTCTCCTCCTCCTCGAGCACTCAGACAGCATCCCGAGCGGGAGCCCGAGCCAGAAGAACCCGAGGGCTAAGCCATCTTGCATTGCGTCCATGGAGGGCCCATGGGAGGGGAGTCCAACACTTCCAGCAAGGCATTCGTCCAAGGGGTCAATGCCGTCCAGGGCCTTCTCTCCCCTCCGGTCCAGCAACACCCTGTCTCCTTCTCTGGGGAAGACCAGGAGGGAGTTCGGCTCCCGCACTGCGATGCACTTGTCATCAGCCTCAGCATGGCGAACTTCGAGGCCCATCGGATCCTCGTGGACAACGGGAGCTCGGTAAACATCCTCTTCCTGGAGGCATTCGAGAACCTAAAGCTCACCCGGGATAAGCTAAAGCCAGCCGGGTACACCCTGTACGGGTTTTCCGGCATCCCGGTGCCAATTGAGGGGAATCGTGACTTTAGACGTCACCGCCGGTGTGACCCCTCACAGGCGGACCGAGTCGATGGACTTCATGGTTGTAAACGTCAAGGCAGCCTATAACTCCATCCTCGGCCGTCCCGGGCTCTGCTCCCTCCAGGCGGTTCCCGGCCTACCACCAAAAACTGAAGTTCCCCACCAAGTTAGGCATCGGAGTTGTCCGAGGGAACCAAGAAGCAGCACGATCGTGCTATATGACGGCAATCGGGGGTGGTGAGTTCCCCCTGGATGCCATCGAGCTGCAGCCCGAAAGAAACCAGCCAGAACCTGAGCCGGCAGACGAGTTAGAAGAAGTCTCGTTCGAGACAAGGGACGCGTCGAAGTGTTTTCGAGTGAGCTGCTCCCTCGCTCCCAACCTCAAATCTGCCCTGATCGACTATATTCGCCGCAATGACAACCTCTTCACCTGGAAGCCCTTCGATATGCCCGGTATCTCTGAAGACCTAATCATTAACAAACTCAGCGTGACCTCCGGCTCGAAGCCGATCATCCAGAAACGATGTAAGTTTGCCCCGAAGCGACAGCAAGCGGTGAAAGCGGAGGTGGACAAACTCTTGTCCGCTCATTTCATACAGGAGGTCAGCTACCTTGAGTGGCTAGCGAACGTCGTAATGGTCAGAAAGGCGAGCGAGAGCTGGAGGATCTGCATAGACTTTACCGACCTCAACAAGGCGTGCACCAAAGATCCGTTCCCCCTCCCCCGCATTGACGCTCTGATCAACGCTACATCGGGTCACGAGCTCCTTTCTTTCATGGATGCCTTCTCAGGCTACAACTAGATCCGAATGTTCCCTCCTGATATAGCCAAGACGTCCTTCGTCACGGACCAAGGTCTTTATTGCTACCCCGGTTATGTCCTTCGGGCTGAAGAATGCCGGTGCTACTTATCAGAGGCTCGTTAACCGAGTCTTCAAGGATCAAATTGGGCGCAACATGGTGGTGTACATCGACGACATGCTCGTCAAAAGCCAGCAGGGACAGGATCACGTCGCCGACCTAGAAGAGGCCTTTGGGGTCCTTTGGACCTACAATATGAGACTCAATCCGGCGAAGTGTGCGTTCAGCATGTCCTCGGGAAAATTTCTCTGGTTCATCGTCAGCCAGCACGGCATCAAGGCGAACCCCAAAAAATCCAGGCCATAATAGACATGGCCCCTCCCAGAAACATCAAAGAAGTCCAGAGGTTCACGGGAAGGCTGGCGGCCATCGACCGTTTCTACTCCAGGTCCGAAGAAAAGTCTCTCCCATTCTTCAAGGCTCTGTGCGGAACCGGAGGTTTTGAATGGGGCACTCAGCAGCAGGAGGCGTTCGCCCAATTGAAAAAGTACCTCGCCAACCCTCCTTTCCTTAGCAAGCCCGAACCAAGTGAGCCCCTCTGGCTTTACCTTTCGGCTTCGGAAAACGTGCTCAGCACTGTCCTCGTCCAAGAAGAGGATGGAGTCCAAAGGCCTCTGTACTATGTGAGCAAAGTTCTGCTCGCCGCCGAGACCAGATATTCTAGAATGGAGAAGGTAGCATACGCCTTGGTCATGGCCGCGCGGAAGCTCCATCCCTATTTCAAGTGCATTCGATTTAGGTGCTCACGGACCAGCCTTTGAAGGGCGTGCTCTACAAGCCCGAGAGCTCCGGACGATTGGTCAAATGGTCAATCGAGCACAGTCAATATGACATCGGCTATAAGCCAAGGATGGCCATCAAAGGGCAAGCCCTCGCCGAGTTCATCACGGAATGCACCATCTCCGAGCAACCCGAAAGCAAGGAGGCCGACCAGACGTGGGAAGTTTATGTCGATGGTTCCTCCTGCGAAGCGGGGAGTGGTGCAGGTATCATTCTACGGGGTCCTGACAGTTTCCTCCTTCAATATTGCCTCTGCCTCAACTTTCTGGTATCTAACAACGAGGCTGAGTACGAGGCCATGATCGCCGGGCTCACCCTGGCGCATCAGGCCTGCGCCAGACAGATCAGGACCTTCAGCGACTCTCAGCTCGTGGTCAACCATATCACCGGAGAGTACGAGGCCCGTGACGATCAGATGATCATGTACCTAGCCATGGTCCAACGGCTATTGATGTCCTTCGACGAGTCGGCGGTCTTAAGGATCCCCAGGGAGCAGAACGCCCAAGCCAACGCCCTGTCAAAGTTAGCTTCCTCGTCCTTCGAGGGCCTCGATCGCACCGTCCTGATCGAAGTTCTCCTAAAGCCGAGTACTAACTTCCCCGAGACTCTCTGCATCGAAGACGGAGCTCATCCTGACGATTGGACCACTCCTATCAAGAAGTTCCTAATCAAGGGATAGCTCCCCGAAGACCGAGCTGAAGCAAGACGGGTCAGGGTCCGTTCAGAAAGGTTTGTCATGATCAACGAGACCCTCCTCAAAAGGTCATACACAATGATGGACGGAAGACCCTACCTCCGCTGTCTGACCCCCGATGAAGCAAAGTACGCTCTCAAGGAGCTGCATGAGGGAATCAGCGGGTGCCATATGGGAAGCCGCTCGCTCGCACGAAAGGCTTTGAATCACGGGTACTACTGGCCCATAATGCTACAAGACGCACTCGCCCTGGTCAAGAAGTGTGGCCCCTGTCAATGGTTCTCTCCGTTGAAAAGGGCTTCGCAAGCGAACCTCCGTTCCTTGGCCAGTCCGACCCCCTTTGCGATGTCGGGGATGGATCTGGTAGGCCCATTTCCGAAGGCAACGGGCCAACAAAAGTTTCTTATAGTGGCAATCGACTACTTCACGAAGTGGATCGATGCCGAGCCACTAGTCACGATCACCGAGCAGCAGACCCAACAGTTTTTCTAGAAACACATCGTCTGCCGGTTCGAGATCCCACATGTGCTCATTACAGACATTGGGACCCAATTCACAGGTAAACATTTTCGAAAACTCTGAGAAGATCTCGGGATCCAGCAGTGTTTTTCTTCAGTGTGCCACCCGCAGTCAAACGGCCAGGCTGAGAACGCGAACCGCCAAATCCTTGACGGTCTCAAGAAACGACTCAATAACTCTTCCAAAGGGTTATGGGTCGATGAGCTGCCAAGTGTACTCTGGGCCCAACGAACGAAAAAGAGAATCCCCACGGGAGAGTCACCATTTAATCTAACATACGGCGTGGAGGCCGTCATCCCTCTGGAGATCGGGATCCCTTCGCCCCGGATCATGGCCTTCGATGAAGCAAGCAACTCAGCACAGCTACGTGCCGACCTAGATCTCATAGACGAGGTCAGGGAGAAGTCTGCCATTCGAAGGAACACCTTCCAGCAGAGGATTGAGAGGTTCTAGAATAAAAAGGTGCATCCCACCGACATCAAGCTCGGGGACCTCATCCTCTGGAAGCTAGCGGTATCCAACCCCGGCCAAAAGAGGAAGTTGGCCCCAAACTGGGAAGGCCCATACAAGGTATCTGAGGTCGTACGCCCGGGCACGTACCGCCTAACTTACCCGGGAGGCAAGGCTGTCAAGCGGCCCTGGAACGCAGAGCACCTCATCAAATTCCTAGAAGGGGAGGGTTAGCCTCTACAGCTCATGTAAAATTATGAAAAATGTAATCGGCACGTCATGCCTTGTTTTTGTAAGGTTCAAGTATGTTGTAATTATGCCAACTTTCTTGAAACAAGTTCTCATTAAAAGCATGTCTTGGGCTCAGAATTCAGATGGTGCCGCGAGCCACAAAAATATTCCCTTACAAGATCAGGGCTCGGCACTCAGAAGAAACCGTGAGCCACAAAAAAGCTTCCCTTACAGGCTTGTGTTTCGGCATTCGGATGGTACCGCGAGCAACAGAAAGCTACACCCCCACCATCTTCCTGAGAGCAAGTGTGGGGGCTTATCATCGACTTCGAGCAAGGCCGTGGTTTTCTTCAAAGCCACTCGACAATTATGCTCGGCGACGACCTTCAGCTATGCCCATTACTGGCTTTCTCCATGATGTGGGGGCTCGGCATCTGCCCCGAGCATGGTTTGGGCTTTTTCATGACCATCAACCTATGCGCTTGGCGGCAACCACCAGCTACACCCTTGCCATCTTTCTGAGAACAAGTGTGGGGGCTCGTCGTCGACCCCAAGCAAGGTCGTTGCTTTCTTCAAAGCCACTCGACCGTTATGCTCGGCGATGACGTTCAGCTATGCCAATTACTGGCTTTCTCCATGGTGTGGAGGCTCGGCATCTGCCCCGAGTATGGTTTGGGCTTTTTCAAGACCATCAACCTATGCAGTTGGCGGCAACTGCCAGCTACACCCTTGCCATATTCCTGAGAACAAGTGTGGGGGCTCGTCGTCGACCCCAAGCAAGGTTGTGGCTTTCTTCAAAGCCACTCGACCATTACGCTCGACGACGACCTTCAGCTACGCCCATTACTAGCTTTCTCCATGGTGTCGGGGCTCGGCATCTGTCCCAAGCATGGTTTGGGATTTTTCAAGACCATCAACCTATGCGCTCGGCAGGTAACCGCCAGCCACACCCTCACCATCTTCCTGAGAACAAGTGTGGGGGCTCGTCGTTGACTCTGAGCAAGGCCGTGGCTTTCTTCAAAACCATTCGACTGTTACGCTCGGCGATGACCTTCAGCTACGCCCATTACTGGCTTTCTCCATGGTGTGGGGGCTCGGCATCTGTCCGAGCATGGTTTGGGCTTTTTCAAGACCATCAACCTATGCGCTCGGCGGCAAACGCCAGCCACACCTTCGCCCTCTTCTTGAGAACAAGTGTGGGGGCTCGTCGTCGACCTCGAGCAAGGCCTTGGCTTTCTTCAAAGCCACGCGACCTTTACGCTCGGCCACAACCTTTAGCCACGACTATTTCAAAAAAGTTTTCATTAAGGTTTAGGGCCCGCCTTCGGCAAACGCCCCGAGCTTCGGGTCGTTGGTTGACCCTCCTCTCATCCATGAGCAACTCGGGGTTTGCAGCTTTCAAGAGCCAAAACCTCGAATTGTTCGAGGGCGGCAGGGGAGCCACCGACCCCGAACTCTCTCCGAGCCTCCAAACCAATTGATCGGCCCACCACTCACCAACGAACAACCCGGGGTTTACGGCCCTCATGGCCAAAACCCCGAATTGTTCGAGGGTGATTGGTGTGCCACCAATCCAGAACTCTTGGACCAAAGTTGCACTTCTAGGGTGCCCGCCTTTGGCAGGCACCCGAATCGTATGGTGGATAAGCCAATCCCAATTCCTGACAACCAACAAGGAGGGGATGGGGGTTATATAGCCCTCTGAGAAGCGCAGTTATTGTATCAGGAAAGCCTAAACGACGAAAGGCAAAACGTCGCCATTAATGCTTATCGGAAGGCAAAACGTCGCCATTAATGCTTATCGGAAGGCGAAACGACGCCTTTCTCCCTCAGCGGCAACCCCATACAAGGCCGAGCTTGGCAACAATCCTCACTCAATGAATCATCATGGTTAAAGAAGTCGGGAGTTTTTTATTATTATTACTCATCGTGCGCTAGTAACGGCAGCACAAATACAATGAAAAGCTTACAAATCACTCATGTTCAGCTTAAAACTCAAATTTGGCACTTCCTTCGGGTTCCTTCTCATGCTCGGCCGGCCCGACCGAGGAAGGTTCTCCCACGACTGAGCTTTCCGCATCATCAGGATGGCCCCCCTCCAATAAAAAGGTCGGAGAAGGTCCTAGTACCGAATTGCTCGCCTCCTCGATCAAACCGGCGCCTAGCACCAGCTTCAACCTACAGATCTCCAACTCTTTCTCAACAACAGCCTCACGAAGAAAACACTCCGAAGCCGACCGCCCACTCGAGGCATCCGAGATCGACCAGTTTGTCTCAATTACCCACCAGTCCCGATCGGCTATGGCTTTCCTCAGATGAGCGACCTCCAAGCTGAGCTCCCTAGACTTATTCATGAAGTAATTTACTACGGTCGCTCGGTCCCGAGTCTGCTTTCGTTGGCGAGCCAGAGCTGCCTCCACGGCCCCCAGCCCAGCTCGGACCAAGGAGGCCTCGGCGGAAATATGGTCGGCACCGAGGACCTTATGCGTCTATCAAAAAGATAGAAAAAACAACAAGTCACAAAAGAGACTAAAAAAGCACAAGTCATGGAGCATCGACCAAAAAATTATCTTTCATTAAATTCAAAATTTTTTTGTGCTACAAAAGGCGGTGGCTAGTCCGCACAAGGCATTTACAAAATAAAAAAGGAGAACCTAAACTATGCTTGAGGGGGGGGGGTGGGGGAGGGGGTGGCACCTCTTCATCAGTAGGGTCGCCCCTGACCTCCTCTTGGCGAGGGTCCCCCATCTCCTCGTCGCTGGGTGTCAGCGGATGCACGGGCTGCCAATTGTAGTGGAGGTGGTCGACCCTCTTGTCCGGGTAAATCAACCGAAAATGCTCCTTAGCCTTGTCATAGGCCGCATCCTGTGTCAGGATCAGGGTATCCGCCATGGTAATCTTTGCCTCCTCCATGGCCTTCCGCACCTTCTCAGCTTCTTCCCGGGCCTTCTCCTTGAGGTGATCCACCTTTTTCTTATGATAATCGGCTATCGAGGCCATCTGGGCCTCGTGGACTGCCTCCATGCTCCGAGCCTCCTTTAGCTCGTCCGTCAACTTGGTCAATTTGCAGACATACTTCTCCGCGTTCCTCCTCTCGATGAGAACCTCCTTCTCCAAGCACTTCTAAAAGTGCTGCCCATGAAGCATTGCCTGTTCGAGGAAGAAAAAGTTAGAAGAAATCCTAAGAGTCGAAACTCGAAACAAAATTACGAGCACTCACCGAGAGCTGCGCCTGAGACCACCGCATAAAGGCCATCTCGGACGTCTGCGTCGCAAAAGCCATACGATCTCGCTCTGTGGCAAGGTTCCTGGCCACCTCTATGGCCACGGGAACCTCAAGCAGGAGATCCCCTGTGAGAACCGACCAATTAGGGGCATGTGGCCTCAGTCCCTGTTGCCCAACCATCTGCTCGGCAGGGGGCCGAGGAAGGGGAAGCCTCTGCTCCGGGACCTCGGAAGTCTTTTTGCTACCAGAGCTTCCCCCCGCCTCCCTAGACGTCCTCGGCATGTGGTGATGCTTCTTCGCCCTCTTTGGGGATGACTCCACAGCCTCCGAGGCCGGCCCCTTGCTGGACCTCGCACCTTGGGCAGCCACCTTATCCTACTCTGCCTTCTTTTCCTTCCCGCCCTCCTCTTGGCGGCAACGACCAACAAGACCTGCCTATTATCGAGCTGCTTGGCCGTCATCTCTGCAAAATAGAAGAAGAGAGAAAAATGTTAACACGAAGGCAGAAAGATAGGAAAATTCAGAACAAAAACATACTAGGGTCGGCTAGGCTCAGTCCGGCTCGGACCAGATGCATTTCCGTCACTAGGGGCCACCCTATGCTGTGCCCCCTAACGATCTTCTCTACCATCGCCCATTCTTTCTCCGTCAACTCGCTACGCTTCGGAGGCTTATAGTTTGGCTTAAAAAAGTTCCAGGCGGTCGGAATCTCCCAAGGCTTCTCGCTCCGGACTATAAAGTACTTCTCCTTCCATCCTTTGATGGAGTCCAGATGGCCGTGCATCACCTTCTTATGAGGTCTAGGCAAAAAATAGAAGATTTCCTCCGCATCACCCTACGAGCTCATCCCCAAGATAGCACGGAAGTACGTAAGCCTCGGCTTGACCCCCTCTCTTGGAACTTCAAGATAAAGCAGACCAGGTGTTTCCAAGAATTGGGACCGTACTGCATCGGGCTCAACTTCGCCCAATTCAAGACTTTCTTGATGAAGGGGTGCAACGGCAGCCTAAGTCCGGAGATGATGGCATCCTCGGAAAAAATGCAGTAGCCCGGCGCGAGTGGTGGTTGGACGAATACGGGGGCTCGGAATCAGTTGTTCGAACTCCTTGGGGATAAAGTAGGCCACCCTCAGGATGTGCAGGTAGTCCGTCCTCAGGACACATTGGATGCCATCCATCCTGATCTTCACCCGACTCTCGTCACCCGGCACGGAGGGAAGAAGAGCGAGTTCCTTAACGTCACCAGGATACATCCTAATCAATCCGGGATTTTTGAAGGTGACAGGGGCAAACTCGAACCCCGGTCTAGGAGCATATTTATCTGGCGAGGGGGGGGCTATCTGAACGGATCCACTTCCTCTTCCTCCTACGAGGACGAGTCTTCCTCGCTGGAGATGGTGTCGACAATGGTAGCAGAGGAGGAAGATCGCCCTCACCCTCGGCTACCCCTCTGCGGTACCTTCCCCCGCATCTCCTCGAACATCGTCTCCCCCAGTACCCTGATCGGCCTCCCCCTGGTTCCCCTCGGAATCTTCCACCACGTCTTCCTCGTCCTCAACGGCCCCTTCTCCCTCGGGATCCTGCTCTTCCTCGTCACCCTCCTCGTCCTCCTCGTCCTCAACGTACCCCTCTCCCTCGGGGTCCCGCTCTTCTTCGTCGTCCTCCTCTTCCTCCTTGTCCTCGTCGTCATCAACATACCCTCCCCTTCGGGGGCCTCCTTTTCCTCCTCCCCCCCACCCTCATCCACAGGCTCCTTCCTTGGCCTACGGGATCTCAAGGGTTGCACGACGAAAACTACCTTATCCCTGCCATCCGACCCTGGATCTGATAGAAACTCCTCTTTAATTCCATAATCGCTCAGGGACCAAGACGTCAAGGGTGACTCAGCTTCCTTCTCGGAACGGCCTGACGAGCTTGCCTCGGAGCCAGACTGAGAGCGCGACATTACAAATCAGAAATACTAACATGAAAGTACCGCACTAAAACAAAAAGATCACCGGAAAAAGGTCGTCGATGGCAGATGAGAAAAAACCCCTGTTCTTGAAAGTTGGAAAACACAAGTAAGGAAATGAAGGAATGAAAAAAAGGGAGGGGGGATTTATAACAGAGAAAGAGACTCCTCAATTTTTGCAAAAAGATCTAGCCGTTGGATCTTAATCATCAAGATCCAACGGCCACTAGGATCTAAGTCACTTTTATTCTTACGCATGTGACGTCAGCATGTGGCACAAAATTACCTCTTTACCCCCAGGCTTTTCCAACAAGTCAGGAGGGTCAACGCTCGGATGGCACCGCGAGCCCCAAAATCCTCCTCTATTCGACAGGAGGCTCGACGCTCGGATGGTACCGCGAGCCACCAAAAAACCCCTAGGCTTTTCCAACAAGTCAGGAGGGTCGGCGCTCGGATGGCATCGGGAGCCCCAATACCCCCAGGCTTTTCCAACAAGTCAGGAGGGTCGACACTCGGATGGTACCGCGAGCCGCCAAAAAAACCCCAAGCTTTTCCAACAAGTTAGGAGGGTCGATGCTCGGATAGAACCGCGAACCTCAAAATCCTCCTCTATTTCACAGGAGGCTCGGAGCTCGGATGACAATCCGGGCCCCAAAATCCTCTTCTATTCAACAGAAGGTTCGGAGCTCGGATGGCACCGCAAGCCCCAAAATCCTCCTCTATTCAACAGGAGGCTCGGAGCTCGGATGGCACCGCGAGACCCAAAATCCTCCTCTATTCGACAGGAAGCTCGGAGCTCGGATGGCACCGTGAGCCCCAAAATCTTCTTCTATTCGACAGGAGGCTCGGAGCTCGGATGGCACCGCGAGCCCCAAAATTCTTCTCTATTCAACAGGAGGCTCGGAGCTCGGATGGCACCGCGAGCCCCAAAATTCTCCTCTATTCAACAGGAGGCTCGGAGCTCGGATGGCACCGCAAGCCCCAAAATCCTCCTCTATTCGACAGAAGGCTCGGAGCTCGGATGGCATCGCAAGCCCAAAAATCTTCCTCTATTCGACAGGAGGCTTGGAGCTCGGATGGCACCACGAGCCGCCAAGAAACCCCAGGCTTTTCCAACAAGTCATGAGGGTCTGGCACCACGAGCCCCAAAATCATCCTCTATTCGACAGGAGGGTCGGCGCTCGGATGGCACCGCGAGCCCCAAAGTCATCCTCTATTCGACAGGAGGGTCGGAGTTCGGATGGCACCACGAGCCACCAAAAAACCCCCAGGCTTTTCCAACAAGTCAGGAGGGTCGACGCTCGGATGGAACCGCGAGCCCCAAAATCCTCCTCTATTCAACAGGAGGCTCGAAGCTCGGATGGCACCGCGAGCCCCAAAATCCTCCTCTATTCAACAGGAGGCTCGGAGCTCGGATGACACCGCGAGCCCCAAAATCCTCCTCTATTCGACAGGAGGCTCGGAGCTCGAATGGCACCGCGAGCCCCAAAATCCTCCTCTATTCGACAGGAGGCTCGGAGCTCGGATGGCACCGCAAGCCCCAAAATTCTCCCCTATTCAACAGGATGCTCGGAGCTCGGCTGGCACCACGAGCCGGCAAGAAACCCCAGGCTTTTCCAATAAGTCAGGAGAGTCGGCGCTCGGATGGCACCGCGAGCCCTAAAATCATCCTCTATTCGACAGGAGGGTCGGCGCTCGGATGGCACCGCAAGGCCCCGAATGGCACCGCGAGCCCCAAAGTCATCCTCTATTCGACAGGAGGGTCGGAGTTCGAATGGCACCGCGAGCCCCAAAATCCCCCTCTATTCGATAGGAGGCTCGGAGCTCGGATGGCACCGCGAGCCCCAAAGTCCTCCTCTATTCGATAGGAGGCTCAGAGCTCAGATGGCACCGCGAGCCCCAAAATCCTTCTCTATTCAACAAGAGGCTTGGAGCTCGGATGTCAACGCGAGCCCCAAAATCCTTCTCTATTCCACACAAGGCTCGGCTCTCGGATGGCACCGCGAGCCCCGAAATCTTCCTCTATTCAAAAGGAGGCTCGGAGCTTGGATGACACTGCGAGCCCCAAAACCCTCCTCTATTCAATAGGAGGCTCGGAGCTCGAATGGCACGGCAAGCCCCAAAATCCACCTCTATTCAACAGGAGGTTCGACGCTCGGATAGTACCGCGAGCCGCGATGATCCCCCTTGCTTTTCCAACAAGTGAGGGGGCACGCCCACTAACCCTCGACGCTTGGTAAGAAGACCCTCTACTCGACAGATCTCGGCATCCCCTTGCTTTTCCAACAATTGAGGGGCTCGTCTACCGACCCTCGATGCTCGGTAAGAAGACCCCCTACTCAACAGATCTCGGCGTCCCCTTGCTTTTCCAACAAGTGAGGGGGCTCGTCTACCGACCCTCGACGCTCAGCAAGAAGACCCCCTACTCTACAGATCCTGGCGTACCCTTGCTTTTCCAACAAGCGATGGGGCTCGTCTGCCGACCCCCGACGTTCAGGAAACCGAGCTCTGACTCTTCTATGCCCAGCACTCCGCATGACTCCAATAGGGGATCTCTTCACCCTACCCCCCTGACCTCTTCTGGAAGATACGGATTCCATTCCTTGCCGTACACACCACCCTGCTCTTCCTACAGAGGCAAAGAACCACTCCTACCTGACTGGATCACCTGGGGGCTCCTGATATGGGTCAGATGACCTGGCCCCTCCTGGGCCACAGGATCCTCTCAAAAGGCATTCACCCCCAGATCATCCGGATCTGCCACGTCAGCCTGGAAGCCACCAAGGCCTCTACCACGTCAGCCCTAAACCACCCCGGGCCCGTGCCACATCAGCCCTATACCACTTAGGCTTCCGTCACGTTAGGCCCACGGGCAACCGGGTCCAGATCCGGCCCCAAACGGGTCCAGCCCCGGTTGGCTTTTGCTATAAATACCAGGCTCCCTACCCCTTCCAAAGGTAATCAATCTTTCCCCTCTCGAACCCTAGTTACTGTTACTCTTCTTCAGTGACTGACTAAACCGTCGGAGGGCCTGCCACCGGGACCAACCCCGGTGTTTCGAAAATGAATGCATATAGGAGAGAATGAGGGTGAGTGGGTTTGGAAGTGGTGTGAGTGAGTGAGTGTGTGGGTGTGTGAATAGGTTAGTGGGTGGGTAGTTGCTAAAACTACTCCCTAATTTTCCATATAAATACCTCCTATCTCAACCCCAAATAAACCTAAAAATAAATCAAACAAAAGAGAGAATCAAGAGAAGGGACTTGCTTTTTTTTTCTTTGTCTTTCGGGGTTGGCATAGAGGCTTGCGAGTTGTGCTTATGGAGTCTCTTGGAGCTTTTGCTAAGTGGTTCAACTACTAGGTCTTTTTGAGGTGGGTGTTTCTCAAACTTTCTAATATAATTTTATTAGTGTAATGCTTGATTGTAGAATATATGTGCGAATTGTTAGATGCATGATAATTTATATAGACTGAGTATTCATGTTTAGATTATTTTTTGTTGATTAATGGTGTGAAATTATGATATGATTAATTTGGGGCATTTTTATATGTTTCTGTTTTAAGTTTTAGTTGCACTTCAGAAAATCATATATATTAAACTAGATGAAATATAGAGCTAAAATTTTTATAGGAGCATCTCGTATTTGTCAAGAACATCTCTTTAAAATTTCATAATATTTGGATGTCTTTTACTATTTTAATAAAATACAAACTTAGGACTAGTTGGCAGTTTGGCTAGTTGCTGAAAATTTGGATACATTTCGGATTTTGATCATTTCGGCATCCTAGATGCTGTATTTTGAGAAAGGTCAAAACTAAGAAGTTGAAGTAGACTCGTTAACCTTTCTTTAGAGTTGAAGAAATCAATTTTCCATGAAGAACAAAATTTATAATGAATTTTACAATATTGAACAAGTGGCAGTACTTTAACTATAGTATAACATTTCGACCCTACTGTAGATTTCGATGAATTTAGGGTTATCGACAAAATATTTTGAGAAACTTATAACTAAAAAGTTATAGTAGATTTTTATACGTTTAATTTGACCTAAAGAACACAAAGTTTCATGAAACATAGAATTTTCAATGATTTTTACATATAGCATGAGCTGCAGTTTTTGGATTTTGAACCTACTGTTTTGCAAATGAATTTAGACGTAGAAATTGAGGATGAAATTAGATGATATTAACTACAAAGTTGTAGTAGATTCATTTATGTTTCTTATGAAACTAAGAGATCTATTTTTTGAGTAGTATTGGAATTTATATGATATTTTTACAATACCATTGGGTTGTTGTCTCAAGTTTAGCATTCAAATAGTGGATTTTATGTATATGTTGTTACCTTGAAAACAAGTTGATAGAGAAATAGGCTTGGAGTATTGGTTAGTGCCCGCGGCTTAGGATCTTTGAGATTTTAGGTTTGAGTCTTGGTGAGCTTGAATTTGGTAGTATTTACTGTTTTTGAGTATATTAGAAATATAAATTGATTTATGGGGATATATTTTGATGGTAATTTATAAAAACATTTTTTGATTAATTGCCCCACTTGGTTAAGGGATTGAAAACATATTTAGTGATTGGATTTGAAGTATTTGAATAGAGATGATTTTAAAGGATATTAGTATATTGGAGAATTAAGATTTGATGGAAATAAGTGCAAAATTTTTGGATTAAACTCCATATTTGAATAAACAATCTTAGTACATATTTGATAATTAGCTCTGAGATAATAGAACAGCGATGATGTTCATTGAATTGAGGCTTTTATCCTATTGTAACAATTTGGAAGATTTTATCTAGTTATTTGAGGATGACTAATTGGATGGAATGAATAAGAGATGAATTGAGTATATGAATGAATGAAATTTGTAATTGATTATAAAAGAGGTTATGGATAACCTGAAAATATTGTGAATATTTTGGAATGTGTGGATTCAAGAGGCTGAGCGAGATTCAGGGTACAGGAAAATTTGTGATTATGAAAGTTTGTGTAACCCCTATTTTTCTATTTTGAATTTTATTGTATTTTATTTTCATTTTTCTTGATTATTGTATCTGAATTTTCTTTGAATATTAAATCTTGCTTTTCTTTAGGCTCATTTATTCTCTTTTGATCATTCTGTACTCTTTTGTCTTGAATTCTGCTATTTCTGGTCCACCAGAAATTTTGCTCTTTGTATTTTGAGTTTAAATTGATCCGCTATATGTTTATCTCATTGATCTCTATTTGTTTTTATCTTTTTGAGCCTAAATCCGTACCCTAAACCCATTAACCTGCAACCCAAAACCCGACATCTTAATTAAACCCTAATTTAATATTCTAATCTCTCTCTCTCCCTAACCTCCCGCCAACTCACCCTTTCTCACCCCAATCCCCTGTTTTCAACCCTGTTGGATCCTGTATGAAAGGTAGATAACACTAAAGGGGGGGTGAATAGTGTTATTAAAAATTATTAAAAAATATTCAACTTGAAACACCTGTTAAGTCGACTGGGACAAAAGACCAGTCGACTGAATCGACAGATTAAAAAGAAACTTAATCAACTTGAAGAATAACGAGTCTATAGGTCGACTTAACAGGACTACCAGTCGACTGATTAGACACAGACAGAAATAAAATACAGCGAAATTAAATTTACAAGTTAGAAAGATCAAACCACAGAGAATCAGCAATGCTAACACAGCAATATATCCTGGTTCGGTCCTCCCAACCTACGTCCAGTCCTCAAGCAACCCACTTGAGATTTTTTACTATTCTTGAAAAGATTTACAAGAATACCCTACGACCTTTGGCAACAACTATGCCAAACCCGTAGACCTCTCTCACCACTAGAGAGAGCAAGACCCCACTCTACAACCTAGGGTGAATACTGACTCTACACCAAGAGCGCTTCTTTCCAACCGAGAGGACCACTCTCACAACCCGAGAGTGAACAACAAAGAAATCAAAAATTACAACACCAAGAGCCTTGATTTTTGAATGTGCTTTTTGTATTGAGGCTATAGGTCAACTTCTAATCACAGTCTTGAACTTAATTATTGTTATACAAGACTGAGATTAGAGAACCAAGTCTAAGAGAGTGTGAGTGGTTTGAAAACTTTGAGTTCTTTTTCACAAACACTTGAACAAAAACAAAGACTTGTTAAATGCAATAGGTAACCTTTTCCAAGTGAAATTTGGACTTTATTTATAGAGTAGACAATCCAGAGTTGTTGGAAAATAGTTAACCAACTGCCATCAAACGGCAGAAAAGATTTGAATTCGAAAATCAAATTTAAATACTCAGAAAACTGTCAAAGCTGCTCGAATAGTCGACTGGGTTGCCAAAGGAGTCGACTGGTCAGAGCTTGAGTAAGTTCATATTGTTTCATACTTGAACAGTCGACTACTTAGTAATGTAAGTCGACTGGTACTTGACAGCTGAACTCATACAAGCTTGAATTTAACATTTTTGATTTTTAATAAACTTTATTTTAGTTCTAGGGGATGTGTCTGTGTGTGCATCAAGGCTATTACAAGATTTCTAAGCCAACATATCAAAGATTACAATTTTGTACATCAATTTAAATAGACACTCTTTTGTTCTTGATCTGATCACTTTGAAGATGTTTTGAAGCTTTGAGTGACACTTGTCTTGTAGCTTGATCTTGCACCTTAATCTTGCACCTTAAAAGCTTTGGTTACACACTGCAAGACACATGTTAAATAGAACATTTGTGTATCATGTTGTAGTCATCAAAATCAAGAATCTACATTCTCCCCCCTTTTGGTGATGACAACACAATAACTAAACAATATAGAGTAGTAACTTTAAGCAACATGTTTCTTTTGAACATAACACACATATAGATATGCAAAAAATACAATTAAATTTTCTCCCCCTAAATAAGATAGAACATGCACACAACAATAAGATAGAATATGCACAAATCCAACAATTCTCCCCTTTGGCATCAACAAAAACAGAAAGTAACACGGGAAAATCCAAAGCGAGAACATAAAGTCATACATAAGCATCCAAAAGTCATACATAAACATAAAGAACATAAATTCATAATCCAAAGTCAAAGATAAAGTCTTATAAAATAAAAAATAAAAAAGTAAAAAAAAACAGAAAAGTAATGCAAAATACAAGACATGCAACATCAATCTTCGTCTTTGTCACTGTCGGGGGCAGAAGTAGGCTGAGGAAATTGCTGAACAAACAACTGAGTGAGGTTGGCAAGACTAGCCTCTAGAGAATCTTGACGACCCAGAATGAGATCCCGACGGTCCATAATGTAGTTGACAGATGAATAGAGACTTTCAGGATGAGAAAAGCTTGCCCTAGGTGGAATGGAAGACGAACTACATGCCGAAGAATGAGGTGGAATGGAAGAAGCCAAAGGTATAGGTGGAGCATTACGGGTAGGTGAATGAGGAGGAGTATGGAGTAATTTCACACGGGCAAGACTGGCCCGATCAAAAGTTTCAAAACTAGACACAACACTAGACTCCTGATCTAAATCTACCTTATAGTGGCTAAATATATGAGTGAGAATAGCCCCATAAGGTAAGAAAGAGGTGTGAGCTTTGTGGAGATGACTAAAGATACTTGACTCCGGTAGATATGAATATTCCCAAAAAATAGCATAAATAGACGCTTGTAATTTGTGCAAAAATTGCTCGTAGCTCCCTATTTTAGGGATAATATTATACGATAAAATTCGTGCAACAAGCTTCGCAAGTGGGGTTATGTTCTTATTGATCATAGGAGGACCTTGAAGCAAATATTGGGGAAGAAATATTTTTGACAAAATGAAGGGATCATCAAGTTCAAGTTCTCCTAAATCCGACCCATCAAAAGGAATTTTTAGAATCTGTCCCAATTTCCTAACACTCAATTTCATAGACACATTTTTAACAGAGGTAGTGATTTTTATCTCATCACCATTATCATTACTAGCAACTTTCATATTATCATAAAACAAATAAATAAGTTGCGGGTAGTAATGGGGTTGATTTACGAGAGATAAAAGATCAAACAATCCACACTGTTGAAATAGTGGAGCAATTGGATATTTCTCTAAATCAGGAAAGTTAATAAACCTACCAGGAAAAATAACCAATTGGCAAGTGGAAAAATATTTTTCAACTAGGTTTGGATTCCTCAAATGTTGAAGATAATTAAGATGGGTTTGTTCATCTTCAACAGGGGTAGAAGATCTAGATCACTTGGATTTCGACATGATGATAAAGAACAACCTAAAAACCTAAAAAGATAAGAAGAAAAAACGTTACCCAACAGCAAAGAGAGAAGATAAGGACCAAATCTAAGAAACTTCGAGCAAGGAAGCAAGTGCTAAACTGCGAACTCCAATCAGTGATTCAAGAAGTGGAAGAGTAAACGAAGAAAGTGGATTGGAACTAGGGTTTTTACTAGATAGGTTAAAAAGTTAAGGGTGGAGATTAAAACATAGGATAGATTGATGGTGGAGATCAAATGGATAAGAAAAGTAGAGCAGGTCGGGTCTAAGAAGAACAAAAGAAACCCCAAACAAGTGACGATTCAGATAAAAAAATTCTGAATACAGTCACGACAGTCGACTGGTCACGAGGGAGTCGACTAAGGAGAGAACAAAATAAGTTCAAAAAATAAACAGAGTTTTAAAAAGAATGTATAAGTTATAAAGCATTGTCAGTCGACTGAAAAGCAAGACAGTCAACTGTTCATTCAAAAATTTCAAGAAAAAAAGTACTTAAGCTGGGTATATTTTAAAGAAATATCATGATATGAACAGATTCCTAGTTCTCGTCTAAACTTTATAAAAATTTCTTCTTTCAACGGTTTGGTAAAAATATTCGCTATTTGTTTATCACTGGAAATAAACTCCAATAAAATATCTCCTTTTAAAACATGATCACGTAGAAAATGATGTCGATTATCAATATGTTTCGTACGTGAATGTTCAACCGGATTTTTTGAAAGATTAATGGCAATGGTATTTTCACACATTATAGAAGGTTTTGAAAAAGAAAAACCATAATCTAAAAGGGTTTGTTTCATCCATAAGATTTGAGCACAAGCCAAACTTGCAGCAATATATTCAGCTTCTTTGGTAGATAAAGATACGGAATTTTGCTTTTTACTACACCAAGATGGTAGGGAATGTCCCAAAAAGTGACAGGTTCCACTAGTACTTCTGCGGTCAGTTTTACTTCCAGCAAAATCAACATCACTATAAGATAGTAACTGAAAATTATTGGTGCGAGGATAAAATAAATCATATTCAGATGTGCCTTTAATATATCTTAAAATCCGTTTCACTGCTTTTAAGTGAGACTCTTTTGGATCAGACTGATATCTAGCACACAAATATACGCTAAACATAATATCTAGTCTACTAGAAGTTATATATAAGAGTGAGCCAATCATACCTTGATAGAGCTTTTGATCGATACTCTTACCTAATTCATGTTTGTCAAGATTAGTAGTAGTAGCCATAGGTGCGGTCTTACTACTAGTGTCATCCATGCCAAATCGTTTGAGTAACTCCTTAACATATTTTCCTTGATTAATAAATATGCCATTTTGAAACTGTTTTTATTTGAAGTCCAGGGAAGTAATTGAGTTCACCCATGTGACTCATCTCAAACTCATTTTGCATGGTAGTAGAAAACTCTTGACATAAATTACTGTTAGTTGATCCAAAAATTATGTCATCTATATAGTTTTTTATGATTAATATGTCTGAATTTATTTTCCTAATAAACAATGTAGTGTCTACTTTAACAATTTCAAACCCTATTTCTAAAAGAAAAGTTTTTAGACGATCATACCAGGCACGAGGTGCTTGTTTAAGACCATATAAAGCTTTTTTCAATTTAAAAACATGGCTAGGGAATTATTCATATTTGAAACCTGGCGGTTGCTTAACATAAACATCCTCCTTAATGAAACCGTTTAAGAAAGCACTTTTAACATCAATTTGGAAAAGTGTGAAATTCATAAAACATGCAAAAGATAAAAAAATTCTAATTAATTCTAGTCTAGTAACAGGAGCATATGTTTCATCAAAATCAATACCTTCTTCTTGGTTATATCCTTGGCCAACTAGTCTAGCCTTATTCCTAACAACTTGTCCTAATTCATCTAACTTATTTTTAAATACCCATTTGGTACCAATAATAGTATGATCAGGGGGTTGTGGAACTAAATCCCATACATCATTTCTTACAAATTGTTTAAGTTCATCTTGCATAGCATTCAACCAAAATTCATTCTCACATGCTTCTTGAATATTTTTGGGTTCAAAATCCGATAAGAAGACAGCATGAGAAATCATATTAAAATGTGATCTTGTTTGAATGCCGTGTGAGATATCACCAATAACTAAGTCATGAGGATGATCTCGAACTTCAACAAATGACTTTGGTAAAGTTGGAGTTATCTCTATAGGACCAGTCTTCTTAATGAGCCCATCAGCCGACTGATTCAACACATCAGTCGACTTATGAAGCCCATCAGTCGACTTATCTAGATTAATTTGCTCAAGTAATTTAACAATGTTATCTAGTGGGGAATATACAATTTCATCATCTTGAATAACACTAGATGAAGGTAAAGATTCATCAAATGAGACATGCATAGATTCTTCAATAGTCAATGATGACTTATTGAAAATTCTATACGCCTTACTCCTATTTGAATATCCAATAAAGATACCTTCATTAGATCTAGCATCAAATTTATCTAAGTTATCTTTTGTGTTTAATATGAAACACTTACAACCAAATACTTTAAAGTAAGAGACTTTAGGAATACGTTCAAAAAAGAACTCAAAACAAGTCTTCTTTAACTTTGGCCTAATTAGTATTCTATTTAAGACGTAACATGCTGTAGAAACAGCTTCAGTCCAGAAGATTTAGGCAAATTACTTTCAACAAGCATGGTACGTGCACATTCTTGCAAAGTCCTATTCTTTCTTTCAACCACTCCATTTTGTGGTGAAGCTCTAGGAAATGCAAAAGTATGTGTTATACCATTATTGTTGCAATATTCTGAAAATGTTCATTCTCAAATTCTCCACCGTGATCATTTTTATTAGTGACTATGTTTAGAGATTTTTTATTTTTAACACGTTTGCAGAAATTTACAAATTCTTCAAAAGCTTCATTTTTATGTCTTAAGAAAAATACCTATATAAACTTTGAATAATCATCGACTAAAACAAATACATAGCTACTTTTATTTTAGGAAGCGACTCTAGTAGGACCAAATTAATCCATATGGATCAATTCGAGAGGCCTACTAGTAGAAATCATTTCCTTTGTTTTAAAAGTGGATTTTACTTGTTTCCCTAGTTGATATGCATCACACATTTTATCTTTCTTAAAAGATAATTTTGGCAGTCCTTTAACTAGGTTAATCTTAGAGATTTTAGTGATATTTTTTTATATTTACATGTCTAAACCTTTTGTACCAAAGTCAAGAATCGTTGTTCGAGGCAACTAAGAAAAAATCATCCGAAAATTCATTTGTTTTTAAACAAAGTTTATATATGTTATTTTATTTAATACCTAGAAAAGTCACATTTTGCAAAGAAGAGTCATAAATCAAGCATGCATCTTTTTCAAATACTATCTTATAACCCTTATCACATAATTGACTAATACTTAACAGGTTAAGCTTTAAACCACTAACTAAGAGTATATCTTCAATAATAGGAGTAGTATTCTTACCAACCATGCCTATTCCGATGACTTTTCCTTTGTTATTGTCACCGAAAGTAATAGTTCTTCCATCTATATTTTGAATGGAAGAGAGCAAGTTTGTATGGCCAGTCATGTGTTTAGAGCATCCACTGTCAAGTATCCATCGTTCCCTTTTAGGTAGCTACAAAATATTATTTGCGAATATGGTACCCTTTTCATTGGATCCGTGAAAGATTAGTGCTTGGGAAACCAAACCCAAAGTGAGTTTGATTTACCCCGATATGCAGGTTTAACATTAACAAAATTACAAACATTATTTACAAAGGAATTTATGTAAGAAATCCTTTCATTTAAACACAGATTAACTGGAACCCAAATATTTTTACACTGTCCAGTCGACTTATTTTTACCCTTTAGTCGATTGGGAGGTGAAGCTAGTCGACTTATATGAGGTTGTTCTCTTTTCGAATAAGACTGATTCCTTCTGGACAGGTGACTTATTTGAGGGGCCAGTCGATGGTCTTTTAGAAAAACTTTCCATTTTCATGATTCACAAGAATTTTTGGTTTTTCAAAGAAATCATACAACTTATTCTCTACACTAGAAGCAGAATAAAGCTTGTTATTACTAGTGTTTTTACAAGAATGACCTTTTAAAGAACTTTTTGAAAACCAAGTCTAAATCTTTTATTAGACTGAACTTGATTTTGAAGAACTTCATTTAAATTCTCTTTTCCCTTATTGAACTTAGATACATTCTTAGATATCTCTTCATATTTTTTTTAGAGATATAAGATCTATATCTAAGTTGGAAATACGAGAAGTTAAAGACTTGACTTCAACTTGCAAATCAAGGTTTTTTGAGAAAGGGTTTGATTAACTTTCTCTAGGTTCTTACCTTTTATTTTCTCCTTTTTTAATTCTTGAAAATTTTCATTGAAAGCTTCTAACAAATCACTAGAATCTATACTATCACTTACTTCGCTTTGATTTGCCATGAAGCACACATTTGCAACTTCATTAGATTCCTCATTTTCTTCTTCCGAAGATGAATCACTATCATCCTACGTTGCTTGGTGGACTTTCTTGTTCTTCATGTACTGGTTCTTGGTAATTTTTTCCTTCTTGAAGTTTGAGACTTTGCCTTTAGACTTTGTATTCTCCAATAGACAGTCCTTCTTCATATGACCTATCCTATTGCATTTGAAACAAGTAAGAGGTTCATTAGTATCCTTTAATCTTGAATGAAATTTACCTTTGCGAAGGAATTTTTGAATTTCCTTTTGAACATAGCCATTTCTTCTTCATCATCTTCATCATCTTCTGATTCAGAAACAGTCTTAAAAGCAAGAGTTTTCTTCTTAATTTGTTGTGGTTCTTAGTCCTTCTTACGCTCCTCCAATTGTACTTCATAAGCCATTAGATTTCCAACATGATTTTCAAGCGAAAGTTGTGTTAAATCATTGGCTTCTTCTATTGCAGTAGTCTTCTTTTCCCATTCGGGGGTAAGAGCACGAAGAACCTTTCTCACCATTTCCGCTTGAGTATATGTTTTGCCAAGAGTCACAAGGGAGTTTGTGATGTCGGTAAATCTTGTTATCATCTCCAATATGCTTTCATTCTCCTTCATTCGAAACATTTCGAACCTGTGAACAAGAACATAAATTTTAGATTCCTTGACCTTATTTGTGCCTTCATGTGTTACCTCAAGAGTATGCCATATTTGGTATGTCGTTGTTGCGGTTGATACACGGTTGAATTCTTCTTTAGTAAGTGCACAAAAGAGGGCATTCATCGCCTTTGCATTGTTCATGGTATTACTCTTCATATCGTCATTCCATTGAGCATACTAGCATAGTGTAGAGTAGGCAATGTATACTCCGTCTCGGTCATGTTCTAGAACTCATAGTTGATGGATTGTAAGTAAATCTTCATTCTACATTTCCAGTAGTTGTAGTTTGTTCCATTAAAGAGAGGCGGCCTTTATGTAGATTGAACTTCATGGTATTGATTTGCATTTGAATAAGAAGTAGCTGTCATTACAATTAACCAGGATCTGATACCAAGTGTTGGATTCTGTATGCATGGCAGATAACACTAGGAGGGGGGTGTGAATAGTGTTATTAAAAATTATTAAAAAATATTCAACTTGAAACACCTGTTAAGTCGACTGGGACAAAAGACCAGTCGACTGAATCGACAGATGAAAAAGAGACTTAATCAACTTGAAGAACAACGAGACTGTAAGTCGACTTAATAGGACTACCAGTCGACTGATCAGACACAGACAGAAATAAAATGCAGCGAAATTAAATTTACAAGTTAGAAAGATCAAACTACAGAGAATCAGCAATGCTAACACAGCGATATATCCTGGTTCGGTCCTCCCGACCTACGTTAAGCCCCAAGCAACCCACTTGAGATTTTTCACTATTTTTGAAAAGATTTATAAGAATACCATATGACCTTTGGTAATAATTATGCCAAACCCGTAGACCTCTCTCACGACTAGAGAGAGCAAGACCCCACTCGACAACCTAGAGTGAACACTGACTCTACACCAAGAGCCCTTCTCTCCAATCGAGAGGACCACTCTCACAAACCGAAAGTGAACGACAAAGAAATTGAAAATTAAAACACCTAGAGCCTTGATTTTTGAATGTGCTTTTTGTATTGAGGCTATAGGTCAACTTATAATCGCAGTCTTGAACTTAGTCGTTGTTATACAAGACTGAGATTAGAGAATCAAGTCTAAGAGAATGTGAGTTCTTTGAAAACTTTGAGTTCTTTTTCACAAACACTTGAACAAAAACAAAGACATGTTAAATGCAATAGATAACCTTTTCCAAATGAAATCTGGACTTTATTTATAGAATAGACACTCCAGAGTCGTTGAAAAACAGTTAACCAACTGCCATCAAACGACATAATAGATTTGAATTCGAAAATCATTTAAATACACAGAAAGCTGTCAAAGCTGCTCGAACAGTCGACTAGGTTGCCAAAGGAGTTGACTGGTCAGAGCTTAAGTAAGTTCAGATTGTTTCGTACTTAAACAGTCGACTGCTTAGCAATGTAAGTCGACTGGTACTTGACAGTTGAACTCATACAAGCTTGAATTTGACATTTTTGATTTTTAATAAACTTTATTTTATTCCTAGGAGATGTGTGTGTGTGTGCATCATGGTTATTACAAGATTTCTAAGCAAATATATCAAAGATTACAATTTTGTACATCAATTTACATAGACACTATTTTGTTCTTGATCTGATCACTTTGAAGATGTTTTGAAGTTTTGAGTGACCCTTGTCTTGTAGCTTGATCTTGCACCTTAAAAGCTTTGGGTACACACTACAAGAGACATGTTAAATAGAACATATGTGTATCGTGTTGTTGTCATCAAAATCAAGAATCTACAAACCCATCCCGCACCTCATCACCCTCTCCCGTCGCTCCTCACCCATCCCCGTCCATCCCAATCATCCTCCTCGCCCTCGTCTGCAACCTTCACTCCGCAACCACCGGTGACCCCTCATCATCATCGTCGTCGTCCAAAGCACTAGAACTCCTGCCATCTCCGTCTCCTCCTCTGTTTCGGTGGAGAAACAGAGCACCAGTCCTCAACTCCGCCGCTCGACCTCCGTCATCACGCCCATCCTCGACTTCGTCCTCATCCCCGATCGCCCTCCATCTAGTCTCGTCGCCTTTACCGTCTCCGTCTTCTTCCTCTGTTTCGGGAAGAAAAAGTGCATCGAGCCCCATCACTGCCTTCGCTTCTCGACCGCAAGCGCCACCCCTGCCATCAGTCGCCCTTGCCGTGGGCCACCACAGTCGCCATTCGAACTGCCGTTTCTCTCCCCCGCTCCTCACTGTTTGGTGTTCGTGTAGTGAAGTAGGGTTTTGGATCTGGTGTTTGGTGTTTTGTGAAGAAGGGTAATTGCTGTTACTGTTTTTCACGTAGTTCGCACGTGTTCCGTGTTCGTGGATTCGTTACCCGGGATTCTCTTCCTGTTATTCTATATATTCGAATTTACTGTCTAACAGGCAAGTCTCTTCTTGAACCCCTTTATTGTTTGTGTTCAAGATTCTTTGATCTCCTCAAGTAGATCCCAATTTTTTTATCATATTGCTATTTGAATTCCGTTAAGTGTATTGAGGATTTACACGAGCTAACTAAATATATTCTTAATATCATGCCTACATATTTGATCTAAAACCTAGTCACTCTTGCACATTGCATATGCACATTTACATGAAAAATAACTAGATCCATGTTATAGAATTATTTGATGATTGAATATGTCGATTGAATTTGATTTAATGAATTGATTACCATGACTATGAAATTGCATATTAAACCTAGAATTATCCATGTTAAACGTCTAATAGAACTTTGATTATGAATTAGCATGAACTATATCGTTGTATGATAAAGTTATTGCCTATTCATATTGAATTATTTTCTGGCCTGCTGTTTTTCTTTTAATATCAGATTTTCGATAATGTTGTAATTTGAAATAATTTTCTGAATATGAATTATAGCCCAATGAGTCTATTTTCCAGAACTTTTGATGGATTTGAATTCTGAGTTATAATATGTGAGAAATCCTATTTTTAGTAAAACCGTGTCTGAATTTCCAAATTCACAAATTCATGCGTATCTTTCTGTCTCATAAACAAATAGAACATGATAACATTAAAATAAAAATATGAAATAAATTTCTCTGAGACTAGACATGTGTAGGAACCACCCTGAATTTTTGTAGACTTAATTGATGAGTTTTCTGATCTGTTTCACATGTATTTATATAATTCACAACTTGTGGCCTGAATATAAAATCTGGAAAGAATATGATTTTCACCCTAGTTTCTGTAACTTTTATGTCTTATATATATTCGCTGGAACCAGAAGAGAGTCTATTTTCTATAATTTCGGACAGATCCAGATTTTCCTTTATGTAGTAGGATTAATCTGTGTTTTTGTACAACAACGTCGTGCTGTCCAGATTGTGTGATTTGTGTAAAATTAATTTGTTTGATTCTTGATTTGTATGTAATGAGTAGAATTAGTCACACCTAGCATAATACAACCATGACACCCTCTTGCATGCTTACATAGGATGAAATAAAATGTTAACAAGTCGGGGTATTCTGGGTTGACATGGTAGTGAACGTTCGGAAAATGTACTCGGTAAAGGCCTACTTACTTGCATGATTTATTACATGGGAGGCGGAGAAATACTTGTCATTGTGTGATCACACTATCACGTTATCTTTTCATCTTGATACCGAGTACACGATCCGTGAATTCGCCATCAGTCTAAAGCAATCACCGTTTGCTTGCACCGAACCTGTGGTATGGAACACATGGAACGCATTAGTATGTGCACTAGATAGATTAATAAAATAATTAATAACCCGCATTTGACATCTCATGCTCGATCCTGTATATCGTCATCAATATAGAACTTTAATTGACATTACTAATAAAATGCATGCTTAAATATAGACCTTTGATATTATTGCCAATCTTTGACTTTGTTATTGACTTTGATCCCGTCTCTTTTCTTTGGTATACTATGTTCCTATTACTCCATGCTTTTCCTACTTGTTGTCCATGACTTGCTCTAAGGACATTATTTTCTTTCTTTTTAGATCAAGAATTTATAGGTACCGAAGGATCTCTATCAGCTGGAATTGGTGAGCAACGATTCTAGGAGATGGAACCAAAGATTGCACTGCTTAGTTTACCTTATTGCTAGATTTGTTTCCTTAAACATTGACATGACATTATACTTTGTTTTGGGCTTTAGTCCCGTCGTTTATTTATATTTCCGGATATTGGACATTATGTTGGATATTATTTGGATTATTTCATTATTATTGAAGTTTATCTTTGATTCATGTGATTATATCTTTCTTGTGTGGCTGTGTTTATTGTTCATAATGCTGAGTTAGTCTGGTACAGCTTATGGATGGTGTTTACATCATTCGCTGGGTCTACGTTACGTACTCGTATTCCGTATTTTAGGAAACGGGGCGTGACAGTTTGAGAAATTGCCGGTGTGGGCTAATATTTTTGTGTGTTCATTTAAGTTCGGTAGGAGGGTAAGCTAGTTCTTGGTGATATTATTTTAAATTTAAACTTAAGGATATGAACTATTTGGAGATATGATGAAACAAGAGCAAACGTGAGTATGAGGGCTCCAGGATGATCCGCGGAGTGAGACAATCCCCAGTATTTCGGGACGAGGGATGAAATAGGTTCCAGAATGATCTGCAAAGTGGGATTGATCTCTAGTATCCTGGGATGAGAGCGACGCTCAAAGGACATTTGTACAATGAGGGTTCCAAGATGACTCGTGGAGTGAGACAATCTCCAGTATTCTGGGACGAGGGATAAAATAGGCCCTAGGATCATCCACAGGTGGGATTGATCTCAAGTATTCCAGGGCTAGAACCAATACTTGCAGAGTGTCTAAATCTCTTAGTAGTCATGGTAGTAGGTTGTATGGCGAGGGATTGAACCCTATAATGAGAAGTACGATAAGGGCTTACCTTCGGACCTATGTAGTATAAGATGCATAGAATGCAAACAAGTATGCATTAGTATCATCGTAGTGTAATGTCTGCATTAGGCATTAAGTTCATATTATACACTGACATGTTTAGGATAGTCACCTTTCACATTTTGTTTCACATTCAAGTTTGTATTTGCTAAAGTAGAAAAATCGCTGTATTATAGCACCGTGTCAGTTGTATGCAACTGACGTGCCCACAGATTCCTTGTTGCAGAATTGGATTTGATATGGACTTGAAGTTGCTATGATGGGTTGTCACAAGATTAAAGAGTTTTATTATCATATATGTACTTATTTATTTCCGCTATGCTATTGTAAAATAACAATGTTACAAATGAAAAGTTTTAAATACCTTGTATTTTTGTACGAAGTTGAAATAAAAGATCTTGTTTGTGCTACGAATTACCTGTGTTTGGAATTCGGGGCGTTACACTAATAGAAAGTAGTGAAACACCCCATGGAGAAACACTAGGATGAATATATCTTTTATCCATTAGCTCTTGTAATTGTTCGTTTAGTTCCTTTAGTTCAACTGGAGCAATTTGGTAAGAGTTTTGGATATGGGTTTTGATATGGCTAAAAATAGGGTTAAATCGGAACTGTCAAAATCGAGCACGAATCTTAATGCTTAAGGGTAAAACGGTAATTTCACCTATAAACGGGTCTGAAACGGGTTCTGGGTCTTTCCTCCACAAGCCCAATAACCCGCGAACGGATCCATCTTGACTGGGTGCGGGTCCAAACTCGCAAGGAACCCGGCCTATCAGGATAGAATTAGGGTTTCTGGTTATATTTAATCAACGACCCTAATTTGCTCTATCCTTTCACTGGGAATTAGGAATTTTATTTCTAAATTGATCCCAAAGGCGGCTATAAATACCCCCCATCCACCACCACTAAGTGGTAATTAATCTTTTGCCAGTTAACGCTCATTCATAATCTTTTCTGATTACTGACTTAAGCGTCGGAGGGTGCGTCGCCGGGTTCAACCCCGGTGTTTCGCACTTTTTGCAGGTGAACGACGGGAGTCAACGGTCAAACTCCGGTGGAAAGATTTCAGGTTTGACTATTTAGGTTCCTAAGAATCCACAAAATCTATCTGTTTGCCCCCACACCAGATTTAGGGGCAACAGATTGGCGCCATCTGTGGGAAACCGTGAATAGCAATCCTTCCTCTTCCATTCATCTCCAGCCATGCTTCCCCGAAAGCTAAGATCCAGAGGGTCCAACCGTGGGCCCACTCCTCCTCAACCAAAACAGGAGGTCCCCCTCCAAACCGTCCAACAGCAGGGGCAACTTCTGCCTCAGCCTGATCAGCCCCTGTAGCAGGAGCAACCTCCTCTTCAGAACCTTCAATCCCAAAGGGCTCCGCTCGAGCCCCAGAATGCCGGCGCAGGGACCTCCCGTCCCAATCCTCTGAAACAACCCCTTCATCATGACCATGTCTCCGTGCACAACCCCTCTACTGATTCGATGGCATCTCACAACCCCCGAGCTTCCAAAGACCTCCGCAATATCCTTATCAATCGGCAGAAAGAAGAGGACCTTCGCCACCGTTTGGATGAAAGGCGAGCCCGTGAGGGAGCCTCCCGCCAAGAACGTCCAAATGAGCGATCTCCTCATCGCCGAGACTATCGGAGGTCCCCACCTCACAGAAGACGGAGAGAGTCCCCTGATCACCATAGAAGAAAACCTCGTTCTCCCGCTGGTCGTCAACCCCAAAGGGATGATACCGCACCTATCACCCGTGCCAAATTCCTGCAATTTCAAGCAACCGTCTTGCAAGCCCTAAACCTCCAGCCGAACAATAACAATGCCCAGAGGGTCCCCACTCCTCCTCCGGTTCAAAGTCCTCGCCATCGGTCCTTAACCCCTCCTCAAGCTCTGAGTAACTGTCATCGCAGTCCTCGCCATTACCCTAGCTACCATCGCCGAACTCCGTGCTCCCCTTCTTACGAAGACGAGTCCAGAGACTCGTTTGGCTACCATCGTAGGGATGACGCTGTCTATCGTTGTCTCCACAAGATGGAGAGGTGCCTCGGCCAACTAGACAGGGAAGAAGAACTGAGAGGAAGGACCCTCCGTCCCAGCCGACCTCCCTTCTCTCGAACAATCATGGAAGCACCGGTTCTAGTAGGCTTCAAGCCCCCGCAGTTCGAGACTTACTCCGGGGAGTTAGACCCTGTGGACCATATCGAGAGCTTCAAGACCCTTATGTTGATCCACCAAGCTTCCGATGCCCTACTGTGCAAAACCTTCCCAGCTACTCTCAAGGGTCCGGCTCGGGAGTGGTACTCTCACCTCGCCCCATCCTTCATATTCTCCTTTGAACAATTTGAAACCCTCTTCGTCACCCACTTTGTGAGTAGCCGCTGCACAGAGAAGACCAGCATCTCACTACTCTACCTCAGTCAGAAGAAGGGTGAGAAGCTCAGAGATTATGTGAAAAGGTTCACCGCGGAAGCCAGGTCCATCACTTCCCTCGACCAGTCGGTCGCTGCGGCAGCCTTCCAGTCAAATGTCCTTAACTCAAGTCTTCGGTCCTCCCTAGCCAAGAAGCCCTTGCAAAAATTCTCCGACCTCCTACTCAGAAGCGAGAAGTATATCCGGGCTGAGGAGGTTGAGCATCGCCCCACATTTGAGGGGTCTTCCTCCGGGAACAAGAGAAAGGAAGCTGAAGAAGAGGGAGCTAAGAAGCTCCAGAATGATAATGGGGGCCAGCGCCTTCCACCTTCCAGATTCGAGAAGTTCACCCATCTTAATGCCAATATTTCCACTATTCTCATGGAGGTTGAGAAGGAAGGGGTCCTGCCTCCTGCCCCAAAGATGAACACCCCTGGTAAGAAGAGGGACAAAGAGAAGTGGTGCCGATACCACCGGGACCACGGTCATGACACCAATAATTGTCGGGCCCTGAAGAATGAAATTGAGGCCCTCATTCAGAGGGGGCAGTTGTCTAAATTCTTGAGAAAGGACCGAGTTAATCTTCCTCCTCCCCCCAGGGGGCTAATAAGCATCCTGAAAGGCGCGATGAGACTCCCAAGTTCGAAGAGGAACGCATTCTGCATCTCATCCTTGGAGGCCCCATGGGAGGCACCTCCAACTCCTCTCGAAAGGCTTTCATCAGGGAGGTCAAATCCGTACATGGCATGCCCCCTTCCAAAGGCCTCGGAGTACCGGTCACTTTTTCAGATGAAGACCTCGAGGGTGTCCGAACCCCCCATTGTGACGCACTAGTGATCAACCTTCATATGGAAAATTTCAAAGTGGAGAGGATTCTGGTCGACAATGGTAGCTCCGTTAACATTCTCTTCCTCGCGGCTTTCCGAGGACTCAAGCTATCGCGCGACATGCTCATGCCCGTCGGCTACACGCTCCAGTGCTAGTGACTATCGAAGGGGTAATCACCCTCGACGTAACCGCTGGCAAAACTCCTACTACCCGTACGGAGCCGATGGACTTCATGGTCGTCGATGTCCCAGCTACTTATAATGTGATTCTAGGCCAACCTGGCCTAGCTGCTCTAGAGGCCGTCCCGTCGGCTTATCACCTCAAGATGAAGTTCCCCACCAGGGCAGGAGTAGGGGAAGTAAGAGGTAGTCAAGAGATGGCCCGCAAGTGTTACATGACCTCCACCGGGGGTCCCGTTCTCTCCCTCGAGACTCTTGAGATTCCCCAAGGGAATGCCCACCCTATGTCCGAACCTGTGGATGAGCTGGAGGAAGTGTTCTTTTCCGAACAGGATCCGATCTGCAAGTTCTTTATCAGCAAGACCCTCCCATCCTCCCTATGTTCTGACATAGTCCAATGCATTAGAAAGAACCATGACCTCTTCGCATGGTCGGCTGTCGACATGCCAGGAATCTCCGAAGAGTTCCTCGTCCACCACCTCAGTGTTGCTTCGGGGTCCAAACCGGTCCAGCAGAAGAGGCACAAATTTGCCCCTGAGTGCCAGCAAGCTATAAAGGAAGAAGTGGACAAACTCCTTAAGGCCCGGTTCATACAAGAGATCAACTACCCCGAATGGCTCTCTAATGTTGTTATGGTTAAGAAGGCTAACGGGAGTTGGAGAATTTGCATCGACTTCACGGACCTGAACAAAACATGCCCTAAAGATCCATTCTCTCTCCCAAGCATCGACACCTTGATTGACGCCACTTCGGGCCATGAGCTGCTCAGCTTCATGGATGCCTTCTCCGGGTATAACCAAATCCGAATGTTTCCCCCGGATATCCCGAAGACCTCCTTTGTCACCGATCAGGGGCTCTACTGCTACAGGGTAATTCCCTTTGGGTTGAAGAATGCAGGTGCGACCTATCAACGCCTTGTCAACAAAGTCTTTCAGAACAAAATCGGCCGAAACATGGAAGTGTATGTTAATGATATGTTAGTCAATAGCATCCAAGAGGCCGACCATGTTGCCGATCTATAGGAAGCATTCGATGTATTGAGAAAGCATGATATGAGGCTCAACCCGAACAAGTGTGCGTTCGGGGTCTTGTCGGGGAAATTCCTGGGCTTCATGGTCAGCCAAAGAGGAATCGAAGCCAACCCCGAGAAGATCAAAGCCATACTGGACATGGCTCCTCCCAAAAGTGTGAAAGAGGTTCGGAAGCTCACGGGGCGCCTCGTAGCCATGGGGCGCTTCCTATCCAAGTCAGGGGAGAAGTGTCTTCCTTTCTTTAAAGCCCTCAGGGGGGCTAAGGGCTTCGAGTGGGGGCAACAGCAACAAGAATCTTTCGATCGGCTAAAGGCCTACCTAGTTAACCCCCCTCTCCTCAGCAAGCCTATCCCCGGGGAAACACTCTACCTCTACTTAGCTACCTCCGAGCAAACACTCAGTGCTGTCCTAGTGAGGGAAGAAGACAAGGCTTAGAAGCCCATCTATTACGTGAGTAAGGTACTTCGGGATGCCGAGCACCGGTACCCAAGATTAGAGAAGATGGCATACGCCTTGGTTATGGCAGCTAGGAAGCTTAGCCCTTATTTTCAGTCTCACTCGGTGGTCGTTCTTACCGACCAGCCGCTTAAGCAAGTTCTGCACAAACCCGAGACCTCGGGTCGGTAGATGAAGTGGTCGATCGAGCTGAGCCAGCATGACATATCATACTAGCCTCGGAATGCAATCAAGGCTCAAGCCTTAGCTGAATTTATTGTTGAGAGCACCATCCCAGAGGTCAGTCAAGCAGCAAAAGGGCCTCCTATCTGGACAGTATATGTAGACGGGCCCAGATGACTTCGTCCTCCAATACTCCCTTCGCATCAAACTTCAAGGCCTCCAACAACGAAGCGGAATATGAAGCCCTTATAGCCAGCCTCGGTATGGCTCGCAAGGCAGGGCACAACGGCTCCGGATATTTAGCGACTTGCAGCTGGTTGTGAATCAAGTCTTAGGAGAGTACGAGGCGCTAATTTAGTGGATCCCCAGAGAAGAAAATTCCCAAGCAGATGCCCTCTCCAAATTGGCCTCCTCCTCCCTTCAAGGTCTTGAGCAGACCGTCCTGATTGAAGTGCTCCGAAGACCGAGCATAGAAGAAGAAACTCCCGACACGATGGAGTCGCTGCCCGTCCAACTTCAAGACAACTGGATGAAACCTCTGATAGAATTTCTAAGAGATGGCCTCCTCCCCGAAGATCCTAAGGAAGCTCGTCGAGTCCGAACAAGAGCGGAGCAGTACACCCTTGTTGAAGGGGTCTTGTACAAACGCTCCTACACCCAAGTAGACGGCAAACCATACTTAAGGTGCCTCTCCCCAGAAGAAGCCTCATATGCCTTGCAAGAGCTCCATGAAGGAATAGGCGGAGCCCATTCAGGGTCAAGGTCTCTTGCTAGGAAAGTGTTAAACTACGGGCACTTCTGGCCTACTCTCCTACAAGATGCCGAGCGACATGTCCGGCAATGCAGCTCCTGTCAATAGTACTCCAACATTCGTCGCCTACCCCAAGCACGACTCACCTCTCTATCGAGTCCGATCCCTTTCGCAATGTGGGGAATGGACTTGCTAGGCCCGTTTCCACCAGCTCCCGGCCAACTCAAGTTCTTAGTCATGTCAACCGACTACTTCACCAAGTGGATAGAGGCCGAACCATTGGCTACGATCACCAAGAATAAAGTACTGCTGTTTTTTTGGAAGAATGTCATCTGTCGGTTCGGCGTGCCTCGGGTCGTAATAACAGATAATGGAACACAGTTCACGGGGGCCACATTCCGATCTCTGTGCGAAGACCTTGCCTTTCAGCAACGCTTCTCCTCTGTCTCCCATCCTCAATCAAATGGCCAAGTGGAAAATGCCAACCGACAGATCCTCTCTGGTATCAAGAAGAGACTGGATAGATCGGCCAAAAGCTTATGGGCGGATCAGCTTCCTAACGTACTGTGGAACTACCGCACTACGAAACGGACCCCCACAGGTGAGTCGCCATTCAATCTCACCTATGGATCCGAAGCTGTGATCCCCTTGGAAGTTGGCCTACCATCTCCTCGCCTTATGGCCTATGACGAAGAGCAGAATGCCAGAGAACTTCGGGCAAATTTGGACTTGGTTGATGAGCTTCGTGAAAGAGCTTCAATTCGCTAGCAGAATTACTGAAGAAGAATCGAGCTGGCCTACAACAAAAGGGTCCGTCCTACCAATCTCAAGGAAGGGGACTTGGTCCTCAAAAAACTAGCTATCTCCTTTCCCAGCCAAAAGAGTAAGCTAGCCCCGAATTGGGAAGGACCCTACAAGATCACCAAAGAAGTTCGCCCCGGAACATACCGTCTTGAAGACCTTGAAGGCAGAGAGATTTCCAGGACTTGGAATGCCGACCATCTATTGAAGTACCAAGAGAGCGCCTGAACGCCACTCTAAGTACCTTCAGATGTCGAACCGTTCCTTTCTTTTCACTTGTATTTTGCTTCTTTATTTTTTCAATGTAATAACGGCTCGCAACTTAGAAGCAGCCGACTAGTAGTTATCAATAAAGAGCTTCTTCTTCCATGTTTTTCCTGTGATTACTTGCATCTCTCTGTTTTTAATTTCTTTTACTTAAACGACGAGTTCGGAGTCCAACACTTGGCTCGACTCCGCTTCGCAAGTTCGCTCTTAAGCGAGCTAGAAGTGGTTCGCCATTTGAAATTACTCCCACAACCATTGAAACTAACTCAAACGACGAGTTCGGAGTCCAGCACTTGGCTCGATTCCGCTTCGCAAGCTTGCTCTTAAGCGAGCTAGAAGTGGTTCGCCATTCGGAATTGCTCCCACAACCGTTGAAACAAACTCAAATGACGAGTTCGGAGTCTAGCACTTGGTTCGATTCCGCTTCGCAAGCTCGCTCTTAAGCGAGCTAGAAGTGGTTCGCCATTCAGAATTGCTCCCACAACCGTTGAAACTAACTCAAATGACGAGTTCGGAGTCCACCACTTGGCTCGATTCTGCTTTGTAAGTTCTCTCTTACGCAAGCTAGAAGTGGTTCGCCATTCAGAATTGCTCACACAACTGTTGAAACTAACTCAAACGACGAGTTCGGAGTCCAACACTTGGCTCGACTCCACTTCACCAGTTCGCTCTTAAGCGAGCTAGAAGTGGTTCGCCATTCGGAACTGTTCCCACAACCGTTGAAACTAACTCAAACGACGAGTTTGGAGTCCAACACTTGGCTCGATTCCGCTTCGCAAGCTCGCTCTTAAGCGAGCTAGAAGTGGTTCGCCATTCAGAATTGCACCCACAACCGTTGAAACTTGCTCCGATGATGCGTGCAAAGTTCTTACAACCATACTAGACATGGGAGAAGAGTACTTGGAGGTGCTAAACCTTTGATTCCTATGGTTCGTTTAAAAGTTGAAGTTAGACATTCCGCGCCCATAAGAAGAAATATTTGCTTCTGATTATGAGTAGTTGATAAGAGTTAGAGGAGTTGTACTTGAATAAACGCCCACCAACAAAACACAAGAGCGCAAGAGAGTAAACAAACTTTCATTTCATTACAAAGGTTCAACATACAAAGGAACCCAAATTACAAAGCCAAACTGTTCTACTACAGAAGACTACGAAAGCTAAAAAAGTCATAATTACACCGACTCATTCAACGCTTCTTCGGAATGGAGACGTTTCGGTTCAAGGACACCTGGGGGCGGCGCCGCCTAACCTCCGAGCTCGTCTCTAAACCAACGAACCGAGATGCCTCTTCGGCACTACCTCTGACTGTGGCTCCAACCGAAGCGCCACTAGACGAAGCAGTCACCCCACTCTGAGCATCGGCCGGGCTCCACCTAATGGCAGGCGAACGAGTCGCGAGCTCATAAAACGAGATCCCCCTCTTCCTCTCTTTGCGAGTACACGACGTACTTCGGACGTTGATCCTTTCAGGCTGAGGTTTGAGGCGAGCAACTTCCTCCTCGAGCTCTACGATCCTATCCTTCAAAGTGTCGTCCTTCACAGATATCTTAAAATAAGGAAGCCGAGCAGAGCCTTCAGCGCCAGAGCTATCGGCTATGATTCGACGAAGGTGGGTCACTTCGATACTTTTGTCGACTGTAACCCTCCTCAGCTCGTCGATCTTCGCCGTCGACTCGTCGCGCTCGGCCATCAACTTACCCACTGCCGAGGCTAACTCCTCTTCCTCTGCCAAAAGTTCTTCTTCAGCTATCTTCAGGTGATGAACTTCTGCCAGCAGTTCGCCTTTCTCTGTCTCCGCATCGAACAGCGCCTTTCGGTGCGATTCCACCTCGCCTTCAAGACGAACCTCGCGAGATCGCTTTCGTAGTTGTTTCAGCTCGGAAAAATACCCTCTCGCCGTTGCCTTAAGATCCTCTAGGTGCAACTCACTCTTGAGGAAGCACTCTCGGCTACGAGAGAGGGCCCGCTTCGCTGCTTTTAAGTCAGCACGAAGACGAGTGACTTTGGCTACTAAACTCGGCTCGGCAACCTGAAAAGCAAAGACATATCAACACGAAGTATAGAAGGCGATGCCCAACACTTAGCCAAATTTTGAAGAAATTCCATTTCAAAACACTTCAACACTTAGTCGAATTTGAGAAGAGATTTCAAACAAAACTTCATTCATATCAAAAAGCGGTGGTCAGTCCGCTACAAGGTAGTACATCAAAAGAGAAAATTTTTTTTACAAGAACCAGGAGATCAGGGGTCCACCTTAGGCGGTAGCTCGGAAACAGGTGCCTCGGTGGATGGCCCCTTGTCCCCCGTCGCTTCGGTTCGGGGGTCGGTCGCCACAGTCTCAGGGTCGGCAGGTGCCTCGTCATCCTGCTGCTCGTCCTCCTCTTCATCATCTTCCTCACCACCGGGCCACAACCTGTACCACACCCTCTCGAAGCCGGGGATGTGAGCCTCAACGTGATCGAGCGCTCTGGCATAGGACAGATCCATGTTCGACGCCATGTGCTTTTTGGCCACTGCCTCGATCTTTGCCCTCTCCTTCTCCACAACCTCGGCCTGTTCCTGCTTCACCGCCTCCAATGCCTTCGCCGTTGCTGCCCTCTCCTCGGCTGCTTTTGCAACCTCCAAAGCAAGCTTTTCCTTCGCTTGCGCCAAGGCCACCTCGAGGTCGGCGACCTGAGCCGCCAGAGAGTCCGAGCGACGCTGCTCGGCTTCGAGCTGTTTCATAGCCTCGCCCTCTCTGCCTGGTACTTGTTGCTGAGGGCCTACAGCTCCCTCTCCTGCTCAGAATACTCCTTGAGGAGATGGCCGAAATGGCAAGTGGCCTGCACGAAGAAATAATTAGAACACCACAAAAGCCGAGCTAAAGACTTAGAAAATTTTTGAATAAAAATTTGGAAATAGCCTAGAGACTTACCAACATAAGTGACCGAGCAACCTCAAGGGCATCGTCGCCCCTCGTCCCTACCTTCAGCGCGGCTCGGTCCTTCGGGGTCGGCAGGTGCCGAACGGCTTGCATGCTCATCCCCGAGTCTCCCAAGAAGCCATCGTGATTCTTCACTCGCCAGTCGGGGATGAACAGCTTCTTTTCGGCCTTGGTTAGAATAACCTCGGCATGTTCGGTCAGGGGTGGGGCCTCCAGCCCTAGCGCCGCAGAGATGGTGAAGCCCTCCCCTACAGGAGCATAAGGGGTCGGCTGAACAACAACGGACGAGGACGGCTCCCGAGAAGAAGAAGTGACGACCACCGAAAGTGCCTTGGCGGGTCGTCCGGATGAGGGACCCGTGCTCGTCCTCT